>CM059974.1:46704241-48195362 GCA_030490835.1 Annona cherimola
TTCTTGGTACTCGATTATATGTTTTTTCTAAATCAATAAAAATTATGTGTAAGTTCTTTTTTTTCTCCCTATACTTTTCAAATAGTTGTCTAAGTAAGAAAATAGTTTCGGTAGTTGATCTTTTTGGCATAAAACTAAATTGATTTTGGAATACATTAGTTTCCCCCATAATTTTATAATATGACTCATTAGTTTTATTCCACGATAATTTACACAACTTTGAATATCACCCTTATTTTTATAAATTGGGACTATAATGATTTTCCTCCATTCACTTGACATTAACTTTGTTTTCATAATCTTATTTAAAAAATTTGTTAATCATCTTGCACCTACTTCTTCCATGCACTTTTATGCCTCAATCGATATATTATCTAGGCCTAAGGCTTTTCCTATTTTCATTTTTCTTAGAGTTTTCTTTACTTTAGATATTCGAATTTTTAGGAAATAACTGATATTCCTATTTTCTTCTCTATTTAAATTAATATCTAATGTTAAATGTTCGTGTTGGATATCATTTAGTAAATTATAAAAATAAGTTTTCTATCTTTCTTTAATTTTATCATCTTTGACTAAAACTCTTTGATCTATATTTTTAATACATCTAGCATGTGTTAAATCATTGCTTTTATTTTCTCTTAATTTAGCCAACTTAAAAATATAATTTTACTTTGTCTAGTTCCTATTCTGTCATAAATTGTTATAAGCTTTGTGTTTCACGTCACTAATAATCATGTAGTATTAATATATGTTGGATGATATGTACAAGTGGTGGCTCACGCATGTAAGGATATGGAAATTATGTTTTTTTGCAAAATACATAGAACACATATGCAAGTCAATTTCCATGAATCCGATTGGAAAAAGGACTCATTACACGAACTTTTGAAACTTGCGGCTTTGGTTTTATTTTTCTTGGTGTATGATTTGATTAGCAACGAAGTCTTTTAGTTGCTTTTGAGGAATTAAATGAGATGTCAGAAGACCAATGTCTATGTCTGTCCTTTTTGAATAAAATAATATATATATTTTATATAATATATAGGAACGAGCCAAGCATCAGGTCTATGTCTGTCCTTTGTGAATAAAATAATATACATTTTTTATATAAGGGATATTATCCTGTACGTTTTGTCTGCACCGAAATAAGCATGCAGACCGCCCATCCGTACATTCAATTCGGCGGATGAAATCTTAACCGCATATTCACCACTGCGAGTGAATTTGTAAGAGTAGAGAAATGAGGGCGCTTAACTAAAGGCGTATAAAATGCAATTTTTGAAGCCCACTCTCAGCTAGCAATTTTTTGCCCCTCTTGAATCCATTGAATCACTCTTCCATCTTAAATCAAAATTTTTCGAAAGAGAACTACCTACAGTTATTTCTCACCATCTGCTAGAAGTGGACGAGCAACATGTAACCCTATTGATTTTTTCTTATTTTTTCACATTCCATTAACCCACTCTTTAGCTCGGGTAAATGAAAATGGAGTGCGTGGGAATTTAAAAATAGCTAGTGCGTAACAAGAAAGGTAAAAATTTTCTTTCATTAATGAAATTGAAAAATTAACTCTCCTCATGCCTTAACTATTGCAATCAACACCTACAAATCTTCTTTATATTGTTCTGTCGGAAATTCCTATAATTAATGGAGTGTTGGAGAAAAATCGAGATTGAAGAAAATGGAGAAAATAAAAAATCTGGATTGAAGAAAATAGAAAAAATGGAAATCGAGATGGGAGAAAATGGAGTAAATGGAGTGCTGGAGGTATAATGCTATGAATGAGATGTACAAGTGAAGATAGAATCACCAAGGCTGTTGCAGTCCCGTCAATAACACAAACGGCTATCTCTCACTATTTAATCTGCTGATTTTAGTTGCACTTGGTTATACAAGAGTAAGAACATGGATAGTTTTTGTTAAAAAATCAAAAGAGAAATTAGTATGCATTTTTACTATAGGAAAATTTGGGTGCAAACCTGATCTTACTGGGTAAATAATCCTAGATAAAATGTCTTGCTAGGCCTATGCAAGCCACACTAATTAGTTATTTAGCACGCTGAAAGTCACTAATGGCATGCTAATAACTGTTGTTGACCATTTATAAACTTAGTGCAATGAATGATACTGAATATTACATTTCGTATGCTAATATAAGTTACAAACCCATGAGAAACTTCAACAAGCCAATGCTACGGTATTCAACATGCTGAAAGACACATTTAGTATGCTGAATGTCATATTTGACATAGTAATAACTGTTAGTCAAAGATTTGGGGGGAACTCTTGGAATGGATCTATTACTCATCGAGTAAATGAAATGCATGATTTATGTTGGTAACAAAGGGCATAAACTTGCCATCATCTATTATCATTTTGGAATGAATATGCTAAATATGTTTTCACCTGAAATTTCAATGGTAAATTTGTCATGTTGTTCTTTATTATTATTTGAGTATATGGAAGGTTTGATTTGTTACTAATTGCACATAATGTGGTTCTTTTCATAGTATTGTTTATACGTAATGAATGATACATGTAATTTTGTTAATGTAGTGCGATGACAATATCAAATAACATGGCTCAAAATGAAATCGGTATATCATCTCAAGAAAGCGAATAGAGCTCTACTCCTTTGATTGCTTTTACTCCACAAGCACCTCCTAAATTGACACTTGTTATTGGACAAGAGTTCAATAGCGAAGAAGAAGCATATTAATTTTACAATTCATATGCAAGGTGTTGTGGTTTTAGTATAAGGAAAAATGATGTCAAAAGATCGAAAGATGAAGAAATAATCTATCGCATTTTGAAGTGCTCTAAACAAGGACTTCGACGGAATATTACAAGAAAATGCAAGCAAAGAGACACTACCATATGTGAATGATTTGCATAACTACTGTTAGGCATTTATCAAGTACTTTGATGTGAATGATTATAAGTTTCAAGAAAGAACACTCACATCGATTAGAGACCTCTGCTAAGTCTCGTTGTCTACGATCTCATCGAAAGGTGTTAGAGTCATGGTTAAACATAGTTGAAGGTCTCTAGAAAGCCTGTGTTGATGTCGAGATCACTACAATTTATGATAGAGGATGTGGGGGGACGTAATCAATTATGATTTATGGAGGTCGAATGATAATGAGTTAGGGATTTTCGACCCCTACTGAAAAACTACTACGAGCTGACATATGTAATGCCTTATGATCTAGACAAACGTCGAGATATGGAGGGAGTGCACCAACTTTATTGGAGTACTTTGAAAATCAATTCAATAGTAAATCAGACTACTTTTATGATATTCACGTTGATGAGCAATGTCGACTAATGTCATATATGTGGATTGATGGAGAATCCAAAAAGGAATATTACGTATTCAATGATCTTATTTACTTTGACACAACTTATCATACTAATGAATATGATATGCCTTTTGGGCCCTTTGTGGATGTGGGAATCTAAAAATGGAGTGCTTTATCATTATTTTTTAATGTGTATTTTATAGATCAAGACTTCATTGCTGATATAAAAACTTGTTGTAATCAATTATGTATAACTTAATTCTACGAACTCTATATTTGTTGATATAATATTCCGCATGTCGATTTATATGTCTAGGGGATTGGTTTTTGAAAAATTCACTGAGTCTATCATATTCTGCATGCTCATTAGAAATTCCGCATGCGAATTCCTAAGTCAGAGAGAAGTTATCTTTGCTTTCATGCAATCTATGGCACAATACGCATGGGGATTACATATTCTGCATGTTAATTTATGAGTTAGAGAGAAACCGGAGGTACATTTATGTTGTCTATGGCACAATACGCATGCAGATTATATATTTCGCATACTAATTTTTGAGTTAGAGAGAAATCGATGTACATATATGTTGTCTAGGGCACAATGCATATGCGGATTACAGATTTAGCATGCTAATTTCTAATTTAGAGAGAAATCAGAGGTACATTTATGTTGTCTGGGGCATAAAACACATGAGGATTATGTAATCCACATACGGATTTCTGAGTCAAAGAGAAATCGAGGTACATATATGTTGTCTATGACACAATGCACATATGGATTACAAATTCAACATGCTGATTTCTAAGTCAGAGAGAAACCAGATGTACATTTATGTTGTCTAGGGCATAAAACACATGAGGATTATGTAATCCGCATACGAATTTCTGAGTTAAAGAGAAATCGAGGTACATATATGTAGTCTATGGTACAATACGCATGCGGATTACAGATTCGACATGTTGATTTCTAAGTTAGAGAGAAATCGTAGGTACATTTATATTGTCTTGGGTGTAAAACGCATGCGGATTATGTAATCCACATACGGATTTTTGAGTCAGAGAGAAATCGAGGTACATATATGTGGTCTATGGCACAATATGCATGTGGATTACAGATTCAACATGTTGATTTTTAAGTTAGAGAAAAACTAGAGGTACATTTATGTTGTCTAGAGCTTAAAACGGATGCAGATTATGTAATCCACATACAAATTTCTGAGATAGAGAGAAATCAGAGGTACATTTATGCTATCTATGACACAAAACGCATACGAATTATGTATATTTAGAATTTGCATGTTGATTCTAAGACAACGACGTAAATTCTTCATATTTTTTCTAATTTTGATATAAGATGCATGCTGATTTCAGAATTCGCACGCTAATTCCAAGAGAGGGACTTCCATTTTTTATTTTTTATTTTTATGTAAAACACATGCTGATTATGAGACAATGACTTGCATTATTCATATTTTTTCTAATTTTGACATAAAACACATGCTGATTTTAGAATTTGCATGTTGATTCTGAGATAGTGACTTACATTATTTATATTTTTTCTGATTTTGACATAAAACGCATGCTGATTTTAGAATTTGCATGCAGATTTCGAGGTGTGACTTACATTCTTCATATTTTTTCTGATTTTGACATAAACGCATGCTGATTTTAGAATTCACATGCTGATTCAGAGGAAGTGACTTACATTTTTCATATTTTTTATTTTGACATAAACGCATGCTGATTTTAGAATTTGCATGCTGATCTGAGGAAGTGATTTACATTTTTCATATTTTTTCTGATTTTGACATAAATGCATACTGATTTTAGAATTCACATGTTGATTCTGAGGAAGTAACTTACATTCTTCATATTTTTCTGATTTTGACATAAAACACATGCTAATTTTAGAATTCACATGCTGATTCTGAGACAAAGACTTACATTCTTTATATTTTTTTTCTAATTTTGATATAAAACACATGCTAATTTCAGAATTTGTACGCTAATTCTGAGACAGTGACTTATGTTCTTCATTTTTTATTTTGATGTAAAATGCATGCTGATTTTAGAATCTGCATGCTAATTCTGAGACAGTGACTTATGTTCTTCATTTTTTTATTATTACATAAAGTGCGTGCTGGTTTCAAATTTTGCGTGTTAATTTCACAAACAAATTTTCTAAAAATTTGTTGAATTTAACAAATTCGGCATGCTAATGTCATATTCCACATCCTGATTTCATATCAATAACAACTCATCTTGACATTTTAGCTATATGTGGCAATATTTGCATTCTAATTTGATATTAGCATATGAAATTAGTATGTAGATTATAAAATTAGACAGCTGAAATATTAAAAAGGGTTGACACTGATTTGAAATTAGCATGCAAAATATAAAATCAACATATATATGAAGAAATCAACATGCAAAATGTGCCAAATTTTAGTGGCTTTAAACATGGATTGTATCTAGACATGGATTATCACGTGGGATATGAAATTCTCATGTAGCTTAGATAAGTTCAAGATCGTTATTGCTGTCGTTAATCAAATAATTCAAAATTTGACATTTCTGTTATTTGTAGTAGACTCCGCATGCAAATTCTAAAATTTGCATACTAATTTCAAATTAGTGACAACATTTTCCTATAGAAGACTCCGCATGCGGATTCTAAAATTTTCATGCTAATTTAGAGTCATTGACAACTTTTTGCTCTTTTGTAGAAGACTCTCTGCATGCAGATTCTAAAATCTGCATATTAATTCAAAGTCAATGACAACCCTTCTTCACATTTTTGCTATCCATGTAATGGGAATAATTTTGGGCTCATTACAATGATAAGTCTGTATTAAAAAATGTAGGCAAGATTACAAGATAGCCAGAGATATTACAAAAAATAGATGGCTAGAATCATAATAAAAAAATTATTATTTCATATAACCAAGAAAAATTACAAATGGCTAAAAAAAATTTTTGCTTGCATACTAAGTGTTGCATCACAACGTCCAGATTTATGATATCTCTAGCAGCTTGAAAGAAAAAAAAGAAATGGAGTAGAATGGTTGTCAAGCTCCCTTGCCTTTAAGACCATCACCATTAGTAGAAGAGGAGACGACGATATATGTGGACTTTTAAGTAGCTGGAGTCCTGGTGTCATTACTTTTGTAGCAAATGGTTTCAAGTGGGCGAGTCTACCGAGCGCAACATGCCTGATGTTCCATTGCCTGGTGTTCCCAAAGGAATGCTCTCTGCTGCATAGGACATGTGTGGTATGCCATTGCAGGATGCTGCTGATAGAAAACGGGCATCACTCGCCATTATATGCAAAGGCATTGTGTTATTCTACCATGCAGCAGCAGCAACAGCAACAACAGACAAATAAAAAAATGAATGAAACAAAGATGAATGTTCGGACAAAGCACAAATAGAACTAAGTTGTTAGCTATAGTCACCCAAAATATACATGCCTAAATCTGCCTTAGTGCTGGGCATCCAAAATGAAGAAGGGAAATAGATAGCAGCATGTTGAAGAGGAGTTGAACAGAACAGCGACTACAGCGGATGAAATTGATGGACTTTCCCCATCAATAATGGAGAAAATAAAAATAGTGGATAGCTGAAAGTAGACATGTGCCTTAGAATTGATTAGCAGTTAATATATATATATATATATCCAGACAAACAAAATCTGCACAAAACTAGAGATGAACTCATCATCCATAGCCCAAAGTTAAATCAAGTTGCCAGGAGAAAAAGAAGAATAGACAGAAAGAAGAGTTATGTGCCATTAAGGAGTTAGAGCATGACCAACATTGCTTGGCCAGTGCAGAGGCAAAGTTCATCACGGTGTGAAGGCTACCAAATTGAACTACGACTAGCCACAAAACCGATGGGAATTCCATGGGATCAACCATCCGCTGTGGAGTAACAGTTAAAAAAATCACTTTGCCTCTACAAGAAACAACGCCCATCATCAATGTGGGATGAATGGCAGGTCAGCTGACAAAGCCATGGTCCAAGCCTTTAAAATAAATAAAAAAAATTGATAAAGCATTATTAGAAAGGACTACGCCAAATGCAAAATCAAAGAGGCCACCATCGGTACACCTCAACACCAAAGCAGAGAAGAAGCAAATCTAGAACGGCAATAGGTGCTAGCCTAATCTTGCTTACGGACCGGCCAACAAAAAAAATGAAAGAAAGGGTGTGAGAAAATGTCTACAAGCATATGCACGAAACGCCAACTGTTGCGAAGGAAAATCTCAACGTCATCATCACAAAGGAAATGGATTTGGCTTCCGAGAAAGTAACATCGACGCTTGTAGGCTCCGGTTGCAGTCTTGCCATTTTAAGAAAAGGAGAAAAAAAATCTCCATATGTGACTAGAAATTTTTTACCTTCCTAACCTACGGTATACATTTCTTACAAAATCCGATGCCACTTCAAGTTTCCTATAATGTGACTGAAGCCAATCATTTTAAGAATTTTGTGTTGTGACATTCGTCTACCTTGCCGCTAAGAGCGAGAAGCAGATGAAGATGAAGACAGTAAAAGAGCTAGACGGAGATGGAGATGAGATCCGAGATAGAATATCAACGGAGAAAGTGATGAAGCCTGAGATGGAGTTGGAGATGAAGACGAAGATTGAAGGTTACCTCTCTTTTCTTTCTTCTAAGCTCGATTTTTTCCCCTGAAATTTTTCGCCGCTCTCTCTCCCTTTAGTTTTGAAAGTCTAAAAATGCGGCAACCAAAAAATGAGGATATTTATAGTTGTGAGTATCCATTCGCATACACCCCTCTCTCCATACTCATACTTGCACCTAGCGTCAATGATTCAGATTTTGCCCACCGAAATAGACGGTCAGATGGGTCGTCTGCATGTCAATACCAGTGCAGACAGAATGCACATGATAATATCCCTTTATATAACATATAGGAATGATCAAATAGACACTTGGATATGTGTTTGGCTCCATGTAGCTTTTAGTAACCATCCATTTGATTGCCTTAAGAGAGCCCACGTCATGAAACCGTCAAAGAGCCTGGCATGCTCGGTCCTATGGTTTTATTTATTTATTTGTAGGTGGCATGCTTTGGACAGATTGAATGATCAGATGGTTATGAATTTTTTCCCCCTTTTCTTGGTCGGTATTTTTTTCTCTAACATATCCAGTGTTTTGGATTCTTGCAAACAGGTCCATTTTGAAGAGATTTTACACAAAAGGATATAATTTATATTAAATTGCAGAAATACCTATTGAGAATAAAATTTGACTTGGGTCATTATACCTTTTTGTTTTGGCTAATGGTTATGTAAGCCCAATATTAGAAGAAGTTCAGTACAGAAAGATGAGCTAAAAAGACCCGGTGATGGTGTGGCAACTTAATAGTCGTCCAATTTGTATCATTTATTAATTGATCATTTTGAATTAGAATTTAATGATAAAATCGTTATTTTCAATGTTTTTGATGCTTCTTGACTCAACTGAAGGGTTCAATTATGCATTTAAAGCCTAATTGTTGAGATATTAAATTATATGATTATTTTTGTTATTTAATTAAGTTTTAATTGAGTCATTATTCATTTTTAAATAATTTTCTACTTGCTAGTCATGTTGGGACTAACCCATTATTTTTACAGGTGTACCAAATCAAGTGGGACACTGACATTTTAAATGTACGTAAGGATTTTCAAGAACATTTATTTCTAATTATTTATTTCAAGGCATGTATTAGAAATACGTGGACATGTAATTTTTATTTATGTTTTGGATGTAAAAATGGAAACATGATAGTGAAAGTAAAATTTTGAATTTTTCGTAAATTAATATAATAATTAATTTTTTCATAAACGTATGATTGATCTTGGCTATTTGCATTAAATATACGGCCAAAAACACTTTTCTTGACCGGTATGTTACATCATTTTATCCTACATTGATTCTGCTCCATCTTCTCGTATGTCCTATTTTTCTTCTTCTATCATTCTTTTACTAAAAAGTTCTATGTCGTTTTCTTTTAAATTTCATCATTTAATTTTTGGAATTATATTGTCTTTAGTTTTTGTTGACTCTTTTTGTGTGTATATATCCATCGCTAATAATCTATCTTGCATAGCTAAGTTCTCACCCGGAATAATCTTACAATTAATACAAAGGGATTTATCCAATTTTCTTATAAGGAAGAAATCTATTTTGCTAAAATTGGTCCCTCTCTTCAAAGTTATCAAGTGTTCATCTCGTTTTTAAAATAAGGTATTTGCTATAACCAAATCATATGTTATAGCAAAATCTAAAACGACATTCCCATTTCATTCCTTATTCCAAAGCCAAAACCTCAACGACTTCTCTCATATCCTACATTCTCTTTTCCTACATGTTCATTTAAATATCCATCTATCACAAACTTTTTTTAGTTAGGTATTCTTTGCATTATATTATCTAAGTTATCCCAAAATTATTTTTTGATTTTATCTTTAATCCTACTTGTGGTACATAAACACTAATCACATTTATGACTTCTACACTTAATGCAAGTTTTATTTGAATAATTCTATCGTTTACTCTATTGACATCTACAACTTTATTTATGAATTTATTTTTCACTATTATCCCTACACCATTTCTATTATCATCTTTTCCTATATATCATAATTTGAATTTATTAATTTCTTTAGCCTTCTCTTATTTCCACTTGAAGACACACTACATTAATTCTTCTCTTTCTCATAACATCTACTACTTCTATATTTTTCCCTGAAAGAGTCCCAACATTCCATGAGGCAAAATGGACCATGTGTTTTGGTATCACCTTTTTCCTTAAACCACGTCCACAAATATATGAGAAACTTTGCCGACTTCTCGTCACAACTAGACATTGTTGTGGCGTATCATTTCAGGAAGATGCCCTTGCAACTCTTGCTCATTTCTCACTACATCCGGATTATGATGCAGCGCGTCGCTTCTAGAGAAACACACTAACAATTCTTGCTCATGTCTAACTACAACCGGTCTCCGTTGCAACGCGTCACTTATAGGGGACGCCCTTAACATTAACGACTTTTAACATATTTTTAGAATCCACAAAAGATGTGACAATGATTTTTATAGCACCGTCTGCCAGTCTGACATGTCAACCCTCACCTTTTTTTATCCAGGCTTGGAATCGGCAGTAAGATAAAAACTCTTAATGGCAAGGTTAAAAACTAAAATGAGAAGTGCAAATGAAAAAGTCAATATATTAATCATCCTATTATCTCAATCTTTTCCTTTTATCTTTATAGTTCTCCTATTTTTTTTAACTTTATTCTTATTTTACTTTCAGCATATTATTTTTTTCATTCCATTATCCATTTTCATTCTCAGGTTACAAAAAGTGGTTGATCTAGCATTTTTAACATCATATATACCAGAATTTATTATATGCGCCCAAGTGCACTTAGACTCAGTGCACTCGAGTGTATTTCACTCATTTTTTTATTTTTAAAACTTTTAATATAAAATAAAAGCCTTGTGACTACCTACTACTCTTTTACTTTTATAATTTTTAGAAAATTTCCTCTGTCTCCTTCTCATTTTAATTTTTTCTACTTTTTCCCAACCACCATTACCAAATACCAATGGATGCTTTTCAACGAGGAACATTATTCAATGCACCAGGATATATTTAGCTTCAGTGCACCCGAGTATATTTAACCTTTTTTTAATTTTTTTAAAATTTTTGACACAACCGTTAATCTAAGTATATTTAACATGCGTATCGATTTTCGGGAATACTTCAATGAAACCGGATTTCATAGAAGTGATTTCATGAAACACTTTTTATTTTTGAAATGTTGATCCCTTATGAAAAATACAATCCATTCATTGTATTTAACACCATTTGTTTTGATAGAAGACCAAGTTTAATCCTAATTCAATATGTGGATAGGCCACATTTTCTCAAAAATAGGTGCATCATGAGTAACTTATAAAAAACGCTTAGATCCATTTACACATGCATTAGAATGTAACAATACTTTGTAGGATTATTTATTTATATATTATTGATATTTTAGATGGTTTAGATGCTGAGAAACTATTTTAAAGTTGATATTTTAATATTGAACTATTCTATTACATTGATTTTACACATTTATAAATGAGACCCATATACCATGATTCAAAAAATAAAAAAAAGTTTCCAGGATACTATATATGATGTTAAATATAATGGATGGAGTGGATTTCTATCAACCATAAAGATTTTAAAAATGTAAGGGGATTTCGTATAAGAGGGGTTTCATAGAAGCATTCCTAATCAATTTATACCTTTTTGGAGGTTTTTAAATACTTTTTTTGGATTTTTTAAAATGAGCGACTTTTTTAGATACTAAAATGCCACTGATTTTTAAAAATCAGAAAAATATGTCTAAAAATCTTCAAAAAAATAAAACTTGATACACATGTTAAATACACTTAGATTAACAGTCACGTAAAATTTTTTAAAAAAAATAAAAAAGAATGAGTATTTGCACTCGGGTGCACTGAAGCTAAGTGCAACCAGGTGCATTGAATAATGCTCCTTTCAATAATTAAGCCCACCTCGTTATACATTTAAATATTTTTTTTTACATATCCAACAATATAATTATAAAAATAATATATTCATATGTCTTATATTAAGGATGTGTGAGCAACGATAAAACTTTTAGCCAAGCATGCCCTGAATCGAAATTTAAAATAATATAATTATATCATGTAATATAATTTAAAATTATATATTTGAAGGACACTAGTCTCTTTAGGTTCGGCTAAATGGAGCTTATGTTAGCCTAGGTTGAAAGACTAGTTGGTAAATTGTAAAATTTAATATGCAAATTAAAAAACTCAAAACAATATTTTATTAGAAAACAAAAGATAAAAAGAGAAATCTTTTGTTCTTAGGTAACACAAGCTCTGGTTTAACCGAGCCAATTCAGAATTTTTGGGTGTGTTTGTTTATGATAAAAAAGTGTCGACTAAAATTTTTAAATCTAAAACTTTTCACTCTCCATAATTATTTTATTTTTTAATTATTTTTTCACATTTTTCTACACAAACTACCCTACTTTTCAATCATTTCTACACAACTACCTATACAACTAACCTATCTATTTTAACTTTATTCTCTTTACTCCTCATCATTACTCCTATTATATCACATCACTTTCTATTGATTTGACAACTTCTACTCCAAAAATTTTTCATCAAAAGTTTTACCTCCAACCAAACACAACCTTTATTTGTGCTCGAAAAAATAGCTACGCTACAAAAATCCAGAACCCGTGTGGAATCAGAACATCATTCGATTCAACTGCACTCGGCGACTCGCGTCTCGTTCCTTTCGGCTTGGCCTCTTGAAACCCTAGCAGCCGAACTAGCCCGGAGCAGCAGCAGCAGCAGCCCTTCGGCGATCCGTCATCCCACAGGTGACAGACTGCAGCCCTCTCCTCTCTCTACACCTCTCATCACCCCAAAAATCCCTAGCGTACGCCCCTCTCGTCTCGCAATTCCTTTCCCTCTTCGAACTCACCCCAGAGCCTTATTCCCCATCTCTTCTTCGATTTTTCTTCCTTTCTAGACAGGGGTGCAACTTGGTATCTTGAATCTGCTTCAGTTTAAGTTCAAAGCTGCTGCTTCTTCAAATCTGCGTCGGCGGGGCCCTAAAAATCTTTCTCTACTTTAGATCTGCTTCGGTTTCAGCTAGGTGTTCTATATCGCTGCTTCTTCGAGCTGCTTCAAGGTGAGACTGTGGAAGCGTGTGTACCCTTATTTTTGTCTTGCTGATATGCAAGCTGCATCTCTTCGAGCTGCAAAGGAAGGTGACAGTTTTGTGCTTTTCTTGTAGGCGTTGAACGGGCATTGCAGATTTGCAGCCAAGGCAAATGTTTCTCAAATTTTGTGAGGTAATAAAATTATTTTTTTGTACGAGAGATATCTGTTGTTGGTTGAATCCATTTTGTATGATATAGATTTTTTTTTCCTGATTTGACCTTTGTTAAACTTGTATGTTAGTAATATGCCTTATTAAAGATAAGCTTTATACATTTAACACATTCCATTCCAATACTTATCATATACTAGAAATACCTAGCCTTTTCTCATTTCTAAGTTCAATATATTAGTCAAATGATACAACTTTCATAATTTATTTCAATACCTTAATTTACCAGTTTCTAATACTTATAAAATCACAAAACATTACATCTTGAGAATACATATGGCCTTATGCATGAAAATTTCATTAATTTATAAATTTATGGGTCAATTATCTCTTAAAGCAAGGTTTCTATCATTTTATATTCATACTTCTCATAACATATAGCTGAAATTGCATTAAAATCATTACCAATTTACCATCCATCCATTGAGAGTCATTTTTCAAGATCAAATTATATTTCAAATCATAAAGGTTAATGTACAGGCTGTTTACACTAAATTTCCGTTTCCTTCATATTCAAAATCAAAATACTAAGAAAAAAAACTCAATACATTAATTAAAAATCACATGAATCAGCTTCTACCTATGTAGATGCTAATTCCCTTCTTCTTTTCTTTTTTTCAGATTCCCTTCTCCCTCTCCAGAGTCCAGTCTCCCCTAGTCCACTGAAGCTAGGTTTTTTTTTTTATTATTAAAAATGGAAGGTCGAAAGTTGAAACAGGTGCTGTGTGAGACGCCCTGTATGTTGTTTCCTAGTTGCTCTGTTTATGGCTGACCTGCTCTGTTGCTCTACTCTCCAAGCCTCCCAGCCTCTTCATCTGGCAGCCCCCTTGAAGTTCTAAGTTTCCAAAGGTATCATTTCCAATACATCTGTGGGGCAAGCGTTTGCTAAAATGAGTAAGAAATTTAATATTATAATAGTAATGTGAGTTTTTATGTTGTTATCTTTACTGGGAGCCTAGAAAGAACATTAATCTTATAACTGGGTCATGTGTAGAGGTGCAACTCGGTAATGTTAACCGAAATACTGACTCAACTAACCTGAATTTTAAAGGGTTTTAATTGTGATATTGTTTGGGTTTTGGGTATGAATTTGGTTTAACCCGGGCTAAGTGTAATCCGAACCGAATAACCTAAAACTCAAACTAAATTATATAATCTAAATGATCATGATTCCACTCTTAACAGTAATTTGACTTTGGGTCAGATTTGTTCTAATATGTGCTTCTGAAAGGGTATGGTCCTCATTACTCACCAATGATGTAATTTTGGTAGATAAACGAAAGCTATTTTCACTTTTCAGACTATCATTTTACCAAATTGGACAGCAGTTGTAGATCTGAAGTTGAATAAGTGGTGAGACTCTTTAGAATCAAAGAGTATTTATTATTTGTGAAATGAAACTTTTCTAGAGTGTAAATTCAACAATAAATCTTACTCTTTATTATATATTTTTTTCTGTAATATATCTTACTTGCTCATCTGCTAATGATGTGCATGCAGGAAGATATATTGACAATTGAACGGGAAACTCAAAGGTTGGCAATTGTCAATTTAGATTGGAAGTTTGTTAAGGTATTGACATATTACAGTTCCTAAAATTTGGTAACTTGTTTCGATTGCTTTCAGTGAATGTGCAATTATGCATATATTATCTGGTGCAAGGTTTTAACAATGATCAGAAGTTGCATAAATAAGGATTTTGTGATGTGGGTTCTCCTCCTATTCATTTGTATCGTATACACTACCATGCGCTAAATAAATTTACACTTGAATTTATGTTATTTACACTACCATGCTCTAAATAAATTTACACATAAATTTAGTAACATCAAGATCCTGTTTTCAGGCAAGGTACATCCCACATTAACAGGATCATACTCTCGGGCTTTTGTTTGCTAAAAGCCCCTTGTAAACTTGCAGCCTAACTATTAGTTTAATATGGTAATGTCACTTGGAGATTTCATTGTTCTACATTACTTTATGAGGGTAATAGCATGTGAATCCATATTATTTACAATATCAAATCCCTCCCACTATATAAAGCCCCAATCTCTAATAATTTGTAATTTGAAATGATCAAAATGCTTTTCCAATACCTAAAAGCATAAACCTATTTAGAGTTCAAAATTTTATTTTCTTGCAAAAAGAAAGAAGAAAGTGCCGCAGAAAGAAATATTACCAAATTATGGTGCCCATTTAAGGTTTGTATGGTAGTAGTAGATGGATATTTTAGTCATTTTGTGTCATAGCCTTCTTTGCCAAGACCTTCCCAAGTTGGCTTCTTTTGAGCTAAGTCCAAAGTACGGGAGCCCTATAACCCTTCAAAAATATTATCCCTCTCCATCGCCAATCATCTCTCAACTCTGCCTGTCGCTCTTCACTATCTCCTGCAATCCATCCCTGCCGCACTACTACTACATTTCCCTCTCCATCTCCTGCCCTTCCTCTCCTCCATTGCATCTCCCTTTACCATTCTCCATCTCTCTCTGGTCTTGATTTCCCTCTCCTTCTCCCTCTGTCTCCAGTTTTCAACTCCCTTTCCTTCTCTCTTTATCCAAGCTTCCAACTGTTGCTCCAAGTCCAAGTGTTCAATGTGTCTGTTCCTGCCCCGCGTCAACAGTCCTACTATGGCCTTGCTCCAGGTGCATTGCCCTATATGACCATAGCTTTTTACCTTTTCCCTTTTCAGAATTTTAGTACATATACATTGCTTCTTGCTTTTACCATTTTTTCTGTATTCAAGGGTCATGAGGTATGAATGCAAGGGAGATTTGATGGGTCAGCACTAGCAAAGGACTCCTTCCACTTGGTGAGTAAAGTTTTTGTCCCGTTACTATTCTTTATTGCACATTTCTGTTTCATCATCATCATCATTATTATTTAGTGCGTATGTTGATTTTTAACAATACAGTCTTTCCCATCCCAGCTAAACCAATAGCTCCTTTTTTTAAAAAAATTGATTTACAACCCTAACTGAACTGATTTCTATAGAGTTAGGGTTGGGTTGAGGTTTGAAAAATAGGGATAGAGTTAGGGTTATGTTGATAAGACTCCAGTGCAAATGGAGTAGCGAACAATTCTTGACACGAGAATGATTTTAACCACCAAATCTGTGATTTTATATGGGTCACAAGAAAGTTTAAACAGTGTAGTTTTGAAGAATTTGACTGGTAAATGTAGTTATGAAAAACCATGAGGTAAGGCAACAATAGAACTTCTGAATGGTGTATGATTTTGTCACCTTCTACTTCTTGTATGATTGCTCTGAATATTGCTTACAATTAGTTGTGTACATTTCGTGCTTGGGTCAAGCTATATTGTCAGAAATTATACTGAATTAACCTCTTTCATTATGTTTTCATGGAGACCTTACTTAGATAGCTTGATTCAACCATGCAATGCAATACAATCAATGTTGTGGGACGCCAGATATATGGATCATGCCCAAGGACTGTCCAGGTTCAGCCAGCTATGGAACTAGAGCCTACAGGTTCTGGTGATTTTTTACAGTCTGAATCGGTGGTAGACACCATGGACCCAACTTCATGCATCGAGCCTATTACTTCAGTAGATCCTACTACAGTGGATGTAAGTGCAGCACCTGAATTGGAGGTTATACCGGTAGCACCTGAGGACAGCAAGCCTTATGTTGGAAGAGAATTTGAATCAGAAGAGGCTGCCATAGATTTCTATAATGCATATGCTAAAATCTGTGGCTTCAGTGTACGTCTTAATCAGATAAAAAAATCTCAGAAGTTGAAGGTGGTGGTCTTTCGAGCCATGTCTTGTTCCAAAGAAGGAAAGAGGGAGAAGAAATTTTTAGAGAATTCAGACCGGAAGAGAGCTCCCAAGCCCATCACTAGAATTGGTTGCCCTGCAAGGCTTGAAGTTAGAAGAGAAGCTGAAAATAAATGGGTTGTGTCAAAATTTATTGAGAAACACTGCCATGACTTAATGGCAACAGAGCATGATTTTGAGATGCCAAAGTTTGTACGCCAAAATGAGTTGAGACGTCTGTTCAAAAGATTTATAAATGCAGCACTCAAGTCAGAACTGACCTTTGCATTTGCCATGGAACGAATTACAAGACTGACTGAAGAGCTTAAAGAAATGGCAAAGGAAGAAACTCTGGTAGCAGGGCATAATGAGGCACCAATTGAGCAGGTATCTAACAGTTGTCATCAATTGCCAGTGTGTTCAGATGTTGTCTGCATCGACTTCAGGAGTGGGCTCTCTCTACCTTCATCTGATTTCATGTTTCAAGATTTAAATGCCATTCGAAACAATGCTTGTTACACAAGCAAAAGATTCAAGTTCAGTAAGGAGATTGATATCAGTGGTAGGGTTGGGCCAGATTCGCCTTTTGTGGAAGGGACATGGATGCTGAATTAATTCTTCATTTTTGTTTCATTCCCTTTTTGCTTTGAAAAGGTTCTTCAATTTGAGTGTATTTGAGCTTTTTGGTTGTCTCCCAGAATGATTTTCTTTCAATGAAATGCCTCCATTTATAGTGGCTTAATGCTTCTGCAATTCATAGATAAATGAATCACGATGGATGGTGTTCTTCCTAATCTACTTGAAAATATGTTGGTCGCTGTGGATTCCATTCGCAATGCAGCTCACCCTTTTGAAAACTTATGTAAACATCTAAAATTCAAGTTAATTGGTCAAGGTCTATGTAGGATAGCTTACTTGGCAAAGGTTAAACTCTTCAACCAACTAGGTTGAATGGTTAATAATGGATTTTTGTCTAATTATTATTTGCGGAAGCTACAGGTTGTATTTATATTTTTATTTTGGATATTATTTCAGCAATCTATATAGTTCGATTGGCATACAAGAGATTTAGAAGTCTTAGGTGCCTTAAGAAATGATAAATATTAACTTTTTTGTCTCTCCGAGCTGAAAGGATTTGAGTGGATTTTGGAGGTTAGAGTTGTGGAAGGAGGAGATAAACTTTCTTCCTATCGAGGCAAGTAGGATTTTTATTTGGAGGTCTATAATCGATTGCAAAATTATTTATTTTATATTGTAATAATTTTTCGTACATTAATTAGATTTTTTAAATTAATTGTACCGGACATTGATATCACATGTTAAGATTTTGTTTAGACTATGGATTTTATGCGTTTGACATGATGTAAGTTTTTATGTTCTTAAAAGTTTTTTTTGTAAGGATATAAAAAATATGTGAATATATTCTTTCTCAACTTTACGTGTAAAATACATGTGCTGATACTAGTGTTAATATGGAATTTTTTATGCGTTTATTTTGCAATTAAATGCATATAAAATTAATATCAAACAATTAGTTGTGAATTTGGAAAATCGAATATGTTGGAATCATGAATATACTTGTATATTGAATAATTTTATAAGTTACGTAACAGATATACGTAGTTTGTCAGGCCTACATAGAGATTTGGTCTCTTAGGATTAGGGGTGCAACTTGGGCCGGGTTCGGCCCGAACCCGGCCCGCCGAACCCGAAGATTTACAGTGTTAAAACCCTGCTGCTTTCAACCCGAGCCCGATTTTTCCAACCCGAACCCGGACCGAATGCATATAGTGCTCGGGTTCGGGTTGTAGTAAACCCGAACCTATTCCTAATGTTATATTATTATCCCATTCGTCTCGAGCTCCCGAATCCCGAATTCCCGATCCCTTTTTCAAAAGCGAAAACTGAAATACTCCCCCCGCCCTAAGTCCTGCCGCCTGCGCCCCTGCCTCCTGCAGCCCTGCTCGTCGATCGCCTGTGCCCCTGCCAAAGCCGTCGCCTGCATCTGCCTGTGCCTGCTCATCCGATCATCCCTGCTCATCGATCGCCTGCGCCCCTGCCAAAGTCGTCGCCTGCACCTGCCTGTGCCTACTCATCCGGTCATCCCTGCTCATCGTCTTGCACTCGTGCGCGGTGCGCCGTCGCCTGCACCTGCCTGCAGTGCTTATCGTCGTGCGCCGTCGCCTACACCTGCCTGCTCGTCGGCAGCGACTCTCTTCTCCTGCTCCGGCGACCACTCTCTCCTCCTTCGCCGGCAATGCCTCTCTCTCGTCTCCTCTCTTCCAGACGCCGGCAGCACGTCTCTCCTCTTGTGACGGAACCTGCGCCCCTGCCTCTTGCTCGTCGGCGTCTGAATATCGCCCATTCGCCGTCGTGCTGCCTGCCTGCCGCGAGCAGTCTGAATATCGCCCATTCGCCTCTATTGTTCGTTAGTCGTTACAGCAAAATCCCACTCCAATCCAAAGCAAGCAAGCTCAAGCAGTCCGATTCCCATCTAACCAGCCCCAATAAGCCAGCCTCCAGCCGCAACTGTCTCTCCCACCTCCGGCCTCCAGCTGCCAGCATCCCGCGGATCGTTCGCCCCCTGCCTGCCGGACTCTATAGCTGTGCGTCATTTGTAATTTTCTTCTTCCCTATTTCCTTTTTTTAATGTTTTGGTTTAATTTGGTTATTGATATAATGTAGGAAAAATTGTTGGGATTGAAACAAAAATCTCTAACTTTGATTATATGTTATAAAAATGATATATAGGTGGTTAATAAAATATGGACAGTTCAAGTAACATGCAAGACAAGAATAGTGAACAAGAGATCAACAGTGAACAACTAAAAAATACAACGACTGCTTCAAATACTATTGATCTTACAGAAGGTTCGGATGCAAGTGAGCCTCTTCTTAAGAAGAAAAAAGGATATAAAATTTCATCACCAGTTTGGGAAGAGTTTGAAAGGATTTTGGATAATAATGGAAAAGTTGCATGGGGTATTTGTAAGTATTGTAAGATTAAACTTAAGTGTCCAAGTACTCAAGGAACAAGCACATTAACTAGACACTTAAAGTTATGTAAGTATAATACCAATAAAAGAGCTAAGGGCCAGCGCTTGTTATCATTTCAATCAGTAACTGATGAAGGTGGAATGGTTATGTCAAATTGGAAGTTTGACCAAGAAGCTTGTAAAAGAGCAATGGCAAGAATGATTATCCTTGATGAATTGCCGTTTAAATTTGTTGAAAAGGAAGGGTTTAGAGATTTTTGTAAAGTTGTCCAGCCACTCATTAGACATGTTTCAAGGACCACGATTGTGAAAGAAATCTTCAGAATATACATGTTAGAGAAGGCTAAATTGCGAAAGATTTTTAGCGAAGATGTTCGGCGTGTATGCTTGACAACAGATTTGTGGACTTCAAATCAAAATATTGGGTATTTATGTTTAACTGCTCATTTTATCGATTCTAATTGGACTCTTCAAAAGCGCATTCTTAATTTTTGTATTCTTCCTTCACCACACACGGGTGAAGCTATTGCTAACGCAATTGAAGAATGTTTGAATGCTTGGAATATTGGACAAGTGTGTACTCTTACTGTTGACAATGCATCGGCTAATGATGTTGCGCTAAACACTTTGCGTTTAAATTTAAAAATGAAGAATGCTCTCTTTGGGGACGGAGAATCTTTACATGTCCGTTGTGTTGCGCACATTTTAAATTTGGTTGTGAAGGAGGGAACTGAACAAATCAAGGATTCCATTGCTCGAATTCATAATAGCATAAAATGGGTCAAGAGTTCTCCTAGTAGAGAACAAGCATTTGGAAAATCTTGTGAAAGTGTTAGAATTTCGAGTAAAATGTCTTTGTGTTTAGATGTGCCAACACGTTGGAATTCTACATACTTGATGTTGAAACATGCTCTACCCTTTGAAATGGCTTTCAAACATCTTGAAGTGAATGATGCAAGTTTTAGAAGCTCTAGTCCACCTCTTGAAGAAGATTGGAACCATGCCAGAGTCCTTTGTGATTTCTTGGTTTTGTTTTTTGAAGCTACTGAAATCTTGTCGGGTACTAAATATGTCACTGCCTCATATCATTTTTCTCAACTTGATGCAATTCAAGATCGATTAAAGTCATTTCCAGCCGAGAATGATAATCCTATCCTTCTTCACATGTGCAACAAAATGAAGGAAAAACTTGCAAAATATTGGGGTTCTGTTGACAAGTTCAACATTTACTTGCTCATTGCGGTAGTATTTGATCCACGGTACAAGCTAGGCTATTTGGAATTTTGTCTTAGTATTTTCCTTCCTGCGGATCAAGTTTCTGCATTATCAAAGAAAGTGTATGATAAAATGATTGAATTATATGGAACTTATAAATCTGGGTCTACTAGTAGTACTACAAGTTCTTTGTCTGAAGCGAGTGGGGCACCATCCGAATCAAAGAATTCAAAATGGAAGCTGTGGCAATCTATGAATAGCAGTAATGCTGGAGTTATCACAAATGAAATTGATGCCTATTTAAAAGATCCAGTTGAGAATGAAGTAGAACCATTTGATATTTTAGCATGGTGGTCAACGGCTACAAAATACAGGATTTTATCTTTTATGGCAAAAGATATTTTGGCTATGCATTTAGCACTGGAGGACGTGTTATTGACCAATATCGTAGTTCATTAACACCTATGTTGGTTGAGTGCCTAATTTTCTCTCAAGATTGGTTGAAAGCATCTTCAGTCGATTCAAATTATGAAGAATTTGTTGATCAACTAGACAAATGCGCAAGAGGTAAAATATATTTTTCTATGTTTTAATCCTATACCTTACTCTTAACATTATTTTTAATGCCAATATTTATTTTTTCAGATGAAGTTTCTCAAACGTCGAGAAATGCTGCTTCAGGATCGTTACCACCTATTCCACCAAGAAATTAATTTACAGGAGGTATTATTTATATATATGCATATATATGCTCTTTAAGTTCAATTGTATACAATGACGTCGATTTTGTGCATTTTTTTTAGGGAAAAAAGAATTTGGCTTAGCGGACGAGAATAATAGAAGACAAGAAGAATGAAGACTGTGTGGAAAATTAAAATGTTTCATGTTGTTATATTGCAGTTGGCAATTTAAGTTAAATGTTGTAATTTGGTTATTGGAACTTAAGACTAAAGTTGTAGACTTGGACCTAACTTGGATGTTGTGATTTGAAGTTGTATTTTTGAACTTGTTATAATCTTATTTGTTTTGATATTATTGTATTTTTGGGATTATTTTCTTTTCTTATGATTGATATTATAAAGTTTGTCTTATGGTCGAATGCTCATATTTTTATATATGATTGTGATATTCATGTTAAATTGCAGGATGGACAAAGGTTGTACTTCTACATTCATCAAAATATGGTTGCTATTCAACTTAATGCGAAGAGAATGCCCAAAACAGGTTTTTCTTCTTAATACTCTTAAATGGTATTTAAAATTTTTTTGCTTTCTTCTAATAAATTGTTATTTTAGATTTTTTTAGCAATAGATTTGTGATTAAATGAGTGTAGGATATATATTTATAGTAACATTTCAACCCGAAACTCAACCCGAAACTCAACCCGAGCCCGAATTTCAAAAATAGGGTTAGGGTTGAGGTTTTACAAATAGGGTTAGGGTTAGGGTTAGGGTTGAAGATTTAAAAATAGGGTTAGGGTTAGGGTCGAGGTGAACCCGAGTTTCATGAGCCCGAGTTGCACCCCTACTTAGGATGGAATTTCATAATCAGCAACGAAAATATGGTTGCTGTATGTTCTAGTAGCATGAATAATAATAATAAAAAAAAGAAACTTCGAGTCGTATAGTACCTTTTGTACTATTTCAAATGATGCGAATGCTTGAAAAGAAGCATTGGCATATTTATTTTTTTAGGATAAATTTCAAATATATTCACTGACCTTTGTCCATAATTTCAAATATATCTACTAAATATCACATATTTCATATATATCCATTATATCAAGTAGAGACCTGATCTTCTACGACCGGTCGGAAATTCGGTGATTTCCGACCGGTCAAAAAATATATTTTTTTGTTTTTTTTTTTGAAAAATAATTTTATAAACATGTTAATCTAGTTATATTTAATCTATAAACCAAATTTTATCATTTTTAGATATGTATATATATTTATTTTGGATTTTTAAATACAGGGGTATTTAAGTCATTTTAAGAATATTTAAAATGACTTAAATACCCCTGTATTTAAAAATTCAAAATAAATATATATACATATCCAAAAATGGTAAAATTTGGTTTATAGATTAAATATAACTAGATTAACATGTTTATAAAATTATTTTTCAAAAAAAATTTAAAAAATATATTTTTTGACCGGTCGGAAATCACCGGATTTCCGACCGGTCGTAAATGATCAGTCGGCTATCAAGTATACCTCATTCCATCTCAAGCCATTAGAGAAGCAGGTAACGGAGGTTTTTGGGTTGGATAAATATTTTCAAATGATGAAATTACACTAGAATAACAGATCGAGAGGGTGCACTGGGCCTTGGCAAGGCTGCTGAGGGAGGGGACCCTTAGGGGCGAGAAAGATGCAGTGATGACATTGTTTAATCTCTCGACGCATTCAGAGAATTGTGAGAGGATGGTGGAGGCAGGGGCAATGTTTGCACTAGTTGGGGCATTGGCTGCTGAGGCAGTGGGGCCATTAGCATTGCTTGTCAGCGAGGAGCTGGTATGGAAGGGAAGATGAGATACTGTCTGGTTGATTAAGCTGATTAGGTGTGAGACACCAATGAGGAAGGAGAATGGAGTAGCAGCATTGCTAGAATTGAGCTGGAGTGGTGGTTTTGCTATGACGAAGAGAGTTATGCGCGTGCTTGCATTGGTAGGGCTCCTCCTGATGCCGTTGTTCAGTGGCACGAAGCGCCTAAGGCGAAAGGCTGCATCACTAGCCAGAGTGTGCCAGTGTTGCAAGGCTGCAATGCAGGTGGAAGCATGGGGCATGGAGTTACATTTTGAAAATAGTTCCACAGCACATGAAGTTTCTAACTTTGGAGGAGATGTATCATTAGTGTCAATTGCAGTGCCCATATCAGTCCCAGTGATATAGTGTATTTATTATGAATGGGTCAGGGTTGCTGTAACTCATTTTGTTCTTGATGTGATGATTTTCAAATTCTTTCATTAATAAAGAATACAAATGCATGTGTTAGAAAGAATAATTCCGTTGCTGCTACACTAGAATTGCGCTTTGTTTTTTATTGTTTACCAGTGGCTTATATGGTTGGCTGTCACCGTTAGCAGATTTTTCCCCATGAAGTTACTCATCGAGAGATTTTTAGTAGTTCTCAGTAAATATCACATATGTTCAAGACGCATTATCCATTTTATAATGGTTAAGCACATTAATTTTTATCTTGATGAATATCATTTTAGAGATCTCATTGCAATAGGTGGTTTGAGATATACATTCTTGACATTCAATCATTGACCACAACTATTCGATCCAAGTAAAGAATATTAGCTGTTGGCAGCCAATCTTTTCTTAGTCTCTTGCCTCCCAGCAAGGATTGCAATCAAACATGCGGTGTGGGTCTTTGTTATTTGTAATATAGTACTCTTTTTTCTTTTTGCAGGATAGGCTCTGAAGATGCGTAATTAAATAGAAACATCTATGGTTGAGGAAACATCAACAGATGACCAACTAACAACAAGACCACGATATTGGTATTATCATATCATCTCAGGAGCTCCAGCACATTTTTAGATGGTGTGTGATAATTGTTAAATAATAAAATTTTTGTGCATATTTGTGATAATTTGGTAGGTAATTATTTGAGTTTAAAGAGAAATTTATTTTTGCAATATTCGGGTATTAAATATTAATTTCAAGTAATTTGAATGATTTTGTGATTTTTTTCTGGAAGTTAAAAATAATTATTGCAATAAATGGATTTAAAATAATTTTTATATATTGACCACATGTTTATTAACTTCATGAATTTTACGGTGAACCACACAGGTGAATTTTTTTTTTTATCTGTAGTGCGAGAAATCGAATTAATAGGGAGGAGCATTGACCCAATCCATAGCCTCCTCCATTGCCGTGGTGATTGCAATGAGGTCCAAGGTGTTGTTGACATTGGTAGTGCTATTGCTATGGCTTTGCTTTGTCCTCTCCCTTGCGGGGCCAGCCCCATTAATGCATTTCGATGCAATTTTTTGTTTGTTCTCAGCATGCTACGCATGCTTCTCTTTAATGCATGGCATGTCTTTCTCTTCAATGCATAGCATGCGTGTTGGCAGCATTTGGCATGTATGGCCTATAAATGGGCAACCTTGGCAAGAGAGTACTTCGTTTCAAGGATATAATACTGTGTGTATTCGGGTTCGAAGATAGAATATAAACTATTCCATATTGGCTGTAATTCCTTTATAATTTATTATATTTGCTCATTTCTTCCTGTGATTTTTTTCTTCTTTATAGAAAGATTTTTCCATGTAAATCTGGTATTCCCATGTGTCTATGCCCGTGTATCCTTGTCTTGTTCCGTTTTGATCCGCCCATTATGGTCTGAAAATATTTGTTTGTTAATCTGCCCAATGTGGTCTGGAAATAAAATCATTTGACCTGCCCAGTGTGGTTTGGAAATTATTTGTATTGTACTTATAAATACTTTGGCTGTGGGTTAAGAAAGTATTATTCATTGATTAATATTTACATGAATAGTGACATTGTTAAAAAAGGGTTGATTTGAGTAGTAAAATTACTATTCATTAGAAAATTTTAGAAGAATATCAGGAGTAAAATATGAAGTTGATAAATTCAATGGTGATGCAAGTTTTTCTATTTAACGAAGACAGATGAAAGATTTTTTTATCCAACAAAGCATTCACAAAACATTAGATGACAAAGAAAATAAACAGGAGACCATGAAATATGAAGATTGATATTTCATGGATGAGAAGGCTGCAAGTGCAATTAAATTGTACTTATCAAATGAAGTACTCAATAATGTGATCGACATAAAAAGTGCTAATGGAATCTTATCCAAATTGGAAAGTTCGTACATGTTAAAGACATTGATAAACAAATTGTACCTCAAAAAACAACTGTATTGTAACGTCTTGACCTCTATGTCGTAGGTATTATTCGTTTTGGGCTGCAGCCTGCACGGTTTTGTTCCTCTAGGCACTTGGAGCCCCGAATGCCCGCAATACCCAAAAGGTGTCTCGACCATTCAACAAGAACCTCCACTTATAGAAATTCTCTCCTTCATCCTAACTAACGTGTGATATTACATCCACCCCCTTTAGGGCTCTAACGCCCTCACTAGATGAATTCCCGCTGGACAAACCGACAGGATATTAGGAGTCGATTTTGATACCATTCTGTCACGCCCTGGCCAACAATCGCAGGTATTGCCCACTTTAAGCCTTTGCGCGGGCATGATTTTATCCTTCTGGGCTCACCCCAAAATGGTATTAGAGCTAACTGTCGATACCCGAGGCCAGTGTGTCCAGCGAAGATGCTGGAGCCCCAAGGGAGTGGATGTGATATCCCACATCAGATAAGATATAGGGAGCTTGAGCTATAAGTGGAGACCGTTGGTAGCAATGTTGAGGCGCCTTTTGGTTACTGTGGGCATTCAGGGCTTCAGGTGCCCAGAGGAACAAAACCATGCGGGTTGCGGCCCAAAATGAATAATACCTGCGACATAAAGGCCAGGGCGTTACATGTATGCACTTCAAATGCAGGGAGGTACAAATTTCTTGTTGCAATTAAATAAATTTAGAGGGTTGATTGCACATCTGACAATATTTGAGTAAAGTTTGAAGAGGAAGATAAAACTATGTTGCTATTAAGTTCACTGCCTCCTTCATACGATGTCCTTATCACAATCATCTTGTATGGGACAAAAACAATCAAGTTAAAAGAGGTAATATTTGCCCTTTTACTCAATATTAAAATGATAAGAAAATCAAATAGAAAAGGACAAACTCGTGTAGCTGAAGACAAAAGGCAGAAGCAAGTATGCAATCAGGAAATCACGACAAGTCAAAAGAATATAGTAAGTCAAAGTACAGATCTAAGTCCAGAGGCAGATTTAAATGTTATAGTTGTGGCCAAGAGGGTCACATAAAAAGAAATTGACGTAATAAAATGAAGGACCAAGGAGAGAGTAGCAGTAAGAGAAAAGATGACAACAAAAACTCTACTACAATAGTAGACAGCAATGAAATTGTGCTCATTCCATTATCAACGACACATTGGACTTTATTCTCACTCCTCTTTCAACATATTATTTTTTCCATTCCGTTGTCCATTTCCTTTCTCACGTTACAAAGAGGCTGATTTGTAATTTTAATCCCATAACTGCCTATTACCTTTTTACTTTTGTAATTTTCAAAAATGTTTTCTTTGTCTCGTACTCTCATTCTCATTTTTATTTTTTTTCTAACTTTTTTCCCAACCACCGTTACCAAGAGATGCCTCAACTTATTCTACGTGCATGATGCTTTTCAATAATTATGCCCACCTTCGTATCTATATGTTATACATTTAAAATATTTTTTTACATATTTAATAATATAATTATAAAAAAAACAATACATTCATAGTCTTATATTAAAGGTGTGTGAAAAATGATAAAACTTTAGCCAAACATGCCTAAATCAAAATTTAAAATAATTTTATCAATAATTATATCATGTAAATATATAATTTAAAAATGATATCTTTAATTAAGGACTCTAAATCCTGTTAGGTTAGGCTAAATGGAGCTTATGTTAGCCTAGGTTGAAAGCCTAGTTGGTTAATTATAAAATTTAATATATGAATTAAAAACTTAAAACAATATTTTATTAGAAAACAAAAGATAAAATCTTTTGGTGTAACTTGTTTAACGTAGGCTAATATGACGACAACCCGTAGTTAAACATATAAATTTAAAATGATACATTTACATAATATAAATATTAATACTAAATTTTAAAATAAATATAATTATTAATATATTATTAAAATAAATATAATTATTAATATATTATTAAAATATATTTAGTATAAGATATATTAACAAGAAGAGACATTATTCAATGCGTGGGCCCAAGTAAAATATTTTTAGATATGAAATTCATTTTTTATTTTTAAATATTTCATCTTGAATTTCAAAATTGAAAAAATCAAGCATTTTTCATATTCCAACGCATGAAATATGCATTTTTTTTTTCATCAACCCATTATTGATGTAAAAAAATTCGAAATGTTTTTTAAAAATGGGCAGTGCTCACATGAGCAATGAGGACCATGACTAAGTGTATATTTAGCTAAGAGTAAAATTTTTACTTCTTTAAAACAAAATCATATCTATCAATTATAAAGTTTGGTATAAATTTACATAAAATAATTATTAATACAAAAATTCTAAAATTAATGTTTAATCATTAATATATTACAAATTTTGATTTAATATAATGCGTCAGTTGAATATTAAATATATAAAACATATATAGTACATGAGTAATAATATAATATATGTTATTAAATCATATATCGAGAGTGATTCGCATACAAACCCAGGCGTCATTATGTGGTATTTGTTAATATTTTACGCTAGGATTTGCGAGCTAAAATTAAGAAAATTGCGTAGCCGTTGCCGTGCAGAAAATACGTGGGGTTACTTATTTTCTGGAAGTTCCAAAGGAAAAGGCATTTTCAGAATTTCATTTATTTTGTTTATGGTTTTAAAATAAATAAAATAGCTACAAATATCGTGGAGAAGCAAAGGAACCAATCGTATGCACCCGGGTGCATTCAGCCTCAGTGCACACGGGTGCATTCAGCTTCAGTGCACACGGGTGCACTGCACTTATTTTTTTTTATTTTTTTTTGAAATTTTTTTCATAGAATGGTTAATCTAGGTTTATTTAACATATGCATCAATTTTTACTATTTTTGGAGACTTTTAGATATTCTTTTTAGATTTTTAAAAATCAGTGACATTTTCGGTAATTTTAAATTACGGAAAATGCCACTGATTTTTAAAAATCTAAAAAAAATATCCAAAAATAGTAAAAATTAATACATATGTTAAATAAACTTATATTAACAGCTTCATTAAAAAAAATTCAAAAAAAAATAAAAAAAAATAGGTGCAATGCACCCGGGTGCACTGAGGCTGAATGCACCCGGGTGCATACGATCGGGCTCCAGAAGCAAAGCATTATTCCTTTCGACCGCACTCGGCGACTTCCCTTTCGGCCTGGCCTCTTGAAACCCTAGCAGCCGAACTCGTCCGCCGCAGCAGCAGCCCTTCGGCGATCCGGTCATCCCACAGGTGACAGGCTACAGCCCTCTCCTCTCTCTAAACCTCCTCTCATCCCATCACCACCCCCCCAACAAAAAAAAATCCCTAGCGTAAGCCCCTCTCATCTCCCAATTCCTCTCCCTCTTCGAACCGCCTTATTCCCCATCTCTTCTTCGATTTTTCTTCCGTTCTAGCCAGGGGTGCAACTCGGAATCTTGAATCTGCTTCAGTTCTAAGTTCAAAGCTTCTTCTTCTTCTTCTTCTTCTTCAAATCTGCCTCGGCGGGGTCCTAAAAATCTTTCTCTTCTCCAGATCTGCTTCGGTTTCAGCCAGGTGTTCTACATCTCTGCTTTTTCGAGCTGATTCAAGGTGAGACCGTGGATGTTGCAAGCTGCGTCTCTTCGAGCTGCATAGGAAGGTGACAGTTTTGTGCTTTTCATGTAGGCATTGAACGGACATTGCAGATTTGCAGCCAAGACAACTGTTTCTCAAATTTTTTGAGGTAATAAAATTATTGTTTGTATTAGAGATATCTGGTATTGGTTGAATTCATTTTGCATGATATAGATTTTTAAATTCTGATTTGACATGTGTGAAACTTGTATGTTAGTAATCCTATTAGATTGTCGGTGGCTAGATTTGGTGTTACTTTATTTTTCTGCATATTTTTAGCTGTGTTAAATACTATTTAATAATTACCTCATCATATAAATTTTACGGTCACCATTCTTATCACATTGATTGTGAGGCTAGAATCGTTGTTGCTCGATTTCCGCAGATTTTTTGATGTGTTAAATACTATTTAGTATTTATCTGCTTATATAAATTTTAGGGCCATTATTCTTATCAGATTTTATTCTGTGGCTAGAATTGGTGTCACTTTATTTCTGCAGATTTGATGTGTTAAACTGTTACCTGTTTGTACAAATACTTGTTTTTTGACAGATTTGCAAGACAGATTTCCTGTTAAACAGGTAACTCTTTGTTAACAGATGCTTTGTGTTAAACGATTTACCTGTTTTTTGACAGATTTTCTGCTGATGAACATATCAAATAATTTTTTTGGAATCGGAACCAGAACCGATCCGCCCTTGAAAAAATAGGATAGGGCAAGGATGGGGTTAGGAGTTTTTAAAAATAAGGTAAGGGTAGGGTCAACCCCCTATCCGGACCCATTCGGCCCAGCTTGCACCCCTAGCTTATGTTGTCTGAGCTGCCATTTTGCAAGTTGTAGAGACTGGACTACATCTCATTTTTTGTAACTGTGTTGTGTCTTCTTTTATGTCAGCATGCCGTTGCTTCTATGTTGAACCTTCCGTCTATATGTTTTTGCTTGTGTTTGTGAAGATCTTATTGAAATTACCTCTTGGGTTGCAATGGCTTCTATGTCTGGATTCCTCTAGGCCAAAACACAGTATAAGTCAAATCTGTAGCTTGCATATGCCTGTTTTACAAAGCCGGCTTCATGTTTTTCACACAAATATGTTCAATAACTGTTTTGATCAGATAGAGAGGTAAGCTCTCTATACTGTTTTTGAAGCACTCATTCAAGTTAGTATTTTCCTTTTTTGTTGTTTTAGGGGATTTAGGTTCCAGGATTGGTTCCAATGAATCGAAACTATTAGATTCCTCTTGCAAATTTTTATTTTAATTTCAGTTGTTCAGTGACTGTTCGTGGCTAAAAGTAAAAGTAATTTTAAAAAAAAAAATTTTAATCTTCCATAAATACTGCCTATGTGCATATGTGCGACCCGAATGCAAAATATGCAAAGCTGATTATATGGGATCAATCGATGCATCAATCTTTAGAGGGAAGTACTGCATAGATTCCAGGATCGATTCCAATGAATTGAAACCATTGGATTTCCTCTTGCAAGTTATTTTAATTTCAGTCAGTCAGCGATTGTTTGTGGCTAACAGTAAAATTAAAATTTTTATCTGCCACAAATACTGCAAATGTGCTACCCGAATGCAAAATGTGCAAGCTGATTATACGGGGTCAATTGATGCATCAACCTTTAGAGGTAAGTACTGCACAGGTTCCAGGATTGATTCTAATAAATTGAAATATTGGATTTCCTCTTGCACGTTTTTTATTTTAATTTCAGTCGTTCAGTGATTGTTTATGGCTAATAGTAAATTAAAAAATTAAAAAATTTTAATCTGCTACAAATACTGCATATGTGTGACCCGGATGCAAAATATGCAAGCTGGTTATACAGGGTCAATTGATGCATCAACCTTCAGAGGAATGTACTGCATAGGTTCCAGGATTGATTCCACTGAATTGAAACTATTGGATTTTCTCTTGCAAATTTTTTATTTTAATTTCAGTCATTCAGTGATCGTTTGTGGTTAACAGTAAAATTAAATTTTAAAAAAAATTTTAATCTGCCACAAATACTGCATATGTGCGACCCAAATTCAAAATATGCAAGCACATTATATGGGTTCAATTGATTCATCAACCTTTAGAGGAAAGTACTGCGCAGTTTCTAGGATTGATTCAATGGATAGAAACAATTGGATTGCCTCTTGCATTTTTTTTTTTTTTGGGGTGTGTTTACAACAAAATCTTGTTAAATAAAATTTTTCAATCTAAAGTTTTTCACTCTCATCCTCAAAAAAAAAAAAAAAAACCTTTATACTCTCTATTATTATCCTCTGTTTAATTATTTATTCACATATTTCTATACAATCACTCTACTTTTAATCATTTTTATACAATTATCTATATAACTAGTTTCTATCTGTAACTTTATTCTCTTTATTTTGCATCATTTCCTCTTTTATGTCACATCATTTTTTTTTTCATTTAAAAAATTTTACACAATTTTTTCATTTCCCAAACTCACCTTTTATATATACGGGGTTGTTTGATATTACCTCTCTATCTGTGACTTGCATATGCCTATTTTTCAAATCTGGCTCCATGTTTTTCACACAAATATATTCAGTAATTGTTTTGATCATAACCTTACAGATAGACAGGTTGGCTCTCTAATCTGTTTTTGAAGCACTGATTCAAGTTACTTTGTATTTTCTTTTTTGTTGTTTTAGAGGATTTAGTTTCCTCTTGTAAGTTTTTTATTTTAATTTCAGTCATTCAGTGATTGTTTGTGGCTAACAGTAAAATTAAGTTTTTCAAAAAAATTTTAGTCTGCCACAAATATGCAAGCTGGTTATTCGGGGTCAATTGATGCATCAACCTTTAGAGGAAAGTAGCATACGTGTTGTGGGTGCCAATGGAATGATTTTTGCAGTAACAGGTGAGACAGGTGAAAGGAAGAGCAATCATGACGGGAAAGGCGAAGCCGAAGAAGCACACTGCAAAAGAGATAGCAGCAAAAGTAGATGCAGCCACTACCAACCGAGGTGGTGGTAAGGCTGGTCAGGCCGATCGTTCTGGTATTGAAAAGGGTGGTCATTCCAAGTTTGAGTGCCCTCACTGCAAGAGCACCGCCCCTGATTTGAAATCAATGCAGATCCACCACGATGCAAAGCATCCCAAGATCCCTTTTGAGGAGGAGAAGCTTAGCAATCTCCATGCTGGTCCTTCTGGTCATTCTGGTGACGCTGCTGTGAAGCCTCGTCCTGGAGTCCGTGGCAGTTTCAAGAAGTAAAATTTAATAGCTAATATTTGGAATGAATAGAAAAAACAGGGACTGAGCTGTCCTTGGTCATGAGTCATGGCTTGTTTTGTCTGCTCTCTCTCTCTCTCTCTCTCTCTCTCATGTTTATATATTGGGGTGCCACTGCTATGCGTGCTCTATCTGTTTTAGCCACCGTACAATCATCTTCGTCATGATGTTGTAATTTCTGGCTTTAACTTACACTATCAGATGGTCGTCTTTCCTCTTATTATTTTTTTATATCTCGTTTTCTTTTCCATTTTTAGTGGAGTGGATACCTTTGATGGCTAAGATGCTATCCATCTCGTTGCTTCATCAAACCAGGTCCATGATCCATTAGGCTGGTTCAGGGGAATTTGTGTCATAGTCCCTCTAAGCTTGCGTATTAGCATTTTAAATCCCGATGTTTGCATATTAGCATATTAGACCCTAATAAGTTTTATCATTAGCATTTTAAACCCTTCGCCCTAACGCCGCTTGTCATGTATCGTCTAATCTTGTGCAATGACGAAAATACCTTTCAATAAAAATAAAATCACAACAGCTAGCCCATCCTCTTTATAGCGTCCCCACCGCCTCTATACCTTGCGGCAACGTCCCCATCGCCTTTGTACCTCGTGGTAGGTCCTCTACTATTACTACCCTTTCTTCCTTTTCGACTCTCTCTCTTTCTGTCATTATATTGATCCAACTTTCTCAATTCAGATTCCAACCCCGCAGAACTATGGGCAGTGATGATCCTCTTCCCTCGCCTTTTGCCACATCCGCACGCTTTTGTGCTAGCTGGTGCATAGAGCCTTCGAGAGGGCCGTTAAGGACAAAGGACTGGAGCTTATGCCGACCACACTAAACGCCCAAAAGTTGTATGCTTTCCAAGTATATGTGGCTGCCGTTGTCTGTATCCAACCTATTGTCTGCCACTGTCCTTAAAACTTATTTTTCCCATTTCGTCGTATAAACAGACAACAACGTGTTGGTCCTGTGATAGGAGAAAATTTTCTAGACTTGAAAAACGAGTAATGGCTGGAAAAATACTTGTTGGTGAACACCATACGTCAGTTCACAGTTGGCACATGTATCATGTGTTTACTCGGTCATTTTCTGTCCGTCAATCAGATACTCAATAAGTAAAGGTTAGAAAATGGACAGAACCTAAAATGGTGGTGCAGGATGCAGATGGGACGACGGACCGCATATAAAAGACGGGTGTGGTTAGCCACGCAGTTTCACAAAAGCCGATCGAAGAGCAGCGGCCGCTGCTCCAGTGCAAATTTGTTACTGCGTATATGTCTCCTCTCCCCAACGTGTCGCACAAATGAGATAAGTCAGCAATAGACTACCCGAGCTGTCTGTTTCTGAGAGGAGTAGTGAATCATCATCAGGACCGTCGATTCCGCCCCCCGAATTTGGACAGACCATATTCGTTTCCGGTGTTGGCTGTGGCGACTTTCAAATCAAGGGCATCATTTTCCTTCTCCCCACCCTTCGCAAGAACTTGCCTTAACCATCTTCGCAGGCCATTTCTAGCCGTTTCTAGTGCGTCGGATTACGTACGGCGATCAAGGCCTTCCTTGCGGCCTCACATACTTGACATTGTTCAAATGAGTTCAAATGGGGAGATCTCGAGGGAGGAGGACGAAGAGGGCTCTGTGGCGCCAAAGTGTGCGGATGTGGCAGAAGGCAGGGGAAGAGGATCATCACTGCCCCTAGTTCCGCGGCAAAGATATGAGAGAAATGTGTTTTACATCATTGAGAGAAAGAGAGAGAGAGTCGAAAAGGAAGAAAGGGTAGTGGTAGAGGACTTGCTGCGGATAGGGGTGCAACTCGGGTCGGGTTATACCGGGTTGGAGTGAACCCAAACCCTAAGCCAACCGGGTTGGAGTAAACCCAAACCCAAACCCTAAGAATTTAATCCGGGTTAGGACCGGGTTTGCATTGGTTTTGGTTTGGTTTCGGGTTAGAATTCGGGTTACCAAAAAACTATTTTTTTCCAAATTTAATTGTAATCTAAAAGAAAATTATTGAAATATACATACCTGTGTTTATGAAGTCAAGTCTCACGCTAAATTCTGCAACATCCTTTCAAAGAATTCTCCAACATCATGCTGAATTCTGCAATATTCTTTGAATGAACTCTGCAAGTAATTTTTCAACACCCTATAGACACAAATAAATCGTAAATTAGTTAGTTTTATGACTAGTTGGTCATTTCTATTTAATAGCTAATGGAAATGACTCAAGTTTAGCAAATAGAAAATGAACATATCATACAAACTATTGTAGTTGAAACTAAACATTATCATACAAATTGCTAAAATAGAAATTGACCACTTGTCATACCAATAAACTTAAAATATGAATCAAATTTATACTACAATCTGAAATTCAAACTAACAGATTTCTCATACTAACAGAAAGTATGATATAAAATAGATTTGTCATGCCAACTTAAATTCAAACATAATTCACATAACAGTTATTCAAAGCAACTAAATCTAAATACACTAAGTATAATGGTTCAACATTCCAATCTATTGATACACTGGCCACCTATATATTAATATTACAAAAAAACATGTATAATTTATGAAAAAATTATATAAATTACACCGGGTTCGGACCGGGTCGGGTTTTGGTACCGGGTTGGTGCAAACCCAGGTTTGGTTTCGGGTTTCTACGGGTCGAGTTGAAACCGGGTCTATTTTGGAAAAAATCTAAAAAATAAAACCCATTTTTGGTTTTGGTACCGGATCGGGTCGGGCGGGTTCGGACCAACCCGGTACCAAGTTGCACCCCTAGCTGCGGAGGCACAGAGGCGGTGGAGAGCCGAGGAAGGGAAGAAAGCTAGTTCACGCTGTAAAGAGGATGAGCTAGCTGCGTGATAGTGTTTTTATTGAGGGGTATTTTTGTCATTGCAGACGACTAAATGGTGCATAATAGACGGCGTTAGGGCGGAGGGTTTAAAATGCAAATAATGAAACTTATTAGGGTTTAATATGCTAATACGCAAACGTCGGGGTCTAAAATGCTAATACGCAAATTTAGAGGGGGTATGGCGCAAATTCCCCGGCTGGTTCATCCAGCCGAGGTTTAGGCGTCTAGACAAGAGAAACCTCGGTAGCAATCGATTCCGAGTTGTTTATACTTGTCATTGGCTAAATAATCATGTAAGAAAAGTATAAAAAAAAAACAAGAAGATACATATATTTGTTCATGTAAGCTATAAGTCAAAACTTTTCGATCTAAAATTTTGGAAGAATTTTTTTTTATACTTCCAACATCTACACAATTTTTATCGTACTAATTACGTTTTATAAATTCTTCTTATACTAATAATATTTCATCTTAAATTCTTAACATACATGTTATCTAATTCGTTGAAAAGATGAATTTATTTCTTCAAAAAAAATTTAATTGAAATAATTTAATCTTAATACGATTCTTAAATCCTTTAATGTCACATTTCTTTGAACACTATTTAATGTCATATATTAATAATTTACTATCATTAATTGAGTAATACTAAGGTTGAAATGCCTTAATATGATTCTTGAATCCTTTAATGTCACATTCACTATTTAATGTTATATATTAATGATTTACTATCAATTGAGTAATACTAAGGTTAAAATTGTTTGAATTAAGAAATTTTAAATAGGTAAAATTATTTTTTCAATATAGTAAATAATTGTTGTGTTGAAGACATAGTCGTCGGGAAAATTTAGGGTGAAATGTTATGAGTATAAAAGAAATTTATAAAATATTATGGGTATAAAAAGAATCGAGGTAAATAGTACTAAGTACTAAAGAAATTTTCTCTAAAATTTTTTACTTACCATAACTATTTTGTTTTTTATTTACTTTTTTACGTCTTTATATATAATTATTCTATTTTTCAATTATTATACATAACTATTTATACAATTAATTTATTTTACCTTTATTCTTTCTCCTTTTCATTATTATTCATATCACACCATTTTCTTCCTATTTAAAAATTTTTATACTAAAAACTAGCAAATGTTTAAAGAAAATATTAATATTTGTATAAAAAACATCAAAATTTGAATCCATTATTCTTAGCTTTTATACTTTTATGTATATTAAGTAAGGCAAGTAAGGATATTTTTAAATGCACTCGGGTGTACTTAGCTTCAGTGCATGTAGATGTATTTAATCCATTTTTGAAATTTTTTTGAAATTTTTTTTTTATAAATTTTTTAATCTAAGTATATTAAACACGTATATCAATTTTTATCAATTTTTAATATTTTTAGATTTTTTATGAATTTTTAAAAATTAGTAGAATTTTTAGTAATTTAAAATTATTAAAATGTCATTGATTTTGGATTAACAGTTGTATAAAAAAATTTAAAAAAATAAAAATTTATATTTGTACCGAAATGTACCGAAGTTAAGTGCTCCTACTGGAGCTCTGGGCAAGTCTTGGGTATTCTTTCTTTCTTTTTGATATTTTTTTTCAAAAAAAGTTGATGCGTTATGCTGAGAACAATTGATTTCTCGTACAAGATGCCTGAATCCGTCTGTAAAAAAAGTTTTTTTTTTTTTTTTAAATAGAGGAAGCACAACGTATTACAATTGTTTCGTTTGGTATGAGGTTAAAAAAAATTCAAAATGTTTTTATATAATTTTTTGCATATATAATTTTACATTTTTATACACATAACTAATTAATTTTTTTAGTATGACTTCTATGTTCTAACCTAATTACCTTACATTCAATTCATCACCCCTCTTATATACTACATCTCTCTTTTTACTCTTTATTTTTGTTTTTTCTATAACCATCACTCTTATTAAATCACATCGTTGTATTCCTTTTCCAAAATTTGCCCCAAAGATTTTCTATTTGAAAATTAAGTGGGGAAATTTTGAAAAAAAGAAGAAAGTAATCTGATTCAATGAGTTAATAATTAGAAATAAAAAAGATCAAAAAATTATAAAGATAAAGGGAATGATCGCCCAGCGCGGCCCGTAGCGACGATATAAGGGTTGCCTACAATTTTTTTAGAAAAATTTTCGTTACAGATACATGGGCACCTTATACCGCTGTATTGTTTTAAAAAAGGTTTTTTCTAAATTTGATTCTAATATCAAATATACTCATTATATTTTCAAATTTCTAAATATACTCATTATGTTTGCAGTTAATCCAAAAAATGCGAATTTAGTTAAGTTAAATTTTTATAAATGCTCAAAATACCGCTATTATAAAATAACAAAAGATGAAATAAAATAGAAATAAAGTGAAATTAAGGCTCTTTAAATTTAGAGCTTATGTGCAATTAAGTACCGACGAGTTATGACATTTAAAATTTCAATTATATTCAAAATTTTATAAGTATTTTAGTAATTTTATATATTAATTTATGGTGTTAACTTATAGATTAGGTGTTTTTGAAATTAAATATAAACGGAGTGAGTATAGGTTTACAAAATAGGCACATCTTGCAAAAGTTAGCAAGTCCGTGTATTGTATAATTATGTAAAAGTTGTGTAAACGGTTATAGATGGTGGAACGCAATATGATTTACAATTGTGAAGTAAGTTAAACCGAACCACGAAAATTTGTGTCCCTCGTTTGTCTTACTAATGTTATTCTCTTAAGGTGGTACGAGAGCAAGGTTAACTGAGATTTTCACGTGAGATCTGTCTCTCTCATATTCCTTGCGACAGGCCGCCGTTTTCGAGCCATCGTTCTCCACAAAAGTGCCATACACCAATTAAGCTTCATCGGAAACCAGCCGCTAGACCCTGTTTTCAAAGCACGACGAGCCGCCAAAGCAGAAACAACCGCTGGCTTGCTTCTGCCACCAGAAAATCAGCACGCCGGCAACAGATTTTCTTTTTGAGATTCTTACTCCGCACAGAAGCATTGCTTGCTGCTGCTTGCCGTCTGGAGCCTAAAAAATTTTTGGTCGCTGAAACTTCTGCTGCCATGCCGCACCTGCTGAATTCGCACGCTACCTGCGGCCTTCCATCTTGTCGTGAAATTCCACAATATCCATAATTTCCTGCCACAGAAATTCCACGGCTGATTTTTTGTGCATCCATGGCAGGAACCTGAAATCTTCAATCGTTGCAAAATCTCAACTGATTTTTGCGTCGTCCAGGTTCAGGTATTGCTGGTTCCCATTCCATAGAGCCTCTAAAGGAAAAGAATCAGATGACAAAATAGCAACCCAAGTCACTGTTCCTCCTTCTCAAACTGCTATAGAAAGTTTTGTAAAACAGCTCCAGCTACTTATTCAGTAAACTACTGCAACTAATTTCACTCGGGACTTTTTCACATCATTTGCTCAATCTTCTTTTGTGTCTTTATTTGTTTTTCCTCGGACAAATGATTGAGTAATAGATTATGGTGCTATTGACCATATAAGCGGCAACATTTATTGTCTATCTAAAGTCCACTCTAAACCTGCAATGTCTCTAATCACTATTGCCAACGAACAAATAATTCCCATTCAAGGAGTTGGAAAAACTCAACCACTCCCATGCACTTCTGGGGTTTTATTTGTTCCATTGTTGACCTGAAATTTATTATCTGTCGGTAAGATTACTAATGACTTGAATTGCAATGTGGTTTTCTCTTCAAATTCAGTATTTTTTCTGGATAGGGCCACAAGGATGAAGATTGGAAAAGGAAAAATTAGTCAAGGTCTCTATGTCTTTGATGATTCACAGAGGCATTTATTGGAAAGAAAAATATAGATCTCTCATTACGGTGGCATCAAAGATTGGGACACTCATCTAATCAGATATTGTACACTTTTAATTCTTCTATTTCAATTGATGAATGTGAACCCTGTCACTTTTCTAAACAGCATAGATTGTCATTTCTAAAATATTCCAATTTTTCAGGTAATTTGCACATATATTCACACAGTTTGACACTAATTGTATATATACCCACCGAATTTCACGAGCAACAGATTATCCTCACACAATTTACTCAAAATTGCATCCATACTCATTATAACAGTCAACACTTAACGGAAGAGGAGTCGTTGTTAAGTACAATATATGATTCCCATGATGCCCTTCGAATTAAGGCATAAGCTGCGATCCCCTTTCTCAATTTGGCTCCCAACCTAACTACAGAGAAGATCGAGAGCTAACTAGGTTTGTCGCTACCACCACTACGCCATCGTTGTTGTCGTCCATCTCTCTTTACCTTGCATCCTTCTCTCATTACGCCTACATTATTCTCTCCTTACCATTGCGCCATTGCCTCTTCTCCCCTTGCCGATCCGCCATTGTTGTTGTTACTGCACCTCCTTCCCTCATCGTTGTGAGCTTCACTCAACGCCTGATGCCACTCAACATTCGGCTGTTCTTCCCTCTTGAAATCATTATTTATCATCATCCAGTTGCATGTTATTGTCGATTAAACTATTCTATTGCATTATTCATGATGATTTTAAAGATGCATGTTCCTGAAAGTGCATGCTATATCCGATTAAAGTATGTGTTTGTGTTCGATTTTTTAGATGGGACAATGTATGTTATTTGTGGTTGTTTTTGAATGAGAGAGGGTCGATGATGGGAAGCAGCTGATTTGAATTATGATTGGGGTTCCTAGGTGGTCGGCTGGGGTAAGAAATTTGTAGTTGGAACAGAAGCAGAAGTGGGACTTTTATTGGATAAAATAATGTTGTTTGTCCAACAAATGTCTAATGGGTGGTGGGACCTGCTGCTAAATTGAGAATTGAATTTAATATTTGTATTATGCTTTAGTGTGAGTTATTATTGGATGAAAAATATATTTGTCATTAGTTCTCGCATTAGGCAGTATACACAGGAAAGAGGAGTGCATGCCCTTTTCGAAGATAGGGACCACAACGTGGTCTTGCACTTAGTTCATTTCAGTTCATTTCAGATTCTACATTGCTGCATTTTAGGTTTACTGCTATCCATAGTAGGAAAAAAAGCATTCACTGAATCGAAAGCAACAGAAACATTCTTTCTTAATTAATGTCAACATTAATATTATATATGGTTCTAGCATGCTTTAAATCATATACTTTATAGTCTTCTGATTAATTAAATTACATGAGTACTTAGTATTCGAGTTATATGATAGTTTTACAATTGAATACTTTTACTTTTACAATTGAATCACATGCCAAGAGATCCTGAAAAAGAATTTTAAAAAGTGTTAATTAAGTAAATAGTGCTACTAATAATTGAAGATATGTTTTCATTTTCGTTGAAATGCATGAATGAATTTATTATTGAGTGTTGTTGATAGTGAATACTACGTTGGTCTAATATTTTAATTTTAAGTTCAATCTTGTTGATGGGACAAAATAGAATATATATAGTAATTCAGGAGGCATGGAACATACGCAAAAAATCGCCTACATAATTGGATCCCCTGTGAACTTTCCTCTCCATCTTTCATTTGTTTTAGTTTAGCATGCGATTATCAAGAAAGTGTACATTTTATAAATCGATTGTAAATTCTATGGTAATAATGTATGCACATATCAAAAAGTCTTGGTTTGTTTGTCATTATATTATTGTTTTGCACGTTATTGTATTTTAATTTTTTATTAGGTACTAACATTAACTTATACTTGTTAGAGAGGTGTAACCATGGAAGCAGGTAAGTTAGATTGGTTTGTCATTATGGTGGGGCTTTGAATAAAGATTTTAAGAGGAAGTTGGTGAAGTACATAGGTGGACAAGTTCACTATAAATTAGTCTGTCCAGAAATTTATTGTTTGTTAAATATATTGGACTCAATATCTGATATTGCAAAAATTCCACAAGATAAGATTAACTTAAGTTACAAGTTTCCAAAGGTAGATCTATATGTAGCAATTGGAAAGCTGAAAATAGATGCTGATTTAATGCAAATGTTTGAAATGTACACATCCTCGCAAAATTGGAGGAAATTGAAAAAGATTCCAATATATAAGATATGTAAAAAAAAAAAACAATCATGAAATGATACTTCCTGAAGTGGGGGATGTCAATATACAAGTGGATGACAATGTTGGTTTCAACCATGGGGTTCGAGACTGTGCAACTAAAGGTATCATCAAATTATCCATATTTTTAATTTGAGAATTCATTATCATTTGTAGTATTAAATGGGATCTCCTTATATTTTTGTTTCATATTCTTTCATGAGAAAAATGTAAGTTAATATAGCTATGTTTTAGATATATCCAACTAGTTGATATTTTGTTTTCTATGCAGCCTGGGATGAAGATTTTGATAAAATGATTAGATCCAAAAATTAGCATTAATCAATATATAATTCATGAAATTTCAATGTTAAACAGGTTAACTTAAATACAACAGAAAGCAACATCAATCCATAAAAGCTTTGCAGATAGCTTTTTTAATGAAATTAGCCTATTGCATACATCTTGTCGTTAATCAAACTTATAACACATTTAGCATTCTTCATAATGCAATTTCTTTGATAAGAAGAAAATAGATTTGATTAACTTAATATCTTATACCCTTCGGGGCGACTGAAGATATAAAAATGATTAATATTTATTAAACATAAATTGCACTGTGACATTAAGTTGTAATTTTTTTTTATAAAAGGATAGTCTCTGTCCCTACTCCCTTTCGATTTGAAAGGGTATAGGGATAGAGGAATCCAAGTAATTCATTGCCAAAAAATTGTCTGTACAAAGTTTTCTAATCATAGCTTGGGGTGGAACACCCCACCACGACATATGGTCCGAAGGAGATACCGAGACCAATTCGGCTAGGGAATGCGCAACGGCATTTCCCTGCCTTAACACATGATTAACTGAAAAGAAATCATTCATAATGAGAATCAACCTGATTTCATCAATAATAAGACCCACCGGGGAGGAGATAGGTTCCTGATTGGACAAATAGTTGCACAGTAGTAGAGAGTCGGTCTCACATAGCGCATGTCTGATGTTAAATTGAGTAGCTCATTTGATTCCCAAAAGAAAGGCAGTTGCTTCAATAAGTAATAGCTCCCTCGCCCCTGACCGCCTCCATCCACTAGCTGCAATAAATGAACCCCTGGAATCTCTAATCACGGCCGCGCATCCGAATCCATCCCGTTCCCTGAGGATTCAGGCATCCGTGTTTATCTTGACAAACTCCTGGGGCGGTTTGACCCATCTGGTTACCATGGTTGTACCCAAAGACCCCGATTGGACCAGCAGTTTTGCCGTACGGTGTTGATTAAGGTACTCCGCGCACCAGGCCAAGGTTTCCGATATTTTCGGTTGAGATCCCTCCTCTCTGAGCTTGTTCCGTAGAAACCAAATCCACCAACAGCACAAAATGAAGAAGGTCAGATCATCATGCCTCTTCTCACGCACACAAGCTTTCAAGATTTCCTGAATCGTTATCCCGTGAGGGTCCAATCTGGCAGTCATCCTGCATACTCCACTGGTCACTTCACACCTAAGGAAAAGGTGATTTGCATCTTCAGTTTCGTTCCTGTATAAAACGCATCGTAAATCGACCTCTATGCCCCTGTGATCGAGATTTTGCAAGGTGGGAAGGGCATCCTTTGCCAGTCTCCATCCAAAAATAATGATTTTTGTTGGAAGTTGCATTCGCCAAATTGCCTTGAAGATCCCCGGGAATTCAGGGAGAGCATTGCCAGAACATAACAATCTATACGCCGATTTGACCGAGTAAGCACCATTGGGTTCATGAATCCAAAACATGCAATCCTCCACCTGTCCCTCCGGGATAGGGATCGAGTTAACCTCCTTCCAACGTTCCTCTCCCAATGCAACTACCACATGCTCCATATTCCAAGATTTAGTTGCACTGTCGATGAGGTGGTTAACCGTCATATCCTCCGGCATTGATAATGGAAGGGGTCCCGCTTTATGCGCTTTAGATTCCAACCAAGTATCAGAGAATACCTTCACCCGGTCCCCCTTGCCAATCCGCCATCTGCATCCCGTCTGGATTACATCTCTCCCTTTCAAGATACTCTTCCAAGTAAAAGAGTCCGATGGTTTCTCCTTGCAGTTCCATATATCCGTATTCAGGAAGTATCTGGCCTTAAGAACTTTATGACAGAGGGAATTGTTACATGTTACTAATTGCCAGACCTGCTTAGCTAGAAGAGCGTAGTTGAATTTGTGGAAGTCCCTGAACCCCATTCCACCTGCACGCTTAGGCTTGCACATGTCCTTCCAGGCCACCCAGCTCAACTTCCTTTTTTCATCTTTCTCTCCCCACCAAAATTTGTTGAGCATCCCATTGATATCATTACAAAACGATTTGGGCATTAAAAATATGCTCATCGCATATGACAGGATTGCCTGGGCAACCACCTTGATTAGCACCTCCTTCCCTCTGCCTGAGAGCAACTTGCCTTTTCATCCTTGAATGCGGTTCCAGATGCGTTCCTTAATGCCCATGAAAAAATCTGATTTAGTCCTCCCAAGACAAGCTGGGAGACCCAAATATTGGTTAAGATCCTGCCCTGTGGAACCTAACAGCTGAATCAACTGTGTTCTGGTGTGATACTCAGTGTTGGCGCTGAAGAGGACGGTCGTTTTGTCCACATTTACCATCTGACCTGAGTAGCTTGCATATTGGTTTAACAATTCGAGCAGGTACCTAACATCCCTTTCAGTCGCCCGTAAGAAGATGATGGCGTCATCTGCGAACATCAAATGGGAGATCGTCGGGCCATTCTCCTTAAGTTTAATACCATGAATAACTCCACTAGCAACCGCCTGGTAGATCAGTGCCGATAGCCCCTCCCCACACAAAAGAAAGAGGTAGGGGGATAGTGGGTCCCCTTGTCTTAAACCCCTCTGGGATTGGAAGTATGGGGATTTGAAACCATTCACATTCACACGGTATGTGACAGTTGAGATGCAGCTCATAATCCAATTCACCCACACCGAGCAGAAATTCATAGCCACCATAACCTGCTTTAGGAAGTTCCATTCCACCCTGTCATATGCTTTAGACATATCCAACTTGATAGTCATCTCGTGTTTACGTCCCTTCTTTCTCTTGCGAAGGGAATGGATCGCTTCATAGGCTATTAGCATGTTATCTGTAATGAGCCGCCCCGGGACAAACGCACTTTGTTCATCCTCAATGATTTCATGGAGGCCACCTTCTATTAGCCAGAACTTTAGCCAAGATTTTATAAACCACATTGCATAGACTGATGGGCCTAAAATGAGAAAGGTTTTGGCTCCAGCCTTCTTCGGAATCAAAATCAAAGTGGTGGTATTTAGATCCTTTGTGAACTTTCGTAGTTGATCCGGGTTTCTGTCCTCCATGAACTTTTTGCACCATTTGGTTATGTCACTACCCCCCGTGCTCCAGTGTCTTTGGTAAAACCCAGCCGACATCCCATCCGGCCCAGGGGCTTTGGTAGGCCTCATACCTTTGACCGCCTTAATTACTTCCTCAGGCATAAGTGGCTTTGTTAGATTTTGTCTTTGATCGTTAGAGATTCTTCTCGAGATAACATTCTCCACCCATGGCGCCGCCGAGTGTATAGATGATGAGAAGACCTCAGAGAAGTGCTTAACAGCCAAATCCAAGAGCTGGTCCTGCTCCCACACCTAATTACCATTTTGATCCCTTAACACCTCAATGGTATTTGCTCTTCGTCTATTGGAAGCAATACGGTGGAAAAAACTGGTATTTCTGTCTTCCCTATGAAGTCAGTGTGTCTTTGCACGCATCCTCCAAAGTTGTTCTTCATCCTCCAGTAAGAGATTGATTTGGAGTTTAAGTTTTTGAATGGCATCATCCCTTCCATCGCATGGGTCCTTGCATGAGAGAGCCTCAACCTCTCTTTGTTTCTGCTCAATCCCTTTACGAAGATTTCCTCTCTTACGTCGATTCCATATGGAAAGTTCCAAAGCAGTCCGTTTAATTTTCCAGAAGAGCTCTTCAGCATCTTTCATCTCCACCGGGGGCTGAGCTTCCCACACTTGGTTCACAATTCTAGTGGCTTCTTCATCCCTGTTCCAGAATAATTCATGTCTGAATTCCCTTGGCGGTTTCCTCCTACCGATATTGGAATCAAGAACCAGCAATAAAGGACAGTGATCAGAAGTCGGGGCCTGTAAATTGATGAGTTTTGCATGAGGATACAAGTTAAGCCATGATGGAGTAGACAGTCCTCTGTCCAATCTCGCTTCAACTCTATGTCGTCCTCTTCTGTTGTTTCTCCATGTCATTGGCGCTCCATCAAATCCCAAATCAAGCAGATTGCAGCAATCCATAGTTTCACAAAAACGATCTAGTTGGGGCTGGGGACGGGTTCTTTCGCTATTGTACTCACTATGAATCATCACCTCATTAAAATCCCCAATCACTAGCCAAGGGTCAGTGCATTCGGAATTCAATTGCTTGAGAATGTGCCAACTCTGGTGCCTCTGATGAGCTTCAGGATGTCCATAAAACCCTGTGAATCTCCATCCATAAAAATTTTCATCAATGTGATGGTTAGAAAAACTTCTGATGCTGGCAGCTTTGTTGTTGTTCCACAAGAGGGCCAAGCCCCCTCTCCTTATCTGTGGGTAACCCATGGTTATAATACTGTGGGTTCACTTCATCTAGTTGATTTTCCTCCATAATGCGAGAAGCTCACTGGTTTGATTTAGGAGAGCCATTCCAGGTCTGCTGCCGCCTCTCCTCCGAATCGCCAACCCCACTATTTTCACTACTTAGTCTGCCTCCCCCTTCACGATTGCCTCCATTTCCTGGTCTGTCCCCTAACTGATCCCCTTGGGAGTAGGATTCCCCAAGGTATTTGATTGGCGAGGCCCTATTGCTGTTAGAGACTTCAAACCGAGGCTTCAGCTGTCTGACACCGGCTCTCAGCTAGCTGCCGAAAGGCATGTCTTCTTCGGCCATTTGTTGCTGAGGGATTGGTCTCACTGTGCAATCCTGGTGGACGTGACCCATGATTCCACATAGGTAGCAGAACAAAGGCTGCTTCTCATATTGGAACGTGAGCCATTGCTTTTGTTGAGAGGCTATCTGAATAAACATTCCTCTTCTGAGGATCTTCCGGCAGTCAACAACCACTTTCATCTTGATCTCGGCTTCTGAGGCTTCCATATCTGTCCAGCTTTCAAAGAAGTTCCCTATGTATGTCCCTAGAATCGTCTTGTCGACGATAAATGGGATTCCCGTTATGTGCAGCCACAGTGGCGTTTTCACAAGCAAAACTTGTGCAATGTCGGTCTCCTCCCATATTTCAGAGATCAGCACCTGATGACGTTCGAATACCCATAGACATCCCTTGACGACACGTTCCTCGTCCTCTACCTCCCCAAATGTGACTTGGTACAGATTCTCTCCCACTTTGTTGAATTGACAGGATCTCTTCGGCCTCCACAACCTCTTCATAATCGATTTGAAGATCTCTTTGTTGTATGTATTCGACGACCACAAGGAGCAGAGGACTGAAGTACCAGAGCCCGGAGAAATCTTTTTTATGGCCGCCTCGAAAATCGCCAGTGTCTGTAATTCCTCCCCTAACAATTCCCCAATGTTCGGATTCATTATCGCTGCACTCCACCAATCCCAACTTCCCTTACGCCCCCAGCCACTATCGCCTTCTGTCTGCCTTTCAGAAATCTCCCAGAGCTTCGGTCTCCTGAGAAAAACTCCGATTACCTTCACCCAGTTCCAAGCGCACCACAGATGCCTTTCGGACCTACAGGGGAGGGACAACGTTCGTAACATTAAGTTGCAATTTTAATTATGAGAGAAAATAAATCATAACATTCTCTTTATTATTTAATAACTTTGAAAATTAAGTATTTTAGACCTTTGCTGATTTTCTCAGAATCGAGCCAGAAAAGGTGGAGCTTACAAATAGAAATTTTTCTTTCATCGATCAGAAGCTAGGCAACAGATCCAACCATAGGAAATTTGTAAACCCATCTTCCCTACGGCCTTTAATGGTTGCGGTCCACGGCAATGGCAACCGCCACTGCTGCTGCCTTTCATCGTATCGAACAAACGACGTCATCTATAGAAGAGACAAGGCCCTCCACCACTAATGATTGCCAACCAATGTTGGGTTCGTTTTCGGCGAAAACAATAATGTCGAGTCCAACCTTCATGGCGTTCTACCATCACCATCATTCATTCTTATGCCAAAATCTATTATTCCGGCGAAATTTCTAATCCATTGAGCATCCCAAAATAATTCAACAGATTAGTTTTACAAACATGGAGATTAAGAAAGGCCTTAAATCCTTAAGCATGCAATGAAAAGTCACAATAATATTTGAAATATGTATGTCGTGGGCCAAAATTTGATATTATTGCATTAATTAATATTAATTCTCATAAAATCTATTATAATCTCTAGATCAATATGAGATACACAATTCTAAAATTTGCATAGCAAATAATAATGACAATGTAAACAATAAGTCGGCATATCAATATTTGTGGATCTATAATACCAAAAAAATGTAACTTGGGCTCTACTACCGCATGTTGGAAATCGTGTGATGCCTATTATTATAGATTTCACTGGTATAAAGACATTGAGTACAGGGTCTTCTCCTCCCTCAACACTTTTCTCTCTAATACTAACGATCGATGAGCAGCCACAAAGTATAACTCTGTATATGAGAGAGACTCATACTCCCCTATGCTTAAATAGAGTCTTTCTCATCATGACTTAAGTAGAAGAGAACTTATTGTTGGAATTTCGGACACACACATATATATTAATTATATAGATGTTATCATAAATAGTGGCCCAATTTTTTAAAAGTGATCTTATAAGGTTTTGTGGACCTAAATCATCTAATCAAGTATAGGTCTCCTATGCGTAGAAACACTACAACCTAATTTCTAATTTCTATTTTTATGATGTGCTAAATTAAGTTTCCTGTATAAACGATTGTGGTTCCCGAGTTATGCACCTATTAAGGTTTCTTTTCTAACATCTCATCATTGAAAAAGAGGAGTCACATCCTCCAAAAAATCCTAGGGCATTAACTTGTAAGACTTAGAAACCACAAGATTCAAGAATAACTGCTCCTATGAATTCAGGTATGCTTCCGCTTTTGTTTTATATTTCTTAATGATTTAATACGAAGGATCATAGGGTGATTATCGATTTAATCAATAAAATTTTCTCAACAAGTGGTATTAAAGCTTTTCATGTTGAATCATTGAGAAAGTTTAAGGTTTATAGAAATTTTGGTTTATTTGCTTAAATAATTAAGCCTTCCAAGTTATTTCACACGTGGATCTAGATTCGGTAAATCATAATTTTTTTTATGTCTGATGCACATGTTTATATGCGGTCTTAGATTTAATTGCATATTGTACGGTTTTCCAATTATTTTCTTGCATTGAAATGCTTTTCGTTTTTAGTTTAATGGGTTAAAGGCTCACATGCATACTTTAGGTTGTTTTCTTTCCCCTGAAAACCACCAAATTCGTCTTTGCCTAGGATAGGCAAATTTGCTGCATTGGTTAGATTCGGGTTCAAGGCATACGTTTTGGATTCAGCTTACCGGCGATTTCTCTAATTAGTTGGGTCTTTCAAACCTAACATTTAGATTCAGGGACATGGGATTCAGCCGTCGGGATTTTGGTTGGTTTCCAAAACCCCGGGTTGGCTGATGGCGACAAATTGGCCGGCGGATTCAAGCTGATTAAAAAAAACTAAAACCATTAACCCATCTGATTGCACGACGTTGTTTGGGTTTCCCGGGAACTCATCTATTCGCCGATCTGGTTTTCGGCGATGGGCGGCGGCGGCGGCGGCGGATCGTGCGACGGGGCAAAACGGCTCTGTTTTTTGGACTGGAAACTCTTCAGGTTGTCGCTGCCAAAGAAGATGGTCGCGTCAGGTTGCTAGAAAGGACACCGACGGCGACGGTTGAGCCGGGCGGCGGTGCAGCTGAAAGGGGCAGCCGATTGGCGATGTTTGGCTGCAGAGTTTACTTTTCCGGCGACGTGGCTGCGGGCAAAAACCCATCTGGTTTCCGGCAACTTGGTTTCTGAAAATCTGGTAGGTGGAAACCCATCTGTTTTGCCGCTGGAAACGCTGCCGGAAAGCGTCGGTCTGGCCTCTGGACGCCGGTATGGTTGCTGGAAGGGACACCGGCGATGGTGTTGTGCTGCCGACGGCAATGGCTGGGCAACAATAGCCGTTGTCGGCGATGACTGGAGTGCCGGTAGTGGCTGGATTGCTGCCGAAAATGAGTGGCTGCGGCTGGACGGCTGCTTCCGGCGATGGGACAGCAATGGCCAAACGATGGCGGGGCAGCGGTGCTCGGCGGCGTCGCTTGCCGGTGCGATATGGCAGCTGCTGGATAGTTGCGGCTAGGGTTTCGTCAGCGATTAGGGAAAGAAGATGGGTATTTTGCTTGATAAACCCATGGCCAGAAAATTTTTGCTTAAAAGCCCCCTAGCTAAACAGGATTTTCATTTTGGTTTTGGCCCAAGTCTCAGTTCAAGCCCACATCCAGGCCACACCCAGTTAAGTCCAGGCCTACAGTCTCCTCTCCTTGTTCTGGGCCAGGGCTTGCTTAAGCCTAATAATCAAATCCAGTCCAGCAGGCCCAGAGCCAACCCCCTTTGCACCTGGGCGGGCCTGTTTCACAGGATCATGCGGAGGCAGCCCAGCTTTGGCCTAACCCAGCCCGTCCGAATTTTGACATGCTGGACAAGTGGTTAGGATGGGTACGATAGACTAAATTAGAAATACGAAATACAGGTTTCCTATATAAATGGTTTTAGTCCCCAAGTTATGCATCTATTAGGGTTTCTTTTCTAACATCCCATCATTGGAAAAGAGGAGTCACCTTCTTCAGAAAATCCTAGACATTAGAAATCACGAGATTCAATAACAATTGCTCCTATAAATTCAGGTACGCTTCCACTTATGCTTTATATTTCTTAATGATTTAATATGAAGGATCCTAGGGTGAATATGGATTTAATCAACAAGGTTTTCCCAACATCTACCACCAAATTTGAACTGCTGTATATTTCATAATATACTAGGTTTCCATTTTTAGGCTAAATCCAAATACCACACTACATTAGACCACTAATAGAATCTAACATTAACCAGTTACCTACAATTTTTCAGATGATTTATCGAGAGTTTTGACCTTTTGACTTGTTGATGCAAAACATTTGGTGATTCTCGGATTCTACAGTGATGGTTAAATTTTAGGGTAGAAAGTGCAAATAAATGCAATGTTGACGCCACTCACGATCAGGCTTTTTAGTTGAATTCGTTAGCATTTTAGTTCCTTAATAATTTTCATTTGGTTCCCTTTTACCCCCCAGCTTATTAATCATTCCAATATCATGCACGATTTCATACTCTGTTTTTTTGTTTTTTTGGATCTGGATGCAAAAATTGCGTTTGGAAACCAAGGTTGGCTAACTGCACAATCTAAAATAAAAAAACAAACAGCCATCACAAGAAAAGAAAATTTCTTTGTTTATGTTTTTTCTAGGGTAAAGTAACGTGGCTGATCGACTTGATAAACACATGTGCATATTCAACCCATTATCGGCTTTCAAAAAAATATATATATATTTTCTAAATATAGCCGTTACGTTTTGACCATAATTCCAAATATACCCACTTTGTTTCAAAAATTCCAGATATACTCACTACGTTTGCATATAATCCCAAATATGCCCAACGCATGTAAAAAAACGACTGTTAAAAAAAGTGTAAAATTACTAAAACACCCATGATAAAAACTACACCAAAAGGGCCATGAAGCCCACTACAAATTTTGACTGAGTATAATGCATTTCCAGTAGCTCCCATTAATCCGACAAATTCTGAACAACAGCTCCCATTACACTTCAACATGCTGAACAGTAGCTCCCATTAATCTGGCAATTTTGCAGAACACGCACCAAAAAATTCGGGCAACACCGAGCCCAATCGTCTCCAACAGTAGCTCGCCTGAAACCATCAAACCGAGCAGCCTCGATCATCTTTAATCCAAGCAACTCTCGACTCTCCACTGGGACCACCAGCAGCTACAAAAGTCGTCTCATCGGCGTTTGATTTCTTGACATGAATCTAGAAGCTCCCACTCTGACCATGGAAGCTCAAATTTCTTCAACCAATGGGTTCAACTAGCAGTCTGGTGAGAGGTGTTGAAATCTTCACTAGGTATTTCAACTAGCTGTCATTTTTTACGATTCCATCAGGTCAGGGTTTACCTCGCAGCGCCAATGGCCTTCTCGAAGAAGGTGGACGTGTGGAAAATTAATCCAAACGCCAGCATGTGAACCACTCCGGCGGAGAATAAGGAAGGCCCGGCTAGTGGTGAGGGCATTCGCAACTTCAAGCTCTACCCTTTAAGAGCCGGCTTCGCTCTGGTTCGCAGAACTCACTCTCCTTTAGAGTTTCCAGATGCTTGCAGTTGCTCTTCTAATAGCGGATTCAGAGCTTTAGGAGGAGGCAAATTTCATGGAGTCGCTAGATTCGTGTCACAGTTGGAATTGTACCCACTTCTAAGTTCGGATCTGTAGTTTTTTCTAAAGCAGGAATACAATGATCAAACGACTCTCAAAAAGATGCTGCTGATTTTGTAACGAATCCCGTCACCTGCCAGTAATCCCACCTGGGTCCCACGTTTTTTGCGATCCTATCTTAGCTGCCTCCCACGAGCTAGATTGGGCTCTGCAACTTCACCCTTGTTGCTTCCACTGCAGGGGTCGCGTTCAACATCCCGTGCGGTCGTGGTGAAAGATAGCCATGGCAGGTCAGAGGCACAGCTAAGCTTCAATGGCGACAATCTTGGGATGATCGTGCCGAGATCTGTAGCCCTCTCCTTACTGTAATGATCTCAAAATTTCCCACCTGTGATTTGCTCTCTGGCTTTGACACGTCTTTCTTGGCTATCACCAAGACCTCAATGTGATTTTGACAATCGCCACACGCGATCTCACTAAGATTTGCTAATGGTTGATCTAAGAACAATGGCTTTGTGCAGTAAACCTCAAAACCCGCCTTTCCACATTCAAGAAGATCCTCCAGAGTATGAATGGGCTCCTTCCTCTGCTAGGCCGGCACTTGGATGTTGCTGTCGAGCTCATCGTCAACCTTCCTTGACTGGCTAGACACTGCGAACGAATCTGTGGCGGGATCAGCGATGGCATCCATAACATAAGCGGGTTTGGGACGATGGAGCAACATTGTATTTACAGTATTTCGACGATGCATATGTATTAGTACACTAGGGGTATTTTAAGTATTTAAGAAAATTAAACCTAGAGTACAGCAGATGATCTGTAAGTTAACTGACGGACATTACTAGTGTAGGCATATCTGGAATTTTTGAAATATTACGGGTATATTTGGAATTAAAGTCAAACATAATGAGTATATTTGGAAAAGTCCAAAAAAGAAAAAACCCAACAGCATGTGTTAAAGGTAGGTAAATTATGTGATTTGAAGGCAGACCTTAATCAGGCTTGGCTATTTCTATACATTCTCTTCAGAACTGGCAAAATTGTCTACAGTACTGCAAATTAGGAGACATATAGCGTGCTTTTGTTGTGCCTAACTCTCTCCTTTGAATATTGTAAAATGATCTTCTCACACCGATTGGAAATCGATTTCCATCCGGTCCAAAACCTTTTTTTTTATTTTTTTTTTATTTTTTTTTTTAAATTTTTTTATAAACATGTTAAACTAGTTATGTTCAATGTTGTCAGAACCGAACCGGTAATTAAACCGGTAAAGGAGCTGGTCTGGTTCGAACCGGTTCAACCGGTTAATCAAACCGGTTCGAACCGGTGACGTCAGCATGACATATTTATGATGTCGTAAATATTATATTTTTTAAATTTTAAATAAATATATTGATAAAGTTATATTTTTTATTAAATTCTAAATATATATGTTAAATTTTAAAAACCACAATATAAGTACGAAACATGCTTGAAAAATTTTTAACAATTAAATAACTTATAATAACAATAAATTAAGAATATTTCCTATGTTCAGCAAAAAATAAAAATTGGAAGTCTATAACCATTAAATTTATATATCATTTAATTAATTATAATATTTTATTAATTATATTATATTTTTATTTGCTACATTAATTATGTGAAGAATTTTGTGCTATATAATTAATTATGAGAGTGATATTAATTACATAAGTTGCATATTATTTTCGTATGATTAATTAGAATAGACTGATTATATGAAATATTTTTGAAGACCCAAAATTTCTTAAAATTTTAAAAATCTGAGAGTCAATAATCCTCGGTCCTGTAGAAATTTTTTTATAATTACGTAAGATTTTAGGATTGTTTAATGACATAATTAATATTATAGGATTGTTTAATACTATAATTGAATCATTGATAATTTGATATTATAAGAGACGCATGTAAAAAATTAGGCAGAAAAAATTATGTATTAATGATTATGTACGTGTCCCACGAAAAGAGGATTTCTTACAAAAGATAAACCAAATAATATAAAAAACACTGAATTTCGTTAATAAAAAGTTTCATATTTGTTTTCAGTTTCTTTTTTCTTTAGACTAAAATGGGTTAAATTTTCCCACTTATAATTTGTCACTAATCAAATTACATTTTTTTTGTACAGGGATCAAACATGCAGGGGAACATTTTTTTTTTTAACCAAATTCTTCAGCGTCCGGGGTCATTGCAGATACTTTGGAATTTGGATGGAGCACAATTCCAACTCTCGAAAGTCGTGCATGGCAAAGCTGGCGTTTGCAGGATTTTCGGATGAACGGACTCATTTCCTTCTTCGAGCGGCGTGGGTGCGGGCACGGCAGTGCGTGCGGGCGCTGAGGACGAAGCGTGGGCGGGCTCGCGGGCGGCGGGCGCATGCTGCGCTGAGGACGAGGGGCTGCGGGAGGCGAGGCGATTCGTCCGACCGGTCGAATCCGGTTGGACCGGCCCTTCCGGTTCGACCGCTGGTTCGCCGGTTCGGACGGTTTTTCATATATGAACCGAACCGCACCTAATTGAACCGGAAACTGGACCGGTTCCCGGTCGGACCGGTCCGACCGGCCGGTCCGGTCCGGTTCTAACAACACTGGTTATGTTTAATTTATAAATTAAATTTTACCATTTTTTGAGATGTGTATATATTTATTTTTTATTTTTAAATACAGGGGTATCTAAGTCATTTTAATTTAAAATCAAAAATAAATATATACACATCTCCAAAAATGGTAAAATTTGATTTATAAATTAAACATAACTAGATTAACATGTTTATAAAAAAATTCAAAAAAATAGGCATTTGGACCGGTTGGAAATCGCCGGATTTCCAATGAGTCTGAGAAGATCATAACTCTTGAATATTTCATTCCTATCCATATATAATCATCGTAGCGTTACATTGATGATGAAGTTCCTTCTGACGGTTCATCATGTGTCATGCTCAATTCAAGCTGTTATTTTATTTTATTTTAATTTTGACGATGAACCCCTCTTCTGTTGTTGTAGATGGATATGGACATATGGTTGCTTGGTGTGGTGCCTCCGTCTCTATATGGGCCTTGTGCACCTATTTATTTATTTCCTCTTTTGTACTTTTCTTTTTCCAAGAGCAACATTTGTGAGGAATTTGTGGCCGACTCCTTTTCTAGACTTTCATTATTATTCGTCTGGTTTATTTAGATAAGATTGAATATCTAATTTTGTTTGCAGACAGTGCGTGCAGAAGATTATATACATCTTAATTTCCTTTTTTAAAATATTAATTATCTCACAACACATGTCAATCTCCCATTGTTTATATGAATTCCAAGCTTTTATCTACGGATACCTTTCTGCACTTTAATAAGATCTATTGGTATCTTCCACCAGTTGTTTAATCAACGTCTGCGATGGTCCCCAATGATAAATATTCTTCTTTTGTTGGTACACGTCTTACTCATGTTTCAGGTGTTTTTGCCTTCGGATTTTTGCACAAAATTGCTGCCACAGTGTGAATTCGTTGCTGTCTGGGTTGGTTTTTAAAAATATGACCACATATTTTGTTTGAAATTCCAAAGATGATCATATATTTTCAATGAGCTATTGCGGTAACTTCGAAAGCAGATATCGAACATTTCGCTGTATTCCTCGCACTGCAATGCAGCCATCAAATCCTCAAGTATGAAACAAAACAATCAACCATCCCTTGCCGATTAAACCATAGATTAGAGACCAAGTCACCAAACTCCAAAAGCATCATCAAATATAAAACTACCAAGAGGAACAACTATAAAAAGGCACTGGACTTTGAGAGTGGTAGCTACAAAGGCACTGGACTTTTTTATTTTTATCAAGAAAGCGTTTCTACAGAGACATCTGTATTAGTTGCTGAGAAATTTCTGATTTTCACATTAAAAAGATTTAACAATAAAATTCAATTTAACTGATCTTTAAATCTTTAACCTCTAGGAGAGCCTCGACTCCAAACAGCTAGTTGATGAGAAAAAACTGAAAATGAGAAAAATACAAAGAAATGAACAAATAAAGGGGCCCGCTTAAGACTCCAATCAAGCTGCTAGAATATGCCCAACCAGCCTAATTTTCCTGGACCACAGATCCATTGTAGATTACACTGAACCACACGTGCCATATGCATCCGAAGACAAAAACTTGCAATAAGCGTAATGCAAATCAACATTCAAACCACCCATCAATTGGTAATAGCCACCCCAAGCAAATCATTTTGCCCCATATGTGGTTGCTCATATAGCAAGAAATGGAATGACCATTGGAATCTGGAAAAGCAACATTCACAAAGACATCGTCCAAGGTCCCCAGTAACATATTACACAAAAGATCAGATTTAGAAAACAAAATTCAGATGACTAAAATCCCATGGCCAACAAAAGAGGTATAATATCTTCAGATAATAAAGACACTTAAATCTTTGATCTAGGGAGAAGGGCTTTCATAATCTCAACTGAAACCCAAAATGTTCTACTGATGTCAAACTAAAGATCAGATCAACTGACACAGCAATGAACATAACCATAGCAGCAAGATGATTCCAAAATGTTGCTGAAGACCTGCCCAAAATCAAAACCAAACATGTAGAAAACAATCTCAATGTATTAAATATAAAGTCCATGAATTTTTTTATTATGATACATGCAATAACATATGAAACTCATAATCACAAGGTCCCTGAACTTGACTAGTGCCAGATATGAGTACGAACTGAAGTAAATAAAAGTGTATGTCCATTTCTCTATCACTTTTTCTCATGATTGTGACACACTGAAAATGTAGGAAGTGGTAGCGTAGTAGCTCAACCAATCTTCTTCTTTTTTTTTTTTCTTTTTTTTTGGTGACAACCAAAAGCACATGTTGCACTGTACATTGAATTTATTGCATGCAGAGCTTAACCACTCATATTGAATGACTTCTTAAAATGAAATCAAATGTGGATATATCTCATCCCAGAGAGATGCATCAGTAACGCAGCTAAAATGACAGTGCCAGTATGTGCATTGAAAATAAAACTTTCAAATGAAATATCAAGAAATGTATCAAATATCAGCATTACTTCAAGTAAACCACGATGAATGTCCAGAGAAAACTTTTCCTGCTTCAGCATTTGACATCAGCTTTTAGATGCTAAATGGAAGACATAATCAGTTATCCAAATTCTTCGTCAATGGCACATGTCTTCATCTATCATCAATTCTATGGAAATTAAAAAATTTAAAAGAAAAGAACAACAACAGTACAGGTTCAGCCCACGAGTACCAATAATCTTCATACGTGCAACAGACTGTGTAGCACTGCATGTATTTGGCCTTGTGGCTATTAGCTTCTTTGGGTCAGGCATATCCAGCTACAGAGACAATAGGCATATAGAAGAAATTTCATTTTCTGATAAAGCGAAAAGAAGACAAAGCAGACCCACCAGATCTTCACTGCTGTTGATTCTGCTGCTGTTGCTGTGGATTTGGTGGTGGAGGCATGCCAGGACGAGGTGGGCCATAAACTGGGACACCACCGCCTGGTGGAGGTGGCATTCCAGGTCGCGGTGGTGGTGGTGCTGGCATCCCTGGGCGAGGTGGGGGTGGCACTCCCCGCATCATTGGTGGTGGTGGCATCATTGGCCGCTGCCCGAATTGGGGTGGAGGTGCGGAGAAAGGCGGAGGTGGTGCACCACCACCTGGCCGTTGGGCAGAAAACTGTGCCGGCATCGGAGGGGGTGGGCCACGAGGCATCTGCTGAGGTGGCTGCCCTGGGAAACCAGGAAGCTGGCCAGGTGGTCGCATGACAGGAGGCGGGTATGTGACGGGGGGAGCAGAGAGCTGGGGAGGGCGAGTGATCTGTGGCTGCATCATTCCCGGTGATGGGCCGCCAATGCCGCGGACAGGGCCAGCGAGGCCAGGTTGCGCCTGGACGATGGGCGCGGTGGGAATGCCGCGACCAGCAGCACGGCCGAGGCCGGGGCCGGCCATGGCGGAGGCGGCTACGGCCTTGGCACGGGATTCCTCGGGAGGGGGTGGGCCCTCGACGGTCATGGAGACAACCTCCTCGCCGCGGAGGAGGACGAGGCCGAGGGTGCGCCGGTCTTCCCGCTCCTCGCCCTTTTTGGAACCCTTGGTGGGGGGAAGGCGACGGAACTCCTCACAATCGCCGAGGACGAGATTCATATGGCGATCAAAGGCCATGAACTTACCAACAAGGTGGCGGCCATCCTGGATGGTCACTCGCATCCGGTAGTTTATGTATTGAAGCATTTTCGAGCTCTTTGACATGGACATTTTTGGCGGCGGCGGTGGCGGCTGCTGCTATTAGTGTCAGAGGGTTTTAGGGTTTTTGCTTGCTGTTGCCGCCGTGCCAAGCCAAGCCGAAAACGAAAGAATGAATGAATGCAGAAGAAGATGAGAAGCAGGAAACGGAAATAACAAATTCCAAAGAGCAAAGAACGTCTACTTTACTTACACTGGTATTCTCTTCTCTTCTTTCTCTTCTCTTCTTTCTCTTCTCTTCTATACCGCTAGCCTTCTTCCTTTCCCTTTTTTCTCTCTTTCCCTCTTGCTGTCGCGGACGAAAGGGGTTTTACCCCCTTTCGGTCTCCCCACTTCAGTAGTCCGCACGTGCCTCGCGCACGTGTGGTAAATACCCAAATAGTTTGAATGAATTTACAAATATACCTGTTTAGTTTCATGAATTGCATATTATTATCACATAGTTTTACTAAAATTACATATAACTCTCATGTCAACGACTGTCGTCAAATGGAAAGTGAAATGACGTTAGTGAATTATTTGATTTTCGAAAATACCTTCATTGGTGGATAACATCAACGGCCAGCTAACAAACCCATATTGCATGTCAGATTTCATCTATTTCTTAGAGGTAGAGATTCCAACGATGCTGGAGAGGTGGCCTTGGTGGAGAAGATCGACGTTGTCGACGACGAGGTATTTTTTTATAGTTGGTGGTCACGCACAAGTCTTCTTGTAGTTTGATAATTTTATATTTTTTTATTATTTCTAGTTTTTTATTAGAGGTATTTGGATTTCAGATTTTGGCTCACTTTTTCAGTTGGTTTTTTATCTATTCCATGATTTTCTATAGGAGTGCAACTCGGGTCGGGTTGTACCGGGTTTATGTGAACCCAAACCCTAATCCAAATATTAGAATTCGTGTTCGGGTCAGGGTTCGGACCGGGTCGGCGTTGGTTTTAGGTTGAAATTCAAGTTATTATCAAACCAATAAAGGTTGAAATTAACGACAGAGATAACAAATTTTTTAAACATTACTGCATTAGCACATAAATAATTTATATGTGAATATATTTATATGACCCATGATATCTTTGGTTTTAATAAAAGTTAGTCTTTTAATTAAAAGATAATTTTAAATACAATGAACGTAATAAATTTACACATAACAATTAAGGTAATATTATAAAAAAATCGAGATAAGAAAAATAAATGAGATTATATGAAATCATTATCTAAAGTTTAATAAAAGTGATACTTATATAATTGTAGTTTAATTAGTATATATGTAATAAATTTAATAGTTAGTATATTTATAATTATTTGCAAATAAAGTTAATGTAGATATAATATATTCAACTTTTATGGACAAATGTATATAAAATTTGGTTTTAGAATAAATGTTTTATAGTTTAATTATGTCATAATTGTATGGAATAATTTTTATCACAATTATAGTATAAATACTTAATGCATAAATAAATATAATTATTTTAATAAATTAGAAAAAATATCAGATTTTGGTACCAAGTTGATGCGAACCCGGTATTGGTTTCGGATTTTCTCGGGTCGGGTTGAAACCGAGTTTAATTTGAAAAAAAATTCAAAAACAAAACTCAAACTTGGTTTCGAAACCGGGTCGAGTCGGGTGGATTCGGACCAACTCGGTACCAAGTTGGACCCCAAGTTTTCTATGGGGGAGATTCGTTGGGTTATGTTGTGCATGGTGGTCGAGATGGGATTAGGATGGTGGTGCGCATAGGCAGAGGCAGTAGATGGATTCAGTCTTGGAGGAAAAGAAGCCACAGCCTCAGCCGGAGTTAGGAGATCTGGAAGTGGAATTGAAGAAGGTGGTGGTTTCGGAACCCATCGTTGAATACAACCATTTGAGAGTTGGATTTCTTGTCTACCCATTGGTCAATGCGACAGGAGTACATGCAGCCATGGTAGTCGTCTTTGCAACTCTTTTTCTTACTCGTGGTTTGTTGGTAGAAAAAAGAGCTATCGGTACTCTTCTTCATCGAGAGAGAGAGAGAATGAATGAATGAAGAAGCCTCCCTCCTCAACATCCCTCTCTTTGACTTTGACCACCACCCTATCATTGACATCACCATCGACATGGCGGATGAAGTTGGCCACAACTCAACCTTGTGAAGGGGTGCAGTGGCTCCCTCCTCAAAGAGAGGATTGTGGAGGGCACCTACAAGGAGTTCTTTGTCATTGTCGATGAGTTGAAGCTGGAGAGAAACATGGGCGACAGCGGACTTGCGATGCCTATCGAGGTTGTGCCCTTCTACTAAAAATACACCGCTGATCAACTTCAAACCCTATTTGCGCAGTTGGGTTGTATTGCAAAGTTGAGATGATCTACCAACAGATTGTCATTCATCATTGACAATTCAAATTACCTCGTGGACTTGTACTTGGAGAATGAGATCCAGGATTTGAATGTGGCATCTAATTCGATTTCAAATTAGCAAGAGTTGTGGAGCATGCAATGTTTATTGGAATGGCTACTACTCCAGTTGTCACTAGCAAGAAAGGAATAATGGTGAAGCACAAGTCTAGTATGGTGTCCAATACGATTTCAACGAGCTCAAAGCAGTAACACTGTAAACAAACATCAACATGCCGCTGCCGCTATTGCTATTGTTCTTATAGTCATTTTCGCACGTAGTACCCTTCTTTGCACTGCTCTCTTCCACTTCTTCCTCTTTTGAAAGTAGACAGTGTAAAGATGGATTAGCGAAAAGAAACAATGACGAGAACAACTGGTGCAATTGCTATCAAAGCTTCGACAATAGTCCCTCCAATCAATTGGCCTTACACTCCAGCAATGGACACGGTGAAAAAGGAAGGTTTTGTCATGGAAGAAGAAAATGAAGAGGAGGGAAAAGGGTGGGGAGGGTAGAGAATGCCCTCAGACAAAAAAATGATGTCGAAGCAGCCATGGAGAGTGAGCATGGACATATGGCAACTTGGGTGGCCGAAGGTGATATTAGCGAGGGCAATGATGTCGTTACCTCTGAGGATGCAGATGGGAGATAGCAGTCGTTATCAATACCAATGGACAGTTGGACATATAGAGCTAGAGTGGAGTCACTTGCCCGTATGATCTACCCAAGAGTGAATTTTCATAAATTAAATAATTCATTAACATTCCATGTCTTCGCAACTGTTAACATGGGGGTCATATATAATTTTGGTGAAACTATATAAGATAATATACAATTCATGAAATACATGGATATATCTGCAATTTCGGTCAAACTATGTGAGTATATATATAAATTATCTAATTTTTATGATTTTATTTTGGGTTAATTTCAAATATACCCACTATATTTGCCCTTAATTACAAATATATCCACTAACTTTGAAAACTTCACATATATCGACTAAGTATTTAATTAATTTCAATACACCCTATATGACAGATAGGGACGTTTAATAATTTTAAAATCCTGAAATACCTCTGATTAATCTAGCATTCATTGTCATTGTGCCATATCCAAACCGTCGGAACTCATTCTACTTAGCTTATTTCAAGTTGAATGGATTTCAATCACACTGTTCAAATTCTGCCACAGATGAACGATTATTATTATTAAATTATAAAGGGCATTTTGGACATTTTCTGTGACGACTAACAGTAATTTTTAATTATGATTGACAAAATGGGTATGGATGAAATTTAACTCATTTTTAGTGGGTATATATGAAACTTTTCAAACTTAGTTTTCATATTTGTAATTAAGAAAAAATGGAGTGAGTATATTTGAAATTAACCCTTTATTTTTTTATAACATACGTAAAAGGGGAGTCATATAACCCCTTCAAAATTTAAAATTTTGATCCTTAATGGAAAATTCAATTCATTTGTTGTATTTAACATTATTTGTTTATCTAAGAAATCAAGTTTCATTTCCATCAAACATATTCATAGGCCACATTTGATGAAATATATATATATATTCTTGTGTAAACTATAAAAATGCTTAAATCCATTGACACATAATGGAATGTTATAATACCTTATAGAATCATTTATCCACGTGGAAATGATATTTTAGATGGTTTAGATATTGAAAATACAACCTTTGAATTGATAATTAACATTAAACTATTTTCTTAAGTTGATTTTTAATGGGCCCATGCACAATGATATTAGATAAATAAAAGGATTTTCAAGATATCATATATGATTATAAATATAGTAAATGGAATAGATTTTTCCTCAACTATTAATATGTTAAACTAGAGGGGATTATATAGAAAAAGGGTTCAAAAGAAGCTCATATATATACATTTATTTGTTCATCTTGTTATAAACATGTGGCAAAGTAAGCACAATCCATGTTTTAATGATTAACAACTCAAGTTGAGAATTATCAATGTACTAATGTGCTATTAAGTGTTTTCGAGGAGCACAATATTCAAATATCAAAAGCTTGGCAGGCCAAGTCGCATACCAAGTCGACTTAGACATCGACTTAGGTGAAATCTCATGCTAAGTCGACTTCAGCATTGACTTCGAGGCTCTATTTTTTGACAACGCTGAAATTTGGACATTTGAGCAGACAAAGTCGCAACCAAAGTCAATTTCACTTGCGACTTAGGTGAAGTCGCAACATTAAGTTGACTCCATCTGCGACTTGGCATATCTTCAGAGATTAAAGTAGAAGCTGACAATGTCAAGTTGCATTCCAAGTCGCCCTCTTCATGTGACTTGGGTGAAGTCACACCTGAAGTCGACTCAAACTCTCAACTTGAATGGAATTGTAAATCAAGATGTTCCTAAACACTATGCTCAAAAAGGTGAAGTCCAAATCATGAAACAATGATAAGCTTGAGCCAAAGTTACATAAAATTCTTATCAAAATGCTCAAGAAATATTGACCAAGCTTAAGTATAAAGAAGAATGAATAGAACTCAAATACAAATGAAGATTTATAAGCATGAATTATGAAGAAACAAGGAAAAAAAAGCAAAAGAAGATCACATTGTGTCAAGTTCCAAGTAATCAAATAGTGGTAAAGTCACAACTCAAGTCAACTTCACCTGCGAATTGGGTCAAGTCTGATACCAAGTCGACTCAAGTCCGGAACTTGACTAAAAAGTTGAAGACCGAAGTCACATCCGAAGTCGACTCCAGTCTGCGATTTGAATGAAGTCACAACCCAAGTCGACTCCAAGTGCGACTTGAATTGCAACGGTCGAAAAAATTCGAACGTTGGCATATTAAATACACGCCACCCACCTCCAAACGTTTGAATTTACTCACCTCTGTTTAAGATACTTCAAATGAACAGGAAATGGTAGAAAAATAGCACTGATTGAGTTCAACCTCCTTATTCTCAAGTAATTATGTGATCTAAAAGAAAATTTTTTAAGAAGAACTCAGTAATAAACTGCAAGTGTTGAACTGCTCTATCATCAACTCCTTCTACAAATTCTTCTCTGCACAAAAATCTGTCTCTACGCATCTGTAAAGTGTAGTATCTTTTCTTCTTTATTAATCATTTGTGTTTCACTTTGTTTAGTATTGGAGACTAAGATCAAGTGAAGATAAAGTAGCGTGTGATTGAAGTGCAACTCATCATCTACTTGTGCTAAGTCTGTATAAGGCTCCCTAGAGCTGGAATCTAGAAGAAAGCAATGACTTCGTTGTATTGTTATTTTGTTTAGTAGAACCCAAGACACTAAGATGTGTTCTTGGAGGAGTGGAGTAGGGAGGATTGTCCCGAATCATTATAATCTCTTGAGTTTATTGTTGTTTTTATATTCCATGTTTTTCATTTGAGGGGATTAAAACTATCAAGGGGTTAAGTTTTTAATTACAAAAAACTTTTTAAGAACCCAATTCACCCCTCCCCTCTTGGGTGTTGCCACAAACTCGGGACCAACGCATCTCACCTTTTTTATGGAAAATGTAGTTTACATACTCAACACAATTACGATTTCCATATCTCATCTACCTCAAGGCATGTACAAGGGAGATAAACTCCTACAATCTAGCAATGGAGACATAGCTCCCATAATTCACTTAGGTGAAAATAGTCTTACAGTCCAACCTAATCGGAAGTTACCCTACACATAGTTGAAACTGAAACATGTCATCTAAGGGGCCAGCACAAAAAGAGACCGCCCCTTATGTGTCCTCAATTTGGAACAAAACAACAATTGGTGAAGAAGGCGGATAAAGTTGGATGCACAAACTAAGTCATGCAAGACTTCCTGCGCTTATGTTCCTAACTTGGCAATAACAATTCCAATTTTAAAGTTAACACATCTTCTTAGTTACACACGAATTGTGCAATATGTTAGCTATATATCGTGAAATATTATGCTTACAACAATAAGATTACAAGGTAAGCATCACTCGTAAAAGTGGCAACTTAGCCTTCGCCATTTAAGAGTAGCATTCCTATCTAATGCTTATTTTAAAGTTATGACATCTTCTTAGACACACCAATTGCGCAATTTGTTGGCTACATATCGTGAAATATTACATCACGGAATAATTCTTACAATTATAAAATTATAAGGGAGGTACCATTCGTAAAAGAGGCAATTTAGCCTTTGCATCTAAGAGTGGCATTCCCGTCTAATGCCTATTGCACATGTTGATAGTATGCCAACTAAAGCTTACGACCTATCCAATATAAGTGCAAAAAATGAAAGGACCCACAAAAGCACAAAAAAAAACTTGAATTTTTGGGATTTCTAGTCTCGTAAATGAATATTGAAGCTAATCCTGAAATATCCAAATAATCTAAGACCTAGCTCCCTCAAAGGCAATAAAAAAGTTCTGAACCTAAATGAAATTGGCACTAAGGGGAAGCCACTTAAAATTAAACTCAGCAAAGTACATATTTAGAGTTTCTGATGGAAAATGTTTGGTTTCCTAGTCTTGCAAAGGGGTATTGAAATCTAACCTAGATATATACTTGTAACCAATTGTACATATTATTCATAACATATCAACTTGCTCCTTTACCTTAAAGGTCCTCTTAACCTGATCATGTTATTTTCATATTTTCCTACCTTAATCATATAATACCTATACAAGGTATCCTGAACATATGTCCTACTCACATCATATCCCAATAGGGCATTTATCCATTTTGCAACATACAAAGGAATACAAATATTTCAGAATTCCTTTTTTCTTTCCTTAATAAGAATATGTTTTCCATCACTTGAATTTTCCTACACCTGTCTATAGTTGGGAAAAACAAAACATGGGTACGAAACTCAATAAATAAGCATTTTCTTCATTTTCATGTAACACATTTCATATAAGCCTTTCATGTAAATCATTCGTGTAAATTATTTATATAGATCATTCATGTAAACCATTCGTATAAACCATTCTTATAAACAAATCACGTAAACCAAATATAAACCTTTTCAATCCCAATTTCTGGGCATTTTATAAACTATGGATATGCAAATGCATTATTTCAATTCGATAGATGACACTTATAAAGTGATCATCCACCCATAACATATCATTCATGTGAGGGTACGCTAGCAATACTTAATTCAAAGAAATATTTGCATAACCATTGTGAACACATAAGCGGTAATCAAATTATCTCGTGAAAACATAAGGATAGAATGTTAAAACAATAGTTCAATTGAGATAAAAGAATCACGATCCTTAAACAATTTTAGAAACATTCAAGTAAAATAGTTTACAATTCATTTCATTATTTGAGAAAACACATTTGTAAAAGCGTTACTTGCTTACCTGTTGTGATTCTCTTGCACTTTCCATCTTTTCCTTGTCTCTTCCTAAACAAGTGAAAATGATTTCTTTATACATTTATATGATGTCTTGTACTTGTATGCCTTATCTTTTTATCAATTCACATATACATATTATATGGTTTTCAATTCTCATATGGTTCACAATAAGTTACTTTTTCTCTGGGGTTAACATTTATATTTCTTAGTAATCCCTTACCCATATAATTTTAATTATTGGTTCGTTTCCTTGCTTGCATACTCTTGTCTAATGTAGGAATCTCTTGAAACTATTCAAGATATCCTTTCTTATACATAAAACCATTCAAGGTACTCTTTCATACTTAATAGCAAGTTAATTATAATCAATTCTTTCTAAATTCCTTATTTACCTTATATATATATAAGCATACTACCTTAATAATATGTTATTCATTTCATTTGATACCCTTGTCTTGGGTTTAAACTTTTGAAATTGTTCATGACCCTCCTCTATGACTTATAACAAGTCATTTTTAATTCAATTTTTCTGAAATCCATGTTCACCTTTGCTAATGATCACACACACACATATATATATATATTGACTTACTCATAAGTCTATTGATAACCACATAACTATAAAATCTTATTAAGTGGTTTATTTCCTTTATCCCATCCTCATGTCTTAAATGACATATGTATATATATCATATGATTTTTAACTTGCATTTAATCCTAAGCAAGTTAACTTAAAATATTTTTCTCTATCACATCTTTTAACAGTCATATATGTATATTCATATCTATCTAACCTTCATGGTTGATCAATCTTTCCATTTAACCCTAAGTCTAGGGTTTTCAATCTTTTGCATTTATTCAAGTTGCTCGTTCATATTCTATAGCAAGTTAACTTCTAGCAATTAACATTTATCCTTCTTATTAACCATTAATATTTACCTTTCTTAATGGTTATATATACACATATTTATCTTTGTAAACTCAATAAATATTCATTTATTCTATTAAATACCCAAGTCTAGGGTATTCAATCACTAGTAATTTTCAAGAGACTTGCTTATGATTTATAGCAACTAATTCATATTCAATTTTTTTAAATTTACATCCATCTTTCTAACAATCACATATATCCATTTGAACTTGGTGATTATCATTTATTTCATTTAATACCCAAGTATAGGGTATTTACTCCTTCACAATTATTCATTTCATCTAACACTTAAAACTTAGAGTATTAAACTTTTACATTCATTTAAAGTGCTTGTTTATAACATATAACAAACTAATTTTACATAAATCATTTCCTTAAAACAAGTACTCCTATTTTTTTGAGTCACGTATGATGTATATACTCATTTAATGTCAATAGTTAATCACTCATATTATTCAATACCCATAACTAGGGTATTAAACTCTTGTTGTCATTCAAGGTACTTGTTGATAATCTTTAGCAAGTTAATTCCAAATCAAATTTCTGAAATTAACTATCCTTTACAAAACAATCACGTATATGTCTATATTCATTATATATCAATCTTGCACTTGCATTCTAACTATGCATACATACTACCTCATAAATCAATAACTCTTATAATCATTTCAAGTGCTTGTTTAAGATCTATGATTAGCTAAATTCAATCCAAATTTCTAGAATTTATCCCCCCGAATTAGCCCTATATAGCCTTAAATTTCTAAGTTTCGTTTATGCATTTGCACTTTAACTATATATACATAAGGTGCTATCTATCAACCATTCTTGTGACCATTTAAGGGCTTGTTTATGATCTATAATACACTAAATTCACGTGAAATTTTAGAATTACCATCCATTTCCAAAACAGCTACGTATGGTCTCATTTTTCGTAAATTTCATTCTCATTCTTACACATGAACCCAACATACATGCATATCACCAATTAACACTTACACTTGTCATCAATAACATTTAATTGCATTCTTTCTAATACGAACATCATGTATAATTAAAAATAGTTTTAAACAGAAATTTTTTCTCAATAGTGTTTCATGCAGTGATCAAGGTGGAATTAAACAGAAAATTTTCCTCAATTCTTACTTAATTTGATCATTCCTTTAGGCATTGAATGGAACAATAATCAAGTAATTAATCAAACAGCCCCTAGGTGACTTGTTAAGCATCACTTGAGCATATTACAGGCGATTAAATAAATCAAATTTCACACTTGTAATTAAACCTATTTAATTGGGCGTCCCTTAAGCATGACATAAACTAATAAATAAATAAATAATTCAATCATAACATGGACAAACCAACCTTAGCTATGGACGTTTACTTCTTCCTCTCCTTTCTTTCTCTTTCTTTTTTTTTTCTTTTTCCCTTTTCCTTACTACTGTTTGGATGTTCCTTGTTGTCCACCTCCTGCTGAATTTTTTTCATCTTCATTGCTACTGAAAATCGTCCCTTGCTTCACCCCTTTCCTTTTTTATATTTTGATTTTTCAATCCTGGCATGACACCACATATTTAGGGTTATAAATATAAAAATTCATCAATTAATTGTTGTCTAATTAGGAGCCATCCACCTGCCCCTCTTGCTGCCCAATTTTGGACTACTTATCATGCTTTATTGCTGCCCAATTTTAAGTCATTCATCACCCCCCTCGCTGTCCAATTTTGAGCCATCCAATTGCCCAAGCTGCTGTGTCAATATGGACCGTCCAAGTGTCCAATTTTCAGCCACATTATCACATTAATTTTTGCATTTTTTGTAAATAAAAATCCACCCATTAATCCCTAGCTTGATACATATACAATGGGAATTGTAACTAATCAACTTACATTAATTTGGTTGACTTTAATCTTGCCCAATTGCATCCTACAATGACACATGTCATTTGAATCACAAATATCAAACCTTACTTTGCCAGATGTTAAACATAGGTTGCAAAGTCAACCTTAGGATAGGGTTCATTAATATCACATAATCATTGCTAATTATAATAATATTGACATTGCTAATTAGGGCTTCATAAGGTGGTTTGATATAATCAAATTCACTCATAAATTAAGGTTGTTGGTCCCGAGTTGATGACAATTACCCAAGAGGGGAGGGGTGAATTGGGTATTTAAAAATTTATAACTTAAACAGAAACTTTACCCCGGATTAATCTAGTCCCCTTAATGAAGAAATAAAATGGAAAGCAATTATAATGTAGAGAGCAGAAATATAAATCAAGCACACAAGATTTTTATAGTGGTTCGGGCAACCTCCCTACTCCACTCTTCCAAGCTCACACTCCTTGTGACTTGGGTTCCACTATTGTATTCTTCAAATACAATTAGAGCCACTGCTCTCTTCTAGATTCCAGGTCTAGGGGGCTTCAACACAGCACTGCACAAGTAGGTGATGAGTTCCACTCCAATCACACACTACTTTGCTTACACTTGATCTTAGTTCCTCAAACTAAATCAAGTTCAATACAACAAAATGAAATAACAAAAGGAGTCTACACTTTACAGATGTGTAGAAGCAGTTTGGCGCAGAGAAGAACTCGTAATGTAGGCTTTGAAGATTCAAAAATGTAGCTCTTGCAATTTGAAGCAAAGTTCTTCCTCTTTGAATGGCTTGATCTCTTTAGAGCTCTTGAATATAGGAGTTAAGCACACTTAATGATTCTCAGCTACTTCCCTCGTCCACCATGAATGTCTTTTATAATTTTGGAGGGAATCCGAACGTTAGAAGGTAGGTGGCGCGCATTTAATGCGCTAACGTTCGAATAAATTCCGACCGTTGCGACCCAAGTCGCAGGTGGAGTCGACTTCGGATGCGACTTCGCCCAAGTCGCAGATGGAGTCGACTTCGGGTGCGACTTCGCCTCTCCGTCGCAACTTCAAGTTCCAGGTCGGGTCGACTTGGGTATCGACTTGACCCAAGTCGCAGGTGAAGTCGACTTCGGGTGCGACTTCACCTTGTCAGTTGGCTTTGATGAACTTGAATAATTCCGAGATGCTTGTTCCTTCATGCCTTTATTTCTTTTGCATTTCTCATGTCTTTCCTTTATTGTTTTTGCTTTTATTTGCTCCATGTTTTGTAAGTCTTGAGTCCTTGAGTTTATGCATCTTGCTTTTGATACTAGTCTTCATGACTTGAGTTTCTTTATCTTCAAATATGTTTGAAGCTTTATCTTGGACTTGAGAGACTCATTGATAATGATCTTGTTCTCTTGATTTGGTCTTGAGAAAACTCAAGTTGACTCTTGGAATGAACTTTAAACTGCATCTTTGAGCTTGAGAGCATCAAGTCGAACTTGGGGTCGACTTCGTCCGCGACTTCGCCCAAGTCACAACTGGAGTCGACTTCGTTTGCGACTTCGGCATTCTTCAATCCCAAATTCAGCTCTGGAGTGATTTTCCCGACTGAAGTCGATGCTGGAGTCGACTTCGTTTGCGACTTGGCCTGCGACTTCACTTGTTCTTCTCTCATTTTCAACTCTGGACAGATTTGGCTTCTTGAAGTCGATCTTGGAGTCGACTTGGGGAACGACTTGGCCTTCCATACTTCATTTTCTTCAAATGTATATTCCTTAAACATTTCCACAAACGTGTTAGTAGTCAAGACTTACTCAAATTGATTTGTTAATCATCAAAACATAGATTTAGCTTGTTTTTCATATATTTTCAACAATCTCCTCCTTTTTGATGATTGACAAAACTGATTTGAGTGTATACCTTTCAATAGCTTAAAAAATAACATGCTCATTTTGTATTGTGAAATTTTATCATTTTTATGCAAATTTTATCATTCTTATGCTCATGCAAAATCATTCAACAAACATATCCTATTCTTCTCTTCTCCCCAAACATATCCTACTCTTCTCCCCCTCAAATCCTACTCGTCTCCCCCTTTTTGTCAATATATCAAAAACTTAGAGGGTAAAGAGATAGGTGGGTTTGCTCCCCCTAAATAGGTGCTCCCCCTAAGTTTATGCTAAGTTAATTCAATCATTCCCATGTCATTTCTAATCTTATAAAATGCTTCTTTTGCTAGGGGCTTTATAAATATGTCTGCAACTTGATCCTCTGTTCTTACATATACCAAACATATGTCATGATTTTCTACATGTTCTCTAATGAAATGGTGTCTAAGGTCTATATGTTTGGTCCTAGAATGCAAGACTGGATTCTTGGTTAGATATATGGCACTAGTATTATCACATCTGATGGGTATATCTTTAAAATCCATGTCATAGTCCCTAAGTTGCTATTTCATCCAAAGTAATTGAGCACAACAGCTCCCGGCGGCAATGTATTCGGCTTCCGCCGTAGATAGAGCAACACTAGTTTGTTTTCTTGAAAACCATGAAACCAACATGCTTCCAAGAAATTGACATGTTCCACTAGTGCTTTTTCTATCTACTTTGTAACCGGAAAAATCCGCATCCGAGTAACCGATTAGATCAAAATTAGAGCCCTTTGGATACCGAAGTCCTATATTGGTAGTGTCAACTAGGTATCTGAAAATTCTTTTCACAGCTACCGAGTGTGATTCTTTTGGACATGATTGAAATCTAGAGCACACACACACACTAAACAATATATCAGGCCTAGAAGCAGTCAAATACAACAAAGATCCTATCATGCTTCTATACAATTTCAAATCAACCAATTTCCCTTTTTCATCTTTGTCGATTTTGATTGTTGAGCTCATTGGCGTGTTTGCTCCTTTGCTATTTTCCATGCCAAACTTCTTCAGCATTTATTTGATATACTTGGACTGGTTGATGAAGATTCCTTCATTTAATTGCTTGATTTGCAGTCCAAGGAAGAAGTTTAGCTCTCCCATCATGCTCATCTCAAATTCTTTCTGCATAAGCTCAGAAAATTCTTGACAAAGAGTTTCATTAGTAGCACCGAAAATGATATCATCAACATAAATTTGAATGATCAATATGTTCTTTTCTTTATACTTGATAAACAAGGTAGTGTCTACCTTTCCTTTTTGAAAATCATGATCAATCAGAAATTTGCTTAGTCTATCATACCAAGCCCTTGGAGCTTGTTTTAATCCATATAATGCTTTGGTTAACTTGTATACAAATTTAGATTGATCTTTCTCCTCAAATCCAGATGGTTGTTCAACATACACCTCTTCATTTATATATCCATTCAAAAATGCACTTTTAACATCCATTTGAAACAATTTAAAGTTCATGTGAGATGCAAAAGCTAGTAAGATGCGAATTGCCTCTAATCTAGCAACTGGGGCATAGGATTCCTCAAAATCTATTCCTTCTTCTTGTGAGTATCCTTTTGCCACAAGTCTAGCTTTGTTTCTCACTACAAATCCACTTTCATCTAATTTGTTCCTAAAGACCCACTTGGTGCCAATAACAGTACAATCGTTTGGTCTAGGAACAAGGTGCCAAACTTGATTTCTTTCAAATTGATTTAGCTCTTCTTGCATTGCTATAATTCAGTTCTCATCATCAAGAGCTTGATCAATATTGGATGGTTCAATCTTAGATACAAAGGCGTATTGTCCAAAAACATTTTGCTTTGACCGTCTAGTTTTTACACTTTCATACACATTCCCAATAACTTGTTCAATTGGATGGGCATGTTTGAATTTCAAATCTGTTGGAGGTTTGTAGGAATTATTACCTTCACTTACCCTTTCCTCCATGGAATCTTCTTGCTTTTCCACATGCAGTTTTTCAAAATTGCTTGCTATATCATCTGCATCACTTAAATCATCTTTTCTTTTGTAGCATGGGTTAGTTTCATCAAAAACAATATGTATGGACTCTTCTACAACTTGGTTTCGTTTATCGAATACTCTATATGCTTTGCTATTTGATGAGTAACCAAGGAATATTGCCTCATCACTTTTAGCATCTAATTTTCCCAAGTTGATTTTTCCATTGTTCAAAACATAGCATGTACATCCAAAAGCATGAAAATATGAAATATTTGGTTTTCTACCTTTCCATAGCTCATATGGGGTATTTTTCAAGATTGCTCTAATAGTAACTCGATTCAAAACATGACAAGCTGTACTTACAGCTTCACCCCAAAATTTCTCGGATAATTTGCTCTCATTTAGCATTGTTCTAGCCATCTCTTGTATAGTTCTGTTTTTCCTTTCAACTACTCCATTTTGTTGTGGAGTGATGAGGTAATTTTTAACTATGGGACTACTACGAGTATATGATTTCTCATCTAAAAAAAAATAATAAAATAAAAAATAAAATTAAAATAATAATAATAATAAAAATAAAAAATAAAATAATAAATAATAATAATAATAATAATAATAATAAAAAGAATGAAATGATGAATGACAAATATATATATATGATTGGCCGGCCAAACGAGATGACCAAACCATACAAAAATATATATATGTAATAAATAATTAAATTAAAGGGCCTTGGCCCCAAAAAAATTTTTTTAGAGTTGTTCGTCGTCGGGAACTTAAGTACCGAAAATAATATATATGTGTATATATTGTCAGAGCCATATTGAAAAAAAAAAGAAAAAAAGAAGAGGGGTGAATAGCGAGATTATGCCCACGGATTCTCCACGACACTTGTGGGCCAAAAAAAAAAAGGAGAGAGGATGGGGGTGACGGAGAAGCTGAAGATGTTTGTGGTGCAGGAGCCAGTCGTCGCTGCTTCTTGCCTAATTGCTGGAGTCGGCCTTTTTATTCCAGCTGTGGTCCGGCCTATCTTGGACTCATTTGAAACATCAAAGCAAGTTCCACCACCAGCATTGAGTGATGTTGTTGCCGGGGTGACGGGTAAAAAGCAGTGAGGCTGCATAGCATCTTTGTCATGCAGCTATCGTCAGCATCTTTGATGATCTTTTTTGTTGAGAGTTTCTTCAGCATTTAAGGACCTATTCTCAGCAGGAGTGATAATTTCCTAGTGATTTGTGCTTTCTATAAAAACCAAGACCAACCATGTCTTGTGATATGTTGGAAATGACGGCCACTTCGTTTTTACTTTGGAATCATTCAGCTGCTATCTTGTTATCATTCAACTGAGTCGGTAGTTCTGATGATGAAAGAAGAAAATCATTGTTAACAATAAGTCAAGGAATTAATGAATGTGACACGTGCCCAAGATCTTTCCAATCGATTGATCAGCTGTTCGTTGCTCTTGAAAGCTGGTACACGTGGAGAAGGGGCAGCAACATTAGCAGAAAAATCACTTCATTTTGCTGTGTGAAATAATTTGGGAGACTCTTCTTTACAAAGTTACCACAAAAGGAAGAGGAGAGCTTTTCTCGATGCTCACACCGTAGATTAGATTGGGGAAGCAAAAACGATAAAAAGAGAGAAGAAAAGAAAAGAGTATTCCATAGCTCTCAAATGAAGAATCCCTTTGCCAGTGACCCTTCAAGATCTCCAATAATCCGAGCTATCCTGACTTCCAATCCTCTCTGTATGTCTCTGAGGAGTGTCCTTAGATTCTCGGCAAATTGCCGCGCATCAAAGCCTGCGGTTCTCGTGACACTACTGTCGCTACCTTCAAAACTGCTTGAAATCTTGGACTGGATATCGACCAGCTTCTGTCCAGTTGCAACCATATATCGTTGCAGCTGAAATGTTTCTTCCAGGAAGTGCTCCAGCATTTTGGTCCGCCCCTTTGTTGCAGAGACGCTGGAATCTTTCTTGTCCCTCTCCTGATCACTTTCACTCTGAAATTTTGTTTGCCAAGAACAAAAAGAAGAAGAAAAAGGAATTAGCAATTGGAAATGTCCAAGGTATCCTGATTGATTGGAAGAAGACATGTTTACTGAAACGGAGGACTTAAACGGAGAAACTTGCCATTCGCTTGCACAAATCATCTGTCGTCTCTTCAAGGGACTGGAACCGTTTCAACTGTTTATTAAGCAGTGAGATTGTTGGAAGGAAGCCCTTCATCTGCGTTCCATGATTATCATCTCTTTCTTTCTTGTCTAAGCATTCCCGAACATCAACGGCGTTTTCTTTTCTTGCCGACTTCTTAGAAGCTTCTGCTACAGCAAACTTCTCAAGCAATAGAAGTTGCTGTTTCAGTCTTTTGATCTAGTAAGAAACTCCAAGGGCATGGATGTTCAGCTTCCATGATGAATCCTTCCTTGCAACTTCAGCTGCGATGTGAACAGGGTGCTGATGTGCGAGTGCTTGCAAGGCTTCCGGCCCAAGCAAGCTCGGGAGTTGAATTTGAGGGATTGGTCGGGCAGGTGTGGTCGACGGCTGGCATTGAGTTGCGATAAGGGAGACGGATTCCTCAGGCTGGAAAATGAGTGCTTGAAGAATTGCTCATGCTGGTTCCGATATTGAGAAATGGGATGGAAAATGCTTGTTTTGGTATGGAGAATTGACTGATCTGAAGCAGTACACGGACGGAGGAATGGATTTGTACGTGCGTTTGGAGGCTTCCGAACTCGAATCGAGCTCCAAGAGGAAAAAGCTAGTGTTGATACTCGTATTCACTGTCATTCCGGTGGCAATTTTGTTATTTTGTTTCGGCTATTGCATATGGAAGAGAAAACAGAGACAAAAAGAAAGCGTAGGCGGGCGGCGGCTGCCGGAGGAGCCGTTGAAGGTTCTGCGCGCTTGGCTGGCGGAGAACATGGCGAATCCAGACCCTTCTCGTTGGAAAAAGCAACGGCTGGCGCGCTCCTCCGGTCTGCGCTTCAAGCAAGTAGCGAACTGAATATCGAATGCAAGAGGAGGAAGACGGTTGCTACCAAATTCAGACCGATGCGGATATTGACATGGCATATATCCTTTAATTCATTGTTGCCTAAAAGACGGTGGTGAAAGCACAAAACCAAGGCCGTTTACATCCAACTAGGTGCGCGCGAAACTATGCATGTTGAACCAGTTCCGCGGAAGCAAGGTTCCGCGAAAACATAAGTTCCGCGCGAATGCAGTTCTGCGGGAGCTTGCATCCACAGCCGCGGAACTTGCACCAAGACCCGGCAGAGTCCTATAAATACCCCACTCGGCTTCTGACAACGATGACGGGAAAAGGGAGCTCTCCTGCGCTCAAAGAAGAGAACGTGAGTTCTCCAGATATTTTTTTTTTAGTTAAAAAAAAAAGAAAAAAAAGAGGAGAGTTTCTTTCTTATATTATATATATATAAATATATATATATACATATATATTATTTTCAAAAAACTACTTTTCCCAACGTGGATACTCCCCGACTGGCGGGTTGAATTGACACACGGGTTAAGTATATTTTCTCCTTTAAAAATAAAAATAGATATATGAGTATTTTCTATAAAATATATCAAAATACACATATATATTCAAAGGCATCCAAAAAAAATCAATATTTTAATTTCTAAAATTACATAAATGTCCCGCGGGCATCCAAAAATTAAGATTTTGATTTCTAAAATTATATAAATGCCCCGCGGGCCTCCAAAAATGAATATTTTGTCCCACGGGCCTTCAAAAAAAAATATATATGTATTTGCCCCACGGGCTCCAAAATATATATATATTTTTTTAGACTTTCAAAAATATATATATTATAAAGGATTTTCATATACTTTTGCCTGAGTAGATACTCCCCAAACAGTGGGTTAAGTTGATACGCAGGGCTAAGTACCTTTCTATTATATATATATACATATATATATATATATCAAAAAAAAAAATGACCTCTTCACTCAATCCGAGCCTTAATGTGAGCAAGCCCTCCTGGGTCCAAAACTCTCTAAAAAGCCCAAGATGGCCCAAAACCCTCCAAAAAGCCCAAGATGCCTCAAAACCCTCCAAAAAGCCCAAGATGGCCCAAAACCCTCCAAAAAGCCCAAGATGCCCCAAAATCTCTAAAAAGCCCATGATGGCCCAAAACTCTTCAAAAAGCCCAAAATGGCCCAAAACTCTCCAAAAAGCCCATGATGGCCTAAAACCCTCCGAAAAGCCCAAGATGGCCCAAAACTCTATAAAAAGCCCATGATGGCCCAAAACTCTCCAAAAAGCCCAAGCTGGCCCAAAACTCTCCAAAAAGCCCAAGATGGTCCAAACTCTTTTCAACAAGCCCAGTTGGGCCCAAACCTTTTTAATTGGTCAAAAATGACCCAAACATACTTTTTAAATTCGGTTGAATCTATTTCTTGGTAAAATCACCTAATTGTTCAATCCAGAGGCTGAAAGCGGGACACGCTGGTCTGCTGTGTAAAATCCAGAAGCTAAGAACGCACTTAGTTTGCTGTGTAGGGTCACTAGTGTAGCCGACGGGCCCCTCACTAGTTCCCAAACCGAGTCATCGCTGGTCAACGGGCTAAGCGTAAACTTACATTTAAGTCATGGCGCGCGGCGTCATGTACTTCATATTTAAGATATGGCGCGTGGCGTCATATACCTCACATTTAAGTCATGGCGCGCGGCGTCATGTACTTCATATTTAAGATTTGGCGGTGGCGTCATATACCTCACATTCGAGTCACGGCGCGGGGCGAAGTGTACTCATTTATCTTTATATTTTTGTTAGACACGATTTTTCGTGCACTTGTAAAGACGTAAAAGGATCTTCTACGCACTTCATTATTATTAAGCATTTTTTTTATGGACCATTGTATTCAGCTCTTTTAATCAAGGGTTTTCTCGTTAGAGATGTAAAATCAGAATGTGGAACACAATGTAAAATATTTCTGTGATGTACTTTTCGGACTCGGTTAAAGAATTGGATGCTTTAAAATTTTGTTGGGAAATTAATTAAGCATTTATTCTCAAAGCCGCAGGGAAACAATTTTACATTCAACCAAAAACCAAACAGAATGAAATTTTTTCTCGCGAGGCCGGAACAAATGGTGAACCCGACGTGAAACATTCTCCCTTCATCTTTAAGAGCTGAAAACTATGGTCTTTATATGCTTATTTAATTTCTCACTGTTAACAATTTGAAATGCTCCTTTGCAGATTTCATGGCGCATTCGATGGCTTTCGGATTCCTGCCTAATGGCGGTTTTGTTATTTCTGAGCCAGATCACATGGATGCGGCTATCCCACATCACTTTATTCGCATACCAGAGAAGCCGAAACACCGTGTCTATCGACACGTCGACTACTCTCCTGCAGCGATAAAGCAAAGAAGAGACCGATCTGCATTACTTAAGGAGTCACTTATTGTTCAAGGCTCGAAGACCACTCCTATTCAACCAACAAAGTCTCTGCAGGCGCCAATCCAAATGGGCCCGCCTGCTCGACAGTCGAATTATGCCAAAAAGTCCGCCCGTCGGTTTGCTGCATCAGCCCAACCAACAGCACAACAGCCTGCAGGACAACCTGTTTTGCAGTCCCGTTCCATGAAAAGGTCTGCGAGACAATCTACTGCAACTCGGCTAGCGCCAACTAGCCGACCAGAAGCCAATGTTCCCCGAAAAGGGAGCAAAACTGTGCCAAATCCTGTTCGATGCACCATCACTCGCCAATTCGGTCGGGCTGCCTCAAGGGTTGTTGACCTAGCTCCCCGACCTAGCCAAGGTGACACCCAAGAGCGGAAGAAGTCAAGAAAACAGACCAAGGTTTCTCAGCTGGATGCTTCATTGGCCGATGGAGGGGATGACCAATTCAAGCCGCAAGGACCTATTGTTGTCCGATCCGGTTTAGGCACCTTGCAATTTGTCATCCCTGACCCAACGCATTCGCCCCATCTGTCAACCGATGCTCCATCTAGCTCACAAGCTAGAGTCAAATCTCCAGGTCACTATGAGACTGCCAACATATTAACGGTTCCTCATCATGCATCAAGGAAACCAAGGAGAAAAGCGTAGAAAAAAAGCAGTTTGGGAAAACTTCCCATTTAAACTTGAAGGCTTCGCCACCACTACCACCAGGGCCAAGGTATAGGCTGTTCTCACACCCCCGACAAAGGGGTAGGCCGCAAAAGAAGCCACTACAGAACACTCACAAATTGAGAGCGCCTCAAAAATCAAGACTCTCTAACAAGTGGCAGTATCCTCAGAAGCGCCATACAACGTATTCACGTTCGGTGCTCAGGCTGATCCCTAACTTTATACACGAAAATCAATTCGCCTCATTGATCAGACTGAGAGAGGATATGACTTATGCGCCTGTCGTGGCTCCATCCTGAGGAGAGCATCGGATGCCGCACCCCAAGAGAGAAGCTAAAAGAAGGAGGCATCTCCTCCAAACGACGGAGGTCAACATGGTGGACCTCACCCAGCCAAACACTTCCAAAGCGTCAGAGATGTTGACCCGGTCAAGGGCAGCCGCAATGCCCATTACGCCGCCATTCTGTAGCCTCTCTCATCCTGAAGGGATTAGGGTCGCCCTCCCAAGAGGCCAATTTGAAGCATCTTACATGGTGGGCGAAGAAGAAGAGGTTCTTACACCCAAGTCTCAGCTCATTCATGACCTCCAGGAGGAGATTAAGCGTATGAAACGGGTTATGGAAACTCAAGGCAACAAGACATCAGGTTCCCATCAACCACCATCACCAAGGAATCGTCAATCAGTCCATCAGCCCGAGAAACCAATTAGGCAGCAGACCGAGGAAGATGAAAATCCAGAATTGGAGCAAGGCTTTCTGCAGTTCAATAACCTGCGTATCAATACCCCTCGAACGCAAGATGCGCGGGTAAACACACTCATGTGGTCTCCACCCAGGTTTATTGCACAAAAGGAGATGGTGCATCAGCTTGTGGCCGAATGCCTTCGTCGACTGGCAACTCAACTCACTGGGGTCCCTACAACGACAATCAACAGGCCTTATCCCCCAGAGGTTGAAGCGGAGCTGCTACCTAGAGATTTGAAGCCACCAAAGATCCAATTCGATGGGACTGGGAGTGCGTTAAAGCACCTGGCATCGTTCCACTATGCCATGGGCAACTGGGCGCACCATTCGAATTTTTGTCTTCGAATGTTTCCCAATACTCTTTCTGGTGATGCTTTGCAACGGTACATATCTCTCTCAACTGGCTCAGTGCAAACATGGGAAGAGATAAAGGAAATGATCACCTCCCGATTTGTTGATACTACACGAGAAGTACAACTATCGGAATTATCTACCTTGTCCCAAAAGAAGGACGAGCCGGTTGAAGACTACATCACTAGATGGCAAAGGGCCGCTAACCGATGTCAAGCACCCCTATCTCAAGCAATGAAGGTCAATCTTTGCTGAAATGGCATCAAGATGGAAATTTCATTGCTGATGAATGAACAACTAAGTACATTCCAGGCCCTAGCTACAGAAGCTTGTCGAAAAGAGTATTTGTTGTCTCAACAAAAATCCTGGAAGAAGGAATCATCTACAACCACTACGTTTAAGAAGAAGAAAGCTGGAGAGACCTCTGCAAACACTACAGAGGTTAAGAAGCAGCCAGATAAAGCAAAGCCGCCTGTAAAAGAGCAGCCTGCAAGACCCTTCCGAAGAGAGGAAATCCAATATGCCTTTGGGGAAGATGACGTGGAGACGTTATTCCAGCACCTCATGTCGATCGGGCTATTCGAGTTTCCCGCCCCAAAAAGGCCAGAAGAAATTGGACGCACTTCTCACCAGCGATATTGCAGTTACCACCGATATGTCGGTCACCCCACTAAGAAGTGTTGGGATCTCCAAGCAATATTGCAAGATTACATCGACAAGGGGGTTATAAAATTCAGTCCTCCAGCGCAAGCTTCATCAAATGTTGTGATAATTGAGATAGCAGAAAAGGGTGATTGGAAAGTGGTTCGAAAACCACCAAGCCTGAGGCGGACAAAAAGGTGTTTCAAAAATTTATACAGAGAAGACAAGAGAATAAGGGATAAGTTCATTCTCCCTTTCTTCTCAAGGCATTTGAAGCAATCCTCACGGGTGCAACCATTCATGATCATGGACTTTTTGCAGCCCGAGTTGCTACTCCCGTTCTATCAACGGCTTGCTGGAAGATCACCTCGACCAGAAAAAGAAAGATTCATTCTCGAGGAATTACCAAATACAACTCCATGTGAGAATGGTCTGTTTTGGGACCTAGATAGCAACAAAGGAGAAACTGAAACTTGCTATCATATAAATGCGTCCGCGTCCAAACCTGCAAAGCGACGAAGAACTGCCTCAGTGCTTATCCCTAACTACACCAAGTTTGAAGTTGGGATATCACTGGTAAACCACATCATCACGTATTTACGAGAATCTCGGCTTCTGCCAGCATCCTGGGAAACCAGAGTGGAATGCTTCCGATACTCACTAGGGGAATCAGTGATATCCTGGTACCGAGATAATCATATCGAAGAAATTACCGAGTGGGTCATCTTGATAGATGCGTTCTTGGTCCGCTTCCTGTCAAGACAAAGAGAGCAGTTCCCTAGTAATTACTTGAGGGAAATACAATACAGTCAAGAATCCACTGCTCATTATGTAAATTATCTTAGAGACAGTACATGGAGCGATCCCTTGGCTATATGGTTGCCTGAACCTGAAATGGTCACGAAGTATCTTTCGGATGCAGTATGCCCTCCGACTGACAACAGGTACAAGACCTTTGGAGACAAAACTTTCATCAAGGCAATCCGATGGGTCAGCAACGAAGGCTTCAAACAAGAGGCAATTTTTAGCGATGCTGAAGGTTTTAGGAGGACAAATCAACTCCAAGTTCTGCACATGCTACAATTAAACGATGCGCCCATCCTTCGAGTGTTCCCTTTCTTAACCAGGGAGTTAAGCTATGATTGGCCACATATTCAATTATTCCATGAGAATCATAAGTATGCGTTGCCACACTTATTTGATTATTCGTTGGCAGTCTGTCAAATGGGGCAAACAGAAGAGTTTGCACTCGAGCACTTTGTTTTGAGCTTGGCCCATGACAATTGTGCTCTTCTCTGGATCTCCTCGCTCCCCGAAGAAGCATTTAGTTCTTGGGAAGAGTTCGTTGATATGTTTATCCTAAGATTCCATGAATATGAAACAGAGTTCCCTCTAGAGATGATAGAAGTCATGCACCCCCTATCAGGAGAGTCTCAATATGACTACATCTTGAGATGGATAAACTGCAGAATAATCAATCAAAAATTCAACAAAGAAGAAATCATGGTTCATCAGTGCATCAAGTCAATAAGTGGGTATTTTCCTGAAATCCCAAAAATACAGCCATTTTTCTCAGATGTACTACGAACATTGGCTACAAACATTCAGGACGCTGCCTCTTCCAATATGGTACAAGTTGAAGAGGATGTTCTGGCAATTCTACGATCTGGTCGAATTACACCAGAAAACAAGGGTAAAGCCCCGGCACAAGAAAGTCGTACTCAGCCAGAACAGCACATACCAGCCAATCAGGGGAAAACCTCAGTAAGCTATGATGTGCTTGAACACTTGAAGCGACTCCCTACTTGACTCAGTATTTACGACGCCTTGCAATTATCGCAAGAAGCCAGGGACGCACTAATGAGTGCTCTAACAGATGAAAATGTCCGTCTTGCTTACCTGTTCGACGCCGCTGAATGCGATGAGATCATTTCATTCACTGATGAGGATATGTTGCTTGGAGACATTAATCACAATCGACCTTTATATGTTACGGGCAACCTGGGCGGTGAACTGGTCAACAGAATCATGATCGATGCCGGGTCTGCAATTAATATCCTGCCCCTTCGAACACTCAGAAGGATCGGAATTTCTCCATCAGCGTTAAAAGACACTAGTGTGGTGATTCACGGGTTTAATCAAGGGACTCAAAAGGCCATGGGCCTGATTGAGTTGGAACTAAGCATAGAAGATTTCTGCACCAAAATTCCGTGCTTTGTGATTAATGCCCCGACCTCATATAACTTACTGTTAGGAAGGCCTTGGCTCCACAGTAATAAGATCATCGCATCAACGGTGCATCAATGCTTCAAGTACTGCAAGGATGGAGTCAAAAAAAGAATTTTTGCTGACCATAAACCATTCACAACGGCAGAATCATTTTACTCTGATGCTAAGTATTATGACTTGGCATCTGCTGTCAACACATCAATGAAAGCAATTGAACCAACCACACTAGAAGGGCAACAGGAGGTATCTCAGGCTCCCCCCGCCCTAGTATGCACAGACATATTCTCAAATGGTAAGAAGATAGAAGGTCAAGGTCGTGGTCGAGGGCGCGGTCATGGACGAGGAATGACAGAACCAAGGGCTCAGTTTCAAACCAAATTTGAAAATATGAGCCTCGATCCAGTACAGCCACTACCGCGGCAACGACAGGGGGCGACCATACCACTTCCTACAAGCTATAGCAACACTGCTGCAAGCTCACGGTTCTACTTGGACCTCGAAGTCCTGAAAAAGATTGCTAAACCGCCTCGAGCCAATTCTCCCAGGTTTGAGGTGGATCTGGAAGCTCTTTGGAGATTCCGAAATCAGGCCAATGAGGAAGCCAAGTCACTTTGCTGTGAGAGTGACGAGATGGCCACTGAGGCCGCTCACCAAAATCAAAAACCTAAGGAAACGCTCGATGAGGTTTTAGCAATGCTCGTGGGGTTTAATGTATCTGCTCCAAGTGTGCAGGAACCTCAAGATGAAAAATTTGCCCAAAAATATTTCATAAAGCAATATGGCAAGGTTTACGGTAGCCGTAACAAATCTTGTTTGCCCACAACTAAGCTCAAGAAATGGGATTTCCATCGCTATAGCAGAGAAAGCAAGAAAATTATGGATTTGATGGGATTCTATCCCGATGAACCACATCTATCAGGTCTCGAAAGTGACATCCCTATCCCGTTATCTGAAAGACCCCGTGGTTATCAAAAGGGTAACAAAAGATTTGGCCTTGGGTATAAAGAAGAAGAAGACGTCGACTTTGCCACCACCTACTGCGTCTCCACAAGCGATGACTTCAACAATGATGAAGAGGCATTAATGGAACCAGAGGATGCTCCACCTGCGATTGAGGATGGAGGGCAGCCTACTATTGACATACTTGAGGAGTTCAATCTTGGGACTGAGGAGGACCCGAGACCCATTTTTTATCGCCAAAAACCTGGCCGAAAAAGAAAAGGTGGCATTGAGGCAGCTTTTAAGTGAATTCAAAGATATTTTTGCTTGGGGGTATTCTGAAATGCCAGGTCTCAACCCCGCGATTGCAATGCACCATCTACATATTACGCGGGATAAAAAAGCCAGTCAAGCAAGCTCCGAGAAGATTTCGACCAGAGCTCGAAGAACAAATCATCAAGGAAGTTGAAAAACTCATTGATGCGGAATTCATTCGGGAAATCAAATTTCCAAAATGGATTTCTAGCATTGTTCCTGTCAAAAAGAAAAACGGGCAGATCCGCATTTGCGTAGACTTTCGAGATCTAAACGAAACATACCCTAAAGATGAATTTCCTCTTCCTTTCACTGATGTGCTAATCGACAGCACAACTCTGTACGACACGTTCTCCTTTATGGATGGATATTCGGGATATAATCAAATCAAGATGGCTCCAGCAGATAAGGCCGCAACAGCATTTCGAACACCGATGGGTGTCTTTTGCTACAAAGTCATGCCTTTTGGTCTTAAGAATGCTGGCGCAACTTATCAAAGGGCTATGCAAAATATATTTCATGATATGTTACACAAACATGTTGAGTGCTATGTCGATGACCTGGTTGTACGATCTGAAGGTCACAATAAGCATAAAAAAGATTTGAGATCGGTATTCTTGCGCCTAAGAAAGTATGATCTCAAGATGAATCCTCTCAAATGTACATTCGGAGTATCATCTGGGAAATTCCTCGGGTTCATAATCCGCCAAAGGGGAATCGAGGTCGATCCACTCAAAACGGAAGCAATTCAAAATATGCCGCCTCCACGAAATCTCAGAGAACTTAGGAGTCTGCAAGGCCAATTGTCGTATATCCGGCATTTCATCTCCAACTTGTCCGGCCGCTGCCAGCCCTTTCACAAGTTAATGAGAAAAAGATGCGAGTTTTCAATGGGACGCAAAATGCCAACAGGCCTTTGAAGCCATCAAAGAATTGCTGCAAAATTCTCCTGTTTTGACAACTCCAGTAAAAGGAAAGCCACTCATTCTCTATATTGCTGCCAGCCCACAATCACTGGGGGCATTGCTCGCACAAGAAAATGCCCAAGGCAAAGAACAAGCCGCCTATTATCTCAGTCGACGATTATTGCAAGCTGAATGCAATTATTCCTCGATCGAGAAGATTTGTCTAGCATTGGTTTTTGTGGCACAAAAGCTAAGACATTACTTCCTCGCGCATCAGATCATACTTATATCGAAGGCTGATCCCCTCAAGTTTCTGATCACTAGACCAATGCTTTCAGGACGCCTAGCAAAATGGTCACTTCTGCTATCTGAGTTTGATATCAAATATGTGCCACAAAAGGCAGTGAAAGGGCAAGTATTGGCAGATTTCCTAGCAGCCCATCCTCTTGAAGAAGAATTTCCCATCTTAGAAAACCTACCCGATGAGAAGGTTTTCTACGCAAATGATGATCCAATGTGGCAAATGTATTTCGATGGCGCTTCCAAGCCATCCGGAGCTGGTGTTAGAATTGTCGTAGTCTCCCCTCATAAAGACTTATTCCCGCACTCATATTTTCTTGGAAGAAGCACAACAAATAATGAAGCTGAGTACGAGGCCTTACTCATCGACATGGAACTTCTTCTGCAATCAGATATTTTATTTGTGCGAATATTTGGGGACTCTGAATTGGTTATCAAACAGTTAAATAATCAATACGAAGTACATCAGCCCCATCTGCGAAAATATTATGACAAAGCTCAAACTTTATTGGCAAAATTCGAAATGGTTTCGGTTGAGCATGTTCCTCGGTCAGAAAATATAGTTGCTGATGCACTATCAAAGTTGGCCAGTATTCTCGCCTTTAATGAGCTCGATGACATGACAATTCGAGTACAAAGATTAGAAGATGATGAAGAGTTCCAAGTAGATCAAGTTGGATGGTGTGTATCTGAGGTAACTACAAATAATGATGACTGGCGCATCCCTATCATTAACTACCTCAAACATGGCATTGAACCAGATGATCCAAGCGCAAGGAAGTCGTTAAGAAAGGTTGTTTTACAATATACTGTGTTTCAAGACGATTTGTATCGGATTGCTTTTGATGGGCTTTGGCTTCGCTGTATTAACGGGAATGATATCTGTCAAGTTCTTCAAGAGACGCACTCCAGCGAATGCGGCGCCCACCAATCTGGACGTCGTCTTTATCATAGGATCAAAACGTTGGGCTATTATTGGCCCATAATGGTCCAAGACTCCATCAATTTTGCGAAATCCTGTGAAGCCTGCCAAATGCATGGAGATATTTATCATATTCCTGCTTCAGTAATGTCTCCAGCACCTATCTCGTGGCCCTTCTCTTGGTGGGGCTTTGATATTGTCGGTCCGATAAACCCATCGTCATCTAAAGGACACCTATATATTTTAGCCACTACGGATTATTTCTCCAAATGGGCAGAAGCTAAAGCTTACAAGAGAGTCCGAGCGCAAGAGGTGGTTGAATTTATCAAGCACAAAATCATCTATCGTTATGGTGTTCCCTATCAAATCACCTCAGATAATGGCACACCATTCAAAAATGACAAAGTAAATCAGTTATGCCAAAAGTTTAGAATCAAGCAAGTGTTCTCATCGCCTTATTACCCACAAGGAAATGGTCAAGCAGAGGCATTTAATAAAAATATTATTCGAATCCTCAAAAGGACCACTATGAAAAATAAGCGTGATTGACACGAGAGGTTACCCGAAGCATTGTGGGCCTACAGAACCACGCATCGAACTGCAACGGGAGCAACACCATATTCATTACTCTTTGGCACGGAGGCAGTTTTACCAGTGGAAATTCAGTTAGCATCCTTAAGGGTTGCCATCCATTCTGGGTTAACTACTGAACAACAAGCTAAACTTCGCTTCGACGAACTCGAGGCACTAGACGAGAAACGAGTTCAAGCACGACAACGGATCGAACTCTATCAAGCTCGAATGGTCGAAGCATAGAACAAAGTCGTGAGGCATCGCTCATTCAAAAGAGGAGATTTGGTGCTAAAGCTACGCACAGAGCTTATGTCCGGGGGCAAACTTACCGGCAAATTCGAGCCTAAATGGGAAGGGCCTTACATCATTGAGAGGGTCCATGGCAACGGCACATATGAAGTTTTTAATTGCGGAAATCAAATGAAAGCAGCCGTGAATGGGAATTACTTAAAAAGATACTATCCATGAAATTACAAAGAAAGTCATATATCAAAAGAATCTCTACAGCCTCCCTCGTAGAAGGAAGGGACTCCTTCAAAACTCGAATGGAGTTCACTACATCAGCAGGAGAAACAGGTAACGGCTCTATCGATGTCAAATTCTCCCTGTCATCATCATCAGATATTTCGACAACTAAGGTAGTTGTCAAAAAAAAAAAAAAGGGGGGGGGATTTTCCCGCTCTTCTCGGTTTCTTGAGGAGATGGAGGAGACGGAGGCTGAGGAGAAAGCTTTGCCGCCACCCCCACCTGTCATACCCCCAAGCGCAAAAAAAAAAAAGTCTCAATGAATCGAGTTCCAGTGGCAAGGTCTGGCACTGGGCGGAAAGGTTTCTCTGTTTTATGAAGATGGTAAACCTATTGATGGCAAAGGTATCGAAAGAAAGATCATGGATAGAGTTCACCAGACTTATATTGGTGACGTTCAGGGAAAGTACTTCGCTTATAATGGTGAGAAGAGCTTGTTTACAGTGGGGACTCTTCCACAACAGAATTTTGAATTCAGTGTTGTGCTTAAAGACGTGTCCTCAAACAAAGTTAGTGGGAATAGTAGTCCTCATGGTAATGACAGCCCCGGGGAGGGAGATCGGAAAAGGCAAAGGCGTTCGTATCAGACCAAGACTTTCAAAGTTGAGATACGTTTTGCTGAATGCTCTGCGAGGACACGATTCCTAGAGTTCTCAAGAAGCCTTAAGGGTTCTAGATATAATCCTAAGGCAGCATGCTGCAAAGCAGGGTTGCCTTCTGGTTCGGCGGTCATTTTTTCACAATGATCTTAGTAACTTTGTTGACATTGGAGGTGGAGTTTTGGGTTGTCGTGGTTTTCATTCTAGCTTCTGAACCAGTCAAGGGGGGGCTTGTCTCTAAATATTGATGTGTCTACTACAATGATTATAAGGCTTGGCCCTGTTGATGGATTTCTGATGGCTAATCAAAATGTTAGAAATCATGGTGAAATTGATTGGGGAAAGGCAAAGAGAACTATGAAGAATCTGAGGGTGAAAACAAGACCCTCAAGTATGGAGTTTAAAATTGTAGGGCTAAGTGAGCTTCCATGCAACCAGCAAATGTTTACTGTGAAACAGAAAAATGGAAGAGGCAATAGCCCATCTCAAACCATTGAGATTATTCTGTTAACTATCGACACATTGAGCTTAGATTGGAAAGCCAAAACGCCCCACTTACTATCCTGTCGAGCTCTGCTCTCTGGTTTCATTACAAAGGTATACTAAATCTCTGTCAACTTTGCAAAGATCATCACTGGTTGAAAAATCACGACAGAAACCACAAGAAGGGATGCAAACTTTAAGTAATGCATTAAGAAGCAGCAACTATGGTGCTGATGAAATGTTGAAGGCATGCGGTGTTTCGATCAATGGTAACTTCACTCAAGAAGAAGGTCGTGTCTTGAATGCACCAAAGTTAAAAGTTGGCAATGATGAATTCTTTCCTAGAAATGGTCGATGGAATTTCAACAATAGAAAGATGGGCTATTGTGAACTTTTTTGCTCGCTGCGATGTTCGGTCTCTTGCTCGTGATCTGCACAAATGTGGGGTGATGAAAGGCATTGTCATTGCAGAACCATTTGATTACTTTGAAGAGAATCCTCAATTTAGGCGTGCTCCACCTACTGTTAGGGTCGACAAGATGTTTGAAATCATTCAGTCAAAGCTTCCAGGAGCCCCTCAGTTTCTTCTCTGTGTTTTGCCTGAGAGAAAGAATTGTGATATATATGGCCCATATTTATAAAAAAAAAAAAAAACTTATTACGCCATGAGTCAAGAGAAGCCTGCCAAACAACATGTCAGGAATCACGCCTTTACAAGTGGCCCACGGCGGCATAATTCCTGATGGGGCATTTGGTGAGGTAAATTTTTAACTATGGGACTACTACGTGTATATGATTTCTCATCTAAAAAAAAATAATAAAATAAAAAATAAAATTAAAATAATAATAATAATAAAAATAAAAAATAAAATAATAAATAATAATAATAATAATAATAATAATAAAAAGAATGAAATGATGAATGACAAATATATATATATGATTGGCCGGCCAAACGAGATGACCAAACCATACAAAAATATATATATATATATATGTAATAAATAATTAAATTAAAGGGCCTTGGCCCCAAAAAAAATTTTTTAGAGTTGTTCGTCGTCGGGAACTTAAGTACCGAAAATAATATATATGTGTATATATTGTCAGAGCCATATTGAAAAAAAAAAGAAAAAAAGAAGAGGGGTGAATAGCGAGATTATGCCCACGGATTCTCCACGACACTTGTGGGCCAAAAAAAAAAGGAGAGAGGATGGGGGTGACGGAGAAGCTGAAGATGTTTGTGGTGCAGGAGCCAGTCGTCGCTGCTTCTTGCCTAATTGCTGGAGTCGGCCTTTTTATTCCAGCTGTGGTCCGGCCTATCTTGGACTCATTTGAAACATCAAAGCAAGTTCCACCACCAGCATTGAGTGATGTTGTTGCCGGGGTGACGGGTAAAAAGCAGTGAGGCTGCATAGCATCTTTGTCATGCAGCTATCGTCAGCATCTTTGATGATCTTTTTTGTTGAGAGTTTCTTCAGCATTTAAGGACCTATTCTCAGCAGGAGTGATAATTTCCTAGTGATTTGTGCTTTCTATAAAAACCAAGACCAACCATGTCTTGTGATATGTTGGAAATGACGGCCACTTCGTTTTTACTTTGGAATCATTCAGCTGCTATCTTGTTATCATTCAACTGAGTCGGTAGTTCTGATGATGAAAGAAGAAAATCATTGTTAACAATAAGTCAAGGAATTAATGAATGTGACACGTGCCCAAGATCTTTCCAATCGATTGATCAGCTGTTCGTTGCTCTTGAAAGCTGGTACACGTGGAGAAGGGGCAGCAACATTAGCAGAAAAATCACTTCATTTTGCTGTGTGAAATAATTTGGGAGACTCTTCTTTACAAAGTTACCACAAAAGGAAGAGGAGAGCTTTTCTCGATGCTCACACCGTAGATTAGATTGGGGAAGCAAAAACGATAAAAAGAGAGAAGAAAAGAAAAGAGTATTCCATAGCTCTCAAATGAAGAATCCCTTTGCCAGTGACCCTTCAAGATCTCCAATAATCCGAGCTATCCTGACTTCCAATCCTCTCTGTATGTCTCTGAGGAGTGTCCTTAGATTCTCGGCAAATTGCCGCGCATCAAAGCCTGCGGTTCTCGTGACACTACTGTCGCTACCTTCAAAACTGCTTGAAATCTTGGACTGGATATCGACCAGCTTCTGTCCAGTTGCAACCATATATCGTTGCAGCTGAAATGTTTCTTCCAGGAAGTGCTCCAGCATTTTGGTCCGCCCCTTTGTTGCAGAGACGCTGGAATCTTTCTTGTCCCTCTCCTGATCACTTTCACTCTGAAATTTTGTTTGCCAAGAACAAAAAGAAGAAGAAAAAGGAATTAGCAATTGGAAATGTCCAAGGTATCCTGATTGATTGGAAGAAGACATGTTTACTGAAACGGAGGACTTAAACGGAGAAACTTGCCATTCGCTTGCACAAATCATCTGTCGTCTCTTCAAGGGACTGGAACCGTTTCAACTGTTTATTAAGCAGTGAGATTGTTGGAAGGAAGCCCTTCATCTGCGTTCCATGATTATCATCTCTTTCTTTCTTGTCTAAGCATTCCCGAACATCAACGGCGTTTTCTTTTCTTGCCGACTTCTTAGAAGCTTCTGCTACAGCAAACTTCTCAAGCAATAGAAGTTGTTGTTTCAGTCTTTTGATCTAGTAAGAAACTCCAAGGGCATGGATGTTCACCTTCCATGATGAATCCTTCCTTGCAACTTCAGCTGCGATGTGAACAGGGTGCTGATGTGCGAGTGCTTGCAAGGCTTCCGGCCCAAGCAAGCTCGGGAGTTGAATTTGAGGGATTGGTCGGGCAGGTGTGGTCGACGGCTGGCATTGAGTTGCGATAAGGGAGACGGATTCCTCAGGCTGGAAAATGAGTGCTTGAAGAATTGCTCATGCTGGTTCCGATATTGAGAAATGGGATGGAAAATGCTTGTTTTGGTATGGAGAATTGACTGATCTGAAGCAGTACACGGACGGAGGAATGGATTTGTACGTGCGTTTGGAGGCTTCCGAACTCGAATCGAGCTCCAAGAGGAAAAAGCTAGTGTTGATACTCGTATTCACTGTCATTCCGGTGGCAATTTTGTTATTTTGTTTCGGCTATTGCATATGGAAGAGAAAACAGAGACAAAAAGAAAGCGTAGGCGGGCGGCGGCTGCCGGAGGAGCCGTTGAAGGTTCTGCGCGCTTGGCTGGCGGAGAACATGGCGAATCCAGACCCTTCTCGTTGGAAAAAGCAACGGCTGGCGCGCTCCTCCGGTCTGCGCTTCAAGCAAGTAGCGAACTGAATATCGAATGCAAGAGGAGGAAGACGGTTGCTACCAAATTCAGACCGATGCGGATATTGACATGGCATATATCCTTTAATTCATTGTTGCCTAAAAGACGGTGGTGAAAGCACAAAACCAAGGCCGTTTACATCCAACTAGGTGCGCGCGAAACTATGCATGTTGAACCAGTTCCGCGGAAGCAATTATCGTGGGGACATGCGACTAACAGGCGCCAGCTCGGGGTTCCGCGAAAACATAAGTTCCGCGTAAATGAAGTTCCGCGGGAGCTTGCATCCACAGCCGCGAAACTTGCACCAAGACCCGGCAGAGTCCTATAATTACCCCACTCGGCTTTTGACAACGATGACGGGAAAAGGGAGCTCTCCCGCGCTCAAAGAAGAGAACGTGAGTTCTCCAGATATTTTTTTTTTAGTTAAAAAAAAAAGAAAAAAAAAAGAGGAGAGTTTCTTTCTTATATTATATATATATAAATATATATATATACATATATATTATTTTCAAAAAACTACTTTTCCCAACGTGGATACTCCCCGACTGGCGGGTTGAATTGACACACGGGTTAAGTATATTTTCTCCTTTAAAAATAAAATAAAAATATATATGCGTGTATATTATATATATATATAAATATATATATACATATATATTATTTTCAAAAACTACTTTTCCCAACGTGGATACTCCCCGACTGGCAGGTTAAATTGACGCACGGGTTAAGTATATTTTCTCTTTTAAAAATAAAATAAAAATATATATGTATGTATATTATATATATATAAATATATATATACATATATATTATTTTCAAAAACTACTTTTCCCAACGTGGATACTCCCCGACTGGCGGGTTGAATTGACACACGGGTTAAGTATATTTTCTCCTTTAAAAATAAAATAAAAATATATATGTGTATATTATATATATATAAATATATATATACATATATATTATTTTCAAAAACTACTTTTCCCAACGTGGATACTCCCCGACTGGCGGGTTGAATTGACACACGGGTTAAGTATATTTTCTCCTTTAAAAATAAAAATAGATATATGAGTATTTTCTAAAAAATATATCAAAATACACATATATATTCAAAGGCATAAAAAAAAAATCAATATTTTGATTTCTAAAATTACATAGATGTCCCGCGGGCATCCAAAAATTAAGATTTTGATTTCTAAAATTATATAAATGCCCCGCGGGCCTCCAAAAATGAATATTTTGTCCCGCGGGCCTTCAAAAAAAAATATATGTATTTGCCCCACGGGCTCCAAAATATATATATATATATATTTTTAGACTTTCAAAAATATATATATTATAAAGGATTTTCATATACTTTTGCCTGAGTAGATACTCCCCAAACAGTGGGTTAAGTTGATACGCAGGGCTAAGTGCCTTTGTATTATATATATATATATATCAAAAATAAAAGAAATGACCTCTTCACTCAATCCGAGCCTAATGTGAGCAAGCCTTCCTGGGCCCAAAACTCTCTAAAAAGCCCAAGATGGCCCAAACACTGAATAAACACTGAATAAAACATCAGGTCTAGAAGCAGTTAAAATATATATGTCGAATTTGAATAGTAGTGTCCAACCTTGGAAGTATAGCAGTTCTTTTATGTCGAACTCATAATCGCTGAGAAATTTGAAGTCTATGATCTTAGGAATGAATACTTTTTGCTCATAGAAGTGTTTGTAAAAGCGACTATGTTGCAGTTCGGTCTTGAAGTAAGTTGTGGGCATTTTCAAGACTTGCCCCTTCTTGATCGGAATTCTTGATGAGTATGAGCTTTCAGGTTGGCTTTCAGACCTTGGAGCTCGATCGGTTGATTGAGTAGTGGTTTGGAATCGAACTCTTCTACCCGTTGAAGTCGATGGTTCCTCCCTTGCTCTTTTGGCAGGTGTCCTAGCTCTCTTAGGAACATCTTCTTCTGTTTGTGTGGGAGCCCGTTTGGGGTAAGGTTTTGATACGGCTTTCTTTGGTGCCATTGGAGCTTGGAGTTAGAAATTTAGAGCTTTGGGAATTTGAGAGGTAATGACAGTGAGAGAGAAACGCCGAACGGAGGGCTTTGCCGGAGGGAAGAAGAATCGCCGGAGGCAGAGAATTCGGGAAAAATAGGAAGAAGGAGACTTGCCGGAAATGAAGAGGAGCGGAAACGGCAGTTTGCCGGAGACAGGGAGAACCGGAATCCGAGAGGGAGGCGCCGGAGATGAAAGAGAATGAAAGATTTTACCGGGGAAAAGAAGATCGCCGAACAGGGTCGCCAGAGAGGAGGAGAGAAAGAAAAAGCGGGAAAATGAGAAGAAAAAAGGAAGAGAAGAAAAGAAATAGAAATCGGCCGAATGCGAAACGTCGCGCGCGGAGTCGACTTTGCCCTAGGCGAAGTCGACTTCAGTCCCTCGGAGTCGACTTCGCCTTCGAGCGGAGTCGACTTTGACCCTGTGGAGTCGACTTCGCTGTTGAAGCGGAGTCGACTTCACTTTCCCAAGTCGACTTGGCGGCGTCGACTTGGCGGCGTCGACTTGGCTCTCATGGAGTCGACTTGACCCATCAATTTGACTTTTTCAGATTTTAGTTTCTTGTTTAAATTTTTCTAATTTAGCTCTATCATCCCCATATCATTCCTAATTTTATAAAATGATTCTTTGGCTAATGGTTTGGTAAAGATATCAGTAATTTGGTCCTCTGTTTTTACATATTCTAAACATACATCATGATTTTCAACATGTTCACGAATAAAATGATGTCTCACATCAATATGCTTGGTTCTTGAATGCAGTACAGGATTTTTAGTCAGACAAATTGCACTTGTATTATCACATCTAATAGGAATATCAACATAATTAATACCATAATCTTTTAATTGCTGTTTCATCCAAAGCAATTGGGCACAACAACTACCGGCGGCTATGTATTCGGCTTCTGCAGTAGATAGAGCAACACTTGTTTGTTTCCTTGAGTACCATGAAACTAACATATGTCCAAGAAACTGACAAGTTCCACTAGTGCTCTTTCTATCTACTTTATAGCCGGCAAAATCTGCATCCGAATAGCCGATTAAATCAAAGGTTGACCCCTTTGGATACCATAGTCCAAGATTGGTAGTTTTTATCAAATATTTAAAAATTCTTTTTACAGCAAGTAAATGTGATTCTTTAGGACATGCTTGAAATCTCGAACACATACAACACTGAATAAAATATCAGGTCTAGAAGCAGTTAAGTATAGCAAAGATCCTATCATGCTTCTATAAAGCTTTTGATCGATACATTTACCGTTTTCATCTGTGTCGATTTTGATTATAGAGCTCATTGGAGTATTTGCTCCTTTGCTATTTTGCATTCCAAATTTCTTGAGCATCTCTTTGACGTACTTGGATTGGTTCAAGAATATCCCTTCATTTTGTTGCTTGATTTGCAGTCCAAGGAAGAAATTTAGTTCTCCCATCATGCTCATTTCGAATTCGCTCTGCATAATCTTAGAAAATTCTTGACAAAGATTTTCGTCAGTAGCACCGAAAATTATGTCATCTACATAAATTTGTACAATTAAAATATTTTTGTTTTTGTATTTGATGAACAAAGTAGTATCTACTTTCCCTCTTAGAAACTCATGATCAATCAAAAATTTGTTCAACCTTTCATACCAAGCTCTTGGAGCTTGTTTTAGTCCATATAATGCTTTGGTCAATTTATAAACATACTTTGATTGATTCTTTTCTTCAAAACCAGGGGGTTGTTCAACATATACTTCTTCATTCAAATAGCCATTCAAAAATGCACTTTTTACATCCATTTGGAACAGTTTGAAATTCATATGAGAAGCAAATGCTAGTAAAATACGTATGGCTTCTAATCTAGCCAGGGGTGCATATGATTCTTCAAAATCGATTCCTTCTTCTTGAGAATACCCTTTGGCTACTAATCTGGCCTTGTTTCTAATTACAAGTCCGCTTTCATCTAATTTGTTCCTAAATACCCATTTGGTACCAATGATAGTGTGATTATTTGGTCTAGGAACTAAATGCCATACATTGTTCCTTTCGAATTGGTTTAGCTCTTCTTGCATCGCAATAACCCAATTTTCATCATTGAGAGCTTGTTCAATGGTATTTGGTTCAATTTTAGATACAAAGGCATATTGACCATAAACGTTTTGTTTTGATCTTCTAGTTTTCACTCCTTCATATACATTTCCAATAACTTGCTCAATTGGATAGGCATTTTTGAACTTTAAATCAGTTGGAGGTTTGTAAGAATCATTACCTTCACTTACCTCTTCCTCCATGAGATTTTCTGGCTTGAGCTCGAGTTCCTTTGGTTGTTCTTTGCCTTTTGTCTCATCTGCATCACTTAGTTCATCCTCCTTTCTCGGAGTTTGGTTAATTTCATCAAATACAACGTGTATGGATTCTTCAACAACTTGGTTTCGTTTATTGAAAACTCTGTATGCTTTACTATTTGATGAATATCCAAGGAATATAGCATCATCGCTTTTAGCATCTAACTTTCCCAAGTTAGTTTTTCCATTGTTCAAAACATAACATGTACATCCAAAAGCATGAAAATAAGAAATATTTGGTTTTCTTCCTTTCCATAGTTCATATGGGGTCTTTTTCAAGATTGCTCGAATGGTGACACGGTTCAATACATGACAAGCTGTACTTACAGCTTCACCCCAAAATTTCTTGGATAGATTGCTCTCATTTAGCATAGTTCTAGCCATCTCTTGTATAGTTCTATTTTTCCTTTCTACTACTCCATTTTGTTGTGGAGTTCTTGGTGCAGAAAATGTGTGGTGAATTCCTTTTTCATTGCAAAATTCCATGAACCGTTTGTTTTCCAATTCGCCGCCATGATCGCTTCTTATGGTTACAATAGTACTTTGTTTTTCATTTTGCACCAAATTTACAAAAGTTGCAAACATAGAGAATGCTTCGTCTTTACTAGCTAAGAGAATTATCCATATGAATCTTGAAAAATCATCAATTATGACAAATACATATTTCTTTCCACCAATGGTTAGAATGTCGGATGGCCCGTATAGATCCATGTGTAGCAATTCAAGTGGCTTGGTGGTGGAAATTTTCTTTTTGGTAGAGAAAGGCATCTTGGGCTGTTTTGATAATTGACATGCCTTACAAATCTTGTCCTTGTCATATTTCAATCTTGGTAATCCTTCTACCAAACTCTTTTTCCATAGGGTCTTTATGTTTCCCATGTTTATATGTCCAATCCTTTTATGCCAAACCCATGGATCATTATCAATGGTCATTAGACATTGACCATTTAATTCATCAAGTGAAACCAAATATACATTTCCATATCTTTTACCACTAAACATGATATGCTCTCCATCAAATACATTACATATAGATGATTCAAACACAACTTTGTATCCTTTATCACATAATTGGCTAATGCTCATTAAATTGTGTTTGAGTCCTTCAACAAACAAAACATCTTTCATGCATGCATTTGAAATACTATGTATATTTCCTCTACCTTTAATTTTACTTTTTTCATTATTACCAAAGGCAACCATTCCATCGTTGCAAGGCTTAAGTTTATGAAATAAGCTTCTTTCACTGGTCATATGCCTTGAGCAACCGCTATCCATGAACCATTCATTATTTGCCTTTGCCTTAAAACATGTCTGAAAAAATAAGCAAGTAAATCTTATCTCCTTGGTACCCATTTTATGGGTCCATTTGGGTTAGTAATATAAATTAATCTTTGTTGTTCTAACTTGAAAAGCCCAAATCTTGTGTTCCTTGGAACCCAAACTAATTTTGCACCATGGTCATATAATTTCTTATAATTACATTTGTAAGTTTTATGACTCAATCTATTGCAGAAATTACAAGCCATAGGTAATCTTGGAGTAGGCCTCCAAGTATGCAATGGTTCAATAGTTGGTCTTCTAATCCACTTAAAATTTTTCTTTTGTGGCTTGTGTATAGATGCAGTTTTAGTTTGATATTTCTCAAGTATTTGCACATTTGATTTGCTACTTTCTCCTTGCTCAAATGTATGATATCCAAGACCTCTTTCATGTGTTTGGGAGGTCATATTCAGAAACATTTTAACACTTTCTCCTGGATTAGAGAACTTAGCTAATGATTCATTTAATGATTCGTTCTCCTTTTTCAGCATATCATTTTCTTCTTTTATTTTGTCTAATTTCTCTGCAAGTTTTCCATTTGTAATTATTACTGCATCACATTGTTTCTTCTTAATTGTAAACTTGCTTCCTAATTTCTTCATTTCTTCATACAATGAATCATATGCAGTTTGTAGTTCTTCTAATTCAGTACATTTGAGGCAATCTTGAAAAGAAGAATAACTTGATTTAGAATGGGAGAGTTTGGAACTTACCTCTTCATTACTTGTGCATTTTGTTGAGGTAGTTTGTTCGTCTTGCTCGATTTGTGCCATGTAGCAGATTCTTGCACATTCTTCCGCCTCGATTTCATCGGTTGAGGAGCTACTTATTGTAGATTCCTCATCATTCACGTACATGCCTCTTCCTTTGTATCTTTGGAATCTTTTGTTGCCCCTCGATCCTTTCTTTGTTCTTTTGCCTTGCTTTCTTCGGGAGTTGGACATTGAGCTTGCATATGTCCCGAACCGCCGCATCGGTAGCATTTGGTTGATTCTTTCTTCTTTTCTCTGGAGGTTCTTTCCTTGAAACCTCTGAAATTTTTGCCTTTCCTCACAAATTTTCTGAAACGTTTTGTGAGTAGGGCAATCTCGTCGTCGTTTTGAGAAGAAGAGGTGTCGTCAGTGTCTTGTACGGCTTTTAAGGCAATTGCTCTTTTGCCCCTGTGTTGATCTTCATTTCTTCTCTTGATTAGCTCATGTGACATGAGTGAGCTAATTAAATATTCAATTTTTAGAGTGTTAAGGTCCTTGGCTTCTTCTATTGCAGTGATCTTTGGAGTCCATGATTCGGGTAGAGCTCTTAAGATCTTCATGACCTGCTCAGATTCAGATATAGCTTTTCTAAGACCTTTTAGAGCATTAGTAATTTTAGAGAATCTAGCAAACATTTCAGAGATATTTTCTCTTTCTAGCATTCTAAAGTTTTCCAGTTCTCCAATCAAAATATTTCTTCTCGTCCCTTGGACTTGAGAAGTTCCTTCATAGATAGAGGTTAGCGTATCCCATATCTCTTTGGCGGTTAAGCAAGAGGATACCCTATCATATTCAGAAGCAGTAATAGCACAAAATAAAGAGTTCATAGCTTTGGCATTGCTCTTAACAATTCTTACTTCCTCATCGGTCCATTTGGAAGCTCTTTCATCGATAGGCAAGGTTACTCCATCTTGGATAGCAATCCAAGAATCCATGTCGGTAGCCATGATGAGTTGCTTCATACGAAGCTTCCAATATCCAAAATTGTTCCCATCAAACAACGGTGACCTTGTAAAGGATTGTCCTTCAGCAAATGCGGGAACGGAAGTAGATTGAGATGCCATATTAATAAGATCTCTTTGGTAAACTCAAAGAACTGCTCTGATACCACTTGTTGGTCCCGAGTTGATGGCAAAACCCAAGAGGGGAGGGGTGAATTGGGTATTTAAAAATTATATCTTAAACAGAAGCTTATCCCCGGATTAATCCAGTCCCCTTAATGAATAAATGAAATGAAAAGCAATGTAAATAGCAGAAGTATAAATCAAGCACACAGGATTTTTATAGTGGTTCGGGCAACCTCCCTACTCCACTCTTCCAAGCTCACACTCCCTGTGACTTGGGTTCCACTATTGTATTCTCTCAATACAATTAGAGTCACTGCTCTCTTCTAGATTCCAGCTCTAGTTGGCATCAACAAAACACAACACACGTAGGTGATGAGTCACACTCCAAACACACACTACTTTGCTTACACTTGATCTTAGTTCCTCAAACTAAATCAAGTTTAACACATACAACAGAAACAATAAGAAAACTACACTTTACAGATGTGTAGAAGCAGTTTGGCGCAGAGAAGAACTAGTTGAAGTGGCTTTGTATGATCAGTAGTTGAGCTCTTGCAGTTTGAAGCAAAGTTCTTCCTCTTTGGTTAGTCTTGATCTCTTTAAAGCTCTTGTAGATGGTAGTTATGCACTCTTAATGATTTTCAGCTACCTCCCTCGTCCACCATGAATGCCTTTTATAATTTTGGACGGAATCCGAACGTTAGAGGGTAGGTGGCGCGCATTTAATGCGCCAACGTTCGAATAAATTCCGACCGTTGCGACCCAAGTCGCATGTGGAGTCGACTTCGGATGCGACTTCGCCCAAGTCGCAGATGGAGTCGACTTCGGGTGCGACTTCGCTTTTCCGTCGCAGCTTCAAGTTTCAGTCAGGGTCGACTCGGGCATCAACTTGACCCAAGTCGCAGGTGAAGTCGACTTCGGGTGCGACTTCACCTTGTCAGGTTCCAAGTCTGAGTCTGAGTCGACTTTGGCTTCCGACTTCAACTCAAGTCGATCATGGAGTCGACTTGGGTTGCGACTTGACTTGGTCTTCGTCAAAGTATGCTTTGTTCTTCATTTGATCTTCCTCTATCTTGCTTGGCTTGTTTCCTTGATGATTCTTAGGAGAGCCTGAGTTTTGAATCATGCGCCTTGCTTTGCATTTGACTCAGTTGGTCTTTAAGACTTGATAGACTTGATTTGATCTTGATCTTGAAGCTTTGCTTTGATCTTGAGTGAGGGATTCCTTGAATAGGCTTTGAAACTGCATCTTTGAAGTCTGAACTTCTCAAGTCGCGGATGAAGTCGACTTTGTCTGCGACTTCACCCAAGTCTCACCTGGAGTCGGCTTGGCCTGCGACTTGGGCAACTTCGTTCCCCAAAATTCAACTCTGGACAGTTTTTCATGTTTGAAGTCGATAGCGAGGTCGACTTCGTTTGCGACTTGGCTTCTCAAGTCGCATGTGGAGTCGACTTGGGATGCGACTTCACCTGTAAGTTGGTTTTGCCTTTGAGGTTCTTTCTCAAGTCGATAGTTAAGTCGACTTTGGGATCGACTTCACTCTAAGTCGAAGTCCAAGTCGACTTGGGGATCGACTTGGCTACTTAAGTTCCTTAAAACAAGTGGCAAACTCATTAGTCCTTTAAATATACTCAAGTTAGTTGTTGTTAATCATCAAAACTTAATCTTTGGTCAATTTTACTTTGTTTTGAAGTATTGTTTCCAACAGTCTCTTCATTGACGTACATGCCTCTACCTTTTGGCCTTTGGTATTTTCTGCCTTCATGTCATTCCTTCCTCTCTTGATACTCTTTTGATTTCTCTTCCGGCGTAGGACATTGAGCTTGTATGTGTCCTATCCCGCCGCATTTGTAGCACTTCGTTGGCTCCTTCTTCTTCTCTCTTCTTGTTCTTTCTTTGAAGTCCTTGAAATTCCTTTCTTTATTAACAAATTTTCGGAATTTGCGAGTGAGAAGTGCAATATCTTCATTATCATTTTGAGAAGAGGAGGTAGACTCTTCTGAGTTGTGTGCCGCCTTTAATGCAATGGTTTTCTTCCCTTTGTGATTGTCTTCGTTTCTTTTCTTAATTAGCTCATGTGACATTAATGAGCTAATTAGATCTTCTAGCTTTAGTGTGTTTAGGTCTTTGGCTTCTTCGATTGCCGTAATCTTTGGAGTCCAGGATTCCGGTAGAGCTCTTAGTATCTTCATGACCTGTTCGGATTCAGAGATAGCCTTTCCAAGACCTTTCAAAGCGTTAGTAATCTTGGAAAATCTAGCAAACATTTCAGAAATATTTTCTGTTTCTAACATTCTAAAGTTTTCCAATTCTCCTATCAAAATATTTCTCCTAGTCCCTTGGACTTGAGATGTTCCTTCATAAATGGATGTTAGAGTATCCCATATTTCTTTAGCGGTTAGACAAGACGATACTCTATCATATTCAGAAGCCGTAAGAGCACAAAATAAAGAGTCCATAGCCTTAGCATTGCTCTTGACGGTTCTTACTTCCTCTTCGGTCCATTTGGAAGCTCTTTCATCAATTAGCAAGGTTACACCATCTTGGATTGCAATCCAAGAGTCCATATCGGTAGCCATAATGAGTTGCTTCATACGAAGCTTCCAATAACCAAAGTTGTTCCCATCAAACAATGGTGGCCTAGTGAATGATTGGCCCTCAGCAAAAGCGAGAACGGGAATCGATTGGGATGCCATATCAATAGATCTCTTTGGTTCAACTCAAAGACCTGCTCTGATACCACTTGTTGGTCCCGAGTTGATGGCAATTACCCAAGAGGAGAGGGGTGAATTGGGTATTTAAAAATTTATAACTTAAACAGAAACTTTACCCCGGATTAATCTAGTCCCCTTAATGAAGAAATAAAATGGAAAGCAATTATAATGTAGAGAGCAGAAATATAAATCAAGCACACAAGATTTTTATAGTGGTTCGGGCAACCTCCCTACTCCACTCTTCCAAGCTCACACTCCTTGTGACTTGGGTTCCACTATTGTATTCTTCAAATACAATTAGAGCCACTGCTCTCTTCTAGATTTCAGCTCTAGGGGGCTTCAACACAGCACAACACAAGTAGGTGATGAGTTCCACTCCAATCACACACTACTTTGCTTACACTTGATCTTAGTTCCTCAAACTAAATCAAGTTCAATACAACAAAATGAAATAACAAAAGGAGTCTACACTTTACAGATGTGTAGAAGCAGTTTGGCGCAGAGAAGAACTCGTAATGTAGGCTTTGAAGATTCAGAAATATAGCTCTTGCAATTTGAAGCAAAGTTCTTCCTTTTTGAATGGCTTGATCTCTTTAGAGCTCTTGAATATAGGAGTTAAGCACACTTAATGATTCTCAGCTACTTCCCTCGTCCACCATGAATGTCCTTTATAATTTTGGAGGGAATCCGAACGTTAGAAGGTAGGTGGCGCATTTAATGCTCTAACGTTCGAATAAATTCCGACCGTTGCGACCCAAGTCGCAGGTGGAGTCGACTTCGGATGCGACTTCGCCCAAGTCGCAGATGGAGTCGACTTCGGGTGCGACTTCGCCTCTCCGTCGCAACTTCAAGTTCCAGGTCGGGTCGACTTGGGTATCGACTTGACCCAAGTCGCAGGTGAAGTCGACTTCGGGTGCGACTTCACCTTGTCAGTTGGCTTTGATGAACTTGAATAATTCCGAGATGCTTGTTCCTTCATGCCTTTATTTCTTTTGCATTTCTCATGTCTTTCCTTTATTGTTTTTGCTTTTATTTGCTCCATGTTTTGTAAGCCTTGAGTCCTTGAGTTTATGCATCTTGCTTTTGATACTAGTCTTCATGACTTGAGTTTCTTTATCTTCAAATATGTTTGAAGCTTTGTCTTGGACTTGAGAGACTCATTGATAATGATCTTGTTCTCTTGATTTGGTCTTGAGAAAACTCAAGTTGACTCTTGGAATGAACTTTAAACTACATCTTTGAGCTTGAGAGCATCAAGTCGAACTTGGGGTCGACTTCGTCCGCGACTTCGCCCAAGTCGCAACTGGAGTCGACTTCGTTTGCGACTTCGGCATTCTTCAATCCCAAATTCAGGTCTGGAGTGATTTTCCCGACTGAAGTCGATGCTGGAGTCGACTTCGTTTGCGACTTGGCTTCCCAAGTCGCAAGTGGAGTCGACTTGGCCTGCGACTTCACTTGTTCTTCTCTCATTTTCAACTCTGGACAGATTTGGCTTCTTGAAGTCGATCTTGGAGTCGACTTGGGGAACGACTTGGCCTTCCATACTTCATTTTCTTCAAATGTATATTCCTTAAACATTTCCACAAACGTGTTAGTAGCCAAGACTTACTCAAATTGATTTGTTAATCATCAAAACATAGATTTAGCTTGTTTTCCACATATTTCCAACAAAGGTACCTTAATTTACCCTTCCATAAAAAAATTTCATCCCAAAATGATGAGCATAGGCTAAGATATTAGCCTTTCAATTTAATTTATGAAATTTCATATCATTTCTAGTTGTTTAACATATTTCCAATCACACTTTCTATGATCCATTCCATTCGTCTTGTATAGCATATTATATTAGGTTTACCCTTAAAATTTCCAAATTCCTCCTTATACAAATTCCAAGTTTCTTCATTAGGCTTCAAATAATCGAGGTTTCACATAGTTTCATCTCAATATTATGAGGGTAAAACTATTAATTTTTGAAGAAAAAATTTATATTTAAATTAATAAATTATTGTATATAAACTAAATATACGTGGGTTACATAAAAGTAAAAAAGAAAAATAAAAAGTTAAAAAAGCAAAGTTCAAATCATATGTATATCTACTGGACTGTTATTCTATAACATGTGAATTGACGGTATAAAATTGAATTTGGAAACAAATCTTTGTATTTATGTTGATTGTATTCTCTACTGATTGTATTCTCTACTGTAAATGAGCTATAAATAGGTGTATTATGATTGTAATTTTGTCTATAAATAGTGAAAGGAATGGAGGCCTTTGTATGATAGAAAAAAGGCTCTCCACTTGTGGAGTAGGTGTTAGTGCCAAACCACGTAAACCTATGTATTTTTCATCATTTCAACATGGTATCGAAGTCGAAAATTGAAAGTCATCTGTAAATTTCATTTGTTTTCAACAATAGTCGTCTTCTTCATCACCGCACGAACACTCATCTCTACTTATGAGAAACTTCGAATGGGCATAACGACAATTGCTCCACCGCGGGGTGAAGTAACTGATTGAGGTGATGGAGCTTATCAATGCGCACTTTAAGCTTTTCAGCTGTTGCTTGCTAGCTGAGTGCCCTATCGTGAAAGTGGTAGCGCAACCGAACCACTGTGGACTAGTGATGGTGATGAGGTTTTGAGAGGAAGGCTGCCCGAGGATGGAGACTTGACTCGGTTTTCCAAAATATTGCCAGGGTGGCGATGTCCTAAACTAGAAGCTCTAAAACCCGCTTTCAAATTCAAAATTTCTATACTTATCACACTTCTATAAGAGTGCAAGAAATCGCATGACAGACACGCCAAGCTTACACTTGCCTTCCCTGTTGACTTTCTGAAAGTGCTGGAAAGCACCAATAATGCCCTTTGGGGGGAACGGTAAGACAATCAGTGGATCAGCGATTAAGTTATTTAGAGAAAGGTATTTCCCTATTCAAGAATAGATTTGCTATGATAATATTTCTGTCAAACATTCAATTTTTTTTACTATTATTGGTTCGTACATCGAACCTTCTAATTTTCATGAGGCCATAAATATTTATGAGTAGAAGACTATAATAAAAGAAGAACTCAGGCCCTCAATAAGAATCATACATGGGAAGTAGTCAACTAACCAGACCAGATATTGTATATACAATAAGCTTTATTAGTCAATTCATGCACTCTAATACCATAGAGCATATGAAGATAGCTAACCAAATACTCCAATATCTAAAAGCATGCCTAAGAAGAGGTACATGGATGAAGGCTAATGGTTACAACGAAATACAAGGACACGTTGAAATCAATGGATACACAAATGCAAATTGGGCAAGTATGATGAGTTCTTTGCTTTAAGAGCCCACCAAAAATATGGTAGAAGTGAGGAAAAGTCACATCTTCCAAGGGGCTCGGTGATCTACAATTTTTTTTTATGAATATTGATCTACAGTTTGATGTATAAAGAGTCAAGGATGATGATATTAGCATTTGGGAGACATACCCATTTATCCATTTTCAAATTTTCAAAAAAATACTAAATAAATTTCAAATTTTGTTAATTTTACTAAAAGAAAAATACAAAGGGTTCCACTGTAGGATACAATCCCTACATTGCAAGTTGCACTAGATTGTAAATAATTGAAGTCCATTTAATTATGGTGCAAGGTAACTAGTTGCACCTTAGCATATACTTTTAATTATGAGATGAAAATTACAAGATTTTGAAAATATACTAGGGGGGTATTTGTTAACAACTAAAAATTTTCACTCGCTATAATTATTCTATTTTAAATTATTTATTTACTTCTTCATATATTACTACTTACTTTTTAATTATTTCTACACAATTACACATGCATGTAATATATCTATTTTAACTCTTACTTCTCATCATTATCTCTATCATATCACATCTTCTCGCATTTTAAAAATAGTGTAATTATGAAATTTACTTCTCATCATTACCCTAAGACAAATGCAGGTAGTGTTATTATGGAATTTTAAAATATTTTAGTTATCTAGGTTTATGGATTGAAACTGAACGACATGGAATGAAAATAATCTTAATTATACTAGAATGATAATAACGATAGTGGAAAATGCATGCCAAATTATACTAATTTATTTCACTTTATTTTGGGAAAATTTGTAATGTAGATTTTATCCCTATTATATTCCTTTTATACCCATAATATTTACCTATAATTCTTATTATACTAACACCATTTCAAAAATTCTTTTTATACACATAACATTTCATCTTAAATTTCTATTATATCTATGTAGTCAAAATAACAATTAATTATCTCATTTAAAAAATATTTTACCTCTCAATAAAATGATTCAATCTTACTATGACTCAGCTAATGTTGGTAAACTATTAATTTATGACATTAAGTGATTCAAATATCATATTAGGCTATGTTATTTTAGTTAGGAAAAAATTTTGAAGGAGCAAAATTGTCTTTTCGAAAGAGCAGTTAACAATTGTTTTAACTACAAAGAAATGACATAAATTTAGATGAAATATTATGGATACAAGAGAGATTTTTTTTTAAAAATGTGACTTTATTATGAATTGGGAGCAAATGTTGTAGGTACATAAGTAATTTCCCCAATTAAATTCATCCCATTTTATTCCATTCCTGGTTCTCATTCTCACGTCACCCAATAGGCACATTCTAAAAATCAACTATTTATTTCAGCAGTAAATTATTCATGTTGTGGATATACAAGAAACATTTTCATTATTAAATTGGTTCAATTTTAAAATTACTTTGTGTGTCCTTTATAGCAATTTTAACGCTAAAAGCATTTCTATTTTTTATGCCAAATGAAAAATATTATGAAAGGCACTCATAAATTACAAGGCCAAACACTTTTCATCTATTTATAACTACATTCTGTAAAAAAAAACTCCATTTGTCATCAAAACTTGTCATAATTCCCTAATTTCAACCGCTAAACCCTAAACCTGTGTATATAAAGCAGCAATGGATGAGCACCGATCTTCTCAACAAGTTTGAAGTTTGGTAATTTTGGATTAGTCCAAAAACATTTTCTTCTTTTTTTGAAATTTTTTTTATAAATATGTTAATCTAATTATATTTAATTTATAAACCGAATATTTAAGTTATTTGGTTTATAAATTAAATATAACTAGATTAACATATTTATAAAAAAAATTTAAAAAAAATTTTAGACCAGTTAGAAAAAATCATCATTCATGACAAATATGCTAAAGAATATGAAAATATTAACTCGCCTATGCCGTCAAGATCATACTTTTTTATTTATAATAGCTTTATGCCTAATTCAAAAATATTTTTTATATTTTTTGTCCTTTTCAAAGAAAATATTGTCCTATATGTATTTACTTATATACCACAATATATTTTTTAATGTGTGTTGATATTTTTTGATTTTAAAAATAAAAAATTATAGGGTGTTTAAGCAATTTTTTATCATCTAAAAATATTGTTTTTAAAATAAAAATACATGTGTATCCAAAAGTTATAAAATTAGTATGCAAATTAAATATTTGTAGGATAATATTTTCATTAAAAAATAAAAAAATTTCATGGACACGTAAACTCTGATTGGCTTAGCTAACAAAATAAGAGTATTTAGTTAAGCTGACTCACTTTTATGTAACCAGATTACATAGAAGAGGTTCAATGTAACCCCCTTCAAACTTTAAAATTTTGATGTTTATAGAAAATTCAATCTATTTATTGTATTTAATACCATTCGTTTAGTTATGAGACCAAGTTTCATCAAAATCCAATATACGGATTTGTCATATTTGCCCAAATATATATATATATATTCATGTGTAACTTAGGAAAAATGCTTACACTTGTATATTGAAAAATGTAGTAATACTTTACCATTTATCCTTATAGTAATGATATTTTAGGTGGTTTAGATATTGAAATTTCGCATTAAATTATTTTATTATGTTGATTTTACATGTTTATAGATAAGGCCCACATATAATGATATTAGACAAATAAAAGAATTTCCACAATAATACAAGTTATGCTAAACAAAATAGATGAAGTATATTTTTCATCAACCATCTAGATGTTAAAAATAGAGGAGATAAAAGGAGTTTCATAAAAGCATCCCCGTTAGTTAAGAGTTTGTTCTAGATTATTCAAATGTTTACAAGATTAGAGTATTTGATTAAGAACTTATTCCAGAGTTTAAATGAGACATAAATGTAATGAGATTTTTATTTTTAAGACAATTTTTTAAATTTCAAACTTAATTTCTCATTTTCAAATACAACTTATTACATTTTTTAGCAATTCAAATACATCTTATTACATTTTTAATAATACTTTTTTATTTTCATTACACACCATTACATTTTTATCACATTTCTCCACCCTATTCAAGCCCAAAATTTTTCATACAGTTAACTTATCTATTTAATTTTATTCTTTTTTACTCTTCATTATGAGTCATTCCTAATCTAGTAATTAAATCCATGGGAGCCGATAGTCATAAAAATCAAATCAACAACTTCATTCGTAAACACAAAATTTTGAAAACCAGTAACACTAGCAACCAATCATGGTACTGGTGGTGATTAATAAAATCCGATGGCTCCAACAGCCACCAGTAGTCTCCTAGAAAATTATGTACACAATGACACTTTAAAGAATGTCATAAATTATAGAAATAAAATTTTTAGGTATATAATATTTTAAGATTCTTAAATTTAATATCTTGATTTTCTTGTATTAAACTTTCGGCTTTCAAACACCAAATAAATAATTAAATTATAAAATACTAAATTAAAACAGACTACCTTTTATAAATAATTGTCTATATGGTACATCCCATACCCTAAAGTAAGAAAATTAATCTAGCATTTTTTTCAATGGAACCAAAATATTCATTAAACCTTCTCAAAAAATATTCATTAAACACAAAATCATCCATTAAATAATTAAATATAGAAAATCTAAGATAAAGGAAGAATCTGCTGATGCATCTTTTACAAAGGTTATTTTCTACTATTTCTCTTTTCCTCGCTTGTGCAATAATATCTTTTGGAATTAATTTCAATTGACCTTTGGATGACTAAGATTGCATTATCAATGTAAAGTATAGATTAAGCAAAGTGATTATTGAGCTTGATGCACAAAACACAAGACCCAGAAAATAATTATTGAGCCTGTGGGTGATTTTAAAATACGTCACATTATATTCAACTTAAGACCCGTTTATAAATCACTAGAAACTTTTTTTCCCTTTTCGATGTGGGATTCGGTTTTTGGTTATTACACATCATTGGGTTGTTAAGACTAGGTTATTATTGGTTTCAGATTGAAATATGGTTTACTTTCAAACTAATAAAAGTTTAAATTTGTCAATAGAAATAAGAAATTCTTTGAACATTATTATATTTACGTCTACTAATTTTACATGTATTTTTTTTATTATGATAACTTGCTTATTCATAATTTGCACGTGAAAGGTTTTTATTGGTTTTGGGTTGAAATTCAACTTACTTTCAAACCAATAGAAGTTTAAATCTGTCAATAGAAATAATTAACTCTTTGAACACTATTGCATTTACATCAACTCTACATGTATTATGTATTTTTTAATTATGATAACTTACTTATTCATAATTTACACATGAATATATTAATATGATCTATGATGTATTTGATTTTGATGAAAGTTGGTTTTATAATTAAAAGATAATGCTAAGTATAATGAATGAAATGAATTTACCATCAACAATTAAAGTAAGAAAAATAAATAGAATTTTATGAAATCACAATCTAAACAAGTTTAATAAAAGTAAGATTTATATATCTCATAGTTATTTGGTATCTATATAATAATTTTAAAGAGTTGATATATTTGTAATATTTACAAATTAAGTTGACAAAGATGTAAGGAGCTTAATTATATACATCATGATGTATTTTAGGCTAAAATACAAAATTTATTTATTTTTATAATTAGTTATATTTTTTATTCTTCTTCATAAACATATTTACCTAAGTTTATTCAATCTATATACAAAATTTTGTCATTTTACAATCATCTTAAACATTTATTTTAAATTTTTTTAAATTAAGTTTTTTAAGGGGTGAAAGATAACTTAAATGCCTTTGAAATTGGTATTTTTCAAAATTAAAAATAAATCTGTAAAGGTATGGTAAATTGACAAAACTTAATATATGGATTAAATACAATTAGAAAAATATATTTATGAAGAAAAAGATAAATAAATAAGATAAAATAAATTAATGTTGTATTTTAGCTTGAAATATATCACAGTGTATATAATCATGCTCCAAGATGCAATAGATTCAACTTTTTATGGATGAATATAAATGACATTTAAGCTTTTAGAATAAACATTTTACAGTTTAATTAGATTATAATTACATGAAAGAACTTTTATTATAATTATAGTTAAAATGTTTAATTAATAAATCAATATAATTCTATTAACAATATAGGGGGATGTCAAGTTCGAACTTGGTTGGATTTTGGTTTCGAGTTGATATAAATCTAGTATTAATTTCGATTTCTCTTGGGTTGAGTAAAAACTAGGTTTATTTTGAAATAATTCTCAAAAATAAAATCCAAACTTGATTTTGGAATTGAGGTGGATCAAACGGGTCTGAACCAACTCAATACCAAATTGCACCCTTACCCATCATGCCTTGTGCACTTTTTCTGGATGATTAAATGACTGTGCATGGGCCATTGGGCAGTTAGCCTAATGGTCTCATATGGCTGTCATAAAGCACACATGGGTTTGAATCCTCTATGGTGTGGGTCTACCTGTGTAGGGAGAGTTTTGTTTCCCTTAGTATAAATAAGAGCTTATATCTTTATTAGTTTATGTAGAGCTTGTGGTCTCCAAAATGAATGCGCTTCATTATAATATCAGATATCTATTTATATAATACCAATAAAAAATGGTGGCGCATGACATCATGATATTTATAGCCGTTGAATCTTGTTGGACACGTCGCCAGTTGGATTTGGTAATTGATGTAATTAATGGAACGCGTACGTTGCATATCATCTACGGGTGTAAATCAGGTTGGATTGACTCGGGTTGGCACAAATTCAATCCTAACTCATCTTATAAAATCTCAACCCAATTCTACTTTCTACTTTTTTTTTCACACCTTAACTCAACTATATTTTAACCCTATAGAAATCGATTTGGTTCGGGTTAGAAATTGGGTTAATAAATATATGATATTTTAAAACATTTTGTTTAATTAAATATATTTTAAAATATAAATTTAATTATTTTTATAGGAATACTTTCCAATTTATGACTTATACAATGATATAATTACTAAATAATCTTATTTTAAATAAATAATATCTAGTTAATTTCTATGTATTATATGCTAATGTAAGCCTATTTATTAATAATTCATTATATTGTACACTAATATATAAAATCGGGTTGGGTCAGGTTGACAATAATCTAACCCGAAATAACCCACTTTTGAAATCAGGTTGGTTCGAACAGATTATATAATTTATTTTTTTCAAAATGCTTAACTCAACTCTCTTATAAATCGGACTAGGTTCGTTAGATTCGAGTTGAAACTAACCCTATTTACATCCTTAATATCATCTAGAGTCTTTCTTATTTAGGTATCACTTTTCACAACACTTTTTCTCATTCTTGGAAGGATTTTTTTGTCAATAGCTGTCTTAGGGCAGTTAGTTTCTCACATGGTCACACATGCCCCAATGTCCAAGTTTCGAATCTCATAGATTGCATTCCATTGAGCGCTAGGCTTTGGCCACTCGAAAAAGGGATTTTTTCAAAATACCCATTAACTGTATACCCATGCATAGCGCTGTGGTAACACGTGGGTATGGTGTATTTGTGTTTACCTGGAATCGAATTCCTGCAGGTGCAAAAGGCTCTATGTAAAAAAACATGCCCATCATTTTGAATTCCAAATATATCTATCACATTTTAAAATCTTGAATATACCACTACGACACTATGTTTATACTTAGAGTCAATGCCATGAAAACCGGTTTTGGTTGACAAGTGTTATAGCCTATGTGTTTTTTAACAATAAAAATTTTCAAACTAAAACTTTTCAATCCCTACTGCTATCATATTTTAAATCATTTCTTTACATTTTCTTTAACAACTATATTATTTTTAATCATTTTTACACAACTATCCATATAAGTAACTTATTTATTTTAATTTTATTCTCTTTACTTTTCATTACTACCTCTATCATATCATATTATTTTATTTCAAAAAAATTTCATTCAAAAGTTTTATCACTTTTCAAACACACTTTAAGTGTAAATATAGGAAGTATATTTGAAATTAGAATCAAATGTAACATGTAATATTTGAAAAAAATGTCATTGGCAAAAAAAAAAAAACACTTTTCTTATTTTACATACAACTTTTTTTAATTCATATACACATTTCTCATTCTTAATATAACTTTTCTCATTTCTAATAAACAATCATATTGTATTTTCAATCTATCGCATCTCATTTCATCTACTGGCTATTTGCAAATGATTGTTCTTGTTAATGTTGTGGTGGGCCATAATCAATTATTTCAAAATACCTCTGATGTTTAAAAATACAAAATAAATGTGTACATATTTTAAAATTGATAAAAATTTTGAAGAAAAAATGAAAAACTTAATTTATATATTAAAAGTTGCATAAAAATTCTCAAAAAAATAATTCACTCAAACATAATGGTTATTTAATTACAGGTGGTAAATATATTTTGGTCTTTAAATGTAGCTAGTTAATATATAGAATTATTAATATGTCCTCAAGTTAAAATAAAAACCATTTCCAAATATTTCAATTATGTTTTACTATAATTATACTTATAACATTGTCGAATTCTCAACTATGTCTTCTTCCATTATTGAACATTGTCAACTAAAATAATAAATTACCAGCATGACTCATAAGGTGAATTGAAAGAGTAGAACAACATGCATCATATATCGCTGATAGATGTGTATCTAATATAGTGTAGTAGATCATCACCATCTTTTTTAATGGCCATGGTTGTAGATACAATGACCTTTATTAGTAGATTCAATCAACATAGGTTACATTAATTTGATCATCATCTTTTTTCTAAGAGAATTGATTCTGTTAGCTTTGGCTAAGCAAATGCCCAACTTAGTCTACCTTAAAAAGCCCATTTATGATAAATTTTTTGTTTTTTCTTCATCCAACATTTAACCCAAGTGTATAAAGAAAAAAGTAAAAAAAAAAATTTATTATAAAATGAGCTTTTTAAAGTGAACTAAATTGAACATTTACTTGGTCTGAACAGTTTCATTCATCTTTTGCTAATAGCCATAACTGGAAATCCACAACTTTATCCTTTGCAAACCATTGACTACACTATAGGAAATGCACACTTTCTAGGGATAGACGACTTATGACATCTAACTCTTTCAATCCAGCCCATAAAACATCATGTTAATTTCCCATATAATAATGGTTAGTGATGTTTGAGATTATAAAAATGTTGTAAGTATATCTGTGTAAGCTTGAGAAAAAGGTGAAGCGTAGCAGATATTCAAATTTGGGATTAATCGTCTGTTTGCCGCTTTTGCATGTCTTCGAAGCGAATCAGGAAGTGTTTCTGTTTCACCTTTCAACCCTTCTGCCCCGGATGATTATTATCTCCTTTGGTTCTCTCATTTGAAGATTGGCCTGAGTTGCAGCTTCAAACTTGGGGAAAGGAATTTTGCTAACAGAATGTCTGCAGCTGCACCGTCGGCGACGACAGCAGCGGCTTCTTCTTCCCATTTGCTAGGGCATGGACGAATCCCAGATGAATCCGCAGCAGCGAACGCGGCCCGTATCCGGTGTCTTGCAGAGCAGTTGGCCAACCTTTTGAAAAGTGGTCTCCGCCCCGACAATGAAATCTGTGGCGCTTGCCTTCACTTGGCCAAGTAACCCAGCCGCCCCTCTCTCTCGTCCCCACCCCCCACCCTTTCCTGTTTGTGTTGGCGTCTAGAGCTTACGGTTTAGGGTTTATGTCTTGGGCAGCTTCTCTACGGTTACAATTGATGTGTTTCGTTCTCATCTTAAATAATGTGTGCATTAGCTTATGGAGAATTTAACATAAACACAGACGGCAACACACTTTAGTTTGAAATTGATCATGGCACAACAATTCCTGGCCTTTTGTTGCTTGTAAGACGCGAATTGGAGCTGTAAGTAAAGGGTTTGTATAATCGCACATGACCATGTTGCTGTGGGAGGAGAAGAAGTAGGCATGATATGGCTAGAGGCTAAGTTCACGCGGCAAAGGATTGTGCTAGAAGGACGACCTTTTCCACTCTCATTTTTTTTTCTCGAAATTTCTTTCAAGTGTTCCTTCTATCAGCCTCTCATAATTTCTATGCATTTACTGATGCTTCTGACATCAATTGGACGAATCTAAATGAGACAGTCTTCTTGCTAATATGCATTGGCATTATTTTCTTTGCTGAATGCAGAGGGATTGATCGTGCGCTTTCCCAGAATGATGTGCCACCAACGGCACCTAATTTACCTCCTATCATCAAACAGGTAAGCTTCATGTTGCGCACTTGGTGGTGCTCATTGCAAATGCGATGTGTCAACTTGTGTATTTTTTCTCATCTCCGTTACTATGTGCAGACTTCCTTAGATTCTGATGGCTTGAAAGTGAAATTTTGAGAACTTTAATGTAAAAAGACCCTGCCCATCTATCTTAACGAGCTGTTATACGTTTAGCTGAAAATGAAGGGAAGCAATCTAATATAACTGGTTGCATAAACAAACATGTAGGAATGCAATGAATGTTTTAGATTTTAAAAAACAACTTTTAAAATGAAAAAAAAAAAGTTGCATGAAAATTTTAACACAACTGGTTGTATTATATTACTCCTTGAAAAGGAAAAGTCAAAACAGATACCACTTTTTAGGTTTTGGCTTTTCTATTAAGAGATTTGCATCTGCACCTTCTATCGGTTGAACCTGCAACCTCGATTTTATAGGAGACTTACCTAACTGAATCTTTATTGTGTGCAACTTAACCTAATCCTAATTCAGTGTGAACAAGAAAGCAAAATCAAATCATACTAAGATTAGAATAGAAATCTACATGAGAAAACCAATTTAAACTATCCAGCAAGTTGATCTATATTTTAAGTGCTTTCATCAAATCTAAATTAGAAAAAAAATCTCAAATAAAAAAAAAAAATCCTTCATCATGCAATCATCAGGTAATCGAATGTCAAACTCCTTTGCTGTTGTAGTTCCAAACTGGCGTCATTTTTGGGTCCTGATTTCTCTAGCAATGCTGGTTCTATTGAAACTGAAATACCCTGAGAATTGCCATCCCTGGAATAAGTGTTCCAAAGCTTTTCTCCCCTGGATTAATGATGGATCTTATAAGAAAATCTCGTCTGATGGTGAATCAGTGGATGTCACAGACTACAAGTATGTTTCATTACAGTAAAGCTAGAATGTTAGAGTTCTTTTAGTTTGATGCAAAGGAAAATGAATGAAAGTAAATGGTAACAGATTCCTTTCTGACCATCTAAACAGGCGCTTCAATCCTTATGATGCATTAAATACTGGTTTTCTGATCTCTCAAAGATAAATATTCTGACTGGAAGTTGAATGGGGACATGAGTGCCTACTAACTGGAACGAACTCATAAGATGGATAGATTACAGGGCAATGCTTCAATGTGTATATGTACTGAACCTCAATATATAAGTGGTTTGAGGATTTTTTTTTTTTTTCAAAAAATTATTTTTATTGCTTTTGAATTTTTGTATATATTTTTTTATAATTTCAAAAATAAATGTTCTTTACCCTAGAAAATATATAAAAAAATCCAAAAAAGGAAAATTTTAGTACATACAAAGATTTTGCGTAGACTTGCATAAAACTGAAAACAAAAATAAAAATAAATAAAAGGTCAGGTTCTATATAATGAGGTCACATAAAAGTGGTTCTATGTAACCCCCTTTATTTTGATATAATGATGAGTGATTGAAAATTTACTTCATCTATTATATTTAACATCATTCGTATAGTGAAGAAACCAAGTTTCATCAAAATCAAAGATGCGCATGGTTATGTGAATTATGAAAAATGCTTAGATTCATTTGCATATGCTTTAGAATGTAACAATACTTTGTAGAATCATTTAGAGATTTCCCATCAATAATCAAGTGTGTAAATGGGTTACATAGAAGCATAACCCATATAAATAAAAAACTAAAAATAAAGGCTCAAAACACCTACACGTATTGAAGCTCGGTACATATGTATGTACTGAATCACTACCCTAGATTGTATCGTGCATGTAATGGGGCTTGGAGGAACTATTTCATTAGATAAGCTCCTCAAGAGTCAAACCTTCAGTAAACTTATAGTTTAGGAATGCATCCTGAAAATATTCATACACAAGAAAAGAAGGAAAAAAAATTGAGAAAAGAGGCGGTTCGGACCCAAATCGCAAACTCATTGTTATCATCGTGACAATATCAAAATTGATGATTTTCTTTAGGGTGCTAGCTTTTATGCTTATTCACACAGTTTTTTGTTTGTTTGTTTTGCATCTTAGGTGTGTCAACGAAAGAAAGATGCTAATCTTCAGTCTGCTATTATGCTGCTAATGATTTCTGTCAAGGTAACTATTGTGCAATTCACCAGATACAGTTATGATGCTCTGACAGGAAATGCTGACCACTGTGTTTGGAGGGTAGGCATCCTTGTTGGTGTGTGGCAGATATTCAGAAACACAACATGTCATAATACTCAATTAATATTACAATGATATTTTTGTTGCAACAACCTAAACAGCTTTGTAAGATGTATTTGTTCTGTTTTAATCTTCCATGAAATTAAGATTTCTTATGGATCTTCTTGTGTTTTGATTCTTGCAAAATCCTTTTTCTTTCTCTTGTCATTGGGCGTTACTATAACATTAATATGTTATGTTTAGGTTCTCTGCTGACACATTTAGTGTTTACTTTGGTAGAATGCATGTAAGAATGGATGGTTCAAGGAGGACGATGCTAATGAACTTCTTGCCATTGCAAATGAGGTTTGTCAGGATCTCTTCATCCATCAAATTTTGCTGATTAATTTTCATCCTCATTATGCACCTTAGTTATGTTATTCTAAAATATTCTTACTGTTTTTTTTTTTTTGTGCTGTTTTTTAGATAACAAGGATCTTTGGTCGAGTTGAGAATATTACCTTTGCACTAACTGATGCTCAATGCGTTATTTCAAATGTTATGCAAAAGTATGAAATCTCCTCTTGGTTCAGTTAGTGGCTGCATTTCTGAACTTTTTATTACTGAAAAATCCTTTGATGACCTTTCTTTTCTGAGATACATGTACTGCATATGAGTGATGACTATGGCAAATACTACGGAGTATTATATGCAAAACAATGATATAAAAGAAAGGAGATGTATGTAGTAAAAATGTTCATGGAACTTCACTGGCAATTGGGAATGAAGTTTTTATATTGTTAATGGTTAAAACAATGTTGTCAGAACTGAACCAATAAAGGAATCGGTCTGGTTTGAACTGCTGACATCATCATGACATATTTTCGATGTCATAAATGTTTAATTATTTTTAGTTAATTATATATTGGTAAAATTATATATTCACAACTCCTAAATACTCTAATTCTTACAAAAAAACATGCAAATAAAAACTAATAGAAAATTTTCAAAAATTCATTAACTAAGCACAATACAACATATTTAAATTAGAAAAAATCAACTACATTAATTGACCTGAAATGTGTGATAAGCCTGACTCTTGAATCCCCCTGTTTATCTAGATACGTTTATGAGTTTCATTTTTCTAAACATTTCTAACAAAATAAGAAATAAAATAAATCAATAATAGTTGAACAATTAAATCATTCATAATAATATAAAAACAACTATGAAAAATTTAGAAGTCTAGAAGTCCATCACTTTCATCAAATATAAAACTTTAAAAGTCTACTACAGTCCTACTGTTGTCATCAAACAAAAATTTTTAAAAGTCCATAGCCCCGTCATTCTCATCGAACATAAAATTTTGAGAAGTCTACAAATCCACTATTCACATCAATGCAAGAAAAAAATTCAGTGTCTTAAAATAACTACCTAAAATAGTATAATGAAAAAATTATAAATTACAGTTATAAATCATGCAATCAACAACATTTTTCAAATACATAATTGAATAATAGATAAATTGCATCCAACTCAAAGGAATTAAATACGAAAAATCTACCACTACGAAAGACAGAATGACATACAATCATCTCAGAAAGCTGGCTCAAGTGCTCAATATGCACCTCCAGCATGGTAAACTGAAAAGAAACAATTACCAAACTTTAACAAGCGAAAAACTCACAAAGATCTGATAAACCTTGTTCTCTAGTAACTAAATTTTAAGCACAAGAAATAATCTTTCCATGGAAAAATATAGAGAAAAATTCCCAATGATACGTGCTTCACTCAACGGCAGTTTCTGCTAAAAAATTCATGGCATCATAAAAAGTCTTTGATTACAGAGCAAACTTAGATGATGAGGAATGATGGAAAACTTGGATTTTTATAGATCTTGGTTCCCAAATGTGCGTGGCTTTCATGTGAAAAATAAGACATCCAAATTACAAAGAGAGAAGAGGATGGAGAGAGAGGAGTGAGAGAGAGAGAGGCGGGGGAGATTGCCTGTGATGTGGGAAGCAACGGAGCAGACAACAGAGTAGGGAGGTTTTTGACACCGATAAGCAAAGCACGGAGAAGGAGAAGCATTGAAAAGTAATGGCTGCTTTGTTTTGCCTGCCATGCTATCGAGTGTTGCCTGTCTACCGGGAGAAGCACCAAATAGCAATGGTTGCTCTACTGTTGTTGATTGTTGTTGAGGATGGTGACGGTGCGACGCATCAACAACTGACACAGGCAAACCAACGAAAAGGGTGGGGGGACACTGGGAGTTAGGGTTCAGCTCCAGCAATGGGAGTGGACGACTTTGCTCTTTAGAGCAATTTGGGGGAAAATGAAATGGGAAATCAAGAATCTAGGAGTTTAGGGCATAGGCAGGCTAGGCGTCAAAGCAACTGTTGTTTTATATATATTTTTGCCGAATTAGGTTAATAAAGTCTGACTGTGGTTTCTGGTTTGACCATGTTTTGTTCGGTTCCCTAGTTTGAAGGCATTAAACCAAATCATCTATTAATGAATTGGATTTGGACCAGTTCCCAGTTAGGCCGGTCTAGTTTTGACAATATTGGGTTGAAGTGAAAGCATTGTCTTTATTATGGTAACAAGGTTAGCTAGGTTGCAAAACGCAAAGGGCTTTTTGGGGAAGGAAGGACATCGTACTTGAATAAAAAAAGAGGAATCAGTCATCCCTTCCACTTTCAAGAATTATTATTAGGTCAATTAATTTGACATTGCAGTGAGTTCTTGAATATTTACTTTTGCGTTTCTCGATGGAAACTCCTTTTAAATGGCTTGCCAAGAAACAAGTTATGGTGCCAAAGAAGTGAAGAAATATGAAGTCGAGTATAGCGACCTCTAGGGGTCCTGTTTGGTCTATTAGAAAGGGTCCTTGACTTGAGGAAACGAGAAGAAATGATGTTGGTGTGAGAGAAGATGTTAGCAAAGCAAAGCAGTGGACGGCATATAAAATAGATACGAACTGGTAGAAAAAGATATATCTATAAAAAAGGAGCCGATTATATAAACAAGCAAAGGGAAGAAAAGAAGTAAAGAAAAATAAAAATGTACGTGTAAGATCGCAACCATCTCTTGTTTTTTGATATCTTATATACAAGAGGACAACAGATATTGCTGTCAAGTACATTTCAAATTCTCACAACATGGAGAAAAATTCATACAAACTCCCATCAATAGAGGGAAATTAAAACCTCTACAACAACTGGGGGGATTGTGGGTGGAGAGGTTTGAACCCTCCACCATGGACAAACATCCGCACCATGCACACCACTGCTCCAAGCCGCTGGTTGCAAATTGTATCCATCTTTAACCCTAAAGTAACAATGCTCTTTTGATTTAGCCTAAATTCACATAGAAAAGTGGTAAAGAAGATTTTAATGGGAAGTTTGTGGTTGACTTGATGAACGTATGATACAAGCAACTAACGACATGCTTGGACTTCAAAAATGATGCCGTCGAGCTGCATTAATAAAATGGGCAAATCTCTACCAGAAATGTTCTATATGAAGACTTAAATATAAAATCAAAGACCAAAAAAAGTGAAAAATATCCATTCTTTAGTGTTTAGGATTCACCTCTGCCAAAATGGCTAAAAAAACGAGGTATCATTAATAAGAGAACATTGGTTGAGTGTGTAACTAGAAATTTGCATTTTAAACCCTCTAACTTTGTATATTTGCATTTTCAATATCGTGATTTACGTATTAGCATTTTAAACTCTCTGAAGTTTGATTCTTTGTATTTTGGACCCTTGGCCCTAATGATGTTAAAAATTACTGTTAAAATCTTGTATGTCTAAAATGCCATTTGCATTTTAAATCAAATTTCACATGATTTAAAATACCAATACGTAAATCAAGATTTTAACAGTGCTTTTTAATGCTGTGAGCATTGTGAGGGCAGAGAGTTTGAATGAAACTTCATGTGATTTAAGATGCAAAAAGTATTTTAGACTTTTACAAGATTTCAATAGTGATTTTTAACGCCGTTAGGGCCCCAGGTCTAAAATGCAGTTTTTCATGGGATTTAAAATGCTAATGCGCAAAATTAGAGGGTTTAAAATGCAAATTGCCAGGTCAGAAGCAGAATAACTACAAAAACTTTCAAAAAAGCAAAATTGAACCTTCAAGGTCAGAACTACCTTTTGTCATTTGACTAAAATATTTTCAACAAAAAATGTATTTATATTTTTTGTTCACAGTTTCAACTTACATTCTAAGCATTGGGAACCAGCTTTGATCTATCAATATAACTGTGAAATGTAGTTGGCGCAAATGAATTACTGTGGCGTTTGAATCTTTAAATGTGAAAAGAATTGGTGGACTTCTACTGGAACTCGAAGGGATTTTGTGGTACTGTGGTAAATCTTGCTGAATCTCTTGTAGTCATGTTACCTGTGTGCGTCAACCATGTCATGCACAAAGCACAAATTTGGGGGCCACCATTTCAGGACATTGAGCAAAAACTCAAAATCTTTGGAGTTGCTTAATCCTTATTGGATTATGACTAAACCCCTTGCATTTCATATTCAAAGTTGCTAGAATTAGTTCATTGGGTTTAACACATGAGATGCATTCAGATTGTTAGCTTTAAGAAAATGTCTTCTAATTCTACCATGATGTTGTACATATGCAATGAAAATTTTTTCCTCTCTAAAGAGTATATGTGTTGGATTAGGTTATATAACTTTCTGGGTTCTATTTTGTTCTCTGGTAGCCTTATGAAACTTACAGAAACTACCATTACAGGTTTTTTCCAAAGATCAAGTTGAATCGTGTAATCATTTCGCTTAGAGCACAGGTATATGTAGGTGGCCAGTTGTTTGTATCTTTTTATGCATGCATTCTTCAATAAAAGCATTTTTGGTTCTGGTGAATGTATTCTTTCTTATGTTATCAGCAGTTGTTCTCCCCACCCCTAGTTGATCACAGGCTGCTTTGCATTATTTTAGAATTTTATATTAACTTTTTATTTATTTATTTGTGTTATAGCCTGGTTATGATTTTGTGGTGGGCGATTTCTTCCTATCTAAGAGTATGATGTGCATGGAACAAGAAAAGATAGTAAGTACCCACTGAATGAGATAGTTCTTCCTAAATGTCATCTGTGTTGCTGGGATTCCCTACATTGGTATCCAGTGATTTACTATATATGTGGATAAATTTTCTTCTTTTTGACCCCTTAATCAATACTCTGTTTTGCAAAGAACATTCACAAAGTTTGGGAACTTGTTTTCATTCTTTGCCTTGGGAGGACAGCAATACATGCATTTTTAGCGTATTGAGATGTGCTGCTGCCACGTATGCCTCATGAATCTGTCTTCTCGTATGCTTCTCATAAAAGCAAGCTAGTCGGGGATGAGTGGGTCGATGCAACTCGTCTAGGTTCTTATACAAGCATGAATTTACTTGCAACCAACTATTTCTAGCTAATCACATTCTTTTGGGCCTGTTCTGTATTATTGGTGCATGAAGTGATTTCTTTAGAAGTATTATGCACCACTCTTCTATTTGTTACTCTTAGCTTATGTTTTTCATCATTTGAGCTAGATTTATTGTCCCATTCAGTTGTTGCTTGCTTATACAGGCATGTTTATTGAGATTTTTCTTTGTTTGTTGCTTTGAGGAAAGATCCTGTTCTGTTTCAATCAATCAATGAAGGTTTCCAATGTGGGCTATCCAATGTATGACCAGAAATGTGCAGGTTCATCCTGAATGCATCCAGTACAATCTTAAGATACAGTTGCCTGATATGAGCCAAGCAGAACAGAAATAGCTTATGACTGTAAGAGTTGTTGAATATCGTGTTGCTAAGTAATTATGTTAGGATTAGGCTGAGATGACCTAAATCTAAACCTTCTTGGAAAATGGACCTGCCTTGGGTTCCTGGTTCCCACTCATTGTATGGATTGGCTTCATAGGTCCATCCTGAGACCGAAGCCAAGTCTGACCTGTTTGGGTAGGCCACCTTGTTCACTTACTCCCTCACTCTTTTGATGTGACGTTTTTCCTTATTCTCTCTCTCTTTCTGGTACATCTAAGCAACTGCTAGCTGTGTTTGTCTATGGCATTTTGAGTAAATCCTCTGATACTGTTTGTATCCTGTGCAGAGATTGTTTGTGGCTCAAACAGACAATATGGATACATCCTTCTGTATCATTAGTCCACCACGAGTCAAGTATGGCCTTTATGCACTTTAGCGTTGTTTATGAAATTGCTCTAATTATCATGTTTGGCTTTCAGTTTCTTGTTGAATGGAAAAGGAGTGGAGAGAAGGACTACTGTTTCAGTGGTTTGTGCCTCCTCTGGATTGAATCAAGCTTACTGCTACATGTTATCTTGTATTCTTTGGTATGGACTTCATTTGAATTGGCTTGTTTCTTTACATGCTAATTCTTGATCAGGACAATGGACAGCAATTTCCGACAGATTTGACTCGAATGCTTAGATGTGGAGCAAATCTTATTCAGGCTATTGGATATTTTAATGGTATACTGTGACATTTTTTAATGTTTTTTATTTCTTAGATCCATTCCAGTCTTATGCTTCATGTTCCGATCAGATTCTGATTTTTAGGAGAATACTTTTATAGGTAACTATATTATAGCAGTAGCATCTATGAGCCCATCATCATCTTTGGATCCTAAATTGCTGCAAGATTATGTCCAACCTGCCCCAGCAAATCTCGCATCAGGTAACCAAGAGAAAAACGTTTGTTACTTTGCTCATAAATTGAAGAGTAAAATTCAAGACAACAAATAAGAAACTGATGTTTTTAGCCTTTATATTGATTTTCTTTGTTTTCTGAGTCACTTATTGATGTTTAGGATTTCTTTCTACATTGAACTGGGTTGATATGCCTTTCTAAAGTTACTTCTCTCAGCGGTTCTCACATTTGGTCAGCTTGAATGGTCAGATGATATTTCATCAAAATGCTATTCTCACATATCTATTTTAACTAGCAAACCCATTCAGAATGCTTATACTTTCAAACCATGTCCATGATTTTCTGGACTTAGTTTGTTGCAGAGGGGTGCAAATTGGGTTGGGATGACCTGTGATATGGCCTCAACCCTACTTGCTTTTGCTGAGGTTGGGTGGATACTTGGATGACCTGAGCCCATAAAATCTGCACTGACTTTTGCATATGGTAACATGTAGGAGAATTCTACACTAGCCTTTTTTCAAAGTTTAAGGTTAGGGTTGAGTTGACCTTGACCAACGTAGTATAATACGTAGAGTTGGACAAGGGTTTTTCTAAATAGGGTTATTGTTGGTTGACCCTGACCCATTCAGTAGTCTGATTTCTTTTATAGCTAACCCAATTTTATTGCTTTTCAATAAACAGGTTTAAAAAATGATTACTATGCTTCATCAAAAAAAAAAAAAAAGATCACCATTGCTTTTAACATTAAATAGATGATGTTTGGATCAAAATTCCAAAAGCTATTGTCCATTTGGGAACATGAAAAAGAAGAATACCAATTTTATCCATACACCTTCGGATATCATTTGACATTTTAACTATCTAACTACCCTCTTTTTTATTATTACCTCTATGTTTCAATCTTTTTTTTTTTCACATTTTTATATATAACTAACCTATTTACTTTAACTTCCCCCTTTACTCCTAATCATTAGTCTTATTATATCACATTCCTCTTTCACTTTTTTAAAATTTTTTCCCATTCCGATTTTCCCACTTTACTTTTTCATCTTTTTGAACACACCCTAAATTCAAATGTTCTTTTTCCTAGAAAACGCTCATGATGTGATTTGATTGTGAGGTGATTGTGGGTGCTGACTGCTGAGGTTAGCCAAAACTTACCATTGATTTAAGCATGGGTCAATCCTGGCCCAAACCGATGCCTCTTGCCATACTCCTCCAGGCCAAGGCTGGGCTAGGGTTTGGGGCAGAGTTGGGATTGAACTAAGTCTGCAGGACTATCATTAAATCAGTTCTGACACAGTTGGTTCTTTCAATCAGTTTATCTCTATTTTCTGAAATCTTATTTCTTGAGATAGGAATGGGATTTTTCGTTTTCATAAGAGTTTACTTGTCACTAAATGAACAGAAGCTTAAAATTGTGCTATATGACGTTTGTACAACTGTACTAGTATATACATCTCAAGTAATTTAAAATTTTTCAAGTTAGATTAGTCCACTTGCTTCATGATACCTGAATAACATAATATGTTGCATACGAAGTGTGTGGCTGGATGGACCCTAGCCTTCCACGCGAGTTGAAATGTAGGGTTTACAAATCCTGGTCTTTTGGGCTTGCCATGTTAAGTAAATATATAACTGATGGATATTTTGATTGTGGTTCTGGCATTTCTGACAATCAGATACTCATTCATGTGCTTTCCTTGATAGTTTCTAATATTTTAAATAATTCTATTGTTTATGGGGATATATATGTTATTGAAAATAGCAATGCTAGAAATTGATTATGAAGTTTTGCATAACTGGATCATCAATCAACAAAATGCTCATCCTGTGTGACAATCATAAAGAAGATCATAGACGCTTGCACGACTGGATCATCAATCAACAAGATGTTGATCTTGGCTAGCAAACATGCGGATTGAGGAAGATAATGGACACAAAATATTTTGAAAGTAAAATACAGCTTTATTGGAACATAATTTTTTCTGGAGTAAAATACCTCAGCGGCTTTGAAAAATACAATTCCAACGTGATGGTGTATCACTGTAAAACTTATTGATTCTAAAAGCCTTTAGAGGTCTTGGAAGGACAAGGTTGGATGCATCATTACCTCCTTTCTTTCCCGAAGCCATTTCTTTGACTTGAAATTGTGTTACCTGGGATGCAGGCAAAAAGAAAAAGCCTTACTCTTTCTCTTAGTGACACTTTCTGACACAAAATTTGGCCATGGCCTCAAACCAGTTTCAGCTGCTTCAAGAACTACTAATTTCCATCCTAACATTTTGCTGCCACAGAACTCAATGAACTTAAATCTGTATGTGTTGGTTCTGTCTGGTGCTGTACTGCAGATAAATGTGAAAAGGTACGAAGATGACTCCACTTTCATAGAGTAAGGTTTTAGAAAACAAGACACATTATCAAGGATGTTGGGCTTTCTGGCAAAGATAAGCCTACCTGTATGCAAGCCTTGTTGAGTTGGAAAGGCCTGTAGAAAACTTTTTTCGTTAATAAAAAATGAGCTAAAAGCATATATTTCTTCTTCTTCTTCTTTTCACTAGATTGCCTTGCCGAACATGGGGATAAAGTGCACCAAGGTGCCCATGATGGAACCCAGCGCAGAATATGAGTGGGACAAGTGGCTGGAGATGCTTCTTTGAAGCCTTTGGCACTATACTTTTTTTTATTATTATTATTGTTACAGTTGACCAACCCATTGACTATGATTGTATTTTTTTTGTTCAATTATATTTGATTATTTACCTGCTCATGCTGATTTTTATGCAAGTATTTGCTCCAGATTCTGATTCTGATTTTGAGTATTATTCTAATATACCATATCTGTTTTGATTCAAAATTAGATTCTGAGATAATTGAGGGGCCATCAAGGATATCAGTTAATTGCCCTATAAGGTATTATATATTTCATAATATTTCAATTGGATATGAATTCCCCTAATTTTTGTTTCCTTTTCTTCCTCCCACAAAAGTTTTATGCTGCATTTACTTTGTCATGGTCAAGTTGTTCAGGTCCCAATCCAGTGGGACTGATTCCACTGAATTGAATTTTGTGGAATGTATTACTTTGGGATCACGTTTATTATTAAATAAAAATCCAATTTGATCTTATATTTAACATCATTTGTTTAACTCTGATATAAAAAATCATTTCAATCAAAGCCTTGTGTAGGAAATCTTTTTTATAGTAAAATCATGTGTAAAATGTGAAAGGCACTTGGATCTATTCTCGCAAGCATTGGAATGTTTTAATAATTTGTATTGATGGAGTAAGTTTAGAAGTTAATAGATGTTTAATTAAAAGTTTTAAAATTCATATGAGTAAAACAATTGTACTGCATTGATATTAACAATTAAATTGTCATGGTCCTTGCAAATATTGATTCAGATGAAATTTGAATTCTCAGTTAAACAAATTAATCTAAATGAATATGGTCAGATTAGATTTTGATTTAACCATCAAGGTGGGCTCAAATCAAGAAGTTCTACTATTCTTTATAGTTGCAGACATTCCAACATTTATTGGTATGATGGCTTTGTCGTATTCGAAATTAAAGGTGCTGTTGTTTCACCTATCTGCCCTTACAAATTGGGAGAATTTTTAATTTTTAATTTTTTTTCCCATTAGTGTTTGATAGTAGTCCACAGAAATAGAGAAATATCTCTTGCATCGATCATGGGGTTACACAAGCATGCCATTTTATATCAGTTAACTATGTCATTTTTAGCTTGACATTGGCCAATTTTCTCTAATAACAAAGCCTTCTGTAGGGTTATAAAGGAAAATTTTCATTGTTTGTGATGTTGCTCATCATTCTTCAAACAACAACCACCGCAACCCACACCCCCCCACCCCAAAACACTTGACCACATTTGAGATTTTTCTTGGTAGCATATTTATGAGATAATTGTTTCTGTCCAACTTTGGAATTGACAGTTGCAGGCGTATCAATACTCCCGTTAAAGGATCCGTCTGTAGGCATCATCAGGTGAGTGTTTCATGCTGTGTCAATTTGATTTCAGGTTTTGCAATTACATTCTTTGGCTGTACTCTTTTTGGGGTGTTTTATGCAGTGCTTTGATTTTGATAACTTCATGGATATAAATACAAGAAAGCCTTCCTGGCGCTGCCCTCATTGTAATCAGCCCACTAGCTGCACTGATTTACGCATTGATCAAAATATGGTTAAGGCAAGTACTTCTATGGTTTGGTCATGGAATGCCTTCCTGTTGGAATAAGCCGTACTCTTTTGATCAGGTATTGAGGGAGGTGGGACCAGATGTTGCTGATGTGCTCATCTCATCTGATGGATCTTGGAAGGTCATTGCAGATGAAGACGATGATCCTGGTCAAAAGCCCAGTGGGGCACATTCTGGCCAGCATGATGGATTAGAGCAGGGTGAACACAAAAAACTTCAAACAGAGGTGGTAGATTTGACTGATGAAGAAACAGAAAACTGCAACATGGAGTTGGGTTCAGCAGGAACAGAAGCATTGATGAACTGTGCAAACCAGAGGTTCCTAAATGCCTGTGAGACTGAAGATCGGAAACCTTTTCAAGATACTTTTGATTTTCACTTTGCTGAGAATCTCTCTGAGTTGGGAGTTACATGTGCTAACTCAGAGACAGTTCAGGAGTCTTCTCGTCGAGCAGAACGTGAATTTTGGTCAAGCATTTTATCATCTGTTTCTATGACTTTTGAACCCACAGCAACTCCTACTGGAATAGATGAGTATTTATCTGGTGATGTTACCGTATCACCTATTCTCACAGATGCTGTTTCCCCAGCTCTTAGCCAAGAGCCAATGGATGGTCGCAGCATTGCTCAATCAGCAATCAATATTCATAATGAGCAACAAGCTGGGCAAACTTTGGCATCTGGAAATGTTCAGTTCCAACTGTCACAATTAGGAAATTCCATTGTTGGCACAGAAAGGCCATCTATCCCACGGCATGTTGATAGAGTCCCTGTGGCAGTTCAAGCTCTACCAGCTCAGAGACAGGTGCCTTATTCACACCATCCTAGGCTGCGGACTACTGCAGCAAATTTGTATCCTACTACATCCAGTGGTCCCCTTCCTGGAGTTCTTCAAACAAGTCCTCTGACTTCCTTCCAATCTGTTTTCAATGTGGTAGGTTGAACTTTACATGATCACATATGGTAGATTTTTTTACTTCTTCATTAAAATGCAAGATCATTTCAACTATTTTAATTCATCCATGTGAATTCACTAAGAAAATGATTTTGTATCTTCAAATTTTTTCTGTTTACTGGTAACTTCTTAGCTAGACATTTGAATCCTGTTTGAATTTAACCACTTAATAGTTGCAAGTACGCCTGTGGTTAGACATATTTGGACAAATGAGGCAGAATTTAATCTCAAACTGGCGTACCTTTTCATGCTTGTCTGATGTATATAATTTTAGGAATGCATTGAACTTGAAAAATTATTTATGAAGTCAAGCAAGAAAAGATTTTGCATATAGCAGGAATACATTGATTTTGGATACGATGATGAGAATATACAATGTTAGTGGGATTGGAATGAAGGGGATGTAATACAGGAATTTAAAAAAATAAAAAAAAAATTGAAGTGATGTTGTAATTGTCAAATAGATGTTTACTCATTGTGGAAAAGGTGGGAGTGACAATGAAAAATGAGGCTTGTGAAAGATTTGACTTGAGTTTGCTTTTTTATTCAGGTAAATTAACCAGTAGCTAATCGTTAAGGATCGCTTTGATGATGTCTTTACATGGAAACAAATTCCTAGCAGAAATGTCTTCTTGTTGTAATCTAACTGTAACTGTGTTCTTTTGGATTCTGGTGCAGAATCAAGATAATCAGGAAATGCTTAATGTTCCAAACCATTCATTTCAATCCTTTGTTGGAAGTCGAACAAATACAAATCAGGTTGGTACAAGAACTACCTCAGAGCAACAAAGAGTGGGTGCATTTGGATCTTCTTTTGGGTTTTCTCCGAGCCCCCAAAATGCATATTTTCAGAGGCGTCCAAACCTGATATCATCTCAAACTCTCAACCAGCATGCGAACATGGTTCAACAATCATATTTTCCTTCCTTGCAGCAGTCGGGCCTAGGTGTAGCTACACCAGCAGCAAGCACCATGGACCACCACAGCGGACAGATGGTTCCTCAAGTTAACTCACACATGTTAAGGCCTCCGGTAGGAATATCTCAGTTGCAAGGTACCAGATCTTCTTCCTATGCGACTCCAACTAGACTATCAACTGGAGAGCATCAACGGAATTTGGTTGGTGGGTCACGTCAAGTTTCTTTTTCAGAGAGTTCTCAAGAACATGCAGTTAATAACTGGCGCCCTGCAGCACGGATGAGAGGGAGCCTTACTGGCAGAGCTTATTCTGCAGCTCTCAATGAATTCATAATTCAACCAACATCGCCTGCACCACCCAGAAGGCCTGTTGCCACTATGATTCCAGCTACTTCAGATCAGCCGCAGGTGCTCATGTCAAACAACAACAATAATTCTCAGTTGGGGCATCCACGGGCGCACTCATCCAGTGGGCTTCTAGTTATGCCCGGAGATGCTGCTACAACACCTGATCAATCGTCTATGCAGTAGTGAAATCTCTCTCTCTCCCCTTTAGTTTTCTCAGAGCTGGCTGTTTCAAAAGCAATCAGCAAGGGAAGAAGAATTCTACCCATCACGATTTCAGGTGTGAAATACCATGCAAGTTTTGTATTCCTGGGCTGGAAGATGGTGCGAGAGATTACAAATGATGGCGGCTTTTTGTTGCGTGCTGTGTTTGTACAGATTTTGGGTTATGGGATCGATGCCGACTGTGGTTGTAATAGTTAATTATTAAGTAGTCAATCTAACTTATTATTACAAAAGCTGTCCCAGGTTGATTTTGAGTTATAACTTTATGAAATACAAAGACACGGAAATTGTTTCAAATATGAGAAATACCTTTGTCGATGCCATTGAAGGTTCCAGTATATTCGCCTCATTTTAGGCTACCTTGTTGGTTAGATGAAAATCCAATCGTTACTCATTTAACTAGGAAATTAAGTGCCATTCAAATCAAATATTTGCGTGGTTTTTATTTCGAACCTATTAATTCAACGTTTATGCCATATAGAATGTTCTACCATAAATTATCTTGCTCGGCAGGTGGGAGTGGACTACTCAACCTCAACAATTATGCAACCAAATGGTTGTCGATTTTGTTACTTAGGGTTATTTCTTGTAGTATTTTCGATAAACTCAAGTGTGTTGGATTTTGATATAATAAGACCAAAATGGGATAGTGTAAGGTTCTCCAATGTATCATTTTCCTTGCAAGTATACCGCCTTAATGGACCCCATAGGCCATATGAATGCACCCACGACTTTGGTTCAACCTTTGAAACACAGGTCAGAACCGGTTCTAAGGAATAGCTAATTAATCATAATTTACCCTTTCCGTCAGAATATTTTTTTTTCTCGTTTATCCAAAGCAAGATCTATGGCACGATGATGAGCAAAAAGGTAGGAGACAAAAATAATATTTATATATATATGAGAAATATTCAGGTGCAACTTAACTGCACCACAAACACGGTGCAGTAATATTAAAATGGACCCCACATGATCATAAAATTATAATCTACTCCGCCCATTATATTTAGAATTATGTATTCTATTCCATTACCAATTTTCATCTCAATTGGACATGTTTATGGACCCTATCTGAAAATAGTACAAATTTAATGCAATAAAAGAGTTTGATGTAAATAACAACTTTAAAGTTATTTTTTCAACATATAAATAATTTGCTATAAAATTTATATATAGATAAATGATTGTATAAAGTATCAATATATTTAAGTACACACGGGGCCCATTTTACTGTATAGGAAAAGTTATATATATATGGAAAATATTCAAGTGCAGCGCCACTGCATTGTAAATTACGGTGCAGTGGTACTGAAATGGGCCCCACAGGATAATAAAATCATAATCTACACCACCAATTGTATTTAGACTAATGTATTCTATTACCATATCAATTTTCATCATAATCAGATATGTGTATGGACCCCATCTGAAAATGATACAAATTCAACGTAATAAAATAGTTTGATGTAAATAACAACTTTAAAGTGATTTTTTTAATATGCAAACATTTTCTATAAAATTTATATGGGTAAATGATTGTATAAAGTTTCATTGAATTATAATATGTGCGGGACCTATTTTTGATCAAATGTACCGTTGTTCCAGTGCAACACAACTACACCTATACACATATATATGTATATATATATCCTAGAATATCTATTAGGATAATATATCTGTATATTTTGAATTACCTAGTATACAATTGGTATCAGAGCCACATTGCTAACTTTTGCATCGTGGAAGGAGAATAGTATATTTTGCTTCTCTGTGAAACTTTAAGTCGCGTTTCCTAGAAGGGCGTATTGGCTTGTAATGCCGTATTAAGCTCTGTGGAGTAATATTGTTGACAGTGATCAGAGATAAAAAATATATTTTGCTCCAACCATAAATGCATTATTTAGAAACTTTAGCTCTAAATCAAGCAGTAGCCGAGGTAATGTATTAAATAGGGGTGCAACTCGGGCTCATGAAACTCGGGTTCACTTCAACCCTAACCCTAACTCTATTTGTAAAATTTGAACCATAATCCTATTTGTCAACCTCAACCCTAATCCTATTTTTGAAATTCGGGCTCAGGTTGAGTTTCGGGTTGACATTCTCTTATTAATATGTCTTTGTAACTCATCCCATATATAGTTTTTATCACAAACCTATTGTATAAAAAAGTGTAAAAAAGAATTTATTGTACAAAAATAAGAATAATTCAAATACCGCTTAAGAGTAGAAAGAAGGAAACCTGTTTTGAACCTTCTCTTTGCATCAAATAGAATAATAGCTGTACTTCAGAGAACGTAGAAGTACAACCGTTTTTCATTATGCAATTTAACACCAATATCACAACTATATACATCAATATTAACATCCAATTGTAAGATAAACCTTATCACATCAATTGCAATAATCCAATTATAAGATAAACTTATCAGTTTCGTTGATTTGCAACTTCCTATCAATCAAATTCAAAAGCAGAAACTTAGCTCAAGTATGGCAGGAATTCCATTTTCAATAGCATCTAGGAGAAGGAAAAAATTCTGCATTGTTGATGGCGTGCTATCCTATAAATGATGCCAATAATTTAAAGAAATCACAGACAAGGATAACCAGAATTATATTCTTATCCCCATCATGCAAACGACAAACAATTTCACACTGTATTGAAGAAGCACACGAAACACTATTATCTCATTGCCAACACTATCCAATTAAGTCATCCATCAAACCACTTGGGCTATATGATTTATCCACCACTCGTCGATTGTTGACCTTTCAAAATAAAGCCAGACAAATAATAGAGTGACAATTTTGGCTTCACAACACCAATCGGAGCTTAGATGTGACTCAAACATTCCATAACGCACCGTCTTTTTCTCATTTGCAAATCAATTGTCTTCAAGAAAATGTGTCTTATTTACAACTTTCAAGAAAGCAACAACTCAAGGTTCTAATGACGAGAACCAACAAAAGAAAACCCAAGCCATAATTCCAAGATATTAGAAAATGCTCAATTAATTGAAGATTGGAGCATGTCAGGCTCAACCTCAATCACAAGTGCGGTAGACCTTCCGAAGGGGCCATTGCGCACATTCAAATAAAAATTCGATAACGAATGATACCCAACCCACATTGAAACCATAAACCAACCTGGTTATTGGAATTTGCATTCTGCTCACTCATGTTCATAGAACCACGAGCTAACCCACCAAACTGCGAATTGAAAGGTGGATGCCCAAAGGACGAGAAGGGTGAGGATGGCTGCTGCAGCTGATGGGGCCTTGCAAGGACTCCAAGTGCCAGCCCGCCTCTCGGCATTGGGGAAGAAGAAGTCCGCGATGGCGCAGACGAAAATGAGGAGGAAGGAGTAGAAGAGGAGGCGAGCGTAGGGAGATGGGAGGAGAAGGTAGAACAAGGAGGCTGCGGCTGCAGTCGACCCTTGGCGAGCGGCGAGAGTAGGCCTCGGCTGGGAGGCTTGTTGGGGTGACTGTGGCTGCTGCTGGGGCTGTGGGTTTTGAAGATGAGTTGGAGGGGTTTCAAGAATAGAAGAGAAGGGGAGAGGAGGTGTGGGGTTTGTTGTTGCCGTGACCGGCGCCACCGGTGTTGCTTCCATGGCAATGGAATCCATTGCAGAAGACGAAGAAGAACTACTGCTGTGGCTCATGGTCGTCGTCTATTGGAGTTGTTTGATATTGGGAGCAGGTGCAGGACGTTGCCGGGGCTGATGCGGAAAACTGCCACCGCAAGAAGCCACAAACTGAAGGACGCAACGCCGCCGCCGGAGAAGAAAGCCGTGCGATCGTCGATTGCGATTTTGGGAGTGGGTGCGAGAGCCGGGAAGTCGCAACGCCGCCGCTGGAGAAGAAAGTCGTGTCTTGCGATCGCCGATTGCGATTTTGGGAGCGGGCGAGCGGGTGCGGGAGCCGAGGAGTCGTCAATGTCAAGTCGAGAATGGCTGAATGGGTGACCCTAGTCGAGAACTTGGGAGCAGGAACTTGGGAATGGGCGCGGGAAGTCAAGACTCAAGCGCTGAAAGGCTTTCAGGCTGGCAGAGGCGCAGAGTGGTAGTGCATACTGCAGTGGCAGCTGGCTGCCTGGCTGATAAAACCTGATATGATATTATGATATCGATATATTATAATAATAAATATTTTTTTTGTAAATAGAAATTCGGGTTTGGGCTTACAGGGTGCGAGTTTGCCTGAACCCAAAACCGAGAATGATTTCAATTCAGTCCGGGTTCGGGCTACAAAATGCTGAGTTTCAGCACTACCTTTTTGCCGGGTTCGGGTTGAACCCGGCCCAAGTTGCACCCTTAGTATTAAATACAGAAGAAATCAATATAGATAATCTAGAAAAATATTTAAATGATTGGAAAATACCTGATATCTCAGACAGTCAAATATACAAAAAGGGGTCATTCCAACTCTCAACAAACTACACAATAAAAACAGTCGAGCAAACGATTTCTTTATTTAATCAACATGAAACTATTCTCCTTCTAAATAAAAGATTAATTGAGCAACATCGACAAAAATATAATTTTATACATTTAGGACTAGTTCAAGTAGCTGTTAAGCTACTTATGAGAGAAGAGTTAGATACTTCAATTTTATTATGCCTAAGAGATTGTAGATTTAATAAATTTCAAGACTCACTTTTAGGAATGGTAGAAACAAGCTTATACAATGGACCTATCTATCTTGACTATTACCCAATTTTTACTATTTTCCTACAAGATCAGAATATTTTAGACACTTTAACTCTAAATCTAATGGTTCATAACTACAAAATAAAATAAGGATCTTTACTCGTAGCACTGGTTTATAGAATCCATTATAAAGTAGTGACTACAGTCTTCAACACAAAAGCTATTAAACAATCCTTGAAAGGAGAAACGATATTGCTACAAACTGATATAAGAAAAGCAAATATAATGGTATCCAAAACCATAAAATGGGACCAAATTACTCTTTCGTCTCATTGGGAACTCCAAACCGAGGTTTCACCTCCTCAAATAAAAAATTCTGAAATTAGGGAAATAAGTGAGGATGAAGAGGGAAATGTGACAATAGACATGAACTCTTTTAGAAAGCCATCTTCTTTTAACCCTAGAAGATCTGTAGATGAAACTTCAGAAAGATCTTTTAAAACAACCCAATCAAGAGCCTCATGCTCCTCAATACCTACACACAACAGATCAGACATAAAAATGAAAGGAATAAATATTAGTCCTCCAATTCTCCAACCAATCTACTCTATGGAACTAAATGAAAAAAGTATAACCCAAGAATGTCACCTACCAAAACAGACATGAGAGACTTTGACCCATCAATAAACATTACTGAAAAGGAATTTAAAATAAACAAAGAAAAACTAAGGGAAAACTTTTATAACAAGTTTAATAGAGAAAAAAGAAAATGGTTTTACAAAAATTATGATAAGGAAAAAAGAAAACTCGTTCAAGAAAAGTATTATGAATTTACGGAAACACATAAGGTTCACATGTTTTTCTTCGAATGGTTCGAAACTTTCTATTCTCCTGTAAAACAAGAAGACTACCCAGGAACTATAAAACCAATATGGAAAGACTCCATAGGAAAATAAGTAAAAACTCCAAATAATCCTCCAGAAAATGAAATCATAATAGAATTAAAAAATGAACAAATAACATGCTCTCCATATAAAGTTAGAATAGACATTGATACACCTCTCAATGGAAATGATATTAAAAAACTACATGAACAAAATAACTATACAAATCAATCCTCGATTACCATAGGAAAATAGTTAGATAAAATTCAAACTATGATGGAGGATAAGATAATACCACATGCTATTCCTAAACCAAAGAAAGAACAAACAGATAAACTACTATTTATCCTACATGAAATTCCTAAAGCTCAATTAAAAGAAATAAGAGAAAATAGTGAATTTATTGACAGGATAAATGAAAAGTTAAAAATTTTTGAAACACCTGAAAGTTTAAAAGTAGGAAGAATAAATATTGAAGAAGGAGAAGGATCAAACTGAACCCCCAATGCTCCAACTAAATCCACAATTTTATACATGTCTGAAACTGATACTGAGGACTCTTCAGAAGAATCAAGGAAACAAACAGACCTGGTCTAGAACTAAACAAAATAGACTCATGAAAAATTCCTTCAAAACCCTATTACCCTAGACATACACCACCTGATTTATTATTTGAAGAAAGAAGTCAGTTTACTCAAGCTCAATACAACGCAAATACTATTTATGAATGGAACGTAGAAGGGAAAAATGAAACTCAAATAGTTAATATACTTCAATAGATGACCATGGTTACAACAGTCTATAAAACGAAAACGAGCCTAACAGACCATAACATAGCCCAACTCCTGGCAGCAGGCTTTACTGGATCTCTAAAAGGATGGTGGGATAACTGCTTAACCCAAATACAAAAGGAAATGATCCTCTATTCCCATAAAAGAGATGATACTAGAGAATTAATAGTAGTAAAAGGCAAACCTATTCAAAATGCCGTAGATGCTTTAATTTTAGCCATAACAAACTTTTACATAGGACCAAATAATAAACTTAGGGAAAGAGAATAAAAGATTTTACAAACTTTAAGATGCAAGAAGATGAGTGATTTTAGATTTTATAAAGACTAATTCTTTGCAAGAGTAATGCTTAGAACAGACTGTAATCAACCATTCTAGAAGGAAAGATTTATCACCGAACTCCCATCCTATTTTGCCGAAAAAATTAGAAATAAAAATAATGAGACTGTTCCTTATGAAAAATTAACTTATGGAGGCATAATATCAGTAGCAAATGATGTAGGATTAGCATACTGTAATGAACTTAGGCAAAAGGCAAATGAAAAATAGGAAAGAATTAAAACAAAACAACAATTAGGAGATTTTTGCGAACGATTCGGAATGGAAAAAATAAAAAGAAATTGTAATGGAAATTGTTCAAGAAAATATAAGAAAAATAGACTATTCAAAAAATATAAAAAACCATACAAAGGAAATGAGGAAGAAACTTCTAAACCAAGGTATAAAAAAAGGAATGACAAAACACATAAGACAAAACCTTTTAAGTCCCATAAAAAGAAAAGATTTTCAAAGGATTCGCCTACTTACTGGAAGTGTGGAAAGATAGGACACTTTGCTAATAAACGTATGCTCAAAAGAAAAATTAATGAACTAGAAATAGACCAACTAAATTTAATAGAATCCCTGAAAGATCATTAGAAAAACTTATGTTAAATTCTGACAACTTGGAAAGTGAAGAGATTACTGAATCAGAAAGGAAGATTGATGAACTAGAATCTGACGCTGATAATTCATATAAATTGAATATGATAACGCAAGATCAAGTAGAATTATTAGACTTTGCAGACCAAATAACTGATCCAGAACAACAAAGAAAACATTTATTAAAAATAAAAAATATGCTCAAAGAAAAACCTTAGAAACTCCTTTCAGTAAAATCTTAGAAAAAACTCAGGCTTATGATCTAACAAAGATTTTAGAACCTCTTAACCAACCAGCCTCGACTAGTAACATAACAATTTTTGACTTACAAGTAGAAATCAAACAACTAGAAAGGGATTTAAAAACTTTAAAAGATTCAAATACCACAGAAATAGAAATCTTAAAAGAAAGAATAGAAAAATTAGAATAAAAAAATGATGAAAGTAGTTCTGATTCAGATAAAGAAAATGAAGAAGAACCTTTCATCCAATTAATGACAAGAGCCTCTTATCAGAAATGGTACACAAAAATCACGCTATTAATAAATAAAGAACTAATTCTCGAAGCCATAGCCCCAATAGACTTAGGAGCAGACTTAAACTGTATACAAGAAGGACTAATACCAACGAAATATTTTGAAAAATTAAAGAAAGCCTAAGAGGTGCAGGTGGAACAAAGTTGAAAATAAATTTTAAACTCACAAATGTAGAAATAAAACATCAAGATGTGATCTTCAAGACAACCTTCCTACTAGTAAAAGATCTTCAAAGACAAATAATACTAGGGACCCCATTCTTAGAACTAATCAAGCCTTTCACAGTAACAGACCAAGGAATAACAACGAATATTTTAGGAAAAGAGATAGTCTTTGATTTTATCCAAAAGTCACAACAAAAGGACATAAATCTATTAAAAAATAAATCGCTAACTATAAATCTGATAACCCAAAAAAATAAACACTTAAATTTTCTAAAAGAAGAATTAAGATTTAAAAGAACAGAGGAACAATTAAAAAATCCAAAGATACAAAGAAGAATAAAAGATTTTGAAGAAAAAACTAAAAATTGAAGCATGTGCAGACCTCCCAAATGCATTTTGAAAAAAAAAAACAACGCAAGGTAACTCTTCCTTACGAACCAATATTTGATGAAAATAAGATACCAACAAAAGCTAGACCTATTCAAATGAATAGAGAAAGTCTAGAATACTGCAAAGAAGAAATAAAAGATATACTTAACAAAAAATTAATACGACCATCAAAATCTCCCAGGTCTTGTGTGGTTTTCTATGTTCGAAAAAATTCCAAAATAGAAAAGGGAATTCCAAGATTAGTAATAAACTACAAACCTTTAAACAGAGCCTTAAAATGGATAAGGTACCCTATCCCAAATAAAAAAATCTCTTACAAAGGATAATAACCGCAACAATCTTTTCGAAATTTGACATGAAGTCAATATTTTGGCAAATTCAGATAAAGAAAAAGAATAAATATAAAATAGCTTTCACAGTCCCATTTGGACAATATAAATGAAATGTAATGCCATTTGGACTTAAAAACGCACCATCAGAATTTCAAAAGATTATGAACGACATACTAAACCCCTATACTGAGTTCTCAATAGTCTATATAAATGATGTATTAATATTTTCAGAAACAATAGAATAACACTTCAAACACCTAAATATTTTCTTAAAAATAATTCAAAAAAATGGATTAGTAATTTCAAAAACAAAATACTTACTCTTCCAAACAAAAATTAGGTTTTTGGGACATGAAATCTACCATAATACAATAATTCCAATCCAAAGATCACTGGAATTTGGTAATAAATTCCCGGATAAGATAATAGATAAAACTCAACTTCAAAGATTTCTAGGAGCATTAAATTATGTGTCTGACTTCTATCCAAATCTTAGAACCATATGCAAACTATTATATAAAAGGTTAAAGAAAAACTTACCAATTTGGACAGATCAACACACAAAGATGATTCAACAAGTAAAGAAACAATTAACAAATCTACCCGTCTTAAACCTTGCCGATCCTGCAGCAAAAAAGATTGTAGAAACAGATGCCTTAGATATAGGCTATGGGGGCATCCTCAAACAAGTAAAAGAGAAAAATGAACCAATAGTTCAATATCATTTAGGAATATGGAATGAAACACAATAAAAATACTCGACAATAAAAAATAAAGTTTTAAGCATTGTTTTGTGCATAAAAAAATTTCAACATGATTTATTAAATCAAACCTTTTTAGTACTAGTAGATTGCAAATCAGCCAAATATGTTTTACAAAAAGATGTTCAAAATGAAGCTTCTAAATATATATTTGCAAGATGGCAGACACTTTTGTCAAATTTTGATTTTGAAATAAAATTTATAAAAGGCTCTTCGAACTCAATCCTAGATTTTCTAACTAGAGAATTTTGTTCAGGGATCAAAGTCTTCAACAACTGACGGCAATGACACCGCAAAAGCGACCCAATAAACCAGAAGTCGAGCCCTAAACTCCTGATTCTTATTCACAATTCCAAGTAACCATGTCTCACCCCTTTATTGCAAAAATCACAAATTTGTCAAGTCCCTTGTATACAGAAATGACTGCAATTACCCATACCAAACCAAGAAGCCAAACTCAAACCTCTTCTTCTCAAACAAAAATGACACCTATGGCTTTGCCTGGACCTGAAACTCCTCAAACACCTGCATCCACTGATCTCAGTTAGCTGGATGAACAAATTGCTTTAGCGCTTATCCAGAAGTCCCCTGAACTCAAAGTCATTGAGTCATTCAAATCCGTATGACTCAAACATTCAGGCAAAAGAATCTTACCCCAAACTCTGCAGTCAAAATTAGTCAAAGATATTGAACTTCACACAACTCCGCTCCAAATAAAAATTTCAAACAAATCCAAATATGTCACAAAATCAAATGCATCAATACCCATTTGCTATATTGAACATGATTTCCAGACATTCAAAGACCCCACTCAATTAGCAAAAACTTTTTTTCCTCCAACTCATCACCATAAAACCACAGAGTACTACAAAACCCAAAAGTTCTATAAACTCATCCTTGTTGATACTAAATCCATACAAGCTAAACATTATCCCAACAAAGATGATCCAATAGAGATTACCCATTCAAGCATTCAAATTCTGAAGGTTTTAATGCCATCAGATTTTGAATCAATGAAAAAATCAAGAAAACTCTCAATTACTCTTAATCCTCAAACATTCACATATTGGGACTATCAATTAGCCTAGTATAAAGCTTTTTGGTACAAAAACAAATCAGAAAAAATCATTCCTGGATGTTTTATTTCAAACGAAACACAAACTATATTTTCCCCTACTAGTTTGCTCAATGGTGGGACCACTTTGGATTAACCCCTAAAATATTTTCACTGTTAGTAAATCAAGGTTTCCAAACCTTTTGCAAACATGTCTATCTTTCGAATTATGAAAACCGTTTTCCTCAAACCTTAAATTTTTGTTCAAAATTTTCTCTAGCTTGGATTTGCCAATGGGAGTATGCTTTTCTTGAAAACCCAAAACCCCGACCATCTTCCCTTGGAAGAATTTTCAAGATAAAATGGTGGGACCCTTTTACATACACCCACGTTGAGCCTCAACAGGTCCTCGAATGGACAAACAGACAGCAACTCCAGCCACCGGAAACTCCATCCAAACAAGAATTGCAGTTCTTGTCTCAAAAGTCTGTAGTCCAATCCAAACTCGCGGTTGCATCAACCCAAGAAGATTTCATCGAACTACTTCAAGAAATATAGACACAGCTCAGCCCTCAGCCATCTGTATAGCCAACCGCCAAACTTGAAGAAGACCAACAATCTGCCACTGGTTCAAATGAAGCCGACCAGGCTGACCAAAATGAAGATGTATGGGGACTCACTGAGTCCCAATATCAACTACATTTCTATACTTAAAAAAATGTGTCACAAACCGTCGACCACAACCCTCATTCGAACGTTCTCCCGCCATTTCCTCTCCGCCTGCATGACGTCACTAGCTCCACAAACGGACAAAACATCTTTCAAATATCAAGTACCCATCAGGAATCTCTGGCATCAACAGTACTTGCCAATAGTGCCCGTCAGGAATTTCTGGCATCAACAGTACTTGTCAGGAATCTCTGACATCAACAGTGCTTGTTTGGATCAGGAATCTCTGACAAGATTCCAGTAGCTCATCAGGAATCTCTGGCATGTCTGGCACAACTGCCAGCAGTATCGGTCATTTCAAGCCATCATCAATCATTCCAAGTCATCAACGGTCATTCCAAGCCATCAACGGTCATCCAAAAGAATCTCCAAACGGCTATAAACAGGAAGCTTAAGAAGATGAGAGGGAATCAAAAATATTTTCAAAAATTCTCTACTTATAGCAATTGCCAAGACTCTTCTCGCACGCTCTCTCTCTCTCTGTAACCACTCATACTCTCTAAACAATCCTCAAAACCTCTGTTGTAAGACGATTTCAAAGCTTTCCTGAAAAAACGAGTTGTTGACTCAGAACTTGATTTGGTCTCTAAACTAGCAAGTCACTTTCAAAGATAGATTTCATACTTGTATTGTAAACTCCGTTATTTAAATCGAATTGTTATTTGCCTGCATTTTCTTTTTCTTCACTGCTTTACATGTATGTCATTATAATCGGATGGCTTTAAACTTAAAATTTTTTATTTCAAAACCTTGATGATAATATCAATGACGAACTAGCCTTATGGGGAATTCTCCCAGGACATCTTCCCTTAATACAAGGACAAATTCAAAGACATAAACTTATTACAAAATTCTTAGAAATATTGAAAGAAAGATAGAGTCGACACCCTCACTGGTTTAGACGCTTTATGATCTCCAGCCTAGAAGAAGATAAACAAGAACTTGAACAAATATTATCCATATTAGCTGCCTAATCATATGTCTATTAATAATGACAAAACAAATTCATCAAATAAGGAGAGAACAAAAAAGCATTAAGAGAACAAAGAATTGAAATTGAAAATCAATTAAGAAAGTTATTACCCCATCAAATCTATAGTGATCTCTATAACCAACTAAAAGAAAATTTCAATAGAGTTTCATTTGCTATAAAACAACAACAAAAAATCCTAGAATATCTATTAGGATAATATATCTGTATATTTTGCATTACCTAGTATACAATTGGTATCAGAGCCACGTTGCTAACTTTTACATCATGGAAGGAGAATAGTATATTTTGCTTATATATATATATATGAGAGTTGTCCTAGTGCAGCTGTGAACAGCAATACATTTGATCAAAAATGGGCCCCGCACATATTAGAATGTAATGAAACTTTATATAATTATTTATCTATATATAAATTTTATAGCAAATGTTTGCATGTTAAAAAAACTACTTTAAAGTTGTTATTTATATTAAACTATTTTATTACGTTGAATTTGTATCATTTTCAGATGGGGCCCATATGCATATCTGATTGGGATGAAAATTGATATGATAATAGAATACATTATTTCAAATATAATGGGTGGAGTAGATTATGATTTTATGATCATATGGGGCCCATTTCAGTGTCGTCGCACCAAAATATTTTTGTATATATATATATTAGCATTGGTTCCATCACATTTTGAAATTACCCTCTTATTCCTGCCAAATCAGACAGATGATTAGCATCACTTTCTTTTTGTTTATTAGTATTATTCTCATCAGATTTTGAAATTTCCCTCTAGTTTTTGTCATGATGATTGAGAGCATTGTAGAAAAGATGGTATTATGGACACAGATTGAAGACCATTTCAGAAGCTGATGTATGTAAATAAATGTTGTGGGTTTCACAGTGATAACCTCAATCCATTTTGGTTAATGTGTTTCATGCATCTTTCCATATAATTATTATTGTCCAGCTTACCTGCTACTCTGTCTAATAACCCTTGCCACAATTCCCACGAGAACGGGGAGTGGTTCTTTCATTTTTGGATCTATCTTTCTGTAACACCCCACAATTTTGAGGTGTTACGAATAAGGTCTACTATGTTCAAGCTGCGAATAAAATCTCCCAAGATAGAAGTAGATACCAAGATGCAAATTCATAAAACTTATTACTATTACATCTCAAGTATACTCCTCATGGAGTTATAATACATATTCAATGTCTTTAATCAAAACAAGTAAGTATTATAAGATAATTTCAATAAAAATCTAAACTTCATTGTCCTTTGTTGGGCTTGTCCAGTGGGTTTAGCCCACCAGTCCAGAAGCTTTTTTTTTTCAACGGTCCGTATTCTCTGAATACAATAGCCTATATCTCTTAATATAAATTTCTGTTTGATCTGAAATTTTAAAGGTAAGCTTATAAAATTATGTTTTACAATTTGTACGGTCCATTTCTCAAAATAACATCTCTATCATCAGATTTGACATAAAGGGTCTAATAAAGGGTTAAAATTAAACATCACTTCAAATAGTTATGTAAATTAATTTTTAACAAAATTAATTCATCATATATACTGTAAAATATCTCAAATAATCTTTGTAGCGGGTCAGATTATTATTTTTGCTTTTGTATTTTTCTGTAATTATTTTTTGGTGTTTTATCCTTAAAATACATATTCACCACTCTAAATTTCCATAAAAATTACTATATCTTGAAATCTATAAGTCTGATCATGTTAAAATTTTACAGGCAAGCTAAAATATATGATTATCTTGTTACTGTATGGTCAAAATTCTCTTATTATGCCTAGAAGTACGTTTATTTCATCCTATAGCATTTTCTATCCTTTATTTGAAGTACGTTTATTTCATCCTATAACATTTTCTATCCTTTATTTGATATTTCTCATTGAAATAAGTAAAATTTCAACATCCAACATTTCAATAATACTTAGATGACTAATTAGCCATGCTAGAAACATCGTGAATGGTTTAGATCTACCAAAATGAGTTGCATATATTGAAAATTGATGAGATTAACCAAAAAGTTGCGCTACTCAACTTACCTCCACAAAAAAAATTTCTTCTTCATTCGTTTCTGCTGTCTCCTGCGCAACTCTTTCCTTCGAATGGCTGAAACCCACTACGTCTCCCCCTTATATACTAATCCATTTGTTAAACAGCTGAGATTAAGGCCATTAATCTCCACCATTTTCTGCATGACCATAAATCTCATCCGTTTCTTAAAAACGGATGAAAACGGACGGCTGTTACATTCTCCTCCCCTTACAAAAAGTTTCGTCATCGAAACTTAATTAAATAAATATGGATATTTATGTTTGATATCTTCTTCAAGTTCCCACGTGGCCTCCGATTCTCCATGATTACTCCATTGCACTTTAACATACCTTATCACCCTTCTTCGCAAATGTTGCTCTTTAGAATCTATTATCTTGATTGAATTTTCCTCATATATTAACTTATCCGAGATTGGCAATAGATCTGTTGTCAGTACATGGGAAAGATCGGATACATATTTTCTCAACATAGAAATGTGAAACACATTATGTACTTCAGCAAATGAGGGTGGTAGTGCTATTCGATAAGTCACTGCTCCAACTTTCTCTAAAACTTCATATGGTCCAAGATAACGAGGACTAAGCTTTCCCTTTTTGCCAAATCTCATAACCCCTTTCATTGGTGATACTTTTACAAACACTTTGTCACCTATGGAAAATTCTAACTCTCTCCGCTTTAGATCTGCATAACTTTTCTGTCTACTTTGGGCAATAACCAATCTTTCTCTGATTCGCTTCACTTTATCTGTAGTTTCTTGTACAATATCTGGCCTAATCATCCTTCTTTCTCCAACTTCATCCCAATTCAATGGTGTTCTGCAAGGCTTCCTATACAAAGCTTCATAAGGTGACATTTTAATGCTAGCCTGATAACTGTTATTATATGCAAACTCCACTAAAGCCATATATTTATCCTAACTATTTCCAAAATCTATTATACACATTCTCAACATATCCTTGACTACTTGATTTACTATTTCAGTCTGTCTATCTGTTTGTGGATGAAATGTTGTGCTAAATTTCAATCTTGTCCCCATTGTTTGATGCACACTCCGCCAACACTTTGAAGTAAATATAGTATCTCGGTCAGAAATAATTGTCTTAAGAATTCCATGTAACCGAACTATCCCTTCGCAATACAGGTTGGCTAATTTTTTTGCAGAATAATTGGTCTTGATTAGTAAGAAATGTGCAACCTTTGTTAATCTATCCACAATCACCCAAATAGAATTGTTTCCTGCAGCAGTCTTGGGTAACCCCTCAATAAAATTCATAGTAATTTCATCTCATTTCCATTCTGGTATTTCCATTTGCTGTAATAATCCTGCCGGCTTTTCATGTTCGGCTTTCACCTGTTGGCAAGTTAAGCATTGTGCTACAAACTCTGCTATCATCTTCTTCATACCCATCCACCAAAAATTTCTTTTAAGATCTTCATACATCTTTGCACTCCCTGGGTGTATTGTGTAGAGTAAATAATGAGCTTCTTCTAAAATTTGACTTCTTAGTTCTGTTGTATCAGGTACGCATAGCCTTCATTTATATCTGACAGTGCCTTCATCATTAATTGTAAATCCTTCCATAGTCCCTTCTGCTATTTTCTGTTTTATCCTTATAAATTGTCCATCTGTTCTCTGTTTATCTATGATCTGTTCAAATAGAGAAGGTTTCACTTGTATTTGATATAACTGATACACTGATTCTTTGGGACAAACTTCGAATGATAATTTATTCTGTCATCAATTAACTCCTCCTGATCTGTTATTAAACTAGCTAAATTGCTATTTGACTTCTTGCTTAAAGCATCAGCTACAATATTTGCTTTCCCAGGGTGATATTGGATATTCAAATCATAATCTTTCAGTAATTCCAACCATCTCCTTTGCTTCATATTCAACTCTTTTTGAGTGAAAATATATTTTAAACTCTTATGATCTGTATATACATCACATTGTTCCCCATAAAGATAATGCCTCCAAATTTTCAAAGCAAACAATACTGCAGTTAATTCCAAATCATGAGTGGGATAATTCCTTTCATAAGGTTTCAATTGTCGTGAAGCATATGCAATTACCTTCCCATTCTGCATCAATACACAACCAAGACCCTTTTGAGAAGCTTCGCTATAAATAACAAACCCTCCATCACTTGTAGGGGTAGTTAAAACTGGTGCCTTAACTAATCTCTGCTTAAGTTCTTGCAAATTATTTTCACAATCATCAGTCCATTGAAATTTTACCCCCTTTCTTATTAACCTTGTGAGAGGAGTGCATATCCGAGAGAAACCCTCCACGAATCTACGATAATACCCTTCAAGACCAAGAAAGCTACGTATCTCAGTGACATTTGTTGGCCTTGACCAATTCACCACTGCCTCTACCTTAGCAGGATCTACCATAATGCCTTCTGTTGTGACAATATGCCCCAAAAATGGAACACTATGTATCCAAAACTCACACTTCTTCAATTTTGCATATAATTTATTCTCCCTCAAAGTTTGCAATATCATTCTAAGGTGTTCAACATGATCATCCTTTATTTTTGAATAAAATAGAACGTCATCTATAAATATGACCACAAGTTTATCTAAATAGGGTCTGAACACTCTTCGCATTAAATCCATAAAGGCAGTTGATGTATTTGTTAACCCGAATGACATTATCAAAAATTCATAATGTCCATACCGAGTTTGAAAAGCAGTTTTCTGTATATCTTCTTCTTTAATCCTTAATTGATGATATCTTGACTGCAAATCAACTTTAGAAAAGATAGTCGCCCCTTGTAGTTGATTAAACAAATCATCTATTAGAGGTAAAGGGTATTTATTTTTTACAGTCACCTTGTTCAGTTCTCTATAATCAATGCATAATCTCAAACTACCATATTTCTTTTTCACAAATAGAACTGATGCTCCCCAAGGTGACACACTTGGCCAAATAAAACCCTTGTCTAATAATTCTTCCAGCTGTGTTTTTAATTCTATCGTTTTTGTTGGGGCCATTCTGTAAGGTTGTTTAGAAATTGAAAGTACCGCAGGTAATATATCTATTGCAAATTCTATTTCTCTCTGAGGGGGTAATCCTGGTAACTCGACAGGAAAAATATCAGAAAATTCTTTCACTATCGGTATCTCTTCAAGGGATAAAGTTTCTTTGTTTATATCAAATGCTGAAGCTAAATATGTCCGACATCCTTTGTTTATCGACCTTACAGCTTTCATGGCAGAAATAATTTTCACCTGCTGAGATTTATCTGCAACCACCCACATTTTAAAAATAATTTTTCAATCACCACAATCTATTATTGCTTTCCACTTAGATAATCAGTCCATTCCTAATATCACATCAAAATCATGCATAGGCAACAATATCAAGTCTGCTTCTAAATTTATTTCTCCTATTTTGATTGGGCAGGCGTTGCAAATTCTATTTGTACTTGCTAACCGATAAACTAGAGATTCCACATTTACAATCATATCCATTCTTTCATGTGCTATTACATATTTTGCAGTAAATGTACAAGAAATAAAAGAATGCGTAACACCAGAATCAAATAATACTTTGGCAGGATAAGAGTGAATAAGCAATGTACCAATAAGAACATCGTCATGTGCAGTTTGCGCTTCTGCATTGGTTATAGCATGCACCCTAGCATTTGTCCTCTGCCTCTATTGTTCTGGGCCACGAAATGGTGGCGCTGGTTGGCCTCATTTGTAATGTTGGACGCTCTCCAGTTTGTTTGCTTTCAACTTTTTGTGTGCAGTCTTTTGCTCGATGCCCAGGTTGTCTACATTTATAACATGTGATCTCACCTATGCACACCTGAATTGAATGACCAATTTTCCCACACTTCCAGCACTTCCCTGCTTCTTTCCAACATTCTCCTCAGTGATTTTTACCGCAAGTAGGACATGAGGGAATTGACTGCTTCATTTCCACCTTTCTTTCATCATACTGTATCATGCCCTTCTTATGTGGCTTTGTTCCACTATCTGACGTACAATCCTCACGTCTTTTTCCTTGGCGGAAAGCTTGAATTGTATTATCTTCCATTTCTACCATTCTTGTCTGATCTACAGTATCATAATATTGATGAAAATGGTGACTGGCTAGATGCTGTCGTATAAAAGGACGTAACCCCATTCTGAACTTGCAGATTTTAAGGGCAGGGTTCGTCAATACCCATGGAGCAAATCTGGATAGGGCAATGAATTTCGCTGCATACTCTGCCATTGATGATTTTCCTTAGTATAATTGCTCAAACTCCAACAACTTTTGTTGTCTAATTGACTCGGGATAGTATGCCTCATTGAAGTGCAAGAGAAAGTCCTCCAAGTTCATTTGTTACCAAGTAGGGATGCTTAACTTTACTGCATTCCACCACTTAGCTACATTACCTTTCAACATATGAGTGACAAACCGGACTCTTTGTTGTTCACTGCACTGAAGTAATTCAAAAATCTTTTCCAATTCTTCTATCCATTCTTCAGCACTGTTAGGATCAGGATCTCCTCAATAAAGTGGAGGTCGCATGTTCAGAAAATCATTCATGACCCTCCTATGGGCATCAACTTCCCTAACATTCCTTGGTGCATTCCCTCTAGCTGGAGAGTTTTTTTAAACTTGTTGGGTTGTCATTCGTTCCATAGTTTGTAGTGTTTTTAGTATTGCGTCCATCACTTGAGCATTGAGGTCCACAGCCCCTTGTACCTGTCCTGCATTTGATGTTCCAGCAACATCATTTCTAGGATCGTTTTCCCCTAAAGCTTCATTATATCGATCATTTGTGTGTGACGAAGAAGAATTATCATTGACCAACACACTTCCCACCAACCTACGAGTCCTTTTTCTTACTAATCGAGATAGTGGTTCATCCATCACCACTTGCTTTCCCTTATTCTTCTTAGGCGGCATCTCTTTCCTACATCATACCATTAATCTTAAGTATATTTGCACAACTTCTAAAAATTTCTTATTCATATGATAATTAAAAGAGAAACCTATCTAAAGCATCAAATTATTATAACATTCTTAGAAAATAAAAACTTTTAAGCTAATCAGCTAAGTTTACATCATCATCACTAGAACAGTCGTAAAGCTTAGGACCACTAAGTATTATTTCTATTGGTTTATGCTCTATTTCTAGGAGTTCAACCTCATCATCATCATCATCATCATCTTTAATGATTTGAATCTCAAGTTCATCATTTTTATTATTTTCCTGACTTTCTTGTGATTCATCTCCTGAATTTTCTTTAAAATTTGTTGCAAGTTCTTCTTCATATTCTTTATCAGAATATTCTATCGGTTCCTCCTCTACACATTTTTCTTGGTTCATCTGAAATGCCTACATTCTCCGATAAGCATTTCTTCTCGCTTTTGCTTCAGCACTAGTTGCACGTCCAGCTTCGAATTTACGTTTGGGTGACATTGTGTTCTTATATCATAAAAACACTTACTATTTATAATTATTTAGGATTACTTATCTTATTTTTTCTTTGCACTTTCTAAGTCTAATATCATGATTTTACCTTTGGGATGTATTTCAATCTTGGCTCTGATACCACTTGTAACACCCCACCATTTTGAGGTTTTACGAATAAGGTCTACTATGTTCAAGCTGAGAATAAAATCTTCCAATATGGAAATAGATACCAAGAAGCAAAATCATAAAACTTATAACTATTACATCTCAAGTCTACTCCTCATGGAGTTATAAGACATATTCAGTGTCTTTAATCAAAACAAGTAAGCATTATAATATAATTTCAATAAAAATCTAAACTTCATTGTCCTTTGCTTTGCTAGTTTCGCCTTTTTCCCGTGTTGATGAAGGCTTTAATTTATCATTGTATCCCAGTGTTTTCACTGAAAACAAAACTATGTGAGCTGAAAGCTCAGTAAGTAAAAGTGTATTTTTAAAAATTCATTTTGCAATCATTTTAATTTTTTTCAAAAACAAATACAATATTTATATTGTCTTTTATGCACAACAAACTGTAATAAAAACATCTTGATATATGTGTACACAAATGTTAATTTTAAATCATGCATTCATACTGTGGGATTTATCATCTACTTGTGCTCGCGTGCAGCCGTGCTACACATTCGTGAGCAAATTCATCTTCTTTGGTAGTCCTGAGATCGCTACCCAGGTACTACCATACCACTTTACTCCTCGGTGGCAAACCCAATATGCAATTATGCATCATGCTCATGCATTGTGATTAATGCACCACTTAAATTTACTACTTAACATGATTTTGAAATAATAATGCTCATATTTGAATAAATCAACTTGAAAGAAAATTTCAATTTAAATAAATAATCACATTTCATAGCAAATCACAATATTCACATAATATTTTCAAAGTCATGCTTTGTTAAAAGTTTACTTACCTTTAAATAGACTTTAAAACTCCTCTTTTTCAATTTCTTGTAGTGGCCTCAAGTCTCTTTACCTAATTTTCATCACAATATGTTCATTATTTTACTCTAGTTTTCATAAATATTATTTAAAATTTCATTTATGACTTTTTCAAAATTTCTCATAATTTTAATCGGCACAAAATTCTATTTTCTTATATTTATCCACTTTTAAAAAACTTTATAATAATAAAATTTGGACTCATACTTCTTTAATTACTTACTTTAAATTTTTCATATTTTTTGTAATTTTTTATAATTTATTTAATTATTTTTATAGCGCCACACCTTTTAAATAATTATAATTTTAAACTCATTTAATCTTGTAAATATTGACTTTAATTTTTTGGATATTTTTCATAATTTTCTGTATTTTTTTCTAATTTTTCTGTATTTATTTTGATTTTTTTTGCCGGCGCCGACAACTGGCCGCCAGTGGCTGTTTCCGGTGGGCCAGGCCTGTATTGGGCCCGCCAAGTGGACTGGGTTCTTTGTTTGGATGCTTGGTAATGCGCACCAAGTGCTTATCGTTAAGAGCACTATGATCACCAGTTTAATTAAAATTAACCGAAACATATTAAAACTACCACTATGCGGGTGATAATATAGAATAACGGTGAGTCGGGTTGAATCCACAGAGAGGCGATGTAGTTTTGAATTATTTTTAAGAGAAAGAGAGGGTATAGAGAAGAGCGAGAAAGAAGTTAGATTAAAAGGAAAGAAATTAGAGAGAAAGGAGAAAAAATTAGAGAGATAAGAGATAAGAGAGAAGAGAGAGAAAGAGACGTTACAGAGAGAGAAGAAAAGAGAAAATAGAATAAATTAGAGAGAGAAAGGAGAAAGAGAAAGAGACGCTAGAGAGAGAGAAGAAAATAGAAAATAGAAGAAATTAGAGAGAGAAAGAAGAAAGAGAAAAGATTAGAAGAGTTGGAAAGAAAGTGGGACAAGAAGCTAAAATAAAAGAAATTCTAATTAACTAACAACTTAATTAAAGCTATTCTAAGAAAGCAATTAAAGTTATAAAATTCAACTATTAAAACAGGAAAGAGAATTATATTAAATTTAATCTAAAAATTATAAAGCAGTAAATCTAACCTAGGAATCAAAATTAAAAGTTAACAACTACAAAGCACTAAAAACTATAAAGCAGAAAATAAAATTTACATCACCCAAATATGAAGAGCAAATCTCCACTCAATGGAAATTTTATTACTTGGCCCCACCTCCTTGCTAGGGGTCCCACAAGATGGGTCCCACCCAAGGGAAAGAGAGGTTGTTTTTGTTGGTGATGTTTGGATGGACCCTCCTTATATAGAATGTGGGGCACCCCCTTGGGAAGTTCTAGGAACCGATGTGGGATTCCCATTATAGCAGCTACTGCAACTGCTCTTGCCATTTACCGTAGCTTCCTTCTTTGCATCGATTACATCCATGTCTGCAAGAGCTTGCAAATGCTGAAATGGCCCTGCAGCCACCAACCTCTTCAAATTCTTCTCCTCCTCCCGCACGAAATCCTTCCTATTGGATCGAACAGCAAGCAGAGAAACCAGTGCCCGCCCAGCAACATCCTGCATCCCAACCGTCTTAGCAAATTTCATCTTTTTCACATGAGCGGACATGCAGCCAGAAACGGCATTCCTCTGGGTCAGCAGTGATGGCATCGATGGCGGCAGTAGCCTTCTTCCTGACAGCCATTGAACCCATCTCCAACAATCGCGGCAGAGGCCCCAAACCCCCTTTTTCAAATTCGCACTTCCTGGAAGAATCGGAGGCGGCGGCGAGTATTGAAACAGCAGCCACGGCCTGCACCCGAATGGTTGCCGATTAGCAATGGCTGCCGGAGAGATTGCAGGGGAGAGGAATGGGGACGGTGGTGCTTGGACGATAGCTGGTAATTTAGAAAGAGAGTTGCTGCCGTTTTGGAGGATCACAGGGACGATTGATCTTTTCATTGCTGGTGGATTGGTCGTGGGTTCAGCTGTTTGGATTTTCCAGTTGGCCTTTCTACCGGTGATTTGAGGGTGATGGATATTTTGCAGCTGCTGGAAACTGAGCAAGTGTAAAGGCTGAAAGTGACTGGATTTCTGTTTGGGTATTGTTGAAAAATGGGTGCCGGTTGGCTGCCTTTTGGCTCTATTTTGGGGAGGTGCGGTTTTTCAGCGATCGGGCTGCTTTGATTTTTCTGCTATTGTTTCAAATAGATTTTTACGAGTTGTTGCTTGAATGGGTTTTTGGTGGGAGTTTCTGGCCGTGATGAAGGGCTGCTGGACAGAGAAGAAGGCTGATTTGGATTTGTTTGGCCGGTCAAAAAGGGGTTGCGGCTAATAATTTGGATGGGGGTTTAATGGGTTAAAGGGGCGATGCTTATGGTTGGGAATTTTGGAGATGTTCGGTTAAGAGGAGGGAATAGGCAGAAATCGATGTTGTGGCCGAAATTTTGTGATTGAAAATTCGGACGGTTGATTGCAGCTTGGAGGAGATGGGAAGGTGACAGCCGGTCCTTTGAGGTGGGTTTCCTGCTGTAATGGATCGGGGCTGGCCGGTATTTAGGAGAGAGATGCTGCTTTTTTCGTTAGGAGGCAGCCACTGGAAATGGGTTTTGCTGGTTGGAATGAAGGCTGCTTGCTTGGAGCTTATGGGCGAGGCCGGCTAATCCATTTACTGGAATTAGTCGTAGACGACGCTTGGTGATTGGGGCTACTTGGTTCTTTGCTCGTTAATTCAATTGCAAGTTGCTGAAAATTACTGGTTTTGGAGAAGGCAACCATTGACGGTCAAATTGGAGAAGAAGGCGGAGATTGAAGCTTGACTAGACAGTCGTTGCTGCCATGGCTGCCGATTTGGGGAAGATAGAGCACTATAACAGGTGCTCTGGTGGTGCACGGTCTCCTGTACTCATGCAGCATATTACAAATTTAAATAATAATTCTTTGAGAAATAATTTTAATAATATCATACACCATCTTAGTTTTATCCTTTAATTTATTTTGCTCAAATATAGTAATTTACTTTGTTCCCAATATTTTAAAATATAATTATAGTTATATATTTATGATTTTTTCAATTAAATGATTTTATAAATTTGTCCAAATTATATTAATAAGCTAATACACATTTCAACATTAAAATTTTCTAGGGAATTGAGTCATAATTTTATATTTTCAAGAATGTTGCAAAATGACCCATTTTATAGCAAAATTAAAGATTTTACTAAAAATATAATTTTCACAAAATTTCACTTAAAACATACATTTAATTAACATTTTAATACTTAACAGTGTGAATTTAATATGAAATTAAATAAAAAATTTTAGACTTATCACATGGCCAGGTTACTTATGTGGGCTAGGCTTGGTTTCTGTGGGCTTGGGACTAGTGGACTTACTTCTGGGCTTTCTGGTTCACTGGGCTTAGCCCACCAGTCCAGAAGCTTTTTTTTCAACGGTCCATATTCTCTGAATACAATAGCTTATATCTCTTAATATAAATTTCTGTTTGATCTGAAATTTTAAGGGTAAGTTTATAAAATTATGTTTTATAATCTGGACGGTCCATTTCTCAAAATAACATCTCTATCATCAGATTTGACATAAAGGGTCTAATAAAGGGTTAAAATTAAACATCACTTCAAATAACTATGTAAACATCATATATACTGTAAAATATCTCAAATAATGTTTGTAGCGAGTTAGATTATTATTTTTGCTTTTGTATTTTTCTGTAATTATTTTTTTGTATTTTATACTTAAAATACATATTCACCACTCCAAATTTCCATAAAAATTACTATATCTTGAAATCTATAAGTCTTACATGTTGAAATTTTACAGGCAAGCTAAATATATAATTATCTTGTTATTGTGCGGTCAAAATTCTCTTATTATGCCTAGAAGTCCGTTTATTTCATCCTATAGCATTTTCTATCCTTTATTTGATATTTCTCATTGAAATAAGTAAAATTTCAACATCCAACATTTCAATAATACTCAGATGACTAATTAGTCATGCTAGAAACATCGTGAATGGTTTAGATCTACCAAAATGAGTTGCATATATTGAAAATTGATGAGATTAATCGAAAAGTTGTGCTACTCAACTTACCTCCACAAAAACTCTTTCTTCTTCATTCGTCTCTGTTGTCTCCTACGGAACTCTTTCCTTCGAATGGCTGAAACTCACTACGTCTCCCCCTTATATACTAATCCATTCGTTAAACGGCTGAGATTAACGCCATTAATCTCCACCGTTTTCTGCATGGCCATAAATCTCATCCGTTTCTTAAAAACGGATGAAAACAGACGGTTGTTACACTTTCTATTGATATATTTGATTGTAAATTATAGAAAGAAAGCAAACTTGGAAAGCAATGTTGTGTGATTTAGATGATTGTTTTCGGGGGTTGAAAGTCGGCTCAAAATAGCCAAATTTCTTGTGTTTTTTAGTGAGTTTTTCTGTAGCCTAGCAAATAAAGATGAATTTTGATCTTCTCAAGCTGGTTGGAAATTTCGCATCCGATGCTCGAAAGGGTGGCGGATAAAAATCTAGCCGTTGGATGAACTTATGAAAAAGTAGCTAACAGGGATGTCATTAATGCCTGGAAACATAACAGGCAGGTCCTTGTCAGAATAGCTCTTTACAAGATGCATCCTGCCACAGAAGGAAAGAACAAGGGCCATAGAAGTTGTCGATTTGGGGTATGCTCAATTCAATTTCGGAGGAAGAAGAAAAGAAAAGAAAAGATAATCAACCTGCCTGCTTGCGTCCGCTGCTTCTCTGAGAACGTCCATTACACTTAACCCAACATAGTTGATAAAAACTTTCTTTACGCTCATCAATGGTAAACAAATAGCAAAAACTATCCATTACACTTAATTTCAATACAAATGCTCTGATTTGCTTATAACGGGTGTGTTTAGTAATGAATAAAACTTTTGATGAAAATTTATAGAGAGTAAAAGTTGTCAAATGATGCGATATCATAGGGGTAATAATGAGTAGTAAAGAGGATAAAGTTAAAATAGATAGATTAGTTATGTGGATAGTTGTGTAAAAATGATTGAAAAGTAAGGTAGTTGTATAGAAAAATGTGAAAAAATAATTAAAAAATATAATAGTAGTGGAGAGTGAAAAGTTTTAGATTGAAAAGTTTTAACTTGACATTTTTTATCAATTGCCAAACACACAGGTTTTGCACTCATAAATAGTATACAGATAATACGAGTTGTCCACATTAACAACCTATTTGACAAGAGCTTCATCTGCCAAAAAAACAATTAATAAGTAAACTTTGATCAAAATTTGCCTTCAATCTCCAAGACTTTGAGCATACCCTACATAATTTTGCAGTTCAAGTATGCACTTAGCTGCTCAAGGATAAGAACAAAATCTGTAACTGAACAAACTCTTCTCAAGGATACTATAACAACTTAATCTGTAATTAGAATCACCAAGCTTAGTAGTAGGAACTGGTTTGCATTAGAAGCAAGAAACAACTATTTTTTCCCAAATAGAAAATGCGAATCATCCAACGGCCAGCTTTCCATGCATCCCACTTGGCTCTATCAACTGAATTAAGCATTCCGAGGGGGCTTGAAGGAGTTAAGAAAGAAAATCACTATAAAAAAAATGAAATGGGTATGATACTACCGAATTTATAGATCATTTTTGTAATTTTGAGATCATCTCAAAAATTTATAGAACATTTTTTACAAGTCAGAAAAACCAAAGTTCCCAAATTTGTAGATCATTTTTTACAAGTTCGGATTCATCATGAAAATTTATAGAAAATTTTTTACAAGTCCAAGATCATCACGAAATGGAGTTGAAATTTTCGGACAGTTCAGTTTGAAAAATCTAGAGTTATTCAGGATGGTTCAAAAATCTCAATAAATATTAGGAGCTAATTCGAAATTGCAATGCAAACCAACCTATGCTAGTGAACATGTAGATGGAGGAAAGCCGGTGGAGATACAGACGAAAGAAGGCCTCTTGTGGGACGAGATGTGCGGCAGAAGGAAGAAGCCTCTTGTGGGCTGCCACCGGGCAGCCTGCTAGAGAAGAGACATCATGGGAGACCCAGGAGACGGAGTGCGTAACACTGTCACTGGTCGCAAAGGGGACCAATCCTGCCGTCGAAGAGAAAAAATGTGGAGCTCGGAGAGCAAAACTGTGCCTGGCTGCATTCTGTGGAGAAAAAATGTTGAGCTGAGAAAGAAAAACTGTGTCTGTATGCATCCTGTAAAGAGTTGTTTCTAACAGGGACTCGCCTGTTATTTTTCCAGGCATTAATGACGTCCCTGTCAGCTACTTTTTCAGAACTTCATCCAACGACCAGATTTTTATCCACCACCCTCCCTCCTTAGCATCGAACGGGCGAGCGGGCTAGTCGAAAACACGCGTAGTATCTGCCTGGCCTGAAAAGATCAAAATTCAATAAGATTAATATAAACTGACCGTTTTACATCAATGTTGATTTTCTCTATGTACGTTAATCTAAGACATTGAAAAATTAATGGGGAATTAATTTCCATTGGGACATTCTAACTTAGGAAGGAGGTAAGATGTTGAGCCTATATTTTACCTATGACCATCTATTGCTTCAAGTTTCGGCCACAGTACATGAAAATGTTGAATTATCATGCAAACTTTAGTGGTCGATGTAATAACTTTGAGTTTTATATGATGCAAGATTGCTACTGTGGAACCCCAAATTTTAGGACCATGTATGAAATCCTAAGGTCATGAACCCTAAGTAATGTATTGACTTTTATATGAAATAAATATATGATTTCCATAATATATGGAATTGAAGAATCAAATAATTAATTATGAAATATAATTTTAAATGAATAGTAAATGTGAATAGTGGAACGTGAATAGTGACCATGTGGTTAAGATAAAGTGATAAGTTAATCATTTTGGATTAACTTAATCACGAAAAGACCAAATTACAATTTTACAAAAGTGAGATTAAATTATAAATTTAGAAAAGATGATTGATTGGTAATTTTGACAAAAGTGGAGGCACGAAGTGCACTTAATGGAAATTTACGAAGGTTATGTTTGGAATTTATAAGAAAATAGAGGGTAATTTATGATCTTACTAAGATTAGCTATGAAAATGAATTTTTACAAATATTTCGGGAAGGAATTTCAAAATTCTGAATTATACAAATTGAAACTGTTTAAATTTACGGAACTTATGGAAAAATAAAAATAAATGTAAAATTTTTGGCTAATTAGGGGCTCTAATTAAGGGCTTATATTCATGCTCACTGTTTTGATTAGATCTAAATATACATAACTCAGAATCACATATAAATTTAATAGAGAGTACTAAATTATATGCTCTCTAATCTAGACGGATCAGATTATGAAAAATAGTTGACTAAATTGTCAAACTTGAATGTATTAAAAAGCGTGATAAAGGTAATAAATTCCACCGCCCCGCACGTACACGTTGATATTTTAAATTTTTTTATATAATTATTTAGTTAATTAATATCTTAATGTATATAAGATTGTTTGAGATGAAACTTTTGGAGCAAGCCTATTTTAATATACCCTACATAATGAATAGATTAAATTTTGCAAAATATGTCTACAAATTTTTAAAATGAAATTTTATGTCAAAATATGATTTTGATTAAGTTAAAATATGTACTTCGCTCCAATTGAGGTGAAATTTTATGGGTAATCCTATTTTAATATTCTCAATTTAATGAAGGAATGAAATTTTGGAAAACATGTCTCCAAAATTTTAAAATGAGACTTTTTATACAAATATGAATTAGTTAATTAAAATAAAATAGAATTTTTTTTCAAAATTCCGAAAGGTACATTTTGTGAGAAATTGTGTATATATTAATAAAGAAAATTTTCATAATATATAAGTGTGAATATAGGCAGCTATGATTTAATTAACTAATGTTGGAATTTACCGTTTTAAAAAAAAAAAAAGAAAAAGAAAAAGAGAGGAACAGCGCTGGCAGTAAAAGGAGGTGCCCCGTGCATGAAATAATTGTTGGAATTACAGAAAAGCAACAGCTGTAAAATTTTGAGCGGTAACCTTAGGTTAGAATCAATTAACTATGGTAAACCTATCAGCTATAATATAAAAACGAGCATCTGATGGGTCGTGCATTTCAGCATCGGTATCAAATTCTCAAACCAAAGTGCTAGCTAGCAACAGAACCACGCTACGGATACTCCAAGTATGTCAAACAGGTTCTTCTCCATTTTTAAGTCTTCGTGACAGCATTTTTATTTTATTTCAGTTTTGGAATTCATTTAGTTAATCAAATATTCTAAGTAATCGCTAATATAATAAATATATTTCTGGATGCGTGATGTTAATACCGATTCAGCAGATTCTAATGCAGCATGATTTTGCCGTTAAATCAATTCAGAAAATTTTAACAAGCTGCTGGACGTTGATAAATATATATTGTTTTGATTTTTCATTTAACAACAAATTTCTGAACGTTAATTTATTAAATTGCTGATGAACGTTAATTGATTTAATTTCTGCTGCACGTTAATTATTTAATAAACAGCATTTATAAAAAAAATGTTGAACGCTGCTGGATATGAAATATTGGACGGGCAGCAGGTATTTTTGGTTTTGATTTCATTAAATAAACTATGATTTAAATATCCTGTGGATTGTTATTTATATGATTAATATTTTGTTGAAGACATGATTGATATCAATAATTAATTCAGCATGATTTGAAAACTATTTAATTAAATCAGCTTGATGTATTGTTAAATGAAAAGTTGCAAGTATTGAAATAATTAATAGATATATAATCATACATGTATATAACGTCTAAATCAGATTTATATTAATAATTTAAGCAGCCTATGAAATATTGGGTATAAGTGACGTTTAAAACAGATTTTATTATCTTATAATCATGTTTAAAGCATAATTTATGAATAATGAAAGGATGGGTAGAAATTACTGGCCAATCAGATTCTTATGTTTAATCTATAGTTATGTGCAAGTGACCGTCCAACATAAGCTATTTATGGGATGATACCATTATAAATTTGATATGAAAATAAACATGAGTATTTCGAGTATCCAGAAAATATATGAAAGAAAATTCTGTTATGAATAAAAGTAGGCGTCCATGGTGGAACGGAATTTATGGAATTGAGAAGGGAAATCAAAGGTAGAAATTGGTCAAAATTTAAAGTGAAAAAGGTTTGGGTTAGAAAAATAAGTTCAATGTGCAAGCTCGAAATGTTATAAATAGTCCTTTTCATTTGTATAGGAAAAGGAAAAGGAAAAGGAAAAGGTACAAGTGAAAGATACAAGTTGATTACGCAGGTAAGCAAGCAAACCTTTTGAAAATACAATTTTATACGACCTTATTCTGCAATCTTAAATTGTCTTGGAAATTGCTTCGTTAAAAGAAAATCCTTTTAATGTTGAAAAATATTGAAATACAAATGTTGAAAAGGTTGTGTTGAAAGGAAAATGAGTTTTTTTAAAATGATATTTGAAATAAATGTATTGAATAGTTTTATTTCAAGGTTTTGAAGTATTTTAAGGATATGTTTCAAAGGTTCTCTAAATATTGGATTATTTTGGAATTTCCAAAATCCATTGTTTCTAGCAGGATTTAAGGAAGGCCAACACGATAAATTAATTTAAAAAAAGATTTGAGTAATGTTCAAAGGATTATACAAGTCTATCACATATAGAAATGAACAATAAGACAGGTAGACAAAAGTATATGATATTAGATGAAAGTTTCAAATATTTTTAAAGACGTTTTGTCATTCAAAAATTATTTACAAAAACGGTTAGAAAATATTGTTATTTTAAATGTTTTCCTTGAATACTTCAAATTATTTATGAAATATAAATGTTTTAAGGTTGGCCATCCTTACAAAACATTTTGAGCATAGAACTCGTTAACATGGGTTAAGCCCAGTTTTTATGATTTGAAAGGAATACAGGCGGAGGTCTGTAGTATTTTATGAAAGCATATTAGCATCAAGTTTTCAGAAAAAGGACACAGACTGTGGTCTGTGGTTTTTATAAAATCATACTAGCATGTGAATGTGAAGGAAAAGTGTGCACAAGAGTTATGTACTAGGTCTACTGTAGAGGATATGCATGCCGGACGCGGTTGCAAATTGGGCTCCCTTTGCATAGGCCGAGTCGCTTGAATAAGGCTAAATGTCGGCGGCGCCTTCCCTGCAATGGGAGATGGACACGGATAGCCGCCTGGCTCGTGGGCTATCACCTGGAAGGGTTTCTCTCCTAAGGAAGGATGATCACTTGATAAGTGTCACCTACCAGATGGACAGAGATGTATTGCATGTTGCATATGCTTAAAAAGGGTTTTATGAAAAGTATTTTAGGACATGAGAATGTCCTATGAGAAAAGGAGCTTCAATGAAAAATGTTTAGAACATAAATATGTCTATGAAAAAAGAATTTATATGTCAAGTTTTACAAGCATATGTTTGCCATGAATTGGGATTATGAAATATTTGTGAAAGGTACTTATGAAAAGGTTTCCTCCAATTGCTAGTCGAACGCTTGTTAAGCGTCTACTACTGAAAGGTGAGAAATGCATTTAAAATGAAAAATGCTTGCTTATTGAGTTTCGACTCATGTTTTGTTTTCCCGAACCATAGACAGGTACTGCATAGGCCATGAAGGAAAGGAAAAGAGTATGAAGAAAACTTTTCAACAAGTTGGTCTGTATATGGTATGAATGATTATATGGAATCTTCAAAATATGTATGTACGAAATGTTTAGATTGAAAGAACTTGTGATGTAGATAAATCAGTTATTATGATATGAATAATATATGTGAAATTAATGACAAGAATATGTTCATATATGATGATATGATATTATTATGAGTATCATGCGTAAAGTTGATGACAAGTGTTTGTTATGTGATGAAAAACAAAAGAAAAGGAATGAAAGAAAAAAAAAATTTGGACGAGATCCAAATAAAAATCCCGCCGTGTGATCAGGGCAACAATCCTGAGTCACGTTTACCAATCGATAAAGATCCCGGAGTAAGGCTTCTAGGCACCCTGGGTCGGGGCGCCACAGCTACTGCTAATTTTTTCAGAATTCTTTTCTCCTCTTATCCAATATCTGTTGTTTTACTTGTTTATTGGAAGAGATTGTGTCGAACTGCTAGCATTCTATGTAGGCAATATTTGGTGACATGTTGCAGTCGAAATTTTTATTAGCCAAGTCGTCAGGTCTTGCTAACATTAATTCATCAGATCTGATTTTCCATTTGACGTAAATAATACTTGACATGACATTCTAATTTTTATTCATTTTATCTAGATTCTGGAAAATCGATAGTTTGCTTTAAGAGAGTAATATTTTTTTCGAGTTATTGATGGATCTTCAGCAAACTTTCCAAAGTTAGCAGAACTTGGTTGATGCTTTCTTGTTGATTGGTGGTTGAACTTCATTTGTTAGTTACATAGATCTTATAGAGTGATATGCATAACCTTGCAGTAGAATGCTGTTGTCATGGACTCATGAATTACTCTAGGATAAACACTTTATATCTAGTGGAACTGATTGCATACATTTATCTTTTTTGTCAAAGAGAGTGCACATGATCTCATTTCCTCAACTTTACTACAGTGGGCCATATAGGTCATAATGTAATGTAAACTTACTAAGATTTGCGTTTATGGCTAACACAATAACAATACAAGAAATCACTATTAGAAAATATGATTGTTTGCCTTCTAAGAAAGTATTAAATTATTTCTATGGGTAATAGTCATTTCTCACAAAGATTGTTCTCTTTTTGTGCTCCTAATGTCACACATTTGAATGTTTTGTTATACTTTCAGAGTTCAAGCTATAAGATGGACTGAGGATATACTATCTGGTGTGGAAGTCAACAAGTTCGAAGGAAGTTTCATTAGATTGTCATTGAAAATAGTTTTGCCAAAATTGGATGTGTTGCTATGCAAGCAGCGGATGGAATGTGTTACTGTGCCATTTGCACAACATCATTAGCTAATGGTTGAAGTTGTGCCCGGGACAACATAGCTGGAGAATGTTAAGTTATTTCTCTTGATTTTAAAATTTTGCCTTTTGGAGATCAATTCTAAGCGATCTACTAAAGTTTCATATTTGTGTTCATGATTATTTCTAGCTGCTTGTCCACATTCTAAAGTAGAATGTTATGTAGCGTGCTTGATCCATTATAGTGATTAATAAGCATAATGGATGTATAATATGTAACAGTAACTTCTTGATGATTTTAGTTGGGTTAGGATTTAGGATTACTGATTTAACTTAGAGCTAATTTAACTTTATGAATGAACCATCTTATTTTCAACTGATTTGTTAATGTGATTTATGTTTTATTAATAAGTATGTACAATTCTGGTCTAACTTTTGCAAATCTTCCCAAACGATGTATATATTGGTGAAGTTGCAGAAGCTGGCAATTCTCTTCGATATGAATCTTTCAATGAATTTTTAGACAAGTGAAAACTAATTAGGGCAACAATCTACTTCTTAATCAGTTTTAGATACTTATGAGCACACTGTAGGTTTTATATACTTATATTTCATATTCAGGGATCTAATGAATGCCATGTAGGTTCTTGAATTTGTTCTCTTATTACATCTTCAATTTGTGAAGAGATATCTTCTTAGTATAAACTCACTAGGTGTATATCTTAGAATGGAAAAATTGATTATTTCGTGACCAATTTAATTTTTCTTATGGTATATATTTTTCTTTGATGAACATTTTTTAGTTGGGTCCTTGGAGATTGGCTGTAGTTGAGATCCTCTCGATTAGTTAGCTTTTCATCAAATATCTCCAAGTTGAACCGAGGTCCTTTTCAATGAGTGCTCTTCTTGCACTCAGAGCATTCTAGATGAATAATGGTGGACTAGGACTATATGAGACTACTCCATACTGGAATTTGCTATATGAGATATGCATTCAAACCTGACTTTGCTATTACTTTTTACCTTTCTAGTTTTGCAAGGAAAATAGTTATGGTCGCTAGAAAGGAAGCAATGACTCCTCATGGAGAAGTCTTCTAAAATTCATTTGTTTAGTGAATAAGTTGTTAGAGTTGCTAATTTAATGTCATTATTGTTATCTTTTGGGATTTGAAAATTTAAACTCAACATAGCTTGAGGAAATTCGTAGCTTGAGATGTGAAATAGTATTTTAAGAGATGTCGTTGAGAGGCGAAATATCATGACAACATGCCTACATGGTTTATGGACATGGGATATTCTTTGTTGGTTTCGTTCTTATTTATCAAGGCTTCTTTTATAAGCAAAAGTATCATATTTCATTTGTCATTTCTATTTTCTTTATTACCAAATTTGTGTCCCTCCTATTCTCTCCATGATTCAGGTGTCACTTCATTATTTGTACCTACTCTTGCTTAGAAGATTGAAGTATAAGAAGGGAATGCCTGGATTTAAATTTTTTATATGTAACAGTGAGATATTTAGAAAACTAATCTTATATATCGTGGAATGTGTTTCTTTAAGGAGTTTTATGTAGAAATTTTTCTGCCTTGTACTTTTAATTGATTTTGGTTGTACAACATTGTAGTATTTTAAGGTATATTAATGTACTTTGTTCTTTTTTTTCACTAATGGGTTGTTTGCCACGCATTACTGTAGACAAAAAAAATAATATGAAATATAATAATTATATGGTTCTTAAAAGAAAATAATTTAAATATTATTTATTCCAATGAATTTAAAAGTTAATTGCAATGAAATTTATGATTTATTGCAACGAATGTATTCATTAGTAATATATTTAACTATGGTTAATTTGCAAGCTGCAACAAAAAATTTCATTGCTAATGTGAATTAATTGCAATGATAAAATTTTGTTGCAAATTGATCCATGTAGTTTGTGTTATAGGTTGCAACGAAATTTTCGTTGCTAATGATTGTCAATTGCAATGAAAAAGTCGTCGTAAATTTAATCTTATTGGAATGTAAGTAATCGTAGCTACTTGCATTGAATTGCAACGCAATTGTTCATTGCTAATATATGATTAGTTGCAACAAAACTCATTTTCGTTCCTAGATATCAATAGTGACAGCCATGTTGCAACAAACGTGCAACGAAAATGTACGTTGCAATTGGTGACTTCTTCCAACTTTTTTACCAGTTGCAACGAAAATGTAAGTTGCAATTAGTGAGTTTTCTTGTAGTAAGTTATTCTACTACTTGTTTCTTTTCAAGACTTAATTTGTCCATTAGAGAAGCTACGCCAATTAGTCTGTCCATTACAATTTCTTTACCGGTTATAATTACTGCTTCTACTGACGATTCTACAAACATTAGCTCTGCAAACTGTTCTTTTGAGATTACTATTTGCTTTTGTTCTTTCGCTTGTTCCTTTATATATAATCGGAACCACTAATTTTGAATTGTAATCCACAGAATCATTCTAATTTTGATGCTGAACTGTCTATCAGAAATAGATAATTTTTCTTCAAAAATATGATTTTGATATTCCCGCGATTACTCTTCCATTTGAGACTCCATCTGTGGTTCTCTTAGGGGTCTTTTAGGCACATATTTTTCTGTCAGTTCTACCTTTTTCTTTTTTCTTTACTATGTATTAGTACATATGATATGTACGTTAATACTAAAATATTAATATATTTCTATATAGAAAATATTCTAAAATACTATATATACCAATAGTATATTTGTTACAATAATTAATGCAATAATAATACTAACATTAACATAGTATATATTATTAATATATTAATAGCGTTTGATAATACTACCTAAAAATAATTTTTTAGTATATGTATATAGGGAAGATGACGCTATGTTTGTTTTTGATGAATAATGAAAATATGTAATTGTATTTTATATTCTTGAAAATGTGTATTCATATTTAAAATTTTGTTCAAAACATGTGGTCATGACATTTGTAAATGAGCTTTATGATTTTAAGAGTAACAAATTAAAGATCATTACATCATTATTTAGTCGCGCTCAACATTAATTAAAGAGAAAAAAAGGAAAACCTGGACAGTTACCATTATATATAGATTTCAAAAATTTGGGCTCGTCTTATTTAGTAAGACACAAAGAAAAAATTAAATGTAATTACATCATCTTACAAAAAAAATTACATATATTTTTTTATATATACTAACATTGAACGTAAATTAAAATGGAAGTAAAAAGAAAGGGGAAAAAAAAATCTGAGTTTAAAAAGGCATGAGACAACAAACAAACAAACAAGAACATCACCACATGGTTGGCATGGGCGCGGCGGCATTTCCAATATTCCTGATCTTTCACCCATGGATGGATCTAATCATCATCATCATCTCCTTCTCACCATCGACGCGGGTGTTCCGTCGAACAGCTCGTCAATACAGTTCTCTAGCTCCTCCGGCCCGTACTTGATGTACTTCTCGGTCTGCCTCCCAGGGTCCAGATACTGCTGGAAGCGTCCTAAGAAGGCCCGATAGGCCGGTATGACGACGGCAGAGATGGACACTCGCAGCTCCGACTGCAGCTGCTCGTCACTCACCACCCACATGCTCTGCGTCTTGTGGATCTCCTCAAACACAGCGTTGAAGGTCTTGAATCGCTCCTTGAGTGCCGGCTTCACTATCGCTCCCTTCCCCTGCATTAACCCCTCATGTTTAAGGCATTGCAGCACCTTCCCCCATGTCTCTCGCTGATAGTTCTTGTGGTATTGCCGCAGGTCCGACGACCGCTTTCGGCACCAGTTCCCCCCGAGCAGCTCATGGATCTCTGCCGACCCCTTAATCTTCTGCATAATATAACGCCCATTATTCATCAAGAATATGTAGCTCAAGGAAATGTCCCGGTACAGCTTCGATTTCGATTCTAAGTTGGAATCTAACAGATCCATTACTGCCATCAGCTGCACCGAGAAAGGCGATGGTGGGCTCGACTCCTCCGACGCATTGCTACTGTGCCTTGCAATTGCAGCGACAGGAGCATCATTCGACCCGCCGACGTTGCCCTCTTCTGCGCTCGAAGAATCATCGGGTTTCTCCTCCTTAAGGTGGTCTTGGAACACTTGCTCCAGCGTCTCCTTGTACTCGCACACGTACTTGACATAGTTCATCACATAGCGTGTCAGCGGGTGCACGGCACCGCCCGGCATCGGCGTCTTCCCGTTGTCACTCTTAATGGAGTTCTCTAGATCGCAAAAGATGCTGATGGCCAAGCTCCCCAATCTGCACTGTGCGGCATATGCTTCGGTTATGAGATCGGAGGGGGAGGGGAAGAGCTGTCTGTCATCTGTCATCGCCTGGCGTAGGTCGCGGAGGGTCTCATACACATCTAAGAACTTGAAGAGCTTCTCAGCAGAGCGCTTGGTGAACGTGACGGCCTCCGCGAAATTGAGCAGCTGGCTCATGAAGACGAAAGCCAGGTCAGCGTAGAGGTGGGTTCCAACGGAGGAGCAGTGGGAGAAGACAGAGTTGGAGAATTTGCACTCTTCAGGGAGCAGGATCGTCGTGCCTCGCTTGCATGCTTTGATCCACGTCCCTATATCGTTCTCTAATGCTTCCCATGTCATCTTCTGCACGTCGTCGATGCTCATGCGCTCCCATCCCATCTTCGATAGCGTCTCCACAAATGCGCTTCTTCGAGCTGCGGCGAACGTCAAGCAGCACTCTCCCTCATATCCCGCCATGAACATCGCCTTGGCTATCATGCCCATTCGCCCCACTGCCTCCGCCGAGTAGCAAGGGAAGCTCGCTTCCAGCCCATCGCCGGCCCTCGGGGTGCATTTCTCTGCCGCCTCTTGTAATTGGTTCGATGAACTCATGGACATTTGCCTCGTTTTCAGATCCCCGGCTCCGGCTCCGCTGTCGCCGCCACCCGCAACGGAGTCGTCGAGGAGGAGAGCGCGGAACTCGTCCTCCAGAAATAGCATCGCACGGTGCAGGAGAGCGCTGGTGCGGTGGACGGTGGAGACGCAGGTGGGCTGCGACGATAACACGCCCAGCGAACCCGCCAGCTTCATCACCTTATCGAACGCCTCCAGCAGCGTCGATGCTTCTTCGTCGGTGGATTCTCGACTCCACCTCCCGAAGTCCTTGGGGACATCGTACTTGGCGATTTCACTTTCCACCATCTTTACTAACTTCTCGATGGAGTCTGGAAGTTGAAGCGAAGGGCGCTGAGATTCCGTTTCTTCCGTTTTCTTTTTGGGGCTCTCTTTCTCTTCCGGTGACTGTTTGTTTCCTACTTCTTCTTCTTCTTCTGTGTGGGGAGAGATATTGCAGGTTTTTGGTGAGGAATCGCTTTCTGGGTTACGATCTTGATCATCTTTCTTTTCAAGGGCCACATTAGGTTTCTGGTCATCTTTGTTTCCATATTGTTGTTGTTGTTGTTGTTCGTCATCTTGTAGCTGGTTTGGCAGTGCACGAAGAAACTGGTCGATCTCTTCCGATATCTTTTGATAGTCTGTATTGATATCAAGCTCCCTGGATTCTTCAGCTTCTCCCTCTTCTTTTTTCTCGTTGGGGGTCTCTTTCTCCTCCTCGTTGGGTTGCTCTTCATTATCGTTGGGGTTGCTGGGGAGAGGAGTCTCGCAGGATTTCTCTTCTCTGGCAATTATAAAGCTAGCGGTTTTCTCCATTCTTTGTTTGTTTGAGAGAGGGAATGAAGGAGATGAGGGTGGGGAAGATAGAGAAGAGAAGATGAGATTGGAATGTAAGAGCGGACGAAAGGGGTGATTGCTCAAAAATGTGTGGTGGAAATGATGATAGAGAGAGGACGAGGGTGCGCATGAACGATTGAAGATACGGGACGGGAATGGTGTCCGTCGTTGTTCCTCATCAGCCGCTCTGACTTTGACCCCATTCTTCCGGAGTAGTTTCTACGATGAGCAATTCGGTGTCGTTGGAAAGCTATACTCCGCAGATATCGTGTGTCGTCGAGCACATGTCGGTTGTCACATCAATATCTTTCCTCTTATGTTTTCTTAAAGATTAGATTTTTTCTTTGATAAAAAAATTAGATCTTTTTAAAATAATTTTTATGACGTATTCTACTCATTTTCATGAATTTTACCAGTAGTTTCACTGGTTCTTTTGAACCTTCAGAAATTTTAAATATACTTATATATTTTAGACAAAATTTCATTTATATTCACTCTATAGTTACGAATTTATAAATAAAAATTCGCGTTTAAATGATATATAATTCTAACTATATTGGTAGATACGATTATATAGCTATAAAGTACTAAAAATTTATTTTAATGTAAAATTTAGCTTAAGAGTATAATTACCGTTTAAGTATATTTGTTATTTTGCAAGGATCACAGGTATAAATAGAAATTTAGACAAAATATACAAGTATATTTGGAATTTTTGAAAATTTATAAGTATAAGCATAATTAAGAATAAAATTTGTAAATATATATAGAATTTGACTTAGTTTTTATTTTAAAAAATTACAAACCAATACTGTATAGAATATAGTTTCATTAAATCATAGGCAAGTCCTCAAAATTTTAAAATATTTTGTAAAAAAATTTTAATTTTTAAAGAGAAATTTCATGCATACTCATAATGTTTGCCCCAAAATTTTCATGAACAAACTTTTAGAAATTTTCTTGCATATACCTAATTACCTATTAAATTTGCTCCAAATTTCTTTAATCCTTGATAAGCTTATTTTGTCTTTTAATTTTTCTTCCAAATACTAACAACACAATAGGTAAATAATAATTCCACCAAAATTTTTATACTATAAATGTTATGATAATATATAATTATAATTAGTATAATACTATGTAATATAATAGTATTATATTTAGCATATACTAGTATATTATATGGCATTATAGTATATACTGTAATAATATATCTTTTTATTATTGGGCATGATACAATTTTACATCTGATGTTACATTAAACTCCACCTATATTAAACTTGGACACACTGTCAAGAAATAAATACTTGGAGGCATTTGCCGAGAGTTGAGCAAGGGTGTTACCATTGAGGTCGAACCCCTCGTGGTTATAATATAATAGTATTCTTCTTCTTATTATTCTTATTATTATTATTATTATTATTATTATTATTATTATTATTATTATTATTATCATCCTTATCATCATCGATATAATAATGTAATAGTATTGCATTATTATGTAATAGATATAGTACACGATATATTAATATACAGTAATATTATTATGTTTGGGTTTGCTTTTATGTAACCGGATTGCATAAAAGTTATTTTGTATAATCTTTTTATTTTTAAGATGTTAATTATTAATGTAAAATTCAATCCATTTATTATATCTAACATGATTTATTTATCTAAATGATTGAGTTTCATTCAAATCAACTTTGTATGGGCCACGTTTGCTCAAAAATAAATATATTCAGCTCATTAATTTTACACATTTATTTATTTATTTATTATTATTATTATTATTATTACACATTTATTAATTTTACAAATTTATAAATGAGATCAATATACAATAATACTAATGAAATGATATGGTTTTCAAGATAATATAAATGATGTAAAATATAATAAATGAAGTGAATTTTTTTATCAATCATCAAAATATTAAAAATTAATGAGATTACATAGAAGAGGTATTTCATAGGAGCGGACTAATGCATATATGAATATAATATTATATCGAGTGATCCTATCATAACATCTATTTTTTAAGTTTTTAAAAATGCTTTAACAAAACTTTTAATCTATGTGTATATTATTTATAAATCAAGTTTTACTAATTTTGAAAACATGTATATGTTTATTTTATATTTTTAAATACAAGGGTATTGTGGTCATTTTCACCCCTATGAAAATGACAATAATATATATGTTTAAAAATACAAAATAAATACACACATAGTTAAAAATGATAAAAAATTTGCTTTATAGATAATATATGTCTGGATTAATATTTTTATTAAAAAGACGTCAAAAATTTTAAAAATAGTATTTCAAACTGGTCTAAGATGGGATCATGTTCGACCCATCCGAGAAGATCATGACTCTAACATTATAACTTATTAATATACAACATATATATTAGTATTATAATAATATACCGTTATACCGGCTACGCATGCGAGGCGCGATGATTATAAAATTAAAATCTAATAAATCACTTATTTGAATATGGATGAAGTTTCATTCAAAGAAGGGAGTTTAATTGAAAATGGTGCCAAATCAGTGAAGCTGTCTCGTCTGAAAATGGTGTAAAATTAATATAATAAAATAGTTTGATTTAGATATTAATTTAAATTTTTTATTTTAATGTCTAACCGATTAAGACATCAATCCTATATTATAATTTTCAGGCGAATCTATATATTTTTAAGCAAATGTGGCTCATTTAAGACTAATCGAAAATTTAGAATTATTTTTGCTATCATGCTAAAACAAACGATACTATTGCTAGTTACTCGAGGAAATTTTACTCGTATAATAATCCCTTTTATAGTTGGCAACACCTCAGATGGGTCGCAACGTTTGTGGTTGATCCCCGCTACTTTCTGATTCTTGAGGGTAATGATTAAAAATAGCAGGCCCGTATTGTTTTCAAGGCCCAGACCGGCCCAGCCCTTGTTGCACTGCTGAGCGCCTGAGCTGAGAGAATGTCAGTGCCGGAGAAGCAATGGGAGGATATTTTCGGAATTCTGCTTCACGGAATATATAAAGGAGCAGCTTGCCCTCAAAACCAGCCCCAGCCTATCCTTTTTACAAGTTTCAACATCTGCTCTCCCTCTCTCGCTCGCCTCCTGCAAAGGTGTTTTCATTTCTCCCAAGTTGCTATTTCACTGCGCCGTTTCTTTTCTTTCCCTTAGAGTATTATCCAATGCCCTCTTTATTCATCGGCTGCGGCTGCGGATGTGGGCGTGGGTGTCGATGTGTGGTTCTTCCCATGTAGGCTTTTGCAGGACGTTAGTGTCTGCCTCTACAAGTTGGATTTTTTTTTTTTCTCTTTTCCTTTGGCTGCTAGGGTTTTGTTAGAAGTGGAGCGTTGATTTTAGGTTGTTGCTTCTATTTTCCGCATTTCTGTCTTTGATTGAGGCAATCTGGGACGAATTGTGGGCTCATGTTGGCTGACAAAATCATTTCCATATTGTCTGTATAGGATTTTCAAGATAGGGGGTCCCACGTCCCCTTCACAGTTTGTTTTAGTTTAATTAAAAATTGGAATTTTCAGATGATTTAGCTGGAGCACTGAGAGGTGGTTCGTAGACTTTTTATGTCTCATTGTATTGAGTTCCATCCTGAAGTACGATAGGAGAATTTGATATATAGGTTAGGCATTGAGCATTTTCAACTTCGATGGTGTTTTTGTACGGATGAGGATTTTCTTCTCCAGTCAATTAACTAAAGCTTATCTAGGATCATGTCATCGCTTTTGTTCTGTCAGTATGCTACGTTGTTAGTTTGAACTTGTGTTCTGTAATTTGAATGGTGGGTGTTTATTTGAATTCTTGATGGTGGAAGTAGAAGAAAGTCTTTGAATGGACATGTGTGAAAGTGCAGTTGGATTGAAATGAGATGTGAGAAATGACTAAATTAAAGTATAGCCTTGCAGCCAGTAGGTTCTGTTGCCTGTTAGTAGGCAGTTTTTTTTTTTTTTTTTTTTTTTCAATTTAGTCTGAATGTCGGCTATGACTGTAAGTACGTTCCAAATTGGGGCCTTTTTCTTCAAAAAATTAGCGCTGAATTCCTAGGAAACTGGTCTGTAGTTCAGTGTTTGTTGATCATTGAGCTGACTTCTTTATATCAGCTGATTTCTGGAGCCAAGCAATTTTTGATGAGTTGTGATGGTAAAGTTAGAAAATATTATGGGATGAGGCCATCAGTGCTTGGTTGGAGGTTGCCCGTTTTGGCATTGAGCGACTGGGAATTCGATTTTGAAGTGTGAATGGATCACAAGTGGTAATGTTTATGCATTTGCGTTATGATTGGAATATAAAAAACTGTCTCCATCATTGCAGATCGCTTCTTCCACATCATCAATTTGTACATGACTGGATTTGTAGTCTAAGGCCCTAGATTGAAAATGTTACAAGCCAGCAGTGAGGATTGACCTCACGATGTTGTGCATGGATACAAGTATCGCAAAAGGATTACTTCAATGTATCTTGATCTTCTTGCAGCAATTTTTAGGGATCTATACTTGGTGTTGTTAAACTTTTATTTATTTATCAAAGAAGTTCCTTTTCCCCCTCAATAGTGCTACTTATTAATAATCTTCCGAAACAATTCACTGTAAAACTATCAGTTTATCAACCATTTCACTTGCCTCTGTTTTTAAGTTCCAACTTTGTGTATAAGTTGCTCATCTGTTAGCCAGCTAGTTTGCCAAGATAACGGGTGTGTTAAACCTTAGCTCTTCATTATGTGTTTCATGCTGGAAATGCTAATCCATTTTTTTTTGTTTATTTGGTGCGTTGAGAGAATATTTCGTGGTTCAATTTCTGCCAAAATATATTGGATTTCTTCACCTGGAAAATTTTATCTTCTTTTGCAGATGAATCGGGAGAAGCTTATGAAAATGGCTGGTGCTGTCCGCACTGGTGGAAAGGGGAGCATGAGAAGGTGCTTAATCTAACATCATCTGGGTTTTTAAAATTTGATTGATTGTTTTTGTTATCTTGGAAGCACCACTTTCAGACTATATACTGTGAGATTTTCTACATTTCTACTAGCAGTGTTGAAAGACTTAAGCACCTTGGAAAAATCTTAAACATTAAAAAGTTTCTTTTTTCTATTTCCTTCTCATTGGAATGAATTGCGATGATAATGTCTCTTGGGTTTGTCTACTTTTATTCTGTAACGGATGCTGATTTGGTGTATTTAGGGGAAGTTGCGTTGCATGTTCGTAGCAATTGCTTGTTATGGGACTTAGATTGTTATGGATGTCGTCAACACGATCTTCAGTCAGTGGATGTACAAGGTCTTCCAAATGAGATTTCTCTTTTATTTAGACGGACTCAAGATGATTATGTTTCTCCAGTCTCCTCCATTGTGGGGAAAGCATATCCTAATTATTGCGGCAACTTATTTGAATGAACTTGAATTTTAGGAAAGAGATATCTTATCATTGATTCATTTGTTTTATTGAAAAATCAATTTGTTTTGTTATATTTAATGGCTCCCTGGAATTTTTTCTTTTTTCTTTTTTACTATTTGCTCTACTTCTCCCGTATTTGAGTTTTTGTTTGATTGACTGCTCTTTTTATAACCCTGATTTGTTACTCTGCCGCCATAACCAGAAAGAAGAAGGCTGTTCACAAGACTGCAACAACAGACGACAAAAGGCTTCAGAGCACCCTGAAGAGAATAGGAGTGAATGCAATCCCAGCTATTGAGGAAGTCAATATCTTCAAGGATGATGTTGTCATCCAGTTTCAGAACCCCAAAGGCAAGATGAATGGCCTACTGAGAGCATGTCAATTTTTTGAAATATATGAAATAATTATCTTGTAATTATTCGATAACCTAAGTTGCCCTCATATTGCTCCATGTTTTATAAAAGCATACATAATGTCTGCTGAAAGTCTCAATTAACCCCCTCAAATCAGAAGCCTTTTTTGAGAGATAAAAACACCATGTATATATGTGTACAAAATTAATATGTATGTATTCATATAGTTAAAAAACAAACATTTCAGTCATTTATTTGATCGTGTAATTATTTTTAACCGTTTATTATAAATGCTGTCCATGAAATGATGATGCGCTCAGAAAAAGGGGTTCATTTAAATTTTATTTTCCAGAAATTTTCCATTATAAGTACTTTTTTTTTCATAAAGCAAAAAGTTCATCTCTATTGTCCTTCGACATCTAGTTAACATTATGAGATAAAAATATGAAGTCTGATCATTTTATTATTGCTTCAATAGTTGAATATTCTATTTCCAATTTACCTAACATATTTTATGCCAATCCAAATGATTTTATGTATGCCCCATGATCATTTGCATGCAGGCTCAAATGATCATGGCCCTTTATGCATAAAAAATTGTTTTTTATGTTGATGTTTGAGGTAGAGTTAGACCTTTATAGGGACACTTAAAAACCTAATTTTCATCAATGATTGGAAGGTCGATATGTTTAATTGTATAAAATCCTTACTTCTTAAGACTATCTGATTTTGTTAATAAATATTAAGGGGCTGTTTGGTATTTGCAAAAACACGTTAAATCAGGTAAAACTTTTCAAACACCAGTATGCATCGGTAAAAACTCGTCACTTCACCCCCTCCCCATCGCAGCCTTTTCAGAAATCCTGTGTACTCGCGTGAGAATGTGTAGAACGCATTGACCGAGGGTCGTCTTGTTTTCCATATTTGCGATGCCCGAAATTAATCTTTCGCCGCGGAATCCATTTTCGCGCCCGGACGAATGCATTTCTTCGCTGCTGTGATTTTTCGCGCGGTACATCTCCATATTCGCCGCGGGAACGATTTTCGCGCCTGGTCATGGTCATTCGCCTACGATTATTGATAACTGACGTTTTTCACCAGTTAAAACCCGTCAAAAAGTTCTACCGCATACCAAACAGACCCTAAGGCTGCATTTATATGTTTTCAAACTTTAGCAGCATATTTTTTTGAAACATGGTGGGTCTGCCTATTTGATACTTTTCTTTATGTTTTGCCACTGGGTTTATAATTGCTGATGCTATTATTATGTTTTATATTCATTTTCAGTGCAAGCGTCAATTGCAGCAAATACGTGGGTAGTTAGTGGTTCTCCACAGACAAAAAGTATGTTTTCTGACTTCATCTGCAAATTTGACATTTAAATTTTCATTTTAACACTGTTTGTACTTGGAAGTATTTGAGCAATTATCATCCCCATCTCCAAGTCCATTGGTTCGAGTTTCCTGGGTGTGGTAGGTCTCCGTCCTGTATGGGGCTGGATTCAGGTTGAAAGTGAGTAATTTGCCGAAAAGCTGTCTATTAGTCAGGCAATGCACATGTGAAGGTTAACTTGTCAACTTGCTACAGACCAACTTAGGCTTTTGTGACTTTTGTCCTGAACCTTGTGTTCACCCAAGCCAGCCGGACAGGCCCAGAAACTGAATTTTGACTTTTGAGTGACCCAAGCTTTGCCAACCTCACTCATGTATTGTCTTCTCTTGCAGAGCTGCAGGATCTACTTCCTGGGATCATTAATCAATTAGGTATGTAGAGCCCAATTTTTGCTGAAAAAGAATACATTTTTTTAAGGAATCTTTCTCATATTCTTTATATGAACCACCTCTTATTCAAGCTTTGAGGTTATGTTCTCATTTAGTTTTGGTTGAGAATTATGCTAGTCATACTCCTTAAAGCTGCACATGCTGTTTCTATATGGGATACCTCATATTGCGTGCATTCATGATGGCTAACTGATTGTAATGCTGATGGCCACTTGGCCAGTCCTTGTACTGTTTTTGTCAATGCACGACATTCAGTTGGACGGCGGAGGTAATCTCAGCCATTCTGGAATGTGGGTGGAGAGACATGGTGTTTTAATTGGGAGACTTGGTTTCCGGCATATTGGCACTGACTATATGTTATGCAAGGTTAAAACTTTAGACAGGGGCAGCATGGGGATTAAAGGTGCATGCATTTTGCTAAGGATTGAGGTTCTGTGATTTTACTGAACACCAGGACTATTGGTTAGAACTTTTTAGATAACATGGAAGTTTGTTGTCTTTGTCCAGTTTGATGGCGCAGATTATTCTGACGAGTAGAACCTACTTAGGTTCTGTTCTGTTTGGCTTAGCTCTCTGAATGTGCTGAACGTATCACCCCATTTGCAAGAAGCTCGCAATTACAGCTTTTGACAAACATGAAAATTTGTTTGTCCTGATTTCTAGGAGCCGCCATGAATTTGTTTGTCCTGATTTCTGACGAGTAGAACCTATTTAGGTTCTGTTCTGTTTGGCTTAGCTCTCTGAATGTGCTGAACGTATCACCCATTTGCAAGAAGCTCGCTATTACAGCTTTTCACAAACATGAATATTTGTTTGTCCTGATTTCTAGGTGCCACCATGAATTTGGGAGTCAGCTAAACACAACAATAAACTTCAAAATATGCTTTTTACCCATCTTAACACATGACCAAATGGAGCCTTAGTTGTGTATAAATACCATTTCAACATTGGGATGGAATAAGAAGAGACATTTAAAACTTCCATTTTCCTGTTTCTTACATCCTGTTCCCTAATTTTCCTTTTAGTGTTAATCTCATTTTCCAAGCAAAATCATATCACAATGAATGTTCTATTATTCTGTTGTAGCTACTGATGACATTCTTTGTTTTATACATTTTTCAGGACCCGACAACCTTGATAATCTGAGGAAGCTTGCTGAGCAATTCCAGAAGCAAACTCCAGGTGCCGGTGCAGGTGCCGTCCCCATGCAGGCGGAGGACGACGATGACGTGCCAGAGCTGGTACCTGGAGAGACATTTGAAGAAGCAGCAGAAGATGGGAAAACTTCTTGAGAATTTTCAGGCGAGGTTTAGCTTTGCATTTTTACCTACCCTATTTGAGTTTTCAATACTGCTGCTCCAGTTGAGTCTTGTGAAGTACTCGGAAGAGGGCAAGTATTTTGGTGCTTGTGGCAACAACTATGATGATGGTAGAGTTCCTAATCTTTCGTCTGAGTGTATGGGGTCCTCAACCCAAATACTTGAAAAAGGGCAAGTATTTTCCCCTTCCTTTCTTACTGTCATGTGTTTGGTGTGTGGGGGTGTGTGGGGGTGTGTTTTAATTGATTTATCCTGGAATTTAGTGAAGTTCGTTACTTAGATCAGATGCTAACCTTTTTTTCCAGGCGTTATTGTTATTGGGACAACATCGCAAGATGTTTAGAATGTTACCAGCTGACGAGCATTTGCTATTTGAGGTTCTGGCTCTGTGCTTGTCTGGATCCATTGGCGTGGAAAATCATGTCATGTGTGGGCGTTTGGCTGTCTTGACAATGGTGTTCTTGGCTGTAGGGTTGCAAACTTGGGTAGTCTGGTTGGGTCGCTATGGTTCTCGGTCTATTTTACACCCATACCCATTTGTAGAAACCTTACATTACTCAGTCGGTTCAGTTTCGATTTCAAATCAATTCCTTCATTACAAAATATCACATGGCGATTTCTGCCAGTTATAGTACTTAATAATTACGTGTTGTATGTATTAATAGCTTGCAAAATATAATCTTAGGTATTATGTGCATAAATATATACTGGACGTGCTTATATTGAGCATGTAGTGACTGTTTGTCAACAAAATAACCCTTTCAAGAATTCTGGAATAAAATTCTTATTCACTTCATAAATTCTTAAACAACCCTTGTAAGATTGCTGGAATAAAATAATTTAGGGTTTTTTCCAAATATGCTAATTATGTTTTTATCTTAATTCTAAATATATCCATTATGTTTCTAAAATTCTAGATATATTAATGACATTTGCAATTAATTGAAAAAAGACTCAATCCATGAATTAATATGTGAATTTATTAATATTTCCATCAGTTTTTAGATATAATTGAAATTTTGAATGTCATAACTCACTAATGTTGTAATTGTAGATGAGTTCTAAATTTGGAGAATTTTAATTTCATTTTTTATTTTCTTCCATTTTTATTGTTTTATGATAGGGGTATTTTGGGCATTTATAAAAATTTAATTAATGGTTTTTAACGAAATGAATATTTTTGGGATTAACTGTAACCATTGTGGGTATATCTTGGATTTTGAAAACATAATGAGTATATTTGAGATTATGGTCAAATGTAGTGAGTATATTTGAGGAAAGTACAATAATTTAAGAGTATTCATATTTTGTGAGTTATTACATTGTTGGTGCATATATATATTAATTCATTAAATTATATATGTATAGCTTTAGGGTGTGATTGTGAAGTAGTAAAACTTTTGATGAAAAATTTTTGGTGTAAAAGTTTTTAAAATAAGAAAAAATAATGTGATATAATAAGAGTAATGATAAAGAGTAAAAAAAATATAGTTAAAGTAGATATGTTTTTTTTTCATAAGAGATAAAGTAAATATGTTAGATGTATGGATAGTCGTGTAGAAATGATTAAAAAATTAAAAAAGTAAATTAAATATATTTAAGTGTACTGAAGCTAAGTACACATGGGTACATGAAATTAGGTTCAATATGTTTAATTTATCTATTTTAACTTTATTTTTTTTACTCATCATCATTATTTCTATTGTATCACATTATTTTTTTTAATTTTAAAAATTTTTACGCTAAAGACTTTTCATTAAAAGTTTTATTATTTTTCAAACACCCTTTTAGTTATGATCATCTACTAGCTAATGAGGGATTAGTTAAAGAACATTTTTGTGATATCCAGACCTAAGTAGGTTTTTAAATATGACACGTGTTATTTAAATGAATTTTGAATGATATATGGATGATTTTATGATTTAATAATATTTTGCAATTAGGGTTTAATTAAGAATGGTGATTAAAAATTTAATTGCCGGAGCCCAAAGTGAGTCAGTATGACCCGAGGCTTAACGAGGATTGAAAGGTGAAAATGTGTCATGAATAATCATATTAATAATCATGATTTAATTTATGGAGATTAAAGTGTAATTATGGAATTAAGGTGAAAAATGATAAAAAATTCATAACTTGACGCCTACAAGGCGGATTTCGATGAAATTGGAAAGGTAAGCTCACGACGGTGGGCCTAATCTTATGAATGGATTGGATTAAGGGAATTATGTTGGGATCAAGGTGATAATTAATTATTTTTATCCTAAATTCAAAAGATAAATTCAAGTGGTCATAATTTGATGTAGAAACGTCGGATTGAGATGAAATTTGAAACGATGAAATAGAATTATGAAATCTATGAGATGAATGGAATGGATTAAGATAATTATCATGAGAAGTTGCTTTCTTGAGGAGCAAGTAAGAGATTACTAAGGAAGCTTTATGGAAGTTGCAAAGAGGGCAATTTGGGAAAGGTGAAAATGGAATTTACAAAAATGCCCTAGGGATTACTTAAGCACAAAGAAAAGTGACTTATAAAAAGAAAAAAAAAGGGGAGCAAGGGGGTTGGACGTTCCAGCAGCAGGTGAGAAGGAGAGAGAGAAGAGAGGAGAAGGAGAGAAAAATGAAAATTTTCTCCAAGGGCAGCAGCTTGGGCATGTCAAACCCAGCAAGGAGGAGAGAAAAAGAAGGGAATTTCAAGTGCCCAATGGAGGGATTATCAATTAATCAAGTATATGTTAATATTGATTTTATGCCTCAAATCTGGAAGTTATATGACGTTGTAAACTAAATATGAACGGAAGAGTAAATAGATGAATTTTAGCATGAAATTTTTTGGGAAGAATCATGATGGGGTGATTAAGGAATGACCCAATTTTCAGCTTAAAAGGATAAGTCAGTTGCAAATTAAAAATCCGAGAAAATCAACCTGGACAGGATTAAACGGGTGTCAGGATCAGCTACACTAAAGGATTTTTAATAATTTTTATACAAGAAATTTTAGACTGAAAATTTTATAGGATATATAGGGTGTGTTTGGGAATGGGTAAAACTTTTGGTGAAAAGTTTTAAAGAATAAAAGTTGTCAAATGATGTGATATGATAGGGGTAATGATGAGGAGTAAAGAGGATAAAGTTAAAATAGATAGGTTAGTTGTATAGGTAATTGTGCAGAAATGATTGAAAAGTAGGGTGGTTTGTATAGGAAGATGTAAAAAAATAATTAAAAAATAAAAGAGTTGTAGAGAATGAAAAGTTTTAGATTGACAAGTTTTAGGTGAAAACTTTTCATTGTTGCCAAACACACTCATAAGAAATATTTAGGATCACACGACTAAAATAAAAATTAGGTTTTGATGGGTATAAATATACCCTATAATTAACGTGATTCAAGCTGTTTGAAAATGGATTTTGCTGTCCAGCAGCGTAAAAATACCAAAATAAATAGAAATATTAAATATTTCATGATGAAAATATTTATTTTGGTTAATTCATGTATTTATTAAGACATGGTAGAAATTTCAGATCAAAATTGCTTGATTGGATATTAATTCAAGATTTTGATATTTCAGTACGCCTGATTTCAGCATATGTGGATAGTTGGAGAAAAAAATCAAAAAAAAAAATATGAAACCTACGTAGAAATGATCCAAATTGATATATATGTTAATAAACTAAATTTGGATTAAGAAAAGTGAAATTATTTGTTGAAAATTCGGATTTATAAATCTGCTTAGGGTTATGTGTCAAAAGACACGTTAAACGGGTGAAAAATGGGTTCCAAAGTTGTTGTTTTGAAAACCTATGATTAGTGGATTTAAATTTCATAAAAATACCCTAAGTACAGTGGTAATTAAGGATAATTATCATGCTGAAATGTGGATTAAATTGCTGACTTGGAAAATTTTATGAAATGCCTCATATATGTGTTGTTAAATGACTATATGTGAAAGGATAAACATGCATAAGTGGTAAATGACCCAAGTAAATTGATTTTGTGCAAAAATGCATGAAAATATGATAAATTTTGTGAATATATATCTGTTTAGAATTGCATGATGTAATTCCAAATTTTGGAATTAACTAATGAGGCTTAAGGCGACCACGTGTGCTTAAAATGAGCAACGATGTGTGAATTTTGAAAAATGAGTGAAAAATGGTAAATGGAAGGTGATGAACCTTTAAATAATGATTATTGAATAATTATTAAGTGATTGAATGATTACCCTATTTATGAGATTTAATGTGATGTGTAATAGCCCATGTAATGCACAAGTATGTGCTATACGGGCATAACGACTTGAGAAGTCGAAGGAATTATGTATGTTAATGAAAATGGGTTGGAAAACTGAGTTGAATGCAAGCAAAGGAAATATATGAATGTTATATCATTCTTATATGTATAGGTAAAGGCAAAGGGATAAGCGAAACGAAAAGCTAAGCAAACAGTTTTCTAAATGATTTTGGTTTTCATTACAAGGTATTTAAGGATGATCATTCCTTGTCTATATGCGTATTGAAATAAATGATTGCTTATTGTTTCACAATTATTCATGAAAAGTGATGAAGTATGGATTTGAAACGATGTTTTAAAGGGATGGTGCAAATAATTTTCTACATGAGAATGACAAGTTCCATGTGTAAGAGGGTATATAATGCCGGGGTGACTAAAAGTCATGCATGGAATGGAAATCAAGTAGGCTAGTCGAGGTAGTAAGTGGACAAGGAGTCCCTTTAACGTCGTTAAGTCGGAAAGGACCGGTGAGGTAGGCTAGTTGAGGTAGTAAGTGGACAAGGAGTCCCCCTTGACGTTGCCAAGTCGGTAGGTCCGACGCCAAGGATGGAAAGGATCATGCCATGAAAGAGGGTTCCTCGTGCTACCGTACCGTCACATGAAGGATAACGTCATCAATGAAAATGATGAATTTGCACATCCAATATTTATGAAATGTTTATGAAAAGTGTTTGAATGATTTATGAAAAGGTTTTTGCTCCACAGATAGTTGATCACTTGATAAGTGTCTCTACTGAAGGGAGAAAAATGCTTTTAAATAAATATGCCTTCAAAATGAATTGCCTGTAAAATATAAGCTTGCTTATTGAGTTTCGACTCACGTTTTTGTTTTCCAAACCCATAGACAGGTGAAAGAAGAGACCTGGCAAAGGAGCAAGAGTCATCCATGGAGGAAATGAGAGAAACATTATAAGTTTCATGTTATAAGTTTCATGTTTATGAAAAACTTATGTTGAATGATTGTAAATTTACGTTGATGATTTATGTTGACATCTATGATGATACATGCAATGACATCTGATTTATGAGATGGTTTGAAATATGTTATGAAAATCATGTCTAGTTATGACATTATTGGATGGAAATGAACTAAATATGTATGAGCTGCGAAATTGAAGAAAATAAATTTCTATGAAAACATAATTAATTGGATAAATATCCGCTAAAATTCGTCGTGTGACAGGGCAACAATCCTGATCATGTTTACCAGTCGAACGATCTTGAGGTAAGGTTGTGACGTTCGGGCTGGGGCGTCACAATTTTGGTAGCTGTCGAAAAATCTATTTTATTTATTATATTTAACATAATTTACAGTATCCTAAAAATACTTTTACTTGTCTAGTTTAACGTGCATGAATCATATCTACAAATTTGGAAAATTAATGCAATAAAATGATTTAATGTTAAATATTAATTTTAAAGTTATATTTTCAGCATCTAAATTGTCTAAAATATTATTTTATTGAGTAAATGATTTTATAAAATATTATTACATTCTAATATATATGTGAATAAATTTAAAATTTTTCAATTTATATATGAATATACTTATTTTTTAGCAAATGTAGTCGTACACATATTTGATTTCAATGAAATTTAGTCTTCTAAGTAAACAAATCATAATGAATGGATTGGACTCAAATTTTAAATATACCTATTATATTTAAGCTTAATTTCATATGTATATATGAAGTTTTAGAAGTTATATTTATACTTACTAAGTAAGGTCTTTAATTTCAAATATATTCGAACTATTGCAAAAGTTGTTAGCCATAACTCGATATGACCAAAATACTTTTAACATTTGACTTGTTTCCTCTATTGGTTCCCCTCTTCTCTCAACTTTCGCCATTTTTGGTGCCAAATTCACTATGGATGAGAAAAGGGGAGATTTTTCAAACCATCCTCTAGTAAATGAACTAGCACAACCATTATGTCAATGCCCATTGCGTGCTTGCGCCAAATGCGGATAAGAGAGAGAGTCTAGTAAAGAATGAGTTTCCTAGTTTTCTTCTCCACAACAGCTATCTTCCTGACAAATTGGAAAAAAAAAAAAACCTCTTGTTCTCTCTTCAAATACCCATTACCAATTAGAAATATAAAAAAAAATTAACATTCCTCAAATCTCTTTTTCCCTATTTTATCCAAAAAATCTCATACCTTTTTTGCAAGTGTGAAGAGGAAGAGTAATGAAATCTCGCCATCCTGTAAAGGTGACGTCCTCCTCCTCCTCAGTATTAAAGGGCTCTCATTTCGTCAACAAAGCAAGTAATCGACCATTTTTTCCTTCCAGCGTGATCCATGCTCTTTCTTCAATGAAGATGTGTTCATTCTGCATTTTTTGTTGTTGTGTTGCACAATTTTGATTTTTGATAAGGGTGTGTTTGGAAAGTGATATAGCTCTTGATAAAAAAAATTTTATATAAATTTTTTAAAAATGAGACAAAATGATGTAATATGATAAGAGTAATAATAAAGAATAAATAAAATAAAATTAAAATAGATAAGTTAAATCTATGAATAGTTATGTAAAAATGTTTTAAAAGTATGATAGTTGTATAGGAAGAAATCAATAAATAATTAAAAGATAAAGCGGTTGTAAAAATGAAACGTTTTAGATTGAAAAGTTTTAGTTTAAAAAATTTTCTGTGCAAACAAACACCCCCTAGAGCTAGGATTCTATTTCCGAATTCCGTTATTTACAATCACAAACCAACTGTCAGCTTATGTTCCCTTAAGCGCATGTTGGAATCTTCCATTTGAAGTATATTCTTACCTCTCTTTTTGGACTAACTGTAGAATTTGTGGTTGCATACTACTTCTATATTTAGTTTGTTTTTAATTTTGCATGATAAGTACCATCACAATGAGTCCACTTCGACCAGTAAAACATACTTGAAATGACAACAATATTATATTAAAACAAAATTACTCATAAAATCTATTGTAATATACAATCTCAAAGATAGCGTATTCAACTTGGAATCTTTGGTGGTAAGTTGACTTGTCGAATGTTGAATTTTTTTATTCGTAAAATTTTTATTTCTAGAAAATGATGCTAAAAGACAAAAAGTTATATTCTCCCTTACCTAGTGGACCTCGCATTTCAATAAATCCACGAAAATTTTCAAAGATTTTTCCTTTATTTTGTTTCCTTTTTCATCCGTTTTTATCCCTTACCATCTTCTATGTACGCTACGCATGAAGCTGTGTGGAGGAGTTATAGTAGTAAAAAGTATTAAAAAAAAAAAGAGAAAAGCGAGTGGAAGGGAGAAATTCGATTTTTGAAATTCTATTTTGTGGTTTTGGGATAAAAATTGTATGGCGTGTGATTTACAAGCAAAAAGGGAGAGTTTCATCATAGGGATTTTATTTATATTTAAGTAATGTAAGTAAAAATTTTAATTTAATTTATGTAAAGAATATGCATAAATTATTTATTTAATTTTTATGCATAGATTATGTTCTATGCTATAAAAATAAGTTATCAAATTCACTAGGAAGGAAAAACTCCACAACAACTTTGAATTTTGTAGTAAGTAGAAATTCCATTAGTAATTTAATTATTTGGGTTTACTAGATACATTAAATTAGCATAAATTAACATTTTAATTTATTTATATAATAAAAGTGGCAGTCTAGGGAGATAACCATGGCTACCACGCCCATCAAACTAAAAAATGGGAAGAGGAAAATGTAACTTGTTGGAAAATAAGATGGTTTCTCTCTTTTTTGTAAGTTAGACATAAGTTCACTCAAGTCTTGCGAATGGACCTTTTGCTCTAGGCCTAGCAATACAAGGATCGAATAAAGCAATTTCAAGAGAAAACTAAAACTACAAGCCTAGTTGGGGCGACTTCGGTGGACTAGGCCTCAAGCCCATTAAAGAAAAAGCCCAAAGCGAGTCGATTTCTCCTTAAGCTATTCCTCTAAGTATTATAATTCAGTTTTTATCACCTTTGCCAAATCATCATGTTTGAATTGGCAAGACATATGCCCTAATTGAGATGATGAATTATTTCAATTTTAAAAGGACCTCTAAGAGATTGGTGGTAGAATCTAATGGTATTATTCATAGAATGATGAAAGGATCATAATCACCAACAAGAGAGTTGATAAAATACCAAATAATGAGATGAAACATGTAGGCAATTCTTCTAGCAAGGGAATGCTTAGGGTTTTTTTTTTTGTGGAAGAGTTAATGCTCCGCTTCACAAGTTTCACTAGACATACTTTAACTCTGTGGCAAAATATTATTTATTATGGGATTGTTTAGGCAAAAACTATTTGCCATAAGCACAATGGGAAAGGTCATAGTGTCATGCTAAGTGGCAATGCCCTAACAAGTAGATAAAAGAGTTTTTTCATATGTAATAAAAATTTAACTTTGATTACTTGAACTAATTGAACTACTAGTTGATTTAAATCAATAAATAGTATTACTTCTCTTTGAAATTGTAGATCAATATTTTATTAGTTTTTGCTATGGTTGAATTACAACAGAGTATAAAAATGACAACTAGTAAGAGTGGACTTCATGTCAGAGACAATACCAACGAACTGAGGTTGGTAGGCTAGGCTAAAGTTAAGACACCTGCACAAAACGTGTAAGAAAATAATCCTAACTTAGTCGAAAGAGCTTTTGAATTAGAAAATTTGAAAAGGTTAGATATGCTTAACTAAAATATTAAGAACGTGACTTAACAAAAAAAATAATGATCCTTCAAAATAAATGAATATAAAACTTAATAAGGAGACAGTTAATGATGAAAACTAAGCTCAAAATAGGCAAAATAACCCTAAAAGACCGGCCAAGGAAGGGGAATAAACTTCATAGTCCTGCCCTCCTATTGGTAGAAAAATTGATACTTCACATCTTTCTAGAAAATAAAGAATAAGACAAGATTCGGTAAATTTTCATCACATGAACTCATCCTCTTTCATAGGAGAAATATTATTGCAGCAAAAGTCTAGATAGAAAATCTTAGTAAAATTTTAAATTTTCTTAATTGTAAAAATAAGCATAATATACAATTTGTTATTTTTAAATTGGAAGGAGATTCATAGAGATGATGGAAAACTAAAGAAAGAACTTTTTAAAGCAAGAAAGAAAGCATTATTTTGGAAAGTTTAATGACACTTTATTTGAAAAAAATTTCTCTACTAATTTGTCTAGCTAAAGCCGAGCAATTTACCAATTTATATTAGAATAATATGTCAATTGTTGAATATGAGAATAAATTTTCCCATTTATTCATTTTGTCTCTAATGTTATCGCTGGTGATAAGGGAAAAAAGTGTAAGCTTGAATATGATATTGTAGAAAACATCAGAAAAAAAGGATTATATCTTTTTAGTACTGTGCCTACAGGAACTATTAAATAAGTTTGAAAAAGGATTATATTTTTTCGGTTCCTCCTGTTATAAAAAAGGGGCTTGGGAAAGCTCTCATGGCATCAGGTTCTAGTGCTCACTGCAACGGATTTAGAGAAACTTTAAAGGAGATAAGATCTTCTTCATGCAAGCTATCCAATTTTGTTTTCTTTTATTTCATTAATTTTAGATTTTTATTTTTTTACTTTTAGTTAGATTTTTACAGTTATTTTTATTGTGCTTTAATTTTTTATTATAATTTTGTTTTGAATATTTAATTTAGTAAAAAAAAATTTCCGAATAATTCAAACTTTATTATTTCTTTATAGATTTGATTTGTCTCATCATTATTCTACTCTATAATTAGCTACTAGCTTAATGTGATTCAAAATAAATTGAGATTGGTGATCATGTGTACTTAATGACAAATCCATTGTTGTACACCAAGGACAATGCTGAAGAATTGCTCCTTTTATTCAAAAAACTTAAAGGTGCAATAGAAAGAGAAAAATCTTCAACAAAGAAGCAATCAAGACCCAAGTTCACACCCAGGTAAAAGAGAAAGTAAGTCAAAAAGTCTACTCAATGAAAGAATAGAAAAATGTGAGACTTGTAATAATTTTACTTGGGAAAATGTAGCTTCACTTTGGATGCATGTTATATAAACCCCATGCTTGAAGACATATTGTTATATATTGTCCTCGTTCAGATATATTGCAAAATTGAAGACAACAATATAAACCCCATGCTTGATCACTAGACAAACCTACAATATTACAACAAAAGGAAAATCAATGTATGCACTTGACCCACAATGAGTAGATTCCCAAAGGTATTGTTACTGATATTACTCGTGTCTTTGATTTTTATGCATGTACTTTATTTGACATAGGTATCAGTAAATTCTTTATTGCAACTAGATTCGTTAATGAGCATGACTTGTGTTATAATTCTTTAGGTAGTGAACTAGAAATAATCTCACCAATGATTAAGAGCTTGTTGGTAAGCAGACTGTGGTTCTAGTCTAATCATGATAGACCGTCTTCCTAATAGATTTGGTATTTATACTTATAAAAGACTTAGATGTTGTATTAGACATGGATTGACACTTGATCTAACTGAGATAGTTTTTAAAGATAATCATAGAAAGATACCTCATCTACCAACAACTCTTGGAATAGCTAGAATGATACTACAAGGATTATCAAGTTATCTCATTATTATAATTTCAGTAGAGCTAAAAGATATAAACTTAGAAGATATATTAGTAGTATGCGAGTTTCTGATATCTTTCCAAAGCATTTGTTAAGATGACCACTAGATAGAGAAATTAAGCCTGTGGTGAATTGAGTACACATGAATTTGGAGATAAAAGACAGTAAGAAGTCACTTTACAATGATAACTTTAGATAGATTGAAAAACAATACTTCACATTGTATCAAATGCAAAAGTAGTCGTTCAACTAACACTAGTAGCACAACTCTAACTTGCCAAGAGCTTATTTGAACTAGGAGTTAATAGGAGATACAATTAGCTAAAATAATTAGCAAGCTACAAACTTCTAAAATAAAATCATTTAGCAATAAAAATTCTGACTTAGTACACCCAAGTGCACTTAGCTTTGGTGCATCTGGGTTCAAAAATCCATTTTTGTTAATTTTTTTGAAAATATTTTTTTACGTTATTAATATATTTGTATTTAACATGTGTATCAAGTTTTACCAATTTTAGAGATTTGTAGATTTTTTTTGAATTTTTCAAAATCAATGACATTTTCATGAATATCTACGAATCACCAAAATAGTAGTATCAATGGAGAACAATAGGAGGAGGCAACGACTAGTTTAGGGGGACGTAGTCAATATGGCGGCTTGTAGGTAATTCAACATAACGTATGTTTTCAGATGTCACGTAGCGTGTCACATAGCATAGGAATACCTACAAGGTATATCTGTTTATGATATTAAAAGTCACACATAGTAAAAAAAATTGTCTAGGTGTATATTTACTGTTAAAATATGCTATCGAATTCATTGTGACACTCACAACGATCAACTTTACGAAGATCTCATTGGATTTCGGAAGCTCGTAGCATTGGTCATGATAAACCCCAATTTATGGCTTTTTCTCCACCAATAATGCCCACCCCTTCAATTCGTTCTATTAAGGGGGCCAGGTTTGTTGAGTTCTTACTCTTCGGGCAGAATATAAATTTTTTTTAATCATATTGAATACAACAATTTTTAATTAATGAGATTTTTATATCATAGATAAACACTTGTAGTAATGATAATAAAATAGTCTAAATTTTTTACAAACATTTTAAAAATTAAAGAGCAAATATTTATGACCTGGGCTCGTTCCTTTAAAACATTTTTGCTATTTAATCCCCTCTATGTTAAAATTTAAAAATTTTGATGGTCGATAGAAAATCTACTTCATCTATTGTGTTTAGCATAATTTATATTATTATGAAAATTCATTCATTTATTTAATATAATTATATATGAGCCTCATCTACAAATGCGTAATAGTCAAAGTAATAAAATAATTTAATGCTAGATATCAATTTTAAAGTTGTTTTTTCAATCCTTATAAAAAATTATATTTTTAACATCTAAACTATTTAAATTATCATTTTTATGTGGATAAATAATTTCATAAACTATTATTACATTATATTTAATACGTAAATAGATCTAAGCATTTTTTCCAATTTACATGTAAATATATCTTTTTTGAGCAAATATGACTTATGCGCATATTTAATTTAGATGAAACTTGGACTCTTTGCTAAACAAATGATATTAAATAGAATGAATAAATTATTATTTTTCATCAACCATAAGAAACTTAAAAAATAAGAGAATCATATGACTTCGCTTCTATGTAACGTACTTATATGGAAGATGTGATATAAAATGATGAAGTACAAACAAAGATGGCAGACGTATGAAAAGATATTATAACAGGAGGAGAGACTTTTTTATTTTTATTTTAAAAAGCATCACGTAGTTGTTACTAATAAATGAACTGAGTATTCTATCAACAAAAAAAAGAGAAAATTCTCTGCATACCCAAGACTTTTGACCTTTATTCCTCTTATACCCACAACATTTCAAAAATTCTTAGTATACTTACAACATTTTACCCTTAATTCCTCCGACACTCTAACTGTCACGTTTTTCCCAAACGGTCGTCAGGTTTAAGGGGATTCGACGATTTTGTCCTTGCCTATTAATAAAAAAACTCAACTAATGGACTCACACGAACGACATTTTCGCTTGCCGGAACGCCTCCCGTTGCAAAACCTATGCAAGTCGCCGTTTTTGCTTGCCTGAATGCATCTCGCTGGAAAACCATAGATTCTATGCCCTGAACATTTTTGCTTGGATTATTTTTGCCTTCCAAAATATCTGGTATGTTTAATCCACTACCTCTAGTTTTTGCTCCTATTCAAATCTGTTCAACGTAAGGCTGTCTATTCTTTCCTTCACCGTTCATAGCTGTAGATTTTTGTTTGTCATGGTCTTCCGTTCCAGTAGTAAAACCAATGAGGTTGGTGGGTATTCTCTTTTCATAGCTTCATTGCATTTCAATTAGGGGTGCAACTCGGGCTCATGAAACTCGGGTTCACCTCAACCCTAACCCTAACCCTAACCCTAACCCTAATTCTATTTGTAAACCTCAACCCTAATCTTATTTTTGAAATTCGGACTCGGGTTGAGTTTTGGGTTGACATTCTCTTATTAATATGTCTTTATTACTCATCCTATATATAATTTTTATCACAAACCTATTGTATAAAAAAGTTTAAAAAATAATTTATTATACAAAAGCAAGAAAAATTCAAATACTGCTTAAGAGTAAAAAGAAAGAAACCTGTTTTGAGTCTTCTCTTTGCATCAAGTAGAATAATAGCTGTATTTGGAGAATGTAGAAGTACATCCATTTTTCATTCTGCAATTTAACACCAATATGACAACTATATACATCAATATTATCATCCAATTGCAAGATAAATCTTATCACATCAATTACAATAAAATAAAATCATTCAAAAACCACAAAATATCAAGTTGAATAAGATTATATTAATTTAAGTATCAAACTCCAAATCACGACATCCAAGTTAACTCCAAGTGGACAACACAAGTCTTAAGTTTGAATAACTAAATTACAACAAACAGCACAACACAATAGAAATAAATATTTTTATCTTCAACTGTTACGTTCATTGCTCTTGTCTTGCATTATTACCGTATGTCAAGCCAAATTCTTCTTTCCTAAAAGAAAAAGCAAAAATTCAATGTTATATTGTATAATTGAACTTAAAGAGTATGTATATGTATATATATTTTCAAAGATATAACTAATACCTCTTTTAAGTTAATTGTTTGATGGAAGAGGAGGTAAAGAAACACATGTCAATGTTTCATCAGCTTCCTCTGAAAGATAAATATTAATTAGAAAATAGTATTAAAAGTAAGTAAAATAATTGAAACATAGAAAAATATATATTACCTCTTGCACATTCGTCTAGTTCTTCAACGAATTCTTCATAACTTGAATCATTTGGAGTTGCTCTCAACCAATTTTGAGTGCAAATCAAACACTCAACCAACATAGGTGTCAATGAACTATGATATTGGTCAAAAACACGTCCTCCCATGTTAAATGCAGATTCTGATGCAACTGTTGAAACAGGAATAGCCAAAATATCTTTTGCCATCAAAGATAAAACTCTATATTTTGTAGCCATGGACCACCATGCTAAAATATCAAATGGCTCTATATCATTCTCAATAGGATCTTTTAAATAGGCATCAATTTCATTTGTAATAACTCCAGCACTAGAACAATTTGTGGATTGTCATAGCTTCCATTTTGCACGCTTTGATTCGGATGGTGCACCACACACTTCAGATGAAGAACTTGTAGTTGTAAACGTAGATCCAACTTGATAAGTTTTATACAATTCAAGAATTTTATCATAACCTTCTTAGATAATACACAAGCTTGATCCATAGGAAGAAAAATTTTAAGACAAAATTCCAAATAACCTAGCTTGTAACGTGGATCAAGCACTGCTGTAATGAGAAAATAAATATTAAACTTGTTAATAGAACCTCAATATTTTGCAAGTTTTTCCTTCATTTTGTTACACATGTGAAGAAGGATAGGGTTACTATTCTCAGTTGGAAATGTATTTAATCGATCTTGAATCGTATCAAGTTGAGAAAAATGATGTGGAGCAGTGATATATTTGATGCCTAACAAAAGCTTGGTTGCTTCAAGAAAGAAGACCAAAAAGTTACAAATGACTCTAGCATGGTTCCAATCTTCTTCAAGAGGAGGACTAGTGCTCCTAAAGTTTGCATCATTCACTTCAAGATGTTTGAAAGCCATTTGAAAGGACAAAGCATGTTTCAACATCAAGTATGTAGAATTCCAACGTGTTGACACATCTAAACACAAAGATAATTTAGTTGAAATTCTAACACTTTCACAAGATTTTCTAAATGCTTGCTCTCTACTCGGAGAACTTTTGACCTACTTTAACCTATTACAAATTTGAGCAATAGAATCCTTGATTTGATCAGTTCCCTCCTTTACAACCAGATTTAAAATGTGTGCAACACAACGAACATGCAAAGATTCTCCATCTCCAAAAAGAGCATTCTTCATTTTTAAATTCAAACGCAAAGTGTTTAGCGCTACATCATTGGCCGAGGCATTATCAACAGTAGAGTACACACTTGTCTAATATTCCGAACATTCAAACATTCTTCAATTGCATTAGCAATAGCTTCGCCCATGTGTGGAGAAGTAAGAATACAAAAATTCAGAATTTGCTTTTGAAGAGTCCAATTCGAGTCTATAAAGTGAGCAGTCAAACATAAATATCCAATATTCTAATTTGAAGTCCACAAATCTGTTGTCAAGCATACACGATGAATATTCTCACTAAAAATCTTCCTTAATTTAGTCTTCTCCAACTTGTATATTTTGAAGACTTCTTTCACAATTGTGATTCTAGAAATATGTTTAATAAGTGGTTGCACAACCTTACAAAATTCTCTAAACCCTTCTTTCTTGACAAATTTAAATGGCAATTCATCAAGAATAATTATTCTTGTCATTGCTCTTTTGCAACCTTCTTGGTCAAACTTCTAACTTGATATAACTTTTTGACGATCATCAGTTACTGTTTGAAATGACAACAAGCGTTGACCCTTGACTCTGTTGTTGGTATTATATTTGCATAACTTTAAGTGTCTTGTCAATTTGCTTGTTCCTTGAGTACTTGGACACTTAATTTGATCTTACAATATTTACAAATACCTCATGCTATTTTTCCACTTTCATTCAAAATTCTTTCAAATTCTTCCCAAACTGGTGACGAAATTTTACACTCTTTTTTTTTTTAAGAAGAGACTCATTTGCATCTGAACTTTCTGTAAGATCAACAGTGTTTGAGGCAGTTTGTGTATTTTTTTTACTCACTGTTGATTTCTGGCTCCCTAATCTTGTCTGGAATATTACTTGAACTATCCATATTGAAATGATCACCTAAATATCACTTTTTTATAATATATAAAAATAATTAGAAATTGTCCATGTGAATTTCAATAATTCTACTCATTTCAAAGCAATAACAAACTAATTCAAAAATGAAAATATTAACTAATGCATATCAAGTTATCAACAACTATTATAAACACAAACAAATAAAATAATTTTTTCAAATTACAAAAAATATTTGAAATGCAAGCATTCAAGCTATAGACTATAGTAATACTTGTTCAAAAAATGCAAAACAAGCGCATCTTTTTCAACACTAAAGCACATGTTTCTAAATTATCATTTACATAGTATGAAATTTGAATGATTATGCATGCTGAGTAAAAATAGATATTTCTACATTATCATTTACACAGTTTCTATTTACTTTAATTTTAACAATTAATTCTTAGATAATTAATGTTATTTTCATTTGTTTATTTCTAAAAATCCATTCTACCTATATATTATCACATTACATAAATTTTTTCTTCTCTCTTTTGCTCTCATTTTCAAATAGGGTTTCATTGCACCAGCTTTCAATAATTAATCATGTACTGTTAATTTATATATTAAATAATAAGCATGGATTTTTTCTAAAAAATTGTCACTAACAGAACTGTTATCGGCACGACGTCGTGGTCGGAGAAGAAAGTGAGTAGACAGGCGGAACGACGGCATTGCTCAAAAGGCCGGAGACTGAATCTCGCGAGATTTTGCTAGTTTGATTACCTTCGGTTGAGGCAATTGGTGTATCGCAAAAGACCAGAGACTGAACTCGAAACTGGCAATGGCATTTTGGCGGACTGCAGCGACGTCGTTTTGGTGAACGTCGAAAATGCAGCGGCGTCATTTTGGGCCTTTGGCGAACGGCGGAAATGGAGCGAGCAGCGGCATCATTTTGGCGAACGGTGGAAAGGATGCAAAGCTCAAAGCCTCAATGCCGGAAATGGGACCGGAAAGCCAGATTGGTAGTTCCTGAAAGCCAACGATCAAGGAGTTCTCGCCCTCGTTCGCAAATCGCAGATCATCTTCTTTCTTCTGTACAATGAAGGAAGGGTGCTGATCATCCGCCCTTGTTCGCTGATCGTGCTGCGTGCCTGCGATTGAGTCCGCTATCCGCTGATCGTGCCTGTGATTGAGTCCACCGTCTGCTGATCGTGCCGTGATTGAGTCCGCTGAATTGCTGATCGTGCCACTTCCAGATGGCCAGATACGAAAACCGGAAGCCAGAGGCCCTGAAACGAAACGAAAGGCTGGAGCTGTATAGCTGGAAAGGGTGCAGCAAATGGAAAATTGGAAATTCAAAACAGGCTGGAAAGCCTGGCAATGACAGTCAACAGGGACGGGACGACAGCGGGTAGGGTGGTTCTGAAGTCTAAATTTTTTATTGATGCATAATAATAAAATATAATTTTTTTTCAAATATAGGTTCGGGTTCGGGTTTACAGTGTTCGGGTTCACCTGAACCTGAAAGTTGCTTGAATTCGGTCGGGGTTCGGGCTGAGAAATCGGGCTCGGGTTCACAATTACAGAGTTTCAACACTGCTCACAGTCGGGTTCAGCGGGCGGGGTTAGGGCTGAACCGAGCCCAAGTTGCACCCCTAATTTCAATCGATGGTTTGGAGGCTTTATTGCAGCCATATTTGCAGCCTTAGTGGAGGCTTTATTGGATTTTAAATAGGCTTATGTGGTCCCTAGTGTTGTGTTATTGTTTTTGGTGTAGAATAATGTAAAGGGCAATCACTTTATTTAGCTTGTCCTGCCACAGATTTGTTGGCTTAAAAATACTACAATCCATCGGCTTAAAAATCGAGAAGATAACTAGGAGGCAGAATGAGTTGTCGGTATGTGGAGCTAGAAGACAAAATCATATTTAAAGTGAAGGTGGTGGCTTGACTCATTAATATTAAATATTTCATGTTTGTACTTTGTAATATTAAAATTTTGTTCATACCTGTATTATTGTTATGTTCATAATAAGGCAACCTCAAATAGAATTTTTTTCACATCTAATTTGGTTATTTGATACATAGCTTCTAAAATTTCTATATGCGATTGAATGTTATTTTCAGAAATAGCAACTGAAACTATGAGATATGTAATTCACTATGGTGGAGCATTGAAAAGGAATCTACATACAAAGGTCACAAAGCATGTTGATGGATAAATTCATCATGAAGGTTTTGACCCAGATCATGTTTGTTGGAACACTTTGGAAGAAGTAATTCATAGGTTGTCAAATATTCCAAAGAATAGAATGAGTATTGGTTTTAAATATCCCAATATAGATATATCACACTCAATTGGCATGATAACATGTGATTCTAACTTTGCTACAATGGTTAGCTTGTATTCTACTGATTGGTTGACAAAGTTGATAGAGATTCTTCCGTATGTGTCTACAAGAACCCCTTTAGCAAGGGGAGATTGGGTAATATGCATAAATCTTGTACTCTGATAACTTACATTAATATGTTATTATCTCAAGATTGTCTTTATTCTATGCTAGATTGTAATATTGCATCTTGAAGGAATAGAAAGAGAACGGGCTACCACTAAATCAATGAACGAAGGGCTTAGTGGTCAAGAGAATGCATTAACTAATGCCGATTACAAGCATATGGAGGATGTGTTGTAAACATGTAGCAAATTAAGCGCAATCCATATTTTGATGATTAACAACTCAATTTGAGAATTATCAAAGTACTAATGTGATGATTTAGTGATTTTAAGGTTCAAATATTTAAAGATCAAGGAATTGGCAGCCAAGTCACATGCCAAGTCAAATTAGGCATCGACTTAGGTAAAGTTGATACCGAAGTCGACTTCAGCATCGACTTGAAGGCTCAAATTTTTGACAGCGCTGAAATCTGAAGCAGACAAAGTTGCAACTGAAGTTGACTTCGTTTGCGACTTAGGTTAAGTCGCAACATCAAATCGACTCCACCTGCGACTTGGGACATCTTCAGAGATAAGAGTTAAAGCTGAAAATGTCAAGTCGCATTTCAAGTCGACCTCATCATGCGACTTGGGTGAATTCGCACCTGAAGTCGACTCAGACTCTCAACTTGAGTGGAATTAAGAATCAAGATGTTCCTAAACTCTTCATTCAAAAAGATGAAGTCCAAATGACAAACTTGAGCTAAGATTATATAAAGTTTCTATCAAATGATCAAGAAATATTGAACATGCTCAAATATCAAGAAGAATGAATAGATCTAAAGCTCAAAATGGAGATTCATATGCATGAAATATGAAAAGTAAGGAAAGACAAACGAACAAAGAAGATCACATTGAGTCAAAGCTCTAAGAAATCAGATAGCTGGTGAAGTCGTATTCTAAGTCAACTCCACTTGTGACTTGAGTCAAGTCTGAACACCAAGTCGACTTAAGTATGGAACTTGACTGAAGAGGCAGAAGACCGAAGTCGCATCCAAGTCGACTCCAGTCAGCAACTTCGGTGAAGTCGCATCCGAAGTCGACTCTAATCTGCGACTTGAATGAAGTCGAAACCCAAGTCGGCTCCAAGTGCGACTTTGATGAAAATGGTTGAAAAAAATTTGAACGTTGGCTCATTAAATGCACGCCACCTACCTCCAAATGTTTGAATTTACTCTCCCTTATTTAAGACATTTCAAATGAACGGGAATAAGGAGATATAACATTGATTGAGTTCAATTTATTCATTCTTAAGCATTTATGTGATTTAAAAGATAGTTTTTCAAGAAGAACTCAGTGATAAGCTACTAAGTGCTGAATTGCTACGTCATCAACTTCTTCTACAAGTTCTTCTCTGTGCAAGAATCTGTCTCTACACAACTTTAAAGTGTAATATCTCTTTCTATTTATTAATCATTTGTGTTCCACTTGGTTTAGTATTTGGAAACTAAGACCAAGTGAAGGTAAAGTAGCATGTGATTGAAGTATAACTCGTCACCTACTTGTGCTAAGTTTGTATAAAACCCCCTAAAGTTGAAATCTAGAAGAGAGCAATGACTATGTTGTATTGTTATCCTATTTAGTGGAACCCAAGACACTGAGATGTGTTTTTGGAAGAGTGGATTAAGGAGAGTTGTCCCGAACCGCTATAATTTCTTGAGTTGATTGTTCATTGATCCTATACTTCACGTTTGTCATTCGAGAGGATTAAAATTCTCAAGGGGTTAGGTTTTTCAATTACTAAAGAATTTTTCAAGAACCCAATTCACCCCTCCCTTCTTAGGTTTTGCCATAAACTCAGGACCAACATGATGAACATGGTACTAGAGAAAGGGAGACCCAAGAGGTATAATGGAGGGAGAAATTTAATATTGCACACGAGGAAATTGAGCAATTGGATATACTTGACCTGGTTTATGTGGAGAGGATGACTCCAACTTCGAATCAGAGGACTCCTTTGATTCGGAAGATTTTGTTGACATTGATATAGGTAAAATTATACATTATTTTATGGAAAATTATGCATTATTACTATAGTGATAATGTTGAATTTTTTATTCTAATGGAGTATACGTGTATACTCACAGAACAAATAGCACATATGGATGCGCAAGGAGTAATGAGTACTGAGGTGCAAGAGGTTGTGGGTACTTGTATCCAACAAGGATTTGATATTGAAGATTAGTTTTGAGATGATAGGACGAATTTCCTTTTTTCAGAATAAATTATATTCTTTTGTACAGGGATTTAACTACTCTTTTTTTAGTTATAGGTAATGAACGTGACGACCTTAATGTTGAAGAAGACTGTATGTATGATGGGTATTTTTGAAAATAGGAGAGTGAAGGCAACAAGATCCAAGTAGAAGGTGGTTCCACTGGTAGTGAAGCTTATAACTGCACTACTACCAAAAGTAAGGACTGCTCTCGTTTTGCGGACTGATGAGCATGAATTTGAAGTGACATTGGGTCAAGGTCAAAATATAGTGCATGCCAAGAAAAGAACATGCTCTCGCAGACGTTGGCAGTTAGATGGTTACCCATGTGTCCATGCAATAACAGTTATACTATAGTCATTAAGGGCAAATCCATAAGATTTTTGCTCCCATTACTTCTCAGTTGAGACATATAAGTTGATATATGCATCAACCATTTACAACATGCATAAATGCTCAAAATATGACCAAGTCGTGAACCCACCATCTATCTTACGTTCAAACATCAGAAGAACTTCATGTTGACCCAGACAGAAAAAAGTGCAAATCCACAAAAAAAGCAGCGTACACAAGCTAAAACTATTCGATACTGTAGATGTGGGAAACTTGGTCATAACAAATGGACTTGTAGATCCGAAGATATTCCTCCATATAGTAATCCAAGTTGAACCAAAATAGGAAATATTAATGCGGGTGCAGGTGAGTTGTTAAGTTATCATACTTTTATTTGTGCATTACATAGACAAAATCTTTGTATTATTTGCCTAGATATAGAATCCATTTTTGAAATGTTTCTTATGCGTAGGTTCAATTTCAATTCCTCTAATAAGTAATCCAAGCGAAAGAGTTATAGAAGTCATGAATCTCGGTACAAGTGAGTTATTAACTTATACACATCCATAACTTTTGCATTCAATAAAAAAAATCTATCTTACAATGCCACAACTAGAATCCCTTTGTTAACTATCTTCTCACATGCAGGTATTAATGAAGAAAATGTCATTAGTAGAGCCAATCTACTAACAATACAAAGAGTAGAAACTATTTGACTTCTTATCATTAAGCCAACCACCAATCCAAGAATCACAAGAAAGCAATAATAAGTTCTTTTATAGTGGGCAATTTCATATCCCGTGTAAGCAATTCCATACCCAACTATAGGAGAGCTGTCTAAAATGTTATTGATCTATCAATTCTTAATATTAGCAATAATAATAGAGTTCTTTGATATTTTTTATTGTGGTAGGCTTTTGGTAATGACAAGGGAGCTGTTAGTTAAATGAAGTTGTGGCAGTTTTTTTGGGTAATGACATGGGAGTTGTTCATTGAATGAAGTTGGGCGTATTGGTGACTTTGATGATATTAGATGGTTTTTGTACTTTGATAATTATGATAGTTGCTAGATTTTTTTTGTACAACTGACATGATGTAAACATCCTAACAAGCTTGGAATATAATATTGAGGCACACAATACCCAATTAGTTCATATTTGTATTTAAAGCGAATTGGAAAAAATAGTTGAATGTAGATGATTTGGACATTTTTAATTTACATGTCCATCTCTACTTGTTTCTAAACTCAAGTGAATGCCTTTTCTATATTTGAGATTATAATAGAGTTCTTCATTTAGGGTGTGTTTGGGAAGTTGTAAAACTTTTGATGAAAATTTTTTTTATGTAAAAGTTGTTAAATTAGTAGAAAATGATGTGATATTGTAGAGGTAATGATGAGGAGTGAAGAGAGTAAATCTAAAATAAATAGGTTAGTTGTATTGGTAGTTGTGTAGAAATGATTGAAAAGTATGGTTGTTATATAGAAAGATGTGTAAAAAATAATTAAAAAATAAGTAGTTATGGAGAGTGAAAAGTTTTATATTGAAAAGTTTTAACTTGACAACTTTTGCAAATTGCCAAACACACCCTTATTTATAAAAAGCTTACATTAGTATCTAGACATCGAATAATGGCAAGGACCTACATCTGTATGATTTCTAAACATTCGCAGTTGTCAAATGGCATGCTTATGCCAACTTCTAATTCATCACATGAGAATGTTGAGCTCCTTTTGCCATGTAAAGGTTCAATTCCTGGATAAATCAGCCATATTTTGTTACTTTATGCAATTGGTTTGGTGTAGAATTTCAAATTTTGGTTTGATGCAAAATTTCAATATCTTTGAATGATCCACATGCATCATATTTCAATATTCCCTTACCAACAGTTACAATAGTGGCGTAGCATAATATTTAATAGACTTGCGATAGAACAAAAATAAAAAAAAACCAACAACTTTCAATTGCAACGAACAATAAATATATAACAAAAATATATATTATACAATTCATATACCCACTTGTCTTTGTATACAACATTGAAGTCTAGTCCTATCAAATACATCTACTACATAAAATATAAAAAATACATAGCATAATTATCAATTTTAAGTTTTCCAAAAGCCTTCCTCGCACTTGATAGTTGCCTTTTAAGAATCAATTCTCTTTCTTGCTTCAAAAGCGCAATTTCCTTCTCTACTAGTTTCAAACTCTTCTCAAAATACTTCATGAGTCTCTTCATGTTCTCCAATTTTTGTCACAGTGGCGCAACTTCTTCAACACAAGTACAATTGCACTGGCACAACCTTTGGTCTCCTCTATTACAACCACCATACTCATTACACCAAGTGAAAAACCCGCAATCTTCTGCGCCCTGAATATGCATATCCAAATAAGTCATTTGCAAGATTATCCGAACAGATTTTATAAAGGGGTTGTTTGGCAACGACGATAAAATGCATGACGGGTTTTAGCAGGTAAAAACTTGTCGCATCACAAAACTGCAAGCTGGTCGGACTCGAGATTAATCGCGCCTACCTGCCTCCGGGCCCACGCATAGTGCATGCGATCCAACTCCGACAGCCAGAGTCCACGCTGGGGAGTGTTGACCAGGAAGAAGGAGACTAGCGTTGTTAACGGGACGGACTGCAAATGGAAATTGCATTCGATGGAGACCAAACAGCAGCCTAAGTGTGGGCTCACGGATAACACACTACCATGCAATTCATTCGTATAAATGATGATAACAATTTTAATATGTTTTTATTTTTAAATATTATAATATTTTTTTTATCAAATTTTAAATGTTTCATAATAATTTTGATAAAAAAATGATAAAAAAATGTGTGAAATTTTGTGAACAGTGCCTCATTTGAATTTTCATCCACGTGATTGCTTTTAAAGTTCTTCGCATCCAACTATTGAAAATATTTTATTTTCGTAATGCTTAAAAAATTTAAATTGAAAAACATAAATGGTATGAATGTAACATCATCAGTGAATTTGAAACTTTAAAAATAGAAAATCAATAATTTATAATTATGAGAAAATTTATGAGAAATGTAAAAAGACAATGAGTTAATTGCATTAGCATCTCTCATAGAATGGTTACTTTTTAAATTTTTGATTTTTATTTTCGTCATAAACATGTTAATCATATATACAATTTTATTATTTTATAATATTTTTACACATTTCATTTTTACTTTTAAAATCATAAAATTCAGGAATACTTTAGTGAATTTCACTATTTGACAACTCGATTTTATGAAACAAAAGTAAATATATAAAAAAGTAAAAGAGTAATATAATACATCCCAATAAAAATTAACTTATAAAAAAGAATCTGCAATAATTCATTTTACAAAAAGAAAACGATTGATGGGTTTGAAAAGAATCTGAATTCCATTTGACTTCACTAACACGTGGCAAGAGTGTGTTTAATATAAAAATTTATGAAGAGCAGAAATTATTGTACCATCTTGAAAATAATATCTATTTCTAGTTAACAAAATTTCCACTAGACGTTTGCATGCGCACATAGTGGGATTTTTTTTAATATTAAAAAAATAGAGTTACATTAAAAATATGTAATTTCAGATTTATGCCTAAAGAATAAGTATCTGAGCCCACTCGTTAGTGTTAAAAAAACCTATGACTTAAATGTGTTATATTAGCACTCATCAAATAATTAAAATGTGTAAAACATTATCAAAATGCTTATACAAAGGAGTAAAAAAATGTTCCGTATCTTTTATAGACAATCCCTAATTGCACGGCATTTTGTTTTAATCATTTCTTTTTAACTTCTTAATTACAAGTGATTTAAGAGCATTACATATGCATGTTAATTTTAGAGCATGTTTGCTACAAAGCGGACAAGTAATATCAACCAATATACCACACCTGACTCGGTTCCTACTAAAATTTGTTAAGAACGTTGATTTCACCAAAGGTCTCTTATTTTTGAAATTAATTGTTCTTCTCCATTGATGTCAATAGCGTACGAAAGTTCCAAATCGAACTAATTTTTGGCATCATAAATAAATACTAATTTATGAGTATCATAAATGCTTTAGACAAAAAATAAATTTAGAAAAGATTGCAGTATATCGATACTCATATTTGGTATCCTGTGCTGTTCCCCGCATTGCACGTGACCAAAAAACAGTTTTATTTCCTTGAAAAAATAGTTCGTAAAATTTTATAAATGTAGGGTCTCACCTAGTTTTCCTTACTATGAATATCTTTTAACAATCATATTCAAAATAAAAATAAAATATAAAACACAAAATAAATGTAAATTTGCCAAATCTAAAAAAGGCTTTTGCGCCCCACAGAACGATCGCACGCATAGTAGTATGTGAATAATAAATTATTTTTATCACTACCTAAGAAATTTGTTTTTATTGAAAATTTATCCAAAACAACTCACTTAATATCTATAAATAATTTTGCGTAAATATTTGGATTTTTTAACAGCATTAATATTTTTAAACACCATTTGATATACAAGCACATATATGATTTATATTTTTTTTTTGTATATTCCTAACTCCAGTGCATATGTGAATAGGAGGCCTCAATTGAAACAGTGGAAACTATAATTGCAAACCATTTAAAGTAATAACAATAGCGGAAACTATTCGAACAGCTCATTACATCTGTACTGGATTATCATAACCACACAAGTCCACTGAGATCTCATACATATCAAAACAACTACTAAGTCCTCCAAAAAAGAGAAAAAACAGAAACCCAACTGAGAAGCTTCAGAGAAAATTATTTTTATAGCATCTTTTATTTTCCACAAACCCTACAGTCACACAGGTTGATGACTACATGCGTAGTCGGTTGGACACAATCCTGACAATCACATAGGTTCACAACTCCTTCTTTCTCCTTCCCCTTTACAATGAAAGTTGTCCACGTTGCTTCGGCCTGACCTATATCCTGAAAAGCTTGGTAACATGAACCTTTATAACCACTCACTTGGTTATGTGCTTCCGACCATAATGTGTATACACCAGGTACACGGCCTTTGAATACAACATAACACCGCACCATGTCTTCGCCTGTACCTGTCACAGTTTCCAAAACAATGGCAACAAGCATATAAGAATTCATTGCTGCTGTTGAATGATATTGCATCAAATACCTGTGGTTTTTAAAATAATGATGACGAGAGTAGAGAGGGAAAATAAAAATCTCTAAAGGAGACAGTATAAACATCCATTTTAGTCTTTAAAAAGTAACAATCGCAGTGTTGTTGATCCACGTTCAAGTCCAAGAAAAGGTACATTACACATAAATCAACAAAGTTCATACAAACCCAATAACTGTCACTAGCAGTAGTTAAATAAGAAGTTCATAATTTCTATTTCTACTGAGTAATAAAATCAACTCAAAGACCTTCTTTAGTCCCATTCAACATAATTACACGCATACGATCGGTAGCTGTTATAAAAGCTGAGGTAGCGTGAGGGTTCTTGTTATAGTAACACATAACTATGGCTAAATCAGCATCAGGCATGTCCATGGACTCCAGAATTGCAGGCAGTGCACGGTAATCCTCTACCCAATCTTGTTTGAATGTGTGAGAATGTGTGTGTGACACCGTTGCGGGTTGACCTAAATAGATTTCGGCAATGGCTGCAAACTCTTGCATTGGTGTCTGTGGTCGTCTACGGACAGACGTTCTACGCCGAGACTCAAAAGTGTTGGGTGATGGTCCACCGACATGTGATGGCGCGTGTGAATGGCTAGATGAACCTCTTATTAGGTTCGCAGATGAGTCTGGAATAGCAAATTCGCCACCCGATCCAAAGGTGGGTCCCTCGCTCTGAGGAGTCTCCACACTAAAGGCCGCCCCTTCCGGATCCACACCACCTTCTTCAGTCCATCCTTATGGTGGCTCCTCAAACCCTGCAGCGAAATTACCCGTGGCACGATTACTGTCGAATAACTCATGTAAATCATCCCAACTAAGATGTTGTTGCCGCCTGAATCTTTTGAAACTGCTATCTTGCTACAAAACAAAGTAATATGCAGTAGTAAGCTAATTCCTTCCATTGTGTTAAACAATTGAATGACTACTTATTCATATAACGGTATGAATAAGAAACATATAGATAGTCTAGTACCTGTATTAGTGCAGTCCAGGCAAATTCGGGGCCAACGAATCTGCTCTCTGCCACGTCCCACCCCATTCCAGTTTTATTTTTAATTTTCAAGTACATACTATATGTCTTTCTTAAGGTCATCACCCTATTTCTCACATGTCTAGGGTTGATAGATACTGCAAAGAGGTTACTTAACTCTTCGAAAATTGCCTGGAAGACTACATCTTTAATTTTATTGGGTTCTATGGTTCCATTGTGTAAGTTCCAGAGAAGAATTTCTACTAACTTCTTATCTTGCACCTTTGTCCACTGATGTTGGTACTTGGATCCTGATGGACCTAAGCCACTATTCTGGTGGTTCGAATCCTCGCTAGGAGTTTCCTGCCCAACAAACACACGTCTATAGTGGTCCATGTATATCGCCTGCAATTATGGAAGCACAACCAAGTGTAGATGACACTTACAAAAAAAAGGACATAAACACATGAACATATGTACAATCAAATTCAAATGAGTTTTTATAACCACAATTCATAGAAAATGAAGTCATTATGCCCACAAACACATTCATATCATGCCACCATACGTATTATAATAGAGGACAATCGTCAAATATCCATACATATGCAAATTTGAATTGACACAAACACATCTTAGATGGACGCATTATCTGCCACATTCGATTTGCTAATTCATCGCGTTTGGCCTTCCACTCATGTCGGGCATCGTTAGACACCCCCCTAATCATAACTTCCATCTATTCGTCATCTAAAACTTCACTAGACAAATTGAAATTAGCGAGACTTGGTTCCTCGATGATTTGGCCGGGTAGTTCAGGACCGTCTACAGTAGTTATGTAATTATAAAGAATCGCACATGAGATCACCATTTGAACCTAAATCCTATAGGGGTAAGTAGTCGCTACTTGCAGAGAAGGAAATCTTTTTTTCCACACAGCGAACAATCTTTCCACAGTTGACCGCAAACAAGCATGTCTGAAGTTAAACAACTCTTCACTATTTCTTGGACTCCTCCCAGGTCCGAAACTGCTCATATGGTATGACACACCTTTGTATGATGTCATGAATCCTGGCACATGTGCATATCCAGCATCCACCAAGTAATAATGACCTGTATCAAATGAGGGTCATCTATGAAGTAGGTAATCACGTATGATTATAAGAAGGCACAAATGGAAATGCATTACCTTGTGGAATAGTCAAACGATTGGTGGAACGATCCAGTGCATCTTGTAGGACATGCACATCATGGGCACTACCTTCCCAGCCAGCTAATATATATGTGAACTTCAAATTGAAGTCACATGCTGCCAAAACATTCTATGTTGGGTCCCCATGTCTATTAATAAATGCGAGACGATTTTCAGATGGAGGTTGGACAGGAATATGAGTACCATCAATAGCTCCAATACATTCCTAATAAGTTAAAAAAAAGGTTAATAAACTCTACGTCTCTTGTGTCTATCAATACCTTGAAAAAAATGACCATAGTTGTACCTGAAAGTATGGTGCCAGACTTGGGTCAGAGGAGATCTTTTGGTGAGTTTGACAATTTGGACGGGCGACGCAATCTTCGTATAGGGAGAGAACTGATTGCAGACACTTATGAAAATGGCGGTGCATAGTCTCACCAGATCTACAAAAGTACCCACCGATGGAACGATTTCTTACATTATAGGTCAAAGTGTGCAAAAACATTGCCAATTGTTCACGTATGGTTACATATCTAGTGGATTGCAAGACCGTTTTACTCTTTACTAAATTGCACAACTGATTGAATGTGAATGTACTCATTCGTAGTTGTGAAATGCATCGTCGATCCCCCCCCACGGACGAAAGAATGCATGAATAATTCACATTGGAGGCCTAAGTCACGATTATTGAAATCCGCCTGACTTTCATCTTCCTCGCGAGCCAGTGCTAAGGCTCCACCTACTAATACGAATGACCTACGTTGCTGATAGTGACAACCCGAACTATTTTGAACTGAGTCCCCAATGGCTGGTAATGCAGTTTGGATTAAGGAATCCATATGTGGGGAAGAAGTACTATTCATGTTGGAACAATCTGAAAAGAATTTTTTACCAGTTACTTCAAGAAAATGCATGTATAGACAATCACCATTGGTACAGTAAATTATGAATAAGAGCCATCAAACATTTATCACGAAACTACATACAGTGTTGTACATTGACAATGGTGCAATAAAACAAAGAAAAATTTAGCTTTTAAAGCAAGTTGATTTGAATTTACTAATCCTGGAACATTTTGAGACAACTAAAGGAAGTCAGTCAACAACCTTGGATTGTGGTTAGGGACTTTAATGAAATTACCTGAATTCCCTAGCTAATTAATTTTAGCATTGTAGTCACCCTAACTATGAGTATTTACTTTTGAGAGTTTCACGCATTTGCATTTAAAAATCTACAAGCAAAATTGAGGAAAGTGTCTATGTAAAGCGCAGATGTGAAAAGGTAGAAGACACAAGAAAGAGTTACCTGTCTTTGAATTCAGATAAGTATCATGTGAGGGACATTGATGGCAGTCTTTTATGGGATTACTGTTTGGTTGTAATTGACAGTCTTTATGGATTCAGGGCAATCTCTAAAAATTAACTTTAGCTCTAGGCAAATCAGCAACATATGCCTCAATTTCAACAGTGGGGTTACGTTTAATTTCGGGCTTATTTTATCCTAGTTATAATTTGGGCTGAACAATTGAAGATTAAGCATTCATGAGGTTTGTTTTCTGGAAGACACATTTGGCTGTTCCAAAAGCTAAAGTTGTTACTTAATAATTAGCTTGGCTTGGTCTCCATTTTCATCATTTAGAGCAATTTTTGTAGCAACGTTCCAAAATTTAACAGCATCAATATGGCTGAAATATTGTCGTTTATATTTGGGTTCTTTCAAAAGTAGTGGGTACTTTTGGTTTTTGGTCATCTCTGATAGGTATATCAAGAATAAAGATTGGATTCTCACTTTTGGGAGGCCAGGCAAGATAGGTTTGAGAATGTTATCCACCTAAGCGGGCTAGATTAGTCCAAGAAATGATGGGGGACCAAATAGATTGTTTGGTCATGTCTCATTGATGGGGCTAAAACAACTTTTCAAGCTATATTCAAAACTCACTTATATTTCTAGTCATAGGTGGAAGTATATTCTGTGTTGTGTGGAGATCTCTATGAAGTCATTGCATGTTTGCACCTTTCTTCTGGTTTTCTAATAAATTATTTTCCAGTTAGGGACAGCCATGTTGCATGTAGTAATGTTTTTGGTGGTCAGAGATTTTACTTTCTGTTGATTCATTTTACAGGAGGCAAGTGAGGCTATGATATTATTTTTATTCTGTATCTTTGATTAGTACAATGGATGAGGGCCATGTCTTCTTTGGTTGACTGTACCTCCCATTATTGTACTGAATTCAGATGCGACAAATTGTATCTAAGCCACTCCACAGATGAGATCTATCGTGTCATCCTAGGCCTTGCTGTTAGTCAAGGGAGGAGATATTAGAAGTCTCACGATAATATTAGGGGCATTAGTCTATATACTGCTGTGTTCTGCTGTTGAATGTGAGATGAGAACCATTGGCATTTCAGATGTCCTTATTTTACATTTTCGATTGGTAGAATTTTGTACAAATTGGGTTTCTAAGCTATATTTCCGCCACCCAACCATCAAGTTTTCTGGGTACATAAAAAATGTATTTGTCTTCTTTTGACTTGCTCTAGCGGAAAAAAATGAAAATAGACTTTTAGGGACTCATATACATTTCCTGTAAGATTCAAAGAAATAAGTACATAAGTTGGATATTTTTGAGCATTTGTTAAGGGAATTTTCTTCTTTCCTTTAGTAGGTTAACTCATTGTGGCTTTTCTTTATCAATGTATATAATTGTTTTTTGACAAATACCTCAGGCAGAAATGGCCCTCAAGCAACTGGAGAATGTTAACCCCATTATACATGGATTTAGCTAAGGGGAGAGATGATTTCATTCCTAAACCAGAAGAAACTCATCGGCTGGTATGTAGAATCACATAAATATGGATTTGCATACTCGTCTGTTGATATTTTTGACACAACCATATTGATCTTTCGGTCATCCAGATACTAGACATCTGTTCAATCACTGGTTCACTCTTGCACAAATTTGATGGATCTTTGGTCTTTAATTCGCATGGTTCCCAAGATCAACTGGCAAGAACATGTTAAAATTTGCGATCCTTATGGTGGACTTATATATTATTTGTGTGTAGAACCATCTAAGCCATGAAGAGTTAGAATTTGGTATTTGGTATACAACTGATTCTGTGCTCAGTCGATGGAGAGTTAGAATTTGGAGCCAAGCTGTTAAAGCGTCATGGCTAAAGTTTCATTGTGGCTATTTCTCATGCCACTTTGCAATGTATTTATGTGTTTAATTAGGAGCCATACTTGATTACTTTCAAAAAGATCATCAAACTTATCTTTATTGGAGATTGAAGGAATGAATTATGAGTAAAGTTATCCTCTAAGCGGGACAAAGTAGAATGAGATTTTGGGGGGGTGCTTACATATAGACAGAGCTGTTTTTAAAGGAAATGTCAGAATGATAGAAACACTTCTGCAGGTCTCAGTTTTGCCATGACCAAGGGTTACATTCATAATGATCAAGCTGTCAGCTCCTAGAATTCAGTGGTTTAGTTGGTTTAAAAGCCTCCATCTCTGTGGTTTATATACTGCTGACTCACATCCTTAATCCTATGGTTGTTATCAGGGGTGTGTTTGGGAATGGATAAAACTTTTGATGAAAAGTTGTAGAGATGAGAAGTTGTCAAATGATGTGATATGATAGGGGTAATAATGAGGAATAAATAGGATAAAGTTGAAATAGATAAGTTTATTATGTTGGTAATTGTGTAGAAATGATTGAAAAGTAGGGTAATTGTATAGAACAATGTGAAGAAATAATTAAAAAATAAGGTAGTTGGGAAGAATGAAGGGTTTTAGATTGAAAAGTTTTAAATTGACAACTTTTTGTTGTTGCCAAACACACCCCAGGTCTCAGAGGGTGGTTTGTGAGATATGGTTGCTTGGGCTTCATTTGGAAAGTTGTCCGCCAATATCATCCAAGATCTTCATGGGTTTGTGGAACAAATATAAGGTACATAGAGATAAGAATTTAGTCCACAAGTATTTGAAAAACTGTGTTGAAAAATGAGTAAGTAAACTAGCTAGAGGAATCTCTGCTTTTTACATCGTTGCCCCTGAGCATTAGGGAAGGACTGTCATCTAGTTCATTCATTAAATTCCATACTAATTTGTGACTAATGAGCTTGTGTTTAGAAGGCATTTAATGCCAGCCTTTCCTCTTCAGAAGAATAGGAAATTTTGCCCTGAATTGTGTTTTAGCCCAAAAGAAATTGGCAGCAGATGATAAGTAATTTATGATGAATTCCAAACTATAAAGATATGAAAATATACAAGCATTGATGCAATATAATGGAGAGACACAAATGATTCATGCAAAGGATGAACAATGGACTACAAATCATGTTGTTTTAGGAATGATTTCTGTGAAACCCCAATCTTAGACACGTATAAAACCCTAGGGTTGTAAATCCTAGGTAATGTATTAATGAAATATATATATTCATGAAATATGAAATTATGAGGGAGTAGATGTTAAAATAATTAATTATGAAATTCGGATGAATAGTGCACGTGAATACGAAACGTGAATAGTAAATGTGGGATTAAGGAATATGTTAAGTTAATCACTTTGGATTAACTTAATCATAAAAGATGAAAAAGGAAGCTTCCCACAAAAGGACAAAATAGCAACTTTTTGATTTATTTAATATTTTCGGATTTTTGATGGATTTTTGAAGTAACATGAAGAAAAATTCATATCTTACAATCCGGACATCGGATTGAGATGAAATTTTTTATGGATGGCCAAAATATGATGATGAACATGATGAGTGGTCCAAGATTGATCAAAAATCATGAATTAAGGGTCAAGATTAAATGTCATTTGAAGATCAAAAAGTAGCTTTACTTTTTCATTAATTAGCATTTGACTTTGGATTAATTTTAATTAATTAAATGGATAAATAATTAATGAAAAGCTGCTATGGCTACTGGAGCTTGGACTTTTGGGACCAAATCCAATGGCCCAAAATCAATCTTATCAAAAATCAATGGCTAGGATTAATTTAGCCTAAATTAATTAATTTTAAAAAATAAAAAAATAGGCAAAAATAGGGCTGCCATAGGGGGGCTGGAGCAGGCCTAGGGTGGGCTGCACAAGGCTCCATGCACCTTTTGGAAATTAGAAAAAAATACATTTATAATTTAATACCTTGAGCAAGAGGGGGTAAATTCCAAATTCATGAAAAATCAAGCCCTATAAATAGGGGCCAAGGGGTGAACGTCCAAGGCACTCCCAAGCTTGAGCAAGAGTTCATTTTCCACCCCCAAATTCGTTTTAAGAGAGAAAGAGGAGGTTAGAGAGAGAAAGGGCAAGTTGGAGGAGATATTTTTCACTCCGGGTAAGTGACTTCTTCTCAAATTTATTTTGGATGTTAAGTAGGGTAAAATCATGCTTAGATAATGCCTAAGCATGAGAAAATAAGTAAGGTTATAATGCCAAAGTAGAATTATGCCGAAACATCGAAAATTTGGAGCAAAGATAGAGCATTCGAGAAAATCATGTATGATATGTGGAAATAATGCTCCAAATTTGATAAATGATGATTTGGGATGTATGATTATGATAAATATGATGTTGGAATGATGATATATTAATTTCATGATTTTTGGAATTAAGGATTATGCTTAAGCGAATTTATGTTGATTTTTAGTACATGGAGAAAATAATTTATTTAACAAAGTAAATGATGATAAATTCAAAATGTATGAAATTTCCCATGATATACGAAGCATAAGCTATGTCATGGTATTTTTTATTTTTGGGAAAAATGTCAATTTTTGGAACCCATGAACAGTAACCCACGTTGCTGTGAACAGTAACCTCGGGTGAACAGTAATGTGAACAGTGATTATGAACAGTGAACACGTATTTTGGGAAAAAGTTGAGATTTATTTTTATATTTTATGAGGATATATGGAAGAAATTTTCAAAGGATTTATGGATAAAAATCCATATAAATGAGCAATGACAATGACTAAGTATCTTTATACTATTAACCTCTATGGAAATGAGGTAATGGATAATTATAAAGCATGCATGGGAAGTACACTCAGACATGATATGATATAGATAAAATATCATTTTTCCTTGTATAGGAAAAGGAAAGGAAATGGTGGAGGACACAGACTGAGGAGGTAAGCAAGCAAACTCTTTTGAAAATATGATTTTATTCCCAAGTATTTATGAAATGTGTTTAAGGATGACCATTCCTATAATGTTTTGAAATGATGAATGTTTATGAGTTTTTATGAAAAGTCATGCCGGCATATTGATATTATGTGATGTTCATGGACATGTGCACATGTATGATGTATAAGGAAGAGGCTTTGGTGGAGGTAGAAAGCGGATCAGAGGGTCCCCCTTCACTATTGCCAAGTCGTATGGGCTGTGTGCCGACGGCGTCCTCCCCAGAGGTGGAGGCAAAGGAATGTTATGTGTAAATGAATGCATTGCATTTTCATACATGGATTGAAAAGAAAAGCATGGATTTGAAATGATGTTTTTAAATGAACGGTGCAAATAATTCTCTACATAAGAATGACAAGTCACCTGGTGTAAGAGGTATATAATGCCGGGAAAATCAAAAGTCATGCATGTAGGAACCATGTAGGCGTCAAGAGGAAGAGAGGTTCCCTTTGATGAGGCCAAGTCGGAGACAGCCGGCGTATTGGACCATGCTATGTGAGATGTTCCCTAGCTAGCGTACCCACGCACAAAGGTTTATGTCAAGAATGAAAAGAAAGTATTTGCACACATGGATTTGAAATTATGTTTTTAAGGGATGATGCAAATAATTCTCTACATGAGAATGACAAGCCACCTGGTGTAAGAGGTATATAATGCTGGGAAAACCAAAAGTCATGCATGTAAGAACCATGTAGGCGTCAAGAGGAAGAGAGGTTCCCCTTGATGAGGCCAAGTCGGAGACAGCCGGCGTATTGGACCATGTTATGTGAGATATTCCCTGAGCTAGCGTACCCGCACACAAAGGTTTATGTCAGGAGTGGAAATGAAGCATTTGCACATCCAATGTTTATGAAAAGGTTTCTTTCTATTCCATTGATAGTTGATCACTTGCTAAGTGTCTCCTATCGAATGGAGAGAAATGCATTTACGAATGGTTTTCATGAATGGTTTATGAAAGATTTTCAAAAATGGTTTACGAAAAGGTTTCTATTCCATTGGTAGTTGATCACTTGGTAAGTGTCTTCTACCAAATGGAGAGGAATGCATTTAAAATGAAAAATGCTTGCTTATTGAGTTTTGACTCATATTTTGTTTTCCCAACCTCAGACAGGTGTAGGGAAAGACAAGAAATGAAAGGCGCGAGTTGCTAAAGGAAAAGAAGAATCTACAAAGGTTAGTAGATTTTTGTATGAATAGATTCTCTAATGGGATATGATGAGAAAGGACATATATTGTATGAAATTATGAAGTTATGAATAATATGAGAAGTTGATGATTTATGATGTTATGGATAAGTCCATCATGAATGATGATGAATATATGTTTATGTGATGAAAGAAAAGAAAAAGAAAAAAAGAAAAATTGGACGAGATCCAATTAAGAACCCGCCGCGTGATCAGGGCAACAATCCTGATTCACGTTTACCAATTGACAAGATCTTGGAGTAAGGACTATGTGGATGCTTCGGTTCGGAGCGCCACAATTTCCCAACACCACGACTGATGAAATTATGAACAATGCTGTCTCTGTATCGGCTAAGCCAGCTTGCCTCATCTAGTCGATGGAACTCGACAAAGGCTTCTGCTCCCGTACTGACAGCAGCAGTGCCCCGTAAACATGAAAAGACCACTTTTTGCATTTTTGTACCACCAATTGAAAAGTTTTCAATGAACACACGAGTTTTAGGCATTGCCAAACAACCCCAAAATAAATTAAAAATAGTATATATATAATGACAGACAAATCTAGGACATCTGTAGAACCATCTTGGAGGGTTATTCTCCGTGTTTGAAAGTAGGATTTTGCATTTGCCTCTACCACATCGAAAATAAATCATTGGATACTCCAATACTTTTACTTCCTTTGACATATCTACACCAAAGAAAATGGTATTAACAAACACCTAAATTCATATCATTTTCAGTGGCAATATTTATTGGAACACCATCTACTGTAGGATGCACTAGATGTTCTCATGGAGTTATCGGTATTTGTCTAAAATGAATACTAGATTCACTCATGGAAACAATGCATAACAAATTTCATGATGCTAGTGTTTTGTTTATTTTTTTCTCAAATCATTCATAGGGTCAAACATGGAGGTAGTTACCAAAATTTCATTCCATTCCCAAATCTGTTCACCAAATTTTGTAGATAGTCGTAAAATGTGTAGATTATCAATCACTAGAAAACAAACTATCTGTTCAGGTTTTAATTCAGAAAGCAAACTATTTGATTTTAAAAAACCATAGAGCAATTAACCAACTATGCTAAGTCCATTTTAGTATTTTTTCCAAAAAACGAATATATGCACATCAATTCAGAAAGAAAACCATCTGTTCAGGTTTCAATTCAGAAAGCAAACCAAGTGATTTTTAAAAACCAAAGAGCAATTAACTAATGATGCCAAGTCCATTTTGTTTTTTTTTTTTTTTCAAAAAATGGATATATGTACATCAATGCAGAAAGCAAACCATTTGTTCAGGTTTCAATTTAGAAAGTAAACCATCTAAATCAACAAAACTACAGAGCAATTAATGATGCCAAGTCAATTTCGGTAGTCCATTTTGGTAGTCCATTGCAGTAATTTTTCAAAAATGGAGAGGAAATTTGTTCAAGGTATGAGAAATTTCTTGTGATATATAAATTGCAGGGATGAAATCCACTGAAGGAATGGTTAGAAATTATACCTACCTATAGTGGGTTTTTCTCTCAAGCAAAACTGGTGACTTTCGATTTTCGATGAACGATAGTGGAGTGGAGGAAGAGGAGCAATGTGCACTGTGAAGAAGAAGAGGAGAGAAGTCGAAGGACGAGTGTGACAGAGTGGAAGAAGACGAGCGGCACACGCTGTGTGGAAGAAGAGGAGAAATAGAAGAAAAATTAGGATTTAGGTTTAGAGATTTCGAATTTGTATTACGGTGTTGTTTGGGCAATTTCGAAATTAAAAAAATGGAGGTAGAAATCCGTCAGGCCCTTTAGGTAACTAGAATGTGTGTGGTACGGGTGTCTAAGAAATTAGGAATAAAATATTATGGGTGAACTGAGAATTTTTAAAATATCGTGAGTTCAAAAGAAGTAAAGGTTAAAAGCACTGTTGTCAAAACCGGACCGGACCGGCTGGTTCGACCGGTCTGATCGGGAACCGGTGTTCAATCCGGTTCATTTATAACCAGTCCGGTTTGCAAGTCCGAAACCGGCAGAACCGTTTAAACCGCGGTTCAAATCGTTAAACCGGTTGAACCCATTTCGCCCGGTTCCGAAATTTCACAAGACCTGTCAGTTGCTTTTTGAAGCCGTGTGAATTCCCGTGCAGTGTTATAAGCTATTGTCGGTAAAATTTCAAACGATCATTTTCCATCTACGTGTAATATGAAAAGTTGAAATTTTAGAATTTTTTTTCAGCGCACACACATCTATTTATCTATGAAAATTTCAATTTTAAATTTCCTTGAATTATACATAACCCGTGACACACATCATATTTTTTCTTTTAATATTTATACTATATACAAATCATATTAATTAGATTTGCATATAAATTTTAAAAAATTAGATGTGCATATACTATACAACAAATGCAAATGCATAAGGTTATTTAGATTTTTTATTAATGTTTTCCAGCAAGTTTTGTTGTGAAGCTTAAAATTTAACATATAGATTTAAGATTTTATAAATATGTAATTTTAATATTTTAATAATATATAATTAATTAAAAATTATTAAACTTTGTGATATCATAATTATATTATGATGATATCACCGATTTAAACTGGATTGTTTAACTGGTCAAACTGGTTTGAACTATAACCGTTTCTTTTCCGGTTCGGTCCGATTCTGACAACATCGGTTAAAAGTCGTGGTTACGCAGTAACTTTTTTTTTTAAGAAAAAAGAAAAAAGAAAAAAGGAACCGAGTGGTAGTCGTTGCGTTCTGCAATGTTATACAGGAATACGGTAAACAGGTGGTGGGTCCCATCGCATTCCCATCCCACATCTGCCTGGTGCTTCCCCGCGGCGCGGCTGGAATAAAACCCTATTTCTCATTCCCTCCGACCTCCGATTTCGCCACCGAGCATGGAGATGCCAGCGGAAGCAGAAGCATCTCCTTCCGCGTACGAGGGAGGAGGAGGAGGAGGGAAGCTCCGCACCAGCAGGCGGGCACGTCGCCTCAGGTCGTCGACTCCCTACGACAGACCACCCATTGCATTTCGAAACTCTAATACTGGTAGCAGCGAGAGGAACGGCTGGATTTCCAAGTTCGTCGATCCTGCATCCAGGATCATCACCAACAGCGCCGCCAGGCTTTTCTCTTCCGTCTTCCTCAAGAGGCTCGCTGCTCCACCGTCCACCTCAGGTTTTCCTGTCCCCTCTCCTCTTTTGAGCTTCTGCTTGCCCATTGCCTACTCTTTCTTTTATGGATTTTTAATTTTTTGCTGTCTCCTTTCATTTTCGGTCGTGAGATTTTGAATTTGATGTCAGTCGGATGCTCTGGTTTGTTTTTTATTTTGTAATTTTGTTTAGCCCAGACTAGCAAGATTATCCATTTTTCCATTTTTACGCCTATTTACGTGTTGCTGAGTAAGAAAGTGCTGGTTCGTAATTCTGGCACGCCTTCTGATCCATTGTTCGCATACACAACAATCAATCGCGCTCGAACTATGGTAGCGAGACGCTGTTAGGTGTTTTGTAGTCCTTTTCTACTTGTGTTGTTTGCATGGGTCTGCTGCGATGCACAGAGTTTCTTGTCTGCTGCATCTTCTAAAATTGGAAGAAGAGTTCATTAGTAATACCAGGTGTCACCGAAAGCAACAGGGCTAGTTAGTGCCACCGTGATTGGATAAAGGGATTATTTCTATCAAGTGAAAATGTGAACTTGTAAATTTCAGATTGCAATTATGGCAGTAATGATTCGTACACATGAAGATATCCATCAAAAGTTTGTTGGGTGGCCTGATTTTATCTATGCCTCTTTTTACGGGATGAGTTGGTGTCCCAACTTCAGCGCAGAAGTTTAATTGCTTACCGCTTGGGCATATGATTGGATAAGCATGGACACGCCAATATTGATGTATGTGATGGATCATGGATGAGATATAAAACAATTTTTTTTTAAAATTTTTACATATATATATATACTGGATGTTGTAAAGTTCCAAGGGCAGCATGAATAAGAAAGACCCTCATAGTTTAAAGGACAGAGATCAAACTAGAATCCTTGAAGCATCACATGAAACCTCCTAAAAGCTCAACCTTAGAATCAGATTATTGGATTTGGCATGATGCACCATTGAGATGGTACATGAAGCCAAAACATTGGACTACGATGAGATAAGCCATAAGCCATCAAAATAAGTGCAATGAACAAGCCTTTGATCACATGGCCCATTTTATATGCTTCGCATATGATTCTCAGCAGTTATTTTGTTCACTGGACTATGACAAGATAAGCCATAAGCTGTCAAAATAAGTGCAAAGAACAAGGCCTATAAGTTGTTTATTTGATCACATGGCCCATTTTATATTCTTCGCATATGATTTTCAGTAGTTATTTTGGTCAGCGTTGTTTTCCTGTGAATACTTCTTGTTCGATGAATTGCTGTCCAGAGCTACCCCTTCATATTCTATAGTTTCTGTGGTTCCACATTCGATGTACAAACATGAATGAAGAATGGAACCGACGACATTTCTATCTAGAAAAATCTCGTTATCTTTTTTTTTTTATTTCCTTTTTTTTAAAATTAAATGTTCAAGAACTTTTAACTTACATTGCTATTACTGTTCCATTGTTTTGATTGAATTCATCAAGAGAGTTATCGTTTATCCTAAGGGTCTGTTTGGTAAAGCAGAAAAGTCCATGATGAATGTAAAACTTTTCACGAATGGTGAGTTTTGAGAAAAACTTGTCATGTCGATGTGCTGCAGTGGCTTTTCAATCCAGTTGCATCACTTCTCGAGTTTATAATTCACTGCCGTTGAAGTTATTAACTGTTGCTAGCATCATCTTGGAAATAGTGTTAGACATATGAAAATACGGCAGTCCATGCAATTATGTTGTTCGTACCAACTCCATGGCTGCAGTTGCATATGATGGACGACCAAAACATTTAATGCACACACTCACCACAGAATATACAAGTGATGGTTGACGTTTTATGGCCGTAAAAAACATGTCGAAAAGTTTTCACCCATGCCAAACAGACCCTAAATATTCAATTTGGTTCCCTCTTTTGCATCCCATTAAGTTTGGGATTTCTATTTAACAATTCCGCAGATAAAACAAAGAAGAAAAAATGTTAACTGCCAGTCACATAAAATAATTCTCTTTATATGTTATCCAAGTAGGTAAGCTCCAAAGTGAAATTAGCCTATGGTAAAAGTACCTCAACTAGGAGAGACATGAGTGACTATGTTTACGAGGAAAAAAGATAAAATGATTTTGTTGATGGAAGAATGTTGCTCGAACTTGAAGCTGTCCTTGTGGAAGAAAGAGTTGGGTGGGAGCTTCTGAATCATCCTTACAAGAGTTATTTTGCTGATATACCAAAAGTTGTTTTTTATATCTAGGAGGAAAATAAACAAGGGATTTGATTGCTAAAAGAGTGTAGTTCAATGTTCAAACTATCCTTTTAGAAGAGAGTCGCAGGGGTTTTATGAATCATTCTTACAAGAGTTATTTTGCTGATATACTAAGAAATTTTTTTCCTTTGCTTATCGCTTTGGCCTCCAATATTTTACTGCAAGTATTGATTTGATTTTCCTTACTTCTATTCAAATTCACGTGTGCAGATGCAAATCTTGCGGCTGGACATGTGTTGAGAGAAGAGGTTTGTATTGAAATTCTTTCTTCCATAAGTAGGTCTCAGAACTGGGATTTTTTGTTACTGGCCATTTATGTTTTACGCTTAAGGTTATCTAACATTTGAAGTCTCTTTTAATTAATCTTGACATTTGATGGGTTTAATATTATTTATAAATTAATGCATTGTTCAGGTTTCAAGGATGCTTCTATATTCAGTGATCCTCTCTCTCTTTTTTGACACATGGGACTCTTTTTTTTATTCGATATTAGGAATTAGCGTCTATTGTGAATCAGGAAAGAGAGAGAAAGAGGAGGCAAAACTGGAATATGTAAAAGTAGAGTGGTGAGAAATGATACAATTAACAATTGGAAATGAATTAAAAAAAGATAATAATTAGAAATGAAGTAAAAAAAGGTAAAATGGTTATGTTTTTCTGGTAAAAAGATGAGAGCTAATGATTTAAAAAGGGAACTGAGTACAAGAGATTTCCACCTCTTATCCCCATTATCAAGTGTCCCCTTGATTTTGAATTTGTGTTTGTTGGTGACATGATTATTTCATTTTACTCTCTCGAATATTTATTAATTATTTGTTTTGCAACAGAAGTTTGTAAATGTAATGAGGATAATGTGATCAGTTGACTTGGAATATGATATCTGTTTATGCTCAAGGGCTAATATTTTTAGAACGCTATCAAGCTTGTTAGAAATTTGCCTTAAGCATATTGTAAGCGTTATAGTATGTACGTAAGTACATTGTGCTTGTGAAAATTTTCTTTTGGAAGGGAGAACACCTGGTCTATGATGTCTGTGTAATATCTATTATACCAAGTCTTATTTATGAAAATAAACACTGCTGGGATACGAATCATAAGTCATTTTGGCCGCAGAGCGCATGCAAATTCTTGCAATTATAGGGCTTCTTTTCGGAAGGGGTTATCATAAAAAGTGGAGGATATAGCTTCGGCCGCATTAATTAGAATTAAGCTTCTTTGTTTCAGTGTAAAATTGTTAATGCTTAGACTTTTAGTTGCGAAGGGTAAGCAAATTTGAAAGTTTGCTACCGAGACATCATTTGGTTATAGTCTTTCAGTTTTTTTCTAGATGTTCTTCTGATTCCATTGGGTGCTTTTTTAACCCCTTCTTTGCTCCAATAAATAAGATTCTAAGAGAGGGAGGAATCACTAATATTGGAGGGAGGGAGGGAGGGAGATCACTAATATTGGCTAGTATTGCCATAGGGATATCAGAGAGTCTTTAGAAATAGAAATGATTTTCCAAAGAAACAACATTAGATGGTAAGAAATGCACATTTGAAACATTATGTAAAACTGTCATGTTTCCATTTTTGGTTGAAATGTAGATAAATAATGTATAACGTTTAGAAGAAACATATGGTTTGCTTGTTGTTTGAATCATATGGCTTCCATTCAGTAGCTGTGAAATGTTTTATATGCTCTTGGAAGAAATCATATATAAGCACTTCTTCACACTTTTTTGTGCTGGCATTGCTGATTGAGTCTTTAGTATTTCTGTAAATTGGACTCACAGAATTCTTCTGTGGATGAGGAGCAGAGAAGCAAAGATGGAGAAAATATCAATAATCGTGACAGCAATGGCATTAATGAACTTGAGCAGCTTTTGAAGCAGAAGACTTTTACAAGGCATGTATATGCGCTGGCTGAGATTGTAAATTTATGTGATCATGTCAGATAAGCGAGTTTGCACGTGGACTTTCCTCCCTTCTGCAAGTAGTAATAATCTTTCAGTAGGAATCCAATTCATCACTTCTGGCCTGGAAACTGGATTATACTCCTTTTGCCAATTGAAAAGTTCATTCTTGATTTCCACTGGAATTTTCCTAAATCAAATTCTATGCCTCTTGACATCCATCAATCCTTGTTGATACTTTGCTTTCTTGGGCAACTGTGTCTGGAACATCATGGAATCAGTTTTCCAGTTTTTTTTTCTCTCCCTCCTGAACCTGAGACTAGTGATTGTGGTTTCCTTTTTGGTCTGAGTTGGCTGCTTTTATGTTTTCTCCTTCATGAGTAGCCATTCTAAGCAATCCTTAGTGCTGAAAAATATAAATACTTGTTACAGAAATTTCTTTACCCCATGAAAAATTGTGTTCTTCTTTATTCCCTTTAGAATCTACGTTTTACTGGTTAAGGTGTGCAATTGAGCTAATTTTGTTCTGATGCTTTGAATTATTCTATCAGCTGTTATACTGTAAATAGGTGTTCAGCTCTTATGTATCAATACCATCTTGAAAGCTATCTCTAATCTTTCATTCCTGTCCAATTGAGCAAATTTTCTTCTGATGCTTTGCTTTATTCTGTTGTCTGTTACGCTGTAAATAGGTGTTGAGCTCTATACGCCAATACCATCTTGAAAGCTGTCTCTAATGTTTCATTCCTGTCCAAAGTAAGATATGGGCTAGGGAAAACCTTCGAAAAACTGTTTTCATTTATTCAAGACTCTTCCCAAAATTTTACTCCATATCCTATGCTAGCTATAATCTGGAGATCACTCTTTTACTGGTGGGCGCGCTGTCATTTCCTTTTTCTTTGTGCATTCTAACTATCTTCCTATCCATTGCTTGCGTCTATGCAGGTTTGCATTATGAGTTTTCATTGTGATGCCTTTTGTTTTTGTTTCTGATTATATTTCTTTTATTGTGGCACAGGGTTGAGTTTGATCACTTGACAGAACTTTTGCGTTCAAGAACTGTTGACACTCCCATGGAAGTTGAAGGCAGAAGAGCTGACCCTTCTACGTCCCAACCAGTGGATACTTGGAAGAGGCACGGAAAGTCAACTACAACAGGACTGGAAAATGGAGAAGGCACGATATTGTTGGAGAATGTCTCAACACATAAAGCTGGTTTAAGTGTGGGGAAACAGGTGTGTGATCCTCTTCAATAACAAAATGTTTTTTTTGTCAGTTCCAAAATTTCTCTGAGCTTTTTATTGGGTGTCTTTTTGTGTTGATAATTATCTTGCAGTAGCGGGCTTTTGTTTTTTCTATAGCCAATCCAAGGAGGCAAGGATGTCTTTAATGTACATACTTTCAATGGACTAAGCTATGGTCGATTTTGTTAATTGTTTGAGCCATGCAAAGTCTGAAATTACATTGTCTAGGAGAAAAAGCCTTGTTCTTTGTTCCATTCATTCTAAGCAATTCTTTCTGCACCTTCATCTGCAGCCTGCAGGACAATAACTTGCCATTTCATACACAACTTATCTGTTGGGCATGTTTCTTACTAATCTCAGTCGCAGCTTGATAGGCTCAATGTTAAGCTGGAGCTTTCCAGTGTGTTCTGTGGTTATTGTGCTTCTAGTGAAATTTTAAGTGGCTTTGGAATTTGATATCCTTCAATTATTGGAAATTGCAGCATTAATCAAACACTTTTATGCATCTAATATGGCCGTTTTTAGCCTTCCTTTCTCTCGAAATCTGTTCTTTTACACTGTTTCTAGCACTTAGTTTGTTGTATGGATAGTTGGATTCCTTAAGTTCCTAGTTCTATCTTCACATTATTTTTTTGCATCTTCGTTGTTTTAAGTTTTTCATATTGCCCTTCACTTGCATAGTTGTCAAGCTTAAATGTATTTTTTGCACTATTTTGTTCCACCAGTCCACCAAATTTCATAGACTGTTTTTGGTTTATGTAAAGTTGCCATAAAAGTCCATGAAATGAAATTTGTGGAATTTTTGTTTTCTTCCCATTTACTTTTGATGTGACGTGCACCTATCCTCACCATCCATGATAATTTTACATTTTGTATGTCAATGTTGACATCAATATTATCCCAAAAAGCATATTTATATATATATATATATATTCCATCCTTATTACTTTTTGGCTAAAATTTCACCTTATATTACTACATTGTAAGCTGTACTTTACGTCTTCCAAACGTTCTCATTTTCCCCATAATTTCCCATTTGTTTTACCTCTATTCAAAAAGGGCTTGTTTGTTTGATTAGGCTTATTTTCTTACTTAGCCATATTAAAAAATGAACTATGTTTGGTGAGACTTATGCTTCAATGCTTATTTTAAGGAGATTTCCTATTATGCCAAATATTTTTTTTGATTTATCAAAATTTTATTTTCATAAAATGACCTGAATCGGTTGGCTTGTCCTTGTCAACAAAACAATCTGAGCAGGATATTATTGTACTAAGATGTTTTGCTTTTATGACACCCTTGTTTTATGTGACATTCTATTTTTAATATCTTGATGATCGATAGAAAATCCACTTCATTTATTGTATTTAGCATCATTTTTTTATTATGGAAACTTGTTCATTTATCTAGCATCACTGTATGGGCTCCATATACAAATGTGAAAAATCAATGCAATAAAATGGGTTGTTGCTAAATATCAATTTTAAAGTTGTATCTAAACTATCTAAAATAGGATTATTATGTGTATATATGATTTTATGAAGTATTATTATATTCTAATACAGATGTAAATAGATCTAAAGGATTTTTTGAAATTTACATGTAAATTTATATATTTTTCAACAAATGCGGCCCACGCATATGCTTGATTTAGATGAAACTGTATTCTAGCTAAACAATGGTGTGGATTTCTCATCAAGCATAAAAAATATTAATAATGAAAGGGTTTACATAGAAGTGGGTCCATATTAAGATTATGGTTCTTTTATCATTATGAATAGCATTGTTGACATTTGTTGTAAACAAAGGATTATGATGGTGTGCAATTTATAGGTTTTATATTTTTAGAAAATTGTTAAATCCAACCATTAATGATATTCTTCAATATATATTTTAAGAGGTATGATTTGTTGGAAATGTTTCTAACTTGCCTCAAAAGTGGAAATGCTTGATTTGGGCCTTATCAAGGTGTTCTTGTAAAATTTTAACCCAAACCATCCAACATGTTTAACATATCATATTTAGTTATGAACGAAAAATCACTATTAAATAATCATAATATGCTATAATATTAATATCATTTAACAATCTATATAAATATGTCAGAACTTTTACCCCAAGTGTAATATATGTGCATATATAGTTTTTTTTTTTTGCTTGAAATGATTTTGATTTACAATGATGTAAATATAATTTCAAGTAAGATGAATGAATTAGTTTTTTAAAATAGGAGGGTTTTAGTCATTCTTAAATGTCTAAAATGCCCTCGTTTTTAAAAAATAAAAAATATATGCACGTCTCCGAAAATGGTAAAACTTGGTTTATAAATTAAATACACAGATTAATAATTTTATGAAAAAATTTCAAAAATTAAGAAAATGGGTTTTGCACCCTGATGTTGAAATTTTAATGCATTAGGATGCATTGAAACATTCATCGTAGAAGTGAATAATATAAACATAAATGTAAAAAAATGAAATAATTTACCTATACTATAATTTCAACATGAGAAATATCTATCCTAGCATAAATGTAATTATATGAATTTGAAGAAGAAATATTATTTAAGTTATATAGATAATGCATTTTATATGAAATATAAATAAGGCAATCGGGTTCTAGTTCCTTGGGTTCGGGTTTGGTTGAACCCTAACCCTATCCCTATTTACAAATCCAATTTCGTGGGATTAGGCTCTACAAAAGCAAGCCCAGGCATTGATTTTCCTTAGGTTTGGCGGGCCAAATTCAGGCTTCACCGACCCAAGTTGCACCCCTGAAAATACCTTGATTAGGCCCAAATCAAGCATTTTCACTTTTGAGGTAAGTTGGAAAGATCTAATTGTACCTCATGTTTTAAATATAAAAAATTCAATTATACAGAAATATTTTGTATATTATATTTAGTGTCAAAGTTTAATGGTTTCACATTCACTACGTTTGAAATGGTTTAAATATTTTCAAATATATACATTTCAATGAATTTAAATAAATATTAGTTAATATTATTAATGAATTGATTTATGAATATTATTTTTGGGTATAAAATTGACAAATTGCATGGGGTAATCTAATCTATGCAACTAGCTGTATCAGATAATTACTCATAAATAAATATAATTATAAAACTCTACATAAATTATTCATTGAATGTTGTAATTGTAATATATTTATAAATTTTCCAGTTACCTTTTCTAATTTTAAATCTATCCATTCTATTTTTAAATATTTGTTAATTAAATTATTATTTGAATTTGATTTTATTCAAAATATTGTCATTGTATCATCGCAAAAAATTATAAGGATATTTTAGTCTTCTATACATTGTTTTGATATTACAGCTTCAGTTGCTCTAAACGTAATATTTTAAGGCTCTGTTTCGCTCCTATTAATATCTGTAAAAAGACTGCAGTCCTGTGCTTTTTGAGATGTTTGGCCGAGCTTATCCATTCAGCTCACATTGTGTGTGTTAAAAGCCCAAAAGCACCAAATGAATAAGCTAAGAATTGGTGCTTTTGCTTAATGCAAGATGGTGAGGTAATTTTACTGTCAGACCAAGCAAGCCTTAAGTCATTTTATGTCAGCTGTATCATACAATATTTTCTTATTTAACTTCAGCTGCTTATCAGTTTCGGCTACTTATCAGCTTTCAGCTAATAAGTTCCGGATGAATCAAACAGGTCCAGAGAACCTTAAAGAAGTGACTAGTTGCTCTAGGATGTATGGTATCACAGTGACTGCCTCAACTCTTTTTTGTGTTGGTTTAACCTTCACATCATACGATGATGATGTCGGTTCTGACTTCTGAGTCTTCTGACAACTGGCAATTCTAGCAAACATTTCACAGAAGTTGTATCCCCTTGTTTTATCACCTTGAACTATGATTCAGCACTGACAAAAAGTGTGCCCCTTGGGAAATGAGAATTTTTTAAAAAATCTTATATCATTTTCTTCTATGTATTATGCTACTATAAATTTAGGGCAATGATAATTATTCCTTAGCATTATTTATCCTTACCTTGGACAATAGCAGATTTCATGTTATGGTTATTTTATTTTTCAAACATATGGCCCTCATATACTCTTAATTTGTACCATCATCTTACAGATTATTGGAGAAGATGCTTTGCCCACAGAACTTGCAAAAGCGTACATGGGCTCAAGGCCTTCAAAAGTATCACCATCATCACTTGGTACACGAGGCTGTACATTTAAACAAGATCCATCTTCTCTTAGTATTGTACCTTATGCCCCTAAATCACCCATTGTGTCAGCAGCATCACGATCCGTAAAACACAATGCAAGTGTTCCTGGGCTTCTTGATCCTTGGTCCATAACTCCTAGAACACGTAACAGATCTGCCTTGTATAATATGTCTCGTGTTCCATATTCTGGAATTGGCTCTGCTGCTACAGTTAAGGTAATATTATTGGAAATAGATGCCAATTCTTTTTTATTTGTTTTTTTCTGCTGAAAGCTCAAGTTTTAGGTTTTGCAGGGTATCAACTCTAATAATGATGGGTATGTTGTCCCTTCAACACCACCTGACTGGACACAAGGCAACAATTCTTCCGGTGTTTCACAGGTAGTTGGCCTTCTTAGTTGATGGAAATTGCTAATTCTCTTACTCCCTATCCAGGCATTAACATGTAACTGTAGATGGTTTCTGATATACATTTCATTTTCTTGTTTTACTAGACATTTTTACTGCATTTGTTCTTTTTTCATCTTCATTTGTGGTGGGTTTTATGAAGTGAATAATAAAAACATGTTTCCAGCAAGAGGAATGCTGAAATGATTAGCATGTTTCACTTCGTATTTGGTCTGTATCATGGGGCATTGGCCAATACTAGGCAGTTTATCATATTGAACCTAGACATGTATTTGAGATATAACCGACCAATATACTATCCTTTTTTAAAATTGCTATTTATATACTTCCTAAACATTCTTGAGTTTCTTTGATACATCTCCATTATATTTTTTAATGTAACAAAGCTAGTCTGAGAGTATTAAAAAAAGCATGATTCTCAATGGTTTGAACATTGGATAGCACGCTGGGGCAAATAATCCTCCCGAAGTTTTTAGGTAGTCAGATACTTCTATATTTTGGCTTCTACAAATGCTTAAAATTTAAGCATGGCATAATCTCCTAATTGTACTTAAGACATTAGAACCTTATATGCTGTTAAAATTTAAATGCTTTAATGGAAATATTTCCCCTGATTTTATGGATAAAAGTTGGTGTTTAATGATCATATAAAAATCGTACGCAACCTAAACCATTCAGGTGTTGCTTTTGGCTACTCAAGATATGGAATATTTTGAATTCTTCTCTCTCAATACATAACATGTTAACAACCCTACTTCCCATCTTCCAATAAATAAGAATCCTATTTTTTCTCATAATAACCTATTTTTTCAATATCTCAGTTTATATTATGTGACTACTACTATTATCCTACTTTTCCAATCTCAAATTCCTTCCAATCCAACCTAACAACCCCTCGATTTGATTTGATTTGATTTTATGTGACATATTCTGCTGCTACTATTCTACTTTTTCAATCTGAAATTCCTTCCAATCCAACCAAATAACCCCTCAATTTGATTCGATGTTAATATCAACACTATGTTTCAATAAATAATATCAAAACGATTGATTTTAGTCATCTTAAGAATGATTTCCAACCATATATATGATAGTAAAGTAACCAACGGTCTGTTTGCTGTGAAGTAAAAAAATGGGCAAATTTTTTTTAAAAAAGTGAGTGTCACAACAAGATATGACGGGAGTAACAATTAGGAGTATCAAGAATAAAAATTAAATAGATAGGATAGTTGTATAGAAATATGTGAAAAAACGATTGGGATGTAGAGGTAATAAAAGAAAAAGTTAAGTAGTTAAGATGTAAAATCATATCAAAGGCGTGTAAGGAGCGGGAATTTTTTTAATAACCTCATACAAGTGTACCCTAAGATTTATGTTCTTTCATTACAAATATTTTCTAGGTTATGATGAAAGTATAAATATTTATAAAAATTACATTGTGGCAATTCAGTTTGATTCGATCAATGCTGAAAGAAGAATTTTAGTTTTTACTTGGACCTGGTAATTGTTTTGTTCAAGCAGTATTTTTTTTAGAAATTAGGACCCCAAAAGCATCATCATCATCATGAGCTGTTTCCATCTGTGGGGTCAACTCTGTGGATCATGTTGCTCCACTATTTATGTTCACGAACTATGTAATCAGTAATCTCTGAGGACATATCTTTTAGTTGCTTCTATCCATGTTTTTTGAGCCTTCCTCTTGTTCTCTTACAGCCTTTTGTTTGAATCAATTCAACTCTCCTAGTCAGAGCCATTTTAGGCCTCTCTTAACCTGCCCCAAACCATCATAATTTTATGCATGGATGGCATTCTTTGTTTTTCAATCGAAGTTGTTGTTCTTATTTATTTTGGTTTTCATGGAGGTTAAAGGGTGACTGTATCTGAGCTTAAGTAAATATTGGGTGAGCATTTACAAATTGTATGAGGTTACTGAAAACTTGAGGGGGGCATTTGACTATTCATCTTATTTATATCAGTTGGGGCATTCGCTTATTCTTCTTGTTTATATAAGCTCTAACATAGGTATTGATTATTATTTTGGAACCTCAACATTGATTCTACAAAGAAATAACATGATGAATACATGGTGAAATTCACATGATACTACCACATTCAAGTTTAAGTTTAAGAAGGATTCCTGTATATCTCATTTATCATTGTTTTCTAATGTTTTTGATGGTTTTTATCTTTTGAAATTGCATGATTCAGGCCAACTTGTTCGGACAATATGACTTTATATTGATAAAGTTTTAGATATGCCATAGTGTATCATTTTTTAGGACAAGATATGCTGCTCCATACTGAATCATGGTCAAGATGAATGGGCGACCTCCTCTAGTTTGGATATAGTGAGAAATCCTCTGAGAGCAAATAATTTATCTGTGATGTTGTTTATGATAGAGCTGAATGGAAGAAGGAAATATAATTGTATGATGTTTTGACAGACATCATGATGACCCCAAAGATGGACCAATTGCATCATCGTGTTTAATTTTATTATCCTGAATAATTATTGTTAGCTACAATAGCCAACAATTGCTCCAGAAGAGAAAATATAATTACCAGATCATTTGCCTGGTAAACAATCACCAATTCACGGATTCTCACCATATGGCCAAAAAATGTTACATTGTAGATGTTCTTTCGTTTGTGTTACAGTTGCCATTTATTCTCGAATGATTTCTTACTATTTGAATTTTCTGTGAATTGGTATGAATAAGCATATGAGTTTTCATGAATTTAATTGCTAAAAGTGAACGCTACAAAAGCCGTTGGTGTTGATCCACCAGCACTTTCTTTTCTAAGGATAAAAAATTTGGAAGACAATTTCTGTCAGTGTAGGAGTTCTGACTACACAACTGCATTCAACTCTGCACAGTTTATCTTTTTCGGTTTTGCTGCCTATCCTTCCTAAAGGTGTGGCATGGTCATTTGTTGAATATATCTCATTTGCTTTATCTGATTCTTTGTTGCTCTCTGGCTAAGGCAATATGTGGTCCTGTGTAGACTTTGTTATTTTATTTTGATTTTGATTTTGATCGACAGGTGCTAAAGAGGAGAAGTTCAGCATTGGGCGATGATTTTGGATCAGGTGGTACTGTGCGCAGAATCCGTCAGAAATATAACATGGTTTCTCCCCCAAAAGATGAACTACCCATCTCTTCAATTCAAAGGCCTATTTTATCAGATGGATGGAAATATGATACATCAAACAAATTAGCAACTGAAGATGGCCACAAGCATATCTCTAATGCCAGTTTTCCATCAGTTCCTGCACAATCCACTGAGATGGCCAGGAAAATATTGCAACAGCTTGATAAATTGGTGCCTTCTCCCAAGGAGAAGTCTTCTGGACAGAAATTACCAGTGAATAGGGAGAGGTCACCTGCAAAGTTGACTCTTAGCATGTTAAGTGGTAGGGCTCTCAGAAGCACGGAGGATATAGAATCAATAAAGCTGCAAAATAAAGATACTCCAAATGCTATTCTTAACGGCTCGAATGGTAGCAATTTCACAGACACCTGTGGATATAATTCTCAAAAGCAAGATGGGGTTATGGATAATGGCCCTACAAAGACTGCATCTGTTGCTATGAAGTTGGCAGGAGATGTTGAAGCTGTAAAGGCTGCAGGTCCTCTTGTAAAAAGTACAAAATCAGATTTAAAGCCTGAAGATTCTTTTGTTTCAGGATTTGATGCAAATTCAGGAGTTAAACGAGCATTCCAGATGTGCGCTCCTGAGGTACAAGCAGTGGTTATATTTTTTCTATGTTCATGTTAGTGTTCGGCCAACTAATATGTTTTTAATTTGCAAAACTAGTTAAGCAAAGAAGAAGCCAGTTTTTGTTTATATGAGTTAGCTCAGCAATTCATTACAGTGGAACCTTGATTTGAAACTGCAATCGTACCTCCCCAAACTGTGGTTACTGGTTAATTCTTGCCCTGCTGCTTTGTCAAGGATTCTAATCACAGGAAGCCGGCAAATGTTTGATCTGATGTTGCACAATTTGCTGACATTTTTTGCTTTTGATCATGAAGGACTATGCGGATTTAGATGATGACAGCTGCAGTGGCAAGGATGCTTCAATTCCACAACCTGCTGAAGAACAACCCAGGCATTCTGTGGTAAACCAGACAGCTATTGTAACTGAAACCATCACAATAGGCAAGCCCCTTTCTATGAAGGACAGTAAACCCATTGCAAGTGGCCACATGCAGCAGGGGATTGAAGCCATATCTGGTGCATCCAATGGACCCATTGTTAATGCAAAAGATGCTTCTCCTACTGCCATCACTCCTATTCCTACACTGAGTTCACCTTGCCCATTACCTTCTGCTCAATTGCTCTCAAACTTCAACGGGTCAGTTCCATTGAAGCAAGAAACTTCCACGGATATGTTCAATTTTGTGTCTAAAGTTGCTGACAAGGCTCCCTCTGTTTTTACATCTTCATCAATGACCTGTAGTTTCAGTAATTCTCCAGGCCCGGAAGAAAATACAAAATCTGAATCCAGGTTTGCTTCTTTCTCTGTCTGTGCTTAAGGAATGGAGTGATTGTGTATTGGCTGAAACATCAGTAACATTTTTTTGGTCCTCCTAACAGTTACTGAGGCAGCTTCTCTGCAGATCACTAGAATGAATCATACCTTTTGGTGGGCTTATTAAATCTTGGTTATGCTTGTATTTGCAAGTTTGAGTTGGAAAAACCTTTTCTAGGAATAGATTATCATCAGTTGAAACAAATGAAGTCATAATTTCAAATTGCAGCTAAGTGTGTTTAACAGGGAAAAAAGAAATGGATTTCTTCTAGCAATCGCATTTGAGTAGTTATCTTTCTATTTTGTATTATGTTCGTTTGCTTTTTGTCTGCTACTGTGACCATGACCTATACATTCTATTATTCCTGCCTATAGTCCGATATGCTGGCATTCTCTGTACCTTGCAAAGCATGTCAGATACGCTGTATGTGGTGGTCCCATGTTTTTGTTGAACCATTAGTTTATTTGGTGCTCTTTGGCAACTGCAAATACTGAATTAAAATATCTTTGATACTGGTTTTGATTTCCAGTAAGGTGATAGTCTGAATGGCGATATTATTCATCTTCTTGCATTGATGGCGGTGGCTCAGAAAGTCAAAATACCACCTCAAATGAATGGTCACTTGGTTTTCCCTTTCTGAATAAATAAACCATAATAATCTTTTTTTTTTTTTTTTTCAGAGAGTTCTATCTTGGTAGTTTTGAAGTAATTTATGGTATCATTTATTTGAAACACTTAGTACCTCAAGAGAAAGTGCAAAATTTTGGGTACCTGAGTAAATGAATCTCTAAGAGGAGAATGCTAGAATTTGTGGAATCTCTAAGAGGAGAATACTAGAATTTGTGGAACTGCATAATTTGGGAAGCATTGATCAACCATCTGCTTTTCAGAGTACTTGTGATATGATTCCTAATGTTTCCAAACGTCCCTTAAGTGCTGCTTGAATTTTTGGATGTTTTCTGTGTCCGTTTCTACCATAATTTTTTAAAGATGTATCAGTGATTGTAACATCCTGTGTCCCATAGTGTGATATTCTTTGCCTTGGCTGCCCATACAGCCACATGATTTTTTAAAGGACATCAGTTTATCCTGTCCTCTACATTTACACTACCAGGCTCCACTTTTCCATATGGATTGGATCATCCTCTATACTGGGGCCCCAGCCTTTATGCACTTCTCAGGGCATCATGGCCGCATGTTTTATTCCCGAACCACATATACTGGAGGGGTCTTGCTTTGATTCTAATTGTAACAGCCTGGGTCCTGCATTGCGATATTGCCTGATTTGGCTGCCTATACAACCTCACGGTTTTTAAAACGTGTCCCACCATGTTTATCCTGTCCTGAACATACAGACTCTCAGGAACACTCTTTTTCAATGTGGGATTGGCAGCGCCACAACCACACCCCCCCACAAAAAAAAAAACCCACACCCACAAAGTCATTATGTGCTTGTGCATCACAAGCCCATTCTCAAGGCATTCATGTGATTCTCTAAAGTCAGCCATCAGTAGATGGAAAGCGAAAGACAGCATTATATTGGACAAACCTTCCTACTGTTTTGAGTTGTTATTATCGTTCCTCTTTATTGTTTTACTGAAATGGTTGTCATTGTCTCGCAACATATTTTGGTCATATTGATCTTTGCTATTTGTGCTATAGTTTACCTATTCAGTTTTGGAAATTAAATTGCAGTCAAACTGCAATGCTTTGTTGTTACTTCTTAGTAACATAGCTGGTGGATTTGTGAGCATTTGAGTTTCATACCTAGGATGCATGCAAGACGAACATGTGAATTTGTAGCTACTAACCTGTGTTAACCTTGGAGATAAGAAATTACAAATGAGCTTTTGCATCTTTTAGTTCCCCCACTAATCATTTCCTGATATTGTAAAATTTACCTTCCGTTGCAGAAGTGCTGCTGTTATTTCTGTAGAGGGTGCAGGTCTTGATATAGGTGACAAATCTCCACATGAGGGAGACAAACACACAGCATTACAGAATGCTGCCGCGTCTGGCATGTTGATGTCAGCGACTTCAACTGCCTCATCTTTTGGTGCTTCTACCAATTCAAGTCTAAGCAATGGTTCTCCAAATTCGACTGTTTCAATATCTGCAATACCACCATCTCCTATGTTCTCAATTTCTTCCAGTAAGAGCTCCAGTGCTTCCAGCAGCAGCATCTTTACTCCGTCTTTGTCCGCTGTATCGCCGCCTCTTCCAGTGGGTTCTCCATTTAAGTTTGGATCCAGCACAGTAGCAGCAGTCAGTCCTGGTACAGCTTCACAACTATCAGTGAATTCTGGATTAGAATCATCAGAGGCAGAACCACAGGACAAGGAGTCACATCCACTCAACATGCCAGTCCCTTCTCTAAAGCAATCTCCTGCCTTCCCAACTTCAGGCAATGGGATTTTTTCTTTCAATTCTTCCACCTCAGCTGTTAGTACGACTCCATCTCCTGCTAGCAGTCAATCTCAGGGTGCTGCCTTTTGCACTAGTAATACTGGATCAGTGTTTGATAGCACCTGTGCAACTGCAGCTGCAAGCAGCATCACACCTTTTACGGAGAGTGCTTCCAGTCAGTTTGGCTCTTCTTCCTCTGCGAGTTTTGGTTTGGGTGGTCCTGCCTTTAATGTGACTAGTTCTGCCTTCAATGTCGCTAGTTCATCCTCTGGATGTTCAGCGCCAGGTGCCAAGACATTTGGTTTGGCTTCTGGTTTTGGACTGGGTTCTTCGACCTCCACCTCTCTGGGTGCTGGTTCACTTGGCTGCAGCAATGCTGCTTTACCACCATCTGGAATGGCTTCTAGCTTTTTAAGTTCTCCTCAGTCAGCATCCATCTCTAGTTCTGAGTTTCTCTCTGTGTCCAGCTCTCCAGCAACACCTGGTTTTTCATTTGGAGCATCAGCTGCTGCTACATCTTCCGGCAGCGTAACTGGGTTTTCATTCAGAGCGTCAGCTCCTGGTACATCCACTGGTAGCACACATGTATTTTCATTTGGAGCATCATCTCCTGCTACATCTTCTGGCAGCACAGCTGGATTTTCATTTGGAGCATCAGCTCCTCCTACGTCTTCTGGCAGCTCACCAGGATTTCCATTTGGAGCATCAGCTCCTCCTACATCTTCTGGCAGCTCATCAGGATTTGCATTTGGAGCATCAGCTCCCACATCTTCTGGCAGCTCTCCAGGATTTGCATTTGGAGCATCAGCTCCTACATCTTCTGGCAGCTCTCCAGGATTTGCATTTGGAGCATCGGCTCCTGCTGCAACTTCTGGTAGCAAACCTGGGTTTCCATTTGGAGCATCAGCTCCTTCTACATCTTCTAGCAGCTCACCGGGATTTTCATTTGGAGCATCGGCTCCTACTACTTTCTCTGGTAGCACAGCTGGGTTTCCATTTGGAGCATCAACTCCTGCTGCATCCTCTGGCAGCGCACCTGGGTTTTCATTTGGAGCATCAATTCCTGCTATGTCCTCTGAAAGCAACACACCTCAGCCTTTTGGTTCCTCTTTTGGTGCTTCATCCGGTTCCATGTTCTCATTCACATCAGCAGCCTCATTCGCATCCTCACAGCCTGTGTTTGGGGTGCAGAATGCAGTATCCGGTTTTGGACCTATGTCAGCAGGAAATGATCAGATGAATGAAGACATCATAGCTGAGGACAACCAGGCATCATCCGCCCCTGTGGCTTCTCCAGTGTTTGGCCAACCAGCGGTGACTCCAAACTTCAGTTTTGGTTCACCAGCTGTTGCTCCTTCAGGTGGGGTTTTCCAATTTAGCAGTCAACAGAACCCTACGCCACAGGCTTCATCCCCGTTCTCTGCAACAGGTACCCTACTTGGAGGTGGGGGAAGTTTCTCATTAGGTGCTGGTGGCGGCGGTGACAAGTCCGGTCGCAGAATAGTCAAAGTAAAGCATAAGCCAAGGAAGAAGTAGGTGCAGTCATGTTGAAGGTCAATTGACAGATGAAGTAGGCTCGCTTCTGCACGTTAATTGAAGATTACTAGATCATAGTCTTTGATAATTTGAATGAGGGCTTACAAGGTGAAGTTGAGAAGGAAGCAGAAAGACATTGCTGTTTTCATCGTGCTACTGTATTTTTGAGAGGGTATGTACCAGCTTGTTGAGAGATCGTTGCAATTTTGGTGGGGTAGCTTGGAGCGAGCTTCTGGCTTTGCATACCTGCCTCTAGGGGATAGACAGGCAAGGTTTTGCTTGCCAGGTTTTTTCTTTTGTTTTCTTGGTTTCTCTTTACATTCTCAAAATTGGTGCATGTAGAAGTGTTGACGTTGTCCTTGTAACATGAAAAGCAGGGAATGCTATTTTTATCTGTAATATGTATCAGTTGGTCGTCTCTGCTAGAGTAAAGGTATGTATGATGTACTTGATAAATGAGGCAATCATATATCTATATATATATATATATATATATATATATAGAGAGAGAGAGAGAGAGAGAGAGAGAGAGAGAGAGAGAGAGAGAGAGGCAACTATTAGTGGAACTTGTTCTTGGTTGCTTCCGGCAGAGGCAGGGCAGTTATTAGGTTAACGGCTTTCTCCTTTTGATCGGCCCCTTGTTTTTCTTGGTCTACTATTTTTTAGTTTATCTTCGTAAGACCCTAATGATATGAAGACCTCGAAACCGTTTCTAATAATGACAGTCACACGTTTCTGAAACTCTCGATCAGTCCATGACATGCATATGCAGCCCTTCCCATTATGCTAAAGCCATTTGTTTGCTTAACGCCATATGTTGCCAAAAATCGCTCTTATTATTATTATTTTTTCTTTTGGAAATTTGTATTTTGTTAAAAATTAGCATCTATATATTTTTGTTAAAGATTAGCATCTTTCGAGGGTGAATGCAATTATTATTATTTCAAAAATGTATGGTGTATGGTACATGCAAGTTTTCAATACTTGTGATTTTTGAAATCATAATTGAATGCAATATGGATAGAAGTAACAAATAGTTTAGATTTAGAAAAAAAAATCAATAAAATTCCTTACAATTTGGGAGATGATTTATATGTAAAAACCTGCAACAATCTCCGTTTAAAACTGTATTTTAGAATTAAAAAGTGTAGCTATCACATTGATAACTTCATTCATGCAGCTAATACATTGATAAAAGTTTCTGCCCACTACAATATTGATTACATAGAAATGACCATTTTAATCGTTTTAAATGTTCATTTCAATTGTTTTGGTTCTGTTGCTCATCAATTTATTTTATTTTATTTTATTTTATTTTTATCAGTGTAGCAACAATAAAGTAATTCATTATGAGCCTGTTTGGTTGCTGCTTCCCTTGTTCCTTATCTTGGCATTCAGCACACTGCAATTTGCAATCTGATTTGTCCGCCAGACCATTTCTTAATTGTAATTGGCGTCGTAAATGTCAAGGAGCTAGGAATGGGGGTTAATTATACTTGAATTTACTAGTGATGCCTACTACAATCACGGGAATAATGCCGACCAATACTTAAAATAAATCCTTTCTATCACGACGAGAACTGCGGGTTGCAGCCTCAATGCACCGGCTGCATACAACCATTTTTTTTTTCTAATTTTTTTTTACACAACGGTTAATCTAAATGTATTTAACATATGTATCAATTTTTACCAATTTTGGAGATTTTTAGATATTTTTTTTAGATTTTTAAAAATCAGTAACATTTTAGTAATTTTAAAGTACTAAAAATGCCTAAAACATATCTAAAAGTCTCCAAAAATAGTAAAATTGATACATATGTTAAATACATCTAGATTAACAGTTTCATGAAAAAAATTTCAATTTTTTTTTTTAAAAATAGGAGTAGTACACCCGGGTGCATACGATTACAACCCGACATATATCACCCACATTATATTACTTAATATATGCCACTATATTACTTCATATGCTTGGCTTTACTCGAAAGTCTACTTTATTATACTACCTTATAGAATCTAACAAACTATTAATTTTGATATTACCAATTTTCAAGAATCAATTCTAAGTAGGGGTGCAATTTGGTATTGGGTTTTATTTTTGAATTTTTTTTTCAAATTAGGTCCGGTTTCAACCCGACCCGGAAAACCCTGAAACCAATATCGGGTTCGCCCCAACCCGGTATTCTCCCTAATTTTATTAAAATAATTATGTTTATTCACGCACTAAGTATTTCAATTATAATTGAGATAAAAGTTATTCCATATAATCATAACCTAATTAAATTATAAAATGTTTATTCTAAAACCTAAATGTTGTATAATTTGTTAATAAAAGTTGAATATATTACATTTAAATTAACTTTATTTATAAATAATTATAAATATACCAACTCTTTAAAATTATTGCATATAGACTAATTAATTATGAGATATATAAGTTTCATTTTTATAAAATTTTAGATAGTGATTTCATGTAATCTTATTTATTTTTCTTATTTTGATTATTTTTTCATAACATTACCTTGATTATTAGGTGTAAATTCATTACGTTGATTGTATTTAAAATTATCTTTTAATTAAAAGACTAATTTTCATCAAAACCAAAAATATCATAGGACACATAAATATATTCACATGTAAATCATTTATGTATTAATGCAATAATATTTAAAAATTTATTATCTTTGTCGATAATTTCAACTTTGATTAGTTTGAGAGTAACTCCAATGTCAACCCGAAACCAAGACCGAAACCAACGCCAACCCGGTCCGAACCCGGATTTTAATATTAGAGTTCGGGTTTGGGTTCACATAAACCTGGTAGGCTTAAGGTTTGAGTTCACTCAAACCCGGTATAACCCGACCTGAGTTGTACCCCTAATTCTAACCATGTTCATGAATTTTATTCCTAACTATGCTTATACCCACAATCTTTCAAAAATACTAAATACACGTGTATTTTGCCAAAATTCCATTCACACCTAGAATCTTTTGTGAAGTGACGAATGTGCCCAAATCCTAATCATAATTTTAAGCTAAAAATCACATTCAAATAAATTTTTAATACTTTTCTAGCTATAGAATCATACTTTTCTATTATGTAATCATATATCGTTTAATTATGGATTTTATTTATTAATTTATAATTAGATTCGGCATATTTATCATTTCACAAAGGTGCGACTATGAATGAAAGTTTGAGCAAAATACATAAATATATTTGAAAATTTTAAAAGTTTATGAGTCTAATTGAAGTTAAAAATTAAATTTATGTAAAGAATTATAATAAAAAAAGTGTTCGGCGAATATGTCCTAGTTGGGAATCGAGATGGCTCCAGATGATAACATGGAATATAATAATATTTTGTCATGTCTTCGTGTTGTCTTACGTGAATTAACAGAAGAAAACAATAGAAACGGAAAAAAAGGAAATTCATTTTATGCTCACAACATTTGCACCTAATTCTTCTTAATATACCCATAACATTTTACTAATTTCTCTTATGCTTATAATATTTACCCATAAATTCCTACTATACCTACATCGTTAACACAACCGTTATTTATACATTGAAAAGGCAATTTTAGTCATCTAAAATTTTTATAATTAAAATGAGCCTTTTGAGTCATTTAATGCAATATATTAATCAATTACTATCATCAATTGAACTATATTAGAGTTGAATTATTTCAATTATAAAATTTCGAATAGGCGACATAGTCTTTTTATTAGGGCAAATTACGGTGGTACCGACGACATGAGAATAGGAGGAATTTAAGATAAAAATGTTATAGAAATGATAAAAATTTACAAAATATTGCCGTATAGAGGAATTAGGGCAAGTGTCAGCGGCAAAAGATTTTTTTTTTTTTTTTTTTTTTTTTTTTTTTTTTTAAAAAAAAAAAACCTAGGAATGACCAAACAGAGACGAAGGTCGCGCGAGCGCATGTTCTGTGCAATTGCCTTCGGCGTGGTTAATGAGATAACCCCGGTTAAAAATTGGAGTGCCGTCCCCTTGCTCCAGTTGAGAGAGTGAGAGAGAGTGGTTAATGAGATAACCCCGGTTAAAAATTGGAGTGCCGTCCCCTTCCTCCTGTTGTGAGAGAGAGAGAGAGGTTAATGAGATAACCCTGGTTAAAAATTGAAGTGCCGTCCCCTTCCTCCTGTTGTGAGAGAGAGAGAGAGAGAGAGAGAGAGAGAGAGGTTGATTCTGCATTCGACAATTTTGATTTGTTTCTCATCTCTCATTAGGGATTTCTTTTTGGGGGCTGTTGTGAGAGAGAGAGAGAGACGTTGTTTTTTTTGGATTAGATGATGGTGCTTCCACTGATCAATTAATGTTTTGGCGTTTCCTTGGGATTGTTCTTCGGCGACACACCCCTCAACCCAACACCAAATTAAAGAGCCTTCCTCGATCCGATTAGGTTGGGGGTTTTATTTATTTATTTTAGTTTGTTAGTTATTTGCCTGTGCGTTTGGTGTTAAGAGTCGTCGAATGGTGGTGAAAATGATGAGATGGCGGCCATGGCCGCCTCTCGTCTCCAGGAAACCACCGCTTCTCTCAAAGAAATTCGAGGTTAAGCTCGTTCTATTGAGGCTGGAAGGGTTTCCTCGCCCGGAGGAAGGGATCGAGGATGAAAAGAGACCGCAGCAGACGGAAGCTGGGGGATTGGTGGTGGAGGTTCAATGGAAAGGCCCCAAGGCTTCCTTGAGCTACCTCAGGCGGACGCTGAGGAAGAACTGCACCAAGGAGGAGGATCTGAGGAGCAATGGCACTGTCGTGTGGAACGAGGAATTCCAGAATGTTTGCACCCTTTCCGCGTGCAGAGAGGGTGTATTCCATCCTTGGGAGATCGCGCTCACCGTATTGAATGTCAACTGCAGGATTCAAGTCCGTATCTTTCTCTCTCTCTCTCTCTCTCTCTCTCTCTCATGTTTTGGCAATAGACGCTATGTCAAGGCGTTCAATTATATTTCTGTATTCATCTTCCTTGCCATCATCATCACCGTCGGTCCTTCCTTTCTTCCTTTTTTTTGCTCATCAAGAAATTCTTCTTCTAACTTTTAACAATCAGGGAAAGAAAAAAGGTCACAGGTTGATCAAGTTGATTTCTATCATGGAGCATAAACTATGTAGGTGTACACACAGTTCAAACACATCTCACGGATGTAGCGACGTGGGCCAAGAGTAATTCAGTATTTTGAAACTTAATCAACGGCCTGGACTTGTTGACCCAAGAATGAATCTTCTGCAATGGTTTCTTTCTATTTTATAATTGATTGGTTTTCAGAACTCGATTTGTCATGTGTTTGGAACTTTTAAAGCCTGCTGCAATCGTCAATGTTTTTTTTTTTGGAGGGGATATTTATATACAGAGAAATATTCTAGGGTTGGCACCTGCATAGTAAGTTATGACTCATTTGCATCAAAATGGGCCCCACATGATCATAAAATTATAATTCGCTTCACGAATTGTATTTAGAATTATGTATTCTATTACCATACCAATTTTCATCCAAATTGGATGTGTATGGACACCATCTAAAAAAGGTACAAATTCAACGCAATAAAATAGTTTGATGTAAATAACAACTTTAAAGTCGTTTTTTCAACATGTAAACTGTACATAATTTATATATAGATAAATGATTGTATAAAGTATCATTTAAGTACATGTGGAGCCCATTTTGGGCTAAATGCACCGTAAGTTATAGTACAGGCAATTGCACAATATGTTCCAGTGAAGCGCAGTTACATGCACAATAATTAAGGTGCATTTGGCTCAAAATGGGCCCTACGTACATTTAAATGTATTAATATTTTATATAATCATTTATCCATGTACAAATTATATTTTAGATAGTTTATATGTTGAAAAACAACTTTAAAATTAGTATTTATATCAAACTATTTTATTACATTGATTTTGTATCATTTTTAGACGGAAACCCATACACATATTCAATTATGATGAAAATTGGTACACTAATAAAAGAAACAATTCTAAGTACAGTGGATAAAGTAGATGTACATTTTATGATCATATAGGGTCATTTTGAGCTAAATGCACCATTATATACACACACATACTTATGCATTTGCACTTGTTGTGGATTACATATAAATTTAAATAACATGATTTTTCATGTCATATAAATATCAATGGAGAGAAATATGATGAATGAGTTAGATTTACGATTTGATTTTGAAAAAAAAAAAAAAGCAACCTATTGCACCTGCAATTGGTTGTGTATGAGGGGCTCACATAAAAGTGATTTAGTGTAACCCACTCTATTTTTAAGATGTTAATGATTGATTCAAAATCTAATATATTCATTATATTTAACACCATTTTTTTCCTAGGAGGCCAAGTTTCATCCAAGTCAAATGCATGCATGGACTATGTTTACTCGAAATAGATATATTAATGTGTAAATTAGGAGAAATGCTTAGATTCATTCACATTAGTATTAGAATGTAATAATACTTTACAGAATCATTTATCCATATATTAGTGTTTAGATAGTTTAGATGTTGAAAATCATCATCATCATCATAAGCCATTTCCTACTTAGGTGGGGTTCTGTGCATGGATTCTGTTGCGCCATTCAGTTTAGATGTTGAAAATACTATTTAAAAATTAATTTTCAGTATTAAATCATTTTATTGCATTGATGTTACACGTTTATAGATGGGGCCCATATATAGTAATATTAAACAAGTAAGAGAGTTTCTATAATAATATAAATGATACTAAATATAATAAATGAAGGGATTTTCCATCAGCTATCAAGATATTAAAAACGAAGGCGTTAAATAGAAGGGTCTTATAGAAGCGGAGCCTCCATATGAGAATCTCTAATATGTCATAGATATCTAGAGAGAGGTTTTTAAGCACAGCCTGTTAAGGATGTGGGTGTCAGCATGTCACTTTTCATCATGTGCATTTTTATTTTGGTCATTTTCATTTATGACATGCTTGCAAATTCCTCTCTTGTAAAGTTTAGAGTACTGTTTTTTTTTTCCATGTTGATTTATCAGAGTTAAGGTTCTCCACTGAGAATCATTGGATTCTGGTGGTGTGTGATTTTATGTGACTTCATCTGGAATTATGGATGTAAGAAGTCATTGTATGCTCATATTCACATTAATATCAGTGGTTCATTTTCATATTTCCTGGCAGATGTTTGAACCTCAGTTTGTTGCAATTTCAGGATTTGAACCAAGAGCCAAAGAACAAGTTCTCTGTTATCGGAACAACTTTGTTGAACCTTGCAGAATATGTTTCTCTGGCTGAGGGAAAAGACCTAGAAATAAATGTCCCTCTGGCTCTTCTGGGCAAGGCATCTGAGCCTCATCCATCTCTTCAAGTATGTGTATTTTTATTCTTTCTGATGTTTATTATCCTCACTTCTGAGGCACATATATTTCATCATTCTTGATTAGTGTCATATGGCATTTTGGCTTCAATGGTATGCTTGAATAATTCCTTGTTATGAACAATTGCTAGTGTACCCATTCAGATCCATTTTGCTTGTTAGTTCTTCCCATCTTTATCTTGAATCCATTTGTTCCTTGAAATATTTATGCTCTTCATTTCGTTGCAACTTTGCTGAGCAGATGTGCCATCTTGTGGCTGGAAACCAGAGGCTGACATAAGGCCCTGTTGATGTGTGATCAAAACAGGCGATGAACAGTTCCTGCAATCTTTTCCACTTTCAGCGTGCTGCTTAGGGAATTTAAGATGGCCCATTTTCTGTTTCTCACTATCAAGCTGTCTTTATGGCTGGAAACTGTCAACCTTCATTCATTAATGTGTACCTCTATTTTTATTCTAGAATTCCGGTGCAATTACAAACTATTATAACCATTAACAACTGTAAAACAGGTTTGAAAGGTTAAAAACTAATAAGTAGAACCACTGAGATGGCAATTCTCATCCTCTGTTTATTAGAGAATTAGTTGCTAACTAGGCATGTTGGCGGGAGTCGCAGAACATCAGCCACTCATCCCAAATTGTAACATTTTTAGTTACCAACATATGGACTAAACTTGGCCTCCCTTGGCTTTGAAATGTGTCCAAGGGTTGTTTGAGAGGGGCCTATCACAGGCATCCATGTGTGAGGCAAACCTGCTTTATTGATCAGATGCTGGTAGCTATAAGTTGGCTTGTCATCTCTTTGAACTCTTATAAACTGAAAGTAGAGTAACTGTGAATTTGATTAATTATGTGACATTGTTCTGTTCTATACTTGCAGGTATCTCTCAGCTTCTTGGAATTGAGAACTTCCCTTGAATCATCAGAAACAGAGCAGAGATCAATTGTGCCCGTTCCATTGTCGCCTCGACCTGGTGAAGCTCTGTCAGGAGAGAGAGATGAGCTTTCTGCTCTTAAAGCTGGTCTGAAAAAAGTAAAAATACTGACGGAATACGTTTCAACTCGAAGGTCCAAAAAGGCTTGCTGGGAGGAAGACGGTAGTGATGGAAAATGCTCTGGTAGAAGTGATGATGCTGAATATCCATACCCATTCGACTCAGATTCTCTTGATGGCTTTGAGGAAGGAGACTTGGAGGATCGAAAGGGGGATTCTAGTTTTAGGAAGTCTTTCAGTTATGGCATGCTGGCATCTGCAAATCATGTGGGAGGATCCTACTACTCTGAAATGATGATAAATGGGGAAGCTGAGGACTGGGTTTACTACAGCAATCGCAAGTCTGATGTTGGTAGCGTGCTTGTGGTGGAAACCACATCCTCTATCCCAGACCAGTCTCTGTTGCAGACTTCAAAACGGAGTATCCTTCCTTGGAGAAAGAGAAAACTCAGTTTCAGATCTCCCAAAACGAAAGGGGAGCCTCTGTTAAAGAAAGCTTATGCTGAAGAAGGTGGGGATGACATAGATTTTGATCGCAGGCAACTGACCTCATCTGACGAATCTTTAGCACTGGGGGTATGTAATTTTCTTTCTTCTTGCAATGACTACTCATGAGTTCTTGGTCACCTGATTGTTCTTAGTTATTTTGGGGGAATAGGGGGAGTTGCTAGAAACAAAATGTACATAATTTCTGTTTTCATTTTCTGAAAATTTAGAGGAGTTCCTGCCTTATTCTAGGCAGCTTACAAATCTTCTAGGGGCATGCTGTACAAAACTTGAGAAAGAATGGTGATGTTTTGCAAGTCTACCTATTCATTGCAGCCTACTGGGGTTTCTGTGTAACATTTGAGTGGACACCTGCTGTTTGATTAGTGTCAACCAAGATGCCATTCTGCAAGCATAATCTGCCAAGTCTTACGCATTAAGGTTTATTGTGGACCAAATGTGTCCAAGACTGAGATTTGACTGGATGGTTCTTTTATTATTGTTGTTGTTGTTGTCATTATTATTATAGAATGTTTTATAAAGTTGTAAAACACATCTGTAGGGAGGAAGATCATGATCTCTAGCATTTAACTTAGGTTAATCCAAAATCTGTTACAAGCATTTTATGAGCTTCTTTACTATTTTCTGGAAATTTAAATCAACCAAGGTCTGGAATTTGGTCTTGGAAGTCCTTGTCCAGCCTGACATCTGAAAGTAAAAAACGTACTGGATGTCGGGTTTCACAGTTTATTCTTAGCTTCCGTGGCCCAGAGAATCAATATCTTGGAGTCCCTGGCCTTAAATTTAATGCAGCTGAACCAAAATTTTGGCTTCTTCATTAAGTCAGTGCAAGCTTGTACAAACTCAGAAAAGAACAATTTTGAGGTCGTCTGGTGTTTTTGAAAGGCCCATGAAGAATGGTCTTTGGCTTATGGAGCTTGGCCCAACAAGTGATTCTTAGAACCTAGAATGATATTTTTTGTAACTTTTCACGTAGAAACTTTTTCGCAGCATTTATGTAGAAAACTTTTCATTTAAATTTTTGAGATGATGGATCATGAAATTTAATTCATTCATTATCGTTAATATTATTTATTTATTTATTGATGATGATGATGAAGAGGAAGAAGAAGGAATTAGATTTTATGAGAAAGTGGTGAAAACAATGTTAAAAGCACCCATAATTTTTTTTTTGTCAGTCGTTTTAATTTGAGATGATATAAGGCTGGAAGGAATCAGTAGGTGATAAAATAGAAGTGGATTTAGGTGGTTTTGTTATGGATAATGTGGACGAGAGCACCAATTGAGATGGGTGAGTTCCCTTCCCCCCCAAAAGAATGTTGTTAGATGTCACTGGTGTGCTTGCTTAAGGATATAGCCTGAGGATGAATGAATTAACCCATGTATTGTTTTTTATGGTGAAAACCTTTGTGTGGGGTGGGGGATGGGCATGATTGGCAAATGGTCAGTGGATAGCCCCCCAAAAATACAAGAACGTTGTTAGATGTCACTAGTGTGCTTGCCTAAGGATATAACCCAAGGATGAATGAATTAACCCATATATTGTTTTGTATAGTGGAAATCTTTGTTGGAGGGGCAATTTTTTCGTCTCTGGATTGGCAAATGGTCAGTGGATAACGTAATGGTGAACCTTTTTTTTTTCCCTGAAATGAATAATGTTGAACCATTAACTACATTATTCTTGTGTGCATTTTTTTATGCAAGCAGGTGATATCTATGTTGAAATCACACCACAATTCATGGGAGAGTCATATTTCTCGTTGAAACTATATTCCCATTGTTCTTTTTCATATTTGGGATAATACCTACAAATGAAAGAATCTTATTATTAAATTTTTTTTGTAATGGCAGTGGTACAAGACCGATGATGATGCTACTGGAAACCGATCTTCTGTTTCAGAGTTTGGAGATGATAATTTTGCAGTGGGCAGCTGGGAACAGAAGGAGCTGGTTAGTCGGGATGGGTTGTTGAAGCTTTCCACCCAAGTTTTCTTTGCGTCCATTGACCAACGAAGTGAGAGGGCAGCTGGTGAGAGTGCTTGCACAGCTTTGGTTGCTATCATTGCTGATTGGTTCCATTCAAACAAGGATGAGATGCCCATCAAGTCTCAGTTTGACAGTCTGATCAGAGAGGGCTCACAGGCATGGAGAAACCTCTGTGAGACAGAGACCTACAGGGAGAGATTCCCTGACAAGCACTTTGACCTTGACACTGTACTTGAGGCAAAGATCCGTCCCCTCTCTGTCGTCCCTGAAAAATCTTTCGTTGGATTCTTCCATCCTGAAGGCATGGATGATGATGGCTTTGACTTCCTTCATGGCGCCATGTCCTTTGACAGCATGTGGGATGAAATCAGCAGCTTAGGTTCTAGCCCTCCTGCAGACTGCAGCCCACAGATATATATAGTCAGCTGGAACGATCACTTCTTCATCCTGAAGGTTGATGCTGAAGCTTACTACATTCTTGATACACTGGGGGAGAGGCTATACGAGGGATGCAATCAGGCATTCATTTTGAAGTTCGACAAAGATACATTGATTTGCAGATTGCCTAGTGAAACCAAGTTAGAAGAGAACGGTAAACCCGTAGGATCTGATCCTCAAGCTCCTGCTGATGAACCTTTTAGTGGGCTTTCCCAGCCAAGCAGAAAAGAGCCTACAGCAACTCCAAATATGGAAAAAAAACAAGAGGTTGCTGGAAATGTGGGTGGAGAGGAAGAGGTGCTACTTTGCAAGGGGAAAGAGTCCTGCAAGGAGTACATCAAAAGCTTTCTGGCTGCAATCCCTTTGAGGGAATTGCAGGTTGATATTAAGAAGGGCCTGATGGCATCTACGCCACTTCATCACCGCCTGCAGATTGAGTTCCACCTAACAGAGTTGTCCCAGCCAGAGTTACACTTGCCCCTAGCTGAGACGCTGCAGCCAACTTTGATGGCTCTCTCTTCTACAGAGGATGAGACTTCTGTGGTAACTATGAGCCTTTAATTTTTTTTTTTTTTTTTTTTTTCTGGGGTTTACTCTGCGTGTTAATCCCTTTTATCTAATAGATTCGTTGCTAGTTTGTGGATTTTGGTTGGGAGCGCACCCACACCCACTCTCTCTTTCTGCCCCTTGATAGTCTTTTTCTGGATCTTGGAAAAGACCGAGATCCTGATGACTCAATGTTAATTTTGTTTTGTTTTGTGTTTTTTTTTTTTTTTGAGGGGTTTCCTTTCTTGTAAATGACTGTTAATTGAAATTTTCCTCTGTTTCTCTTTGACCTAAAGTGTGCTTATGGAAGCAGTTATAGCAGATAGTGGATTGAGTGAAAGGTTAAAAGCAGATAGTGTGCTACATGGACTGGGATGATGGATCGGATTGTCATATATATATATATATATATATATATATATATATGCCTGTCTGGGAGTAAAAAGAGATTAATTATATCAGACTTGCTTCCGATTAATTAGCAGATAACAATGGTTATCCTTCTGTTTTCTTGGGAACCATGCTCTTGTTAATGAACATTCTTGAACCACCGCATGAGAGTCCAGTCCGATGATCCTTCACTTCACATAGAGCGATGCTTGCAGAAAGAAATGGGGAGAGGCTCTCGTTCAGACCTCCTTTCTTTAATGCTTAAAGTGCATCCTTCGTTCTCCTCAAGATCTCTGCAAATATTTCTCACAATAATAACATCTGATTCACATCACAAAAATGCATAAGCATGGGTTCTGCACATGCACGCAACTCAACAACTAGAACACCAAGCAAGTTGGGCAATATAAAAAAGAATGAGAACAGAGCAGATGTGCCAATCTTTGAAGGGTCTTTTATATATATATATATACATATATATATATATATACATATATATATATATACATATATATATATATACACATATATATATATACACATATATATATATATACATATATATATATATATATATATGGGACCTGTTCCGGTGCAGCGTCACTGCACCGGAACAGCCGTGCAGTGGCCCCAAAACGGGGCCCACATGATCATGAAATCATGATCTACTCCACTTATTGTATTTAGAATAATGTATTCTATTACCATATTAATTTTCATCCCAATCAGATATGTATATGGGCCCCATCTGAAAATGGTACAAATCCAACGTAATAAAATAGTTTAATGTAAATAACAACTTTAAAGTATCTGATTGGGATGAAAATTGGTATGGTTATAGAATACATTATTCTAAATACAATGGGTGGAGTAGATCATGATTTCATGATCATGTGGGCCCCATTTTGGGGCCACTGCACCGCTGCACCGGAACAGAATCCTATATATATATATATCGAGAATCAAAATTTTAAAATTTTAAGGGTCTGCGTGGCTTTGCATAGAAGCGAGACCTATTTAATTTAGTCTCTGAAAATTAAACAAAAAGGGAATGTTTTACGTATATTCGATATCTAGCAAAAATCGATACCAGCCGCGAATAGTGCATGCACCCCCAAATCCAACGGAATTATCCAGTTCCAACTTCAACTTCAACGTCCCGCATCCGCCAACAGCAACTGCAAGCGAGATAGAGAAGAAGAAGAAGAAGAACCGAAACGGGTTTGCTTTATTTACTCGATGCTCCATTTTTTTTTAATTTTTTATTGCCGTGAATTTATAAGAGAGCTAGAAATGTCTCCCGCTTTTCCTCCCCCAATTTTCGTTTGGTCGTCGTGGGATGATGGCGAATATGTGCAGAGGTTGGCTGTTTTGTGCTTCTCGCCATTTTTGCTTTTCCCTAGGAGCTACTTGCTACGACTCAAGAGTTTATGACACTGGACTTGCCGATTGAATAATGTTGCAGTGCTCTGTTTTGGGAACGAGTAAAAATAAAATTCCTGATCCCCGAACAAATCCTAAAGAAATCATAATCTTTCCAAGTGAGGGCGCTACTGTTGGAGCTTCAAGGCATCTCAATCGTGCTTGGTTAGAGAGTTGTGGACAGTTGATGAGGCTCTCTTGGGTGCCTTACTTTTAATGAAAATTTGCAATCAGTTTAGGTCCCATGAAGGCAGTTGATTTAAGGCTTGTTTTTTTCTAAAGCGTGTGTGAAGACGTTACCAACTAGCCTTGTAGGATGCCTTTTTGCAAGTATACAAGCTGCTTGCTTCTCGCAGTTTTGCTTGCGCACGTCAACTCAATGTCGGAGAAAGTAGACCTATTACGGACCGGAAGATAGTGGCCTAATCCATGGGAAGTTATTCTCGTTAGAAAAATAAGAAAAATAAAGAAGAAGTAAGGGTATTGTGGTCATTTTCTTGTGTGAGTACATTTGTTTGAAAATGTGAGTATGTTTATTTTTTTGATAAAATTTATATTATATGTACACAAAATCTCAATCTATTCCATTCATTCGCTGGATCAACCATTGAAACATATGTTGACATAACTTTTCATTATTTGACTTGTTCTAAAAATATTTGTGTAGAAAAATTATTTTTTTAATAAAATTTTATTATAATTGGTAAAGTTGAAAAATATATTTTATATAAGGAGTTATGTTATATTATTTAAGTTCATGTCATTAAGGTACTCTAAAAAATAACGATTTCAATATTTATTTCTTATTTTTTAAAAATTTAATAATATTTTTTATTTTTCGAATATAATAGAATCTAACAATATCTAACTTTTGATATTAATAAGTTAATTCTAATTTAACACTTGTAATATGATCATAATCCCCTTATAAGGTCATTTATACCTTAATTATAGAATTCGAAACCTAGATAATTAAATTTCATGAAATCCACCTAAATCTAATGACATCTAACAACATCTAATAGTATTTAACTGCATCTAATGACATCTGACAACATCTAACCAGATCTAATGACATCGTACAGCATCTAACGGCATCTAACTTTTGATATTAATCAGTTAATCCTAATTTAACACCTGTAATATGATCATAAGCCCCTTATAACGTCATTTATACCTTAATTACAGAATTTAAAACCCAAATAATTAGATTTAATGAAATCTACCTTAATCTAATGACATCTAACAACATCTAATCGGATCTAACGACATCTAATAGCATCTAACGATATATAACCGAATCTAACTTTTGATATTAATAAGTTAATCCTAATTTAACACCTGTAATATGATCATAATCCCCTTATAACGTCATTTATACCTTAATTACAGAATTTTAAACTCAGATAATAGGATTTAATGAAATCCACCTTAATCTAATGACATATAACAGCATCTAACCGGATCTAACGATATCTAATAGCATCTATCGATATCTAACAGCACCTAACGACATCTAATCGAATCTAACTTTTGATATTCATAAGTTAATCCTAATTTAACACCTGTAATATGACCTTAAGCCCCTTATAAGGTCATTTATACCTTAATTACAGAATTTCAAACCCAAATAATAAGATTTAATGAAATCCACCTTAATTTAATGACATCTAACAGCATCTAATAGTATCTAACATCATCTAATAGTATCTAACAGCATCTAACGATATCTAACAGTTAATAACCGGATCTAACGATATCTAACAGCATTTAACGCCATCTAACAGAATCTAACTTTTGATATTAATAAGTTAATCCTAATTTAACACCAGTAATATCATTTTAAGCCCTTTATAATGTCATTTATACCTTAATTACGAAATTTGAAAACCAAATAATATGATTTAATGAAATCCACCTAAATCTAATGACATCTAACAACATCTAATGACATTTAACGCTATCAAATAGCATCTAGCAACATCTAACATCATCTAATAACATCTATTTTTAATATTTTTAAAAATATTTTATATAAATTTATATATTTTGCAAAAGATATATACATAATAATTCATTTTAGAACTACGAAAACCTTTAAATAATTTTAAAACTGAATAAATATATAAAGCTATAATTAAAAATAATAATTAATTTAAATTAAACGAAATAAAAATTTACATAAATATATAAAATTGTAATAATTATTATACATGAATTTTTAAAAATAAAATTGTAATAAATATTTTTATTTAAATTATATATGTAATTGTAATTTAAATAAAACTCAAATATAAATGGTGGGCATCACGAACAGAGAAAACTCAAATAATATGATTTAATAAAATTTTCTAAATCTAATGACATCTAATGTGATCTAACTAGATCTAACCGGATTTAATTGGATCTAACGATGTCAAACTAGATCTAACCCGATCTAATTTTTTATATTAATGAGTTAATCCTAATTTAACACCTACGATATACAATTAATTATAAATTAAACCTTTCAAATATATGCAATTAAATACAAATATTTATATATTAGTGATAATATTTTAAATTTCTTATTATTAGGTCTTATATATAACAGATTTGTAATTTCTTAGGTTTGCTTTTTTTACATATCTAATTTAGATATTTTTAGAAATAATCTACATAATTTATGTATTTTGTAAAAATATATACTTAATAATTTATTTTAAAAATGTGCAAATCTTGATTTTATTTTAAATAAAAGAAAATTTAAATAAATATCTAAAGTTATAATTAAAGATAAAAATTCATTTAAATTAAGTAAAAGAAAATTTTAAATGAATATATAAAGCTATAATTAAAGATAACTATTATTTTAAATTAAATAAAAGAAAATTTTAAATAAATACGAAAGCTATAATTAAAATATGTAATTGATAAAATACAAAACTTTTTAAGATTAATTTAATAATTAAATATTTTTAAATTTAATAAATGGGTGATAGTTAATATTTTAAATCACATATGCAAGTGCTATATGTGCATGATATCAAATACACCACTAAAGCACTTGTGAATAAAGGTGATGCTTAATATTTTAAATCACATATATAGGTGTTATATGTACATGGTATCAAATACACCATTAAAACACTTGCAAAATATATAAAACTTATGAATATTTTTACTTGTTGTAAATATTTGTTTTAACTTCAGTTAAAATTTTTAATTTATACAATAATTTTAATTTAATATATGGTACATATTATGAAAATTTTCAAATAAAATGTTACGATTTATTCTTTAAAATTAAGTTATTATATAAATATTTAAAAATAAAATATTGTGTCTTTGAAAATACACTTATAAAAGAAAATACTTCTGAAAATTATCTTTTAAGTGAGGCCGGTATTAAAAAAATTAAAAACATATGTAGAGAGATGGATTCCAGTGATGACTATATGGCCAGATGGAATCAATGTGCTCTTTTAAAATATGGCATAGGTGCACCTGTAAACTAAAAAAAAAAAGCATATTTTGATTAAATAGAATTTTTGCAATCGATGTGTTGAAAAGACAATGCGGATTAATTTAATTGAAGCACATTGAAATAAGGATTTAAAATTATATTTTTATAAAATATTTTATTTAAATAATCTAAGGAATTATTATTGGTTCATTAAAATGATTTGGGCAAAAGTGCAAAATCCCTTGAATGTACCGTATTGCAAAAAGGGATGCATGTGCGTTGGTTTCAGTACACTGCCGGAGCACCATACTATGGTGGTCCATCATCTTCGTCCACAAGCAATGGCCATGACTGTCAGTAAAAAATCGTCGACGATTGCAGGAGATGATGTTACTCATCTTCTTAATGACGTAGCTTATTAACTTATGCTACAGGATCAACATTGTCCCAATCCACCTCCAAAGCACACAAGGTTTGATTTGGATGCCAAACCTCCAGCGAGCGGATTTTTTTTTCGACCATGTACGAACGCGTAGCCAACCCATTCTAATAACAGGAAACTTTGGAAGCAACACAATTTTACATGCGATTTCTACCATACCATGATGCATGGGCAATGACTAAATCGTCGGCAACCACCATTTCCCAAATTGGCAACAGCTCTCCTTCTCAGATCTAGAGTTGGAGGTAGTCAATCTCTCAATCGGAACCAATCAATTGATTTCTGGAGAAAACCCCTATCCCGCAGTGGTCACATCTTCTCCGACAAAGATCCTAATGCTAGCCATCAATGTAGATCTGGCTTTCCTCTTCAAAGCCGGTGCAAATAGCCTCTTTCCCCACTCATTGGCGATGAAGAATTCGTCGACCACATGTACAAATAAGCCACTAGCAGCTCATTGGTCATTTTTCTGCTCCAACAAAAATCGCAGAAATCCAATTCCCATCTGAAATTCATGCATTCTAGTAGCAACCCCAAATCGCAGCTTTCCCAATTGACGGCCGGACCTCCTCACTGTTTCCAATAGGCAGAAAACCCATTAGCATAATTTCTGCTCCAATTTTTGTCAACAATATCGTCTGCCCTTGAGGAAGAAAGAAAGAGATGGAAGATGGTGTGAGTAAAGGACCGCGATTCGATGCCCGATTCTAAATTTTTCATGTTACCTGTATGCCCAGGCTAATCCCAACCATCCACCAGAAATCAATGGTAGAGATGACGCTTCCCATGGGTTGGCTCCCAGAACTGGAAGAAATTGGCAAATGGGAAGAGATTATCAAAGAGGAGAGGCCTCGCGGCGAAATAAGTTGAGAGTGAGCTGTTACATTGTTTGAGTTCCTGTTGAAAAGAAGGGAAGGGAGGACTGCTTTTTGTAATGCTTAAGTTCTTTGGATTATGATACCATACAAGAGGTTGTTACTTAGCTAAGTAACAACCTTATGTACTTTATATTTTTTTAATATATTTTTGTGGTTTCTTCTTCACTTTTATGTATATATTTAGTTCAAGTACCAAGTACCTTATGTGTTTTATATTTTTTAATACATTTTTGTGGTTTCTTCTTCACTTTTATGTGAGCCCAGGTATATTTAGTTCAAGTACTAAGTTTTACCATTTTTGGATTCTTATATAGATTTTTTACAAATTTTTTGAAAGTTTAGAATTCTACCATTTTTTTTTTCATGTGCTGGACTGGAGAGTGTGACATAAGTTAAACTTTTTTTATTTTTGAAATTTTGTAAAAATATATACATTCAACAATGGTAAAATTTGATATGTAAACCAATACGCTTGAACTCATATAAAAGTGAAGGCAAATTACAAAAACATATTAAGAAATATAATGCATGAGAACAACCCATTGTATAGTAGTATGAGAGAATGGACATTGAGACATTTTATGTCGTATTTATTTTTTCCCTATTGTATCATTGTGTATCTTCTTCCATGCCTAATCTTCAGATATGATGATGGCTCCTTTATCCTTGCTGGCCTCTGTAAATGTTGGCCTTTGAGTTTGTAGGTGTCAATCCTGTTTTTATGTAGGTATATATGAGTAGTTCTTCATGGAGTTAGTCTGCTGATGCGTATTAAAAAGATCCTTCCTTCCCTGTGGGGTGATGTGGGCTCACCCAAGACCTTTTCTCCATCGCAGGGATGCCTGAAAATGCTTCGTACAATTTTGGTCTTTTTTTCTGTTCATGTGTTGAATCTAATTCTTCAGGACATTTTTGGTAAAAAATTTGTGTTAGCTCTCTTATTTTCAATTGGTTTCCATACTTCCCCAAATTACATATAGGATGCAGAAGGTTTAATACAAACAGCATATGAACTTATGTTTTTAGTGTCTGTCAAAAGAAAACTTACTGTCCATTTATTTCAACATGAAATGATAAACTTATCACTCGCTAATCTCCCCCAATGGCGTTACCCTTTTTCCTTTGCTGTTGCCTACTAGTTGAAATGATAAACGTACCGCTTGTTAATCTCTCCCTTATCCCTATGCCTGTCTCCTCTTTATTGCTGCCTACTGGTTGACTAGAGAAGTCTTGAGTGTTACCTTCTTTAACTCTTTCCCTTTATTCTTGCTGATTTAGAACAATCCATGTCAATAGTGAGGAGAACACCATGTTGTTCAGAGAGGAGCAGACACTGACAGTGGCAATAGTTGGAATTCATCCCTTCTTTGTTTCCCATTTCAGCAACTCATATGCTGTTTCTGTGAACTGCTGCCCGCAATATGACATTGCATAATCAGTTAAACCATTACCTCACTTCCCGTTCGGGAACAGAATAGGTCCAGACAGAGTTGTTGTTAGTTCCATCTTTTTCAGCTTTTTCACTTGGTTTCCCTTCCCCTTTGTTTATTTTCCTCTCCCATGTGCTTTTGTTCATAATCCAACAAACTTTGTAAGAATTTAATTCAAAAGAAATAATGTGATGCCAATTCTTATGAAAAACCATCACAACTAATATGTATTTCAACAAAATATCACTGCCTTCAACAGCTATATGCATGAGCTTAAGTATTTATTGATTCATGCATGTCTACGATGGCATGTACCTCTCTCCGAGTTTGTTTAGTTAAAACCAATGTCATTAGAACTGGATCGGAGTATCCAGTCCTACCAGGAACTTTTACTTTCACTAGTTTGATATACCCATGTTTATGGTTGCGTTGCAAAACTGTATAGAGCTGGAAAACCACTGGTCAAACTGAAGCATGGTTTAAATGGTTCACTGATTATTTTGTTCTTCAGATTGTTGCCCTCGAACCCATATCCAGACTCTATAACTTCAAACCATTCCTGAATTAATCTATTCCTGAACACTTATGTTCCTTTTTATCCCTGGTTGGTTGTAGCCTCTCAATTTGAAGATGTCTTAGCTAATTTTTGAGGCTAATGAATGAAAAAATCATTGCATTTGGGAATGCGACATTCTTGCTGGCCTCTTGAAATTGCTCTTCTGCATTAGATTGATTTAGGAGCATGAGCAGCAAGGAAGAGATCGCTTAGGTGGCCTAGAAGTCCTTTCATTAATAAAATGACATCTGCTAATAAATGATATATGTATGCTCGTGCATGGGTAGATGAACTTAATTAACGTCTAACTTATGTATGAATTTCATTTTATTAAAATAGAATTAATAAATGTATTATATTATAGTTCGAGGATGCTTCTATGAAACCCCCTTCATTTTGAACATCTAGATAATTGATGAAAAATTCATTCTATCTATTATGTTTAGCACCACTTATATTATCGTGGAACCTTTTATTTATCTAATATCACTATATATGGGCCCCATCCACGAACATGTAAAATCAACATAATAATATGATTTAATAGTAAATATCAATTTTAAAGTATTTTCAAATCTAAACCATCTAAAATATCATTATTATATGGATAAATGATTCTATAAAATATTACGACATTCCAATATATTGTGAATGGATCTAAGCATTTTTTCCTATTTTATACATGAATATATCTTTTTTTGAGCAAATGAGGCCTACGCACATATTGGATTTAAATGAAACTTGGTCTCTTAACTAAGCAAATGATGTTAAATATAATGAACGGATTGAATTTTTCATCAAACATCAAAATTTTAAAATTTGAGGAGATGTTACATGGAACTACTTCTATGTAACCCAGCTACATAGAAGTGGGCCCAATTATTTTTATGATTATATACTTTAATAGCATTATGATTTAATTGGTTCAAGTCAATGGTTAAATTGACTTAAACCAAACCAGACAAGTGACCAGTTTTATTACCAGTTCAGTTATGATAACATTGCTTCAAATTACTATTTTTGCTATTTCTGCTTGGTAGGTTACTCTTTATCCAATCCAAGCTACAAGGATGAGATGACAAGGACAGTATTCAGACTCCATAATCAATCCAATAGTTTCTGCTCATTTGCAGCAAATGTCCAATCAAAGAATGCAACAAAATTCTGCAATGACCCATTTCCCTAGAAGGTCTGATACTCTTCCCACCAATGAGCATAAATATCCCTCTTCAAAAAACAGAGGGACAATGTGATGTAGGATGGATGAAGAGGAAGATAGAAGAAAGAGGAATGAACCTCTAGAGAGATGAGAAGGGGGAATTTGCATCATACCCCCTCTAAGTTTGCGAATTAGCATATTAGACCCCGAAGTTTTCGTATTAGCTTTTTGGACCCTGAAAAGTTTCATTCTGTGCATTTTAAACCCTGCGCCCTAACGCCGTCAGTCTCCCACCGCTTAACAGTGTGCAATTACAAAATTACCCTTCGATAAAAATGAAAGCGAAGCCGCAACGAGAATACCCTTCCCAAATCGAACAGCCAGCCGGGTGGGAGGCCGAACCGAAAGCCGGCGCAAAATCGAAAGCTTGGTTGTATTCAGAAACCCCAAAAATCGCAGTCCGAGCCCCTCGAAATTGAAAGGTATTTGCTTTCAGAAACACCTAAATCGCAGTCCGAGCCCCCCGAAATCGAAAGGCATATGCTTTCAGAAACCCCCAAATCGCAGTCCGAGCCCTCCAAAATCGAAAGCACTTTGCTTTCAGAAAACCCTCAAATCGCAGTTTCAGAAAGCCCTTTGCTGTGGGACGTCGCTGGGTATCGTCTTCTACCATAATGGTTCGAAAAGGGCAAAGAGAGAAGGGTAGAGAAGAGAGGTACGTTGGTTGATAAATTATATATATTTATATGGTAAAGTCGATATTATTTTATACACATTTATCACATTTGTTGGATGGTGAGCTGTCTGTGTGGTATGCTTTATTGTCGTGTGCGGAAGACGCAGGGGAGGTGGTCCCATATATGGAAATATGCCTTTGTCTTTTAGAAATTGTCATTGCTTGGATGTCCCTGTCGGGTGGGTGGTCCCATATGGTGATAAAAAATGGGGCTTTTACATAGACAATTTATTTAATTTGTTATAAGTAGTTTGATTTATCGTTGCCTAGCTGCCCTTGTAGGGTCGGTGGTCCCATGTGGTGATCGACAAAAGGGTGATGGTAATAATTGTATCTAGGAGTTTGTATTGATAAATAAAAGCTAAAGAACCTGTACAATAGGCAAAATAAGTCTTCTTAATACCAGGTGGGCAATTCAAGAGCATGGAGCTGATGGAACCTAAGAATATGCAAGAGCATGGAGCAAATGGATAAGTTTAGATGTCAACAGTTATGATGACAATAGCTGCAAAGTGGGGGCCAGTTCCTGTAGATAATCAATAGAGCAAGAGAAAATTTCAGACAAGAATATGAATAAACTTGGCTGCGTGGGGTTGGAAAAATGAAAAAGGGATGTTATCTGTCTTGCTATTGTCAACATAAACATCTCTTCTGTGACTAAGGTCAACATATCAGTACATAAATATATTTTACACACATCAATCAGGCCTAATTCAATGTGGCAGAAATGGTGTTTCTAGGTGTTCTAACTATCATTGTCTTTAAAATGGATGACCATATCATTTCTCATATATACTATTACATCACCATCTAGGAGAAATTAGATTAAATTGTGGAAATTTTTTAAATTTTATCAGAATTTCAAAAAAACAATAAAATACTCGCATAAACTTTTAGGACAAAAATGTCAGTATGCATAATAGTTGTCCATTAGCATAGGAGCTTTAACTGACTGTTGACACAGAATAACATCATGGAAAAATAAAAGACTTCCAAATTTTCAACAAATAATTCGAACGATACCAGCATAAATGATTTTAAACAAATCATTTCATGATACCACTCTTAGTGCATTTGGTACCATCTTGCATCCAATCAATCAATGGTTGTGGCTACATGTGACTGTAAGCAGCTAGTGCTCCTAATTTTCTATGTTGAATATTCTATAATTTTCTATGATGGAGAGCTTCCTTTGAGCTCCTAATTGAAACAGCTAGTGCTCACAAAATGGTGTGCATTGCATAATTGATTACTATTTTTTGAACAACTACTTCATTTATTTCTGATGTTTTTATGATGGATAATATGCAGGAAGACATCTGAGGTTGATTTGATTTTGTGGTGGCACTATGGAGGCAGATTCGTGTACGACATAGAGGAAGGTTGTGAGGTATACGCTGGGGGAGATTTTGGGGTTGGCAGTGCTAATGTGGAGACATACAGCCTATGTAGAATGCGTGAACAAATGTCTATAGAAACCGGAGTTCATGGTCATCTATTGGACTTTTGGTGTGGGAAAAGGAAGATATTGATCTCAAATGATGAAGTGTTGCGTAGTTGCCTACGAGAAGCCATTTTGGAAGATTGCATCGATGTGTGGGTCACACCGAAAGCAAGAGTCCAATGGGTGCCAGATCAACAGGAAGAGCCGAGTTCCAAAAAATCCAAGAGTCACCGTACAATTTTTGTGAAGGAAGAGGTATCGGAGGTTGTTGGGCAGGCAAACGAAGTGGAGGACAATATTAATGGAAGTGCAGCCAACGAAAATGCAACCAACTTTAGTGGAAAAAATGAGGGGCTTGAAACTGAGGAAAATGTGAGCGACCTACCTCCGCATGATGATACCAGTGATAGGGGATCTGCAGAAAATGACCACTATGAAGCGCAGCATGACACCAACAGATTTAATAATTATGATGGTGATGATAGTGTTGATTCTTTTGTTAAGGTGCACGAAGACTACAATGGGAATGTGACTTCCCATGAATATGATCCATGCCTATGTGTTGGCCTTGAGTTTCAAAATAAGAAGCAGTTGGAGCTAGTGATCCGTCAACATGCAATCGTAAATGGTTTTGATATAAAGTTTGTGAAGAATGAGTGCTACCGCCTAACTGCCACATGTAAGGTTGATGGTTGTCCATGGAGAATACATGCATCAAGGAAAGCTGATGGTGTGACCTTCGTTATCAAGACATATAACAATGAGGAGCATACATGCACAGTTGCAGAAGGGAGTGGAAACAAATCAGTAAACAAGAGCTGGATCACAACATCGATTGAGAAGGAACTCCGTGTTAACAGTAATCTTACGATCAAGCAATTGAATAATGGGTTGCATGCCAATTTTGGGCTGACTTTGAATTACTGGAAAGTATGGAGAAGCAAGAAGCAGGCGATGGGGAAGATCAACGGGACGGAGGATGAATCATTTGCAATTCTACCAACATTCTTTAATACAATTGTGAAGACTAATGTAGGGTCAATCACACATATCAAGACCGATGCGGATCATCATTTTCAAATAGCCTTCCTATGTATTGATGCCTGCAGAAAGGCTTTCAGTGATAGGTGTAGGCCATTTATCGGTCTGGATGGTGCTTTTCTCAAAGGGGGTTTCAAAGGAAGCCTATTGACTGCTATTGCAAAGGATGCAGAGGGACAGATCATGCCGATTGCAATTGGAGTTGTTGAGTATGAATGTTACAATAGTTGTGTTTACTTTCTAACACTCTTGAAGAGAGCAGTGGGAGAGGGGGAATTCACCTTTATGTCAGATCGACAAAAGGGTTTAATTAAAGCAGTGGCTGGAGTCTTCCCAACTTCGAGGCATCGCTACTGTCTACGACACATAGCGGGAAATTTGAAGAGGAAGGAATTTGGTCAAAATGACGTGGTTTGAAAACTATTCTGGGCAGCATCCAGATCATACACCCAAGCAGAGTACATACATCATATGAGTAGAATACGGGAGATCAGCCCACTCGCATGTGACTGGATCAAGAAAATTGAACCAATCCATTGGTCTAGAGCCTTCTTCGCCGATGATTCCCCGTGTTCTGAAATTGATAATAATTTTGTGGAGTCCTTTAATGCTTGGATAAATGCAGCAAGGGAGATGCAAATTTGTCAACTGTTTGAAAGTTTTCGCACTAAGGTGTTGGAATGGTTTAATGTTAGGAGTAGCAAAGGCATTTCATCACAAGCGCCCTTGTCAGATAAATCTTCTAAATCCCTGGATAAGATTGGTGTAGAAGGTAGACGTGCAACATTCTTCCATTGTGAGAATGAAGAGTATGAGGTTTCATATGGAGTCAACACCCATGTGGTTCAGTTTGGACAGAAGAAATGCAGTTGTAGGCAATGGCAATTGGAAGGAATGCCATGTTTACATGCATACAGGGTTATTCTTTGGCGACGGGAAGACCCGATTTCGTATTGCAGTTGGTTTCATACGATGGATTCGTATCGAAAGACCTACCGCCATGGGTTCCATGCAATGCCTAGTAGACAATTTTGGGAAGCTGACATTGATAGTATATTTTTTTCTTACCACTTGTCTTGTTTACTTGAAAATTAGTTGATCTTTCACTCATTTATTATATTTGTTTCTGCTTTGGGGTTGAATTTAATATTTGCCGTTTAATTTTTACACAGATATGGTAGTTTTACCCCCGAATGTTGAGAAGACAAAGGGTCGACCTCAAACTGAAAGACGGAGAGGTCCAGAAGAGGGACCCCGCAACATGTGAAGAGAACTTGTGGAAAGGTACATTGCAACCTATGCAAGGGAGAAGGACACAATCAAAGGGGTTGTCCTAACAAAGGACCAAATACAACAAGTCAGCCACGGCCTCTAATGAAGAACTCAACTTCACAAGCTTCTACGCAAACAACTCAATCACAAGATGACACCCAGCCAACGCGCCAACCAAGACCAACACACCCATCTGCAGAACCAGCTCCCACCACTACTCACAACCCATCATTTTCACCACCATCGAGGCGTTGGGTGAAGAAATTGGCACGAAAGAGGACATTTGCATCGACACAATGACAATTGAGCGGCTGTAGAAATTTACATTTTTCCACCTTTTAGGACTTGTAAAAGTTATATCCAATAGATTTTCAATACATGAATGAACTTTGTTGTACGTATTTAACAGCTTGGTCATTAACTATACAGCTCTTGTTGAAACTGGTAGAAAGTTCTTTGCAGGGCATGATCTCCAAATGTAGCACAAGATAAACTACTTTTTTCCGTCCATTTAAATGAATGAACTTTGTTGTATGTATCTAACAGCTTGGTCATTAACTATACAGCTCTTGTTGAAACTGGTAGAAAGTTCTTTTAACAGCTTGGTCATTAAGCTAATACAGCTCTTGTTGAAACTGGTAGAAAGTTCTTTGCAGGGCATGATCTCCAAATGTAGCACAAGATGAACTACTTTTTTCCGTCCATTTAAATGAATGCAGTGACAATAAATATTGCCTTGGCATTAGTTTATTCCACCGTATAGTGGAATAAATAGATTATTTCTATTAAGCCAATACCTATATAAAACCAATACTCACAGAAATGATATCATTATACCGGATGTCCACGACATAAAATAAGTTCCATAGTCAATCCATACACAAGCTAATTCATTGATTACCAGTACTCACAAAACAAGTTGAACAACAATCCCATACTAGTTTGCTTTTAAATAGATTAGTACAAATCATTCCTTCGGATTAGGAGAAGAACATATATTAATATTTATGGTCATGCTTGTCACTCCTTTAGTTATCTCATCCACTGAAGTTGCTTTCTTCATTTCAGATAACTCTTTTTTCAAAGCATCCAACTCCATCCTCAAGGTTCCATCAGTTCCAGTAGAGCACTCCATCTTGCATTCTTCTTCTAATATCATCAGCTCCTTAGAGTTATATTCATCACACCAATGAAAAAAATTACGTATCTTCAAATCCTAACAAAGAAATGCATTCATATGTTATTAAACAATCAAATGACGAATATCATTGTCTAATTGCAAACAAAAAAAAATCATATTTCATACCTTTTTAGGGCAACGGTAGAACCACCTATTTGGATTTTTAGATGTTCTTGACATAAAAACTTTACAAGTTCCCATTCCACATGGACATTAAATCTCTTTAATCCAGCAAGGGATATTTCTGCTTCCACAAAAAAAAAAACAAAAAAGCAACATGACGAGATAACAAACATTTTAAAAAAAACCTGTGCAAGTCTAATTTCTATATGTATTTTGGAAAACCAGGAAAAAGGTAAAATATCTCCAACATTTCTATATGCAACAAAACATTTTAATGGCGCATTTTAAAATATAATGTGTCATTTATGGTTTAATCAAAACTAAAAAACATTTAAAGTTTAAAACACTAATTTTAAAATTGAACCTGTAATTTACCGTTAAACATACTGAAATTTTCCAAGATTATTAAGCTGATTTTGATATATTATACATGGTATACAGTTTACACTAAATAAATTTTTTTTTAAAGTTTATAGGCTCACCGACAATTATTACACATAGTTCCGATTTAATCAAAACCAGAAAAAAATCGAGGTTGCAGGAGAAATTTTTTTTCATAAATCATCTTCCCCATTCACCCAAAGCCCCAACACAGCCAGAAAGCATACCTTCTTTCAGCCATTACCCAAAGCCCCAACACAGCACCGTCCGTCTTTGAAAGAAAAAAAGTGAAACCATCCTTCCCACTTTCATCGTTTCAGCTTAAAAGCGTCTCTACAATGGCATATTCGTCATTTACAAAGAACCAAACGAGATATCACACTGTTAAGCAGTGGGAGACTGACGGCGTTAGGGCGCAGGGTTTAAAATGCATAGAATGAAACTTTTCAGGGTCCAAAAAGCTAATACGAAAATTTCGGGGTCTAATGTGCTAATTCGCAAACTTAGAGGGGGTATGGCGCAAATTCCCCGATGAGAAGTGAAGAAAGAAGATAGAAAAAGTAGAAGAATAATGGGAAGGATAAGAAAAGAGAAATAGAAGGGAAAACCAGAGGAACTCTTCTTTATAATTCTCAAAATTGATGCCCCTTAGAGCTTATAAGGGCTGTATTTATCGGTGAACATACCGCCTAATCTTAGCAAATTATTAAAGATAAAATCTTTCAAGAAAAGAAAATTGTATATTTTAAGTAAACTTCTTAAGGAAGTAGACTTAAAATAAATACATGCTTATTTTAAATAGATTCTAAAATATCCTGAGAATCTTCTAATATCTTTCAAAAATAGCAAAAGTATTGTAATAAAATCTTTTTAAAATATCCTAAGATTATTTCCCCTTTACAAAATTCTTGCGACTAGAATAGACAGATTTTAAATATTGCTTTTTATTTTCATCAATTCTCTCCGATTTCAAAAAACTCACCACTAGAGAGTTCTGACTTTGATACTGCTCAAGAATATATGGATCTAAGTGGCGTAGGTCATCTACAGTAACCCATGTAGCATCAGAATCAAGCTTGTTTTTCCACTTGACAAGAAATCTTTACATAATGCCCGATCCAGTAGTGACAAGTTCATCTTGTAAGATTTTCTCTATCTGATCTGAAAAAGTAGATGATACTCATGTAAGTATAGGCACATGTGGTGATGTTGAACTGTTATCTGTTGAAATTCCCGCATACAAACTCGAAAGCTCAAAAGCACCTCGGTAAGGAAATAAATCTTCTATATTGAAAGTAGAACTAATTCCTATATCTAAAAGCAAATCAAGTTCATATGCATTGGATATCAATTTTCTTAAAACACGAAAGGGACCACTAGCTCGTGCATGCAACTTTTCAAAAGAATTTTTAGGAAATCTTTCTGGACGTACACAAACCATAACATAATCTCCAACATCAAACTCTTGTTTTCTTCTATAAACATCTACAACAAGCTCATAATTTTCATTGCTTAGAGTAATCTTTCTTCTAATATCAACATAAACATCTCGAATGTGTTGAGCAAAAGATTCAACAGTAGCAGATGAACGGGTATCAATGAGTAAAAGAATTAAGTCAATGAGAGCTCAAAGAATATAAGTATAGACAATTTCAAAGGAGATTTTCCAGTAAAACGATTAACTGAATTATTGTATGCAAATTCGGTAATAGTCAATACAGAATCCCAAGTTCCAATATGTTCTCCCACCAAAGTCCTAAGCAAATTTTCCAAACTACAATTGACTACCTCAGTTTGTAGATGAAAAACATATGAAAATTTCAATTTGGTACCCAAGAATTTCCACAATATTTTCCAAAAATGGCTTACAAATTTAACATCTCGATCAAAAACGATAGAAGTTGGTAAACCGTGAAGCTTAATAATTTTTTTAAAGAATAATTTTGCAATATATGAAACATCAACAGATTTAATACATGAGATAAAATGAGTCATTTACGAAAATCTATCAACCACCACAAGAATTGAATCAAATCCTCTAGAGATTTTAGGCAATCCGAGAATAAAGTTCATACTAATGTCTTACTAAGGAATATGTGGTATATGCAGACGAGGGTATAATTCAGTATTTCTCTTTTGAGCTTTAGCAAGTTGACATGTACGACACTGTGAAACAATTCTTGGCACGTCTCTTTTCAATGTAGGCCAGCAAAATCTATCCTCAACTAATGAAATAGTTTTATCCCTACCAAAACGACCAACAATACCCCCAGCACGTAATTCTCAAATTAAAAAGTCTTGAAGTGATGTATTGAGAATACATAGCTTTATTCCTCTAGATAAATATCCATCACGAATCACATAATTATTACAATTTCCATTTTATGTTTCATGAAAAATAATTCCAAAATCAATGCATGACAGATATTCACTTTTAAACCTATCAAATCCAACAACTTTAACATCTATACTATGAAGAACGAGTGAAACACGACTGAGAGTATCTGCAGGTTTGTTCTCAATTTCAACTTGATGTCTGAGAACAAATATGTACTCTTGCAAAAACTCAATCTCCTTCGCATGTCTAGCACTTAATCGTTTTTGTGATTGCAAATACCTCAAAGTCATATGATCTGAATACAATACAAATTCATGAGGTAGCAAATAATGCCTCTAAAATTTAAGTACTTGCACGACAACATAAAATTCTCTATCATATGTTGAATATTTTTGTTTAGCTTCATTAAGTTTTTAAGAAAAGTACACAATTGAATAACCTTCCTGGCTCAAAACACCACAAATCCTAACTCCTAATGCGTCATAAGTGATTTCAAAAACTTTGGTAAAATTAGGAAGATGCAATACAGATGTCTTAGTCATTTTCTTTTTAATCTCCTCAAATGCTCTGATGCAGTTAACTATTGAAATTCTTTATTTTTCAAACAATTTGTGATAGGTGACATAATTGTGTTAAACCCTTCAATGAAACACCTATAAAATGCAGCTAAACCATGAAACCTTTGCAGCTCAAAAATTAATGTGGGTTCTGGTCATTCCGTAATGGCTTTTACCTTTAAGGGAATTTTAATTCATGGATGCCCATTTTCCGGTGAGCTACATGGACTGGGATGATGGATCGGATTGTGGAGACTTCGTCATGCCTGTATGGGAGTAAAGAGATCTAACACCTAGTTAAATGCATGGCCGCAAAACACGCTTTCAGCGACGGAGATATGTACTTCTAAAAAGATGGGTGTGTGTGTGAGAAAGATGAACAAGCATACAAAGTCTCCTCGGTCTCTGATTCCAGGAAATTTACTGCTACAACCACAGCCCAAAAAATAACAGACTTGCTTCCGAATAAGCAGATAACAATGGTGAGCCGTGTTATCATTCCTTTTTCTTGGGAACTGCGTTTTTGTTAATGAAGGTGCCCACACTTTTGAACCACCGCATCAGATTCCGATGATCCTTCACATAAAGCCATGCTTGCAGAAATGGGAAGAGGCTCTCATTCAGACCTCGTTCTTCCATGAATGCATGAAATGCATCCCTCATCTTCTCCTCCAGATCTCTGCAAATATTTCACAGTATCATCCCATTAACAGCACAAAAATGCATAAGCATTGGTTCCGCACATGCATGCAACTCAACAATGAGAACACAACAAGTTCTGTAGTATAAAAGAATGAGAACAGAGCAAATCTGCCCATCTTTATCATCTCATCTATTCAAACATGGTGATCATAAAAATTTAGCATCTGTGCATTGACGATACTAAAGAACATTTCCATCCATTAATCCTTCCATTCCAGCACTCTTACTTGGTTCCTTCTGAAAAAACATTTAGCTCACTCTTCTATCAGTCTTTTCGAGGCTTTAAGTACTTCTATGCTTCTTCTCCTAGAGGACGCAGTTCACGAGGCAAACAAATTTAAGAAATGAAGAAACAGGGATCAATATCTGATTTAGGCTCTTCTTCTTAGATTAACAACAACTCCAATATCAAAGATGAACGCATAAAGGAATTTGTCCTTCTTGCCTTCAAGGAAAGGACAGAAAATGCTGAATATGAACCTTCTGATTGGTTGAGTAAAGAATGAATACTGCTTACAATTACAAAGCATGTGGCAGTGAATTCAAATGTATTGTTGTAGCATCAATTACTGCTATCATTTTGATGGCCTAGGGATGAAAACATTTGACCAGCCTGGCAGCTGTATAAATCAAACTCTTTATCCAATGTCTCCTGGAATAATTCCAATAGTTACAACCGCCAGACCTAGCAAAACAATCCAAAGAATGAAACAAAAATGCTAGCTGACAAAACCAAATGTGTTACCAGATAGAAATTTCGTTCTTGCACAACATGAACTGATTTAATTATATAGTTGGATATGAAACAAGGCTATGGTATAGCTCTCACAAGCTCCTCTTTTAATTATTTCTTTGTTCCTCAAGGCCTCTTCTACTAAGGCCCATCCTTGTCATGGTCATGATTACTCGAGCTTTCAGAGGTCATGGTTACTCGAGCTTTCAGAGGACAGCCCAGACAGGACTAAGATGAATTCAAAGTTTCAAGGATATAAGTTCAAGGCTTAAATCCATGTTCTGAAGGTCCAAGGACCTATGGAATGTACCTAGATCTTAATCTGTTAACTTCCGGATTTTCACAAATTTCAAAATTCCCTTCAAGCTGAAATATGTGTAAATAGTTTTTTTGGAAAAATAAAAATTTTCTTTTATGGCTAAATTTTCTGATACCTATATTTATAAACCAATAATTATATCCCATAACCAGCATCCGCTGCAATACCATAATCGTCCAAGCCACAATCAACACATCCCCTGCCTTAATGGCCTTGCTTGCACCCTTACTTGGGTCTTTTAACATCTATAGACCTTCATTTACCATTGGAACCCGAAATACCATTTTGCCGATACAGTTGTTAGATGCACAAACCCACGTTCCACAAGTCTAAGGACGTGTAGTGTACCAAACTTCTAATCTGTAAACTACCTAATCTTCACATATTTCCAACATCATATACAAGACAAGAATCCTTACAATCTAATTGAGAACTTGCGAGCCATTAAACCAGAACTACTTTTTGGTAAATAAGATAATTACATTTTTCATCCAAACATAACATATAAATTTTGCACCTAAATATAATTTGGACAGAACCATCAGCAGACTCCCAGATGCAAAGCAACTCATGATACATGAACCATCACACAAGAAACAGTTAACATCATGAGCAGTGTTATCAAATTTATGCAATGAAGAGTGGGAAAAGTTTGAAACCGGCCCCAGGCCAGACAAGGCTCCTAATGCAGTAAGTACCTAGGTTCAGGGACATGCAAGTAGAACAGATACTCTCCTGCAGAATTACCTCAAGGCATAGCTTATAGTTGATATAGAGCGCTGTGCGAAACATTGAATGGCCTCAAAAATTTTCTTTTCCATAAAAAAAATCACAAAAAATGACTAGCTGTGTGGTCTACATCTCATGAACCAGTTAGTTGGTCCCACCATATAGACAATGTTTAAGATTTTACAAATGATTTGACTGTAGACATTGTTCAATATCTATAAAAAAATCAACAGACTGCACCATATGCAAGCCTCTTAGATGCAAGAAAAGCTAGCATGTGCCTCCCATCATTCAGATATAATGAAACAGATGACCAGCCGTGCAATATTTCACAGTGTGATTTTGCTCTACCAGAACCCAGCTGCCAATCCCAATTTCAAGAAGAGTGGATTTTGTATTTCCAAGCTGAACTTGACTACAAATACGATGGAGCTGCCATCATTCAAAAATCACAAACCAAACCACCAGCCATGCAATAATAGGTCGCAGGTGGTTTTGTTCTACTAGAATCCAACTGCCAACCCCAATTTCAAGATAGTTACATTTGAACTTTAAATAAGGCCTTGGGCATCCCGATCCAATACAAGTGCAAAACTAATGGTAGATTGGTAGTCGCACATCGATGCATGCATTTTTATCTTCATCATTATTATTTCTAATGGCCACTAGAATTCAAAATTACCATGCAAAAACCTATTTAAAATTTTATAGGAAATATGTAAACCAGCAAAGGACTGATAACATTCATCTTAAGCTGGATGATTTCAAGCATTCACTTTGGTAATGTTAATATTAATTATCACAAATAAATTGCATATGCATTAAGTTAAGAAACTAACTTGAAGTTGACTAGACTGATTGCATAAGATGCCAAGCCAAATGTCAACCCATATCCAACAACAAGTTGTTAGGTTCCTTGCAGAATTCAAAAACACAGTTAAGCTAGGGCTACATTGAAGGTATCACACAGAAGTGTAGGGTTGGGTAGTTGCCATGACCTGAGAAGAACTAGCCCTGCAGCTACCAAATTGTTAGTATTTTTTTTTCTAATTTTCTAATCACTTGCTTTTGTTAACCAAAGACAACTGCTATTAGTATTAGAATTTCAAGGTTAAAAAAATGAAAAGAAAAAGGAATGAATTAGAAGGATGTTCAGATACAAAAAGATGACCAAGCAAAGTGTAAGATGGAAAGAATAGAAAACACTCACTGAAAGACAGGGCCATGGTATTTGGATGGAAGATGGATGAAATCTGAGTGAGACTTGGGCAGTGGGCGCATTGAAATGGAGTGAATTCCCATAGCATCAGGGTAGAGACTACACAAGAAGTGAAGCCGTTCCTCTTGGCCAGGCTTGGAAATGTCGACATGAAGAAAGAGCTGATTAATGCTGCTGCTGCTGTCGTCGTCATCATCATCACCATCGCCCCCAGGGATTATGTTGGCAAGCCGCATGACAGAGACAGTGATCTCTTCATCACCATATGACCGACGAAGCACTGACCCATTATTGTCCAGCGTTCCTTTTATGATAGAGAAGGGCGATGGAGGGCTTATTTTCTGTACAAATAGGGATAGTGGCGGTAAGTAACCATAAGAAAACAACCAAGTATTGAAGTAAAACCAAAATGGGTTATGCCACAGGAGGCAGGAGAATTGATTCACAATAATAATAGAGTTGAGGGCAGCCCACATTCCAGAAATCCCTTCAAATCAATCCCATAAAGCAAATATTCAATCTTCAATCGCGTCATTGAGTCTGTGATGACATGTCATTGGTATCCAAGCGAAAGTGAGGGGAAGGGGAAGGTAGTAAACAGAGATTCTGCCAAAGGTCAAGCAGGCGGTTGATGCTGGCTGTCGTGTGAATACATGCATACACTCATATCATGTAGATAACAGAAGAGAGTTTGATTGATGTAGAATAAATACCAACCGGTGGTGGTGTCATTTTAGAGACTTCGAGATAGTGCTCCTTGAGGGAGCGGAGGAGGAAAGAATCCACCGCCGAACTCACGCTAGAGGTCGTGGTTGAGAAGGAGGAAGAGGAGGAGGATGAATGCTTCGTCCTTAATAGCAGCAACGTGTACCATGAGCTTTTGTGTGGGCCTCCATCCAACACCTTCTGCTTCCACATCTTCCTCTTCCAAATCTTTTTAACATCCACCAAAGTTGTCAGAACCGAACCAATTAATGAACCAGTCAAGAGACTGGTTCTCATCTAACCCGTTAAACCATTTGTGAAAAACCAAATTGAATCGGTGTATTAATAATTTATGTAAAATATATTATGAATTGATGAGATAAAAGTTAAAAAGTTAAATATAAAAAGCAATGCAATAATTATGCATTCTAGCAATAAACAAGCATAAATCAGAAATTAGGCAGAAATTTAAACAGCGATCATAAATTTGGCAGAAATTAATAGCTTGAATATACCGAACAGAAATTAATTTAAAGAATTAAACCGAATAAATAAATAAAAAAAGAGCAAAAAAGAGCAAAAAATAATTACTACATCGGATTCTGAAATTAATAGCTCGACTAAGTTAGTAAACAAAACACAAATTCCAATAAAAAAATAGAACGCAAATTAATAGCTCGAAGCCTCAAACTAAACGGAACTACAGAAGTATAAAACTAAAACCAGCATATAAACGAATAACACAAATTCCAATCGATACCTTCGATTGCTTCTTCAGGGAAACTATGCCAGCTGGAGAAGAAGACGTCTGTGTGTTGCCAAATACGTCCTTCTACTGTCTGCGTTCTGTTGCACTGCCGGTTAGGGAAGAAGACGTCGCTGCCGGTTAGGCTGGAGGGAAGACCGGAAGAGACGTCACTGCCATTCGCAAAAATCAGCCGAATAAGCAGGGATGACTGAAGAGACGAGTTACCGGACGGAGGGAAGAAGAAGACGGCGCTGTCGGCGGGCGTAGCTTCACTGCTGGCCGTCGGTGTTGGAAAAATTCGTCGAATACGGAGGGTTGATATGAGATGCCGGCCGATCGAAAATTCCAAAATTGCAGAAGTGCATTTGGGAGAATGGGGTTGGGTGCGAAAGGAAGTTTTCCTCAAAAAATCGAAAGGGGAGAATAGCTTGCTGAGTGCGGCTAGTGCTCTCAAGTCTCAAACTCGAAGTGCGGTGAAACTTCGGGTTTCTGCATTTTTAACTTTCTAATGTTGCCTTTTTGTAGTTTCAGGGTGCGATTGAAATGAGTAAAACTTTGATGAAAAGTTGGGATAGTAGAAATTATCAAGTGATATGTGAGGGGTAATAATGAGAAATAAATAGGATAAAATTGAAATAGATATATTAGTTGTATAGAAATGATTTAAAAGTAGGGTAATTATATAGAAAAATATGAAAAAATAATTAAAAAATAGAATAGTTGTGGAGAATGAAAAGTTTTAGATTAAAAAGTTTTAACTTGACAACTTTTCCTTAATAACAAACATACCCTTAAACTTAAACACGGTAAACTTTGGTTCTTTTGTATTTTAAATTCTAAATTCATAACGGTGTTAAAAATTACTGTTAATTCATGCAAAAAGTAAAAAATACCCTTCAGTATTTAAAAAATATTTATGCTTCAAACTTAACTATTAGACTTTCTTTATTTTATTCCTAAAGACTCCAACAACATTTTCATCTTTAATACAAAGTTGGATTTAAAAAAAAATTGATGGTATTCATGTTATTTTGCATGAATTAATGATAATTTTTAATGTTGTTACTGGGTTAGGGTTTAAAATGCAAATGGTCAAGCTTCAAAGTCTAAATTGCATATGGGTAAAGAATCTAATCTGATTTTTACAATGCCGACATCCACTTCAAAGCCTAAAACCCAAAACGCTCCATTTTCAAATATACCCAATTCATTGTCTATAAATAAATAAATATATATATATATATATATATATATGTTGTGGCGCCCCGAACCGAGGTGCCTAGAAGCCTTACTCAGGGATCGTTTTGATTGGTAAACGTGACTCAAGATTGTTGCCCTGATCACACGGCAGGATTCTTCTTTTTTTTTTATCATGAATACATGGAAAATTTCCATCATTCATCTAACATGAAATATATTTCACATAACACAGTTATGATAAAAAACTATTCCATAAACATTTTCATTAGAATAAAAATATTCCCTTTTCATCTCAAAATTATCATAGTTGACTTTACATAAAGTTTACATAAACATCATTTATATCAAAAACTACATAACACTTGGCAAGCTGCCTTCATCATCATTTCCTGTCTATTGTTGAAAAAGCATGGGTGAGTAATAATACTCAGTAAGCAAGTTATGCATAATTTTTCAATCATTTTCATGCATTTCATAAAATGAAAATGCAATGCATACATAGCATTCATGACATTCCTTTGGATGCAACGCTAGCTAGACGCCCATCCCATACATGCTCCCATTTCAGGGAGGTCGCCGCCGGCCTGGGCCTATTAAGTGACTTGGCAATAGCGAGGGGGACATCCGGTCCGCTTACTACCTCGACTAAGGCCTATTCCTCGTGCACATGCTCATTCTCATACACATGCCGGCATGATATTTGCAAATCATAAACAATTTCATAAAAAGCATTTAATAAATAAGTTCACAAAACGAACTTCAGTTCATGTAAAACAGTTATAGGTATGGCCAACCTTAAATAAATTTCATAAAGCAACTTGCAAATAATTTCAAGCATTTTGGAAATAATTTACAAAACATATAACTTGCTTACCTTCTTAGGAGGTGTCTTCGACCTTCTCTTTTCCTTTTCCTATTCAAGAAGAAATGATATTTTCATTTCTTCTATTCAAGCTGCTTCCCATGCATGTTCTATATTATTTGGGCATTATCTCTTTATGTGGATTTTTTTATCCATAGGTTCTTCAGAATTTTCATTATCATATTTAAATCTTAATCTCAAATTTTCTTAAAAATAACGCTGTTCACTGTAGCCAATCACTGTAGCAAATAACTGTTCATCCGTGGTTACTGTTCATGGGTTTTAAAAATTGATATTTTTTCCAAAAATAAAAAATATCATGACATACCTTATGCCTAGTATATTATTGGACATTTCTTATATTTTGAATTTATCATCATTTACTTGGCCAAAAAAATCATTTTCTCCATATACTAAAAATCATCATAAATTCACTTAAGCATAATCCTTAATTCCAAAAATCATGAAATTAATATATCATTATTCCAACATCATATTTATCATAATCATACATCCCAAATCATCACTTATCAATTTTGGAGCATTATTTTCACATATCATATGCTATCTTCCCAAATACCCTATCTTCGCTCCAAATTTTTGATGTTTCGGCACAATTCCATTTAAACATTATATCTATACTTATTTTCTCATGCTTGGAGATTATCTAAGCATGGTTTTTACCCTACTTAACATCCAAAAGAAATTTGGGTAGAAATCACTTACCCGAAGCGGAGATACGCCTCTTTTTCTCACACTTTCTCTCTCTAACTTTCTCCTTCTTTCTCTAAAGGGCAAAAACGTGTTTGGGGGTGGGAATGCTTGAAGTTTTCAAGCTTGGAGTGCTTCTGGTCGTTCTCACCTTGCCCCCTATTTATAGTTTTTGATTTTTCACAAAATTAGATTTTACCCCCTTAGCTTGAGGTATTTAATTATAAAAATGTATTTTTTTCTAATTTTGAAAAATGCCTTGAGCCAAGAGCAGCCACCCTAGGTCTGCTCCAGCCCACCCTATGCAGCCTTATTTTTTTCTATTTTTATTATTTTTTATTTAATTAATTTTAAGCTAATTAAATCTAAACCCTTGATTTGTGATTTGGATGAATTTGGACCATTGATCAAAGTCAAATGGCCATAACTCCCCTGCTGCTCACGCCCCTGCCATGTTGCTTTTCATTTAATTTTTAATTTTTTTATTATTTAATTTATTAAAAAAGTCAAAAGTAGCATTTAATTAAAGTAAAGCTACTTTTTGATTTTTCATTTGACGTTTCATCTTGACCTTTGATTTGTGATTTTCATCACATCTTGATCTATTCATCATGTCCATCATGAATTTTTAACCATCCATAAAAAATTTCGTCGAATTCCGACGCCCGGTTTGCAATTTATGAATTTTTTTCTATTTTTCCACAAAAATCCAAACTTGGATTAAAATATCCAAAAGAATTACTATTTTGTCTCGTAGTGATTAAATCTCTATTTTGTCTTTTTGTGATTAAGTTAATCCAAGTGATTAACTCTTAATCACGGGTCTTAGTCCTTGGTTACTATTCACGTGCACTATTCACATGCACTATTTACGGGGTTAAATTCCTAATTGCATTATTTCAATCTCCAATACACATATCCATCAATATAATTCATGAATTTTCATTTATTCATAAAATAATTATAAAATTACAAATGTCGAAATGACGCGTATACAGTCGAAACAACTTGTATACGGTCAGGGTTCCACATATGTACCCAATTTATTGTCTTTAATTACAAATATATTCATTAAGTTTGAAACCTTCATATACACTCATTAAGTATTTAATTATTTTCAAATATACTAATATGGTTGTTAGGAAAACTTAATAATTTTAATATCTTAGAATATCCATGATTAATCTTTCATCATGTATTATCATTGTTACATTCAATTGTTAAAATTCATTTTACTTAACTTTTTTATCAAGTTAGATGAGTTTTCATTACATTACCCAACTTCATTCATAGCTAAAAGATTATCATTATCAAATTATAAAAGGGTATTTTGGACATTTTTTATGCCGGATTATGATGATTTTTAATTATGCTTAGTAAAATTTATATGGCTGAAATTTCATTTATACATTAGTGTGTATATTTGAAACTTTTCAAATTTAGTAACTGTAGTTATAATTAAAAGTAACTATAAGGGGTATATTTGAAATTAACCTTTTTGTTAAACACCCCTACGATTTCTCCATAATTGCAATTCATCCCATTGTTCTTTTTTTTCTTACATTTTAGTTTTAACATGCAATGTCCTTATTTTTAAATTCAAGGTGTATTTTTTTTTGTTGATAAATTCAAGGTGTATTTGGTACGTTGAGAATGGGTGATGCCAAACGTCAATATAATAATTACTTAACTATCTTACTTTTTTTCATTTTTATTCTTATATTTAAATTATTTTCTTATATCTTTCAATACAATTAGCATATATATATATATATATATATATATTTTTTTTTTTTTACTTATGGGTGGGAATTGGGGCGGGTCGACCTGTGACCCGACTTTGACCCAACCAGTTTTTTGACCGGATAAAACTAATATATTTTTGACCCGGTATAGGGATGGGTTATAAATTTTGACTTAAATTCAAAAATAGGGTCAGGATGGGTTGACCATGTCCTGACCCGAAGAGTCCGACCCACCCCGTATATATTAATTTATTAAAAATTATAAGCTTATATTTAAATATTATTATTATTTTCTTTCAAAATTATCACATCTTTATATTCAACTCTATCAGCAATAGAAGAATCAATTTATTCAGAAAGCGATATAAGAATCAATAAAAAGAATTTGTACATAAATAACCCTTATGTGTAATTGTATATTAACCTATTTTAATAAACTTATACTATATTTTCAAATATTTTGTTTTATTAATTATGTGTTTTTTAATAATTAGTGAAATATTGAAGCATATAATATTTAAATTTAGTATAGATGTATACTTATGTTTGATAGGTATATAGATTATTAAAATTATCTTATTTGACCCGTATTTTTTACCCGACTCGCTATCCTGAAACTGGTCCAATACAAACCCGAAATTTGTCCCGGAACCTATTAAAAAAAAGTGAGGGTCAAACCGACCTTATCTCGACCTGGTATAAAAATATGGTTAAACTTAATTTTTAAAAAGTAGGGTAAGGGTTGGGCAAACCTTAACCCAGTATGGCCCGTCCCAATTCTCACTCTTATTTTTACTTTACCCCTGTCATTCGTCACATAATTTCTCCTCTTTTTTTCGGACTTAGAGTAGGGAAGCCATGCAGCTGAGAGGGACCAAATTCAATTGCCCCTTTGAATTTTTAAAGTTAAAATCCTCCTTAAAATTTCAAAACATTATAAATATATCATTGATTTTCACCTGGTTATGCCCCCTGCAAATTAGGTCCCTCTCACCGGAGTTCGTCCTTCACCACTGTTGTGGATAGTTGTTAATTACACCATTCATTTAAGCGCAGACAGTTGTTAATCATATTGTTCATTTAAGCATTAGGCGACTAAATGCTTCTCTTATTGTTAGCAATAAATGGCACCATAGAAAAAATCCTTCCTTTATTTTCTTTTAAAAAAACTATATAAAAAATTTAAAACGGTATGCATGTATATATGTATTTTTAGTTATTTAAAAAATAAAATGAAATATTAAAATAGAATTTAATTGTTCTAATTTTGCAAAAAAGACAAAAAATAAAAATTGCGAACTCCACTTATATTTTTGCAGTGCGTTTGACAATTCACAAAAAATGTCAAGTTAAAACTTTTCAATCTAAAACTTTTCACTTTCCACAACTATTATATTTTTTAATCATTTTTTCACATTTTTCTATACAACTACACTACTTTTCAATCATTTCTACATAACTATCCACACAATTAACCTATCTATTTTAACTTTATCCTATTTACTACTCGTCATTACCCTTATCATATTACATCATTTGACAACTTTTAATCTTCAAAACTTTTCATCAAAAATTTTATTCATTACAAAACGCACCCTTGTTTGTAAAATTTGGTAAAATTTAATTCGTTTGGTATTTTATTCTAATATTTGAAAATTAACAACAAAGGTATGGAGGTATTTATGTCCTTTTGGTTGTTTTTAAAAATCAAATTTAAATATCACATAAAAATGTAAAAAAATTTAATTTAGAAGAAAAATATAGAAATCGTACTTATTTAGTGTTTTATTTTAACTTCTGAAAATCAACCAAAAAGGTATGCATAATGGTTATTTTTAAAAATTTTAAAATAAGATATCACTTTCCAAATTAAATTGAGCGAGTTTGGATAAACGAAAAAATTTTTAAATTAAAAATTTTTATTCTAAAATATTTTATTATTTACAATTGTCTTATTTTTAGTTATTTCTTTATTTCTTCCGGTACAACTATTATGCTTTCAATTATTTTTACATAATTATTTATACAACTAATATATCTATTAACCGTATTCTCTCCACTCATCGGTATTTTCCTTAGCATATTATATTATTATATATAATTTCAAAAAAATTTATAAAAAATTTATTATTTTCTAAACAAACTAAGGCATGTTCGATTGAAATGATTGGAAAAGAAAAAACAACTCGCGCCCCCACTGAAATTTCCCGAATGCGGATTGGAAAAGGAAAAGGGTTTCCCACTCTCTCTTCGCACGCCAAGAACACGTAATACCGTATATTTGATATCTAGCAAAAATCGATACCAGCCGCGAATTGCGCATGCACCCCCAAATCCAACGGAATTATCCAGTTCAACTTCAACTTCCAGTCCCGCATCCGCCAACAGCAACTGCAAGCGAGATGGAGAAGAAGAAGAAGAACCGTAACCCGCGAAGCTAAAGGAGAGAGAGAAAGTGAGGTAGTGTTTGCGACTTTTCATTTATTAATAAATATATATATTTTTAGGTTTTCTGGCTTCGCCTCTTCGACTCCTCCTCATATATGTATATGCTTATGTTCTACCGCACCTGGATGAATGAATTCTTATGTAGAGAGATTTTGGGTTACAGGTATAAAATCTAACCTCCATTTTGGGTTTGCTTTATTTACTCAATGCACCATTTTTGTGTCGCGAATTATAGGAGAGCCAGAAATGTCTCTGGCTTTCCCCCAAATTTTGTTTTGTCGATTTCTGCAGAGGTTGGCTGTTTTGAACTTCCTGCTATTTTTGTTGCAACGCCCAGTACCTAGCCCTAGGAGCTACTTGTTGCGATTCAGAGGGTTTATGAGACTGTACTTGCGGAATAATGTTGCAATGCTCTGTTTTGGGGACGAATTATTTCGCTGCCCCTTTTCGTCTCCTCTTCCTGATCCCCGAACAAGGCCTAAGGTAATCATAATCTTTCCAAGTTAGAGCACTACTTTAGGAGCTTCAAGGCATCTCAATCATGATAGGTTAGAGAGTTGTAGTGCTTGAACTGAGAAGCACTCTTGTAGATAGTTGATGAGGCATATGAAAGATATATATACATATAAAAGATTTTCTCTTGGGAGCCTGACTTTAACGAAAATTTTGCAGTCAGTTTAGGGCCCATGAAGGCAGTTGAGTGAAGATTTGTTTATCCTTGAATGCGTGTGGAAATGTTACCATCTTTGTAGGATGTCTTTCTGCAAGTATGCAAGCTGCTTGCTTCTAGCACTTTTGGTTGGACGTCAACTCCAACTCCATAATTTCAGAGAAAATAGACCTATTACAGACTTGGAAGAAATTGGAAAATGGGAAAGAAATTGTCAAAGAGGAGTCCTCAGCACAAAATAAGATGAGAATGAGTCGGGTGCATTGTCTGATTCCCCGTTGAACTGGAAGGGTGGACTGCTTTTTGTAATGATTGAGTTCTTTAGATTTAATATCTCAGAAAAAAAGTTCTTTTGATTATGATATTATACAATGGGTTGTTACTTAGCTAAGTAATAGCCTTATGTATTTTATATTTTTTTGGTTTTTTCTTCACTTTTATTAAGCCCAAGTATATTTAGTTTAAGACTTTAAGTACGAAGTTTTACCATTTTTGAATTCTTTTATATATTTTTTACTAAATTAAAAATTTTTACCATTTTTTCTTGTGCTGGAGAGTGTGAGATGAGTGAATTTTTTTTTTTTTGAACTTTTGTAAAAATGTGTACAAAAATTCAAAAATGGTAAATTTTGATATATAAATCAAATACACTTAGACTTACATAAAAGTGGAAAAAATTTACAAAAGCATATTACAAAATATAAAATTCGTAAGGTTGTTAACTAAGTAACAACCCATTAGTAGTAGCATAATCCTAAGTTCTTTAATCCTACGATAACTACGAGAGAATGGACATTTGAGACACTCATAGTTATTGGTTTTTCCCCAGTGTGTCATTGTATAACTTTCTCCATGCCTAATCTTTAGATATGATAACAGCTCCATTAGTCCTTGTTGGCTTCTGTAAAAGTTGTCCTGAGTTTGAGTTGGTACGTGTCTATCCTGTTTTTGTGTAGTTATATATCATGAGTAGTTCTTCATGGAGCTAGTCTGCTGGTCCTTGCCAGGACCTTAGGTGAAGCAATACCTTCAAGATGCGTGCAAGAATTGTATAAGGGGGTGTTTCCATCATGGGGATTCTTGAAAATACTTCATACAATTTGTGTTGAATCTCTTTCTTCGGCACAGTTTTGTGGAAAATTTTCTCTATTAGCTCTCTTATTTTCAACTGGTTTCCTTCCTTCCCCAAATTACATACAGGATACAGAAGGTTTAGTAGAAATAGCATATAAACTTATGTTTTTAGTGTCTGTCAAAAGAAAATTTACTGTCCATTTTTTTCGACATGAAATGATAAACTTATCCTTTGTTAGTCTCTCCCTGATGGCAATATTCATTTTCCTTTGCTGCTGCCTTCTAGTTGAAATGATAAACTTCTCACTTGTTAATCTCCCTCTTATATAGTTATACCTGTATCCCCTTTATTGCTTTGAGTTATCGCTATACGTCTCTCCCCTTTATTGCTGCCTACTTGTTGACTAGAGAAATCTTGAGTTTTATCTTCTTTAACTCTTTCCCTCTACTGCAGCTTATTTCTGTCCACATACTTCTGATCTGCTGACTGCAATAGGAAGTGCCTTAATCAGTTAACCCATTACCTCCCTCCCCATTCTGGAACAGAATATCCATCATACTATATTTCCATCATTGGTGATGCTATTGAAACCTACATCAGGATGAAGGCATTGCTGCTTGTGTTGCTCCTGTAATTCTTGTTACCACACTATCAACTTTTGTTGTGATGTCAGAGAAGTTGGGCTTGCAACCAAATTCAGCTTCATGTGTTGACCAGGTACTCGATTTCAGTGGGGAACACAGCAGGTCTTAGGTTGATCTTTTTCTGGATAATACTATGGGTAGTGGTATGCTATTTTGACTGAGGTATGACCGAAGATGACTTTTGGAATGGTAAGTCTTTGGTGGTTTGCGATAGGGCGCAACTGATTTTCTAATTGGAAGTAGTCATGTGGTGCAGATCTATGACTGGACTTTTTTTTTTTCCTGAGGATACCATCCATGACTGGATTTCGGTACCTCATATCAATCACGTCCTCTTGCTCCAACTTTTTGGCTTGGTGAAACCAAGGTGTGCAGAGGAAGAAAACAAGGGAGCTGCAGTGCAAAGGTGCAGTGATGAAGGGCACATGCGGTTCAGATGAGGGTGATTCAATCTTTCACTAGTTGAGTTGTCAAAAGTGATCTTTACAGAGACTTGTAGTGATTTCAAACATCATCCATGATGAGGAATTGACAATGATTTATGTTCGGAGTGCAACTCTTTCTATGTACTGAAGAGCTAGAGGCATTTTGAATTATTTAAAAATGATGTGCTAGGATAAATAGTCTATGCATAATCTAAAAAGAGCACGATCAAAGGAAAATTTTTGATTATTGGTTTTCATTTTTCATGCTTCAATTGCCGTCGAGCCTTGCTTCTTGCAATGAGCTTTACCTTTCAACTCAGGATTCAATGAAAGACTGTTTGGACTAGCGAGGACCTTCGGCTAGAAATTTGGAAGCATGGGAACCAGAAAGAGGAAAACTCATGATTTCCTTGTTTGCATCAACCTGGTTGTGCTTTTAAGATTCATTTCTTATTTAAAAGATTAAATTCTGGTATATTTGTTATATCTAGATTTAGATCAATGTGTTCTAGCATTTCTCTTTGACATATGTGTGTGTGTGTGGCTGTTTGTTAAGTTACATCTTGAATGTTGGGTGCAAAGTATTCAACAGTTTTATGCATGAACTTAAGAATTTAGTGGTACTTGTATCCCAAAAAAAAAAAAGAAAAAAGAATTTATTGATTCATGCATGTCTAGGATGGCATGTGCCTCTCTCTGAGTTTGCTTAGTTAAAACCAATGCCATTAGAAATGGCTCAGAGTGTCCGGTACTACCAGGAACTTGTACCTTCACTGGTTTGATATACCCATGTTTATGGTTGAGTTACAAAACTGTGTAGAGCTGGAAAGCCACTGGTCAAACTGAAGAAAAATGGTTTAAATGGTTCACTGATTATTTTGTTCTTCAGGTTGTTGACCCAAAACTCATATCCAGACTCTGTAACTTCAAAACCATTCCTGAATTAATCTATTCGTGTGCGCTTATATTTCCTTTTCACTTATGGTTGGTTGCAGCCTTTCGATTTGAAGATGTCTTAGTTGATTTTCGAGGCTAATGAATGAAAAAATGATTGCATTTGAGAATGCAACAATCTCACATGGCTCTTGAAATTTTTCTTCTGCATTAGTTGATTTGGGAGCATAAGTTGCAAGGAAGAGACCACTCAGGTGGCCAAGAAGTCCTTTCTTTAATAAAATCACATCTGCTAGTAAACGATACATGTATGCTCATGCATGGAAAGAGGAACTTAATTAAAATCTAAATTATGCATCATCATCATAATAAGCCATTTCCCACCTAGGCGGGTTGGCTGCATGGATTTTGTTGCACCATTCTTGACAATTCAAGACTAAATTTTCAGCGGCGCTTGCCCATTTCCCACTACATCTGGGCTCCAATGTAGTGCGTCTCTTCTGGGAAAACGCCCGAGCAACCCTTACTCATTTCTTATTACTTAAATTATGCATTAAGTATATTTTATTAAAAATAGAATTAGCAACATATTATATTATTTTATAATTATATCCTTTGATAGTGTTATGATTTAAGTTGGTTCAAATCAATGGTTAAATTGGTTTAAAATTCAAACCAGACAAGTAACCAGTTTATTACCGGTTCGGTTATGATAACATTGCTTCTAATTACTATTTTTGCTGTTTCTCCTTGGTAGGTTACTTTTTATCCCATCCAAGCTGCAAGGATGAGACGGCAAGGACAATATTCAGACTCTAGAATCAATCCAATGGTTTCCACTCATTTGCAGCAAATGTCCAATCAAAGAATGCAACAAAATTCTGCAATGGCCCATTTTCCTGGAAGGCCTGATACTCTGCCCACCGATGAGCATAAATATCTCTCTTCAAAAGCAGAGGGACAATGGCATTGGGATAGAGATGTTGTAAAAGGATCAGATGCATTGCCTTCTCATTTGTATAGGGATGGTAAGTTCAGCTCTCTGGTTTGTGCTTTCAGTGGAAGTTTGTTAATGCTCATCATATACCCGATTATGATCATGGGGATTGCTTATGTCCAGTTTTAGCTTTTTATGTCTTATTAACCTAACTCACTGTTTTTGAATTCGAAATGCTTGCAACCTAACTCAGAATTTTGAATTCGAATGCTTTCAACAAAGGATTTGAACTTTTAAAATTGAACAAGAAAGGAACGAGAATTGGCCAGAAAGTATACACTTATTTTCCCATATACATTATCTAAATAACAACCCTTCACCAGAATAGGACAAAATTTGCTTTTGGTTGTTTCCATTCTCAAATCTATCTAGATCAATCTTTTGAAATTGAATATTGGTGTAAATCTCAAGTTCTCAACCTGAATGGCTGAGGCTATCCAATTTTGAGTTCATCTGGTTTTGTTGAAGCAATTTCAAGTTATGTCTTAATAATAATATTGTTATGAAATGCCTTTGCATGCTATTTACCTAATGGCGAACTCTGTTAGAAGGTCTTAGAACTGGGGAAACTAATGCAAACCCATCAATGACATGCATTTTAAAAAACAAATGCAGAACTTGCAAAAAATATATTAAAAAAAAAACTGACAGGGGTACATTTGACAGGTGTTTTTTGAACAGGAGAGATCCATTCCACCGTGAAAACTATGCAGAAGTTCTCTTTTTTGAATGTCTTCTTTTTAAGTGTTAAATCCAGGCAGTATAATTGATAATTGTAAGCGATGAGATATATTTCATCCCCAAGTGAGGGAAATTTGGCTGTTTGGTCTCGTCATGTTTAGTTTTCTTTGAACTGCTTTGATTAGAAAGTCATATATTGAATGAATGATCACATTCCCACTGGATACGAACCTGCTAGTCGATTGTTTGTAAAGTTAGAAACACCCTGTTGAATACTAGATTGGATTTGTTCGTAATGCAGGTCAAGGAAGTGATCTTTCTCAGTCATTACTTCAGAGTCACAGACCTGATGCAAAAATGGGTCTAGATAAACATGGGACTAGGGACCCAAGAGCTCATGCTGATGGGCTTGATATGGAACTTGGGTATGAGGAATCTCCTGTGCCACAAACATTCGAAAGCCTAGAACAAAAATTTCTTGATGAAACTACGAAACTAATCAAGGAACAGCAGGAGGCAGAGGATGCAGAAAATTCCAGACACAGGGAGGTGAGTTAATTTATCTGCATCTTTGATATCTTTCCATGCTCAATGGTGTGACTTAATCATAAACACTACCATGGTCTTGAAGTAGGAAGCTCCATATTCCACGTGTGCCCCAGCCTTTTGAAGTAATGCTTTTGTTTTTCCGTATTCCATGTGCGCCTCAGACTTTTAAAGTAATGCTTTTGTTTATCTGACCACCCAGTAGTGGACGAATTTGCAGTCATGGTTCAGTTCTATAAAAACTAAAGGTGAGCATTGTATAAATAGAACCCCCATTATTTTTGGTTGTAGCATTTTGTGAAGGAGCAATCATACTGGCTGGTTGGGTTGTTGCAATTGATGCATTTGTGATTTTGCTTCGTTAACTTTTGTTTTTCATTGCCATCATTCTGTTTTGTGACTTGTGCTCCCATCACTTGTCCTTGTCCATGACAACTCGTGTGATTTTGGGCTCATGAACTCTTTACATTTTGTGTTTTTTATTGGTGATTCATTAATTCTGTGATGAGGTGCACCTTTTGCTTTTTCAGAGAATTGGTGAGATAAATGCTCAGTATGAGGAGAAGTTGATGAGAATGCGAGCACGGCAAGCTGCAGTCAGAGATGATTTCCTTCGTAGGGAATCCCAAGTTCGGCATCATCAGTACCAGCAGCAGCAACAGCAGCAAGCTAGTTTGAGCTCCTACCAGAACAATGCTGGCCCTGCTGATGTTCCCCGTGGTTATGCTGGTGCGATTGTAGTTGGGGAAGCACACCGTGGAGATGGCTATCGGGAGGGTTCACGGTATCTCGATGGTGTTCGGAGTCATAACTTTGATTCGAGGGGGGGTCCCTATCCTGCTGGGCGATCTTATGATTCTACCACTCGCTATTACTAAGAAGAACAAGCATTCATTTTCTTTGGGGATCTGCAGCCTGCACTGCACTTATAATTCTTTTAGAAGCTGGGGGATGGAAGTAGCTGTGCTAAATCTTCTGTTTCTGTAAGCATTATTAAGTCAGAAGTACGCAAGAATTTGATCATGAGTTTATTAAGGCAGAAGTACGCATATGCTTGATCCTTGGAAAAGAAACTAGTCAGGTTTGCTTGAAACAGAAACAAAGCGTTACTGTTTTGTACGAATCAACAGACATGGGCCACAATAAATACATGCGGAAGATATTGCGTGAAAATTCATTGTATTGTTACTATTGTAACCCGGCTAAACTATCCTAACAACACTGATTTGGTGGCGTCTTCAAGTTAAATAGTTATGGCAAGTACTTTTGTATGGTGCTGACATCTTTGAAGAAGACTTCAGCCTTCCCAACCTTGATGCTTAAACCAAAATTCAATCTTCTTAATTACTGTATTTTAAAATTATTTGTTTAATTAGGACATGTAGTTTTATCCACGATGTCTCTATCCCCATGTGATCAACCTTATCATTATCCTGCATCCTCTGTGATTAATTACTAGTATCGTATTAGTATTTCTTCCGCTAACTCAAGACAACCTGAGCCTCATATCTTGTCTTTTCCTTAGCCGCAATTCCCGTACTTTGTGATTAAGGGTGTTAATGGATTGGGTTGGAGTTTAATCCTAATTTATTTAAAATATCTTAATTATAATCCGTTTAATAAATGGGTTGGCGAATTGTTAATGGGTTGTATAGCAAGTAAACTGAATGTTTAAATTCTAGTAGGTGATGATCTCGAAGAGAAAAGTGAGAGGGTATTTTAGTTGCGGGAGAAATGAAAATAAGATAATAATGGATAAATAAAATTAGGGAAGCGATAGAAAAATGAAAATTAAGTGGCGGGATGAAGACTTAGTGAGAAAAAATAACTAGGGTGTTTATATATATATATATATAATTTTAATGAGTTAAATGAGTTAAATAAGTTGAACAGGTTAAATGGGTTATTAAACTGGTTGACGGGTTATAAAATTTCAACTCTAATTCATTTATTTAATTAAATGGTTGAACGGATTTGTGAATTATAACCCATTTATTCAAAAATATCAATCCAAATTCATTTATAAATGGGTTGGACGAGCGGGTTGACTATGATCATTAACACTTCTATTTGTGCTTTCATCTTTAGACTAAAATAGCATGTGTCTCCCCAAATGATGGAAACAACATCATCCTATCACAAATATGTCTAGTAATTGATTTCTTTTAAGAATTATCATCTTATTAGACCAGTTGGAAACGTGTACAGTTTTCGGCCACCCTTCTACACCGTCTAAGTCGGCAAAGAAAACTAGGGCTATTGGACGCAATTTCGAATTTGCAGTTGACTAGGACGAAATTAATGCTAAAAAATTTAATAGGCAAGCCCCCTGTCAAAAATTGTTATTTGCGGAATAGGAAGGCAGGCAGCCAGCTTTTCTTCCCCCTCTCGACGAATAGATGCAATCATCTCCTCTCTGCAAGCCGCTGAATCAAATGCTACTCTCTCCTCTAACGCAAGCTTCTCCTCTCTAAATTCTAATAGCAAATAGCTTGTATTTTTTTTCTACCACTTATGAGTGTAAATGAAAAGTTGTATCAAATATGTTGGAATGCAATTTGAAAGAAAATATTGAGATCTCAACGTGGAGCTTGACTCACTAATTTGTTCTTATCATTAACCAACTCAGCAATTACTTGAGCAGCGAAATTATGTAGGGACTGTAAAGGTGCGACATGTGAAAATGCAACAAAACATGCTGCTATTTTCAAGGTCTTGTAGATCATCGACAAGTTATTATCAAAGTCTACTTACATCAATAACTTCAAAAAATATTTCCTCCCAAAACAAGTTCATATAAATATATATTGCAAGCCATTCTATAGCTTCACTAATGAGTTTTTCATAAAATAGAATGACACAACTAATTAATTTTAGATCATGGTTTTTTTAAATATTCGGCATAATTAATTTTATAATCCTAAAGAAGTTTAAGGATATAAAATTATGTGGGTAAAATTATGCCTTAGTTTCATACCTAAATATATGTGTGAATTGTGGTTTATGCATTTTATAAAATAAATACATTAATGAATATAATAAATATATGTGGATGTTGTGGTTATTTTGTGTAGAATTAATGATATGAGATATGCATCATTACGTTTCTGGGTATGTATGGCTATATATGAAAACCACGAATTCATTAGAAGTATAAAACAATCAGGACACGATACTTCCAGCACATGTATTGCTTTGGTTTAATACACCCAATTCTCTCATTGCTTTAGTTACATTTAAATTCACCTATACATCTAACGTCCACCACTTGCAATTATAGTTCATGAATTTTTGCAAAGTAACCCCAATAGGGATTTTGTAAGAAAAGGATTTCATTCCTGGACTTTTACATAAAGAGGCGGTGATGTTGTAGCTTAATGTGAATAATTCATTTCATTTTGTTATAATTCATCCATTTTAACTCCAATTTTTTGTGATCAAATAGTCAATTTCTGTGTTTTAATGCTTTTGGACTCAATAGAAGAGTTTTATTTTGCATTTGAAGCTAAATTTTAATTTATTAAATTAAACGGTCATTTTTATCATTTAATTAAGTTTTAATTGGGCTATATATATTATTATTATTATTATTCATCGTTCTAGGTGATAAAGTAGATATCGGAAGATACATTATGTGAATCGGGAATGCTAAGAATGCCTAAGAAGAGGAAATTAATTCTTTATTTTTCGTTTTTGAGAGAGAAATTATAGTATTGTAAAGTTTTATTGGTAGATTTATTTTGTGGATCTAGTAAGAGCGATTATTTGATATGAATTGGATTTAGTTATTTCCACTATCAAGATATTATGGTGATTATAATTAGCATGTACAAGTAGATATATTCTCTCTTATATTGGATCATGAATTTAGTTAATGGCTTGTTGGTTGGTTGAACAAAGACGTCTGGCTAATGGGGTATTATAAAAATACAACTTTAAAATTGATATTTAGCATCGAACTACTATATTATTAATTTTATATATTTTAAAATGAGAATCTTGCATAATGATAATATTTACTTCACAAAACTTATATAATTTTTTTTTACTTTCTTCTTAATACACTGGTTTATACAAGTATATTTAATATATAGATCAAGTTTTACAATATTTAGATATGTGTATATATTTTTTAAGTTTTTTAAACGCTTTAAACATAAAAAATATATACACATATTTAAAAATGATGAAGCTTAATTTATATGTTAAATACATATAATATTAATAAGTTTATGAGGAAAAAGTAAAAAATATTTTAAATAGATTTTTTAAGGTACATTAAATAAGCCATTATAATATAATAATACAAATAAATGCTAAATGGTAAAAAATGTACGCGGTTCCCGAGAAGCAGGGTCGGAATAGTTTCAGAGAAGGGAAGCTCCTCTTTTATATGCAATGCAAGAGAGCACACGTGCAAACGCGAACATTTATTGATTTTATTTATTGGGTGTGTTTGGAATGAGTAAAAAATGTCTACTTAAAACTTTTCAATTTAACATTTTTCACTCTTTATCATTATTATATTTTTTAATTATTTTTTCACATTTTCCCATACAACAACTCTACTTTTTAATCATTTCTACACAACTACCTATATAATTAACCTATCTATTTTAACTTTATCATCGTTACTCCTCATCGTTACCTCTATCATATTACATTATTTGACAACTTTTAATTTCTAAAACTTTTCATCAAAAGTTTTATACATTTCCAAACACACCCGTTGTATAACTATTTATAAAAGGAGATATAGGTGAAAGATCACAAAAGAAGCAAAAGCACACTCCACCCTCGGCCCCTCTATATATATCAAGAATCCGAGGTTGGTGGAGAAAGCAAAGGACGGAAGCGATGAGCAGAGAAGAGACGAATTTGATGGACGGACGGATAGATGGATTCTCTTCTCATGTCATTCCTTGTGCTAACAACCAAATGCCAACTACCATGGGAAGATTGAAGAAAGACAAGGACTTTTTAAAAAAATAAAAAAAAATAAAAAAAATGGGAAGAATATTAGATAGTCATCTAATCTCAGACCTCAACCTCACCTCAACTACCTCATTCATCTCTCTTCTCTCTTGCTTTGCTCTTCTTCGTTTGCTCTCTTTAATAACGAGTACATTCTTCTTCCTGATTTCCTTGTGCTGAAGAAGAAGAAGAAGAAGATCCGATGGTGGTTCCCAAGCCTTTGGGAATCGTAGGTGGGATTATCTTCCTCTCATTAGCTCTCTACTGCGGCCTCGATCCCTTTAAGCACAGCGCCATCTCCCAATTCCCCGACTTCCAAGCCTATCCTGTCGACTTCCCCCCATGGTCCGCTCTGCCTTCCGTCCAAGACCCCCACAACCGCCTTCAGACAGCTGAGATTCGCTTCTTCAATCAGGTCCAAGGCCCTGAGAGCGTCGCATTCGACCCCCTCGGCCGAGGTCCTTACACAGGCGTCGCCGACGGCAGGATTCTCTTCTGGAACGGCAATGCTTGGACCGATTTCACCTACACCTCCTCCAACAGGTGGGTGCCTGCCTTCCTAACATTCCCTTGTCCCCCCGCGGAAGATTTCTGTTTTCGTTCCCTACTGCATACATTATCTTCCATTTATTTGCGGGTATTCCTTCAATAAAATAATGGCGTCTCTCAGTCCATACTCCAGACTCCGGTGAGCAACATAAATACGTTTGGCGCAGTAGAAAAGTTACCCTTTTCTATTAGTCTCTCTCTCTCTCTCTCAAGAAAATCTTTCCCCCCTTTAATTCTGTTTCTCAACTCAACTCGCTACTTTTTTCTGTGCTGTATTTTTTCCCCCCTTAAAGATCCGACTTGTGCGACCCAAAGCCATCACCTTTTGCTTATTTGAAGAACGAGCATATATGTGGGCGCGCACTGGGGCTCCGATTTGACAAGAAAACTGGAGATCTGTATATAGCCGATGCATATTTTGGGTTGATGAAGGTGGGTCCAGAAGGTGGTGTGGCCACATCGCTTGTGACTGAGGCAGAGGGAGAGCCTTTGAGATTCACTAATGATTTGGATTTGGATGATGAAGGAAATGTTTATTTCACGGATAGCAGCACTAACTATGAAAGAAGGTGAGACCATTTTTTCTTCTCCTTTTTTTCTTTTTCTATTTTTAAAAATTTTAAGCTATTTGCTTTTCTGATGCATGCTGCATCCCCTCAATCGGTTAGTCAATGGTACTGCAGGAGACCAAAATGGATTTGCATCTGTCATAACACGCCCACTAGCCGTGCCTTGAGAAGTGCACTTCTCAATCCACCCTATTGGATTGCTAGTGTTTACAGGAGTTGTCAATCTTTCATGTTATTTGCCACTGGCATTTCGCCTTTAAGTGTGACACTGTTTCAACTCTTCGCAGGTGCAAAAAATGTCAAGTATTCAATGGTGGCGTATAGTCTTCCTGGTATTTTTGTGGGAGCGCCCACCAATTTGTATATTGGAAAAATATTGTAAAGAAAAATTAGAATATTAGTAAGGCATTTGTAGAATAGTGTTTGGATATTATAAGAATGCTCAGGGGCTTATTATAATACCAGTTGAGATAATATAATACATGAATACCCATAAAAAAAAAAATCTTTCATTATATTTACTCATCATACTTTGTTTGAACTTTTGATGAATCTCAATCAATTGTCAACTTTTATATTACCATGCATGTGTACAGTTTCAAAGTGTATGTTGTATCATGCGCAGACAAGTTGATTTCATTCTTTCTCCTTAAGCTGAGGTGGGGCGTCTATGTTGCATCCATGCCATTCTTTTCTCTTATTTTGACCTGTCTATTTTTTTCTCTCATTGGTTTCTGTTTAACTGGTAAGGATTTGATTGCTATCTTTTATGTTTTCTTTCCTTTACATAGCAGTATATTATGCCTTTATCTAACTCAATGTTAACTTTTAGGTATTTCATGCAACTGGTTTTCTCTGCTGAGAATACGGGGAGGCTATTGAAGTACAACACTATTACAAAGGAAACTACTGTTCTTTTTAGGAATCTGCAATTCCCCAATGGTGTGTCAATGAGCAAGGACAAGTCTTTCTTCATCTTCTGTGAAGGTTCCATTGGCAGGTGGATTCTTGTTCTCTTTGTCTGGGTACAGTCTTACAAAGGCTTGGTGCATGTTAGTACAACTAGTTTCCCACTAGCTGAAAACAGTAAGAAATAGCACCAGGAAACACACCCTTCCTTTCAATTTGATTCATAAAGGAAGAATACTCGAAAAGAATAAAATTTAGGGACAAGATTATGGCTTACGTCATTATAATATTATGCTAGATGGATTTTGAGAATACAAATGGACAATGTCTTCAAACCTCTCTTCTTCTTCTTGTGTGTGTGTGTGTTTGTGCGTATGTGTTTTTTTTTTTTTTTTTTTATTATTATTATTATTATTATTATTATTATTTTGGAAACAAACCTCTCTTTTCTTCTGGTTTGGGGACATTTCTGTCATTGGAGAAAGTCAAGAGTATTTTTGTTGGAAAAGGAAAACCGAACAACAAGTTCTAACTTATAAAGTCAACGGTGAGTTTGCTTAGTACTGTTTATTAATAGTTCTTACAAGGTTTTAAACAATTGCAAAAATCAAGTGACTTGAGGGCTTGTTTGCAAGAATCATTTGTTCTTTTTCGCTTCTTTGTTTTGAACTTCTTCGGTTGAGAATTGTATCCTCTGCCTCTTAGTGATAATAGATGTCAATAGTGTTGGTGATATGAGCCTGTTGAATCCACATGTTGTTGTCGTCAGTAAGAAGCAAAGTTGACTGTGCAAGCAGTAAGGTTCTTATGTATTGACAGATTGAATGTTCATTGTTCTGCGCCAGGCTAAGGAGATATTGGATTAAAGGTGAAAAGGCAGGCACATCAGAGGTATTTGCCATCCTGCCTGGATTCCCAGACAATGTAAGAACCAATGAGAAGGGGGAGTTTTGGGTGGCAATCCACTGTCGCCGTAACTTGTACACATACCTCAATGGCATTTACCCCAAACTGCGGATGTTTCTTCTAAAGCTTCCCATTTCAGCGAGACTGCAGTTCTTGATGCACATTGGTGGGCGCCCGCATGCTCTGATCATGAAATACAGCCCTGATGGTGAGATACTGGAAGTTCTGGAGGACAAGGAAGGGAAAGTCGTTAAAGCAGTGAGTGAAGTGGAGGAGAAGGATGGGAAGCTATGGATTGGATCAGTTCTCATGCCGTTTATGGCTGTGTACTAACAATTGAACGAATGGCATGCCATTGGGCGTCTTTTTGCGTTCAACTATAAGCCGTTGCTGTTGATGCGTTTTGTTTTGGTTACTGTTGTGTGTCTAACTCTGGCACTAGCAAACGGGTAGCTAGAAATTTACCCATACTAGCAAAATACTTCTCAAATGTTCCTGTGACGGAAATATATTATATGGAAGTAATCCTATATAACTCTCTTAATATGTTTGTCATTGACATAAAATCTAATCCATTCATTATATTTAAAATCACTTCATTAACTAGAAGACCTAGTTTTATCCAAATCAAGTATGTAGATGGGTCACGGTTGCTCCAAAATACATATATATATATATAAATGATGAAAAATGCTCAGATTTATTCGTACATGTATTAAAACATAATAATACTTTATAAAATTATTTATTCACATAATAATGATATATGAGATAGTTGAAATGTTGAAAATATTACTTTAAAATTGATATTTAGCATTAAATTATTTTATTATGTTATTTTATCCATTTATAGATGAGACCCATATATAATGATACTAGATAAATGAAAGAGTTTTCATAATAATATAAATATACTAAATACAATAAATGGAATGAATTTTTCATCAACTATCTAGATGTTAAACATGAAGAAGGTTACATAGTGAAAAGTTTTCATAGAAGAGAGCTACATGTATGTATGATTTTATATATACAATGTATTATATATATGCTTAAGTTACGATATTCATTTTTTAAATTTAAATTTTATTTATTCTTGGCTTTTTTTCATGAATATGTTTTTTTAAGTGTATTTAATTCATATACAAAGTTTTGACATTTTAAAATACTTTCGCATATTTATTTTTTATTTTTAAAAGTCATCAATTTTAAGAGCATACAAGTCATTTTTCACCCTTAAAAAAACTTGATTTTACACATGGCGTTTGCCAACTTGAACTAGACTGATAATTCCATCATTTCCGCATTAAGACTGCTTAATTGCAAGCACAATCAAATACGAGTATCAAATGATTCAGCTTCAAGCCTCCTACGAAGAAGGAAAAAAAGACAAAAACAAAGATTGTACCATCAAAAATCAATTATAATTTCAATCAAAGGCAATAGATTATCATGCAGACTCTCCTTTTTACAGCCTCGGACCTAACCCAAGGACAGCCCCATAAAAAAGCCTGCTAAACCGTGTTAAGAACAAGACACCCCAAAATACCCAAAACTTTTCCACGTCCAAATGATATACAGATATCTGAAAGTGGAGCAACAGCCCATGTCGCAATGATGCAAATAGCTGCACTGGTGCCACAAACAAGAATCCATCAGACTATAAATGGCACTAGAAATTGGGACAGCACTCCTGTCAGAATCGAGCTGCTGAAATCCTCTTCAAATATACATTTCTCATGGACTGGTTCATCCCAGAATTCCACTGTGTTTAAACCAATTACTGATCACTGGGCTCTTCAGGAACATTAAGATCATTGAATTACCACAGAAAGAGTTTTCAGATCAATCATCCAAACCACAGCCCTAGTCGTAGACATGCCCGCCCCTCTTGATTTCCATATTCATAGCAGCAGTCGCCATATTTACCCCCCGTGTCATACTTTTCACCATATCCGCTCTATGGTCCATAGCCATTTCAACAGTATCTGGTTCACCCCGTTTGTCCTTTCTCCGAGGCAACAGCTTCATTGCCAAGATCTGACTCCACGTGCTGTTTCTGTCTTCTCTCCACCTTTCTGGAAAAAGACAGACAAGAACACCAAGAAAGGTTACAGCATGCAAATGACACCACCATTAGTCTCTGTATAACCGAAAGGGACTAGACCTCAATGCCTTGGCCCATGAGGCCACAATACAAACAACATAGTGACAGCTTTTCTGAAGGGAATGATGGAGTTTTATGGAACTGATTGAGGGTTTTGATAGAGTTTTTGCTATTAATGGCCTGTAGAGCGTAGACATGCGCTAGTTGGTCACTCCTGCACTGCCTGAAAGCCTGACATGGGCTAGTCTGCAAGTATTGGTCTGGATCCCAAGACCTAAAAACCACGAGAAGCAAGGAGGAAGTTTGTATTACTAGGTGCCTGCTTCGTGTTTTGGAAATTAGAAGCAAGTGTTCCCTCTGTCTTCTACACAGGAATATTTGACCTTGCTTCTAGCTTTTTCAAAATATTATTGTAGTAAGAGCTGTAAGAAATACTATTGCAGGAAGCTCAATACTAAACATGTAAGTGCGTGTTCCAAATTATACGAGATACTTAGATCGAATCTGTATCTGAGATGACAATTTAATAATGTGTATTAGAAATGAGTAAAGTTGTATTGAAAATTGAAAAAACTGTATTGGGAATGATAATTCAGATTCAATCCAAGAATCTTGTATATTTTACAACATGCCCTAATCTGATATTTTTTTGCAGCAGGGCCAACTAATAAGGTAACTGTACATGAAGATGTGAAAGAATGATTGAACGAATGATTGAACTGTAAAGGTAATAACAAAGAGTATGGTATTTAACAGTTAGACTTCGAATTATATCAAAATGCATAGAGATGAGTAAGTGTTTTTCTCCCCACTTTTAACATCCTACCAAGCAACATTTTAGGAAGTTGGATGTGGTCAAGAACATGTATTTCATGAGTAAACAATGATAAACGCTTCTTTTATTAGTTTTGAAATTAGGCCTGTATTTTCTTTTGCCTGTTTATCCGATAGTAGCACTTAAAATCTTAAATTAGTAGTAATAAATTGATTTGAGTATTGTTATGAGGTTGTTGAGCTAGTGGGTAAATTTAAAATAATCGATGGATCTGACCTACCTCGCCAAATATATGTACAACTTAAGATCCAAAACTAAATTACCATTGAATCCAGAATCCAGAATCCAGATAGACCCAACTTGCTGTATTATTAACTTTGAAAAGCTTTTCTGGATATTTAACTTGGGCTGACAACATTAACCGTGTGGGTGGATTAATTGTGCCCGATAATTAATTACTGGACCATTATTAGCAAAAAAGAGGTCAACAACCCACCATCGCATATTAAAGGGAGCTAGCAATCTACTAAAATTCTAATTTAATTTGGTGGAAATTAGATAAGATGGGGTAGATGTAGGGTGTAAATCCATCTGAAACTTTCGTTTACAACATTTGGTTTTTCTTTTTCATTTTTTTCAAAAACTGGGGTTGGAAAAAAAAGCTAAAATTCAAAATCAACATCAAAGATTTTTAGGAGCCCTCAACCATTTTATGGATTTCTATCCAAATGTAAGAACAATTTGCAAACCATTGTTACAAAGACTTAGAAAGCTGATTTCTATCCAAACATAAGAACAATTTGCAAACCGTTGTTATAAAGACTTAAAAAGAAAGTGAAGAATGGAATCACGACTGAAGCAAGATTGTCAACAAGTTAAGAAACCAAATTGCATCACTCTAAAAGTTAGTCCTACCAAATAACTAAGAAAATAGTAGAAATAAATGCCACTGATATAAACTATAAAGGTATTCCCAAACATTAAAAAAATAATAAGGAGAAATAGCCCAATACTATTGTAGTATTTGAAATGAGTCCCAACAAATTATTCCATCATCAAACAAAAAGAAATTTACCGACCATTTATGCATAAACAAATTCTACCACGATTTGCTAAACTATTTAATTAGAGTTGATTACCAAGAGAAGCGATCTTATCAGCCTGGGCTAAGCAAATGTCGTGCTTAACCTATCATAAAAAAACTCATTTACAATACTTTTTTTTTGTTTTTTTTTTCATACACTTGTTTATCGAAGTGTGTTTAACATATAAACCAAGTTTTACAATTTTGGATATGTGTATATATTTTTTTGAGATTTTTAAAGAAAAGAGTATTTTAAAAAGCTCAAAAAAAATATATACACATAAGAAAAAATGGTAAATTTTGATTTATATGTTAAATAAACTTAGATAAACAAGTGTACAAAGGAAAAAAATAAAAAAAAAGTATTGTAAATGAGTTTTTTTGGAGTGGACTAAGTTAAATATTTGATTAGCCCATGCTAATAAGATCATTCCTCAATTACCAAATAGTCAAATATTCTTTGCAAAAGATGTTCAAAATTTTATTTTTACACAAATATTTGCAAGATGACATACACCATTACCAATCTTTGGTTTTGAACTTTATTTTATAAAATAAAGTATTAAAAATAATCAAAATAACGTGAAAACTATATATAGGATATTCATGGTTGATGAATGTTGAAAAATTTAAAAAATAATTAAAAAGGGTTATTCACCCGTATATATTTAAGCTAAGTGCACTCGACTGGATACAGATTGTCTATAGAACATATTTCGCACTAAGGGTGTGTTGGGAAAGTGATAAAATTCTTGGATGAAAAGTTTTTGGCATAAATATTTTTGACTTGGTAGAAAATATGTGATATGATAGTGGTAATAATAAAGTGTAAAGAGAAAAGTATGTTTGGGAAGTAATAAAACTTTTAAATAAAAAATTTTTGGTGTAAAAGTTGTCAAATTGAAGAAAATAATGTGATATGATATAGGTAATAATGAGGAGTAAAGACAATAAAATTAAATTAGATAGGTTAGTTATATAGATAGTAGTGTACAAATAATTGAAAAGTATAATAATTGTATAGGAAGATATAAAGAAATGATTAAAAAATAAAATAGTTATGGAGAGTGAAAAGTTTTAGATTGAAAAAATTTAACTTGACATTTTTTATATGTTACCAACACACCCTAAAGTTAAAATAGATAGGTTAGTTGTATAAAAATGATTAAAAGATAAGATAGTTGTATAAGAAAATATAAAAAAATAATTTTAAAATACGATAGTTATGAAGATTGAACAGTCTTAGTAGAAAAGTTTTTTTTTTTGTTAAAAACAAACATGTCTTAAATAAAAAATGAAAAATCTGGCTCAAGTTTCTTGGGCTACTTAAATCCAAAGTAAGATAGTTGTATAAGAAGATATAAAAGGATAATTTTAAAATACAATAGTTATGAAGATTGAATTTTTTTTTTTTTGTTAAAAACAAACATGTCTTAAATAAGAAATGAAAAATCAGGCACAAGTTCCTTAGGTTTACTTAAATCTTAACTTTATCATATTTATAAATAGAGTTCTTTAGGCTTGCGTGTAAGAAGACAAATTCGAGTTCCGCAGTCTAGGTTCAGGATCAACTGGATTAAGTTGCATCACTCATAATGTGTATTTGACTGGAATTTTGCTATTTATAAATTCTAGAACAAAGAGGCCATGATAGATTACGATTTTAAGAGTTCCAACCATTGCTAAGAAGAAAAACAAAGTGGTGTGTGGATGTAAAGAATGGGTAATTTGCAAATATGTTAACATTGTATGATCACGATTACAAATATACTTATATAGTTTGACTATAATTGTAAATAATCTCCGCATAGTTTGCAGATATACTCACAGTACGTTATGACATTGTTACTACACCATTACAATATGAGTATGTTTGCAAGGATATATAAACTATATGAGTATATTTTCATTTTCGGAAATTAAGTGGGTATACAAATATACATATATAGTTTGTATATCTTTAATTTACGAATATATCCATGCCTATTATGGTGCAATAATGATGTCGTAACGGTGTAAGTGTATTTGCAATAAAGACCAAACTATGTGAAATTATTTGTAAATTTTGAAACCATAAAGGTATATTTGCAATTATGGTCAAATTATGTAGGTATATTTGCAAATTAATTGTAAAAAAATTAATAATTTAATATACATGGGCCTTTTAAATTAAATTAATTTGTTAGTGTGGCGCGTAGTGTTTGCCATATTTCTCGGATCTCAGGCTTTAATTCGATGTACCTACTAATTTATTAAAGTCGTGAAGAAGGAAAGGGATGGGTACTTATTAACATGGACGTCCGGCAACGGCAACAGCAACGGCAACGGCAACGGCAACGGCAACGGCAAGCAAGTAGTCTGTCACTGTCACACACGACAAATTAAAGCCATTTCTTCTAATCTCACGGCCATCATTGATACCCATATATCCCTCGTCCTTCCAATCTCACGGCCATCATTGATACCCATATATCCCTCGTCCTCTCTCTCTCTCTCTTTCGCTCTCCTTCTTTCATGGTAGCCTCCCACCTTAATTCCCATCTCCCTCCATCGTTTTCCCATCCAATTAATGAGAGGAGAGTTTCTTGCTTGGTTGCCAAATGCCGACCAAGAAAATTAGTTTGAACTAATCAAACTCAACTCAAACAGTGAGTGCATGCATTCATCATGTGCTCGCACCAATTCCCCTATATATATGTATGTTAATCACTTACTGTTAATATTTAATAATTTATTATTCTTATTAGCCGGGATGTGAAAGTAGGAAAACGAAAAAAATTTAAAAAAATAAGAAAGTAATGTGATATTATAGAAATGAACTCCTCTCTATATAACATCATCCATTTTTCTCACTTTATATTCCATAAATTATATTTAGTGTCATTTATATTGTCAAAAAAAAAAACATATCAATTGTCTATTACCACTATATATGAGCGCTATTTAAAAAATGGGTAAAATCAGCTTAATAAATATTAATTTCAAAGTCATAGTTTCAATTTCTACACTATTTTAAGTATCATTATTATAGTGGACAAATGTTCTATAAAATATTGTTACATTCTAATGTATATATAAACGTATTTAAGTATTTTTATCATTTACACATGAATATATCTTTTTTAATCGAATGTCGGCCTTGTTTATATATCATTTAAGTGAAACTTCATCTCTTGGCTAAACAAATCATACTAAATACAAAAAGATAGAGCAAATCTTTCACCAATTACGAAGGTGGGAAAATGGATGAGGTTTCATAAAATTACCTAATATTTAACCCGATTACATAAAAGTGACACTAGATAAAGATAATGATTACTAGCAAAAAAATCAGTTAAAATAGATAGTAGTTATAAGGAGGGATAAGAAAACTTATTAGAAAGCAAAAACAATAGTAGACAAGATAGGAAACAATGCAAAGAAGAATGAAAAAATATTTTTTAAAAAGGAAAATTACGCGTCAACATACAACCCTTATAATTAAAGAGCCGGATTATGAGTGCAAAATAGGTTAGATTTAACCCGAATCCAACTAACCTAACCTGATTTATAATAGGGTCGAGTTAGGCACTTTGGAAAAAAATGTTATATAATCCGATTTGAGCGGACCTAATTTCAAAAATGAGTTGGTTTGAGTTAGATGATTGTCAACTTGACCCAATCCAATTTCATATATTACTATAAAAAATATAATAAATAATTAAAAATTATACATTAACATATAATATATATATATATATAAGAATTAAATAGACATCGTTGCTTTGAAATAAGATTATTTAGCAATTATATTACTGTATAAGTCATAAATTAGAATGTATTCCTATAAAAGGATTAATTTTTATTTTTATATAAATTTATATTTAAAAATAGATTTAATTAAGCAAAATTTTTTAAATATTTTACATTTTAACTTGAACCAAAATAATTTTTGTAGGGTTAAAATAAGGTTGTGTTGAGGTGTAAAAAAATAAGATTGAAAATAAAGTTGAATTGAGATTTGACTAGGTAAGTTAGGACCGTGTTTACCTTAACCCAAATTTACGTGAACCGATTTACACCCATAAGCCGAATGAGAAGGATATAGTTACGCGGGACACGATTGAGGACTCCTCCGCCGCCACCTGCAACTATGAGGTGAGTACTTCTATCCGCACTCAATCTCAAATAACTCTCAATACATATTTTAAGACTTACAGACACACAACCTGCTCGGTTGGCCAAGGAGGATGCTTCACCGCCTCCACAAGCGTTGGAATCCCTGGTGTTCTTGCTTATGCCTGTATATGATATAAGAATGTTGGAAATATTGCAGTGGCAGTGGTCTCCCTGGGTTTCATAGGAATGTCCACTGATAGAATGTTGTTGGAATTATAGAAATATTGTTAGATGATTATTAAAATGTTATATGAAAGGTTGTAAGAATTAATGTCTTAAGAACTTGAATATAATATATATTTTAATCATTTTGTCACATAGTTATTCTATTTATTTTCATTTTTCCCATATAATATCACATAACTCTCATCTCCTCACTACTTATGTTACCAAACGTTTCCTCAAGTAATAACATGCACTCCTAGCCCATAAAAGATATATACACATCTTTATGAGTATATGGATGAATAATCAAAAATAAATTGAATGATTTAACTCTTCAATTGCAATGTTATAAGGGCACCCGTGCTATCTAATGACCGGCATAGTGCTAGCAATCCAAGAGACATTCCTACTAAACTTGTAGTTGTAGCCAATTTATGAAAGATAGGTTAGTTGCGGGCAAATCGAAGATGACTAAATTAAGAAGCTAAAAAAAAATGGAAGTGTTATGATGAGATGAGACAGGACAGGACAAGAGAGGAATGTTGGAGTGTGAGAACCACTTGCGTTGGATGAAATACACTAGATTACCGAACAACTTTAAGCACTTAATATACTATCATTTTATTATTGTTATTATTATCATCATCATCATCATTATCACCATCATCGGTTTTATTGTGTTCTATGTAGCAAATGTATGGGTTGAAAAGAACAAGAATTTTTTTTAAAAAAAAAATCGTTACTAAGTGATGATAAATTGAGAAGGCAGTGGGCAGGCAAGACTAGGTCAGGCAAGACATGTTACATGAGATGGCAGTGTTCAACTTGCTACTTATCCCTCTTTCTCCCCTTTGATTCGTTCATTATAACATTTTTTTCCTCAGTGTTGTTGCTTCTAATCTTCTTCTTTCATTTCTCTTTCGACTCTACAATTTTCAAATTCAATCTTTTCAACATAACATACCATACCATACCATACCATCAATTGCTTTCATTTCTCTTTCAATCTCTCTTTCAATCTTTTCGACATAATATAACATAAATTGCTTTTCCCAACATATTTTATTTTTACCTCCAGATCTCCTCAATAATTTCACTTTATTTTCTTTCCTTGTTATCACTGCACTTCTTCTTCTTTTTCTTCTTTTCCCCTAACATATTTTATTTTTACCTCTAGATCTCCTCCATAATTTCACTTTCTTTTCTTCCCTTGTTATCACTGCACAGGGAAAGAAAATATAAGATTGATTGGGTCAGCACAGCTAATCAAAGTCCACAAAAGCAACATAGGGAAAAAAAAAAACTTACTTTTTATATTTTCTTCAAATAAAATGAAAAATTGTAATCTCAATTACGGCTCCAATGTGACGAATATATGTGAAACCGTGGAAATTCAAAAAAAAAAAAAAAAAAATCGAATTATTGGTAGCATGGCACCGACAGTTGGGTGAGAGGAGATAATAATAAAATATAAATAATAGATAATGATATTAAATGTGTAGTATGGGGATATGATGGGAAGTCCTTAAATGGAGGAAGGAGTAGTGAGAATTTTTTATTGATGTTAAATTTGGAATGTTTATTAAATCTATGAACTTGCCCCAAACTCTGTAGATTGATGTTATTTAAGAAATTGCAAGTATTAGTAGAATCTATCTACGTTGAATCAACAACCCAAATATGCCCCCCAAGAAAACCAAAGCTTGTTTACTAAGCTAGCATCGTGGCAAAGATAACTCAATGAAAACGCCTCAACCAAATCCCAACAAAATCAGCCCAAGAAAAATACTAAAGGAGAAAAAAAAAAAAAAAACCTACTTGCTTACCTACGCGACTACGATGATTACTTTCGAGATATGAGGAGTACGAGGTGGCCATGGGATGCTCTTACTTTTCTCTTCTGCTTCTGTGGCTCGAACCCAATTTTTATGTTTTCCTTTTCTACTTCTATTGACAAAAAGAGACGTAGTTCCATAAATGTATCAAAAAAGGGTTTTTGTCGTGAAAAGTTCTCATTTTCTCATCTGACGGAGGATATAAAATGCGCGTAAGCATATGTTTGTGATTCTAACATCGTAACTACGTGCAACTCATTTGTGTACCAGGCTACCAGCACAATATATATATGTATGTATCCACATGGATAATATCGAAATGTATTCGAACTGCCCCATAATGACATCTCAGTCTGCTGCAATAATGAGACTCACTTGATCATAAAATCAAAATCTACCTAATTTATTATATTTAAAGTTATTTACTTAATAGCATACTAATTTTTTTTATCTAATTCAAACATGTGTACGTACTCTATCTTAAAATGGTACACAATTAGTGTAATAAAATAGTTTAATGTAAATATTGAATTTAAAGTTATACTTTCAATATTTAAACTATAATTTTTATATGGATAAGTAATTATATAAAGTATTATAACATTCTAATACATGGACTTTATCTCCATGTAAATAATACACCACCCTAACATGGATAATGATGCGTTGAAGTGATTTTCTTTTTAACATGTTATGTTGTCTATCCGACTAACAAAGAGAGAGAAATCGACGTGATGAGTATGGAAGGAATCGACGTGTTGTTTCCATCGAAGCATAAACGTATTTATTACTATAGTATAAGAAAATTTATTTATTTTTATTTTTTATTTTGCCTCTGACCAACCGATTCTCTTTCTCACACTCGGTTTTTCAGACAGCGCACCTTCTCTTTCCAACTCAAACCTCTCGCAGAATTCTGCTGCTCAGTCGATTGAATTTCTCCTCTCTATCTCACTTTTCTTTTTCTTTCTCCACGGTGTGTCTTTTTTCTTCTATATATGTTTTTTCTTTTCTTTTTTCGTTTGAGTTTTGAATGGCAAATCTATTGAGATCTGAGATAAAGCTCTTTGGCAAATCTATTGAAACTGTTTTTCAACTTCTCCTATAATGAATTAGTGGTTTATCTTTCACGGTTGCTGTGAAAAAAATTTCGACTTTCCTCAACACAACTAGGGTGGCTTTTATGATGATGATGATGATGATTATTATTATTTGTTTCTTTACATGTTGGTTTGTTTTCATCGGCATCCAAAAGTCTAATTAGATTCTAAATATTTTAAATTCGCCCCACCAAAATGTAGTCAGCCAACCGGGCATGATTCTCTAGGTTTCATTTCATTTGCTGTTGGCGTCATCCTATTTGTGTAAACTTAGAATAGTCAATGAAAATTTTTGATTGAATGTTAGTTTCTTTCTCCAGGAGATATTTTACCATAACACGTAAATTATTGAAGAAAACTGCCTCCAAGTGATTGTGGTATCTGCAAATGGACGAGAAACAGAAGATCCTGGAGCTCCGGGAAAGGTTGGATAGAACTCTGGCATCTCCTCGTCTTGCTGACAGTGAGTCAGTCAGGGGCCTTGTCAGGAAGCAGCTCCTTTCTTCTTCTTCTAGTGCTACTGAAGGTTGTTCGGTTCTATGGCTCATCTAGTTTACTATTTTATTGAGTTGTTGTAGTTGTGTGTCAACTTTTAATGTATCACACATTATGTTCTGAACTTGTAATGGAAAGCTCAGATTGGCGTCTAAAGGGCTATTTTGATTGGTGCATCTATAAATGATTGAATGAATGGTGCCCTTTCAATTACTCTCAAATCATTTCCATCATGGAATGTCCCTGCATCCATCCACCGTTCTGACTTTCGAAGATTCTTGTTGCCTCTTCCTCCCTTGGTGCAACACCAACATTCTATCCTATGATGGCTCTGATTCATTCCTAAATTGGTCCAGTATTGGACACACAACTTCAGATTCCTCTCAATATAATCTGTTGTTTCTCTACTAATCGGGGTAAACTATCATGGTAAAATGTGCCATAAACTTACGTTGGCTCCCAACTTGATGGCACGACACTTGGCCATTAGCAAGGATTGCAAGCAGCAGTAGCATGGAACTCTCATTAATGTTTTAATATTGTATATCTTTTAAACGAGTTTTTTCCTCATAATTTATCTCATCTGTTTAATAGATATAGAGCTAATTGGGAATGAATGTGTTTGTATATGTATGTTTTGGTTATGTGGATTCGTGAATAATTTGCATTTTTTCTATGTTATGTAGGAGATGTTGAAGGTGTTGTACAAAGACGAACAACAGAAATTCTGAAATTTCTTGATCTGTCGAGAAGTGTTGCCCAAAATAGCAGAGAAGGATCTAGGACTCATAGAACATCTCATGGTGATTGGAAGGTTTGATCTTGCCTTCAAGTTTCATTTAGCTTCTGGAACGTACATGCGTGTGTTAATTTTTGGGGAAGATTGATTTTTTTTTTTTTTTTTACTGTCTTGTGCTCAATTCCACAGATTGTTATTTGCACTTTCGTTTTTTTGATTTTTGTTCAAATATCAATGATTATACTGAGTCATCTGCACGAATTGCTAGGAGGGTAATGCATTGGATTCTTGATTGGTAATGTGTGTAATTTTATTTTAGCTCGTTTAGAAATTTTTGTCAAATCCAACCCCCTCCACACTAACATTTTACCTGCTTAAAATTACATGAACTTGAGCACCTGAGAGGTTGAGCGTCTAAATATATGCTGTTTAGAATACCATTTGTATATCCATATGCATGTGTAAAACTTATTTTTTTTCTTTCTTTCACCAGTAAAAGCAGGACAACGATCATAGATTGATTTTTTTGTGATCAGGTAAAACTGGACAATGAGCAACTTCGTGTCATGTATCGAGAAGGTCCTCAAGGGTCTCCTTTTCATACATTACTGATAGAAGGATATGTTGATGGACCTATTGATGTCTGTAAGTTCGAAATACTCAAAATTCAAGTTCACTTAAGAAAAATATTGCTTCATTTGGACCCGATGTTTTCAGTCTAAGACTTCTAAGGTAATTCAATCATGATGCAGGCTTGTGTGTAGCATGGGAGTCAATATTGTACAGAAAATGGTAAGGTATTTCGCATTGAAAGCATGGTTCAGAAGGACATTTTCTGAAATTTGTCTTGCATTCGTGTCTTCCGGCATGTGGAATTTATTGCTTACCTGTATAGAGTGGGATTAATCTCTGGTTATATACAGGGTCCATAGAAGGTTGCACCACTTGGGGTCTATAGTATGCAACCACACCTTGTAAAGTAAGAGGTTGTTTCCATGACTTGAACCAGTGATCTTCTGGTCACGTGCCGACAACTCGTTCCATTGCATCAAGGCTCCCCTTCTATAATTTACTTGTATATCTGGCTTTAAAATTTATGTTTGTCCAGCTCGCCAAACTTCATCTAACAGGTTTTCTCCGTATCTAACACCCTTCCAATTCGTCCTGGAGCATTCAGTGAAAGATGGATACCTAATTGGTTGGACGTGTCATTAAACCTCTCTCCAGTGAGAGTTATCTGTAGTTAAACTTATGTCACAATGATTGCAAAATTTGTTACTGAATAGAAACAATGTACCTCAGCTTATGTCACAGTAAGACCTGCTACTGATACGAAACAGTGGGTATTGTACCCATAATAGTGCTGACATGACCCATAGTAAAAAATAGACCATTAAGCTCACCAAGAATGCATATCACGCCATAATTACTGTCAAAGTGGCAGGAAACAATTTTTTTGATTTGAAAGAAAGAGCAGTAATGGTGTAAGCTTGTAACATGAATGTAGCGACAAGTACACTTACTGGGTGTACTTTGCTTGATTCCTTGATATTATGTCTGCTTGTTGCAAACAATCTATAACCATATTAGCTACCTTTTAAATATAGAGACAATTGGCTCTCCAAATTCGCAATGGTAAATTGTAAAGAAAATGCTGCCCATCTTAATTGAAAATGCTAATGCATCCAAACGCACCTGTTTGGTTTGTGGAAATTATTTACACGAAAACTCTTTCTGTTTTTATTTATGCAATGTGATATTTACATATTCCTACTTACCATTAGAAACCTTCTTTTTTTTTCTATGTTCGTATGTTCTCTATCATCAACATCAACTTTTTATACGTTATTATTTTTATTCTATAATTAAGCTATCTTTTCCTTATCTTTTTTTCTGAAATTTTCTTCCAGTTTTCATTCTTCATCTCCACAACACTTTCTTTTACTACTATCCAAATGTATCCTTAACTTATGTTTTTGTGATGATTTGGCATGTTAAAGGGAGGAAAAAATTTCCTCCCGTCTTCTCCTTGGCTAATTCATTTCTTCACTATTCACTTTGTAGCTGACTTCCCCGCTTTATGATCTTATTTTCTCCCTTTTTACTAAAGACTTACAAGTCTTTCATTTTGCATTTTGACTTTAAATTTTTAGGTGGCCTCAATTTAATATCCCACCTTTCAAGATAGTAGAATCTACGTGTTTGAAACAGGTCCGAATTGGTGAAGAGATTTCTCTTGTGAGGTAAGGTTTCTTTTCTTGGATTAGTACTTTTTGGTTCTGCCAATGCACGTCAAACTGATCTGGCATCACATGAGTTTGATCCATGAATTTTGTAGACCATGTCATTTAGTAGATCTGCCATTAAAACTAGGATGTTTTAGGTTGGATTTTACATATATTTAAAGCATGGATGGTTTGTACTTTGTACAATTTTGACCATAAAGAAGCAGCACCGCCTATTGCCGGATATTTCTAGATGTCACCAGGAAACCTCTACGCAGTTGTAGAGAAATCATGAAAGTGTCGGAGCTCTCTAGAAAGTTCTAGAGAAGAATAGAGAAATCATAAAGGTACCGGAGTTCTCTAGAAAGTTCTAGAGAAGAATAGAGAAATCATGAAGGAACCGGAGTTCTCTAGAAAGTTCTAGAGAAGAAGGGTGTGTAGAATTCTAGAACCTTCCAGACTTCTCTTGAATCCTCTAAGAGCTCCAAGAAGATCAAGACATTTCAGGAGAGTTCTAGGGAATTCCAAAGAGGAGGTGAGAAGATTCTAGAAAGCGATCCTAACCGTCCACTCAAGGACATGTGGCGAAATCCAGAGAGCTCCAAGGGGAGGAGAGAGCCTATAAAAGGAGACAACCCTTTCCCATGGACAAGTAGTTTGGGTGTGAGTGTGATGAGTGCTTGTTGTGTGCATGTGAGTTGGAGTGGGAGCTTATAAAGTGAGAGTGTCCAAATTATTTTGTGTGTAATATTTTTGTTATAAATAATATTTTATCTTAGAGCATCCATTATTCAACAAGTGGTATCAGAGCCAAGGGTCGGGGACCGTGGTTCGTGAAGGCTACACCAGCTAGACAAAATACGAGGAGATTCTGCACGTACGCAGTCTGGGACTGTGAAGCCGATTGGTCTGGGACCAAGCTTATTTTGAAAAGTGCTGGGCATACCAAGTCACGATGGCGGATATTTCTACCTCGGTAAGCTCCATTGAGAAGCTAAATTATAACAACTATAATACTTGGTGTTTGCGTATGCAGTTTTATCTGCTTGGACAAGATCTGTGGGATATAGTTGGCGGCAATAATACTACGCCACCCACAGACGAAGAGGAATTGAAGAGGTGGAAGATAAAAGCTGGCAAAGCCATGTATGTGCTAGCAGTAACTATTGAAGACGAGTTACTGCAGAAGATTAAGGATGCTAAAACACCCAAGGAGGCATGGGACACCCTCGCAGCACTCTACACAAGGAAAAATGATGCAAAGCTCCAGCAGTTGGAAAATGAGTTGTTATCCATTTCGCAGCAGAATATGACGGTAAGTGAATATTTCTCCAAAGTTAAATTTCTTTGTGGAGAAATTTCAAAATTAGACCCAGAAAATTCGATCTCTGAGACTAGGATGAGGAGGATTATCATTCATGGCTTAAAGCCAGAATACAACGGGATTATCATTGCTACCCGTGGATGGGCCAAAGAACCAACTATAACCGAGTTGGAAAATATTTTGGCCAACCAAGAAACTTTAGACAAGCAAATGTCTAAAGTTTCATTAAAGGAGGAGGAGAATGCTCTCTTTAGTAAAAAGAGAGAATTCCAAAGCAGAGATTGAGTAGCTGCGAGGCCAAATGGAGGTAACACAAGAAAACAAGAGGGAGGCTGGCAAAGGAGGCAGCAAGGGCAAAGCTCGCAGCAAGGGGGAGCTCGTCAAAGTGGTGACAAAAGAGAGAAGAGATCCCAACGGCAGAAGGACCAATGCTACAACTGTGGCAAAAGAGGCCACTTTGCTAGAGACTGCTGGTTCAAGCGGGCAGAGGGAAATGCTGCGACTTCTATCCATAACGAAGAAGAATGGAATCTCCAAGCATCCCTTGCAATAGAAGAGCTCCAAGAAATGGCGGCACCCTGCGTTATCAAGACAGAAGAGGAGTCGGCTCTCATATCAGTAAGTGAAAAATTAATCAACTATAATGATGATTGGATTGTCGATTCTGGATGTTCCAATCACATGACAGGAGACTATGAGAAGTTGACCGGCACGTCTGAGTATAAAGAAGGACGAGTAGTCGTAACGGCTAACAACTCGAAGTTGCCCATCACCCATATCGGCAAGACTATGTTTACCCCTCGGTTCAGCTCACAGAAGGTACAACTGGAAAATGTATTCCATGTACCAGGTATGAAGAAAAACTTATTATCTGTCTCACAACTCACCGCTTCTGGAAATTATGTAGTGTTCGGCCCAAATGATGTAAGAGTATATCCTAAATTAAAAATAACAAATGAGCCGATCATGGAAGGGCATCGGCTTGAGTCTGTCTATGTGATGTCTGCACAGACAGCATACATAGACAAGACAAGGAGGAATGAAACTGCAGATTTATGGCACGCGCGGCTGGGACATGTAAGTTATGACAAGTTGAAGCAGATAATGAAGAAGTCTATGCTCAGAGGCCTTCCCAAGCTAGAAGTTCAAGAAGATACGGTATGTGCTGGATGTCAGTTCGGAAAGGCACATCAACTACCGTATGAGGAGTCAAAATTTCAGACCAAGGCGCCTCTCGAGAAAGTACACTCAGACGTATTTGGACGAGTAAAGCAGTCATCCATTAGCGGTTACCAGTACATGATAACCTTCATCGATGACTATTCAAGGTACGTCTGGGTTGATTTTATGAAAGAAAAATCTGAGGCATTCGCTAAATTCAAAGAATTTAAGCAAAAAGCGGAAAGTGAAGTAGGCCGAAAAATACGATGCCTACGCACAGATAATGGGGGGGAGTATACGTCAGCTGAATTTTCAGAGTATCTACAAAGGTGTAAGATACGCCGACAGCTGACTTGCCCAAACACGCCACAACAGAATGGAGTGGCAGAAAGAAAAAATCGACACTTGGCAGAGATATGCAGAAGTATGCTGCATGCCAAGAATGTGCCACCTAAATTTTGGGCTGAATGCATGAAGACTGCTGCCCATGTCATAAATAGGCTTCCTCAACCTAGACTTGGGTATATTTCTCCTTTTGAGAAATTGTGGAGCATCAAACCAACGGTAAGTCATTTCCGTGTGTTTGGATGCATTTGCTATGTGTTTGTTCCTGACCACCTCCGTAGTAAGTTCGATAAAAAGGTCATTCGCTGTATATTTGTTGGCTATGATAGCCAAAAAAAAGGTTGGAAATGTTGTGATCCAACCACAGGCCGATGCCATGTCTCACGAAATGTAATTTTCGATGAGGCATCATCTTGGTGGTCATCACAGGCAGTCTTAGTACCTGACTCTAATGAAATGGAAGAACAGTTAAGGGAAAGACTGCAGGAACGAATCGAGCCAAGTCAAACTCAGTCAACAGAGGAGCCAACTGAGGAGGACGAACTCTCACCGAGTAGAGAGAAGTCCAAATCACCAGAAAAATCAGATAGCCCATGGCAAACAGGAGTATAGAAGAAGAAAGACCGAGCCAGATTGAAGAGTTCGATGAACAAGAAAAAGCAAGATCTGTTCCACGGCGATCCAACAGACAACGGAAGCCGAATCCAAAATATGCTAATGCAGCAGTGCTCGAAGCGACTGAAGAAGCGGAACCGGTCACGTACGAGGAAGCATCCCAGAGTCTAAACTGGAGGAAGGCTATGGAAGAAGAAATTCAAGCCTTGAAGCAAAACGAGACATGGGACCTAGTACCAAAACCAAGAGATGTGCAACCCATATCATGCAAATGGGTGTACAAATTAAAGTTACGGCTCGATGGATCAATCGAAAGATACAAAGCTCGGCTAGTAGCACGTGGGTTTTCTCAAAAGTATGGGCGAGATTATGATGAAACATTTAGCCCAGTGGCAAAGATTACGACAGTTCGAGTATTACTGGCACTTGCAGCTAGCAAGTCATGGAAGCTCTGGCAAATGGATGTCAAGAATGCATTTCTCCATGGCGAACTAGATCGAGAAATATATATGATGCAACCCAGAGGGTTCGAGAGCACAACCCATCCGGAGTACGTCTGCAAGCTGAAAAAGGCCTTATATGGATTAAAGCAGGCGCCGAGAGCCTGGTATGGTAAGATTGTTGAATTCTTACTACAAAGTGGTTATTCTGTTGCACCAGCCGACTCAAGTTTATTCGTAAAAAATAAAAATGGAAAGCTAGCAATAGTGCTAGTATATGTAGATGATCTCATCATTACTGGTGATAATGAAAGTGAGATCAATCAAACCAAGGTCAATCTCTCAGTTCGTTTCCAGATGAAAGACCTTGGAGAATTGAAACACTTTCTTGGGCTAGAAGTTGAGCATACAAAAGAAGGAATATTCCTATGTCAGCAGAAGTATGCTCAAGACTTACTAAAGAAATATGGGCTGCTTGACTGCAAGCCCATATCTACACCTATAGAGCCCAATACCAAGCTATGCTCACTCGAAGGTCAAGAGTTAGCAGATTTGACGATGTATCGGCAATTAGTGGGTAGTTTAATCTACCTAACTCTTACACGGCCGGATATAGCATTCGCCGTCAGCATAGTAAGTCGCTATATGGAAAAACCAAGGAAGCCACATCTAGATGCAGTTCGACGCATATTAAGGTATGTAAAATGAACCATTAACCTCGGTCTTTTATATAAGAAGAATGCAATATGCAAGGCATCAGGGTATTGTGATGCCGATTATGCTGGAGACCATGACACAAGGAGATCAACCACTGGATATATATTTGATCTCGGATCAGCGGCAGTCTCATGGTGCAGCAAGAGACAGCCAACTGTATCTCTATCAACTACTGAAGCAGAGTATAGAGCAGCAGCTATGACAGCACAGGAAACTAAGTGGCTGATGCAGCTTATGAAAGATTTACACCAACCTGTTGATTATTCAGTGCCTCTATACTGCGATAATGAGTCTGCTATACGCATAGCAGAGAATCCAGTATTCCATGCTAGAACCAAGCATGTTGAAGTACATTATCATTTTATACGAGAAAAGGTGTTATACAGAGAAATCAAGATGGAACACATCAACACAGAAGATCAAGTTGCAGACATATTTACCAAAGGGCTGACTAGAGAAAAATTTGAAAAACTCAGAAGTCGAATTGGTATGGCAACCAGAGTGGAGTTAAAAGAGAAAGTCGGTGCTGAGGGGGAGAATTAAAGAAGCAGCACCGCCTATTGCCGGATATTTCTAGATGTCACCAGGAAACCTCTACGCAGTTGTAGAGAAATCATGAAAGTGTCGGAGCTCTCTAGAAAGTTCTAGAGAAGAATAGAGAAATCATAAAGGTACCGGAGTTCTCTAGAAAGTTCTAGAGAAGAATAGAGAAATCATGAAGGAACCGGAGTTCTCTAGAAAGTTCTAGAGAAGAAGGGTGTGTAGAATTCTAGAACCTTCCAGACTTCTCTTGAATCCTCTAAGAGCTCCAAGAAGATCAAGACATTTCAGGAGAGTTCTAGGGAATTCCAAAGAGGAGGTGGGAAGATTCTAGAAAGCGATCCTAACCGTCCACTCAAGGACATGTGGCGAAATCCAGAGAGCTCCAAGGGGAGGAGAGAGCCTATAAAAGGAGACAACCCTTTCCCATGGACAAGTAGTTTGGGTGTGAGTGTGATGAGTGCTTGTTGTGTGCATGTGAGTTGGAGTGGGAGCTTATAAAGTGAGAGTGTCCAAATTATTTTGTGTGTAATATTTTTGTTATAAATAATATTTTATCTTAGAGCATCCATTATTCAACAGACCAGTCCTTGTAAAACGTCGATCTCTATCTATCTGATAACAAAGCAGGCATGGAGCTAGGTCATATTATTACAATGGCAGATCCGGATCAGAAGAAGGGTGTTTAAAATCAGTTCATATGCCAGATTGGCACATTTAGTAGGATTTTCTGTTGTATTTGGGCTTAGCATAACTTTAAGATCATAAATTTATTTGTAAGGTGCTCCATTTGGGGTATTGACTTTTTCCCTGACTGATTGGAAGAAAGGGTGGAGGTGTCGTGGCCAGTCTCAGCAAGAGAGGCTATTGTACATTACTTTGAGTTGGAATGTCTTGCAGATGACCTTGTTATTGTCCTGATAAACACGGTATATCTGTGCTTCTAATGAATTAAGTTTCCTTTTTTGTTTTATTTTTGAGGTTGGTAATGTCCATTCGGGGTTGTTAGGCATCTATTATATAGTGGCCATTGATCAAGCCTTGATCAAATTCATAATATCAGCTACTGATACATGAATTCGCCTCAGTTTAGTTGTTGACATGCATTTCAAAACCATAGCTTGTAATTTTTAGTTCTTTTATCTGCACTTGAATTATGGTCCTTTATGCTTGATTATTATGAACTCCATGCTTTTGAGCCCACCAAGACATTCGTCATATTCCCTCAACATCATGGACTAAGCTTCTAAATTCAGGGAGAAGCAAGAGAAGAAATGAAGAAACATGATCCAGCTTTGATGGCATTTTCTGTTAAAGCCCATTTGGCATTGTGTTTAAGTGGCACCTATGCGCTTAACCATTCCCGCCATGCGATAAATTGAATACCTGTTCGGACAAAGCGTGGCTTATGGATAAGCTCATTGCTATTTTTAGAGAAAGATACAGCTCAGAAGCACATAATCAGGAGCCTCTAAAGTAGCGCTTCCGTTAAAAGCACTCCTCTATTTTCTCTTATGCGACTGTTAACACTAGCCCAAAAGAGAGCCTAAATCATTGCATTACGACTCATTTTAGTTTGTTAGGGTTTGACATAATGCCCCAATGTAAGTTATAAAATAATTTTTTGCCCTGCCCTGTTCTTCTCCAATCATGGACATTTCCCTCTCGAGACTTGATCATTTCAGACCGGTATAAAATGAGGCCATTTCCGACCAGTCTAAAACACATTTTTTTGTTTTTTTCAATTCTTTTACAAATTGTTATTCTAATTATGTTTAATCTATAAACCAATTTTTACCAATTTTGGAGATTTATATATATATTTATTTTAGATTTTTAAATATAAGGGTATTTCAGCCATTTTAATTTGTTGAAACATAACTAAAATATTCATATGTTTAAAAATCTAAAATAAATGTATATACATCTCCAAAATTGATAAAAATTGTTTTATAGATTAATCATAACTAGATTAATTGTTTTGCAAAAAGTTTTGAAAAAAAATTAAAAATATGTTTTTGGACCGGTCTGAAATGATCATTTTGCTTCCATCTCTCTTTATTTTATTTTATTATTTATTTATTATATATATATATATTTTTTTTTGGTTTAGTGACTTTCTAGCCCTTTGATCCTAGGTATCAGACAAAGAACATGTTGATGGAGTACCAGAGACAAGGGACATTGTGCGCATCAATATGATAGGAGGCATGACTCTGATGCGAATGGGCTCAACAAAAACCTACTTCCGGTAAGTTACCATGGTTTTACCAATTCATTATTGAGTTTAGCCAACTCAACAAGCTCAATCAAAAGGTCTTTTATCGCACAAAATGAGTACATAGGATATGAGGGGTCTTCTTTGGCGCAAAAACACTATGCTACTTTGTATTGATTGATTCCTTACTTATAGATGAGGATGTCAGCTGTAGGTGAATAATAATAGATCCATTTACTGGTTATGTGCTCTGCATGGAAAGATTGGTCACTATATCCAGGTTAGGCTCTATCACATGTCATATCAGTGCCAGGCAATCAACCACCTTGACTTACCAATGTTGAAGCCATCACTGACGCCTTTCATAGTATCTTGCTGATGTTCAACATAAAAACTACTTTGGAAATGTTTTTCGGTTTGTTATATGATATGATCAATCTGTTGGAATGGTAGTAAATTTAGAAATTAAGTTGTATCACATGAGAAATGGGTGGGATTGTGCATTGAATAGGAGGATATTTCCTTGGGCCAGGCTTTGCCGATGATAGTACTGCCTAGGCTGGGTTTGTCTTGGACTATTGTACATGTAAGAGTTGATCAGACCTTGAATAAGGATTTATGCCTAGTGGTCCTTACATTTTCAAAATGAGCAGCTCACCTGCAAAATTTCTTCACAGACACAAGAAAAGGTCAACCTTCACAATATTTGGAAATTGCATAAAGCTTGATGTTGGAATTTTTGAATTTCTACAGGACGATAGCAAACTTGGATGTGAAGCTAGATTTTGTCCCTGCAGCATTCATTAACTTTATCTCCAGGCAGATTATAGGCAGTGGTTTTGAGCATTTTCAGAAGGTTTGATTCTACAACAGAACCTTCCACCCCCCACCTTCCACAATGATAAAAAAAAAAAAAAAAATGAAAGACCAATCCTCCCCATCTGAAGCACTTGCCACATGGAGTGTGTGTGGGAGGCCAGTCTACAGCGATCTGCTTTATATTTGTTGGTCTAAAATCATGCTATTTTACACCTGAGGTTGCTGCATCGGTTTTGTTCTTTGCCAAGCCACTCATACTTGCATTTAATGCTTATCCTTCTAAGACAGATGCAATTTCACCTTTCACAATGATAAAAAAAACCCTTCCACAATGATACAAAAGAAAATGAATCTGAAGCACTTGCCACATGGAGTGTGTGTGGGAGGCCAGTCTACAGCGATCTGCTTTATATTTGTTGGTCTAAAATCATGCTATTTTACACCTGAGGTTGCTGCATCGGTTTTGTTCTTTGCCAAGCCACTCATACTTGCATTTAATGCTTATCCTTCTAAGACAGATGCAATTTCACCTTTCACAATGATAAAAAAAACCCTTCCACAATGATACAAAAGAAAATGAATCTGAAGCACTTGCCACATGGAGTGTGTGTGGGAGGCCAGTCTACAGCGATCTGCTTTATATTTGTTGGTCTAAAATCATGCTATTTTACACCTGAGGTTGCTGCATCAGTTTTGTTCTTTGCCAAGCCACTCATACTTGCATTTAATGCTTATCCTTCCAAGACAGTTGCAATGTTGCTACATAGTGAATTTTTATGTGTTGTGTACCTTACTCTCATGGGGTTCATGCTATAAAATAAATTATGTTTCATAATTAGAGGTGTACTTTATTACTACAAATGGTTATTAGAATCCATTGAATGTTGTCTGTCTTGATTATCATAATGAAGAAAATTTTGTCAAGTACTCCAAAGCAAGGTGCATACATTTAGTTAACATTTACATTGAAAAGAAGGTGTACCGGTGAGAATGGTAGTGAAGTACAAATATGACCAATCGCATATTTGCGATTTTAAGAGTCCTAAGCTGACTATTCTATCCTTAACTTAAATTGGGGTGTGTTTGGGAAGTTATAAAACTTTTGGAAGAAAATTTTTTATATAAAAATTACTAAATTAAAAAAATGATGTGATATGGTATGAGTAATGATAAAGAGTAAAGAGAATAAAGTTTAAATTGTAGCTTAGTTGAATAAAAATCGATAGAAAAGTAGAATAGTTATATAGGAAGACATGAAGAAATGATTAAAAATAGGATAATTACGAAGAGTGAAAAGTTTTAAATTGAAAAGTTTTGGCTTGACATATTTTACTATTTTCCAAACATACGCTTGGTTTGAACTAAAAATAAGCTGGCTTGAGCTCAATTTAGGTTTAACTTATCAAACTTGACCTATGCAATGGTAGGTCCAATTTTCTTTATTTATTTGTTAGTGTCTTAGGTTCCCAAGTTTAGGAGGCTTATTTGATGGCCTAGAATTTGAACTGTTTTAGATTTTTGACTGCAACATACCATCAAGAAAACTACTGGGGTTTTGGTTCCCTTAGCTTTCAAATTGCGTGGGTTCATTTTCAAGGTAATCAAGCCTTTTTATGGTCCCAACTTAGCATTTATAACCAGCCCTACTACTTGGTAGTACAGATGTTGTGAGTAATTTGAACCCGGACTAGGGGATTCCTAGCCTGAAACTTGTTCTAAAAGCCATCTCTGGAATTATTTTCATTTCTTTTTCCATTTACACTGGAAAAATGGGAAATCCATACTGACTCTCTCTCTCCCTATCCATCCATGCAGGCAGTTGCCTCCATAACAAATGGCAATGCTGATTACAGAAAGATCTTGGAAGAAAAGCCCATGTACATGAGAATACGAGAAAGTTTAAACTCCCACAATGAAGTCAAGACCCCCAAAATTCTTGAACAAAATAGACCATTTAGCTCACTGACAGAACGAAAAAAAGACTTCAGAGGGAAGTGGATGCAAGAGATTAATGACAACTATGAAAAGAGGCACGAGATGTTTTTAATCGCTTCCTCTTTTGGTAATTAATTGTTTTGGTTTGTGATGGATTATTATAATAATATTGTTTTGTTGTATGATTTTATTCAAACTATATTTGGCTCAACTCTTTGTCTATGATTTAGGATATTGCGTGTGAAACTATGACTTGGTAATTGAACTTTGCTCGTTTAATTAAGGATACCGTGTATTAATTTAATATCTTATATTTTTAATGTTTGCTTGGCATATAGGCCTAGACTTTGCATGATTTCATATATTAGTTGATGGAATGGAAAGGTAAAAGTCTAGTATATGATTAAGAAGATATTAAATCTAAGAGTCTAGACCACAAAAATAGGCGTGATACTTTTGGGGAATTCTATAAACTGCCATAATATTTAATGGATTTTAATTAACATAATTTCATAAAAATATGTTATTATAAAGATTAGGATACGTCTTTAATGCCTTGAAAGAGGATGCTAGATTACATTAGGGTTTGTTCTCTTTTGATACAAGTAGTTAAGTTAATGAGTCTTTAGTTTTTGAATTCTCCGTGTGATTGATATTTACATACTACAGGTTACGACTCGCGCACTTGCAAAAATTAACTTAACAAAAATCACTTATACATAACTCATATATATATATATGTAAAAAAAATTGATGAGACAATACGAAATGAAAACAATTATATATCTCATGTGGTCTCGTCTCGTCTCGAGTGGACAGCATCGAACGCTGGAAGCATTGCGTTGTGTGATCTGTGCTCACTCGCTTGGTCATTGTGACTTGTGATGCGAGAGAAGGAGAGAGAGAGAAGCCATTAAGAGATCAAGTATTAGAAAAATAATAATATTGAAACCGAAAAAATAAAATTATTTATATGTATAATTTTATTTGAGCTCATTTAAAAATTTATTGCTAAAAAAGAATACAAAATTTGAACATATCAAATCCACGTGGCATGTGAAATTACTTGAGCTTCAGCACCCAAGTGGTTGAGTGACTAAATATATGCTGTTTAATTAAGAAACCATTTGTATAAACGTTTTTATTGTCACCAGTAAAAACAGGGCAATGATCACACATTGATTTTTTGTCACCAGTTAAAACAGGACAATCAACAACTTCGTGTCATGTGTCGACAGCCTCCTCAACTGTCTCTTTTTCATTCGATACTAGTTCTTATACAACTATTCTACTTTTCAACTATTTCTACACGACTAATATATCTATTTTAATTTTATTCTCTTTACTTCTCATCATTATCTCTATTATATCACATTATTTTCTATCCATTCAACGACTTTGATATTAAAAACTTTTCATCTGAAAGTTTTATCACTTCCCAAACACACCCTTATTTGAAAGGGAGAGCGGTAATGGCATAAGCTTGTCATGTGAACGTAGTAACATTGCACTTACTGGGTGTACTTTGCTTGATTCCTAGACATTATGCCTGCTTGTTGCAAACAATACATAATAACCATATTAGCTACCTTGTAAATATAGAGATAATTCGGTTTCCAAATTTCCAATTGTAAATTGTAAGGAAATGCTGGCCATCTTACTTCAAGATGTGAATGCATCCAAACGCAACTTTGTGGACATTATTTGCATGAAAACTGTTTCTCTTTTTATTTATGTAACGAGATATTTACATATTCCTACTTACCGTTAAATTTTTTTTATGTTGTTAAGTTCTCTATCATCAACATTAACTTTTTATATGTTATTATATTTTTTCTACAATCAAGCTCTCTTTTCCTTATCTTTTTTCTAGATTTTTTCTTACCACTTTCAGCCCTATGTCGGAAACACCCTCTCGTTTCTCCCAGCGATATCATTATTTACTAGAATCTAGGCTTTTAGGTTATTTGCTATACAACCCGTTAACAACCTACTAACACATTTATTAAATGGGTTGCAAATGGGTTAAGGTTGAAGTTTTTTCAATGGGTTAATAAACGGATTAGGATTGAGATATTTTAAATGGGTTAGGATTAGGATTAGGCTCCAATCCGTCCAACCCGATCTGTTAACACCCCTAGGTGAGAGAGAGAAACCATTAAGATATCAAGTATTGTTTGCTTTTCATTCATTACTAGTTCTATTGTTTGCTTGTATATCTGCCTTTGAACATTATGGTTTTCCGGCTTGTGAAAACTTCATCCAACAGCTTCTTAGAGCATTCAATAAAAGATGAATACCTAATTGGTTGGGCTTCTCTCTGGTGAGACTTATCCCTAGTTAAACTTTTTATGTGGCAATGGCTGCAAATCCTGTTACTGAGCAAAAACAATTTCATTCAGCTTATGTCACAGTGGTTGCAAGACCTATTACTGAGAGGAAACAATGGGTATGGTACCCATAATAGTGCTGACATGAACCATTGTAAAAGATAGATCATAAAAAGCTCACAAAGAACGCGCCTGACTTCGGTGCACCTCAGTGCATTTCTTTTTTTTTTTTTTTGAAATTTTTTTATACAACTTTTAATCTAAGTGTATTTAACATGTGTATCAATTGTTACCATTTTGGAAACTTTTAGATATTTTATTTTTTAAAATCAGTGGCATTTTTGTAATTCATAAATTATGAAAATGTCATTAATTTTAAAAAATAAAAAAATCTAAAAGTCTCCAAAAATGGTGAAAATTTGTACAAATGTTAAATACACTTAGATTAACAATTGTATAAAAATTTTCAAAAATTATAAAAAAATGAGTTTTTACTCCCGGTGTACTGTACCATGACTCCACAAAGAATGCATATCAAGCATGAGAATGACCAAATGCACTAGGTGCACTTAGGCTCGATGCACCTGAGCAGAAATTATGAAAATGTCACTGAGGTTAAAAAATTCAAAAAGATTTACAAATATCCAAAAAAATGGTAAATTTTGATATACACGTTAAATACATTTAGATTAATAATTTTATAAAAAATTATCAATAGAAAATATTAAAAAATAAGTTTTTGCACTCAAGTGCAAGTGCACTGTATCACAACCCTCTCGGGCCATAATTACTATAAAAAATGGTTGGAAACAATTTTTTCAAGGTGTATTTGGCAATGTGTAAAAAATATCAAGCTAAAAATTTTTCAATTTAGAACTTTCCACTCTCTATAACCGCCTTATTTTTTAACTATTTCTTCACATTTTCTTATACAATAATCTATTTTTCAATCGTTTCTACATAACTAACCTATCTATTTTAATTTTATTCGCCTTACTTCTCATCATTACTTCTATTATATCACATTATTTTCTATCTATTCCACAACTTTGATATTAAAAACTTTTCAACCGAAAGTTTTATCACTTCCCAACCACACCCTTATTTGAAAGGAAGGGCGGTAATGACATAAGCTTGTCATGTGAACTTAGTAACATTGCACTTACTGGGTGTACTTTGCTTGATTCCTAGACATTATGCCTGCTTGTTGCAAAAAATATATAACCATATTAGCTACCTTGTAAATATAAAGATAATTCGGTTTCCAAATTTCCAATTGTAAATTGTAAGGAAATACTGGCCATCTTACTTCAAGATGTGAATGCATCCAAACGCAACTTTGTGGAAATTATTTGCATGAAAACTGTTTCTCTTTTTATTTATGTAATGAGATATTTACATATTCCTACTTACCGTTGATTTTTTTTATGTTGTTATGTTCTCTATCATCAACATTAACTTTTTATATGTTATTATATTTTTCCTATAATCAAGCTCTCTTTTCCTTATCTTTTTTCTAGATTTGTTCTTACCACTTTCATCCCTCATCTCTGTAACACTTTCTTTTACTACTATCCAAATGCATCTTGAATTTATGTTGTTGTGATGATTGGGCACGTTTGGTTAGAAGGAAAAAGGGAGGGAAAATTTTCCACCCATCTTCTCCTTTCCATTCATTGGATATGACATGCCTATCCTTACCTTTTCCAGATTCCTATTTCCCTTTTCTGTTCATTACTTATTTCTAATTGTTTTGTTTTTGGGGCTGTTAGGCATCTATTATGAACCGGCCGTTGATCAAGCCTTGATCAAATTCATAATGTCTCTGCTGATACATGAATTCATCTCAGTTTAGTTGTTGACATGCATTTCAAAACCATAGCCTGTGATTTTTACTTCTTTTATCTGCACTTGAAACCATAGCCCACCAAGACATTCATCACATTCCCTCAACGTCATGGACTAAGCTTCTAAATTCAGGGAGAAGAAGGGGAAGAAATGAAGAAACAGGATCTACGTTTGATGACATTTTCTGTTAAGGGCCTCTTTAACTTTGCATTTAAGTGGCGCCTATGTGCTTATCCATTCCTGTGATGTAATAAATTGAATACATAGCTTATAGATATGCTTAGTGCTATTTTTAGAGAAAGATACAGCTAAAAATGTGTAACAAGTGCTCCTCTATTTTCCCTTACGCAAAAGCGAAACAGCCAACAAAGATTAAATCATTGCACGAGAACTCATTTTGGTTTGTTAGGGGACAATACCTCAATGTCAGTTATAAAAAAATATTTTTTTTTTATCCTGTCCTGTCCTTGTTGATCTTGGACATTTCCATCTCTCTTTATTATTATCATTATTATTGGTTTTATGACTTTCCAGCCCTTTGATCCTAGGTATCAGACAAACAAAGAATATGTTGATGTTCACACTCATGGGTTCGCGTGTGATGGATTACCAGAGGGAAAGGACATTGTGGGCATAGATATGGTGAGAGGCATGGCTTTGATGAGAATGAGCTCAACAAAAAGCTACTTTTAGTAAGTTACCGTGGTTTTACCAGTTCATTATTGAGTTTAGCCAACTCGAGGAGCTCAATCAGAAGGCCTTACATCTCACAACATGTGTACATAGGACATGAGTCATCATCTCCTTTGGCGAAAATTACTATGCTACTTTGTATTGATTGCCAGTGGGTGGGGGAGAACGTTTCGATGCATCCAACCAAAAATTTCATTTATTATTATTATTATTATTATTGAAATTTTCTTTTATAAAACTCTTAATCTATTTGTATTTAATCTATAAATTAAGTTTTACTATTTTTAGAAATATTTATACATATTTGATTTTCACAAAACAGTCGGTTTGGGTACTTTTTAAATGACTAAACTACCCCTATATACAAAAATAATAAATATATATATATATACATTTTCAAATATGGTAGAAATTGAGTTGCAGATTAAACACACATAGATTAAGAGTTTTATAAAAAATAAAATTTGCAGTTGGATGCATTGAAATTCAAACGGCTACACCCAGATGGCATAACATTGAATAAAATTTGGGCAAAAGCCTAAAGCTCTCATGATGATGTGGTTTCTTATTCCAACACGTTGGTAGCACCTCTGCCACAAGGAATGAATGGGCTTCAAGGAGCAGCACAAAGTGGGCCATGGAGGGTCATGGGGAGAGCGTTGATGGTGCTGGCAAAGAGAAATCCATGCAGGGGAAGAAGAAAAAGAAGCAACGAACATGTTGTATGTATTATTTCTAATATTTACTGTGCTTACAAAAAGGAAATCACTCCATTCGAAGAAACATATGCTCATTCTTATTGTTGTTGTTGCTATTATTATTTGTTGGGTTGATTAATTCATTTTTTGATGAATTGAAGTACAGCAAGTGTTGTGGATGGTTGATTGATATCGTTTCATTAGTGTGCTGCTGTCATCAGTGAACGGTATAGTAAAAAAAAAAAAAAAAACTTGCTCATTTGATGTCTAACCATTTGTAATTTTCGGGTGTGTTCGGGAAGTTGTAAAACTTTTGATGAAAAGATTTTTATGTAAAAGTTGTTAAATTAGTAGAAATTTATGTGATATTGTAGGGGTAATGATGAGGAGTAAAGAGAATAAATTTAAAATAAATAAGTTAGTTGTATTGGTAGTTGTGTAGAAATGATTGAAAAGTAGGGTTGTTGAATAGAAAGATGTGTAAAAAATAATTTTAAAAAAAGAGTAGTTACGAAGATTGAAAAATTTTAACTTGATAACTTTTACAAATTGCCAAACACACCTTTCATTCTATCTGGCCTCAACCTTGATCTTCGAGCCATGCATACACCTTTAAGGAATTTTGGAGTCACATCGATGATGATGAGATAAAACCAATTTTATTCAAATCAAATATTTAGATGGGTTCTATTAACAGAATTCTGGGGTCACATTGATGTTAAGACTAAGTCTATTCAAATGAAATATTTGGATGGGCTCTGTTGACAGAATTTTGGGGTCACATTGATTGTGGTGTGGTTTGGTAAGATATAAAAATGAAAAAAGTGGGGAAAAATTTTGACATAGTAAAAAAGAGTAATTCAATAGTAGAGGGGTAGTGAATGAGAGTAAAGAGAACTAGTAGAGTAACTAAACACAAAGATGTGAAAGAATGATTAAACTATAGATGTAATAATAAAGGGAATTCTGATCTTTTCCGACCGGTCGGAAAGAAGAGGTCGCTCCGACCACGCCTACGAGCCGTTAGATCTTGCGGGTTTAATTTCGGCCGTTGGATCAGACGTTGAAAATAGCTGCGAGAGGAGCAGGCGTTTAATGCTCGAATTTTGTCTGACCAGCCCCCTGTCAGCGACGGAAATTTCGCCAGCCCCCTTCGTGACCTCTCTCTCTCTCTCCCTCCACACGATCTGTCTCTCGGCAGTCTCTCTCCCGCTCCCGCTACTCCCTCTCTCCCTCCACACTCTCTCTCTCCCGCTCCCGGAAGGCCATCGGCTGTGGCTCCCTCCGTCAACCACCCACCATTCCGACACTGGCACCCTTGACCGGACAGGTAAACTCCTTCCCTCTCCCTCTCTCTCTCTGCACGCTCCCTCTTCTTCCCTCCCGCCCTGTCCCTCTCTCTCGATCAGCCCGCGCTGCTCCCTTCCTCCTCCCGGCCGTCCCTCTCTCTCCCGATTTCTCTGTCCCTCCGCCGCTCGACCCTCCCGTCCTCTCCCGCTCTCTCTGCACGCTCCCCCTTCCTCCCTCCCTCCCTCTCCCGCTGCTGCCTCCCACCCTCTCCCTCTCTCCCGATCAACCCCCTTCCTCCCTCCCTCCCTCCTCCCGGCCTCTCTCTCCCTATTTCTCTCTCCCTCCGCCGCTCGACCCTCCCGTCCGCTTCCTCTCTCTCTGGACGCTCCCTCTTCCTCCCTCCCTCCCTCTCCCGCTGCTGCCTCCCGCCCTGTCCCTCTCTCTCGATCAGCCCGCACTGCTCCCTTCCTCCTCCCAGCCGTCCCTCTCTCTCCCGATTTCTCTGTCCCTCCGCCGCTCGGCCCTCCCGTCCTCTCTCGCTCTCTCTGCACGCTCCCCCTTCCTCCCTCCCTCCCTCTCCCGCTGCTGCCTCCCACCCTCTCCCTCTCTCCCGATCAACCCCCTTCCTCCCTCCCTCCCTCCTCGCGGCCTCTCTCTCCCTCCACCGCTCGGCCCTCCCGTCCGCTCCCTCTCTCTCTGGACGCTCCCTCTTCCTCCCTCCCTCCCTCTCCCGCTGCTGCCTCCCACCCTGTCCCTCTCTCTCGATCAGCTCGCGCTGCTCCCTTCCTCCTCCCGGCCGTCCCTCTCTCTCCCGATTTCTCTGTCCCTCCGCCGCTCGGCCCTCCTGTCCTCTCCCTCTCTCTCTGCACGCTCCCCCTTCCTCCCTCCCTCCCTCTCCCGCTGCTGCCTCCCACCCTCTCCCTCTCTCCCGATCAACCCCCGAATATGCTGTGACGAAGAATTGGGATCTTGCCAAATTGGAAGAGTTGCAGTGCGATCTCCATTTTTGCTTGTGAAATGATTTTTTTCTGATCTCTAAACTTGTATTTTATCACTTATATAATTCGCAAGGGTGGTAGGGACAAATTTATCTGAATACTTATGGTGTTCAGATGGATGAATTTGGATCCATGGAACTTATAGCGAGATTTGGGGCCAAGACCATTTGTTTCAAATCGCACAGCAGGTCTTCCTGGCACAAGAATACTTTGTTGGTTTCAAACCTTATCACGGGTTGAGTTGTTGATGAATTAGAATTTCATTTCATCCTTGCAATAGCTGTTCCTTCGTGGGCAATGGAATGTCGACTAGGAGATTCTTTGTGATTCGTTGATTTTGATCTGCATTGCGTGCTTAGTCAGTAGCTATAACACAAAGGATTCATCATTGATATATTATCCTAATGTTGAGAGTATCTTGGTATTGAAGTTTTGGTAGATAGTGGTGTTAAAAACGTTGGTATTCTGATGGTCTCAAGGCAATGGCGCCTATGTCTCATTTATGCATCATCGAATGCATTATGCTATTAGAGAAACATGTTTAAATTTTTTCAGGTGCAAACTCAGCTTTTCATTGGAACTATGTACGCTTTGAATTCATTTTGGTTATAGTGATTTGCCTAGTTTTTGTGGAACTGTGTGCTGTGTGTATTGATTTTGGTTCTAGGCATTATTGTAGGAATTGCTTTGTGTGGAACTGGGTAGCGTTTGTAGCATTTGGGTTATTTTTTTTGTGCTCACCATCTCCAGTTTCAATTATGCTGCAGCCATCTTACATGAATCATAAGTGTTATAGAATGGCAGGTCCCTAGAAAATAAATTTTGACAAGCAAATTCAATTTAGCCGATGACGCATTAATGGTTCATGCTAGATCTGTTGATGATGTTGATGACTAATGAATTTTTATGGGTGTGTGCACATGTTGCATGAGTTACATGAGGTACATCTGTACTTGATTGTCTATCCTGGTTGGGACTTGAAAAATTTTTAGCAGTACCTTAGTTGTTTTACTACCGTGCATTTTTTTGTCTTTCCCCTAATATGTGGTTCTTTTTATGCAGAAAGCAGTGTTGCTGACCCTGTTTGTCACATTTAGTGTCCGAGGTAGAGGAGTTTGATTGGAAAACATGGAGGAAGAGCTTGCTTGCTGACATCCCTGTTTAGTTTAGATACAGAGATAATCTACATTTGCTGGAGTAATATGTTTAATTGACTGATGGTTGTATAATTCTTCTATTTAAATTTAATTTTTGTGACTGAAAAATCAACTTTCTACGTCTATTCATTCACAGATAACATCGTATGGTCCAAGTCAATTTCTATAAGATCTGAATCCAGAGTTCTTTTAGATAGAAAATGCTTCCCACCAAACTTTCAAATAAATAAATAATCTACAGCATACCCCACAAGACACCTGTTACTTGAAACCATGACGACATTCTTATGCCATACAACACCACTTTCTAATAAAATGCATGGTCAGTTTCGGAAACAGAAACGACAAGTTTATTTTCTACTCGATTTATGCACATTCGCTCGTTCAGGAACTAGGAAAAGAGGTAGCAATACTTGCGACCGTGACGACCTTCTTATGCCATACACGCTCACTTTCTAATAATATGCATAGGCAGTTTCGGACAACACAGATCACAAATTTACTACCTACTGATTTGTGCACATTCAGGAACCATAAAAAGAGGCAGCAAAGAAGTGGGTTAAAAAACAGAACCAAAGAAAAAAAAATTAGAAGTTGAAAGAACAAAAAGTAAAAACAGACGGAATAACATAAAAGTTAGAATTCCACGGTAAGTCTCCAACTTCCAACCCCACCGCCAACCATTTTTGAAGAATCTAATTGAAGCCACTGGCTTCACTAAAAATGGAACTTGGAATCTTAGACCAGCATAATTACGCAGGACAGTTCCTGAAGCGCTTCAGCTCATGCATACACATACTAAGATAAAAGTTGAGATTCATACCAGTCATAACAAATATATGTAAAAGTAGAGATTCACCGTTCCAATATATACTAAGATAAAACATTCCAATTCACTCTCTAGCAGCAAGCCCAAGTCAGTACCAGTCATAACATATACATATAATGAAAAAGAACTATGACAGCTATCGCAATAATGAGCACCATTGCTCTCTTCAACTTGAGCACCTCCGAGTCTCTCTTTGCAAAAGCCTCCTTCAGTTCTACATCCCTCACGACCAAGATCTCCTTTAGATGTTGCCATTCACCCTTCAATTCATCTGTTGCGAGCTTCTGCATTCGCTTTATTTCATTCATTTCTGCGAGCTGGATCTCCCTTAAATCGGCAACGCATTGCACCACCTCTCCAATATCTGCAACAATGTCATCATGATGGAAGGGTAGAATCTGCATTTTGTCTTGTACTTCTATCCTACTTTCATCCTTTGATACAGCAGCAACTTTCATCTCAGAGCCTGGATCCACCCATCTAAAAAATTTGCAACACTTGGTTGGATCCTATTGATTTGAGAAAAATAAATTTAGCTACGGTAGATAACAATCTATACAATTCTCATGATTACTAATAATGATAAAGAACATGAGATAATTGAATCAAAAGGCAATGTAGCAAAAAACAAACCCAGAAATATGGACATCGAAGAAAACGACGACCGGGATTTCTTTTAGTATTTGACGTCAACATAATAACGGGTACACCACATGAACAGGTGTAATGTGTGCAAGTATTAGCATTGGAGAATCCACTGGAAGCTGAAGCCATGTCACCTATGTCCACCTGGTAAAAATTGAGATTCAAGTACGTAAGCATTCAAGTAGAAGCTCCAGAATGTACAGAAGGAGTCACCATTTACATTGGAGTGTGTGAGATTAAAATGCCCTTAATAATATTATTATAAAGACAACATAAATAACAGCAAATGTCAAATCACGATCATTTTATAAGACAACGGAAACAGAAGAAATACCTCGTCGTCCTCGGCCTCGACCTCTAGAAATGCACGTATCATCTACAGATTCAGACACAACTGTAACGGTTGGATTATTAAGTGCCGGACAATTGCGTTTGTCATGTCCGACCACGAATTTGTTACATCCACGACATAGTTTGCTACCACCACGCAATGCCTCCAATGCTCCTTTCATACGTTTTGAAGATCTTCCCTTTCTGAGCGTGATATATGGAGAATCGATGCTGAATGCCTGAGAAGACTGCGCCTCAAAAGCAACTGTTGAGATCATATTTGCATCGCCTCCAACAGTATTTGGACCATGTTCATTTATATCAAAGTTGTCATTCGCAACTGTACCCCCATCCTCGATAGACGGTGGCTGCTTAGGCAATGCATCAAGCTCAGTAATCATCTTCTCCATGTTAACTTTGACAATTTCAAATGCATCCATATTATGCAACGCCTCGTGTCTTACATAAGTAAACCACTTTAACAATGCATGATTTCGAACCGCAGGAGACTGCCTAGACTCATTCTCAGCTAATGTAGACGGATGTTTAAATTGAGATTTTGCATCTTGTGTCCATCGTGTCATTATGTGGAAAGGTGGCATGAACTTAACTTTTAGAAAACGCAGTAACGCAAGGATATGCTTACAAAGCATACCAGATGATTCAAATTTCATGCACGGACAGGTAGCCACTAATTCCTCTGCGTTCCATGTTATGAACTTCTGTTTACTTTCATCTTCATCTTTGCAATGGTACACTCGCCACTGTTGATTTGTGCTCCCTCCTTCTGTTCTCTCTGCAAAATATAAGAGGCTTTGTTCAAGCTCCTTCTGAAATAATAAAAACAAATTCAGAGTATACACTTTCGCCATTTGAGCTTCTAACGTAAGAGTTGTTTTCAACAGGGGTACACCATGCAAAGTACGAAAATCTGCTTCCCCCTCCGCCTCGCGTCTGGCCTCAACGGCTTTATCATATCCATGAGAAAAATCAATTAGATTGGACTTGTGATTTACAAACCCATCGAAAAATGCATTCATACTTTCGCTCCTAGCTGTTGTCCTCATGCCAGCAGAAAAAAATTTCCGTGTAAACGTTGGAATCCATTTTTGACGTATTTCATATAGGTGTGCCAACCAGGCATTCTCTTCCAAACCGAACTCTTGAATCGTTGCTTCCCAACATTCCTCGAAATCAACCTCACATTCAGTGCCATATAAGCAATGATTCCACTTACTCTTGAAAGTTGGGTGCTCGTGGATGACATGAGATAATTTTTCAGGCAATTTTTTACATATATGCCACAAGCAGAGCAGGTGATTTGCATTTGGAAAAATGGCTTCAACGGCTGCCCCAATCGCTGCATCTTGATCGGTTATTATGGTCTTAGGGTGTACACCACCCATTGCATGTACCCATGTCTGAAACAACCACTTGAAGTCCTCTATTGTCTCGCCGAAGAGCAAGCCTGCTCCCAATAATATCAATTGTTTATGGTGATTGACACCCACAAATGGCCCGAAAGGCATTTCATACTCATTTGTCTTGTAAGTGGTGTCAAAACATACAACATCACCAAAAACCATGAAGTCTTCCTTCGATTTTCTATCAACCCAAAAACAAGACGTCAATCTCATTTCTTCGTCGATCTGAATTTCGTAAGAGAACTGAGAATCCTCTTGACCTTTTCGCTGAAAAAAGCGCAACAGAGTGTTTGCATCACCTCCGAACATCATTTGCCGCTCTGCCTTAAAGCATTCCTAGCATCCCTTTCAGAGAAGTGGAGGTGAGAATGACCTCCTACTTCATGCCTCATGAAGTTAATAGATCGTGACACACCAATCCGAGAGGATTTCAAAGATGATATTAGATTTAAATCATCTTCTGTTAACTTTTTGTGCGACCTTAGCTTCCGAGTTTTTGTTGGAGTACACAATGCATGGTTATGCATCTGTACAAACTGAGAGATATGATAACTATGCCCTTCTCGATTCAAATTCAGGTATACTTTAGCTGGACACGAGCAACGAGATATGAAAAAACCTTTACTACTACGTTTCTCTTGGCCAGGGCCAGCTCGGGAGCATGTTAAGATTTGCCTCAATATTTGACCGATCTTTGACTTACGACTGGTATCTTTCCTGGTGCTAAACCCGCAATGCCACCCATAATTGTTATAAAACTCATACGCTGCATCTATGGATTCAAAAGTCATGCCAACTTTCGGTGTTATCTCATTTGGGGCATAAGGTGTGAACATCCCGTCCGTTAGGGCATTCTCTAAATTTGGTCTTCCACTAGGAACTGCCTCAGGCACAACATGTTCCACCACATTTCCTGAATTCAGTTGCATTGACTCCATAGTGCAGTCCATGTATTGTTCCACGTCAAACTAACGAAAATTATCTGCCAACCACAGTTCTTTCCCGAAACAAATAAAAATATTCTACCAACCACGATCTCACGATCTCAACCTAATTGAATAACACAACATCCGAAATTATACACTTGAGGCAAAACAAATTGTATTCATGTAACAAGTTCCATTTTTCTTTTCACTGATTTTTCTTTTAATTGGTTGAAGGATTTTCTACTTAAACTTTTATTTTCTTTGCATTTAATCTTATCATTGTTCATCTAATTCTTGTTTAATATATGCATATCTGTCAAAATAAATATTGAAGTGAATCTTATTTCCTGACAGAAATAAATATGTATGAGTTGTTAGGACAATAATGGGATTTATAAAGAGTGGGTTGAGTAAGCTTGCAAGTTGCAGTTTTGTTCAGATTAAAATGAGAAAGTGAATTGTATACAACTAAAGTGTGAATGCTTGGTTGAGACCAAAAACCTACAAGTGTTTGCAATGATAAATCCTGGTGAAACGCATCAGGATGAACCCAAAATGAAGCGTGGTCCCCTGTTCTTATGTCTTTCAAAATCTGTATCATCGTCATCATCAGAATCGATGACGCGAGTTGCGGAGCCGGCAATATGAGCAGTCGCTCGCATTGGCAAGTGCTCCCAAGTGGAGAAACGGCTATGGATCCAGATAATCGTAACATTTTTGGTTTATAGTCGCCATACTCGGAAATTGTTTTCCGAACAATGGCGTTAGAATGGAGAATCTAAGTCATATTTTTGGTTGGAAACCAACCCCTCATTCATCAATTCATACGGTGAAAAAAATCTATTTCAAAATGTGTGCATTTGGTTGAAATGTGTACATGGGAGACGAAAAAAATGGTTCGGATGGGAGCAGGAGGACACCGGGTCGGGGGAGAAAATTAGACGAATGGGTGGCTGGCTACATGCAGAGGAAGGCATGTGGCATGCAGAAGCAGAATGCAGAGATCGAGAGCATGGTTTACCTGCTGTGAAGTCCCGTCAACGACGTCGCCGGAGGGTCTGGGCGGATGGGAGCTCGGCGAGATCGACCCACAGGTGAGAATGGGAGAGAGAGAGGGAGAGGGACCCACTGGAGGGTCTGGGCAGATGGGAGCTCGGGAGCTTGGCGGTCTGGGCGGATGGGAGCTCGGGAGCTCGGCGGCCTGGGCGGATGGGAGCTCGGGAGCTCGGCGGTCTGGGTGGATGGGAGCTCGGCGGCCTGGGCGGATGGGACCTCGAGAGCTCGGCGGTCTGGGCGGATGGGAGCTCGGCGAGATCGACTGCACCGCAGGTGAGCACGGAGAGAGAGAGAGAGAGAGAGAGAGAGAGAGAGAGAGAGAGAGGGAGGGAGGGTGAGAGGGAAGGCTTGCACGAGAGAGAGGGTGCAGGGGCTCGGACGGAATTTCGGATCTCTGACAGGGGCCTGGTTGAATAATCCCGGCAATTATTCACTGACTACGGCGCCGAAATTCTCGCCTTCATCCAACGGTTGAAATTAAACCCGCAGGATCTAACGGCTCGTAGACATGGTCGGAGCGACCTCTTCTTTCCGACCGGTCGGAAAAGATCACACCTCATGATAGTTAACAGTTGGACTTCAAATTATAACAAAATGCATAGGGAGAAGTAAGTTTTTTTTGGCCCCCCTCTTTAACATCTAACCAAGCAACATTTTAGGAAATTGGATGTGGTTAAGAAGATGTATTTCATGAGTGTTTATTGATAAACACTTTTTTATATTTTTGATTGGTGTATACATCTAACGAGGTCTCAAATATCAATGGGGAGACCACTTCTCTCAATCCACATTCGGGCCAAAAATCCCACCTGGTAGGATTCGATCCCATGAACACAGCAGCATCGGCACCTTATTTTGCCGCTGTGACCAACCGAGCGTAAGCTTTTTTTATTAGTTTTGGGCTGGCCATTTCAGACCGGTCTAAAACACATATTTTTTTTACAAAATTATTATTCTAGTTATGTTTAATCTATAAATTGAATGAGTATTGTTACGAGGTTGTTGAGTTCGTAGGTAAATTTAAAAGACTTAATTGATCCGACCTACCTCACTAAATATATGTAGAACTTAGGATCCAAAATTAAACTACCATTGAATCCAGAATCCAACTAATAGAACCAACTTGCAGTATGATTAACTTTTAAAAGCTTTTATGGATGCTTAACTTGGGCTGACAATGTTAGGCGTGTAGGTGGATTAATTATCTCCTATAATTAATTATTGGACCATTATTAGCGGAAAAGATGTCAACCACCCACCATCACAAATAAATAAAAGGGAGCTAGAAACCTACTAAAATTCCAATTTAGTTTCATGAAAATTGAGATAAGATGGGTTAGATGCAGGGTGTAAATCAATCTGAAGCTTTTGTTTTCAATATTCGGTTTTTCTTTTTCATTTTTTGGGGAAAGAACTTCTCCTTAGATGAGGTTCCACCGGAAGGAAGGTTACATAGTCTTGTGTCTTCAACTTTGTGTACAAAACATCTCTAAATGGTGGAACTTTAAACTCATCAGCCCTGTGGTTTTTGGATGATCTTATGCTCATAGATCATTCTTTTCTAAATAAAGCTTGAGTCTATTTAATCTATTCTTTAATTTTAATGATTTAAATCTCTAACTTAGAGCCTTAGACCAAATTTGAACTTATCAAAAAAATATTATTTAAATATTATATATTATATAGAAATGAAAATTTAGGCTCAAATTCTTCGGGTTTATTTGAGCCCTGAATCTATCATATATAAATCAGATTCTTTGGGCTAGGGTTGTAAGAAAACAAGTTCTAATGCTCTTAAAATTCAAATTTGACAGGCTAAGTTTAGGCTCAACTAGCCAAATTTGTTCCTCTCATAACCTGTGTTAAATGGAAGTTTATTGTTTATAAGGCTAAGACCATAAAGAACTAATAATTTAATATACATGAACCATGAATTAATGAGTCATGCTTCAATCCATCCAGAGGCATTGAAATTTTAATGCACTAAGCGCAAGACTCTTTGTTTATTTTTTGGATTTTTTTATAAAATTATTAATCTAAGTGTATTTAACGTATGTGCATTCTTATTCTTAAAGTTGAAAATATATATTCCTAAAAATAATAAAAGTTGATTTATAAATTAAATATACGACGATTAACAATTTTAGTAAAAAATTTTAAAAGATGAGTTTTGCACATGGATGCATTAAAATTACAATGCATGGAAACATTGCACTAAATTGATTTGTTTGAGGAGTATATACATAGAGTTTGCCATTACTCGGGTCTTAGGCTTTAATTCCAATTCGTAATTTTTTTTAAAAAATTTTAATTTTGATGGAAAAAATTACTAATTGATTAGTACGCGCAGCGGATTAGCGGCGATGTGAATGGACGGCACAGCAAAAGCAGCCCTTAAGTGCGATCTCAAGGGGAGCAAGAAAGGAAATAACATCCGACGTCATCGCCATATCCCTGCTTTGCTTTTAACCATGTCAGTCAAAACTGATTCGCCCCACAACACCGTCATAAACACATTTTAGAATAATAGCATGAACTTCAGCCTACTCAAGTTTTTCTCCCATCTCTTCTTCTTCCTGCCACACAATCCATGCTCCTTCATATTGAAATACTCATCACTGTCCTCTTCTACAACTTCCAAATCATCAAAATATGAAACAACAATCATGCATACAGCAAAGATGAAATAACAATCATGAAATAACTAATCATTACATTAAGTACTGCAAATCAATCTTCTGGTTTATTACAACTGCTAAGAATATGCTAATGTACATAGCATTACAGTGAAGAACTCAAAACAATGAGCTGCCATCAGATAACAGCAGTTAGAACTCCAATGGGAGGACTTGCTATCTGAGCAAATATATACAAATCGGAACGGTGATTTTGACTCTGTGCCATAAGCCCATTCTTCTCTTGAGCCAATAGCAGTTGCTGTCATCAAGCATTTGGCCTACCCAGGTGACTATTGGCTTAATCTGTGAGGAAGGGAAGCTTTTCTACTACGCGTAACAGAGTAGAAATTCTCACATAAAGGATGGCATGTAGAACCAAAAATGTCTCATCAAAGGCCTGCTGCACCTGTGCTCTAATACATTGGTTTACTACTAGTCTTCCGCCAAGCTGAAAAAGCGCATAAGGTTCCCTACTAGTCTTCTGCCAAGCTGAAAAGGCACATAAGGTTCCAATGAGGGACACTAAGGTCATCCGAGGGGAGGGTGATTGATTCAATACCAACCGTTCACATAAATTATCTGAATGTCCCTAGATGAATAGATCCCCAATCTAGATGCTTGACAGAAATGCCATAGCTACCTTGTCATGGGAGATGAGTCACCAATAATCTCTACAAGAACATGATCCATCCTTGAAATGGTGGAAACGACTGCGATCCCTAATCACTATCTCTCTGTGGAAGATCTTTGAAACAAGTTTCATTGCTGAATGGCAATCATTACAAATCCTCAAGTTCTTCACAATCCGAAGGGTACACTCTTCATTAGTGGCAATGAGTCCAAAAGCGACAGCCAGCTTCTCACTATGAAAATACAGAACACCTTCTTTTTCCTCCTCCTCAACATCGAAAAATACCTCACTTGTCCTTGAAATGTAGCCCTCCATTCTCAACCTCCTTGAGATTTCATTTACCATCACATAAATCTCGTTCAATCTAGGGTGGACCTTGTCTGTTGCTCCAAACTCATGAACCTCCCCATTCACTGAAATGGAACTGCATCCACGAGTTTTGCGGATCCCTCTCTCTCTCATCAAGTTCCTCATCTTAGCCACATTGTCCCACCTACCAGCATTGGCATATATATTAGACATGATTGTTAAGTACCCACCATCTTCAAGATCCAATTCAATAAGGTTGTTGATTGCAATTTCTGCAAGCTCAATGTCACCATGAATCTTACAAGCACCAAGCAGTGCCCCCCATACACCTGTGTGGGGTGAAACTGGCATCTTTTTAATGAACTCATATGCTTCTTCTAACAAGCCAGCACGACCAAGGAGATCAACCATGCATCCATAGTGCTCGACCTTTGGTGTGATGCCTAGCTCTTCATGCATAGTAGTGAAACATCTTCGCCCTTCGGCTACCAGTCCAGCATGTGTGCATGCACACAACACTCCCACCATTGTAACTTCATTTGGTTCAATTCCCTGGCTCCTCATTTGATAGAAAAAATCCAGGGCATTCTTGCTCTCCCCATTCATTGAAAATCCCATGATCATTGCATTCCAAGCAGCAACATCTCTGTTTGACAGTCTATTGAATACATGATGAGCACACTCCAACGATCCACATTTTGCATACATATCAATTAAGGCAGTGCCAACCACAATGTCCAGACCAAACTTACTCCTGTCTATAAAGAAATGCACCCATCTCCCAATGTCTAGAGCTCCCACTTGCGCACAACCAGAAAGAATCGTGATCACCGTGATCTCATTGGGACTCACATTCTCTCTCTGCATCCGATGGAACAGCTCCATTGCTTTCTTAACTCTCCTAATCTGTACAAGCCCCCCAATAACTGTGTTCCAAGTTACCACATCTCTTTCAGGCATCTCATCGAACAAACGTAACATGCCATCAACATCACCATTTTTTGCATACCCACCTAACATTGTGTTATACATCAACAAATCCTTCTTCGGTGCTTTCTGAAAAAGCTCAGTAGCAAGTTCCAGATTACCAAGTTTTACATGCCCGCCAATCATGGTATTCCATGAAACAAGATCCTTAACCGGCATTTCATCAAATAACCTATGGGCAGTTTCCATGTCGTTGCCCACATTCACATACCCATAAATGGTGACAGTCCAAGAGACGACATCTTTCACAGGCATCTCATCGAAAACACGACTGGCAGTCCCCATGTCCTTAAAGTCGATATAGAATTCGATCAAACTAGTCGCAACGAAAACATCGGATTCAACAGAATTTTTGAACGACAACCCGTGAACACATAACCCCTTCCGTTGATCCTTCAAATCAGTGCATGCTTTAATAACGAAAGGGAAAGTAAAACGGTCCGGCTGGACACTTCGCGTCCGCATGGCATTGAAGACGAGAAGGGCTTTCTTAGGTTCCTGGTGTTGCTGGAATCCTCTGAGAACGTTGTTCCAAACAAAAGAGTTAGGTTCGACCATTTGTTCGAACATCTGGAGCACGTAGCTCATGTTACCGAAGTTGGCAGCGCAGTAGGCCACGAGATTGCCTATCACAAAGCTGCTCTGCTGAAGCCCGGCCGTGATAACTTGCGCATGGAGCTTGTTGAGATCCCGGAGTGATCTCGTTCGCTGAAGTGCGCTTGGAATAGATCGAGCGAACTGCTGCATGCACGCACTGAACGTCTTACGTTTGGTGTCAACATGACCCTTTATGCATTAACGGCTAATTTATATTTTTCCAACCATTAATTAGTTACAGATTGCAAAAAATGAGTGGGCCTCTTCATCCACTTTTCAAAAATTGTTGATGATGGAAATATGCACAATTTAATTTATTTTATGACGAAAGTAATTTATAACTTCTTATTACACCCACGGGTTCATAAATATTTTTTTTAGAACTCCAAATATATAATTTTTTTGGAATTGAATGCCCGACTAGGGTGCAACTCGGGCTTATAAAACTCAGGTTCACCTCAACCCTAACTCTAACCTTATTTGTAAAATCTCAACCCTAACTATAATCTTATTTGTAAACCTCAAACCTAACCTTATTTTTGAATTTGAGCTCAAGTTGAGTTTCAAGTCAAGTTTCGGGTCAACATTGTCCTATCAATATGTATTTGCTACTCATCCTATATTTATTTTATCACAAGCCTATTACATAAAAAAGTTTAAAATGACAATTTATTATAAAAAAGCAAGAAAAATTCAAATACTGCTTAAGAGTAGAAAGAAGAAACCTGTTTTGAACATTCTCTTTGCATCAAGTATAATAATAGCTATATTCTGGAGAATGAAGAAGTACAACCATTTTTCATTTCGCAATTTAACATCAATATCACAACAATATACATCAATATTAGCATCCAATTATAAGATAAATCTTATGATATCAATCACAATAAAAGAAAACCATCCAAAAACCACAATAATATCAAGTCAAATAAGATTACATCAAGTTCAAGCATCCAACTCCAAATCACAACATCCAAGTTAGCTCCAAGTTTACAACACGAGTCTTCCCAAACTGCTGACATAAATTTATACCCTTTCTTTTTTTTAGGAAGAGGCTCATTTACATCTGAACCTTCTATAAGATCAACCGTATTCGAGGCAATTGGTATATTTTTTTGTGCTCATTGTTGATTTCTAGCTCAGTAATCTTATCTTGCATATTACTTGAACTATCCATATTGATTTGATCACCTAAGTATCATTTTTTATAATATATAAACACAATTAGAAATTGTCCATGTGAATTTCAATAGTTCTACTTGTATTAGAGCAAATAACAAACTAATTCAAAATATTAACCAATGCATATCAAGTTATCAACAGTCAACATAAACGCAAACAAATGACATAAGTTTTTGGAATTGCAAGTAATTGAGCACCTAATGAATAAATGGGATGATTACTACCTCATCAGAATCAATGAACTATTAGTAACTCTAACAGCAATGAGGGTGGTCCAGACCGTCAAATGCTTAGTGGCTGGCGAGGGTGGTTGCCTTGGTGCTGCCAGCAGGGAATATTTACAGCCTGCACTCGAAAAAAATAAAAATAAAATGTATCAAAAAAATAAGAATGAGACCATTCTCTGTCTTCCTTAGTACCGATCTCATTCAATCATTTGTAGTCCTCACCTAGGGAATTATAGACAGAAAAAAAAACAAAACAAAAAATAAAAGGCCTATATATCAAACAATTAGTCATTTGTAGTTCTCAACTGATTTGAATCCTTTTGCCTCCAATTTCATAAGCAATCCTACAGGTTCACGAGCTCGTCTCTGATTTCATAAGGAAAAGGAAATATTGGGAATTACAAGAAAAACAAAAGGCTTTTGAATCTTAGCTAGGAGAGATCGTCAACCTATAACAGTTATCGACACAGCTGGAGAAGACGACTAGTGCACCGCTATCGACGCAGCTAGAGAAGAAATAGGGCTGCAATAGGGTTGTGCGATGGTCGATGGGGCGGTAGCTGGGGAAGAAGCGGCAGCTAGTGGGTGATGGCTGTTGACACTCGACACCGAAGAAGACAGGTGCAGCGGTCACGACTGAAGAGCCGACTATAGTCGCCTGCTTCAAACTATCTATTGGTTGACTCATGACGACGTTCATGTCCAAACAAACATTATTCATGAGATAAATTCATTCCATTATGTGCATGATGATTTTGAAAGTCTAATTGCTCTTCATTCTCGTTATACTTTATCCTCAGGTATGTGTATTAACTCTTAATCCTTATAAATTAGTTACTTATTTATAAATACTTAATTAATATCCTAATGGTGGCTCATTTATTGTAGTTATTTGGTGACAAGCTCATAGATGATGTACTCCTAATTTGCAAAAAGTGGCTGTGAAGATTTTGAGTCAAACATGCAGTTCATCTAGATGCAAACGCAATTGGAGTATTTTCGAATGCATTCATACAAAAAAGAGGAATCGATTAGAACACCAAAGATTATGTGGTCTTGTATATGTCTAATACAATTTATGATTATTAGATAGGTATAAAGTATAAACTCTCATGACTAGTTTTTAAGAAATATAAATAACTCATATTTTAGTCTAAGTAACCTCTTTATATTTTTTTATAGGAAGAAGAAGAAATATCAATATTATGATCCAATTTCTTTAGAAGATATTGATATATTGGAGGAGTGAGTGGTAAAAGAAGAGTCTCCATTATTGATAGATGGAGATGTTGACACTTGGTTGCAAATAGATCAACCAAATAGTAGAAAAGAAACAAAAGAAACGGATAACTTTGGTATTATATCATAGTTTTTATTCAATTATATAAAAGTAATACTTTGATTAGAAAAATGGTAGCATGTAACTAATGTTTTGATTTTTTATATTTTTATTTAAGAACTCTAATTGGCGGGCAAGATGAAGATGTCATTGTTGACCTTGATGAAAAAGAAACTTGAAGACATTTTTTAAAATTTTTGCGATGATGGGACTCGTGGATCTGTAGTGAGAATGTTTATTTGTAGACTTTTAAAATTTTATGTTTGGTGAGAATGATGTGTTGGTAGACTTTTAAAATGTTATATTTGGTAAGAATGGTGTATTTATGTACTTTTGAAATCCATGTTTGATGAGAATGACGCATTTAATGATTTATAGACTTCTAAATTTTCATTTTTGCTGAAGATAGGAAATGTTCTTAGTTTTTATATTATTATGAACTATTTAATTGTAAATTTCAACACTTACTAATTTATTTTATTTCTTATTTTGCTTGGTATGTTTATAGAAGTACAATTCATAAAGGTACAAAAAAAACAGGGAGAATTCAAGAACCAACAACCAAGCATTAACAGTCAGAGCTTATTATAAATTTAAGTTTTTCAAGTTAGTTAATGTAGTTAATTTTTCTAATATTCATGCTTAAAGACTTTTTAAAACTTTTTATTAATTTTTTCTACATATCTTGTACTTTTATTGTGATTCTTAAAATCTAACATACATATTTAGGATTTATGAATATATAATTTTACCAATATATATTTATTTAAAATTTAAAAATAATTAAATATTTATGACATTATAAATATGTCATGCTGACTTCATCGGTTCGAACTAGACCAATTCTTTTACTGGTTCAATCACTGATTCGGTTATGACAACATTGGTCGGTAGGGGGTTGGCACTCAACAGGTTGGCTCAACGGCTTCTCCACTTACTAAAGCTAGGGCCGAGAGGGGAAACAAATGCCTTTTACATGCTGTCATTCAAATCAGGTTCGGGTCCTTATCAACCTGAAACCAAACTAATTTCAACTTGGGTTCAGGCTCAACCCGAAAAAATGGGGCTCGAGCTCAACATCAGCCAATTCCCACACTTCTTACACCCGAGTTATAAATTGAGTTCTTGTTGGCAATTTTTTAAAATTAAAATTTATAATAATGAATGATCATGTTAGCTCGGGTTAAGTAAATATCTCCCTTAGCTCACCTCAAAAGATCTATTTAAAAGTATTTTTTTTACTTTTTTCTTCATACACTTACTTATTTAAGTGTATTTAACATATAAACCAAATTTTACCAGTTTTGGACATGTGTATATATTTTTTAAAGATTTTTCTATGTTTAAAAATCTTTAAAAATTATATACATATATCCAAAAATGGTAAAACTTAGTTTATTTGTTAAATACGCATAGATAAACAAGTACATAAAGAAAAAAAATAAAAATATATTTTTAAATACGTCTTTTGAAGTGAGCTTAAGTGACACATTTACTTAGTACGGGCTAACATGATCATTTCTCATTTATAATATATAATATATAAGAGGAATGCTCCTGTTAACTTGGGCTAAGCAAATGACTCGCTTAACTCATCTCAAAAAACTCATTAAAATATTTTTGTTTTGCTTTTTCTTTACACACTTGTTTATTTAAGTGTATTTAACATATAAATGAATTTTTACCATTTTTGAATAAGTGTATATATTTTTAAAAAAAATTTAAACATATATATGTATAGATGTATTTAAAATATGTTTAAAATTTTCAAAAAAAATATATACGCATATTGAAAAATGATAAAACTTGGTTTATATATTAAATACACTTAGATAAACAAGAATATGAAAGAAAAAAAAGTGTTTTAAATTGTTTTTTTAGGTAGGCAAAGTGAGTCATTTGTTTAGCCTAGGGTAACAAGATCACTTCTCGATATATAATACTATATTACCCATTAAATGATGAGAAATGATCCTGTTAGCTCAGACTAAGCAAATGCTCCACTTAACCCACCTTAAAAAACCTATTTATAATAATTTTTTGTGCTTTTTCTTTATATACTTGTTTATCTAAGTGTATTCAATATATAAATTAAGTTTTACTATTTCCGAATATGTGTATATATTTTTTTGAGATTTGTAAACATCTTTGTATATATATGTGTGTGTTTAAAATATCACTATCTTTAAAAATCTTTAAATATATATATATATATACATATCTAAAAATGGTAAAATTTAATTTATATGTTAAATATACTTAGATAAATAAGTATATGAAGAAAAAACGTAAAAAAAAAAAATTATAAATGGATTTTTTTAAGGTGGGCTAAGCGGTAAATTTGCTTAGTTCCGACTAATAAGATCAATTACATATTCCATGATAGCTAATTGTTATTTGGACGTTGGAATTCTAACCGAATGCATAGCATTCAAAGCATTAATTATGGGATGCTTGGGTTTGTTCATAAATTATTTTTTTTATGGAAAGTCGTTGTTAAATGAGACATTGTGTTGAATTGTTGGTTGCAACTTGCTGCTTGCTGCCTGTCTTAATTAAATGCCCACCTTTGCATTCTGCTTTTTGAGTACATCAGTTATTAAGGCAGCTTATATATCTACAGCTGGGCATGGATGTCTTACAAGGGTAATGCTCTCTTTGATGTCTCTTCTCCATAATTTTTTGTTATTGTTGTTGTTGTTATTTTACTAATTCTATTCAAAATACTACTGTTCATATTAGCATCAAGCGTCAGGCATTTAGAAGGAAGGCTGTTTTCCATTTTTGAATAAGTTTACTTTCTTTGTATTATGGGGACAAATTACTATAACCTTAAAACGACCGTGAGAGTGTAAATATTGAGAAAGTGACTCTGCAGTAACACGTCTATAAAAATAATCTATTTTAATTTGCCATCCCCTAATTCCATCCAATGTCACCAGATTGATTCCCATCCTCCCTTCTCACACGTCTACCTACTTTTATATATATTTTTTCGTTTCTTTCTTTGGTTCATGGTAGACCTTCCCTTTCCACCTTCTCATCTCCCTCGATGGTTTTCCCATCCAATTAAAGGAGAGTTCCTTGATTGGTTGCCAAATGTGGACCGAGGAAATTAGTCAAACCGTGCGCATGGTTAATTTACTTATATATAGGTTAATCACTATTATCAATATTAACATTAATATGATGAATGATCCCGTTAGCCCGGACTAAGCAAACGTTCCATTTATCCCACATCAAAAAACTCATTTATAACAATTTTTTTGTTTTTTCTTCATGCATTTGTTTATTTAAGTATATCTAACATATAAACTAAGTTTTACCATTTTTGTATATGTGTATATATTTCTTTAGATTTTTAAATATATATTTATATATATATATATATGTATTTAAAATACCCATCTTTAAAAATATAAGAAATATATACGCATATTCAAAAATGATAAAACTTAGTTTTATATGTTAAATATACGAAGATAAACAAGTGTATAAAGAAAAAAGTGAAAAAAATTATTTAAATAAGTTTTTTGAGGTGATCTTAGTAAGGTATTTACTTAGCACAAATTAACGGGATCACTCCTCGATTAATATATAGGTGGTCGTAGGCGTGCCCAGACCAATTATTAAGGTATGTTTGCTAAGATGTGAAAGTAAAAAAGGAAAGTGGGAAGGCAAATTTTTTTTTTAAAAAAGATAGAATAATGTGGTATGATAAAGATGAACACTTTTTTGTATAACCCCATCCATTTTTTTACTTTAATGGTTTCTAAAAATTTTATTATATCCATTATATTTAACATTATTTATATTATCATTGAAAATACATTATTTATCTAGTATCATTGCGTGTGAGCATTATCTAAAAATGTATAAAATCAACATAATAAATATCAATTTTGAAGTTGTAGTTTCAACATCTACACCATCTAAAGTATCATTATTGTGTGGATAAATATTTCTATAAAATATTTAAATATGATCATATTCTAATGCATTTGTAAATGACTTTAATATTTTTTATAATTCCCATCGAACATATATTTTTAAACAAATGTGGCCCCTGTTTATATTTGATTTTGGTGAAACTTAATTTCTTAGCTAAACAAATAATGCTAAATACAATAATACGGAATGAATTTCTCATCAATTATGAAGGTGGAAAAATGGATGAGGTTATATAAAATCACTTGTGTACGGCCTAATTACACGGACGTGCTACTAGATAGGGATGACGATTACAAACAAAAAAGAATAAGTTAAAATAGATAATAATTATAAGGACGGACATGAAAAATTATTAGAAAGCAAAAATAATAATAGACAAGAGAGCTGCCCCACTACCTACAGCTACGAGGTGTGCACATCTATTTGCGCTCATTCTAAAATAGCTATCTCTCTATATGTATATCTCAAGACTTACAAATACACGTAATAGGGTGTGCTTATGAATTGATAAAAATTTTGGATAAAAAAGTTTTTAAATTGGAAGAAAATAATATGATAGGATAAAGGTAATAACAATGAATAAAAAGAATAAAGTTAAAAAAATAGATTAATTGTATGAATAGTTGTATAGAAATAATTAAAAAATATAATAGTTGTATAAGAAGATGCCAAAAATGATTAAAAAAAGAAGTTAGTTGAAAAGAGCGAAAAGTTTTGGTTTGAAAATTTTTTATATTAAACAAACATGGCAATAATCTAAATCTGGTTGAATATATATATATATATTTTTTGGTTATTTATGCGCGTCTCAACACAGCTGTCTAAGCTAATTTTATAGACGGTCTAAACTCCAATCAAATACGAGCTAGGAATAGTGGACTAAAAATATTTTTTACAAGCGGCAATTGATTAATTAAGACAATTGAAAGTAAGTAACAAGAGGCGATGAAAGATATAGACGTATATTTATGGGTCTATGGATGGAGAATAAAAAATAACTTGAATGACTGAACTCCTTCAATTGCAGTGTTAAAAGAACGAACGTAAGAGAGAAAAATGGTTGGATAATTTGTAAATATATTCATTTAGTTTGATTAAAATTGTAAATATACTTATATAATTTCAAAAATTACAAATAACTCCTACCTACTTTAACCATAATTGCAAATAATCTCATGCCATTGTGACACCATCATGTTATCTCCATGGCGTGAGAGTTATTTGCAATTATGGTTAAACTGCGTGGGGAGTTATTTGCAAAAATTAAATACACCATTAATTTTTGAAATTGCAAATACATCTATATAGTTGCATATTTCTGCGAATATACTCATGCCGTAATGATGTCATAATTGTTTGCAATTATGATTAAATTATGTGGGGATTATTTACAATTTCTGAAATTATGTAGGTATATTTGCAATTTTAATGAAAAGAAGTAGGCATTTTTAGAAATTACCCAAAATCATGACCAATGATTAGGAATACATAAAGGGTGTGTTTGGCAATTGACAGAAAATATCAAGTTAAAATTTTTCAATAAAAAAACTTTTCACTCTCGACAACTATCATATTTTTTTAATTATTTTTTTACATTCTCCTATACAACTATCCTACTTTTTAATCATTTCTACACAATTATCCGCGTAACTAACCTATCCATTTTAACTTTATCTTTTTTACTAGTAATCATTATTTATATTATATTATATTATTTGACAACTTTACTTTTCAAAACTTTTTGTTAAAAATTTTATTTATTACCCGACACACGGAGATGGGATGGGCGGGGAAGACGAGGGCAAGTTCTCGGCTCGGCTGAGCTCGTCTCTTCTCGGCCGGCGAATATATCCAATCCAATCGCCCTTCCCATCTCACTCCCTAATTTCTCCATCCTATTAATTAATTAAAGGAGAGTCGCTAATTGCTTAATTGGTTGCCAAATGCCGACCAAGTAAATTAGTTTTTAACCAGTCAAACTCAAAACCGTGTGGGCATGATATTGATTCGTCATCTGCTGGCACCAGTTCATCTCATTTTCTCTCTCTCTACTCTCTTGTATATATACGTACGTCGATCACTATTATTAATATTTAACATTAATTAATATCTTATATATAGGTGAGGCTAAGCCTTGCCCGGTCGAACTCTATTAATTTAGTCTCTGTGAATCTTATTATTGTTCTTATTATTAAGTTTCCGGAGACGTGAAAGTAAAAATTGGAAACTGGAAGCATGAAATTTTTTTTAAAAGTGACCCGAGATTATTACTTTTGATGAAAAGTGTTTAATGTAAAATTTTTTAAAAAAATAAAAAAAATAATGTAAAGTGACTGAGGTAATGATGAGTAGTAAAGAATATGAAATAAAGATCGATAAATTAGATGTATAAGTAGTTGCACGTGGAAATAATTAAAAAGTAAAGTAGGTGTACAGGAAAAAATTTAAAAAATAATTGAAAAATACAATAATTGTAGAAAATGAAAAATTTAGATTGAAAAGTTTATTAGGTAAACAAGCACCCCCTTAGTGTCATTTATATTATCATGAAAATATCATTATGTGTATAGTACTGTTGTACATAGACATAATTTTAAAAAATGCGTAAATCGATTTAATAAAATGCATTGTTGTGAAATATCAATTTTAAATGTAGTTTCAACATTTAGGGTGTGTTTGACAATGTGCAGAAAATGTTAAGTTAAAATTTTTCAATCTAAAACTTTTCACTCTCCACAACTATCATATTTTTTTAATTATTTTTTCATATTTTCGTATACAACCTTACTTTTCAATCATTTCTACATAACTAATCTATCTATTTTAACTTTATCTTTTTTACTCCTCATTATTACCCCTATCATGTCACATAATTTGACAATTTTTACTCTCCAAAACTATTTATCAAAAGTTTTATCCATGGCACACCCTTAGATATAATTTTTATTTTCAGAAGTGGGACGTTGATCCCAGGATCCAACGCGTCAAGAAAGATAAGGAATAATGGGTGACACGATGACAGCCGGCTTGCCATCATTACCTGCGCACCTCTCGCTTGATTATTCTGTTATGACGACCATGTGAAAACTCCCGCTAGTATTGTCTTTTTTTTTTTTTTTTTTGTCATCATTCCATCCGCACACGCCTACGCCTCTGTATTTTCAAAATATTTCAATTTTCTGTTCCCACCAAATATCATATTTCCCATCACTTTCGTATTCCCAAACATCTCCTAACTCCAATGAAATACGAGCCGGAAAGAAGTGGACTAAAAATATTTTGTACAAGTTTTAATTAATGACTAAGACATTTCAATTGAAAGAAAGTAAGTAACAACGTGCACCCACAGCCCACTTATTGCCATCAAAAAATAAAAAATGCACCCCCTTATGGGCCATGAACAATATATACATATATATATATGGGTATATGGACGGATAATCGAAAATAATTTGAATGATTGAACTCTTTCAATTGTAGAAAAATGGAAATTGAGGTGGTGGTGCGATGAGAGAGAGGAGAGAGGAAAGAATGGTTTTGACTGTTCTCTCTGCCTCGTCTAAAGTGGGCAATGCCGAGTCTGTCGCCAGTACCACATTCACACTCTCGTTGCCCGGTCATCGTGATGTGCGTCAGAGAAAGGCACGGCACTATGCCATTGCAAACCCATGAATCCACCCCCTATTCATGTAAATTGAATAGTAGAGATCACGTATAGTAATAATAGTAATTAACGTAACAGATCAAATTCTACGTTTACGCTATACCCACCTTTTTTATTTTTAATTTCACTCCTACTACTATTCTTCAAAAATTCTAATTATGTCTATATATTTTGTTTGAAATTTCATTTATATTTACGTATCCATATGAAATGATGAAAATGCTCAAAATTTAATTGCATTTAAATAACACAAGATTGTATAATGATAAAAGTATGATACTCTAGCTATAAAAGTATTAAAAATTCATTTGAATATGAACTTTTAATTTAAAATTATAATTAATGTTCCAGCATATTTGCCACTTTACATGGGCTTTAAGTCTATATATGAATAGAACTTTGAGTAAAATATATGGACATATTTATAGTTTTTAAAAGCTTAAATAATAAAAAGTAAAAGTAAAATTCACAAGTATATGTAAAATTTACCTTAAATAATAAAAAAAATAATAATGTTGAAAAATAAATAATAATTTTATTTTATGTCAAGAGTTAAAAGGATAGCTCACTTGTTGTGTTGGTTCATCCAAAATAGGAATAGGATGCTGCAACAAACAGTGCATTAGAAAGTGTAGCCTAATACCAATCTGCGATATGCGGCTTGAGAATGGAATGAGCATAGGATAAAGATGGGATTTTATATATTTTTTTTTTTCGAAAAATATTTTTTCTATTTGAAGAAAATAATCTCAATAACATCTTAACCCCATCCTAATGCATTTCCATCCGGATAATCAATGGTTACTAAGGAGAGTAATAATAAAAATGAGATGCGAAGTCGGCTGGCAGAGACCAGGCCAGGTCCTAACTCCTAACTCGGACGTGGTCTGTGTCTGGAAAAACAGAAGAAACCCGTCCCTCCCTTCCTCAATCTCATCTCGTATCCACCCGTCAACTCCTACTCCTCCCCATCTCAACTTAACTTGGCTTGCTGCTTGCCCCTCTTCCTCCACCTTCTCATTCTTTCTTTCTCTACCCTTAATTTTCTCTTTCAGCTGTACACATTTGAAATTGAATTTTTTTCAACATACCATACCATCAACTGCTTTGCTTATAGCTCCCGATTCTTCTTCTCCCTTCTCTTCCCAAAAAATGATTTTCATCTCCTCAAATATTTCACTTGCTTCTCTTTCCTTTTTCTCACTGCACACAGGGAAAGGAAAAGAAACAGATACAGATTGATTGGGTCAGCACAGGTTATTGGAGTCCACAAAAAGCAGGGGAATAAGAGAAGAAGGGGAAAGAGAGAGAGAGAGAGAGAGATAGAGAAGAAAAGCTTACTTACTTTTTATATTTGAAATGAAAAATTGTAATTCCGATTCCGATTCCAATTCCAATTCCAATTCCAATGTGAGGAATGTAAGGGAAAGGGGGCGGGAGGAGAAGTCTGTAAATTTAATAGAGATTGAGATCTAAGCTCAGTCATCTCCGAATCCATCCCATCCCATCCCATCCCATCCCATCCGATCCCATGGGAAACACCTGCGTAGGACCCAGCACTCTCTCCAAGAATGCATTTTTGCAGTCCGTCTCCGCAGCCATCTGGCGGGCACCATCGCCAGACGACCAAGTCAAAGATGATGGAGGAGCCGCCGCCGGTAATAAAACCCCTCCTCCTCTTCCAGACGACCAACCACTTGCTGTGCATAAGCAGAAGCAGCAAGCACCGGAGCCGGCGAAGATGGTGGCCGAGTCCCCCAAGAAAAGCAGCAAGAAGAAGGGTCAGCAGTTCAAACGCGTGTCCAGCGCCGGGCTCCAGATCGACTCGGTGCTGCAGAGGAAGACGGGGAATTTCAAGGAGCTGTACAACTTGGGACGGAAGCTGGGGCAGGGGCAGTTCGGGACGACGTACTTGTGCTTGGAGAAGGAGACGGGAAATCAGTTCGCTTGCAAGTCGATATTGAAGAGGAAGCTGACGACGGAAGAGGACGTGGAGGACGTCCGGCGGGAGATACAGATAATGCACCACCTGGCGGGGCATCCGAATGTGATATCGATCAGGGGTGCGTACGAAGACGCGGTGGCGGTGTACCTGGTGATGGAGCTGTGCGCTGGGGGGGAGCTGTTTGATAGGATCATTCAAAAGGGCCATTACACTGAAAGGAAGGCCGCCCAACTTGCTCGTCTCATTGTTGGGGTTGTGGAGGCCTGCCACTCCCTCGGGGTTATGCATCGAGACCTCAAGCCTGAGAACTTCCTTTTCGTCGACCAGAGGGAGGAGGCGCCACTCAAGACCATCGACTTTGGACTCTCTGTTTTCTTCAAGCCAGGTTAATTACTTCGCTTTCAGTATCTCTAATCATCTCATTAACAGCACAACACATTACAATCTTATGTCCGTATCTTCACGTTAGCCTCTTTCCCACACTCACAACACTTGCTTGCACTCAGTTGTTGCTTTCACTTCGCACATGTGTATCATTTCTCTGTCTCTCCAATAAGTCTCGTTTCTTCGTTGCATGTACTACTATTTGTTTATTTTATTATCTAAAGTAAAAGATACACTTGTGTTAGAGAGTCGCAAAAAAAGTAGTAGTAGTCCGATTGATCTTTGCTTAGGGACTTTTTCTAAGGAGATGAAAATGACGATGATTGGTATGGCATATTGATTTTTTTGTTGTCATTGACCATTGATGTTTCCGTTCTGTGAAAACTCTGTATTCATGAAAGAAGGTTGATTTTGTAATCTTTAAAAACTGGCTAGTGTTTTTTGTCAGCTTTTTGAGAATTTTGGAATGCTTGACAATCATTTTCAGGTGTTGGCTTTACGTGAAGGGACCTATTTGCCATTACTAATGCAATCTCACCCTTTCCCCCCAATATTTTGTTGTAAATTCATTTTTTAAAGATATAGAATGAGCTGTTTAATTTGCAATGTATAGATATGATGAAATGAAACGTGTTATGAATGCCGCTTTGATGCTCATATCATGTATTGATTTATCTGCACACTTGTTTTTTAATGTGTCCATGATGTTTGCCACATGTCAGTATCATTCAGGCATACGTAGACTATACCCAAGGCATTGATTCTTGCATTAACAATGATATGGTCTCTGTGTTAAAGCATAATCAAGAGAGAAGGATGTCCTTTATAGTTAATGCTTCTCCTATCCTTCCAACAAGGCCAAAAAAAAAGTAAAAGAAAAAAAAAAGAAAAAAAAAATCAAAGACACAAAAAGGATTCTGAATCTTTCTTTGTTGCCTTGCTCTGATTTCAGTTTCTTTGTCTTCCGTGTCCTGACAAGGATTCTAGCTTTTACAGGGGAAGTTTTCAATGATGTTGTTGGAAGCCCTTACTATGTGGCACCAGAAGTGTTGCAGAAGCGATATGGTCCTGAAGCTGATGTCTGGAGCGCTGGAGTTATCATTTACATTCTGCTGAGTGGTGTCCCTCCATTTTGGGCAGGTGATATCATTTTTCATCCATTTTGGTTGTACTTTCTGTGATTGGTTTAGCACCATTTCTCACTTTTCTCTTACATTTCTGCATCATCTAGAATCCGAGCAAGGAATATTTGAGCAGGTATTGCATGGCGAACTTGACTTTTCTTCAGATCCATGGCCAAGCATATCAGAGGGTGCTAAAGATCTAATAAGGAAAATGCTGGCCAGGAACCCGAAGAGGCGGCTCACAGCTCATCAAGTTCTGTGTGAGTTTCTCTTTTCTTTTTCCTTTCACCCTTTCTCCCTTTTCCTTTTTGGATTTATGTGATGGTTTTCTATTTAGAGATTTTAACATACTGGTGAAATTATTATGATTTATTTTTTTTAAAAAATATCTGCCTTCTTTTTAAAAAGTCTGTAGCCGTGCTCTGTGCTTGTGTGTCTGGGGTTGAGGTGGGTGCATATTTCATATGGTCATGAACATACCTTTGGGCATGGCAGGGCATTGTGTGTGTGTGTGTGTGACCTCTGGAAAGAACTCTTGGCAAAATGGCCTGTGCTGTTTAATTGCTATTTTACTGCATTGTAAATTCTTGCCTTCCCAGTGCCAGTGTGATTTATTTCTCCTTTTCTGTTGCCATTTTTATTTGTTTAGTGCTTAATGCATAGCTGATTTTCTTGCAGGCCATCCGTGGGTTCAGGTTGATGGTGTTGCTCCTGATAAGCCTCTTGACTCTGCTGTTTTGAGTCGCTTGAAGCAGTTCTCTGCCATGAACAAAATCAAGAAAATGGCCCTTAGAGTGAGTTTGCAGATACAGATACTTCTCATAATTTGGAATTGAAACTTCAAAAAAACCAATCTCAGAAATTTCTTTTGCGCATTAGTGTTAATGAAGTATCAGAATGTTTAGTGTGAAAATTTTGTTGACCACGCAGTATCTGTCTCTCTTGAAAATTTTGTCAGAGACCTCCCAAATTGCACTCTCTCACTAAGAAAAATCTTAAGAAATTGTTTGCAATCCATTTCTGTTACATAAAGTTCTAATCAGGCCAAATAGAACATAATGAATTGGGAAACAGAATATTTACCTTCATATCCATTAAACTGTCAAAAACAAAATCTTCAGTGTGCACTTCCAAGGGCATTATGACGTCAAAAATTTTGAAATTACTTAAGATCACTCCAACATTGAGACAGATCAATCAAATTCTCTCTCTTGATGGACCATCTTTTTTAGGACCATGAGAGATTTCTCTTTCCTCCAAAATTCAAGCATAACTTTGAATGAACACTGGCTGTCATTTCTGGCAATGAGACTTCAAAGCCAAAATTATAAATATACACCCTACACTTTTATTTTTCTATTCTTATAATTTAGATATAGGTGTAAATTGGCTAACAAACTTCTTTAATAAGATTATAAGAACAAAAGTATTGCAAATGAATGGAGAAAAGTACCGTATTACCAAATTACAATGTATAAAAATAAAGGAGACATTCAAAATTGTGCAAAAATCATGGAGTAAAGCTAATGATTGATATTATGAAACTGTGAGAAAGAGCGATTGAACAAAGAGTAAGAAAAAATACAAATATCTCCGAACACCAGTTTGGTTTTATGCCAAAAAGATTGACTATCGAAGTTATTTTCGTGCTTAGATAATTATTTGAGATGTATAGAGAGAAAAAAAAAAGAATGTAATACATGTTTTTATTGATTTAGAAAAAAATATAGCTGGGTTTGAAGAAAACTAATATGATAGTGATGGAGAAGAAAGGAATAAACAACAAATATATTGATATTATTAGAGAGATGTCTGAGGGGGTCATAACAAATGTGCAGACAACTAGTGGAGACACGAACGATTTCCCGATTGCAATAGGTTTTCATCAAAGCTTAACTTTAAATCCTTATCTTTTCACTTTATTTATAGATGAACTTACTAGACACTTACAAGTAGAAGTACCATGGTTTATGTTATTCATAAATGATATAGTCCTAACGGATGAAATTAGAGGAGTAACTTTAATATTGAATAAGTGGAAAGATGCTATTGAATCTAATGGTTTTAGAGTTAGTTGCACGAAAACTAAATATATGAAATACAACTTTAATAATAGTGAGTACCCAATTAAGACTTTAGATAAGTAGCATCAGGACCTGATTATTTTTGGTATTTTGGATCAATAGTTTAAGAAAATGGAGAAAATTAAGAAAGACATTATAAATAGAATCCAGATAGGATGAAAGAAATGACAAAGTACTTCAGAAAGTTTATGTGACCGTTGAGTTCCAATTAAATTGAAAGAAATTTTTTATAAGATAACAATTAAACCAACCACGCTATATGGGGCAAAATATTGGACAATTAAAAGAACATATACAGAGGATGAATGTAACAACATGAGAATGTTATGGTGAATGAGTGGTAAAAAGGAAAAGATAATTAGATATAAAATAATTCGAGATAATCTAAAGGTAAAGTCAATAAATTAATAGAACGAGAGAAAACAGACATATTCAACGGAAGTTTGAAATTGCACTAGGTGGGAGAACTGAGTTTATTCAAATATGATGTGGTAAGAGAATGAGAGAAAGATCATGCTGGGCAACTAAAGAAGATCATATATAGAGGATGAATGTGACAACATCAGAATGTTAAGGTGAATGAGTGGTAAAAAAAAAAAAGATAATTAGAAATAAAATAATTCGAGAAAATCTAAAGGTGAAGTCAATAAATAACATGAGGGAAAATAGACATTCAATAGAGGTTTGAAATGGCACCGGTTAAGGGAGCTGAGTTTATTCAAATATAATGTGGTAAGAGAATGAGAGGATGATCCAGAAAAATATGGATAGAAGTAATTCAGTAAGATATGAAAATGTTAAAGATTACTAAAAATTTAGTTTATCATCATCAAAAATGGCATAATAGAATTCATGCAATTGATCGCACAGGTGAGAAACAACTTATAATGATGATGATGAAGATGATAATTTAGGTACATCAATTTCTCCTTTGCATTAGCATGAATCATCTTTTCATCTCAATTATGTTATTCCTAAATTCTAATCTATCTTGTAGCTCCTTAGTCCCAAATGCTTATCATTGCCTTGGATGACTTCTATAACAACCATGTAAAATTCCAATTGTTAGAAATATATACCAATTGTTTTTTACAACCATCACCATTGATGCTTGTTATTTTATGAGAATGTGTGTAGCAAAAATGAGAATTTTAAGGAAGATGAGTGGTAAAATTAGAGTAGATAAACTTAAAACGGAAGTATCCAATAACGTAGAGGTGAAGTCAATGGGCAATAAAATGAGAAAAAATAGACTAAGGTGGTTTGGACATGTTAAATAGAGGTCTAATTAGTTAGGAGAGTTGAGTTTGCTCAGATAGAAAAATAGTAAGAGAATAAGAGGAAGACCCGACAAAATATGGATAGGTGGTTTGGACATGTTAAATAGAGGTCTATTTAGTTAGGAGAGTTGAGTTTGCTTAGATAGAAAATAGTAAGAGAATAAGAGGAAGACCCGACAAAATATGGATAGGTGTCATTAAACAAGATATGAACACGTTAGATCTTACTGAAAACATAACTTATGATCTTCAAAAATGGTGCAATAGGATGCATGTAGTTGACCCTCCATAGGTGGGAAATAGCTTATGATGATGATGATATTGCTAATTGACCAATAACCTTCATTGTATTATTGAAACTTCTATGCGGCTACTTGATGGAATATCCTAGGATCTATTGATGGCTTGGCTAATAATCACATGGCTTACCTACTCACTAATGCAAATGTAGAAAGTAGAAACCCAAATGCCACGTAACTTTTGAGAGATGACCTTAACCTCCTACTAGCTTCACATAGGCAAGGGACTTATTTATATTTTTCTCTATTTGCTTGGTGGTGCAACTACAAGCTTTTTCATCTATATTCTTGGTGGTATGGATTTGAATCTAGGAATAACCTCTTCAAAAATGAAAGTATGGTTGTGTACATGTTGCTCTCCCTAGACTTGCATTGGCATTAGGTATGATTATTTTTATAATTTGCTTTACATGTAGGAAAAATTTCACATGCAGTGAGAATGCACTTTGTGTAACTGTTTTACAACTAGAGATCAACTTGTCTCATGCATTGTGTGTAAGGGTGCAACTTGGGTGGGGTACTCATAGGTACCCACCGACCCGACCCTAAATTGGGTAGGGTAGGGTAAAAAATTTTACTTACGGGTACGGGTAGGGTATAAATCATTACCCAACTCTCTAAGTAGGGTAAAGGTAGGGTATGCATGCTGGGTACGCTTAACCGACCCGGATGGGTACCCACATAGGTACCTTAATATGTAAATAACTATAAATATGCGTACGTAAATAAATATATAATACTTTCTATCATCTATTCACCAATACATTATTGTTGGTTTGATTTCCTTTTTTTTTTTTTTTATAACTTGTGTAGGGTATGTATTTGTAATGATGAATAATCATAACATGAATGCGGATGATGATGTTAATGTCATTATTAATATGGATAATAAGGCTACAAAGAATGTGGAAATAGATGTAAAAAATAACAAAATGAAATTAATTGTAAAATAGAAAGTCTAAAATATAAATGGGTACTGCTTTATATTATTTAAAACAACACAAACAATATATATATATTTTTACATGTTGTCATTAGTTATTGTAGGAACCGACCCTATGGGTAATGAGTAGAATATGGTATAGTAGGAATCGACCTTGTAAGCGGGTAAGATAGGGTAGACTTTTTGGAAATAAGGTATGAGTAGGGTAGACTACTACTCGAACCGAACCGACCCGAGTTGCACCCCTAACTGTGTGTTTCATGTGTGAACTTGGTGGGAAAAATCCCAATTACATCTGCATCTAAAAGGTGCAGCCTAGCAATAGTAGCTTCTAGGTCCTGATTACTTAGTAGCTCACAGTTTCCAAGCCCAATTTATATATGAACTTCATATACCAAAAACAGTTGAAACATGTTATATATATATATATATTTATAAATCCAGAATAAAATTTCATCATCGTCAAAAGCTGTTTAGCACCATGTTGGGATCCGCTTCATGGATCCTTTTGAGTCGCTCTTTTTGGTCTTGAGTCAAGTTCTCATTAAGCTGAAGTTTCTGTGTTTCCTAATACCACTTTGCAATTTTAACCTATCCATAACTTGAAGAACAGAAGGTTAATCTTCGAAGAACTTAGCCCCTGATCACCTGGTCACAAACTTGAAATGAGACCCTTTGGCGGGTACCATGATTATGTGGTTTAAAACTGAATACCTGATCACCATCAGAGGCCAGGTATCGACTTGTTAGGAGTACCATCCTGATTACCTAGAAAGTTTGCAGATAGCCTCGATAGAATATTTTCATGAGATTGTACTGTACGATCTAAAATTTTTCAAATTGATTTTGACTATTATATATCTGATGACCAAAGGATTTTATCTGTATAGGTCATTGCTGAGAGCTTGTCTGAGGAAGAGATTGCTGGCCTGAAAGAAATGTTCAAGATGATAGATACAGACAATAGTGGCCAGATTACTTTTGAAGAACTCAAGGCAGGCCTGAAAAGAGTTGGTGCTAATCTCAGAGAGAGTGAAATTTATGCACTTATGGAAGCGGTAATAATTGCAGGATCAAGTTGCCTGTCACTGTCAATGACTAAAATATGATTCACATTTTATTTTTGTGGTTACTTGGTTATGAAATTGCAGGCAGATGTTGATAATAGTGGCACCATAGATTATGGAGAGTTCATAGCTGCAACTTTACATCTTAACAAGATAGAGAGGGAAGACCATTTATTTGCAGCTTTCTCATATTTTGACAAAGATGGTAGTGGGTACATAACCCCAGATGAACTCCAGCAGGCCTGCGAGGAGTTTGGCATAGAGGATGCCCAACTTGAAGAAATGATCCGGGAAGTTGACCAGGACAATGTAAGCAGTATATTTCTATTTGTTTATTTTTTTTCTGATGAGACCAGGCATTCATTTGACACAAGCTATAGCTTTGGAGAAGAGTTACAACTAAGGTTTTCAACATGTGATCAGGGGAGTTAACCTTGCCCACTGGAAGGGATGGATCTTATATCCGAGTTATATATTCCCCTTCTGTTACCTTACATTTGACATCATTGGCACAGTGTTAACTACTGCTACAGTCGATTCTGTTGCAGACATTTGTGGTGTTCACTTAGTCATTGATGTCAAACTCCTGATTCTGCTGCCAATTGGAAAGCTAGGATCACTGAATGGATAAAATAGTCCAAGAAGTGAAAGTTTCCATTTCCCTCTATTCTTCTAAATATCCTCAATCCAAGGCATTCAAATTGGTGATTTTTTAAATAAACAAATTTGTACAATTTAAATTTGCCTTAAAGTTGCAGCATATTCATTTTCCCTAATGTTTCCTTGAGTAAAACTAGCGACTCCTTTGTTTTCATTAGTGCAGATTTTATGTTTTCTGTGTTTCTTTATTCTGTGAAGTTCGCAAATGTGAAGTACACACAGCATTTGTAAACTTCACGAAGGAAACAAAACTTAAGTCAGTCAAACATGCTGGCATATTGGACAGGTAAGTTGTAGCAATTTGTGTAACTTGAGCCTCCAGGGATGTAGTCAATCCACTGATGCCTGTGCTGGGGAGCAGTCCTTGTTAATTTAGATGCGTGATTTATGCACTATATTCCTTTCAGTTTGCATCACTTAGGCATTAGTATGTGTGTTTTCTTCTTTGTTCACATTCATTGTTTGCTGCATATGTTGGCGTGGAGAAATCAAAAAGCTTCAGTCCCACATTCACTCGCCTGTGAACTAGAACTTGCCAAGCAGCAGGACAATGTGTGATTCCTGGACCTTTTATGGGGACGAAAGAGAAATCAGTTCCTGTTGGAAAAGAGAGATTGTCTCATGGATTCACCTAGTTTCCATATTTTGTCCAGGATGGCCGTATTGATTACAACGAATTTGTGGAGATGATGCAAAAAGGAAATGCTGGTTTTGTTAGGAAGGGGCTGCAGAGTAATTTGAGCACTGGTTTGAGGGAGGCACTAAGGCTTGGTTGACATTTATGGGGGGTAAGATTTTCTTATATATTTATATTAAAAAAAAAAAGTTTGTTCTACCAAGTTGTCTTTCTCATTATTTCATAGCTTGTTTCCTCACTTGAAAGAGAAACCAATAGAGTTGAAATAGAAACTAAATTTGTAAAGACCGGCAGATGTTGTAGAAAGTGAATGAATCGTGGTTCGTTTGAGTTTGTTACTGTTGTATCTTCATTTTCTGAGCGTGGTGGGTGAGGCTGGATTGGCTTCTGTGTATGTAAATGCTGGCTTACTCTAACATCAACCAAAAAAAAAAAAAGACAATGTTGGCTTACGGCTTACCCAATTCAATAGTACTACTCATCGAGTCAGCATATCATTAAAAATAGGCATATATAGAACACGAATCACATATATTTTAGGAAAACTCTGCAATTGTTCATTACGTTCTGGAAATTGAACTAAGCATGATACCAAAATAGGCCTCTTGTTTGTTTACACCTCTTCCTAAATTCCGGTACATAGATTCTATAAATATATGGAATATAAAGCACAGCTGAGGCCTTTTTACGAGGCCAAAAAAAAAAAAAAAAAAAAAAGGGAAAAAGGAAAGCACACGAAGATTTAGATGATATTCCTGGCTTGAGTTGGGGCTTTCACCATCTTCCGCTTCAGGAAAAAAAAAGTTAATAATATGCAGACAAAGCCTATTAACTAGAATTTGGTCCAAAGTCCAAACGTACATATGTATCGTATATAATTAAGTTGTCACCAAAAAATATTGGCCTGCTCTTTCTTCAGCCAATACAGGACCGTACATAACTTGAACTCGCGCAGTAATTGATTTCATGGATGGAAGGATACCAAAAAAATTAATTAGTAATCGACATATAATATTATCTCTGCTAGCTTAGGTAGGTGGGGTAGAAAGATAGATAGATGGAGGGTGATCGATCAAGGTCGGAGTTTCATCTGTCTCAAAGAGATGTAGGCCAAGAGACGGTAGCCAAAGATCATAGCAACCATGGCTGCCACTTCCTTCAAGCCATTACCACAAGGATGAAGGCCACTCAGAGATGGAGCTATATGATCATACTGCACCTTCAGAAGGAGCCTGTAAGTGTGGTAGTTGAATGAGATGTAGCGTATCCAAGAGATGAACACCGGCACTCTCTGCAACCCATTCATAATTTATACATCTATATGCGTCAGTAATAGTCATTCATTCATTTGAAGGAACAAGCAAGAAATTAATTCGTACGTACGCACGTACCTTGACAAAGAATCCGCCAGCCAACATAAAGGTCATCACTGTCACTGATGCAAGGGTAGTAGCCTTCTTTACATCCATCAGCGTTGCCCCAATTGCCAATCCAAGACCCTGCAGTTTAATTAATTAATTAATGCAAGCTTCAATTTTCATTAGCTAGCTCCTTCATACATGTGTGTGTGTGTATATATATATATATATATGTATATGCATGTAATATATTAGGTATATACTCACGTACCTGAGCTGCAACAATGCTCAAGAAGACTATCAACATGCTAAGGAAGAAATGAGCAGCAGTCAATCGCAAGCCGACCATGAAATAGACAATAGCTAGGAATACGACTGGGAGGAAGAGGTCGAGTGGCAGGTCACTTGTAGTCCTGGCTACGAAATACGCACTCAGCCTGTACATGTCAACTGCTCGCTCCTTGTTCAGCATTGCTCTCTCTTGAGGGAATGTGAAGATGGCAGTGAAAACTGGGAAGAAGCCCCAGAAGACTGCAATGAAGAACAAAAGGCCAGACTACGTACATACACACCCCAAACAAACAAACAAACAAACAAACAAACAAACAAATTCAATTCATTAATTAATAGCTGCTTAATTAGTTAATTAATTAAATGAAGTACTTGTTACTACTCACTTGATCCTCTAGGCCTTTAGGAGTTGAAGTATCAGAATGCCACCAGAGCAGGCCCAAAATAATTGCTGTGGAAATGACTTGGGTTATTCTCATCCAGCTCAGGTAATCATGCCGCCTTTCTTTAATCCCTCTCCAGAACAGGATTGCATACTGTTCACACCAGCTGGCTCCCCAATCCCGCTTTGACATTGACACCTTTGACTTGAGATCATCATCCATGGGAGTTGGGGCTTGGATCTTCTTCTTTTCTTTGTCCGCTTCTCGAGTTTCATATGCCTCCACCAGATACTGATCACAAACATAGAAACAAATGTTATATATATATATATATATGGGATTTATTCCAGTGCATGCGACTGCACTGTGGGCCCCACTTGATCATATATATATATTGAGAGTCCAATGATCGAACACTAAGAACGTACACATATATAGAAATTAATTAAACATGCATGCATTATATGCATATCTACCTCATGCACATCTGTCTGCGATGGCTTTCCACTATTTCTTGTTTCTGCTTGGGAATTTCCCATCTGCACTCTGTCCTCCAATTCAGATGGTATGGAAACATCATTTATGTTCCCATTTGCAAGATCAAGCAAGAACTCAGCAGGGTTCATGGCAATAAGTGGGGTGCATCCGATGGATGCAAAATACACGATTGCCTCCGATGCCTTGCCAAAGTAGAGCAAGCTCCCCTTGCCAAGAAGGATCAACTTATCAAATTTGTGGAAGAGCCTGCTTGATGGCTGATGAATTGTAGTCACCACCGTTTTACCATCCTGCATGCAATACCACACAATCAATACGTATATATCCACTAACCAACAGTTAAAAAAAAAAAAAAAAACATTAGCAATTAATCAATTCGTACCTCGGCAATGTCATTTAGCATTTTCACGATCCTTAATGCTGTTGTAGAATCCAATCCAGATGTTGGCTCGTCAAGGAACAGTAAGGAAGGGTTGATTATAATCTCATTACCAATGCACACCCTTTTTCGTTCACCACCTGAAACCCCTCGCACAAACGAACCTCCAATCATAGTATCCTGGCACCTATATATACATATATACACCATCTACCTGGTCAACCCTTAATTAGTTTTTTAATTTATATATGACCTTATCAATATATATTTAAGTAATTATATCTGTTGCCTAATTTTGAAGGCAAGTGTTGGCGCGAATACAAAGATTGTGGCCGCCCAGATTGAAGTGGTGTCATGAAAACAAATCTCAGGGTGTGTGTGTGTATATGATTGCTTTAATGTGCAGTCTAGATATACCTCTCAAGGCCAAGTTCACATATGACATCCATCGCTCTTTCTTCCTTTTCTTGCTTTGTTAATTTCTTTGGAAGTCGAAGCAGCGCCGCATATGTGAGAGTCTCCTTCACAGTCAGATGTGGAAACAAGACGTCGTCTTGACTCACAAATCCGATCCTGCATGCATGCATCCACATAAGATAGATATTATTAACTACCTGCACAGCAATAATATTAATAATATCAATTATATATGCTTAATTGGGTGATCAGTGATTGATTAATAACATAGTTAATTACCTTCTCTTCAAGGACTTGGAATATGGTCGGTCATTGTAACTGATGAAACCAGCAGCAGGAGAAGAAAGGGAGGAGGAAGAATTGAATCTTCCGCTGAGGAGGTTGAGAAGAGTGGTTTTGCCACTGCCAGAGGGTCCCATGAGAGCAAGAACTTCTCCTGGGCTCGCCGAACCGCTTATACCATGCAAAATGTCTTTCTCAACTGTCATTGTAACGCTTTTCAGAACCACCTTGTATTTCACATCCGTGAACTGCATCCCATGTCAATGCAATCATTATTGCATCATGCATGCATGATCAGTTTTCAAACAACTTAAACAAACAATAGCTAATTAATAGCATCAATAGGATGACTCTTAATCATTTATTGATCAATGTTACAATATGCAAAAGCATAAACTAGTTGGTACATACATAACCTTCAGGGCATATACACATATTGGGCAATTCTCTTATGTAACCGGTTCCAATATGCAACTCATTGGATTTTCCCTTTTTTTTTTTATTCAAATCATCCATCATATTTTTATGTATCATGGAAAATTATTTCAATTAGATATGTGTGTATATATACATAAACTAGTTGGTGAATACATGGTGAGGTTATTTATAATGCTTGATCATCCACGATTGGTTTAGGGTTTAGGGTTTAGGATTTAGGGTTTATTAAAAATTTTAAAAAATAGTATTTTAAACCAATCTAAGATGGGGTAACCTCAAACCCAGTTTGAGAAGATCACAATCAGTTTATAATTATATCTTCAACATTATAGATTATAAAAAAAATTCTCGATGAAATCGATATTATATATATATATATATCTTTGCTTCTAATATTTTATATTTAGGTTAAACAAATATTTTTAAACACAATATATGGCTTTTACATAAAAAAATACAATTTGAGGCTCAAATCTAAAACAAATCGAAAAAATTGGGAAACCCAAAGGAGTGCATATATATATTCATGCGTAAATTATGAAAAATGCTCCGATCTATTCACACATGTATTAGAATATAATAATAATTTATATAATCATTTATTAGCATAGTAGTGATATTTTAGATGGTTTAAATGTTGAACAAATACTTTAAAATTGATATTTTCACATTAAATTATTTTATTACGTTGATTTTATATATTTAGAAATGCGACCGATATACAATGAAATTAAGCAAATAAAAGGGTTTTCATAATACTAGAAATGCTGTTAAATATAATAGATTAAGTTAATTTTTTTCAACTATCAATATTTTAAAAATGAGTATCATTCATTTAACTAAGAGATCGAATTTCATCAAAAATAAAGATGTGTACATATTATATTTGCTTAAAATAATATTCATATGTAAATTACAAAATATTTAGATCCATTTATATATGCATTTGAACATAACAATATTTTATAAAATATTGTCCACACAATAATTATGTTTTAGATATTTTAAATATTGAAAATATAATTTTAAAATTAATATTTAACATTAAACTATTTTATTATATTGATTTTACAGATTTGTAGATAAGACATATATATTTATAGTACACAAATGAAAAGGTTTGGATGATTTTACACATTTTAAAATGGGGCTCGTACACAATCACATTAAACAAATGGGAAAACTTTCATGATAATATAAATAATACTACATATAATGAATGGAATAGATTTGTCATCAATCATTAAGGGTGTAAGAAATGAATTAAGTTACGCAAAAGAAAGGTCTCATAGAAACAGAGACGATGCATGCATTAATGTACATTGTGATGTTGCTATATATATGGCTAAATCATTGTATGTAAGTCAATTAGTTTAAAAAAAATGCTTTAGTGATGATTTTTGAGGTTGTTGAAAATATAAATTTTTCTACTAAGTTTTATCACTAAAAGGTTATATTTTACGGTGTATATTATATTATTATTGTAAAAAACTATTCTTTAACCATAACAATTATTTATTTCGCTGAATAACATCTTTTGCAATAAAAAGATGTTGAGCATCGATTAAAAATATATTGCAAAATAGAATGTTGATTTTGTCTCGTCTATGAAAGAAAGAAACCAAATTGTTTGTAAACAAATGAAAGAGTAGAGTAGCATGAACGTATATGTACTGCAGCAGGTACCGTGTATATATATATATACATAGACACACAACCATGGGAAGCATCCGTACCTTGAGAAAGATGGGCAATGTGGGCTCTGTAATCACTTTTTTGCGTGCTACTCCTGCCTCCACATCCGCCACTGCGCGTTTCATCCACCGTTTGCAAGGCAAATTAACATTTTATTAATTATACAGAAAAAAACAAATTTATCATTTATTTTATTTATTAGCAGATCATATGAATTAATTGTTGCATGTATAGTAGCTGTGATATATATATATATATATACACACATATATATATCTATGAGGGAGAAAGAAAATTGATAAACCCGTGGATATTGAAAAAACGACAATTATTGTTAACTAAGGAAAGTAACTCGTGATAAAGACAAGATAGACTTTGACTAGAAAACCCGTGCTCGAGAAAATCAATTTTCTCTAGCGCGGGTTTTTGTCGGTAAAAAGGAATCTGGACACTAAAGAAATCCGTTGGACAAGCGGATTCATATCTCTTACAACCTACATAGTCCTCTGTTCTTGGAGCAGAAGCAATTTGTTTAGCTTTGCATCCGTCCCAAGGTATCATTTTCAATACATCTGTGGGGTAAGCTAGTACACACTAAGTACACCCTATACATATATCATAAATCTTTACTGAGTGTGACATTGGATTTATCCATTTTTTGAACGTTATCAATTTTCGATCCGGTCAAATCAGTAATGTGTGTGTGTGTATATATATATATATATATATATATATATATATATCACAGCTGTACGTAGTTGGCTGCTGAGTTTCTAAATAAGGTTTCATATATCGATTATCAAATTAGTTGCAAACCTAGTTAAGATACCATAATTAAGCCTTAAACCAACAACTTAATGGTCAGATGCAGCGGTGAAGAGATAGCTTATTAGCTTTGCTAGGCCTGCTCCTCACGGGCTGCTTTGCCTTTTTATCTACACTTTCCCTGCATTATTCGTCACACACACACACATATATATATATATATATTATATAATTTTATAGTCACGTGAGGTCTACTTTGAGATGACTATATATATATATAAATATATAAATATATACATATGTAGATTCGTCTAATAGAGAGTCGACTCTACTCCACTGACGTGAAGCCTGTTCAGTTCCATTTCAAGTTGTAATGTCCTTCCCTCCTTCCCCACAATGCATTTAACTATGAAACAGTTAGTTAATTAAGTTGTTTATTTATGAAACTGAAAAAAGGATGGAAAAATGTGAGAAGAAACAGAAGCATTCTTTTTCAGAGAAATTTCAAAAAAATAAAAACGGATTTAAATAAATGGATACAAGTTTGGTAATATATTATATGTTACACTGTGAGCCCCGCATGATCATAACTGGAAAATCCACCCCGCCTATTGTGTTTAGAATTGTTCACTTTATTAGCATACCAATTTTCATCTAAATTCAACATGTGTGTTGTCCCCATCTTAAAATGGTGCGAAATCAACGTAATAAAATAATTTAATATAAATATCAAGTTTAAAGTGATATTTTCAACATCTAAACCATTGAAAGTATGATTTTTATATGGATAAATAATTATATAAAGTTTCATTAGAATCTAATATGTTTGGAGTCCATTTTACAGCGGACTGCACCGTAATCCGTCTGTATATAAATGGGTCTTTATATATATATATATATATATATATATATATGAATTACTATACTTGTAAAAGAGACACTGTATACATATCTAATTTGGATAAAATTCAATTTACTAATGAAATAAATTTTTTTAAATATAATTGATAAGTTAGATTTTAATTTTAACATTAATGAGTGGCTCATCTGCAACCATCAGTTAGGTGCACCTTGACCTTTTCCTTATATATATATATATATGTTTACATGATAATATAAATAATACTAAATGTAATAAACGGATAAGGTTATATATAGAAAAAAATTTCATAGAAAATGGAGCCCGGTACACGCAAGGTAGCTTTTGGTACAAAGAATATAGTGGTCCACAGGCCTGGCGGTGTCTAGTAATAAATGAAAAAGGTGTGGTGACATGTGTATATATGTGGTTGAGAAATGAGGGAGTCAGTCATGACTGCAGGTTGAGGTGTCGCCGTGTCGGTGGTGCTTATTGATTTGGATTTTGTTGCTTGGGTGGTGGTGGGGGTGGGGTGCGTACGCACGTACATAAGTACGTACGTGCGTAGACTAGACTGGACTAGTACTGCTACTACTACTAATAGTAGCTAGTGCGATAGATAGAAATAGAAAAAGGAAAATAAGAAAATAGAGAAAGTAGAAGGAGAGAGATGCATGCATGCGTACATACCATTGTGATGTTGGTCGTCGTCGTCGTCGTCGTCGTCGCCGTCGCTGAATCCTTGCAAACGGGCGATGATGTCGTCTTCGGGAGGGACGGTGAAGCCAGTGAAGGAAAAGGAGAAGCCTAAGCTGGCGCTGGAGGCTCGGCTGAGAGCGGCGCTACTGGCTTCGTCCAGGTCCACTTTCAGCTGAGCACTTCTCGACTTGCGGATGTGGTTGTGGTGCTTCCCACTGCTGCTGCTGCGACCTGGAGATGCCGATGTCAGCTTTCCGAAGCTCGACTTACGACCTCCCAACCCTCCCCCTCCCACCTGCTCCCCCAACGTCGTCGTCGCCGCCGCCGTCTCGCTTGGCGATTTCCTCATCGACATCAAATCCAGCTGATCCGATTTCGTCCGAGGGATACCCAAACTTTCCATCTTAACTAATTCATATATTCATTTCATTTCAAACGCCAACAACAACAACAACAACAACAATAACAGTTAAAATCATAGATAACTATTTACTGATAAACATGACGAATGATTTAAATCTTTAAAAAATATGTTAAAAATTACTAAACCAAAGATTACTTATATTAACTGAATCATTACCATTATTACTTAATATACGTAGGATGCTTTTTTATTAATTTTTTTTTTTATATGTAGCATATAAGAAACTAACTAGGGATTAATTAATGAAATGGATTTCGAGAGAGAGAAAGACAGAGAGATGGCATTCATTCCGAAAAGTTGGGTGGTCCGATTGCACATGAAAATCCAAGGAGAGATCAGATCAGATCAGATCCGCCTCGTTGCTTGTGCATATGTACGACTGTAGGCAGAGTAATTAATGGTTGTGTACCAGGAAAATGGCGTTTTAACTTCAGTACCAAAAGAAAGTAACATATATGTTAATTTAAGACACGTACGGATTAATCAGGACTATATATATGTATATATACATGTCCAACAACAACATGATGCAAATCTATATTAAGCAGCCAGAAAGAGCGTGCAATGCATGCTAGAGGAAGTACAAAATAAGTTGAAAAAGGTACAAGAACTAATTAAGCAGCATAACTTTTAATAGAGCCCACGTATCTAATATTCTTTGCAACTTTGATGCTCTCTAGCTAGCTAGCTAGCTTACTGAGGAGATTACAAGCTGCTGGTTGCAGACTGAAGCTAGTTTGTTCATGGCATCCATCTAATAGGATGAATGTCATTCCTTAATTTCCACAAGATCAATGAAGAGGCCAACAACAAACAGGATGGAGAGAGAAAGAAAGAGAGATCCATGAATGAATCGCAGGGATATATTCAACACAGATGGAACAGAGATGAATGATGTACCTTTTCGTTTGTATAAATCACTCACTCTCTCTCTGTATATATTGATTGGAGGGGGGTGGGGATGAGAGAGATTTGAGCAGTCTTGGCTTCTTGAGAAGAAGAAGATGGAGATGGAGATGGAGATTGAGATGGAGGCAACGGAAGGCCTTTGGGGATTGTTATAAAGTGCTGTAATTCTTAAGGCAGGCAGTCGATCGCAGCAGTCATAATTACGGTATTACCCCTGTCGTATATGTATGTATGAGTATGACGTACGTGTTCGTCATAACTTGTCCAGTTCTTGGATTTGCGAAAAAGGGTTGGGACAAATTATAATTAATATATGCAATTTATATTAACGTCGCTGCCATTAAAGCTGGCATATATATATGATTGGATACAGCCAAAAATCCTCTTTTTATCTATCAATTGGTTTTTCCCGTCCAATTCCAGCTAACCATCTTTTTCTATGTAAAGTTGGAACTCGCGGGATCACTCTTCCTTCGATCCGTCTGGTCGACTCACCCACTTCATTACGAGTCAAAATCCCATTTGAGCTCTTCCTTTTGTTTTTTGTTTTTTGTTTTTTTGTTTTTGAGGTGGGGAGGGGGCGGCTGCAGAGTCAATCCGATTTATTCTTACGATGATTGAGCAAATTAATAATGTTCTCGACTTCATTAATATATCTAACATACAGACTTAGAAAAAATGACCTACAACCCAAAAAAAAATTACTGTTGGGCCTATAGGCAATAGGCCAAGCAGTGTGATATTGTCCGCTTTGGCCTGACAGCTTCAGTTGCATTGTTTTAAAATGCGTCACACCATATTGAACTTGAAACCTATTTATAAACTATCATAAATTTTATCTTTTTTTTATGTAGGATTCGGTTATTAGCTATCACAAGCCCACTTGCTTCTGCCTGGTTCGTCTCCGAATCATAACTCAACTCTAGGCTTCTGCTTGCAACCTTGACTTTCACTGGTTAAACTCTTAGAACCACGTCTACCGGAGGGGGGAAAACTCTGATATCACTTCTCATGCACAGATCCAGAAAATAGACCATTTGGTATGACGCACAGAGCGCACAGACTAAGAAAAAAGATTGCTAAGCCTATGGGCTATGGTTTGGATACGACGACCCTAGGTAATTTTTTTTTTGACATACAAAATTTTATATTTTTTAATTTTAAACATTTTTTAATTTAAAAATATAAAATATAAAGTTAAAGTATCACTTAAGCACAACTCACGTTGAGAGGTACTATGAAAATTTTGATTTTTAGTCGCTAAAATTTTCTTACCAAATCTTTAATTTTTTTTTTGAGTGTTAGTGACACAATGTGACATCTAAATATTATAATGAGGCACATTTACAACCCTCACACTATAGAGTAAATTTTCTTAAAAACCTCAACTTTTCAAGGAGAAAATTGTAAAATCTCATATTTCAAGGGACTAAATTGTAAAATCTCCTCCCAATAGCAGGAGAGGAGAATCAAACCCCGGTTGCCCCCGTGGAAGCCACCGGAATTACCGTTGGGCCAAATCTTAAAATTTAGTCATAAATGATTTATGACACATGTCAAATAGTAACCAAGAAACTTGGTTGCAAATTTTTGATGGCCAAAACATCGTATTAAGCAAGGAAATTATTCCTTGCCTATAAAAGCATCACTGTATTGCAGAAAATTTCTCTTCACCAATAAAAGTATATATCACCATAAGCAAGCAAAACTTTACTTTAATATACATTTGTTCGCTAATAAAAAGGTTTAGATTGGTAATAAAGGTTGCAATATAAAAAAAAATGTACCGGGGGAGAGAGAGATTGTCGCGTGGGTTGTTTAGATGAACGAAGCAGAGAGGTTAAAATGCAAGGAAAATCGTGGGGTAGCCCGAAATAATAAATAAATAGTCTGTTATGTGAAATTAAATGACCATCGAGTTATTAGTGATCAAGGAAGGATGGAATCATGGAACAGGTAGCCAAAAACACGTACCTGTGTATATTATGTATTTAATTATCAGGTCTCACTTTCGAGAACCGAGGTTTTTTAAAAAATGAAACCTTTATTAGGTAGGCAACACTTTGATAGTATAATTAAAGTTTTGATGTTAACATTGTTTGACATCATTTGTTTCATGATGGGAAAAAAATCATTTCAATAAAAGTAATAGGGAAGCTGGACTTACTTAAATATATATATATATATATATATATATAATTATATATGTATAACTGTCTACAGTACTTATATACAAGCCAAAAATGCATTAGAATGTTATTATTACTTATATAAATCATTCATCCACAAGGAGGAATATTTTATAGTTTAAATGTTGAATTAACATTTCTAAAATTGTTTTATAAATTCGATAATTTTTATTACATTGAATTTGAATATTCATTAAATTGGGCCATCCGCATATTTAATTTAGATAAAATCTAATTTTTAGTTAAACAAATTGTTTTAAAGGCAGTGAGTGAATGAATTATATTTAAGATCATAATCAAAGTGTGACATGTTTTAACTGGTTCTATCTAGGGCTGGTTGGGTTATTTGGTTTCGAAGCTAATCTCAACCATAAACTATTTTGAAAACTTCAACTTTAATTCATTTATAAAAACATTAATTGTAACCCTAATCAATCTAACATAAACGGATCGGGTTGGGAGTTGATCAGTTGATGATGGGTTGAAAAATCAAATAATAAACTATTTAAAATATAATTTTACATAATCAACAAAAAGTTGTAATATTAATCATCTAATTAAATTTAAAAATATCAACTATCATATGTATTCTTCGTTGAAATGGTGACTTTATTGTTAACACATATGTTTAACTTACAGAAAAATATTACGAAATTAATAACTCTTTACAAATTATAAATGAGTTTTGTAGGTTAATGAGTTAAATAAATTAAAGTATCGAGTTGCCATGTTAGACAAGCTCAACCCATGATCAATCCATATAATTAAATGGGCTATATGGGTCATGTAAACCGATTAACAGGTTGAAAAGTATCAACCATAAGCTAAAAATCGGGTTATGGGGTAACCCTAACCCGATTACATCCCTGGCACTATCAAAGTTAAAGTCATATGTTTATTTATATATTTTTGGTTAATTTCAAATATGACCCCACGTCTATCAGAATGAAAAATATAGTAACATTTTTAAATATGACAATGCTGTCAATTTCGTTACTAAAAATATCAAAATATGAAGCTGTGATAGTGTAAGGAAAAAACTCTTTCTTTTTCGTGGGAAAAAAGGAAAATGAATATACGTTTTATGCAGGAGTATTTTGGTAAAAATATATGACACCTTGTCATATTAATTTGGAAATATTATGAAAATGTGTTTTCATATTTATAAATTTACGGTATATCTGAAAATAGAAAAAATATGGTGATATTTAGAATTAGCTTTGATATTTTTGTATATATATATATATATATATATATATATATATATATTTGTGTGGGGGGTGGATAAGGTTTGGATATGCATATGGGCGGTGGGAGATGCACGTTAGGTAGGAGCTTCTGAGAGTTATATGCATGTTAGCTATGTATGCCGTCCATGCAGATGGATGGTGGATTATTATTATTATTATTTATCACATAAGACCCACTGTCTTATTGCCACGTGTAAAACTGCAACCTACGGATAAGTTAAAAAATTAATATTAATAAGGAAGTAAGGCCGTGCACCTGACGCGATATATGGAGGGGAAATTAATTAATTAATTCGATGCATGCCCACGCGGATATATATATGTATATCCCTATATATTTGTCAGAAATAAAAATACATTTATTAATTAGTTAATTTATCTTATTATAAAATGTGCCGCAGCAGAAATTAGTTGGCTAATCAAGGAGATGATGATGATGATGATGATGATGTTGTAAGGAATTACAAAGAAGATGTACCTAGTCCAATGCAAATTAGGTCACCCTCGTAATTTTATTTTATTTTTACTTTTAAAATAAAAATCTCAAGGGTTGAATATGAAGAGTTTTTAATTTTTTATAGACATCTATTTAAAAAAAAAAAAAAAAGGTGTATAAAACTAAAAAAAGAAAAATGGAAGAGTGAGTATGAAAGCTGAAGGTTGGGATTTGCATGGATTGAAGAAGGGCAGCGCACATACACACACATAATTATTAGTATTAGTATTATTAGTATGGAAGAAAGGAGAGATGAGTGAGGGAAAGAGAGGGAGAGTGGATTGGATTAGGTTAGGAGAGGAAAGGGAAGGGAAAGAAAAAGGACGAGGGAGAGAGGGACAAGGCGAGAGAGAGGATGGAAGACGGCGGAGGAGAGGAGGACGCGTGTGAGAGAAAGAGAGAGAGTATCCGTCCAAAGTGCGTGGGCGGTGCCGGCCTGCCCAGGTCAGTTTGAAGAAGCCAATGCTACTTGACACGGACGTCGTCGCCACTTACCCTTTGCTAATTTCCACTCCTCTTCTCACCTCCTAAGCTACTCCTTTTTCATTTCATTTCATTTCAATGCATGCCCCATCCATAATTACAGACCCTCCTCCTGCTCCTGCTCCTGCTCCTGCTGCGTGACTCTCTCTCCCTCTCTCTCTAGTCTCTATCACTCCTGCTCTACTCACTCCCTCCCTCACATGCATTCATCAGTTGCGTACAGTAGAACAGTCCACAGACCATCTCTCTTTCCTTTTACGTCCTCCCCTCCGTACGTACCTCCTCCGTCCATCCATCCGTCCATCCGTTCCCCTTCCCTCCTCCCTCTTTCGTCCTTACTTGCTCCTTCCTTCCTTCCTCCTCCATCTATCTCTAGTGGGGCCGCCCTGTACTTGCTCATCCCATCATCATCCGCATCTGTACTACTCACATCTACACATGATGCATCTCCTTCGCCAACCATCTCAATGCACAACACTACCCACACACACACACACATATATAAATGTACGTATGGGATATATATATATTATATTAGTGCATTTGGACGGTGTAGAGTATATACGAATCCCCATATTATGGTTTCTCAATTTACTTTTTTCTTGTATATAGGTAAAATAAATAATTTTAAACATAATGCATGAATGGAATGTGAAAACCATTCAAACAATCAAGTGGTGAATGGTGATTATAAATTACAACCAATATCTCCGTATATACTAGAAAACACTAAATTGCATTCCGTGTGCACCACAATTAAGGTGCAAACCTTTATAAAAGGAACTTAATTCATCAAGAAATTAACATCTATCCTACTCATTATATTTATAATTATTTATTTTAATAACATATCACTTTTCATCCCATGATGTTAAAAAGGTTGACAAATATGTATATGGGGCTTTGCCAATACAAATAAATAAAACATCTTCATAACTTATGGTACAGGTAGCTCAAAATTAGCCAACATTCACTTAAATATATTAATATTTTATACAATTATTTATCCATATATGATTTATCTCTTAGATAATTTTAGTTGAAAAAATATTTTAAAATTGTTATTCACATTAAATTATTTTATTATGTTAATTTTGTACTATTCTTATATAGAGCTCATACACATATCTAGTTTGGATGAAAATTGATATAATAATAAATAAATAATTCTAAACATAGTTAGAAGAGTAGATTTTATTTTACGATAATATAGGGCCCATTTGAGCTAATTGTAATATAAGTTACAGCGCTTTTAAATGTATACGAGCCCCATTTTGCAGTCTTCAAAACTACAGTAGAGTCTGATTATATTGCATAAAGTCTGATATATATATATATATAATATACATGTATAAATTTTCAAGAATAATTCAACACTCAAACTGCACCATGAAAAATTGGGGACACATATATTGGAATATAAAAGTACTTCATATAATTGTTTATCTATATAGCAATTATAATTTTTAGTGTTTAATTAGATGTCAAAAATACAATTTTAGAATTGATATATAAATTAAACTATTTGGTTACGTTGATTATATACTTATTTCGGATGAGTCCATGTGCACACATCTAATTTGGATGAAAATCAGAATGTCGCTAAAATAAATAATTTTAAATACAGTCAGTGGTTTAGATCTTAATTTTATGATTGATTGGTTACATTTTGCAGAAAATTGCAGTCTAATAATGGTTCAGTCGGACTGCACTGTGGTACTTGCCACATATAATGTGTACATGATTATGTATGTGTATGCAGGTCCTTCCACGTTCTTTTAATGGAAGATAAGAATAAACAGGAGAAGGGCATATGTGCATATGGTGGGTGCATGAATCACCGGCCCACGTACGTACCATGAATTAATTATCAGTTGGCACCATCATATATATATATATATATATATATATATAAAACTCTTAGTGCCCAACCCACCTGTAATTCATTCATTCAGCTGAAGACGAAGACGAAGAAATTAACATAAGAACAACAGCAAATAATTATTAGTGGGGTTTGCTTTTTTATATCTTCTATTGGAAATTGGAATCTTACTAGACTCCCCACTTTTAAGTTTTACGTACTACAGCTACCAATTATTATTTCCAATTCATCGATAGCAACAACTGAAATAATATGTATGCATTGCTCACTGGTTAATTTCATGAATATTGTTTCTGCCTAGTTACTCTCAACTAATCATCCTTAATTAATTAATAAAGCAATTAACTTAATTTTTTACTGCAACCAACCATTCGATCACTTATATATTCATTTCATGCCATGTCATGCAATGCCAAGGGTGGGGGTCCAGCGCTGCAAGAAATTTTATTTCCAGCCGAAAAAAAAAATGGAAAGAATTTTTGTTATCACTATTGCGTAGAGATTTTCATTTTTCAAAGTGAAATTTGCAATAAAATTTTACAAATTTCGTTGCTAAGCAAAATATATACACAAATGCATATATTTTAATTCTTCTTTCGTTAGTTACGGTACCAATTAAAATATAGGGACACTAGCTACAAGAATTACCAATTTCCGCATTTAATGCAAATGTGTTCTGCTTCAATGTTTGCATATATACGCTTTACTATTTTTAAAATTTGAAAATATTTTATACAGACGTATGGGTCGAAAGCAAGGTTTTTTATAATAAAATCTTATATTTTAATTTTAAAAATGAAAAATCAAGCATTTTTTGTATATCGATTTTTTCCTAGATTTTATTTTTACCATCAAATAGGCACCATTTGCAGCCAACTATGTTGATTATACCTTAGTATCTCGGAAACTGATTCAATCCAGCAGCCGGCACGGCTGCAAAACCCTATTTTTTTATATTTTTTTGAAATTCTTTTCACACAAATGTTAATCTATGTGCATTTAACATGTGTAGCATTTTTAGTAATTTAGATATATTTTAGATATATTTTTTGAAATTTTAAAAATCAGTAGCATTTTTAGTAATTTAAAATTACTAAAATGCCAATGGTTTTTAAAAATCTGAAAAAATTTAAAAATCTTCAAAAATGGTAAAAATTAATACACATGTTAAATACACTTAGATTAACAGTTTTGCGAAATTTTTTTTAAAACAATGAATTTTGCAGCCGAGTGCATTGAAATTTCAATACAATCTACTGCATTGAATCAGTGGCCAGTATCTCACAACATATAGATATATATGGGAAATCCTTCAACTTGGTTTTTTTTAAAATTTTTTTAACATCCAACTAATCAGTGTATTGAAACTATTTATTTAACCTACATCTAAAAAATGAAATGAATTGAGAATTTTTACAATGAATAATCTCAAAAATATAATTATAAATAACCTTGTACACTTACACTTGTTTTGTATTATATATAATTTAATTGAAATAATTTTTTATGTCATACAAATAGCATCAGAGGAGAAAACATGACGTGTGAATTGGATTATAAACTGAAAAAGTGAAAAGATGCTGAAATTTTTTAAAAAAAATTAACCAGTTGTATTTTACAACCCATTGCACTGAAGATAATATATGTTCTATATATTAAAAAAAAAAAATGTGTCATGTGTGACATGCATGAATATTGCATGCATGCTTATGCTCATGCTTTGTTTGCTTTTGTAGAAAAATTCACGTGCCAATCAATCGCTCCCTGCCTGCCTTTCCCTGCCCTTCCCTTCTCTACAGGGCACCTAGTAAATCCAGCTACATTCAGGTACACATGACTGCGTACTCACGCGTGACTGATTAACGCCCGCCGTATGCATACGTACACCTACATACACACGACTGTTCTTCTTTTCTTCTTTCTTTCTTTCTTTTATTTATTTATGATCAGGATTCTTCTTAATTTTATGATTATCTTCATTTTTATGATTTCTTTTTATAATATCACTCGCATTTTTGTTAGAATTTAAGTCCAATTCACCTACAAATTTTCATTTTACATATTTTCTCTACTAATAACTACCAATAATATACATAAGTAGGGAGAGGATTTTTGTTTTACTTATTTTTTCTACTAATAACTACCAATAATATACATAAATAAGAGGAAAAGACCAACGCTCCTCAAATGGGAAGCACATTGCTCTCAATGGGGATCGGAATCTTGACTACCTAATTAATTTATTTCTGAGAAATATATATATTGACTTTGTTGGTTTTTAATTTTTGTCCCTGCCTGCCACATGTATTCATTTAAGCCGCCACAGCCACAAAGTGGGAGGATTAATAGTCGACACTTCATTCTCATTGGATTGCACATATATATACATATATATGGCCGTTAAATACTTCCTGCGTGATGCGTGGAATAAATGCACTCGCTACCCATTTTAGCCCATGTAAATTAAATTGCTGTGTTACAAAATTTAACTTAAAAACTTCATAATTTTATGTTTTAGAATCTCAAAATTCATGAAATCCTTCTAATATAATCCTTATAAAGATGCATGCATGCTAGTGGATAACATTTATGAAAAAAAAACAAAAGATTTGGTTACCATTTCCGTGGCTGCCTTTGCATATCTCATGATATGTGGTTGGAATTATCCGACCTTTCTATTAGAACTCGGTATGTCCATAAACATAAACATAATACAAATCCGGCCTCAAAAAACCTATTTAAAAGTTTTTTTTTTAACTTTTTCCTTCGTAAACTTGCTTATTTAAGTGTATTTATTATATAAACCAAAATTTACTACTTTTGTGTGTATATATATATATACTTTTAAAGATTTTTAAACAAATGAATATTTTAGCAATTTTCAATTGTTGAAAATGGCTAAAATGCCCCTACGTTTAAAGCAGCCTAATTATATACATTATGATGTATTTTAGGTTAATAAACAATATTCGTTCATTCTTATAATTAGTTGTATTTTTTTTTTACTTTTTGCTTCATAAACATGTTTTCCTTAGTGTATTCAATCTATATGCCAAAATTCGTCATTTTATAATACTTTTATTTTTAAAATCAAGTTTTTTAAGGGGTAAAAATGACTTTTTCTTAGAAAAGGTAAAATGACTTAAATGCCCCTAAAATTGATGATTTTTTAAAAATAAAAATGAAATATATAAAATTATTCTAAAATGGAAACACTTAGTATATAGATTAAAGAGAGCTGTTCCGGTGCAGCGTCACTGCACCGGAACAGCGGTACAGTGGCCCAAAAATGGGCCTCACATGATCATGAAATCATGATCTACTCCACCCATTGTATTTAGAATAATGTATTCTATTACCATACCAATTTTCATCCTAATCAGATACTTTAAAGTTGTTATTTTCATCAAACTATTTTATTACGTTGGATTTGTACCATTTTCAGATGGGGCCCATATACATATCTGATTGGGATGAAAATTGGTATGGTAATAGAATACATTATTTTAAATACAATGGGTGGAGTAGATCATGATTTCATGATCATGTAGGGCCCATTACAGCGATGCTGCATCGGAAATTCCGGTGCAGCATGCTGCACAGGAATATAATCCTAGATTAAAAACACTGAAAACATGTTTATGAAGAAAAAATCAAATAAAACTAAAAATAAAATAAAATAAATGTTGTATTTTCGCTTAAAATATATTATGATGTATATAATCATGCACCATGAAGCCTGATTATATACATTATGATGTATTTTAGGTTAACATACAACATTCATTTATTCTTACAATTAGTTGTATTTTTTGATTTTTTCTTTATAAACACGTTTTCCTTAGCGTATTCAATTTATATACAAAAATTTGCCATTTTTGAATACTCTTATATAGTAATTTTTTATTTTTAAAAATCAAGTTTTTTAAGGGGTGATAAATGACTTGAATGCCCCAGAAATTGGTGATTTTTTTAAATAAATATATAAAAGTATTCTAAAATGACAAAACTTGGTATATAGATTGAAAACACTAAGGAAAACATGTTTATGAAGGAAAAATAAAATAAAATAAAATAAATGAATGTTGTCGTTTAGTTTTAGCTTAAAATATAATATGGTGTATATAATCATACTTCCACTAAATCAACCGATATTATAAATCAGTGCATGTACAATCTTCACAATATTGAGAAAATTTTAAATTACCACCATTACTAGGAAAATTAATACCCTCACCATAAGGGGGAGGGTGATTTGAACGAGCGACCTCCTGCCAACATCGCTAGTGATGTGTACCACACGGCTAAGAGCCGTAAAAGCAATCCTATAGCTTCACTAAAATCAAGCATGATTAAAATACGTAATTGCTTCAAGATAAATTCTATACAACAAAATCCTATTTTGATTATTGAAATCAAAAATTAAAAAAATTCTATATTTTGGCCTCAAGGCAAATTCTCATAAAATTAATTTCTTCTTTTGTCGCGAACCCAAATATTGAATTGTTCACGTGGATGATTAAATTTCCAAAAGTTAATAAATCAGTAGTCTTCGTAGGATGATGATCAAATCTTCAATGTCTAATAAGTTGACTCTATCACACAGGCACATATGGCACTCGCTAATTTAATTTGAGTTATCACAGTTTTGAAAGTATATAATAGATTTTCTGGTACTTTTTTCTCTTGTGTTTAATCCAATGATGACTAGATGTACTAACAACACGTTGCCTTCATCTCATTATTTCTCTCTCTTTATATATATATATATATTTCCTATTCATGATCACGTGGGGCCCATAATGCACGGACTGCATCATAATTATAGTGCAGTCCGAATGTACTTGATTATTTTATATATATATAGGGATATATTCAGGTGCAGCAACGCTGCACCCGAATTCCCGTGCAGGCGCGCTGCCCATTTAATCCAGCCCGTTGGGGTTGGCACATCAAATCGTGGCCGTTCTCATCCTCCCGTAAGTAGGCCGCAGGTATGTAGCGTGTTGAGTATGCGAATATGGTAGGGAGGCAGCTGTAGCTACGGTTTTCGAGACCGAGCGGTTTTCAATGCAGGAGAAGACGTTCTGAGTGCGCCGGAAGACGTGCTGAGTGCAGTATCATATTTCAGATTCCACGTCATCTATTTCTGGCTATCCGCATGCTAAATGATGTATCAGCATGCTATATACAAAAGTCAATGTGTATTCTGCTACTGAAGGTCATCTGTTTGTGACTATTAGTTTCTTGTCGTGTTGAATGAGCATGCTATACCTACATTGTGTAAAGTGAAATTGCAGAACATCTATTTCACCTCTGGTTATCAGAATGCTAAGTGTTGCATCAGCATGCTAAGTGTTTATTTTAGAATTGAAGGTTTTTGTTCGTCCATATCAGCATACTAACTGTTGTATGAGCATTGAATGCGCAACAGCTTTTTGCAGTGCGTTCTGTGGCCGCCTTCTCTTCCCCACCATCTCCCTCTCGCACTGCGTTCCTGCTCTTCCCCGCGCTCTCCCTCTCTCTTCCACCCGCTCTCTCTTACTTCCCAGCTGCCAGCCTCCTCTTCCCTGCGCTCTTCCTCTCTCTTTTTCCAACTTCCAGCCTCCTCTTCCCCTCTCTTCCTTTCTTCCCGCTTCAACCTTCCCGCTTCCCAACACTCTCCCCCTCTCTTCCTCACGCGCCACCTTCTCGCTTCCCCACGTTTCCACGACGGGACAGGAGTCAGCACAAAAATCGGCATGCCAGCTCCCTACGCTAACCTACACGCAGCAGCTGTGGGCTAAACGCAGTCTCCCACGCAGGGCCGAACGAGCGGCCAGGATCTCACGCGCTGGAATGGATGGTGCGATGGCGCACCTGCACGAGGAATTTGGGGCAACGTTGCTGCACCTGAATATATCCCATATATATATATATATATATATATATATATATATATATATATGTACGGTTCCGCTTCTATAAAACCCCGTTCATTTTTAAAATCTTGATGGTGGATGAAAAATTTACTTCATCCATTATATTTAACATTATTTATAGTATCCTAGAAACTATTTAATTTTTTTTAATTTCACTGTATACGGATTCTATATATTAATGTGTAAAATCAACGTAATAGAATAGTTCAAAGCTAAAATATCAACTTTAAAGTAATTTTTTTAGCATCTAAACTATTTAAAATATCAAGAATATGTGGATAAATGATTTTACAAAGTATTGTTACGTTCTAATATATGTGTGAATGGATCTAAGCGCTGTTTCATAATTTACACATGAGTGTATATATATATATATATTCAACAAATGTGACCCACAAACATATTTGATAGGGATGAAACTTAGTTCCCTAGATAAACAAATGATGTTAAACATAATGAATGAATTGGATTTTATAGAAAGGATCAAAATCTCAAAAATGGAAGGAGTTACGCGGGCTCCGCTTCATGTACGTCTATCTATTTTTAATAATTTTTAAATCCTCTCCGAAAAACAAAAAGAAATTATTTACGCCATGAGAAAAACAGAAATGCTGCAATAGATGTGTTTTTCAAAGTTGAAGTATATTATTATGATTGGTATCGGACAATACATTTTTTAAAGACTTAGTTTATATTGCCTTTGGCTATTAATTGCAAATAACCCCATAAGTTTTGCGCACACATAGTTGGGGGTTGGGGGGGTCAATGTAACCCGCAAAATGAAAGATCTAAGAAGATGGAGTTACAGGTTTGATTAATAATTAATTAAATTAATACACAGAAAGTGGTGAGGTGAGGGCAATGTGACATGTTTGTTTGTTTGTTTGATGTGTGACTGTGAGAGGAGAAGGTGTTGTATAATGAAGTAAGTGTATGTATATAAGGTGCTGTTGCCGCACTGCACACTGCAACATTATTGGGATTGCTTGGCTGGTGGCTGATATATGGATTGATTGATTGCAATCCGAGAGCAAGTGGGTCGACTCTGCTACATACATATATATACCTTTGTCTATATATATACTACATAAAGAGTTACGTGTGTATTTTGGCACCTTACTTACGGACATGCATTGATACTTAAGCGTTTCTCACTTGCACATTGTATTACAAGTGCTTTGTCTCCCACGTTTGCTCTCTGCTGCCACCTGCGATGCATCCAAAATGTACAACTAGGTGGCTACCTGAGATGATAATAATGATGTTAATTTCTTATGGAAAATGAAGAATTGATATGATGAGTTTTTTTTTCTCCCTCTCTCTTACCCAAATTCACCCACACCCCACTCACTTCATTTTCATCTTCATAACCACTACACTACACCATCAACCATCTAATCCTCTCTCTCTCTCCCGCATATTTTTAAAAAATTCTATCACTTCCTATTTTTATACTTTTTAGAAATCTTGTGGGATTCAATTTTTATACCAGGCGGCGGTAAGGTGAATTCAACCCTCACTTTTCTTTAATAAGTACTAAAATAAACTTGGAGTTAGTATCAAGGTGGCAAGTCTAGTAAAAATATAGATTAAGTATAATAATTTAAAATTTTGTATATCCATAAAGTATAAAGTCATATCTACGTTAAATTTAAATGTTAAGTGCTTTAACATTTTATTAATTAGTGAGAGTAAAACACCATTAACTGTAGCAAAAAGTGTTATTAAACATAGATAACGTAACTGTTCGATATTCTAGGTTGATCGTTCAGGTCAAGTTTTATTTTTTAAAAAAAAAATTTAATCAGTTTAAAGACTCGTCCATATCGACCGTACATGTCCATACTAATAAATGAAACAAGCATATAAAAGTGTACATAAGTCGCAGCAAATTAAAACAAAGATTTATTTATTTATTTATTTATTAAAGCCGGGTCTCTCGCCAATGTAAAACATCAGTATACACCATACAGTGCCACTCCATTTGGGCCGCCTTGAGTTGATTACATGAAATCTACTGCCATTTAGAACCACTCAGTTCATGTGAGGGAAAAACATATCAAACATTTTTCATTGGTCCAAGTACTAGAACGTACCAGCATTCATTCATTACAAATTTACAATGTACTTGAATACTTGCATAAGCTAGCTAATCCATTTAAAAGCAGCCCTCACTCTAGAGTCTAGAGGTGAATATGATTGACCAATTTTCAGTAATGCATCAACCTACTTCCCTGGCCTCACCAGACCATATTTTCAAGGATTGACAACCATCTGAGGGGGGCATAAACAATTATCAGAATAATTGAACAAACCAGCAGCACTCCTATCTTGTTACAATTTTGATGTGATGGTACACTTTACAAGGGCGCCCCACCCAACCCCCCCTCCCCCCCCCCCCCCCCCCCACAAAAAAAAAAAAAAAAAAAAAAAACTATCAGTATTAAGTAGTTTTAGCCCCAAAGGTGATATTTACATCCCATGCATTTGTCAGTGGCGTTGCTCTTTTGATGACTCTCAACCAGATTGCTCATTCATTTCTCTGTCATCCTCCTGTGCAGGTCCGGAAAGTTGTGCCACCTGGGAAGTTTTCTTCAATCATCAACACGGTCATTTCTGCCACTAAATTTTCACAAAGTACAGGCCAATCCTGCAGAATGGATGTCGAGACACCTCCGACAAACAATAGCAAAAGTAAAACAATGACTGCAGGAAGTAATAACAATAAATTGGGTGATTTGACAATAAATCAAAATTTTCTCAGTGCTTAGAAGAATTCACACCAGAAATTGAAAAACAAGACATAGATCAGGGGCATACCACTCCAGCAGCTGTTTTGAGTGATGATTTTAGACACCCTCCCAACCACTACAAATTAAACAAAATTTCAGAATAGTTAAGACGACAGTTGTATAAACAAGACATGGAAATCTATGGCAGGACTGACCTTGGGGAAAATAAATTCAGAATGGTGTTCTGTGTGCTGCATTGACCGGAGATGGCTGCATTGGCCTCATTTAGTGGTTCCTATACCAGGAAGTAGCCAAAGGTCAAATAGGATAAAAGGACAATTTTGAAATTTCACAGCTGATAGCCACATGTATATACAGACCATTGTTGGAACATTTGCTGCTAGTGGGCATGAACGGATGTTGTGCTTTGGTCCTTTGCAGAAACTGCATGTTGGTGTTCTACACGACACCCCAGAAGGCCTCAATCTAGGAGTAGGTGCTTTTCCTTTTGTTCTAGAAAGGTCAGGGTCATGGAAGGTGACCTGATTTGTCATATCACCTATAATACTCATATTTTCATCATATGCAGCTCCATTGATCATAGCCCCCATCTTCTCTGCTCTAGCTACGCTTTCTTTAGCTGCAGTGACCTTTTTTGCCGCATCTTGTATGGAAGCCATTGCTACATTGAAGACATCAGTAGACAAAGCTGCTTCCTCTATGAATTTGAGAGCTTCACGGCAGAGAATGTTGTATCGCAGAGTAGTCCTCTCGTGGCAATTACTTTGCATTTCATCGCCATATTGATCCAAAATAACCTCACTCTTGGCATTTTTCGTCCAACGCTTCAAAATGTAGTGAGGTGGAATGGTAAAAATATTTGTTACTCTGAAGACTGCTAACACGTGCCTGCATAAAATACCTGAAAATTCAAATTTCTTGCAGCTGCAACTTACTCTCACTTCCGATGCATTTATTGCAACAGTATGTGGATTGCGCTCTTGATGAAGTCTTGCAACCTGATAAACATCAGTCGTTCCATCATCATCAATCTTCATTACGGAAAAATTGCAGATTTCAAGTAACTCCTCCTGAAATATTTCAAATACTTTCCTTGTATAGGTGCTTGATGCCTGTTTCTCCATAGCAGACCGAGTGCACAAAGTAGGTAAGGTGTCAATGGCTAAATATTCTTCATCTTCTTTTTCATAATGATCATTCAGTGCCTTTTCATATTGAGCAATAAAAACTTGCTGAGTAGTTTGTGCATCAATATAGCCATCAAAAAATGAGTCCATCACATCGAGTTGCTTTGTTGTTGACATATCTGCAAAGAACTTACCCCGTAAATAAACTGGAACCCATTGCCGACGATCTTCATATAACGACTTGAACCATTCATTATCTCTGAGTGCATATTTGCCAAGGAGTGTTTCCCAACTTGATTCAAACTCATCAATCATCTCAGGTTGCCGGACACATCTGAGGAATTCCCCTTGAAATTGGGGGTGCTCAAAAATTACATGCGGCAGCTTCTTGCTTTGTTTTCTTGCAATATGCCTCAGGCAAAAGCGATGATGAGTTTCGGGGAAAACAGTTGCAACTGCTGCCCTGATGGCTTTATCATGGTCAGTAATTATTGAGACTGGATGGCGCCCATTCATTGCTGCAAGCCAGGTTTTGAACAACCATACAAATGTAGGTGTTGTTTCATCTGCAATTAGTGCACAACCAAATAGAACAGATTGCTTATGGTTGTTCACTCCAATGAATGAAGTAAATGGAAGCCGAAACCTTTTGGACCTATATGAAGTGTCAAATGTAACAACATCACCAAAGTAGTCATACGCCAATCTGGACCTCCCATCAACCCAGAAGACTTTTGCTACACACTGCTTCTCATCAACTTCAGCCGCATAAAAGAAAGTGGGGTTCTCAGCCTGTTTGCGCTTTAAATAATCTAACACATTCTGACAATCCTTCCCAAAGCTCCTCCATCGCTTTTTTATGACATGATTTAGACATTCCCTGTCACTGAAGTCTACATTACTGAGTCCGGCACCATCTGATTTTGATATAGGCATTCCCTTGCGGGCTTTCAGTCTTTTCTCTTGAAGTTGGTCAATCCAACTTCTCTTCGGATCCAATGAACTCCGGCCCGATCGAAGGCGCCATGCATCATTTGGGCTCATCAAAGGATGATTGTGATCCTTGCGAAATTTTACTACCACCCACTTACCACTTGGATCTTGTTTCCTAACTGTCATCATTGCCATGCAACCAGTACGTTTGGTCAGTCGCTTTCGCCTTTTTTTGCTTGCATTAGCAGCATTGTTGTCACTAGCATCTGCACTCTTCATAAATCCTTGTTTAGAACAGACAAATTCCCGTGAAATTTTTTCCCCGTTCAACTTTGAACAATAGAAACTACTAATTCGGATGATGAAGCCCATGCGTCGAGCATAGTCATTATAGAAAACTTTTGCCTCTTCTTCTGAAATAAATTCCATTCCAACAGTTGGTTCGATTATCTCCTTGGTAACAGGACTTTCTATTATAGTGCCATCTTCACTCATGCGAGGCTCAATATCCAGTGGTGCAGCACACTCAGCACTCTCATCTTCTGATCCCATATAGTAACCTTCCAACTCATTACCTTGATTTAATGGGGCCCTCCACGATGTCATCTCTACAGAAATGTCGTTCGCTGTTTATACAAATTTCAATATCTTCTACTCCGGCACCTGTGAAGTAGCATGCCAACACATTCATGAAGCTTGTGAAATCATTTAACAAGTGTATCTCGCCCAAAAAAAAAAAAAATTTGCAAGGTGTGGTTGGTGGACATTAGACTCCAAACATGCTTATTTTGTCATTTTCAGGAGTTGCAGTGAAAGACTAGGAGAAAAAAACTACAAGGGGTTGGAGGTCTTTCAAAGTGATATGAAGAGTCAAAGACACATGGGTTAATTGAGATTATACTTGAGGACAGATAAGAATGGCTTAGTGTGATTTATGCAGCTGTCCCATTTGCACAACCATAGAGATGGCAACTGCAATGATGAAACAAGTTTGTTATGTCCTAAATACGTGAATAGGTTGATGTGTTAAAACAAAAACCTTCAAAACAAAAAACGAATTATTTTCCCATAGAATTATTCTCACAAAAATCTTTTTGCAATCCAACTGAGGTTCGGGTTGCGAAGTCATCATCGTCATCATCATAAGCCATTTCCCACCTAGGTCGGTTACATGGATTTCTGTTATGCCATTTTTGACGATTTGAGACTAAATTTTCAGTAATTTGCAATATTTTCAAATCTTATTTAATTACTTTCATCCATGTTTTTTTGGATCTCATTCTCTTACTACCTTCTACTTGGATAGACTCCGCCCTCCTAACCGGTGCTATTTCAGGCCTCCATTTAACATGACTAAATCATCTTAATCTATTTTTCCTTATTTTATCACCTATTGGTCTCACTTTTAGAATTTCTCGAATTATTTCATTCCTAATTTTATCTTTTCTTGTTTTACCGCTCATCCACCTTAACATTCTCGTTTCCACTACGTTCATGTTATATGTATGTTGTTCTTTAATTGCCCAATATTTTGCCTCATAGAGCATAGCAAGTCTAATTGCAGTCTTATAAAATTTTCCTTTTAATTTGATTGGCACTTGACAATCACATAAAATTCCTGATGCACTACGTCATTTCTTCTATCCTGCTTGAATTCTATGTATTATATCTTTCTCAATCTCCCTGCTCTCCTAAACTATTGATCCTAAGTACCGAAAGTGATTAGTTCTTATTAAAATTAAGAATGAAGTGACTAAAAATTAAACCAAGATTTTTCTAACAACATAAACGTCATGCCTAGCCATGATCGCACCGGATCATTATTGTCACCACCATCACAGAGAGTTAATAGCAACTAATCCACAAAACACAAAATCAAATACTGGACCAATAAATAAATACATAATACAAACTTGAAAAGTTAAAAGCATACATAAAAAGAAGTGTGTAGGTTTTCGAACAAGGAATGATGACCATCTTGGACATCTATCTTGTGGGTCTAATGACTATGTGTAAGCCATATAGCAAAAATGAATCAAAACTAGACACCACCTCAAGCTAAAGGATGAATATCAAAACAAGGCACACCTAGAAACACGGCGATGCTGATGTCAGCCACTACCTTTCATCCAGGCTGGGTAATCAGCAAGCTTTTGATAGTGCTTCCTTGTGCACACATCAACCCTTTAAGACTGCCCATTTGTGGAAGAAGCATGTTTTACACCATGCATATGATCAAACTCTGGGACTAAGATCTAGGGCAAGGCACAACCTTCTCAATATGCCTTGGCAGATTAGCTCATCTTGAAGAACTACTCATGATAGATACCCATACAAAAACGGGATTGATACATACCAACTCAAACTTAGGACTATCTTTACAGAGGCCAACAAGGACTAAAGGAGTTGCTATCATATTTTGAAGGCTAGGCATGGAGGAATATACACAGCAGAGAAAAACAATAAATAAATAAAAATTAAAAGTATCTCGATGTCCGTTTTCTCCTTGTTATCTGAGAATTAGGCCTCCCCTCTCCGATAATCTCCTCTCAATCCATTTTCCAATTTCTTCCCAGTCCTTAACAGATCTACCTTCTCTGACATTATGCAGTTAACGTCCAGTTAAAAGTGCTAGAAGCAGGGCAGCTTGTAATACTTGCAAATGGCATCCTACCACGATAGTTGGTTAATGTTTTCACACACATTATAATGATAAATAAGCCCTTGAACTTGTTCAGGGATCAGGAAGAGGAGAGAGAAAGGGTCATTAACACGTATACCATGAACAGACCCTTGCAACATCATTTGAGTTAGTGCAGTCAGTCTCATAAACTCTCAGCCGGTCGTAGGCTCGTAGCAAATACCTCCTAGGACTAGGAATCGGCAGTTCCAATCAAAATATCACAGGATTAATAGAGGAAGCACAAAACAGCCGCCCTCTGCGCAAATTCACCGCCATCCTCCAGTCGACCAAACAAAAATTGGGGGAAAAGAAGGAGACATTTCCAGCAATCCTCCAATTGACGGCGCCAAAATTTGAGGAGTGGATAAAGCGAATCCAAAATGCAGGTTGATTGTTCGAAAAGACAGAATGTAATGATTTTACCCTCGTAACACAAAATCTCTATATAAGAATTCATCCATATGGATACAAAATTAACACATACAGAAAACGATGATAGGAGAGGAATCAAAAGCGACAGGTAAAGCGAAGCCAGAAACCCTAAATATATATATATATTTCAAATTAAAATGAAAATTGCAAATGAGAAAAGAAACCTCTCTTTCTTTCTGTCCTGCATGCTCCTTTGGCTGTGCTCGTCTCCGTTCTTCATCTTCATCTTTCTCGCTTGCTGTGTCGCCGGAGCCGGACTCGATGACTGCATTGCATTTGGGGCCGCATGCACGACTCACTTGAATTGAGGAGGGAGATTTGCAAACAGCTCCCTTAAATATCTAAGCTTTGCACCCTTTGACCGTTAAGATTCCTTCCCCTTGATATTGCAAATTTTTTAACTTGAAATAACTAAAATTCCCTTTCTGTATTTTAATCAATATATATATATATATGGGAACCGATCCTGTGCGGTCGGACTGCACCGTAATTACGGTGCAGTCCGCTGTAAAATGGACCCCACACATATTAGATTGTAATGAAACTTTATACACTCATTTATCCATATATAAATCATACTTTAGACGGTTTAGATGTTGAAAAAACCACTTTAAACTTGATATTTATATTAAACTATTTTATTACGTTGATTTTGCACCATTTTAAGATGGAGACTACACACATGTTAGATTTGGATGAAAATTGGTATGGTAATAAAGTGAACAATTCTAAATACAATGGGTGGGGTGGATTTATGGGAAATAATCAGGTGGGGCCCACAGTGCATGGACTGCACGGTGCAGTCGCATGCACTGGATCATTTCTCTATATTATATATATATATAGCTGTTCCGGTGCAGTGACGCTGCACCGGAACAGCGGTACAGTGGCCCCAAAATGGGGCCCACATGATCATGAAATCATGATCTACTCCACCCATTGTATTTAGAATAATGTATTTTACTACCATACTAATTTTCATCCCAATCAGATATGTATATGGGCCCCATCTGAAAATGGTACAAATCCAACGTAATAAAATAGTTTTATGTAAATAACAACTTTAAAGTATCTGATTGGGATGAAAATTGGTATGGTAGTAGAATACATTATTCTAAATACAATGGGTGGAGTAGATCATGATTTCATGATCACGTGGGCCCCATTTTGGGGCCACTGCACCGCTGTTCCGGTGCAGTGATGCTGCACCGGAACAGCATCCATATATATATATAATTTAAATTATTTTCTAGCAAAAAAAATAATAAAAAAGTGGTTCCAAAAATTTCGACCAAATAACGTTTGTCTTTATTACTTCAAGTAAAAATTAAAGGTGGTATAACGTTAATGAAATATAGGGTGTGTTTGGGAATGAATAAAAATTTTGATGAAAAGTTTTAAAGAGTAAAAGTTGTCAGATGATGTAATATGATAGGGGTAATGATAAGGAGTAAAGATGATAAAGTTAAAATAGATAGGTTAATTGTATGGGTAGTTGTGTAGAAATGATTGAAAAGTAGAGTAGTTGTATGGGAAAATGTAAAAAAATGATTAAAAAAATATTATAATTATAGAGATTGAAAAGTTTTAAGTTAACATTTTGTCCTCATTGCCAAACACACCCATATTTTCAAAATTTTAAATTATATCTTATAGATATGGGGCTTTGCTTCCATAAAATTCCCTTCTATGAAACCCCTTTTATTTTAGTATCTTGATGATTAATATAAAATTCATCCTATTTATTATATTTAGTATTGTTTATATTACAATAAACAATTCTTTCATTTATTTAGTATCAATATGCATAAGTCTTATCTACAAATGTGTAAAATCAATATAATAAAAAATGACGACGCTAACAATCAATGGTTAAATAACATTTTCAACATCTGAAGCATCTAATATCATTATTATATGGACAACTATAGAAAATATTATTTTATTTTAATATATAAGGGAATGGATATAATCATTTTTCATAATTTACAAAATGAATATATCTTTTTTTAAAGCAAAGGTCGTCCTACTCATATTTAACTTGATGAAACTTGATTTTCTAGCTAAAAAATGATCTTGAATATAATAAATGGATTGGACTTTGTATTAATCATCAATATATTAAAAACGAGTTGAATTTTGCACAAGTCAAGTTCATACAGCCCTTTGTAGAGAAACAATGCATCATATTCCACATAAATTTATTTAATATAAACCTAGACTTCATTATTTGCTATCAATAGAGAATTGTTATAGGATTTGGTGAGTTATGTGTGACTTTTTGAAATGCTCTCGCATACTCTTTTCTACGATTTGGCCTTTTATCTTGTGGAGATAAAATTTTCCTTTCGAGAGTTTTTCACATTGGTAATCTCTTTTTAAAGTAGTTTTTTCTCCTTCGTCTATGGTTTTCCCTTAATATTGAAATATTCCTACATAATTTGTATTTCCTTTATTTCTCTTTCTTTCATCTTCCTTATAACTTTAGTGTAGGATTATTTCTAACAAATTAGTATCAGACTTTTGTTGGTTTTCTTCAGCATGCCTATTATTTTTCCTTGGGCATTAAGATATTGACAAAAAAAAAAAGTTCAATATTGAGGAGTTAAATTGTAGAGTCTATTTTAGCGGCAATTGATTGTTGAAAGTCTTTGTGAGAAGAGGTCAACAACAGGAGTTTTGTAAAACTAGAAAATTGCATCTTACTACCATAAAATTATCCTTTTAGTACACCGATAAGGTATTTTTTATTTATCAAGTTTAAGTATCGTCAAAACTTGGTTGAACCTTTTTTTTTAATTATATTTGGTTTAGGCTTTTGGTGTGTTGGTTAAGTTTTTATTATTATCAAGTTTTAAGTATTATTGGGGTTGGGTTGAGATTTTTTTTAATAAAGAAGTAGGAAGTTGTATTAAAGAACAGAGTTACAGAGATGAACTTGAATGTAATTTACAATTGCACTAGGGGGAGTACCCCCCAGAATTTTTTGTAGCCATAGATGCCAACAGATGAGCTACTTGATTTCCTAACCGAAGGACATGAGTGTATTTTACCTCCCTCATAACTTGAGATATCTCTCTAACCTCTTGTATATAAATGTCAGTCGTTGCCAAAACAGGTCTAGCCCCACTCATAAAACTTGATTAGTGTGAGGGAATCACTTTCTGCTACTAGACATTAGAGCCCCATATCCCTTCCCCATTTAATACCAAAAAGAATAGCAGTCATCTCCATGTTTTAAGCTTCCATTATACCCTGCATTTTCCAGCATTTTGCTGTCAAAAAACCACCCTTGTCATCTCTCGACACAGGACCTATACCTGTACAATGTCCTTCATTATGCCTCCTGCTGTCAACGTTGATCTTCAAGAACTCATGATCTAGTTTCCTCCACCGTGGGTGCAGTTCCCGTTATACTTCTTTTTTAGGTTTGATCTTTTCTAAGAATTACTTTTGCGATGTATTGGGTTATCAGATTTTCGTTTTGAGAAATTTTCATCTCTTGTAACATTTTTTTATTATCATGGGCATGTTTGTTTAACACAAAACTTTTCACTCTCCCTGTGGCTATTCTATTTTTTTATTTATTTTTCTAATATTTATATACATCTACTCTATCTTTCAATCATTGCTACACAACTACTTATAGAACTAGTCTATCTATTTTACATCATTTTTTAAATTTCTCATCATTATCATTATCAATTTACATCATTTACTTCTAGTTCAAAAACTTTTATATTTTCTTTTTCTTTCGTCCACGGTTTTTCCACTGTATTAAATAACTTTCTACGTAGATATATGTCTGCAGCTCAATGAGGAGGGCAGTGGTTGGGGAAGATAAATGATTTGCATGAGATCTCTTTTGCTAAATTCGATCAAACAGTGGCTATGCTATGATCGAGGATCATAGCCTGCTAGCTGATGGCGAGGATCGCAGAGGACCGGGGCGATCAAATCCCAAGTATCTTGATGGGAAATTTTACCACTTTAATGAATTACTTACTGTAGACACCCTTCCTTTAAGACTCAAAAAAATACACATATATCTGGATCAAGATCCGATAACTCGTGAAAATGCAAGTTATTATAGCTCATTTCAGACTAGTTTCGCAGAAAGGACAGGAAGCTAACAGATTGTGAATGTGACAAGGGATGAAGAAATGTAGGTTGGTGCCCCGGCGCCAACCTAACGCCACTTCACCACCATGCAGAACACTCCAGAACTCCCTTTAGTCAGCGAGCTTCCAGAGAGTTGGTACCTAGGCGCCACTACACCACCATACAGAAAGACTCCAGAACTTCCAAGGAGGAGCACCAAAAATCACTGCTGACTCCAGAACTCCCAGGGAGGAGCACCAAAAATCACTGCTGGATCCAAAGTCATCGGATTGTTGAAAAGATGAAAAGCTAGTTAGGCCATCTTGAGAACAAGCGTATATGCTGGAATGAATAGTTGTCAATGGAAGTTTTTAAGCTCATTAAGGGTATGCTTGGAAAGTAATAAAAAACATTTTGTTGAAAAGTCCGGAGCATGATTACATACAATATCATAGATTTTAAGTTAAAATATAATATTTATTTATTTTATTTTTTCTTCATAAATATATTTTTCTAATTGTATTTAATCTATATATCAAGTTTTTTCATTTTACAGTACATTTATATATTTATTTTTATTTCTGAAAAATCATCAATTTCAAGGGCATTTATGTTATTTTTCACCCATTAAAAAATATGATTTTGAAAAATCAAAAAATATGTAAAAGTATTATAAAATGACAAAACTTTATATATAGATTGAATGCACTTAAAAAAAACATGTTTATAATGAAAAATAGAAATATAACTATTTGTAAAAATAAATTAATATTGTATTTTAACCTGAAATACATCATGTTGTATATAATTAGGCTCTAAAAAAATTTTAGTATAGAAGTTGTTAAATTGGTAGAAAATGATGTGAAGTGATAGAGAGATAATAAAATTAAAATAGATAGGTTATTTGTATGGATAGTTGTGTAGAAATAATTGAAAAATAATGATAGTTGTATAGAAATATGTGAAAAAATAATTTTAAAATATGGTAGTTACGAAGAGTAAAAGTTTTAGATTTAAAAATTTTATATTTTAACAAACACACCCTAAATATATTCGAAATTAGAATTAAAAGTAACAGATACATTTAAAATTGACCTTTTTGTTTGTGAAATCGTACATTTTATCATGGATTTCATGATCGCTTTAAAATATTTGTAATAAACTGCTAAGATCATTCATACATTTAATAAAATGTTGGTAATATATTATATTGTAAGATCATCCTTCTATATAAAAAGAATGTTTAAGATAATATATGTTGGATTAATAGCTTTAAAATAAATACATAAATCAAGCAATTTTATCAAATTTAATTTTTCTTATTTTACTTTTATCAAATAGGGTTCACATGCCGACCTAACGCAATGTTACGAGCACTGGGCGCGCTGCCTAGTTGGTGGAGGTTCGATCCTCCCCACCCTTGTCCCTCATTTTATTGTTGTGAGGCTTATTATAAGAATTTCCTCCATGTTGTAATGACATGGAATGTATTTAAATTGTAATATTAGTTGTCATGATGTATAAATTAAAAAAAATTCACTATTCATGAATATCCAATTTCTTAGTCATTTTTTATATATTTATATACAATTATCTTACTTTTTAATTATTTTTCACAACTATCCTATATATGTTAACTTTATTTTCTTTATTTCTCGTCATTAACTCTATTATATCACATTACTTTCCAAATCTAAATTAAACCATGTTGACAAACAAGCGAAAGGTAAAATACGAAAGAACAGATGATCTTTGTTAAGGTCGGCCTTATGGGGCTACTCTCATGACCAATAAAGAAAGAAAACTATGAAGTAAATTTATTATTGACATCTTCGTGTGAACCTCTTAAAACTCGAAATTTTGTCCTACGCTAAGATGCATGGTAAATAATGTTTGCATTTAAAAGTTTTAATTTTTAACCCGTTTTTTATAGATTAAAATATTTTTTAAAAAAAAAATTATACTTTCAAAACTTTTTTAAAAAAAGCAATGCGTCTTTCATAGTGTCCAATAAAAAGAAAAATTCTTTTTCATTGCATTTTCTATGAACTGAATTTAGTTTTTTTTAAAAGATATGCAGCAAACTTGTAATTTCAAAACGTACTCTCTTAGAGTTTCATGATGTTGAATCCATATAATTCGAGAAATATTGTAGACTCAAAACTACTCTTACTAGCATTTATTCCAGAATTGAGAAAAAACTCCCAATTTTATTCTGCAAAGATGCATGGCAACTAATGTTTGCATTTAAAAGTTGTAATTTTTAACCCGTTTTTTATAGATTAAAATACTTTTTAAAATTTTATACTTCTAATTTTTTTTTAAAAGCAATGTTAGCCTTTCATGTTGTAAAAAGAAAAATTCTTTTTCAATGCATTATTCTGTGAACTGAATTTAGTTTTTTTAGTAGATATGCAGCGAACTTGTAATTTCAAAACGGGTTCACTGAAAGAATTTTCATGATGTTGAATATAAATAACTTTTTAATAAATGAAACATAATACCTTTAACAGATTTAAAGTTTTTAGTAAAGACTTACATATCATAATATTGTTGATTTTTTAACGCATGCTAACAACTAATGCAAGGGATATATATCTAATGTGCATATATTTGAGCACTTATCCACTGGTGAAGCTCGTTTCAAAATGGGGCACACATGCATTTGTATATATTAATATTTTATACAATCATTTATCCACATAAAGAAGTAATAATTTAGGTATTAAAAATACAACTTTAAATTTATATAATTTTTATGGTTTAGATATTAAAAATACAACCTTAATACAACTTCAAATATATGTGATTTTAAATATAAAGGGTAAGATAAGAGAGGTGATCGGGTGCGGCCGGACACATGACTGCCCCCATGCATCCAGCCAAAAAACCTATTTTTTATTTTTTGATTTTTTTATAAACATATAAAACTAGGTGTATTTAACCCATAAATCAATTTTTACTATTTTTGGATGCTTTTAAGTCTTTTTTTATTTTTTAAACACAGTGACATTTTTATAATTTTCTGACTCAGTGGGTTACACAAGCAGATGCAGGGGACCCTATGCAGCCGGCTGTGTCGAATCACGGCTCTAAGATAAATCCTCATTATATGATCAGATGAGGCTCATTTATAACAAATTCAACCATGCAAGTGAATTTTCACATAATCAATTTTCTTCTTCTATATACATTTATTTGTGAATGATCCTATGCACCTCTATGAAAAACCCATTTTTTATTTTTTTTAAATTTTTTTATAAAATTATTAATCTAAGTTTATTTAACATATGTTTTAAGTTTTACAATTTTTAGAGATTTGTAAATATTTTTTTATTTTTGAAATAGGATTATTTAATTATTTTAAGTGAATAAAATACATTTGTTTTAAAAAAAATCAAAAAAAATATCAACAAATATTAAAAATGGTAAAAATTGACAAATAAATGAAATACACGTAGATTAACAATTGTATAAAAATTTTCAAAAAGTAAAAAATAGGTTTTTAACCAAGTGTACTGTATCCAAACCCATATTTATTAAAATAAGCTCACCTACCCTATCTATTGGGTTTATTTGTGATAGAAGTAGATATTTTTTTGTCATCTTATGGAAAGCTAATGTTGCAAGGTGTGCAATATATATCTTGGTCACATGAACAACAAAATAAAATGCAAACATCTATTGTTGAGGGAATGAAGATAAAGTCCTAATCTGAATTTCAACTTGAAACCCAACTCAAGTCCGAATTCTATTATAAATAGGGTTAAGGTTTAGGTTTACAATCCATCAAAAGAAAAACAAAAAAAAAAAAAGGTTTAGGTCTACAAACAGGATTAAGGTTAAGTTTTTAAAAATAAAATTAGGGTTGATTCCATGCTTGCATAAGCATTGAGTCATTCCTCATTACATGAGCAATGTTTCTTGATTGATCTATGTTACTGAATCGTCAATTGGCCTTGTTAGCCTGCATGCCTTCTTGGACAAGTTCCACTAGGACCACTACCACCCAATTACAATCCTTAAGAGATGTGACCAAACACATGTAAATTTTTCTGAAGTACAGGTGCCTAGAGACAATGCAATGCCAAACAGACCCTTAGTTTAGCTCTCGCAATTAAATTTAAACAGATAATGTAGCCCAATCGTGAGGTGACCTCTCCCGAAGAAGTTGATCAATGATTCTGAATACAAGAAAGAGGACATGGGAGCTTAAGAAATGCAGTTTGATAACTTCATTTTCCCTTTTAGATTTTCAGGCCTTTTTAAACAGACCTTAGCTGTAGCTGGAGCCTAACCACCCAACACGAGTAGAAAATGCAACAGCAATGCCCAGAAACACATGGTGAGGTAGGTGTTGTGAGAAGTCATTAAGCTAGCATTTCCACTTCTGCTGCTTATTAGTTATGATATAACTAATCAATTGATTGAGCAAGTAACTATATAATTTTCAAGTGAAGAAGAAGGAAATCTTGGGAAAAAGGAATTGAATGCCCTTGCCTCTTGCCCTGCTTGCTTTGGACGACTAGCTTAGTGCATGATGCAATTTCAATATGATCTATTAGTTGCATTTTTGTTTTAGCTTCCTGGAATTCTCACAGCAACATCTAAACAGCAATCATGTAATAATTTTGCAAAAAATCCAGAATCAAAGATTATTGAACAGGAGAAGAAATTAACAGAATAACACATCATGCTGGTAAGTGTAGTTTTGAGTCTACAATATTTGTTCCCAGTCGACAACTTTCTAGGATAAATTAACTCAAATAAGGAAAAGAAGGATCACATTGCTAGGCAATCGGGCAGGCACAAGAAGAGGAGAATCATATGTGATTCAGAAAAGGAAAGGAAACAAGGCTTTGACTTGCCTAGGGAAATTTGGGAACTTGGAGAGGTACCATTTCCTAGTGGCATAGCTCCTTCCCATTAAGTAGGCTAGAGTTCCAAATGCGAAAGCACAGGCAAAGATAGTTTGGGCAATGAATGCAATGCCAACAAATTCCACAATCTCAAACAGATAATGTGGACATATAACTAGGGAAAAGAAGCCCCCCCTTGGGATTTTGTACCCTTTGTCATCATCCTTGTTTCGGAGCTTTGCCAGGAGGCAATGATGGTAAAAGTTGCCAGTGATTCCAATGAAAAAGAGCAGAACACCGGGCAACAGCAGATCTACAGTGGGTGGAATTGGATTGTAAATCCCCTGAGTAAAGCGTTGTGCATAGATTGCATTCACGGTCGAAAGGAAATAGCTGAGAGTGATTAGAATGGCAGAATCAAGCATCATCCCTCCACTGTATTTGTGGACAAACAAGACCTATAAAACCACAAAAATAACAGCAACAATAAATAATATGTATGCTTTTAAAGAAAAAAGTAGTAAATGTTGGAGTATTAATAAATGATGGGGAGTGATCTTAGACAAACACTATCGTGTAGAAGTTTCAATGCAACCTCTTTTTTTTTTTTTCTCCATTTTCAAGAAGTTGTTTAAAATATGAATGATACACGATATGCATTATCAGACATACATTTATGATATCAAAAAACACATAAGCAAACACGCATGAATGCTACCACTGATGCTGATTTGCAAAAGAAACGTTGAATGAAAAAAGAGAATCGAGAGGTTGCGTGGAAGCTTGCATGCAATAGACTGTATTAGATTATCCTTTCTTGAAGCTGAAACACTTATATGCCGGTGTGATGGTAGTGGAATAAATTAGAATCATAACATGACATAATCCATGCTACAGATTGTGTGGCACAACACAATCCAGTTAAACTCATCCAATTGTGATTTTCTTTTTCTTGTATAAACAAAACAGGTATAAGTTGGAGCTGGAGCAGATAGTTTAGAGATGATCGAATTTCATTCATGGATTAGTGACCGTGCATTGTCATCAATTGATAGCCAACCGTTAATAAAGACCTGAAACGGAAACCCTAATAAGAAAGGGTAAGTAGAATGGATGGATGAAGTTGTCACCAGCTCGGAAAGTCGTTTCCTTGTCCATTAATTAATTAATGAAGTAGTGGGTGGAGAAGAGAAAGAGAAAAATAAAAGGATGAGATGAAATGGTGCATAGGAGGAAGGAATTAGTGAGGAGTGTAGTTTACCTCGAGAAGCCTCTTGAGGAAATGGAGGGCGAGAGCAGAGGAGAGAAGGAGAGATCTGCGATGGTGATGAGTGGAGAAGGTAGAAGCGAGGGCAGCGAAGAAGGCTGGGGCGTAGAGGATGAGCATCCCGTTTCTGCTGGACAGGGGGACACGAATAGGAGTAGGGCTAGCGAAGAAGAAGATGGTGGTGGTGGTGGTGGCGGTGTTGGCGAACTTGGAGTACTGAAGATGGTTTCCCCACACCTCCCCCAACCCAACCAGTGTCAATGATACGAAGGCCACGGCGGACATGGCGTTTACATACACAGATGGAGGCGGTGGGAATACAAATCTCCACCACATCCTCTCTCTCTCTCTCTCTCTCTCTCTCTCTCACCAGGGCCAGGATGGATTCCGAATTTCCGGTGGGTAGGTGTTCGATTCGGAGGCAGGCTTGTTTAGTAGCCGTCTATCTTTTCTCGCCTGGTATGAATGGGAAAATGGTCAACCGAAATAAAGTTTTTTCTAAATACAGGGTGTGTTTGGTTTGAGGTAAAAAATTTTAAGATAGAAGTTGTCACATTAATAGAAAACGATGTGAAAACGATGTGATATAATAGGAGTAATGATGAGAAGTAAAGAGAATAAAGTTAAAATAGATAGGTTAGTTGTATAGATAGTTGTGTAGAAATGATTGAAAAGCAGGATAGTTTGTATAGGAAAATGTGAAAAAATAATTAAAAAATAGAGTAATTATGGAGAGTGAAAAGTTTTAGATTGAAAAGTTTTGGTTGACATGTTTATATCTCAAACAAACACACACATAATATGTTTCACCATAATCATAAATATATCCACGACGTTTAAAAATTTTCAAATATAATTACTATATTTGGACAAAATTCCGGATATGCTCGCTCAAAATCCCGAATAAACCCGATCCGTCAACGTCGGTTATGTTAATTAACCGAGGTGTTGTAAAAACGTTTGGAAATACCCGGAATACCCCTGGGCCTGGATTCTCTTCGCCAATCACGGAGATGCCATGGCCTTTTACAGTCCTCCATTTTCTCCTCTGCCACAAGCTGCAGACGACTGTCCTTCCCATCAAAAATTCTCACAATCTGCCGCATGCTAGCCCCAGTCTCGCCAGCTTCTCACCCTTGCAGTCTCCATCCAACCTCCAATCTACCAACTCCACTGGCGCCCTTTTTCTCGGCCCCCAGTTCGCGGATTTTCTCCGCCAGCAGCACCTCTGGCCACCCGCTGCTCATGGAGGTAGAGGATGGCAGTAGCGAGGGATTTGACGATCCTGCCGGTCTTGAAGAAGAACAGATGTTGCCAGAGGAGAGAGAGACTAGTGGCCCCAATGGTATTTTTCAAACAATCAATTGGTCGGCCCTGATCTTGTGATTTATAGCTGCAAGCGATCGGATCTGGAATGGGTGTTGATGGCAGCCATGGTTGCTCTGCTGAAGATGATGGAGCACCGTCTTTTGGTGCTCCCCCTGTGCACCCTGCAACCATGCACATACAGTTAGTTTAAATTATCCGAATTATCAAAAATAATTTGTAATTTTTCCCATATAAATTGAACAGGTTACAAAAAAAAATTCATCTGTTTTATACCTATTTGATTTGTAAGATTATTTAATTCCAAGTGGATAATATATTTAATTATTTTATACACTTGAATAAAAAACAATTGCTGACTGTAAAGAGGTTTAAAATTTAATAAATAATGATTTTATAAAAATATAATTTTTCAATAATCTCCACATAAAATCTTTATTTAAACATATCTATTATTAGAAGTGCGAAAATATTTTTTTTTTTTATAAAAGGAAACACCCTATCACACACTATCCTAGAAATGATCTAGGGAGGAGGGAAAGTGCGAAAATATTTATTCTATAAATATATGTGCATACATATTCTGCACTATTCTCATGGGCATTTTAGTCATTTGACTTGTTTTCTGACATCGTTTTTTCACGTCAGTAACGGAGTGGACATATTCAAAAAATTTTATAGTGGGTATATCTAAGATTTATAAAACATAATGGGTATATTTAAGATATATTTAAGATTATACTCAAAAGTAATGTGTATATTTGAGAAAAACCCATTTTAATATGAAAACAAAGACCTCGATACACTTTCATCAAAAAAAAAAGAGCTCGATACACTTAGATTAACAGTTTTATGGAAAAAACTTTCAAAAAATTTTGTAATAAATTAAATATACCAAAGCGCACCCAAGTACATTTAACAATATCCCTAAAAACAATGACTAATAAACTGGTTTTGATATTTCATTCCAAAAAGCCACCTTTTAAAAGTGCTCCAAGGGAAAGAGCACAGTGCTCTTCAAAGTTCGGCTCCGCATCCACCCATGCACCGTATGCCTGCCACGATCCAACGGTTGGAAGTCCTCCTGCCGTAACGAACAATGGATCAAAGGATTCCCAAGATTAGCTTCTGTATAACAAGGGGGGCTCTTTATGATGTTATAAATATTTAATAAATTATATATTCATAAGTATTTTTATTTATAATCCCTAATAGGCTAATACTATATGTTAAATTTAGAATTTATCACTACCAAAACATATAGAAAAAATAATAAAAGACTTCTACAAGATATATTAACTAAGCACAAATACATGTAAATAATTACCTTTTTTGAAATACATATATATATATAGAAGAAAGGTGAGGAGGCACATACGTTTGTTGATATCAACCTTTCTCCCAATCCTCTAAGAAAAAGAGAGCGTTTCACCATTTATCTGCCTTCGTTGATAAATCTTCCTTTCACTCATACTTCCCGACGTGAAGGTCAAGGCAAGGTTACCAAGGAGAACGACATACAAAACTAGCATGAAAACAAACATAACTTGTAAAAACGTTGGATGCAACGAAACAAAAGGAAGAATGCAAAAGCAAAACATACAGCACAGCGGTAGGCAAGACGAGGGGAAGTAGCTCAATTTTTACACCCTTCACTAATCAAACAAGCCAATCACAGTCGATTGTCCATGCATGATTCATCTCAACAAAAATCTATTTTTTTTAGCCCACACTGACAAAGAATAATATTCTTTTCCCTGTGCTTGATACAAAAACCAATCCCAGTGCCAAGTCACTCAAAATGAGATGCACCCAAAACAAAAAAGAAAAAAAGAATGCCTGTGCAAAACAAGACAACAATCAAGCGGCCACATTTACTCTACAATGCTACAGCACCCGTAGGCTCGAGGCATTTTTAATGCTGAGATAGCAGATGGTCTCTGGTTATGCATCTCCACAGCCTCAGGCGAGGCATCCCTTCCATCAGCAATAGCAGCCCCAGGCTGTTCACCTTCGACCCACCCAACATGTACCTGCCAGTCACAATTTCAATATCAATCCAAAGGTTGGTCAGCCAGCTAGCCATCAACAATCATCAATTGACAAAAATTCAATCCAACTGCAACTCAGCTTACTTGCTTCTCTGTGGCTTTCTTCTCCATGGCACGAACGACAAGACCCACTGTCAAACACATTTGCAACAACCACACCAAAAGCGTGTCAGAAACAGAAGAAATCCAGAACATAATACGCAGTACCGGTTCATGCAAATGCTCAAATGGACTATGGAATAGGTTGGTTCAACAGTCGCATTGTCAACAATTATGCACATCATGCATGGCTGGTCACTCTTGCATCTATTCAGAAAATCCGACATGGAAACTGAGAAACTGGCACAAACTTCACTCTTGTTCATCTAGCAACATTGTTCTAGCCTGCAATTGAAAACATACCCACAAACAACTGCTAATGAAATGTAGCCACCTCCCAAGCACCAATAAAGTGCAACAACCAACCTCCCATTTCCTTATCCGAATGATGCAGGAAACATTGGACCCCATGGTCGGTCCATCTTGATTCAAAATGGAGGTTTCTTATCTCTGTTCATGATAATCGTCTTGGGCTGGACCACTTAATACATTTTAACAGCTTGGTTGTATTGACCATGCTATATGGTAAAAGTGTTAACCAGATCGATTCATGGACAGAAATCCGCTCATCACATGTTGCCCAATATGAGCAAGTGAAAAAAATTGCTAATGGAGGTACGATTGATACAAAATATTAATTTACCAAAATTTTGGTGATGATTTTACTCTCTGAAAGCAGTACGGATGGCTTCCAAAACATACGATAGAGCAAAAATACTTGGACAAAAAACAAAAATCTTTTTTGAGAACACACTGATGATCCACATCAGAATCAAGAGTTGACAATACATGGATCAGCATAGTATTGGCTGTTTAATTTCATTAGCCAGGGCAGTATTTTAGCTTCAAGCTTAACAGTAATTGTAGCAAAAGTTGTGTTCCTTTGTACATCTAGGATCATATGGTATGCCTCCAAACAGATCTTCACATGATGCATAAGTTGAAATAAATATTCTTGTATGGTGGAAGAGTTATGAGTTGACAAGAAATAGAATTATTTTTCAAATAGTGATACTGATACAGAATGATGGAGTTCCAAAAGTAACCCATGGTAAACATACAATGAGCAACAAAATGAACTGATACCTACACGTGATGGAAAAGAACCAACTAAATAAAAGTTGAGGACTAGGAGGATCTCCAGTAAAACCTGATAACATCATGTAAACAGCAAAAAGAGGAAAGCAACTGTTGCCTGATAGAACAACATAATGCATTCACCATTTTAAACTAACATCACTGATGTTGACCACTACCTATCCGCCTAAAACAATGTCGCTAAAGACAACAAGGATCAATTTCCACTTCTATCTATCAAGTCAAGCATATGATCACCCGACCATCCACTGACAACCAACAAAGCTGTAAACTATCCTGTCAACAAGGAATTGTTTGTTCTCTTTTCTGTTTTTTTTAAAATAAAGCAAGAAATAAAAACCACAAAATTAGGCATAAGTACCAACGGAAAGAGATGATACTATGATCTGAAAATACCTCAACCTTTTAAATAACATGAAAATTATTTTCAATGTGATGTTAACTCAACTTGTAAATTGCCTACTTCGAAGTCAAGGCACCAAAGTGTAGATCGACGAAATGGTTGAGCAGAAAATTTAGTTCAGAAGAACATCCATGAAAATGCTGGAGGGACGGAGAGTGCTCCAGCAGATGTATGATAAAATTAGCCAACAAAAGTTTGACTTATCTCAAAACAGTTTTGCTAAAAATACAAGAAATTCCTCTATTATTACTTTTTTTTTGTCAGGATATACTTCAATGGTACTAGTAACATTAAAGATTTCATCAGTACATCCCCATTTTCGGTCCAACTTGATGGTTAAAACCAAAACGTTTAACATCATTTGTTTTAGCTTGGTGCCACATTTCAATAAAATTCTTGGGTAGGATATACCAACTTTAAAATATTTATAATCATATATGAAATAAAAATCATTTAGATCTATTGTCATAATAATTCATTAAGGGTGTGTTTGGAAAGTGATAAAACTTTTGAATAAAAAATTTTTAGTATAAAAGTTGTTAAATTGGTAAAAAAAAAAATGATATGATATGACAGAGGTAATGATGAGATATAAAAAGAACAAGATTAAAATAAATAGGTTAGTTGTATGAGTAGTTGTACAGAAATGATTAGAAAATAGGACAATTGTATAAAAAGATGTGAAGAAATAAATTTTAAAATATAATTATGAAGAGTGAAAAGTTTTAGTTTGACATTTTCTTCAAATTGCCAAACACACGCTAAATCATTTATTGATATAAAAAGAATGCTCTAAACAGTATAGATATTGCACTGATAGTTCTGAAATAGATATATATATATATATATATATATCCAGGTTGTTTTTGGTAATGGGTAAAAATTGTCAAGTTAAAACTTTTCACTCTCCACAATTACCCTACTGTTTAATCATTTCTTCACATTTTTCTATACAATTACCCTACTTTTCAATCATTTCTACATAACTACCCACGCAACTAACCTATCTATTTTAACTTTATCATATCTGCTCTTCATCATTACCCCTATCATATCACGTTATTTGACAACTTCTACTCTCTAAAATTTTTCATCAGAAGTTCTATCCATTCCCAAACACACCCCTAATCATTTTGTTACGTTGATTTTACACATTAGTTAAATGGGACACATGAAAACATTTGATTAGGATGAAATTTTGAAAGGAATCAAAGGCACTAGAAGAAGGCAAAAACTTGATAATTAGAGAGAGAGAGAGAAGGCAGTGAGAAAACAAAAACTTCTATCATTTCTATTATCAACTAAACTTAGACAAATTTCTTGCAAGCTAAGGAGATTAATTTCTGTCATATTAATCGTAAATTTAACTCGAAAAATTTTTCTTGCAAATTATGGAGAATAGTGAAGAATATTTTGGAATACTTGCAACAGAATGCACATAAAGTATTAATGAAATACTTAAAATATTGGAAAACATGCAAATTGCAAAATATTAATGAATACCAGCAATAGCTGGTCAAAGAAATTTTACATTTGTGGGCCAATAGTTCCCATATAGGCCTGACAATATAAAAGGGATGGCTGATGCATACAGCTATGACGCATTATAGGATCCAGACAGAAGCATCCGTGTACCTAGTCTTACCCTTGTTTTTTAGAAAGAGATTGTTTTCATATAGGGCCAACAATGTAGAAGGGCTTACTGATGAATAGAGCTTCAACACATTGCAAGGTCCAGATGGGACCATCCACATAACAAGCCTTACCCTTGTTTTTAGAAAGAGATTGTTTTCTGTGACCCATGCCTATGCTGGTCTCAAAAGCAACTGACTCTTGTTGTTGTGCCCATAGTTGTTAAAGGCATACCTCCACTCAACAGCTCAAGGTTCAAACAAGCATGCCTCTTACACCCAATTCAAATTGCTTAGAAATATCAAAGCTTTCAGCATGCAAATAAAGTCTGACTGTTCCCATGTCACCCCTTTTTTTTTCAACTTAATCAAAGTTGAATAAAAATAGCGAAGTTGCTTATTGTAGCCTCTTTCATGCAATATTGAATCATTGACCCATTCAACTTACATATTGAATGTTGTAATAATGAAATTGAAAATGGTAGCAGAATTGAGTTGTGAAGAATAATAGGAATCTCATTTGTAAGCAGAAATCTAAATAGACATCCATGCAACAAAACAACAGTGATCGGTTCATTTATCCAAAATTGCACCATAACACGTATTATGTCATTTAACCTCCTGAAAGAAAGTACTTGCATTAAATCTGACGAAGTTTCTCACAAGTAACTTTACACAAATTTTTTCCAACCTTGACAGCACCAGCTGTTATGGCCAACAAACTCAAAAAAAAAAACACACACACACACACACTCACACTAAACATAGCCTAAATGCCAAAAGAATTGCACATTAAATGAAAATCTGGACAAACGATGATTATTTAGAGTAATGTGAATAAAGACATAATAGATAGGCCTTTATACGAAAACTTGTGAAATAATGATTTTTTTTAATACAGATCACATAGGGAAAAAGTATGTTAGGTAGGCGAAATTTTTTTCAATTTCTTTTTCATATTACCAATCATCGCTTCTGGAGAGCTCATGGAACATAGAATCTTGATAACTCTTTCGAGCAAGTGCTTTGGAATAATTAAGTGGGCAAATGATTCAATGGAACCAGGTTGCATAGAAGTATCCATACTACCCCATGTTTTTTAACTTTTAACTTATTGTGTTCAAATTTAACCCATTTACTTTATTTAATACCATTCATTTTTATCATGTTAACAAAAATTTTCATTAGAAACTTAGTATTTAATTAAAAAACTAGCATCTTTTGAAAGTGAATATATATATATATATATATCTACTATTTTTTAAAAAAAAATGTCGAGGGTAAATATAGTGTATAAAAATTTTCTGTGCATTTGTTTTTTGGAATTACTTACAAATGTGTATGGATAAATATGACAAATGGTTTAGATTTGAGAAAAAACATTTTTTAAATAAAACAGGTTCCATGCAACTGGTTGTATTGAATCGTTCTCCTAAATAAGCACCAATCTTAGTATTAACCCCCAGGTTTACACTGTAGATAGCTTCTAGGCCTCCTATAGCACCAAAAACTAGGCAACATAAAAGCAAACAATGAAGTACTTGCCCTCAATCTATCTAAATAAATCCAAAGAAGTTCACCAATTTCACCTTTTCACCCATTAATTAACAAGAGATAGGCATTCGCACATATAGCAATGTCTCCTAGGCTAATTTATAGACATGAGATTGAGGAGGCCACTGTCTCTTGAATTAAGTCTCCCCCAAACTAATTTTATCATCCCTTGATTTCCAACCTGCAACAGTTAACAGCAATTCTGATGACCGATGAAGAACAGATGAGTAAAGAAAGCATATGCTTTAGACTGCTGAAAAGAAAAGAAAAGAAACAAAGCCAATCAAGCAAGCTGCGGCAAATAAAATTCTTTCTTTGTATAAGGAAACAAAGGAGGCTAGTATGCATCTACTAAGTCATACCTTCAGCATGGATATGAGGGAAAAACCACTGGTTGTTGACGTCTTCTTCACAGATACCCTCTTTGCGGGCGGCATCTCCTTACATAGCTGCTGTGCTATTTCCCTCAGCAACACCAGCTGCGCTTTCTCCGTCCGCATTGAAATGATCGCTTGCCGCATTGACTCTCTGTCCGCCTCAAGTGCCTGAAGCCTCAAGTATAACTTCTTGACATCTGTGTCCATCCCATCTGACTGTGGAATAGCTTCATAGTCATCATACATCCTCGTGGTTGCTTTGGTTTGCACAGGATCAACAATGCATTCCTTGTCACCCAAATCATCCCCACATTCAGATGCACTGTCACCCTTTCTCAAGTCAGCGTCCGTGAAGTCTCCTGACGGCTCGATGCTGCCAATGACAACAGTCCTAGGAGTTTCTGATGTATCTTGAACGGGAAACGAACTGCGGCTGTCGGTGGAAAATCTACTAGGGTGCCTAGGAGACAGCCCAACAGCCACCTTCTCTACAAAATTCCTAGTACTAGGATAAGCCTCAGAGTTGTTTCGGCTGCTAGCCGTGCCCTGTTCCAGTTGCTGTATTCGAAACTCCAAATCCTGCAGGCACTGGCGAGGGGTCTCCCCAGAAGGATACTTGTCAAGATCAAAGGCCGGCTCATGATCATCATCATCATCATCAGGAGCAGGCTGCAAGTCCGAAACGGTTGGACCATATGGATCGCATTTCAGGGGCGGGTAGTTGAAGGAGGAGGTGGGGAAGTCAAAAGGAATGTCCTGCTGGGGAAGGTCTCCTCCTACGCAGGCCTCATGCTCAGTGCATCCAAGACTCAACAACCGATGCCTGTAAGCCTGGATCTCAAGGGTGAAGGATTGAATGAGCTGGTCGCGCTTGAAGAGAACATCCTCGAGGGCGAGGAGCTCCTGCTGGTCATGCGCCATCTTCTCCTCGGCGAACCTCTTGAATTGGCGGGCCTCCATCTGGACCTCGGCCTTCTCCCTCTGGAGGCGCAAGATCATGGACATGGTCTCATTGGTGGCAGAGGTGGAGGCGCTGCGCTCCTCATCGAGTTCCAAGTAGAGGTCTTGTATCGTCTGCTGCTGCCTGGAGAGGGCCTCCCGGAGGGCAGCGCACTCATTCTCGATCTCGACACGGGCAACGCAGGCATCGAGGCCATCGTCAGCAATCCGGTCCAATTTCCTTTTGACAGATCGTTTCCAGGAAGACTGGGAACAAGAGAGGCAGAGAGAGGAGGGAGAGGAAGAAGAAGAAGAAGAAGAATCTGGTGGGGATTGCGAGTCCATAAAAAACCTAGGAAGAAGTAGGCAACAACTTTTTTGGAGGAACAGAAAAAAAAATAAAAAAATGAATAGAGAGAGCAGAAGAAATCGGGGCGGAAGGAGAAGGAAACTTTTGTTCTGGCGGTCTCTCTCCTTCCTTCTGTCCTTCTCTCTCCGCCCTTTCTTTGCTTTGCGAGAGAGAGAGGGGGGGCGAGAGAGAGAGGGGGGTGAGGCTTTTCTATGCTCGTGTCGCGTAGTGTCGTTCGTAACCTTGTACGCCTTTACCTAGCCCTGCTTCCCGCCCTCTGATGCGCTTCTCCCGCCTCGCCTCGCCTCGCCTCGCCTCGCCTCTTGTCTTGTCTCTCACCCACCACCCTCACCTCACCTTTCAACCATCCCTGTCCATAGCCTAATTAAAAGATTATTATTATTTTCTTTTTCACAATAACATAGAATGACTGGAGAGGAGAGGAGGTGATGAGTAGCTAATCCTATTTCTTAAGAGGACTAATCTAAAATCATTAGTTGTCACATGGCCCACCTTATTCCCCCCCCCCAAAAAAAAGGAAAAAAGTGCTGTTTTTGTTTTCTTTTTCCTGATTCGAGTTGGATTACAAAATTGTGTTTGTGTAATCCCATTCATACAAACAAAACATGTGCGACGGACGAACGATGGAAATGGAAAAGTCCAAATTTCACTTTGCGCGCGTACAACATATGCCGTTGCTTCTTTCCATGCGCATTGGAATATTCTATTCCACTGCCAGTCCAGAATCCAGATGAACTGGTGGAAGCTTGTGGACTGATGTGGCTTTTTTTTTTTTTTTTGAGGACATTAATTAATTTTCATAATCTTCTTTATAACATCATCTCTAAAAGGAATCCTTGCTGCTCATCTCAAGGGTTGCCCTCAAGGAGTTCTTGTCCAAGATTCCAAAAAGACTCCTCACACAAAATCTGTTAATGGCCTGCGTCTGTATATATCCTCAAATTTTCACACATTTTTACGGTTTTCTTTTTTCTTTTCAGATCTGCTATCTCTCTTGTATTCGTTTTGGATTATTACAAATAAATCCATTTAGGAAATTTTGCAAGAATCGACTATTTATTATAATAACTGCAAAATCCTACTAATAATAATAAATTATATTATAGTCATTGTACCTTTCTGCCTGGGCTGATATCTGAGTCAGGCCCAACATCAAGAAAAGTCAGTGCAAGGAGACAAGGGATCGTGATTTCCTGCACCCGGGTGCATTAAACCCATTTTGACCCATTTTTTAAATTTTTTTTGAACATTTTTTGATAAAACTGTTAATCTAAGTGTATTTAACGTGTGTATCAATTTTTATTATTTTTGGAGTATTTTAGATATTTATTTTTTATTTTTAAAAATCAGTAGTATTTTAGTAATTTTAAATTTCCTAAAATGTCACTGATTTTTCAAAAATTAAAAATAAATATCTAAAATACTCCAAAAATAATAAAAATTGATACACACGTTAAATACACTTAGATTAACAGTTTTATCAAAAAATGTTCAAAAAAAATTTTAAAAATGGGTCAAAATGGGTTTAATGCACCCGGGTGCAGGAAATCACGATCTGGAGATAAGCCCAAGCATTCTAGTGATGATATGGCAGTTTTGGAGTCATTCATTTTGTTATGTCATAACTTGACCATGTTAACTCCGATTTTATAATTGTGTGGAATTATAAATTTTTATAATTATTTTTACACTCTAATTAGGGAAGGATAAATGAAAAATCTAGAATTCGTGAAAACTGAGAAGAATTTGTAATAAATGCAAATCCTAAATTTGATTAATAAATTGATAAGAGAATGAGGTGAATTTTTATTAATGAAAATTTATTTTGAAAAAGATGCAAATATTAAACACAAAGCTATTTTGTAATTATTGAAAGAAATGAAATATTTGGATATTAAGTTGTGCAAGTCATATTATTTTGAAGATTAAATTATGTGAATTATGAGTCTTAATATAAATTTGCAATTTCACCTATTAAAAAATGGGGGAAGATATAATAACTATTAAAATAAATTAATAAGCATTAAAGGAGAGCATTGGCGGATAAGCGTTGGTGAGTAGCAACGCACTTTTAAAAAGTGCGGAAGTTCCACATAACGAGAATGCATGAAGATAGAAAGACAAAAACGGAGACTTTTGAGTTGAGATTTTGAAGAAAAGTTGCGAAATTCTCAGATCCGTTCCAGTAAATCCCTCCGTGGGCACGCCGATTAGGTAAGTGGAGATTTTCATACTTTATTGTTCAAGATTTAATGAAAATTTTAAGCTTTTGCAATTCATCCACTTTTTAAAACTTTATAGATTCATAAAAAGAAAAGTATTAGACAAATCTATATTAAATAAGGAACCCAAATATATATAAAGGAAAAATTCGAGCTCGTTTGGGCAGTTTCCGCAGCTGTTGAAATTCGACAGAAAGCAGAGAGACGGAGCAAAGTGGAGAAAGAAGAAGAACTACTGCGATGTTGACTTTTGATGAAAATTTTATAGAAAATCCCTTTTGAATTTACGATTTGGCAAAAAGATACCTAATTTGAAGAAATTATAGAAAAACTCAATTCTTGAGGAAACATTTGCAAGAGATCCTAAAAAGAGTATTATAGAATACCCTCTTGATTTATGAAGAAATTTCATAAGAAGAGTTTCACAAAAATTGCAGAAAGCCCCTCAAAAATAAAATATTTTGCAAAAATGTCTTATATTGGCTGAAAATTCACAGAATAATTTCTGAAAAATATTTTATATAAAAAACTCATTGTCTGAGCACTAGAAAATGCAGGTAGTAGCTCATGCTAACAATACATGGTGACCCGTGAGCCGTTAAAATTGTTTTTGTCATAATTTTTAATATCGATGTCCGATTTTGATGTTCCAATTATCAATTTCTATGTTTTTGTACATTCTAAATTCATTGGATGGATTAGATTATCTATAAAATACTATAATTAAAATATATCAATGGCAGATTTTAATGGTGGAGATTTCACATGATTACGACCCATTAAGATGATAATAGAGACTTCTAAGCATTAAGCTTAGCATTTAGCACTTGTTGTAATTGAGATAAACTTTCCAAGTTGATATAAGTAAAATTTTACTAAATTGAAAGGACTATCTTTGTTAGATGATAATCTAAGCATGGTGAAATGAAAGAAAGTATAATTGGTACCATTATTGAGTAATAATATGATTTAAGGATAAATATTTGGATTAAAATGGTTATTGCTGACGACAGTGATGTGATCATAATTATCATGTTTAAATCCACTTGATATATGAACATGGTTATCTGATAAATTTTGAGTAAAACGAAATGTTGTAGAATTTTGTAAATTTCAAATAATTAGACTTATAAAATTTATTATTAGGGAAAATTGATATTAAATAGTGGATATGAATAATAGAACAAATGATTAATTTTGAAAGAATATTATTATTTCAGTGAACGAGTAAAAGTAAAGATACATCACATCTAAGTGGATTGGAATGAAGTATGAGGTAAGTAAGACTTTGCTTTCAATTGATTTAATTATTTTGTGCATTTACCAGGCATGTATGTTGGATGCCGATGATTTATATTTTTATTGAAATGGTTAAATTTGATTGAAGGCATAATTTATTGAGATACCGAATTCGGAACTTGATTTATGAATTGTGCATGCTAACATTATATTTTAACATATGTATGTGTGCATTGAATGCTAGCATTATCATGTGTCATGGCTGAAGATGTTGATTGAGAAGTATTATTTGTCATCACCGATGACGATCGGTGACATACCGCTAGGGGTGTAAATCGGGTCGGGTTGACTCGGGTTGAGACAAATACAACCCTAACCCATCTTGTAAAATCCCAACCCAACCCTACTTTTCACACATTAACCCAACCCTATTTCAACCCACCTCAAATCGGTTCGGTTCGGGTTAGAAATCGGGCTAATAAATTACACATATTATCAATGCTAGTTAAGCTTTTGTTCGCACAAATTTCTAAAATAACAAAAGTAATGATAATTATAAAAACAATAAGGGGCTCGAATGGAAAGCAAATAAAATGAAATCTTTCGTTTCTAAAAACTTATTTCTGATTTTTAACACATACATACATTTTTCCCTTGCTCAATGGAATATAATTTGCAAAAATGAGAGTATAGGATACAAGGTAGGAATTTTTAAAAAAAGTCAATATTAGCAAGCAAATACTACAAGAGAATACATTTTTTGGTAACTTTTATTAGCATCCAAAAATTTATTATTAACAAGAAAAATGCATATGCAAAAATCGGGTTGGGTCGGGTTGACCGACCCCCAACCCAGCTCAAACCGTTTTTAAAATCGGGTCGGGTTGAACCCGATTTTCAAAAACCGATTTTTCAAAACATCAACCCAACCATGATATAAATCGGTTCGGGTTGATGCGGGTTCGGGTTGAACCCGACCCTATTTACACCCCTACATACCGCTGACTGGGGATGGGGGTATGTGTGGCACCTGGAACCGGGGTGCCTAGAAGCCTTACTCCGGAATCTTGTCGATTGGTAAATGTGAGTTAGGATTGTTGCCCTGATCACGCGACGGGTTCTTAATTGGATCTCGTCCAAAAAAAAAAATTTCTTTTCATTCGTCACTTAAGCGTACACTTTATTCATAATAGACTCATCCATATCATCATAAGACCATTCATATCTTCTTTTTATTGAAATAATTCACATAAGTACAATCATGTTTGTAATATCCATAAAATATGTCTTCAACATGATTATCATACATTTGTCCCTTTGGACGCATATATAGAACTGCAATTAAATTCGCAGGTCATTTCTACCTGACATCCTTTATGAGTCAGCTCCATAGCCTGTTTGTCATTTTGAAAACACAAGTGAGTAATAATACTCAGTAAGCAAGCTTTTTTCTTTGGCAAGTAAACATTTTTCTTTTATTCAAATGCATTTATTCTCATATGATAGGAGACACTTACCAAGTGATCAACTACCAATGGAATAGAAACCTTTTCATAAATGTCATTTCATAAACATTGAATGTGCAAATGCTTCCTTTCCATTTCTGACATAGACCTTCGTGTATGGGTACGCTAGCCCAGGAAATATCTCACATAGCATGGTCCAATACGCCGGCTCTCTCTCTCTGACTTGGCCTCGTCAAGGGGGACCTTGTGTCTTTTACCTTGATTAGCCTACATGGTCTCCTACATGCATGACTTTTGATTTTCCCGGCATTATATACCTCTTACACCAGGTGATTTACCATTCTCATGTAGAGAATTATTTGCACCATCTCTTTTTGAAACATTGTTTCGATAAAACATCATGTAAACGTTTTCATACTTATGTATTTCATAAAAATGTAATGCATTCATTCATACATGACTTTCCTTTACCTCCACCCTCTTGGGAGGACATCATCGACACACAGCCCTTGCAACTCGGCAATAGTGAAGGGGGATCCCCGATTCGCTTACTACTTCCACCAAAGCCTCTTTCTTGTGCACAATGTTCATACATACATATGCCGGCATGATATGACCATAAACTTGATAAAAATCATTTGAGAAGCAAACAAACATTTATTATTTCAAACATTATAGGAGTGGTCATCCTTAAACATATTTCATAATCATATTTGCAATCATTTGCAATATTTGAAAAGCCATTTCAAAATAGAACTTGCTTATCTCCTCAGTCCGTGTCCTCCATCTTTTCCTTTCCTTTTCCTATACAAAAAAAAATGATATTTTATCTATATCATTTCATGTCTTAGTTTGCTTCCCATGCATGCTTTATAATCATTCATTACCTCATTTCTATAAAGGTGAATCTTATAAAGATATTTGGTCGTCACTTCCTCATATGGATTTTTTTATCCATAAATTCCTTTAAAATCCCATCTTTAAGGTATAAATATAAATATTAAATTTCTCCAAAAATCACGCTGTTTACTGTTCATAATTACTGTTCATGTCACTGTAGCATATTACTGTAGATAATTACTGTTCACGATAACTGTTTATACGTATTATTCACGATTACTGTTCACCCGAGGTTACTGTTCACAGCGGCGTGGGTTACTGTTCATGAGTTCCAAAAATTGACATTTTTCCAAAAATAAAAAATACCATGACATAGCTTATGTCTAGTATATCATGGAAAATTCATAAATTATGAATTTATCATCATTAACTTGGCCAAATAAATCATTTTCTCCATATACTAAAAATCAACATAATTTCACTTAAACATAATCCTTAATTTCAAAAATCATGAAATTAATATATCATCATTCCAACATTATATTTATCATAATCATTCATCCCAATATCATCATTTATCAATTTTAGAGCATTATTTACACATATCATATGCTATCTTCTCGAATGTTCTATTTTTGCTCTAAATTTTCGATGTTTCGGCATAATTTCAATTAAGCATTATAAATTTATTTACTTTCTCATGCTTAGGCATTATTTAAGCATGATTTTAACCTACTTAACACCCAAATGAAATTTAAGAAGAAATCACTTACCCGACGTGGAGATATCCCTCTTTTTCTCACACTTTCTCTCTCTAATTTTCTCCTCTTCTTTCTCCTCAAGGCAAAAACGTGGTGGGTGGTGAAAAATGCTCAAATGGAGCTGGGTTTGCAGTGCTTTGGACGTCACCCCTTGGCCCCTATTTATAGGGCTTGATTTTTCATAAAATTGAATTTTACCCCCCCTTGCTTGAGGTGTTAAATTGCAAATGTGTTTTTTTCTAATTTCAAAAGATGCGTGGAGCCTTTTGCAGTCCACCCTAGGCCTGCTCCAGCCCCCCTATGGCAGCCCTATTTTCCTTGATTTTTTTATTTTTAAAATTATTTAATTTAGGCTAATTAAATCTTAGCCATTGATCATTGATGAGGATGAATTTTGAGCCGTTGGATTTGACTCCCATTTTCCACAGCCCCTGCACGTCCAGCCACCCTTGCAGATTTGCATTTAATTTTTTTTTAATTTTTTAATTATTTAATTTTAAAAAAAAGTCAAAGGAATTAAATGAAAAGATATGCTTCCTTTTTCATCTCCAATTGACGTTCCATCTTGACCCTTGATTCATAATTTTCATCACATCTTAAACTCTTCTTCACGTTCATCATGAATTTTTAACTATCTATAAAAAATTTCATCTAAATCCGACGTCCGAATTGCAAATTATGAATTTTTCTTAATTTTTTACTAAAATCCAAAATTGGATTAAAATATCAAAAATATTGCTATTTTGTCCTGTAGTGATTAAATCTCTTTTTTGTCATTTTGTGATTAAGTTAATCCAAGTAATTAACCCTTAATCATGTGTTTTAATCCCAAGGTTACTATTCACGTGCACTATTCATCCAAATTTCATAAATAATTATTTTAACTTCTATTTCCACATCATTTCATACCCATGAATGTACATTTTCTAAATATATTACCTAGGGTTTACAACCCTAGGGTTTTATACACGTGTCTAAGATCGGAGTTTCACAGTATGATTCATTTATTAATGGCTGTGAGTCAGGACAAATTGTCTGGCCATTGTGATAATGATATTTGAAACCGTGAATGTCCTGCTATTTTTATTATGATATGTAGAGTCGTTGTTGTATCCAGCTATTGTGATATGATATTTGGAGCCGTGGTCGTGTCCGGTTGTTGTGGTGTGATATTTGGAGTTGTGGTTGTGTCCGGTTGTTGTGATGTAATATTTGGACCCGTGAATGTGTTCGGTTATTTATTGGTATTTATTGTGAAACCAGTATGTACAAACTGGTGCGTGAACATGAGTGTCTTAGATGAGCCATGAGCATAAAGTTGTGGTGGGGCTATGGATGTGTGGAGATCATGGCAACATATCAAATACATCTCTTGTAATTTTGCTTAGTATGATATTTTCTACATTTGATTTGTCCCGTGCTTTGAGATATTGAACCTCCCAATTAGATTTAACCTATGTAGTGTGAAGATCATGTGTATAATACACTATTGGAGTGCTTAATCATAAGCATGCATATGGTAATGATTTGAATATGATTTATGATTTATTGAAAAATATGCATATTGTTTAACACTGATTTACGTTTTGATTCTACTTATTGAGTTTGACCGAATTCACCCTATTTTATCATATTTTAGATGGCAGATATGCGGGTAAAGACCAACATAGGGTTGGTACACCAAGTTAGGATAGGATCTTTTGAATCCAAATGAAGAATTATTTATCTTGATTTTTATGTATGGAGGATATGATATATACATTTTATAGATTTAAGCATTTGAATACAGCTCGATTTGGATTTGATGAGACATTTGCTTTAAATAATATATGAAATATTTGATATTACATTATATTTTATGTTATTTCATATGTATGTTCTCTGCATTATCATCAATCCTGTAATACATTAGAAGCGACTGTTGAATTCGTCCGGGGGGCTACAAATTGAATAGTCAATTTTTATGTTTTTGATGTTCCTAGACTTAAGATTTTGCATTTGAGGCATAATCTTTAAGATATTAAATTAAATAATTATTTTTACCATTTAATTAAGTTTTAATTGGGCTTTTATCCATTTTCAAATAATTTCTACTTGTTAGGCATGTTGGGATTAAACCGTTATTTTATAGGTGGACCAAATCAAGTGGGACACTAGAGTTTGGATTATTTGAAGATTTTCAAGAGACATTACATTTTATTATTATTAATTAATTGGAAGATAGGGAGACGAATCGCCCCTTCCGAGAGAGTTGGAACGCACGAAGGCGCCAATGCTAATGCTATCTGTGACCAGTCGTCGTGGGCAGAGCGTCTTAATTAATAATTACACGGCAGGGCTTGTGCGTGGATCCGATCATCAATTGCTTTCTTCTTCTTCTTCTTTTTCGACAGAGACCAATTGCTTGCTTTAAGGGTTGGTGTAGGTGGCAATTAATGTCATCTTCATCAACCTACGTAAATGGCTGCCATATATGCATGGAAAGAAGACGCAAGCAGTTAAGAGATGGTCACAGACTTCTTGTAAGTTGAGCTGCGACATGCCAACCTCATGTGCACTCTCAGTTTTCATGTAAATGGGGTTGGGTTTACTCACTTGGCTTAAGCACAATTCTAACAAACTCCATAAATTTCAACTTAATTTTACTTTCAACCTCATTTTAACCCTACAAAAATCAGTTCAGTTCAACTTAATAAATATATAATATTTAAAAATATTTTCCTCAATTAAATATATTTCAAAATATAATATTATATGAAAGAATAAAAAGTATTCCTTTTTATAGGAATACTTTTCAATTTATGAGCTATAAAAATGATTATTTTTAATAATCTATTATATTTTACACTAATATATGGAATCGGGTCAAGTTCGGTTAACAATCATCTCACCCAAACCAACCAACTTTTTAAATCGAGTTGGTCCAAATTGGGTTATATCACTTATTTTTTTCCAAAATGTCTAACCCAACCTTATTATAAATCAGGTTAGGTTAGTTGAATTCGGATTGAAACCGATCCTATTTCCACCACTAATTCACAGCAAATTAGACTACCAAGGTATACTTACTAAAGGGACCATAATGGGCAACTAACAACACTTAGCCTCCTGAGTGGCGAGTGTTTACTCTTCTCCTTTCTTAATAGTAAAAAGAAAAAAGAAAATTATAAGAATGCTTAGGCTACATTTATAAGATGAATTGAGATAAGATATATGGATTCTTGGCTTTATTTATAATATGAGTTGAGATGAGATGTAATATGGTAAATACTAAAAAAAAAAAAAAAAGAACTGCAGTTGGCAAGGAAGGGCCGGAATAAATTTGTTTATTTCATCCTTCTATTTTTCATTCTTATATACTATTTATATTTTTATTCGAGATCATCTATATTTTCATTTTCATTTACCTTGATATTTCAAAAATCCAAGTATATCATTCAAAAATTTAATACTCTGTAACTGGCTGCTGCCATCATTTTCTTCGTATTTTTTAAATTTCTTTTTTTTTTCCCTGTAATTGCTGATAAGTACGCAATTTCAAAAGATCAGCAAATATTCAATAGACTTACTGATTATACCAATTTTGCTGGGGGAAATCAATTTTAAATTATGAAAATCAGCATCAGTTCCAAGAATGAGTTATGCAAGTCACGAACCTTGTTTTCAAAAGCGCCTTTGTCATGAGTTGTCAACTTTGGTTGGAATTTGCAATTTATTTTTCTGGGGATGGAACCCGGTCCAGATCCAATCCATGCATTGTGTTTAAAAATTTTTCTTTAGCCTAAATATGAAAAATCAACTTAATTTTATACTTTTACAATCCGCATTCCGTAATATATATATTAAAAAAAAAGCTTGTATTCACAATTCTATTACCAATATAACCTGTCCCACCCACCACAAGAATCGTAACTGATCATATGCGTTTTCCAACAAATGTATTTTCTCTATGGTTGGTGGGAGGTGTGAGATAATTTCAGCTGTGAGTTGGGGGTAAAATTTTATTGGGGACTCATGGCAGGTAAAATTTATTTGTTTATAAGAAATTGAATTGTTCAGTCAGAAATTGTAAAAATGTTTTCTCAATTTGTTTAAGTTGGAAAATTGCAGAAACTTTTGTTTCAAGTTGTATTAGACAAAACACATGTAAGAATTCAACAGTTTCGTAGGAAAGTGACTTTTGGATTTCTATCTCGTGGGTGTAATTCGACGTCTTTCTTCCTCTTTTTTGAATCTCAACTTGGTCCAATTCATGCATTCAAAAGAAGTGAACAAATGAGCACTTTGAAATCCAATAGCAGCTGTGTCTATTCTGCTTCCTTGGGGGCCTTCACTCCTGAATTTGAGTGCAATTTGAAATCCATGAACTCATGTTCCTATAGAATCTTATTCTGTGATAAAAAGTCCTTCAAAACTGAAAGCCAGCAGCTATATAACCAACATATTCTGGAATCATAAAAACAATCAATGGACTTCTGCATTACTGCAAGAACTCACAAGGGGAAAAAATTCAAATCCAAAACGAAAAGAGCAAAATTCAATTAAGCGATGAACTTGGTTCTCAGCGACCATGAATTCTCTTCAAGACAATGCAAGAACATATCAACCAGGATTGATCAAACACTGTCACTTCATTTTTGTGCATGGCAGAGCCGTCTGTAACTACCACTTTGCCCAAAAAATGGCAGTGTAACATAAGCCCTGTATACTGAAGATAAAATTAATAATCAAAAAAATGAAATACTCTTCAACCGCAGCCAAATGTGAAGTATTTGTGCCTCAGCACTGAGCATGTACAATTATAACTTTTCATGTCAGACAAGCAATTAAATCTAAGCAACGATGATCATGTAGATAAAAATGTAAAAGAAATTGTAATTTGGTGTAAAAAACCTGTTGTGTACTTGTCCAAACATGCTCAGAGCAGTTTCTTTGTTGATGGAAGCTAGCAACTACCATAGAATGAAGGGACAAATGGCAATTGCTTCATGGACAGTGACGTGGGTGAGGTAGGTGATTAGAAGAATTGATAGCTGAGATTGTCCACCACCTTTTTCCAAAGAAATGTTGGATCGATTAACTGTCCATTTCTAAATGTACATGCCTTTAGAAGTGATTCTAGCTCTGTTCCTTCTCTTGAGTTGCCAACCCGATCTCTTTTTTGTAGCCTTAAGATGTTGACCACTCACCATTCATATGTATCTCATGGCACATGCTCCTTATTTACATTATCTTGATCCCGTGGTTCTCATCAACCATGAATTCTCAACCCACTATTAACTTCAGCATCTGGAAAAGTATGTGATAGCTATTAAAAAATATCCCTTCATTACCATTTAAACGCCAAAGAAAAAACACAAGGGTCTTGTAGATTTATATAAAATAACCTTAAAGTATTTCAATATTCACTTCCAAAATGGAAAGACATACAACTCAGAGTGCATAAAGCCATTCAGTTCCAGAATTTAAAGATAAACCACAGCTACATATTTCTCTTAATGTCAAATTTTAGACACAAAAAACAACTAAATCTCTCTCTTGATGTCAAATAAAAGACTATTCCAAGCAACAAATAAAAGACAATGGCAAGAACAAAGCTGCAAAGAGTGATGAGTAAGACTTCATCTTTCTTCATCTTGTGGTCAACTCCAAATCTCTCTTTCCTATTGCTTGTTTCAATTCCAAGCCTCTCCTTTCTACTGTTTGTTTAAGTTGACGTATTTCACCCTTCATTTCACGTGTTTTTCTACACTGTGCAGCTCTCTTAAATCATCAACACATTGTATCAAGTCCCCCATATCCACCACTATTTGCTCATGATTGAACATCGAAACCTGAGCTCGAGATTGCAAATCAACTTGACCATCATTCTTCAAAACAAACTACAATATCTAACCAAGATCAATCAACATGAATGATGTATATAGACAGTTTTTCTTCATTCCATGCATAGACGCAAATTGACAAATACAAGAGGAATAGTTTATTCAAAGACGAGACTAGATGATGGTCACAAAATTCTATGAACTGATAGAAAAACCAAACAGCAGATGATCCGAACAGCAGAGACACTGACCAGACATGGCCATTTTACTGCATCAATTCATTCAAACAAAATCAAAACAGTAATATTAATTATTCCAAACAGAGTCGAACATTCAAACCATTCTATGTATTTCAATCGAAAATCAGAGCAAAACATAAGCAGAAAACAGCACGCAAAACTCGAAACAAGAGATAAAAATAAGTGGCAACCCACCTAGGACACCCTTGACGACCAATGGAGATGAATCCAGACACCTCAATCGTCCAGATGGAAGCAAAATCAGGTGATGCTGATTAAAACGAAAAAAAAAAAAACAAAACAGGGATACTTTGATCGATTCAATGCCAATATAAATTGGCTTTATTCCATGCTAAAGCAAAACGGATTGAAAAACTACATGATTATGGAATAATCAAACGAGAAAAGAAAATCTATGATTTTTTAAACCTGACCGAAACTAAACAGAACGAGATTCCTCAAAACAGATGCAATGAATCTCAGTTTGAAAGGATGAACTGCTGGGAACACAATTGCTTCTTGGGAAGAAGATGAAGGAAGCTAGCCAAAAAACGGAAAAGCAGAAGTCTCTCCCGCCAAAGTTCTCTCAAGCCAAACGTCCTAGCCACCTGTCCCAAAAAAATACGAGAGAGAGAGAGAGAGAGAGAGAGAGAGAGAGTGATCGCCTTGGGAAAAGCAGTTTCAAAAAACCAAATATGTCCCAGCCGCCCAGTCTAAAATCCGGAGAGAAAGAGAGCCGGACCCACCCAAAATCCCCAAAGACAAAGAGCGTCCTTCTCGTCCAAAACCAGCCTCTCCGAAAAACTGAGTCTTAGAAAAAACGAAACAGCTCGCTCTCCCCCCAGCAAACCCGAACGAGAGAGCCCATGCAAAATTAAAATGGCTTTTTATATGCATGCATTAGGGCGGTAAAGGAAGTAGCATGGAAGCTTCCTTGATAGGCCCCATTGCAGAAAATCGTCCAATCCCAGCCTTCTAGCTCACCCAAACCATTAGTGGGGGAGAAAATTCAAAACAGAGACCTGGGTTTTCTCAAAATTGCACAATCATGCTAATACTCAAGTTGCCAAAACAGCCTTTAGTTTTTCAAAATACTCAAAATGCATCACACAATTGGGAAATTATTAATATAATAATTATAAAATAAACTAGATTAAAATAAAAATATAAAGGGAGACAATAGGGTGTCGAGAGAGAGAGAGAGAGAGAGAGAGAGAGAGAGAGAGAGAGTGGAAGAAGTGGGCAAGACAGGTAAAATCATAATGATTTGGAGTTTTGGACAACCAAGTGAAATCAAATAGGAATGGTTTTCCTAGGTTGATTTTTTCTAGGCAGGTGGGCTTCAACCTAAACCAAGTGCTAATCCCTTCTAGGTCAGATTAAATTGAGCTAAAATTTATACCATGTCTTTGTAGACTGGGTTTTACGTGTGTCAGACCAAGCAGGCTCAGTAAACCCGCATGGATTGCACCCCTAACAAATAATACTTCATGTTGAATTGAATGTTCATGCTCTCACATCCCAAACCTTGATCAGAGTTTAATAAGCAATTGATCTCCAAAGATATACCTTACCAATGCATGCATTTTTTTAAATATTTGTATTACAATTTAAACCTTGTTAAAAAGAGTAAGATGTACATAGCTAAGCAACAACCTTATGTATTTTAAATTATATATATTTTATTGTTAAGTGGGCCCTCCTGTATTTATTTCATATATCAAAATTTACCAGCCTTCACTTTCTTGATTTACGATGATTCTAAATTATGAAGGTTATACTCCTGATGAAAACCTGCCAGCAGAGCAGATCTCATAAAGGGGGATAAAAGTTAAAAAAAAACCTACAAATAAGAAAAGAAATAATATTATAAATAATGACTGAATTCCTTCTACAACTATGGATGTATAAAGCCTACACAAATTTTTAAACAATGTACCCGAACAAAAAGAGACAATTGCAAAATGAACATGAACTGGGGAAAGATGGGAGACATGGAGATAAGCTAGAAAACAAAGGACTATCTTTCTGAATTGCTAAAACGAGAGCATAATCATATTGTCAGGAGAGCAGGAGAACGCTTGAACATGCTACCAGCAACTGACAGAAGAACGCCATAGTCATCGTCACAAGTTGTTTCCCACCTATGCAGGGTATGCAGGGTCAGCTAGCAATTGACAGCATATGCAACAGAAAAATTTTGCAACAGTATTCTTGAAGCAAACCATAAACAACGGAGACCAGTCTATGATGATATAGGGAACAATCAATTGGGGCCAGCAGGCGAGATGCAGGACTAGAAAGTTTCATAAGGCTGCTTGAACAGTGAAGATTGGGTCCAAGTACTTGAAAAAATGAAAAATGGTGACTCTCTGCATATAGTATTTCAGCCATTGAGATTAAAAGGTCACAAATGACTAAGAGCACAAAGAAAGGGTTGCTCACAAAGAATATCATCTCCGGCCATCAAACAATACTCCAGCCTTGTTCCATTTGATGAACTTCCATTTTCAGCTGAAGCCCTGCAGAAAAACAATGACATAAGAAAAGAAGCAGAAACATTATATATGTTAGCCTTAAGTCACTGAAAAATGAATTAGTGATGAACTATACCCTGATGAAGAGAAATCAAATGCAGCAGAACAAATGCTGCAATCTCTCAACTGGGTTTACTAGACATCTTCAAACAAGATTGTACAGATCTCCACTTTCAGTCGTGCTACAGGTAGCATATCTTTAACAGGACTGCACGGTAGTTGTAATCAGCTTCTGTAATCTGCAGCTGAAGCCTCAATCAAACCACAAATTTCTCTGTACCTGTAATCAGATGAAGCTGATTCATCTGATTTTCATCAATGAAAGTGTGAAATATTCAATTTCCCATCATACTACAAGAAGTATATCTTTCTCTAGCAGGGTAGTTGTAATGAGCTTCTGTAATCTGCAGCTGAAGCTCCCTGAGCATTCCATAAATTTCATCTGTTTCTCTAATCAGATGAAGTCGATTCATTTGAGTTCCATCAATGGCAGTACCAAAGTATTCCATGTTTAATCATACTACAAGAAGCATATCTTTAGCTGGATCATCGTACTCAGCTTCTGTAATCCGCAGCTGAAGCTCCCCAAGCATTCCATAAATTTCATCTGCTTCTGGGTGCAATCGATCTTGAACTGAAAATAAATGGACCCGATCTCTAATCTCTATCCAGCTCTGACCTGGAACCTTCGTCACACCCTTGCTTTTCATTGACCTCCGGAGATTCGCAACTTCATTCCAGGATCCAGAGGATGCATAAATATTGCAAAGCAAAATATAAGCTGCTGCATCATAGGGATCCAATTTTAAGATATGTTCTGCAGCCCGTTTTCCAACTTCCAAATTTCCATGCACCCTACAACCAGCAAGAAGGGACTTCCACACTGTAATGCCAGGGTCAAAAGGCATTTGATTAATAAAGCTTTCTGCTTCTCTTAAGCGACCAGCCCGAGAAAACAAATCAGCCATGCAAGAACAGTGTTCCATTGTTGGTACAATACCATGGTCAGACTGCATGGCTTTGTAATGATGGAAACCTTCGTCAACCAAACCAACGTGACTACAAGCAGAAAGAACTCCAACATAAGTCACATGATTTGGCTTAACTCCCAAATGTTGCATATAAGAAAAGAGTTCTAGAGCTTCAGTCCCATATCCAAATTGGGCATATCCCACAATCATACTGCTCCACAAGACAACATCTCGGTTTTTCATTAGTTCAAACAATTTCCTAGCATCAACAAGACTCCCACATTTTGAGTACATGTCAACGAAGCCATTGATAACTGAAAGATCAAAGGCAAGACCAGTTTTGAAAGCATATCCATGAACTTGATTACCAATCTCCAAAGTAGCCAAGTGAGCACAAGCACTTAACACAGTACCTATCGAAATATGGTCAAGCCTTTCTTCAGAACAGTGCATCATTCGTATTAATAGGAAAACATTATCCATCTGATTGTGCAGCACACATGCACTGAGAATTGCATTCCAGGAAACCAAATTTTTGCTGCTTTTCATCCCTTCAAAGACAGTGAATGCAACAGACAGCTCAGAGCACCTTGCATACATGGTAAGGAGAGCATTACACACAGAAATATTCAAATCCAAGCCCGGCTTGACAAGGTAGGCATGAATCTGCTGTCCTTGACTCAAAGCAGCAGAACTCGTACATGCACAGAGCAAGCAGCGAATGGTGATGTGATCCGGCTTTAGGCCCAACTTCCTCATCTGTGAAAGTAAAAACATGGCCTTGTTGACTTCTTCGTGGTTTGTGAAACCAGCTATGATGGCATTCCATGAGGCTAAATCAGGCCTGTCAATTTGACTGAAAGTATTGCTTGCAGATTCCAAGTTTCCGCATTTTGCATACATATTGCACAGGGAACATCCTGTAAAATGATCACCACCATACCCAAACTTTATACTCAACCCATGAATCTGTTTGCCATGCTCCACTTGTAAAAGCCCACCACATGCACTGAAAACACTTCCAAACAGAAATTCATTAGGAGAGTAAACACCCAACCGAAGCATTTCCTTGAAAAGCCCTAGTGATTCTAATCCCCAACCCTGCTGAGCAAAGCCAGAAATCATTGAACCCCATGAAATCAAATTCTTTCCACCAATCCTAGAAAACACATTGAATGCACTTTCAATTCTATCAAGCTTAGAGTACATAGAAACAAGAGCATTCTGAACAACTGGGTCGGTCCCAATTTTGGACTTGAGAACATGAGAATGCAGCTGCCTCCCAAGTTCAACGTCTAGAAGCCTGGAGCATGCCCTAACCAAGCTTCCAAAAGCAAACTGACCAGGCTGCACACCAGCTCGGCGCATCCTGAAATAAAGCTCAACTGCTTCCTCTTCTTGGTGATTCTGTGTGTACGCAGCAATCATAGAAGTCCAAGATACCACATTCCTCTCAGGCATCCGATCAAACACCATCCTTGCATCACCGGGCGATCCACATTTCCCATACATATTGAGGATGTGGTTATCGAGGACAATATCAGGACAAGCATGAGATGCCAGCAAGTGGTCATGAACTCTACGGGCATATTGGAGGGATTTGATGGAAGAAGATGCAAGGATCAAATGGGTGTAAGTGGCGACGGTGAGGGTGAAATGGGCGTTGTAGTTCAGAAGCAAATGAAATGTTTGAAGAGCTTGTTGAAAGAGATTTTGCTTGCAGAGGGAGCTGAGGTAGTATTCATCATCCCTGTACTGTTGTTGGTTTCTGAAGTGAGTGTGGCAGCAGCTGCGTATAAATAGCGGTTGCTGCTTGAATTTTGAAGGCACTGAAATTTTAAAGTGGAGGAGATGAACATTGGATTCTAGTGGTATTTTAAAAAAATAATAATAAAAAAGGATTCTGGGGATGAGCTGAAGCATGGAAATGATAGCAGAAAACAAGAACTAGATTGGATTCTGTAGTATTTCTTGGAAAGAAAAAAGAAAGAAAGGTAAAAATTAAAAAATGAACGCACGCAGCGGAATGGAAGGACTGGAGAGAAGAAGAAGGCATACCTCTGCGGAGGAATGGAAGGACAGCTTGAGTTGAGACGGATTTCATGGATTCTGAAATGTACTTCATCGGCATCCTCCGCGAACTCCTCGACCACACCATCTTCAACATCGACGGCGGGTCCGTCTCCGCCCATTGGTACGCCTTTCACGTCCTCCTCGACCAGACTGGATTGGGAGAGATCGATTTGATCCGACGGTCATATTTTAGCCCGCGACAAATGGGTGGCAGAGATAGATTAGCCGCCATTTCCCCACTACCGTAGCATATTGCCACATGAGATCCCGAAGCCTACAAGCTCAGATGAAGCAGACCCGATTTGGAGGAGCACGAAGGCTTCAAGAGCTTAGAGGGCCTTGAGAGCTATTCAGAAAATGGGGATAGAAGAAACGGCAGAGTATGCGCTTCCTTTGAAACCGAGCAAGAAGAAAAGAAGAAGGCCACACCACAGTCTACAAACTACAGCCAGCGACAAAACGGAGAGCGCGCTCATCCTTATTTTAGCCGTTTTGAACCTGGGCCAGGATATCTCCATCGCCCAAAGGATTCGAGTAAAGCTGCGGCCTAAAATGAGTCCTACGTCTAATTAAATATATTAATATTTTATATAATTATTTATTTATATATATATTTTATAACAAATAATTTACATATTATTATTTACTTTAAACTATTTTATTATGTTGAATTTGTATCATTTTCAAATAAAGTCTACCCACATATCCAATTTGAATGAAAATTAGTGTGATTATAAAATATATAATTTTAAATACAATTGAAGAAATAGGTTATAATTTTATAATCATATGAGCCCCGTTTCGAGATAAATGTATTGTGACTGTGGTGTAGTAAAGCTGCACTTGAATATTTATATATATATATATATATATAAGAAATTTTCAAATAATTACAATGTTGTGGCCTGAAATGGGCCCTACTTAATGATAAAATTAAAATTTACTCTACATATTGTATTTCAAATCATGTATTCTATTAATATATTAATTTTCATCCCAATCGGATATGTGTATGGGCCCAATCTGAAAATGTAATAAAATAATTTGATATAAATAACAACTTTAAAGTGATTTTTTCAATATTTTTAAGTATGATTTTTATATAGCTAAATGATTATATAAAATTTTATTATATTTTATATGTGTGGTGAGCGTTTTTTGGACAACTGTAGACGCAATTGCCCTGCATCGGAACAGCTGTCTCTGTAGAAAATGTTCGATCGGTGAATGGGCCTATGGTTAACTTAACCCCACTTCTATTTCCACGCCGTTCGTGTGATCTAACCAACTAAAAATGCTTAAAATCTTATCATATGTTATACTAATTAATTAAATATAATTTTGACTTATTTTATCATTCTAATAAATATATAAGTAAAACCTAAATAACTTTTTAAATCTTAAATATGATTATAAATATCATTAAGCAAGGACGACCCACTTAAAAAAAATTTCTTGAACGCTCTATTTTAAAAGAAATCAGTTCCAATTGACCGGCTTTCGGGTACATAATCATTTTAATTGAAAAAAATCTAAGTAAAATCTATTTCCTTTCCCTAGCTATTTAGATTTTTTAAAAACTCAAAATACGGATAAAAATATTTATATTTTAATTTGAATTTTTTCGGTAATTTAAATATTTTGATGTTATTTCTACCCAATTCGTAAATTTTTAAAATTAATAATTTTACAAATTACCGTAGCAGCCTATTTACATATGTGAATGAATCTATATAATTTTAAAACTGAATACATAGGGCTCATTTTTCAATTATTAAAAATTTGAAATCTAAATTTTTTTAACTCTTTGTAGTTATCCTATTTTTAATTATTTTTTAAAATTTTCGTATATAACTATCATATTTTTTAATCATTTCTCCACGACCACCTATGCAGATATCATTTCTAATATATTTGTGTTTAGCTTTATGGTGTGTTTAAGAAGTAATAAAACAAAGAAAATAAAATTAAAATAAATAGGATAATTATATGAAGAGTTGTGTATAAGTGATTAAAAAAGTATACTAGTAGTATATGAAAATGTAAATAAAATAATTTAAAAAAACGTAGCTGTGAAGAGCTAAAAAAAATTTTTGTTTGAGAAGTTTTATTTATAGTCAAATATGCTTTTATTCTATTTACTTTTCATCATTAATCTAATCATATTACAACACTTATTGTATTTTAAAAAATGTCTACATAAAAAAATTTATCAAATTGGAACCACACCTACAACTAAAAATACGCTTAAGCGTGTACAGCCTACCTAAATATTTTCAAAACTTTATTTATTTTAATTGAGATTAATTCAACATAACTTTTGGGCACGTAATCACTTCAATTCATAATTTACTCTACCTAAATTTCTATATCACAAGAATTTAGAATTTATAAAGGGTTGCGCTTCCATGTAGCCATAGAAATTGAGGCATATAACTCTTTCAAATTTTAAAATTTTAATCATTGATGAAAAATCTAATTTATTAATTACATTAAACATCATTTTTTAGTTAAAGGACCAAATTTTATCTAAATCAAGTATGTGCACAGACCACATTTGCTTAAAAATATATATTCATGTGTACATTATAAAAAAATGCTTAAATCTGTTTACACATGCATTAGAATATAATAATACTTTATACGATCATTTATTCATATAAAAACGATATTTTAGGAGGTCTAGATGTTGAAAATACTATTTAAAATTTAATATTTTCGCATTAAACTCCTTTATTACGTTGATTTTACACATTCAGAGATGAGGTCTGTAGACAATAATATTAGACAAATAAGAAAGTTTTCAGCTAGTATAAATAATTCTAAATATAATTTATAAAGTAAATTTTTCATCAACTATCAGAATTTGACATGTTTAAATATTGAGGGAGTCATGTAAAAATGGGTTTCATAGATGGAACCCTATTTAACGTGTTTAAAATTTTAAAAAATCTTTATATTGACTATATTCAGTATTAAATGTTCTAATGCAATTTTTACATAATTTATAAAAATTATTTTTTATAAAATAATGATTTTATAAATTATTCTAACATTTTAATAGATATGTGGGTACTTTTAGACTGAAAATATGATTACAAATATCCGTTAAGAAAAGAACGTTAGGACGCGCTAGCGGCACTCGAGTCATGAGCCATGGCGATTTCTCCACTTTCCGTCACAAATCCCCAATATCTCCCCTCCATCCTCCACCAGCTCGAATCTTGCAAATCCATGAAAGAGCTCAAGCAAATTCACGCAGCCGTCGTCAAGACCCGTGCTCTCCAAACCCAACTCGTGCTCGGCAAAATCCTAGCTTTCTGCTCCCTCTCGGCCTACGGAAATCTCCACTACGCCCGCTCCTTCTTCGCCCACATCGATAACCCAACTCACTACCTCTACAATGCCATCATCCGCGGTGTCTCGGGTTGCAAGAGAAACCCCGAAGAGTGTGTGCTGCTATATCGAGAAATGCTCGAGAAAGGAATGTTTCCTGACAATTTCACTCTACCTTTTCTGTTCAAGGCCTGCGCGCAGTCTCAGGCATTGGGAGAAGGTGAGGAGATCCATGGGCATGCGATTAAAACAGGGCTGGAGTCAGATTTGTACGTGAAGAATACATTGATGAGGTTGTATGCTGTTTGTGGGGAAATCGATCGTGCGCAGAAGCTGTTCGATAAGATTCCTGAACGGGATTTAGTTTCCTGGACTACGTTGATTTCAGGGTATGCGAAGTTGGGTTTTGCAAAGGAAGCAATCCGGGTATTTTTTGAGATGGAGGCTGCGGGTTTGGTGGCAGATGAAGTCACCATGGTGGTAGTGCTTTCTGCTTGTGGGAAAATTGGAGATTTGAATTTGGGAAGGAGAATTCATCGTTATATTGATGACAACAAGGTGAAAATAGATGTCTTTATTGGGAATGCTTTGGTGGATATGTATTTGAAGTGTGGGGATGTGGATTTCGCCCGTGAATTGTTTGAACACATGCCTGAAAGAAATGTAGTTTCTTGGAATTCTATGATCTTGGGTCTTGTCCAACAGGCAGAGTTCAAGGATGCATTGATTTTATTTCGGAAGATGCAAGGGAGGGGAATCAAACCAGATGATGTTACTTTGGTGGGCATTCTCAGCTCATGTGCCAACATAGGGGCACTCGAATTGGGCAAGTGGGTGCATATTTACATCGAGAGGAACCGTATTGATGCAGATGGTTTCATAGGAAATGCACTGGTTGACATGTATGCAAAATGTGGTAGCATTGATCAAGCGTTGCAAGTATTCAACAGTATGAAATTTAGGGATGTGTACTCATACACCGCTATGATAGTTGGCTTTGCCATGCATGGACAAGGACAGGCTGCGTTGGACCTCTTTGCCGAGATGTCTAAGGTTGGAATAAAGCCAGACGAGGTGACATTTGTTGGTGTTCTGTCGGCATGTAGTCATGTAGGTTTTGTGGATGAAGGCCGTCAACATTTTGAGAACATGTCTAGATTGTATTGCCTTACACCACAGATTGAGCATTATGGATGCATGGTTGATCTTTTGGGACGAGTGGGACTTGTAGAAGAGGCAGAGGCATTTATCAAAACCATGCCGATTGAGCCAGATGCCTTCATCTGGGGTGCTTTGTTAGGGGCTTGTAGGATCCATGGAAGAGTCCAGATGGGTGAAAGCTTTATGAAACGGCTGTTGGAATTGGAACCAGAGCGCGATGGCGCATATGTGTTAATGTCCAACATATATGCATCTGCCAACCGGTGGAGGGATGCTGTGAATGTGAGAAGGGTCATGAAGACAGAGAAAGTGAAGAAGACTCCTGGATGCAGTATGATTGAAGTTGATGGCGTAGTTCATGAATTCCGAATGGGCGACAAATCACATCCCAGAACAAGAGAAATATATGTGATGTTGGATGAGATGGTGGATCGTGTGAGAAATGAAGGCTACGTAGCACATACGATGGATGTATTGCAGGATGTGGCAAATGAGGAGAAGGAGCATGCATTATGCCGGCATAGTGAGAGGTTGGCTATTGCCTTTGGATTGATTAGCACAAGCCCCGGCACACCGTTGAGGATTGTGAAGAATCTCCGTGTGTGTATCGATTGCCACACTGTGAGCAAGTTCATCTCAAAGGCCTTTCAAAGGGAAATAGTGGTGCGAGATCGAAATCGTTTCCATCATTTCAAGGGAGGATCATGTTCATGTGGGGACTACTGGTGATATCACTGGCCACTTCTAAGTCCCAACTTGACACTTTGTGGCAATCGACAACCCTTTGGCTTTTAGCTTAACCTATAAAGAGAGAACAGGTACAATTGATTACGGAAATGGTGAATGATGCTTGATTGATCCCATATGCTTATGGGCCAATTGTAACTGGATTTTCATTTGCTATGAAGAAGGTGGAACATGCCTACGAAGACAGGCTTATGCATGCATTCCACACCATGTGCTTGACACAGAGTGGGACATCGACACAATTCTTTAGAATTGGACACGGGGTCACCAATCGAGGATGGGAAGAAATCTTGATGGGTTGGCGTCTGATGTTGGGATAAGGCGTGCTGATGCAGACGGAAAGATATCTCGGTGGGGCAGCGCTCTTACTCTCCGTTCTGAGCTGCAGCAATTTCCTTCAAATTCGCTGTGTATATTTGCTGAGCAGACCTTCCATTTGGAAGGGAAGTTATCATCGAAGGAAGCACACCATCCAATTGCACAATCCGGTTTGGGGCTAGATTACATGGCATACAAGCTTGGTCCATTACAAAAACCCATTAGGTGTGTCCAATTCTCTAACCTATACTCCATTGGCTATTTTCATATCCATCAACACAACTGCACAACTGCCTCTCAAGCTCGCCCCTCAAGATTTCCATGATCTTGTGGGTTATATTAAAGGTTCATTACCTTGTCCAGAAAGGTCTAGGAAAAACTGGTGTCTGCAGAAGGTGAAGCAGCATCAGTAAACACTGCCTATACACGTTGGGCAAGACAGAATCAATTACATGTGCATGCCATTATTTTATTTATTTCAATACCTGTTATTCCTCTCATAGCTTAGGCAAATAATGCTTCAGAAGCTTGGAAAAAAAATTGGAGAAGTTGTTTGCTAACAGGTCCCACTCGAGGGTGATGACATTAAAGGAAAAGCTAACTCTGTTGCTGAACATCTTAGAGCTATCGAATAGGATTGACGATAATTACTTTAGTGATCCACTCTCGTAATAGGATTGGCCTGAATTCAGAGAGGTTCGCGCAGCTACGTATAAAGCATTCCTTGATCAAAGGATCATAAGCATCGCGATTAATTCAATGGTAGCTTCCCCCGAAATTGAAAAGACAACTTTGAAGAAGTTATTTCCATCGAACTATTTTATTATGTTGAATTTGTATCATTTTCAAATGGGGTCCATATACATATTTAATTAGGATGAAAATTAGTATGATAATAAATATATAATTCTAAATATAATGGGAGTAGATTATAATTTTATGATCTTGCGAGACTTATTTTAAGCCGTAATTAATAATATATATATATATATATTCATGTGTAAATTATGAAAAACTCTTAGATTTATTTACACATGTATTAGAATGTAATAATACTTATAAAATCATTTATTCATATAGAAATGATATTTTATGCGGTTTACATGCCAAAAATACTACTTTAAAAATGACATTTTTAGCATTTTTCATAATTTATACATGAATGTGTACATTTTCTAACAAATGTGGCCCATAAACATATTTGATTGGGATGAAATTTGATCCTCTAGATAAATAAATGATGTTAAACATTATTAAAGATTAAAATCTTAGATTTTAAAAGAGTTAAATGGGTTAACTTCGATGTAACTCGGTTACATAAAAGCGATATATATATATATATATGGGAACCGATCCTGTGCAGTCAGATTGCACCGTAAATTACGGTGCAGTCCGCTGTAAAATGGACCCCACACTTATTAGATTGTAATGAAACTTTATACACTCATTTATCCATATATAAATCATACTTTAGACGGTTTAGATGTTGAAAAAACCACTTTAAACTTGATATTTACATTAAACTATTTTATTACGTTGATTTTGCATCATTTTAAGATGGAGACTACACACATGTTGGATTTGGATGAAAATTGGTATGGTAATAAAGTGAACAATTCTAAATACAATAGGTGGGGTGGATTTATGGAAAATGATCAGGTGGGGCCCACAGTGCATGGACTGCACGGTGCAGTCGCATGCACTGGATCATTTCCCTATATATATACCCTATATATATATAGACACACATACACATTTGCCCAAAAATGAGTCTCACACGTATTGGAATGCAACGAAACTTTATACAATTATTAATCTACATATAAATTTTATAGCAAATAATTACATGCTAAAAAGCTACTTTAAAATTATTATTTACATCAAACTATCTTATTACATTTAATTTATATCATTTTCAAATGGGGTCCATACACATCCAATTAGAACACTGCACCTGAATATTTCATATATATATATAGAGAGAGAGAAAAAAAAAAATTTCAAGCACAGCTTCACTGCACTATAATTATGGTGCAGTTACCTCAAAAAAGACTATGATTATAAAATTATAATCTACTCCACCCGTTGTATATAAAATTATTTATTCTATTATCATACCAATTTTTATCACAATTGGATATGTGTATGGATCTCATATGAAAATAGTACAAACTCAACGTAATAAAATAGTTTTATGTAAATAACAATTTTAAAGTTATTTTTTCAACATATAAATCATTTGCTATAAAATGTATATATGGACAAATGATTGTATAAAGTATCAATACATTATAATATAATAATATTTTATAGAATCATTTATTCACATAGAAATGATATGTTGGATGGTTTAGATACTGAAAATACTACTTTAAAATTTATATTTTAATATTTTTCATAATTTACACATAAATATATACATTTTTTTAACAACTGTGGCAAATAAACATACTTGATTGGAACGAAACTTTATTTTTTAAATAAACAAATGATGTTAAATACAATGAATGGATCAGATTTTTTATCAAAGATCAAAATCATAGATTTTGAAAAGGTTACATGGGTCCACTTTTATATAACCGGGTTACATAAAAGCAGAGTTATATATATACATATACATATACGTTCTCGCATCTATGTAACCGGGGTACATAAAAGCAGACCCATGTATCCCCTTCAAAATCTAAAATTTTGATCTTTAATAAAAAATCTGATCCATTCATTATATTTAAAATCATTCTTTTATCTAAAAGACCAAGTTTCATCCTAATTAAGTACGTTTATACATCACATTTGTTCAAAAATATATTTTTTCATATGTCAATTATGAAAAATGCTTATATCTATTTATACATGTATTAGAATATAATAATACTTTATTAAATCATTTATTCACATAAAAACAATATTTTGGATGGTTTAGATATCGAAAATAGCACTTTAAGAGTGATATTTTAGCATTTTTCATAATTTACGTATGAATATATATTTTTTCTAACAAATGTAAATAGGGTTCTGTTTTTATATAACTGGATTATACAGAAGCGGACTCATATAACCCCTTCAAAATCTAAGATTTTGATTTTTGATAAAAAATCTAATCCATTCATTATATTTAACATCACTTGCTTACCTAAGAGACTAAGTTTCATCCTTATCAAGTATGTTTAAGGGTCGTATTTGTTCAAAAATATATATATTCATGTGTAAATTATGAAAAACGTTAGATCTATTTACACATGTATTAAAATGTAATAATATTTTATAGAATCATTTATTCACATAGAACTGATATTTTGAACGGTTTAGATGTCGAAAATACAACTTTAAAATTATTATTTCAGTATTTTTCATAATTTACACATGAATATATACATTTTCTAACAAATGTGGCTCAAAAACATACTTGATTGGGATGAAACTTGATTCTTTAGATAAACAAATGATGTTAAATACAATAAATGAATTAAACTTTCCATTACATATCAAAATCATAGATTTTCAAAGAGTTACATGAGTCCGTATCTATGTAACTTTGTTAAATAGAAGCGGAGCCCATATATATATATATAAGAATTGTTCCGGTGCAGTGACACAACGGTATAGTGGCTCAAAAACGGGCCCCACATGATCATGAAATCATGATCTACTCCACCCATTGTATTTAAAATAATGTATTCTATTATCATACCAATTTTCATCCCAATCAGATACTTTAAAGTTGTTATTTACATCAAACTATTTTATTACGTTGGATTTGTACCATTTTCAGATGGGGCCTTGTTATTTACATCAAACTATTTTATTACGTTGGATTTGTACCATTTTCAGATGGGACCTTGTTATTTATATCAAACTATTTTATTACGTTGGATTTGTACCATTTTCAGATGGGGCCCATATACATATCTGATTGGGATGAAAATTGGTATGGTAGTAGAATACATTATTCTAAATATAATGGGTGGAGTAGATCATGATTTCATGATCATGTGGGCCCCATTTTGGGGCCACTGTACCGCTATTCCGGTGCAGCGTCATTGCATCGGAACAGCTCTCTCTCTCTATATATATATATATATTCAAGTGCAGCGCCACTGCACCGTAATTACGGTGCAATGACGCTGAAATGGGCCTTATACGACGATCAATTATAATCTACTTCACTCATTGCATTTAGAATAATGTATTCTATTACCATATCAATCTTCATCCTAATCGGATGTGTATGAACTTCATCCGAAAACGGTACAAATTCAACATAATAAAATAATTTGATATAAACAACAACTTTAAAGTGGTTTTTTCAATATCTAAACCATCTAACATATGATTTATATATGGATAAATGATTGTATAAAATTTCATTGCATTTTACTATATGTGGGGCTCATTTTTTGAGCAACTGCCCCGCTATTTCGGTGTAGCGCAACTAGTTTGCTTGTTGAAAAAACCACTTTAAAATTGTTATTTACATCAAACTATTTTATTACGTTGAATTTGTATCATTTTTAGATGGGGTCCATACACATTCGATGAGGATGAAAATTAATATGGTAATAGAATATATTATTATAAATATAATGGGTGGAGTAGATTATAATTTGATCATCATGTGGAGCCCATTTCAACGCCACTTCACCTTAATTATGGTGCAGCGACACTGCACTTGAATATAACTCATATATATATCAGAAATATTCAGGTGCGACATCGCTGAAATGGGCCTCGCATGATCATCAAATCATAATCTACTTCATTCATTGTATTTAGAATAACATATTCTATTATCATACCAATTTTCATCCCAATCAGATATGTATATGAGCCCCATTTGAAAATGGTACAAATTCAACGTCGTAAAATAGTTTGATGTAAATAACAACTTTAAAGTTATTTTTTCAACATGTAAACCATTTGCTATAAAATTTATATACAGATAAATGATTGTATAAGTTTCATTGCATTCTAACATGTGTGGGGTCCATTTTTTATCAAATGTACCGCTGTTCCGGTGCAGCTTTCTCTCTCTCTCTCTCTCTCTCTCTCTCTTTATATATATATATAAGCAGAGCCCATAAACATACTTAATTGGAATGAAACTTCATTCCTTAGATAAACAAATAATATTAAATATAATGAATGGATTAAATTTTTCATCAAAGATCAAAATCTTAGATTTTGAAAGGGTTACGTGCGTCTACTTCTATGCAACATATATATGCGTAGAGAAGTAGAGGCAGTAGCATATTGCTAATCCGAAATATGGTTAACCACGAGAAATTAAGATAGATGAAATCCTATACAATACGCGTCATTTTTTTTCTTTCACATAATCACATGAAATTAAAGTCAAAACATGGCAGCACAAGCCTAGTTCAACAAAATCAGCTCTCTTCAAATCTTATTTATTTTTAAGAACATATAAATGATCTTATTTATTATGAACAAGAACATAGCATGTGTGCATCCCCAAGGTGTCGCAGGTTCAGCAGATTATTAATATAGGACACAAGACTAGTATTCTATCAAATCAAATACAAACATGAGGAGGGATGAGCTTTCCTGGATTCATGATGTTGTTGGGGTCCAAAGCAGCCTTTATCTTCTTCATCGTCTGAAGTGCCTCCATTCCGAGTTCCTCTTCAAGGTACTGAAAGAAACTTAAAAAGTCTAGTACGTGCACAGCTTAAATGTACAGAGAGTATTTGATATTTAAGCTACATGTGTTCATAGAAATACAGTAGGACACCAAAAAAAAAAAAAAAACGCACAGCATTGATCATCAACCATGAAAATAACCAGATGTTGAAGTCCTTACAGTGAATTCACAGTATGCCATCTCTTGAGGGATTGAATTCTTCACAGACGCTAGTTGAAATGCAACCTCTACAGACTACATGTTTCTTTTTTTGAATCATTCTGTGAGCGTTTCCTCAGCAGATTGCAAAACACAAGGGGCCGCTAGATGCTTCTTCTTTATGAATTAACAAGTGGCCTAAACAAAGAATCTGTTGTGATTTCTGAATTTTTTTTTTTTTCGGATGGGTTTGACTTCTGCATTTGTTAATAATTATTTAATCACTGAAATGTTCCCACCAAGGATGGCATCTGCATCCATGAATTTTCACATGAAAGGCACCTCCTAAATTCTGCATCTATTTTCTTTTTTCTTCTGATTAGTTTAATTCAATCTGTCTGCTATCCTTGGAACTTAGAAAATGTTTCCATGGACAAGATACTATACTACAGAAATAGCCTGTTCATATATCTGCTCTACAATATCCATCATGGCGTACCAGAATGATCACATTAGTTATCATACTACAATTATGGCATCAGCAACAGTATGTCACATTATTTATGATTTATCCATCAAGATAGACATGTCTGGCGCATTCTTTAACTGGTCTGCTCGGACCACCGTTAATGAAAATTATAACCAAGTAACAATAAATCAGGAAGTTAATCGAGCTCAAACTGTTTGAATCATTCTAAACATCATATGTGATTAAAAACCCCCTTAATGCCCATATCATCCTAAATGATTGCACATGCACATATTTGAGTATGCAAAAGTATGTTATCGAATCATGAGTCAACTAGCCAACTGGGTGTCAGCTCGGTCAGTAACGCAAACTGCCCAAGGGGCAAGCAGTCGTGCATTCGAGCCTTCCTGAGGCCAGGGCTTCCAGCTATGAGAGTTTGGTCTCCCGTGAATATAGGGGAGAGCTTTTGTCTCCCATGAGGATAGGTGGGAGGTTGTTATCTCCCGTGTAAATGAGCTTGATTGTAATATCAGATGTCATATTATACAATACTAATAAAAAAAATCATAAGTCAACTAAGCAGTTTTAATACCATCTTCATACTTCTTTTAGCGCATATTTAAATACATGAAAAATATGATGTATCCGTAACACGTGTGCAAAATGCTATTATGCAAGAATAACTTCACTCCTACCTCTTCAAGGATAACAATGGGGGTCTTCCAACCACATTTTTTACCCTGTCTGTTTACTATTTTATTAGATTTTGATGATCAACAATTGGTGCATCTAGCTTAGGTTCTTCATCAACATCAGTTTCAAAGAACAAAAAAAAAATACATATTTTTGAAAGGAAAAAAGCAACCAGTTGCATGGAAAGTTCACAAGCCGCTGGTTTTATTATATCACTACCCATAAAATAATCCCTATTGCTGCCATCACTGCCACCAACATGACTAACATTATTAATTAACGATTCTTTAGGAACATTTATTTATGGAACTCAACTTCTTGAGCAATTTACAAACATTCCTTCTAGGCATTGCCAGCTGCTTATAAAGTCTTTTGATTCACTATCTTCATACTCTTATCTTGGCTTTACAGCAGACACTGATTGGCATGCATCTAAAGTAGCATTCTATTCCTTTAATCTCATTCATCTTCTAATGTTTTAGTTATTGCAACTTTCGTTTCATTATCTCCATCACTTTAGCATTTTTTCTTTAGCTTCTATGAAGTTACTCTCTTAAATAAGCCTCTTTCACAAAATTGACATTTGATATTAAATTTGGCCAGCAACAAAGATCATATAATCACTATTATTATCATCTTGAGATGTATCTTCCATAAGTGGTAGTATTTTCACGTCATTCATAATTCATCTCTGTGCTCTCTGGAGGCTTCCCCTCTCTTTTGCATAAAACCACTCCTAGCCGGAAAAACGCCTGGTCTCCATTACTGTACAAATGATGAAATCATCTAATTTTTATGTTCTCTCATCTGTACCTTTAAATGATCTGAAATTCCTTAATCTTCAACTATATCCATTTGGATTTTCAAGCTTCTAAAGCAAGCTTCAATTAAAAAAACGAACCACATACCTTCATCTTCCCAGTACCTACACCATGTTCTCCAGTGCATGTGCCTGTGGAGTAGGGTAAATAAATCAGAAACCAGACAACAGTCACTAGTGTCAACATGTGTAATTCATACTAAAATTTTTTATAGATTCATATATTCTTGTACACAATTATATGCACCAAAACAAACCTCAAGACAGGTGTATCAGACAAGAAATAGATAAACATATTGATTTGTAACTTCTGAAATCTCCTGGATAAAATGTCATTGAAAAAGGAAAAAAAAAAATTTTGCCAAGCCCCATACCACTTTCAAAGTAAACATCTCTTAATAAAGTCTATGATCATGCAAACATAGCCTAGTTGTGCAGGTTGTAGATAATCTGATCTTGAGAGAAGACCAGTCTGCCAGTCATCGGAGTCACAAGTAAAATGAAATGATAGTCAAACATCCATTATCTCTAACCAACAGAATGAGTTGAATGGTCTGTTATGCTTGGAAATGCCTCTGATGGTGTCAACCTAATGTATTGTTTTGCGTCCCAGACATCATATTCACACATCTGGCCCTCTATGTAGAGTTATGTCTGAGAGTAGTACCAACAATGATGGAGATACGACCAACATGCATAAAGATATGTCCAGATTACAAAGAAAATCTGCTCCTACTGATCATCAAACCATGGCTTGAATTTCAAATCATAAGTTCTGAATGCATAATGAGAAGGCACGGAATTCACTTGGTCAAAAGCATAGAAATTGATACAGAACCGCCACTCTAGTAGGGAAACTCGACAACATTTCTAAAGGGTAAAAGAAAAGCCATGTTACAAACTAGTTCGTAGTCCTCTGGTTATTACTTATTAGTGGTTTCCATTTCTTGATCTAATTTTTGTCATCTTATGTCACTGTTAAATATTTTGTCACTAACTTTTCAAGTTCACTCATCATTCAAATAAAATAAGTATAACAAACAAAAGATGAAATGCCAAACTAAAAGTCAAAGAAAAGGAAGACAAAAAAATAAATAATTTACAAAGAAAAGGCCAAGGTCAGTTACCCACCTTAGCAGATGAACTAGGGCTCAAGGCCAAAATGAATAAGATTCAAATTCCATATGGTTTCAATTTTAGACAATAGAATAAAACAAGGAGTGATTATCTGTAACGCTATTTTTCATGGAACCCGTTTTTACAATTTTAAACACAGACCTTCCATTGATAAGGCAGTATGGACCATGAAATGGTTAAGTCTTTCAGCTTCTCGACGTTGTTCTTCTTGGTTCGGATCAAATAGAATCAGTGTGTGAAAGTTCCCATCACCAGCATGAGCTATAACTGCACTGGTGAAACAACAGAATCAAGACATAGTATTCAGGATCCCCAATTAATTTAAAAATAGCTAGACATGGGTAATTGAATACAAAAAATCGTCAAGATCATAACGTTAAACAGCAGTGACCACTGCACATTGTACTCTTTAACTTTATCAACGTAAATGTAAATGCATAGAAAATATTTGGAGGAAGACTCTGTACCACACCAATGCAGATGCATCAAGCTCTTTCTTAGATTCCGATATGCATTCAGCAAGTCGTGAAAGAGGAACACACACATCCTAGGAAGAAACACATAAAATTGAAATTACCATCTGGTACAAAAGAACAAAATGGGAAAAAACAGAACAGTGAATGACACAAAGTACATTTTTTAAAGAAATTCCCTCGGAAATACAAATTATGGCAGTATATTTACTTAACCACTTATATTGATGTCAGTTTCCCTTCAATGCTATGTTGTCCTATCCATTCAAGGATCCAAGCCGAGTAAAATATTGAAGAAATAAGAACCCAAATACATGTTATACGCCATATATTCCCAAAAATTTATTCATTTGGGATAATATCTATCATTGTCTACATACTCATCCATCTTGTCTTCCAATATCATCATTGTTATTAGCACCATGCCACCATCACAAATCATTTCACACCTCATTGAAGTCCATTTTAAAACCTTTATGTGATTCCTATGTCCATGTTCTTTTTTTTGCCTTCCTTCTTGGTTTCTTCTATTCCTCTGCTTCAAAAAACTCACTTCTAAATGAAGTTGTTCAAGCACTTCATTCCACATGACCAGATCCCATATACCCACTTCCCTTATATTATTACAGTGATTTTCTTCCCCTCCAAATTTGCTCATAACTTTTCATTTTTAGTTTTACCATTCCAGGTTTCCAAAGGATCCATCACATCTTCATTTCAAACTTGGTTTCAAATTTCCAGGGAAAGTATATTTCTACAGGCAAGTATGGGTTTGTTGGCTTTTCAACCTTGGACCATCTTGCACAAATATGGTGCTATTGACAGAAAACAAATCATTCCAAAAACACTAATAAGCATAAAAAACAAACCGAAATCATCGCCTCAGAATCAGGTTCCATTGCAAAACATGCCCAAAGCGCCTCCTTTCTCATCTGCAAGCACAAGTTGTGATGGCAAGGAAGAAATGAAAGCAATGAATTAGATATGCACAAAAATGTGAAAAATACAATATTTAGGTAAATTTTGCACAAGGCAGTAATAGACTTGGATGTGGGACTAGTGCAGCTGTTTAGTGGATTTAAAATGTAACTGCACATTGCAATTACATGAAGCAGCAAAAACTTGGATGAGGTAGGTAATAGTAAAAAGTATAAATGAGAGAGATGTAGGCATTTCAGATTCTTAAAGGTACCAGGGGGCGGGGAGTGAAAATCAACTAATGCCTTTGTGCCAATTGGAAATATCTTGCAACAAAGGAGCTATGCTACAATACTACCATAAATCCCTATTTGGGGTTTTACGGATTTAACCCTGGTAATTTGCATATCAGCATATCAAACATCAGGGTTTGAAGTTTAGCAAATATATCCTTTCAATTTTAAAAAGTTTGCAAATCTAACTTTGAGTTATAACAACGTTAGAGAGTACCGTTTAACTCTGTAAAAATACGAAATTGACCTTGATGTAAAAAAGAAAAAAAAATTAAAAAAAAAGAGCACCATTCGCAACCCATTCCGGACCTTTCTTTGGGTAGATGGTGAAGAAAGGAGTGGAAACGAATGCGGGCAGAGATGAGTCATGGCGGCTGCCCTAGATTTTGTAGCATGTTGGATTTGCAGGAGGTCTGTTGAGATCGGATTGCCATGGCTGTGGGTTGGGGTGAATCCAGCTAAGGATGATGTTGTGGCAGGCACTAGCTGATGGAGTCTTAGAGAAGACAAGTGCGACCCAAGTTAGATTGGAGGTTGCAGGCATGGTGGCTTTTGCATTGTGCGAATTTGTGGTTTTTCTAGATAGGGCTACTCATTGATGGTCATCGCTGTTGGAGAAGGTAAAGATGGTCACTGCCAGATGACAGCTATGATCGTAGCAGTAGGAATCCATCGTTTTGCTCTGATCGGCCAATGGTCAATGGGGCAACAATGGGAGGAGCTTCTGAGGGAGATGATGTGTTGTGGTTGGAGCTCCAGCAGCACATGGAAATGCATATTCATGTGGCCACATTTGGATCATCTCAGCCATTGAATCCATGTTATGCTGTCATTAATGTAGCGGGCCGAAAACAAAACTTTATTTGTTTAAAAATCGGTTTAAAAATGGGACAAACTAAGATAAATCTCATTGCCATCTCGATAAATTCACTCTTTTTATGTGGCAAATGCAATCCTCTCTAAACTAACTCAATCTAAGGATAATTTTTCATGGAAAAATAAAAAAAATAAGAAGTAAAAAGACTTTTTGGCCTATCACATTAATAAAACAAATAGTATTAAATAGCATAAATTATTTAGATTTTAAAAAATTAGAACGGGGCTATCTTGAATGATTGCCCCTTGCATATCTATTACATTTGTGATATAAGAATTAAGATGAAAGCTAGTTGATTCTTATTAGGACATGCAAAAATAGAATGCATGTAGCGTAATTGAAATAAATACATTTGCTCCTATTGCTACGATGAAAACTAAACCACCTTTTGAGTTGCACAACACAAGGATAGAAAACTTAAAAATAAAAATAAAAATAAAAAAAGAAAACAATGCCCCAAGCAAGGGCTGAATTGATAGTGTATCTTCAGTGTCAGATTTTCAAACCTTTTACAATTGGAAAGTTCTATTTGCTAAACTTCAAACCTCGAGGTTTGATACGCTAATATCCAAACTTCCAGGGTTAGATCTGCAAAAGACCCTTCAACGAATGCATTCAGAACACAGGATTGCATCTAGACCAATGGTTAATCAAACCAAGGATCTAATTTCTTGTAACACCATACCTCTAAAAGCTTTGACATTTAGACATTCTAGACTTTAAACATCACTCCTCAAGGAGATGATTGAAGCAAGGTACTGTGATGCCTATTTCGCATAGAACATATAAAACATTTAGAGCAACATAGACTACTCGGAATAAACTTCTGGTCACATTATTGAGCTTCGTGAAAAAGCAAAATAAATCTGGACCCAAACTAGGATGGTCACACTAAGGGAGAGATTGGTCAACTGGGAAAGTGGTAATCCATTTTTTCCCTTCACTGCTACACACTTTCCAAAAAATAATTTAACATTTTAACTACAGAACTACCATACTTTTACCCTTTTAACATATATTCCAATCATCTTCTCAGACAACAAGCCTATTTATTCTCACTTTACCCCTATCATACTCCATTTTTACCCATATGTTTTCCAATCATTTCCTCACATAACAACCCTATTTATTCCCACTTATCCCTATCATCTCTTCACTCTCACGCTTTTCAAAAATATGCCCTTCCTCACTACCCTCCCTACCCCCGTTACTAGAAAGACCCTAAGAATATTTCCCAAGGGATAGATAAATGCATAAAGGTTTAGTGGCATCCACATGCTATTTATCAGCACACAAACAAATTTTCCTAGAATCAATAAAAGATCTAAGCTTTTGGGCGAATAATTTTAATCTTGAAAAGATATATGATTCAAGACATGAATGAAGGAGGGGAAACAATAATCAAACCACCTTTGAAGCAACAACTAGGGTATGACCACTGGATGACATCAAGGATCAGACAATAGTCTCACAGAATCTAGTCTTGCAATGGAGACAATTTAAAGAGAGATAAAATGCACTTCTCTTTCAATTATGAAAAAGATAGGAAATCATGTTTCAAAGTTTGACAGAACAATGGACTGATCTTTTCAAAAAATAAAACTTCAGTTGCCAATTGTTACCAGCAATTTGTAGAAATATTTTTGAGGGTAGGTCCTCAAAATGTCAGAAACCCCTCTATTTTGTAGGTTAAAATATTATTAAAAAACTGTGGCTCAAATACTTTTAAAATCAGCTAAATTATATATCATGACAAAGCTATGAACAAAAATTTAAGATACATCGGACTAAAAGAAAAGAATTTAAAGCTAAACTTTGCAAGATTAAAGTTTACCTTCCATAATTCTTTCTTAGCATCAGGATCTTCCACGAAAACAAAGTCAGACCCATTATGCTGAGAAACAATTTTCTGCACCAGGAATGTCTGTTCACGAGAATATGCTTCTGAAAATTTGCACATATGAAAAAAAAAAGTGTGAATTCCTTTATGACATGTTCAAATATAGATTATTAACGGTATGTTGGATTCAACCTTTGAAACAAACAAAAGTAAATGATCCTTGGATTTGAACAACAATTAAATAATTCTCTGCATTTTTCTAACTAGAATAATGTCATCCTCCAATAAGAATGCAGAATAGATCCAGAGTTTCATGCATAAAAAATACAAGAGGATGAAGAATACAATGAAGGGCCGAAAAGCATTCATAATTTTCCTAATGTTATTAGCATTCTTTTAATGGTTATCATATTATAATTGCAGAAGAAATGAATTTAATTGTGCACAAATTGTAACATAAAGTGTTATATTACTTTATAAAAAAAAAGAAAAGAAAAATAAAACACATCAAGACTAATATCCATCACGAGATAACATAGTAAACGAAGTTGCATAAAACCCTTTTTTTCCCAAATAAGACATGTATATGATGGCTGAATTCAGTTGTATGAGAATTGGGCCTGGCGTTGAACCGGTTCCCAATTTCTTTTTGGGTTAACCACCAGTTTTGGATGGTTGAACTGACTATGACTGGTTCCCAGTTGGATTGGTTCAACCAGCCAGTCCGATCCAGTTTTGATTACGCTGGCTGTACGTATTTCACTCTCTTGCAACACTAAAGTCATTAAAGAAATGAAATATTATGTATTACAAAACTTGCTGCTGCAGTGGATAATTCGAGCCCTAAACCAAAAATCACAACATAATAGTTCCTAATAAGATCTTTAAAGATAAATACTCCAATATGTTTTTCTTTCTACATGATGAAGAAATTCAATAACCAAAGGAAGTTAGAAGCACTAATTGGAATCCTTTACAAACAAACAAGCCCACAAATAATGTCCGTAAATAATTATTATAATATACATAAAAGCATATGTTTTTACAAAAATTCCTAACAGTTGTGATATCTACCATAGGTTAGACATGGCATCCATTGCCTGCAAAACTAAGTCAAATATCCTTCTCGAGAGTTGAAAATTTAAAATGTCAGGAACCATAGCTTGTGATTTTCCATGAGATCCACAAATTTTTAAAAAACTGGTCTGTAACGAATGCAAAAAGAATCATTCTATATGATCTTCAAATGTTAAAAAATTATATAGGGAAAATAAAATAAAAAAAATCTGCTAATAAATCTGTCAGTTACACCTGCTCCCCACTATTTTAGACTTGCTACTGCCCTACATATCTATTTTAGATTACTGCAGATAATCTACAACCAAGAAAACCCTCCACCATTTTAATTATTTGAAATTAAAAATCACCAGAGTGCCCTTTCTTGTAAGAGGAAAATAGATAAGAATAAAAGCAACGAATAAGAAAAAGAAATAAATAAGAAAGCCAAATAGCAGAGACAAAGAATGAAGAATATAGACAGATAAAGAGAGAGAGGAAGTGCATTTTGTTCATTTTCATAAATCCAATGGTGTTAGTGATGAGAATCAGAAGCAAGATTTCGAATATACCACTCTAGGCGCAAAAATCTTGTGAAGAGGCAACAATCTTAAGAGAATCTTGTGAATAGGCAATAATCTTAGGAGATTATTCTAAAAGATCTTGTCGCAACATTATTTTTAGGATCTTTGGAAAATACTATAAGATCTTTTAAGATATTTTAGAATCTAAACTTGTATCTATTTTAAGTTTACTTCTCTAAGAAGTTCACTTGAAATATGCAATTTCAATTTTTAAAAGACAATGTCCTTAATAAATGTTGCTAAAAGAAGGTGGCATGTTCACCTATAAGTACAGCTTTATAAGCTCTGAGAAGCATCAGTTTGAGAATTATAAAAAGTTTCACTGGCTTTCCTTTCTACTTCTCTTTTTTCTTATCTTTCCTCATATTCTTCTACTCTTATCTTCTTTCTTCTTTTTTTATCTCTCTAGAGGTTCCATCCAATTTCTTCTACCTTCCCTTTTACCTGTCCTACATCAATTGATATCAGAGCCAAACCTGGTACTACTATCTACTGCTTTCAACAAATTTCTACTATTATTTGCTACTGTCGATCCATTTTGTTGTCGTTTGATACTGCCTCTTGTTGTTCATTACAACAACCTGCTGTCCATCACAAAAAACCTGCTGAGAAGTTGCTGAAATCACTTTCCACTGCTATCCAGTACAATACACCAACTTGTAGAACACTTGAACTCACATCCAAGTTGTTTCCGACTAAACTTGTTCAACATCAACACTAGTGCCAGTATTTCCAAGAGTACAATCTACTTCTTCAGATTAGACAACGAGTATCATACAAGATGAGCTTTTCACTACTAGATCGGGTATTATACAAAAAATATCTTGTCACATAGAGAAACAAGCTCGATTCTGATGCTACATGAATTACCGAAGATGAACTTCACCAGTTGGATCCACATATTTTTTAGCATTATCAAAGTTAAAACTCTCCACTGGCGAGTTTTTCGAAACTGAGAAGAATTGATGAGAATCAGAAGCAACATTTCAAATATACATATTCTATGTGCAAAAATCATGTAAAGAGGCAATAATCTTAGGAGATAATTCTAAAAGATTTTGTTGCAATTTTATTTTTAGGATCTTTGGAAAATACTGTGGGATCTCTTAGGATATTTTAGAATCTGTTAAATGACTTATATCTTAAGTTTACTTCCCTAAGAAATCCACTTAAAATATGCAATTTCAATTTTTAAAAGATTACATCCTTAATAAATGTTGCTAAAATAAGGTGGTATGTTCACCTATAAATACCACCTTTTTAGTCTCTAAGGAGCATCAATTTGAGAATTATAAAAAGTGTTTCTCTGGTTTTCACTTCTACTTATCTTTTTTCTTATATTTCCCTTATTCTTCTACTCTTTTTTTTCTTTCTTCTCTTCTCATCTCTCTAGAGGTTCCTTCCTCTTTCTTCTATCTTCTTCTTTACTCATCCTATATCAGTTAGATAAGCACCTTAGTCGTAGGGTTTATGTAACACTACCAATACAATAAGTAGGCCTCAAGAAAATCTAGAAATGTAAGTTGGCACCTGCAATTGACAGACTTATTTTGGAGACATATTAAGATAAAAATAGTATTACAAAATCTCAGCTAAAAATTCATATTTGGAGTTTGACTGTTAATTGAAATCAATCCCCTTTGCCTAAGATTTATTGCCCACGAGTTGTAAACAGCACATCCTACAACAGGGACAAGATTGGACAGCAAGGATGTGTTCCACACAGCTTCATTTGTACTTACCTGCAAAATACTGTAGAATTAGGCAGCAAAGGACATGATTCTTCATGTTTTATCCTAGAGCTGGTTCACAGGGCTCTAAAGCATTTAATTATTATTGGGCAGCTTTCTAGAGTTGTCCCTGGACCTTTGTAGCTTCAAATACGTGTTCTGAAATATTTTCCAATTCATGCAAGTGAAAAATTAATGATATAGCTTCGGGATCCTGTGGCTTTCTAGTGAATCTCTATTACATAGGATAATGTATGCTCTTGCTTAGGTTATTTGTTAGTTTGGTGTGTGCCATCAGCAGATATTAGTAACTGATTATCACCTGGCTGTAATCCTGCCCCACATTCGAAACCCAAGCATGTAGATCACAATTCAGAATTCAGAGTTACACTTGATTATACTCCTGTTTAGGTTCCCAAGAAATTATGTCCAGAAAAGCTAGAGCAAGGTTTGATAATCATGGTAAGTGTTGATGGAGAATATAGTTAGAAAAAATGATTGCACATTTATACATTCCATTCACAAACAAAATGATTGCATATTTATACATTTCCATCTACAAACTCCAGAATGGTGCTCTGTCACATGAAATTACTGATAATGGCCACTCACCAGTGCCAATGAATTCAAACATCAGTGTTGGAACTTCAGGTAAATTCTTTCCATTGGCAATATTGATAGCCTTTATCTGAACCTCATCTAACAGTTCTACTCTCGACACCTGGAGAACAAAGATGTAAGCAAGTTAACCTTTAACACACCAATTCTGTTCATAGAATATCACCAAAAGATCTTGACAACCCCAAGACAAAAGCATGGCCAAGAGATTATCTATAACAAATGTTTGGAGTCCTTTATAATTCTATACTACATGAAATGGACAGCATAATAACAACAACCACCAAGAATTTCTAAAGAAATCATGAAATATTAGTTATATTAGGATAGAATATCAAACCAGAACACAAGAAAATGGTCCCCAGTCCCACCATTCAGCTACAGTAACTGGTAGACCACACAGGAAAATAAATAGAAAAGATAAATGGTTGACCAATGAGACATCACAGGAGAAAGAAACACAAGAGGTCTTTCTTCCAGCACAAAATTAGCAGAATCTGATGGATAAACAGTAAAACTGCATCAGGTATTATTGTCTGGTATATCAACACAAAAGCCACCACGTTTCAGATTTGCGAAGAGTAGATTCAGTAGATCCATTCCTTGAATTTTAATGGTTAATTAGTTCATCTGAAATATTTTTCAAAATAATCCAAGTAATAATGTAGTGTATCAATCAAAATAATGGTGAGGGTGTCATGGGTAATATCTTGATAAAAAATAATGCAGGTTTTTCCTTCTCATGCATGGTAGTTCACTGTAACAAACTATGACATCCACACTTTCCAGCCCAAAGTGAATGTGTTCAAAGTGGAATAAGAGAAAAACCATGGGAGAAATGGAGTAAAGAAGATGCATTTATGTCTATTAAAAAAACTTAATGGACCAACACAACAAGTCATAAGATCACCACATTATGATGTCCCCAAACAGGTTTCCGATAATCAGAACTACGTCGAACACCATCAAGGAAAGTAAATGTAAAAACCTAAATCGAAACTTGCAATGTGAAACTTCATATAAAGGTGTAAATCAATTTTCCTATCCAGTCGCCTCAAGAATATTTAACTTTTGGACATAGATAAAGACATTAAAAAAGAAAGGATGAGGAAGTGAAATAGCAGTTTTACCTGTATACCAGAAAGCATTGTGTCAATTGCAACATCTGCTGCATCCTTAATTGTTGGGAAATTGCACATGGCAACCTACGAAAAGGTTGGTTATTTTTAGAATACTTATAAAAGCAATACTAGGAACACAATCAACCAAGTAACAAAGATTATTTACTTGATGTAGAATATAATCAATTCCACAAAGACTAAAGTTTAAAATATGACTAATAGCTCTTAGTTAGCTGGATCCCTGACGTGGTTGAATAGAACATGACCACGACCTAGGAACAGGACAATGGGAACCTGAATTTTCTCCCAAGTCTCAACTGAGGCTTATTAGAAAACAAGCACAGGAAGGAAATCAGGGCATCAACATATCAATGGCAGAGGTTGTGGGCTGTCAATTGCTAAGATTATGACAGAAATCATGGCTGAGATTTGAAGATCTAATTTATCATAATTTGTGTATTAGTTGTATATATTCTTACCTAAAATAGATTAGCAGTAATTAGTGTAATTGCTGTAAATATTTTCTTGCCTAAAATAGGTTGTACAACAATTCTTATTTAAAGGAAAGATCATCAAAGAAAGGGCATTCAGCCATTTTCTCAAACTTTGTTATGGTATCAAAGCCTGCCTTTGAAATTCATAGCTGAATCTTCGAATCTGTCAGTTTCTTTTTGCTTCTATCTTCCAAGGTTTCTGGTTTGCTTTCATTTTTTTGGGTTGATTAATTTCTAATCAACAACTCTGGCTTTGAGATTTCATTTTTTTTTGGAAGAATGTCTGCTGAGAATTTTCTTGGAAGAATGTCTACAGAGACTTTGGCTATCAAATTTACAAGAAAGAATTATGCAACATGGGAATTTCAGTTTAGAATGTTTCTGAAAGGGAAGGAGCTTTGGAATCACATTGACGGGTCTGCTCCTACTCCTAAAGAAGGTATAGAACTTAGTCAATGGGAGGCAAAGGATGCTCGAATCATCTCTTGGATTTTAGGTTCTATTGAAGCTCATATGGTGAACAATTTACGTTCCTTTAGTACAGCTAAGGAGATGTGGGATTATCTGCAACGCATATATCATCAAGATAACACTGCAAGACGATTTCAACTAGAACTTGAGATTAGTAACTTCAGTCAAGGTAATCTCTCTATTGAGCAGTATTATTCTAGATTTATTAATCTATGGAGCAAATATTCTGGTATTATTTATTCAAAGGTACCTAATGAGGCCTTAGCCGGCCTTCAAGCGGTTCATGAAGATAGTAGGCGTGATCAGTTTTTGATGAAACTAAGGCCAGAATTTGAAGTTGCACGGGCTGGATTACTGAATAGAAATCCTGTCCCTTCCTTGGATATATGTCTTGGTGAATTGTTGCGTGAAGAACAAAAAATGGCTACACAAGCTGTTCTTGGTTCGTCCAAGGAGACATCTGAGGTTGTTAATGTTGCTTATGCTGCTCAAGGGAAGAACCGAGGAAAGGGACAAATGCAGTGCTATAGTTGCAAGGAGTTCGGGCATATTGCCCACAATTGTGGAAGAAATTCTGCAATTATTGTAAATAGAATGGACACATTATCAAGCAATGTCCTACACACCCAGAAAACTGACAAGGCCAAGCTTTTCAAGCTGCTATCTCAGAACCTACCAATATCAGATCTACAGCCACAATTGCTGGCACAAATCAGTCTTTTGTTATTCCAGAAATGGTCCAACAGATGATTATCACAGCATTCTCTACTCTTGGACTTCATAAGATTGTTTCTTCTCCTTGGTTTGTTGATTCTGGGGCATCAAATCATATGACTAGATCACCTGATTGGCTGCATAATCTTCGAAAGTATACAGGTAAACAAAATATTCAGATTGCTAATGGAAGGAAGTAATCTTCCAATTATAGCCATTAGTGATATTGGACCTTCCTTTCGTCATGTATTTGTCTCTCCTGGATTGTCTACTAGTTTAATTTCAGTTGGGCAGTTGGTGGATAATAACTGCAATGTAAATTTCTCTCGTCGTGGTTGTCTTGTGCAGGATCAAGGGTCGGGGAAGGTGATCGCGAGGGGGCCTAAAGTGGGCAGATTATTTCCATTGCAATTTATTATTCCTAGAACTTTGTCTTTGGCTTCTATTATTATTGAAAATAAGGCTGACGTTTGGCATAAACGATTGGGCCATCCAAATAATGTGATATTGTCTCATTTAATGAAGCATGGTTTTCTTGGCAATCAGTGTTCTTTTAACAGTTTATCTCTTGATTGCTCTGTTTGTAAACTAGGAAAGAGTAAAGTGTTACCTTTTCCTAGTTATGGTACTCGTGCTAAATGTTTTGAGATTATACATAGTGATGTTTGGGGTGTTACTCCTATCATTTCCCATGCACAGTATAAATATTTCGTAACATTCATTGATGACTATAGTCGTTTCACATGGATATATTTTCTGCGTACTAAAGCTGAAGTGTTAACTGTTTTCAAAAGTTTTGTGGCTTATATTGAGACTCAATTTTCCACCTCCATTAAGGTTTTACGGTCTGATAATGGAGGTGAGTATATGTCACATGATTTCCAAGCTTTCTTACAACAAAAAGGGATTATATCTCAACGATCATGCCCTTATACCCCTCAACAGAATGGGGTGGCTGAACGGAAAAACCGTCACTTGCTGGATATGGTTCGCACTTTACTCTTAGAGGTCTCAGTTCCGCCTAGATTTTGGGTGGAAGCTCTGTCAACTGCAATTTATCTAATTAATCGGCTACCTTCTCAACAATTGAATTTTGATTCTCCTTACTTCTGTCTTTTTGGTATGCAGCCTGATTATCATATGCTACTCACTTTTGGATGTGTTTGCTTTGTCCACTTGCCTTCACATGAACGTCACAAGCTTACAGCTCAATCCGTAAGGTGTGCATTTATGGGATATAGCACTCCTCACAAAGGATTCCTATGTTATGATGCTGCCACTAATCGACTGCGTGTTTTTAGAAATGTGGTTTTCTTTGAACATGAGTACTATTTTCAGCAGCAGGATCTCCCTTCACATGGTATTCTTCTTCCTAGCTTTGATGATATATCTCCCTCCTTTGGGCGTTTTAAACTTGGTTTTGTCTATCAGCGAGGACAGCCCCCATCATTGCAAATCCTTCCCGACCCTGATCCAGTGCCCACTTCAGTGGCTCTTCAACGATCTAATCGTATCAGTCGTCCTCCTAATAGGTATGATTTTTCTGCTATTTTAGCTGATATTACAGTTCCTACCTCTTATTCTCAGGCCACTAAACTGTATGTTGGGAGAAAGCTATGCAAGAAGAACTTCAAGCTCTTCCAGAGAACCATACTTGGGATATTGTTCCTTGTCCTACTGATGTTAAACTCATTGGTTGTAAATGGGTATATTCCATTAAGCTGAGATCTGATGGGTCACTTGACCGATACAAAGCAAGGTTTGTGGCACTCGGAAATCGACAAGAGTATGGAGTTGATCATGATAAGACATTTGCACCGGTGGCCAAAATGACGACAGTGCGACTTGTTCTAGCTATTGCTGCTTCCAAGGGCTGGTCATTACGACAGATGAATGTTAAGAATGCCTTTTTACATGGGGATCTTAAGGAAGCAATTTATATAACTCCACCACCAGAGTTATTTTCTACACCCTTTTCTGATGTTTGTAAACTAAAAAAAGTCACTCTATGGTTTAAAACAGGCTCCGCGTGCTTGGTTTGATAATTTTCGATCCACGTTTATTAACTTCGCTTTTGTCCAGAGTCAATATGATTCCTCTTTGTTTCTTTGCAAGACTCCTAAAGGAATTGTTTTGCTCCTAGTATATGTTGATGATATCATTATTACAGGGACCGACTCTGAATTGATTTCTCAGCTTCAACAGCGCCTTCAAAGCTCTTTTCATATAAAGGACCTAGGTCCTCTACGCTATTTTTTAGGCCTTGAAGTGAACTCTACAGCGGCTGGTCTTTTCTTAAATCAGCATAAATACATTCAGGAGATAATTACATTAGCTAGTCTTCACGATGGTCGATCTGTTGATACTCCCTTAGAAGTGAATGTTAAATATCGTCATGAGGAGGGTGATTTTTTGCCTGATCCCTCATTATATAGACGTTTAGCGGGGAGCTTGAATTATCTAACTATTACTAGGTCTGACATTTCTTTTGCTGTCCAACAAGTTAGTCAATTTATGCAGGCCCCTCGGCACCTTCACTTGGCTGCTGTTCGTCGCATTGTTCGCTATTTGCAAGGCACTTCTACTCACGGTCTTTTCTTTCCTGTGGATTCTCCTATTCACTTGGTTGCATATAGTGATGCTGACTGGGCTGGTTGTTCTGATACTCGACGTTCCATTACTGGCTGGTGCATGTTCCTTGGCAACTCTCTTGTCTCTTGGAAAAGCAAGAAGCAAGATCGGGTGTCGAAATCCTCCACTAAGTCTGAGTATCGTGCTCTGTCCTCTGCATGTTCTGAGATTGTTTGGCTTCGAGGACTGTTGGGTGAGCTTGGGTTTCCTCAAATGGAACCTAATCCGCATGAAGCGGATAATACTAGTGCTATCCAAATTACAGCTAACCCAGTGTTTCACGAGCGCACCAAGCACATAGAAGTGGATTGTCACTCTATTCGTGAAGCATATGATGCCCATGTCATTTCTCTACCTCACATCACCACTGATCAACAGACTGCTGATGTATTTACTAAAGCCCTCTCACGACAACGACATCATTTTCTGGTTACCAAATTGATGCTTTCTGATCATCCAGCATCAATTTGAGGGGGGATATCAATGGCAGAGGTTGTGGGCTGTCAATTGCTAAGATTATGGCAGAAATCATGGCTGAGATTTGAAGATCTAATTTATCATAATTTGTGTATTAGCTGTATATATTCTTACCTAAAATAGATTAGCAGTAATTAGTGTAATTGCTGTAAATATTTTCTTGCCTAAAATAAGTTGTACAACAATTCTTATTTAAAGGAAAGATCATCAAAGAAAGGGCATTCAGCCATTTTCTCAAACTTTGTTACAACAGACTTGGTCGGTGGGGCTCAGGTTCATTTGGCTCAATTGGCACCTTGATGCCCATTTTAGGCATCGTAAGATATTTAGGAGAGTAAATCTGTAGCAAGATAACTATAGAAACCACCAGTTTTTTTTTAAAATTCAAAAGCAGCAGCAGCATGTTTTTCACCTTAAAAATATGATAAAAGTAGACCCTAGTGAGCCCCACTGAACACAAAAATTATAGAAATCCGTAAAAAAGGCTGATATGCATCAAATGTGATAAGATCATGATCAGCCAATAAAATGGTGCTAAGTGTCAATCAAACAGATGGGCATATGCATGCATATTTGACAAATGTTGAAATCTGATTGGACCAATCTGTGGTCCATTTAAAATGCAGCAATTTAGATAGGTTCTGCTGGATTTTAACCATGATTAAGCCCCTCTAGTAACCCTCTACCCCAGCTATAAATAGAGGAAGATGGGTGAAGTATGCAGTAAAAAGAAAAATCAGTAGAATTCAAGGAAGGGAGAGGAAGACAACTGCTGAAATTGAAGATAACCGGTGGAATATAGAATACCACAAGATAGTTTCCAAGTTAACAATTAGGATTTCTCAATAGGTTGGATATAATTCAGATAAATTCACGAAGCTATGATCATGCAAAACCATGCGAAAAAAAAAAAAAATCAAAACAGATGCATAGAAGTTGAAATCTCAAACATGAGTTCTCCAAATATTAAGATTGATGATTGAATGATCAAATAACCATGGAATTGAATGACTAACGCCTTATTGAAAAGCTGGCTTTGTGCACTTCAAGGATCATGCATTAGTCTAAAAAATATATGCAAGAACCATGCTAGAAATGTATGGGGAAAAAAACTACCAGAAATCTGAAATTTTAAACTAAGGACTTTTGAATAAAAAGTTTTTCATGTAAAACTTTTTAAAGTGAGAGAAATTGATGAGGAATAAAGAGAATAAAATTAAAATAGATAGGGTAGTTGTATGGGTAGTTGTGGATAAATGATTGAAAAATAAGATAGTTGTATGAGAAGATGTAAAGAAATGATTAGAAAATAGAGTTGTTATGGAGAGTAAAAAATTTTAAATTGGCAAGATTATAGGAATGCCAAAAACACCCCAAATTCTAAAGATTTGAGTTGCTCCATGACATAACCTTTATTTGAAGATGAATTTAAAATAAAGTAACTCGTTTTAGCATAAACGAGATTCATATGCATAGATTTAAAAAACAAACAAATAATGAAAAGTTTTATCCAAACGGATTACACAACACTAATTCTAAAGAGGAAACCAAACTGTTTTAGTTTGGCAATGACTTAATGCTTCAAATCAACATGATTTTAGAATAATATTATCATGCTTTAAGAATCCAAATGATAGAATTCCCCAAATCAACTTAGTTCATAAGCTTGGAATTTCCTACATAGAAGATGCATAAGGCCAATGTACTCTATAGGCCATGGAACCCTAATATCCTACGTGCCTTAAAGAAAACCTCAACACATAAGCAAATTCTTTAATTTTTCAACTCTATGTTTTATAATTTTTTTGAATGCTTTTCTTTCAACAGATATTGTGAGTATTTTGGATTAGTCATCCTATAACCACATTTAATTTGTCAATCAAATTTTATGAAATGAATTTCCAAATGTTTTGCGAAATACACATTACACGTGAAGAATGCTTGACTACATAGATAAGCAACGGCTGCCAGTAGCAAAGTGGCTTAATATTATGAACTGATTGCTCTATTGGCTTAGCCGAGTCATAAAGATTCCCACTGAACCCTATGTGACAGCAGAAGAAATGCAAAAGTTTTACGGTGGTTGAAGAATGCATGTGTTGCATGACCATGACATTATGAAAATGTGTCATATTGCATAAAATATGTTATCTTATTAATAAATGTTTTACGTGCTTGCTTACTGAGTTTCATGCTCATCCCCTCCAAAAATAAATTTCAGGTGTGTAGAAAAGATAATAATGAGTCGGGCATTAGTATGCTGCAAGGACAGACATATCTCCACTATATGACAAGTTGATTTTCATATTTATTTACAATGGTAGGATGTCTCTTAGGAGATGATCTATACTATGATATAAGAGATGATGGAGAAAGCATGATATGCTTTTGTATGCGATTAGTTACAACTTTATATGCATTTGGTGCGAATTTCATATAATTCCACAAATCGATTCCTAAAGTAAGAAAATTCTCATAGTATCTTATGGTTTAGGTCACTACAATTAGGGGTGTTAATAGTCATGATTAAGCCATCAACCCACCCATTCCCGTCCCTGTCCCAATGTCTTCACCGCATGAGTTCTCTCTAGCCGTCACCCAAATTAATAGGTATATTTTGTATTTTGCCTATTTTGACTAGGGTTCGAAAAGACATAAATCTGGTAGTCTCAAAAAATATGATGTTCCATGAACAAATAGGTATTGAAGAGATGCTCCATTGGAGCATTTTCTTTCATGCCAAAATAATTTCCGGTATGTTACCTTCGAGTTTTCAATACAATTTTTTCAGTTATCAATAATTAGCAGCGTGATGACTTGTTTACAACATATACATATAACCCATTAACAACCCACCAACCCGTTTATTAAATGGGATGTAAATGGATTAGGGTTGAGGTTTTTTAAGTAAGTTAATAAACAGATTAGGATTGAGATTTTTCAAACGGTTAGGATTAGAATTATGCTTCAACCCAGTCCAACCTGATCCGTTAAACCCCCAGCTACAACAACAGATTATGTTGGATTCATCTGAGGAAGAAAGTATGCATTGCTCTCTGTTAGAAAAGTTTTGTCTCTGTCCAACAAGGACTAAGGATATTTCCAACAATAAGGAGGATGAGGCAAAAGCAATAGCATTCACCTTCGTAAACTTACATTGCCCTGAGGGATTACCTGGGTCTGCTGTTGTACATGTCAGGGTTGGAAACTAGTTTATATATAATTTACTTCTGAAGCTTATATCACTGTCAAATCTAGGAATATCAATAACCAGCAATTCAACCATGCAGAGGACATGAACAAATGCATTAGGATATGCTGTTGGGGAATGAAAAAGCTATTAGTTCTATCTCTTGCTCCAGGTACAAATACTTCAAGAAGAGAGAAAATAAAAGTCCACGTGTAAAACAGATTTCTTTCTGCTAGCTTAAAAGCACAATTAGTAAGCAAATTCAATATGCTTAAACCAAGACATATGAGAATATTGTGTTGTTATTTGGCACTTCAGTATGTTGAACTAGAGAAAAAAAGCAGACGGTGGATGTTACCATTGACCTTTCTGTAGTATACAATTTGGTTAACCAATCATCCTTTGACAAGAAACATCTGCTAACTTTGAAAAGTATCTTAGGCATGTTTTGTTGATTTCAAGGGCAACAACACAGAGTAAGACAGAAGTAACTCCAGTTGAGTTGGGAATTTCAGTGCACCTCCAAACAATTGCAGCAAATATTGAAATTAAGAGGCACAAGAAACAAAGTGAAATAAGGATTGAGTACAAACATAAATTTTAACCACATGAAAAAAGGAAATAGCTAATTGGTTGCATGAATGAAGGTGCAATGTAATGAGTCTGCAGCACAGTCCAGCGATGTACAAATAAAGACAAAAATTGAAGTTAAAAGCCTGCAAAGATGTCATTCAACAGCTTGTGGATTGCAAAATCGAGGTCAAAATAGGCATGCAAAGATTACATTCAGTAGCTTATTGATGAATCCATATTTATCCCCTTGGCACAGGAAAAATGAATGATACCACGGAGTACTGAGGAAGTCTCTGAAGTCGCAGAGTCACTTCGGTTATAACACCCAAGGTTCCTTCACTTCCAATCATCAACCGGGTCAAATCGTATCTGGAGCAAAGGAAACATAAGGCAGTTATCAGTTAGACCACTTCGAGGAAATTTAACAATTTCAACCATCAGTTCCGTAACACAATCCATCAAGCAGTCATGCATGTACTCATTTGAAGCAGCAAGGCCCATAGCGCATCAATCGAGACTTGTGCTGGTTAAAATGATCACTGAAGGCTAAAACCATCCGTGTTGTAACATCACACTGTTTTTCTCAATTTTCCATTTTCCTGAGTTTTCCCCTCATTCCTAAACCCAAAGACTGGAGCAAGCTGCATGTTATCACTTTCTTCCATAAGCAAGCACAGCAAAGAATGGGGACATTTCCAACAAGGAAAAACAATTTGCCAAAAGAGCACACTCCCCATCAAATATCTAGTGGCTTGAGGAAGCGTATTCCATACGGGTTCAATTACCCACCTTCAAAGCATTGTCCACTCAACTGTTTAAATTATGATTTCATTCAACAGGATCTATCATCAACGTCACATTTGATTTTGCAAGTCGCCTACTAGAAGCCTAGAAATGATAATGATATGAAGGTCAAGCATGCATTTCGGAAGCATGTGGAGCATCAGAAAGCAAGCATGCACAGAATTAAAGCAACTACCACACAAGAAGCTAAGAATCTGTTAGGGTCTGTTCGGCCCCGCTTACTGCGCAGGGCGAAGCGCTTTTATCTCTGAAAACATGCATGCATTCCCATGGAAGGTGATTGGCAATGTCATGTAGAAGCATCATTCCACTTTTTTTTCTCCTAAAAAGCTGGACGACAGCTTTTGTGGGAAGCTATGAATCCTGGCTTTTACCAGAAAAGCTCTGCGCTTATGTGTTTGGCTTATTTTCTAACACATGGCCAAACACCATTAGCCTCCTAACCTTGTCAACTATATTTGTATCTTAAGGTATTTTAGGGAACAAAACCTGAAAGTGGAGTCTTAACAGGATAATTATAAGGAAAAGTTCAAATAGTTTATTACTTAAGTACCTTAGGCCTGTTTGGGACCATCCAATGCAATTGGATTTAGATTTTTTTTTCCCCATTTCCCAATTCATAAAAACACTATTTTTCCTCATCAGTACTTGCATTTCTCATCTTCCAGTACATGATTTGACATGTACCAACCAGAAAACCCCAGCGAACAACCCTACTCATTCAACTTCCTAATATGATTTTGCAAGTACATCCTTGGCACAACAATTTGAAAATTACTGCCCACAACTTTTGACGAAACTTGCATGATCCCCAGCTCCCACATTGTTAGGATTATGTACCGATTTGTTAAACAAAAATTCAAAATTCCCTGAATGTTCATCTTTTCTATGGCACCACAACAATGTCAAAAATCCTAGTCCAAACACGTTAACATTGCCATTTCTAGCTGCCACCGGCTGTCTGCCAAGCAGCTTAGGTTGTTGCCAGTACCGGCAACAACCCCAAGGTCATCATCATTAAGCAACAGACAATAGCAAGGAAGCTGCATAAAAAATCTTCAAATGAGAACCTAAACTCTGCGATTGATAACGGAGAGTCTGCTGGCAAGTAGGGGTGCAACTCAGTCCGGGTTCAAACTTAACCTGGCCCGTCAAACCTGATTTCAAGTAGTGTTGAAACCTGCTATTGTTCAACCCGAATTGAAATAGGTTCGGTCTCGGGTTGATGGAAACCCAAACACAATTTCATATATTTATTATATTTATAAATTACCCCTCTAATGTCCCCTTTAATATATAATATAATATACACAAAGGTTTATACCTTCTAAACCTCCACGTATCAAAGAAACTATAATATATTTATATATTAATAGTGAAAGTGAATAGCCCCCAGAAGATCATACTCACTCATGTAATATTATTTTATATTAATTTTCAATAAAAGCAAATACCTAAAATTTGTTAACCTATCTTAAATCTTTATGAAAATAAATTATTTTATTATACCATCAATGGAAGCAAAACCTTATTCACCCACTCTTTACGTTAGCACAGTATTATATTATTAGTATTAAAAAATACGCAACCTCCTAGCTAATCTTACGATGTTATAATATGTACTGAAATCACTAGTCTACACTCATTGTTGAATCATGCTTCTCAAGTAACATGTGCAACACTTGAATTTCAGGATAGAAAAAATTGTACCACTTTATTCTCCAAACCAGAGCTAGACTTAAACACACTTTCACTTTTTTTGCTTTAAACTATCATCTTAAACTTTTTCTTTGGCAATGCATTTGAAGTTGAATAAATATAACATGAATAATAAGTATATGTTGTTGAGAGAATGCCAACTCAAATTCCAACCCAAAAATCAGCCTGAGCATAAATTTCACATATAGGGTTAGGATTTAGGTTTACAAATAGGGTAAAGGTTAAGTCTGAGGTTTTAAAAATAGGATTAGAGTTAGGGTGAACACGAGTTTCGTGAGCCCAAGTTGCAAAATTACTGGCAAGAGGCATTGTGAAGCAGATTTGGAACAGTAGCTACAAATGCATATTGCAGAGGGCATCCATTGCTACAGACAGGAAAAGTGATGCAAATCAGGATCCAGTCTACACAGAGAACCATTTGCTGGTTTGCCAGATGTGGTATGAACAAAGGTGGTTGCAGTGACAACACCTGATCACTAACAGGAAGTTGTGTCAGCCAGAAAAGAGGCCATCTTTTCAGCAACTAATCAGTAAAGGAGGTTGTTTGTGGCTCTACAAGTGAATTTTCCCACCATCGACGAAGAAGAAAAAGGGTAGTTATGTCTATTACACTCTTGGTCATCAGGATACAGACAATAGCATCTTCAAGGTTGTAAAAGTGTCTTGGTTCATCTGGTTGAAGTTGACCAGCCAACCACCGTTCAGCAACAAACCATGCAGCTATTTACTGGTGAAACAACAATTCTGCAGGGTTAAGCCTATCCTACTGGGTTACTTGTCGATGAAGATAACAGCATTGGTGGCTACCAGCAAAGACAAAGATGGAACAATCCAAAACTCCCAATCTAAAATTGACAGATGGTAAGTGTTGGCAAGAAGGGGCAACAGTGATGAGCTATGGTTACGGTTTTTATGTCATTATGGTGGGGAAAAAGAAATAGGCAGTATTTTGGAAAGTTTTAAGAAATTATTAAAGAATCAGGACAGAAAACTACTGGTCTGTGCACACTTCAAAATTCATCAAAAGTTAGGGGCAATTTTACAATCTCAAAAACTAAAGGAGATACTTGTAATATCACAGGTATGTACAATACATTTACAAAAATGCCATGAATTTCACTTGACAGTTTACCTCCCAAGCATATTACTTGAGATATTTTTTCCTTTAAACAGTTAGATCGATAATCAACATTTTGGCAGTTTGGATGCCGTGGGCATTAAAATATATTTATCAACTGTCTGCCCTAATTTAACTTAACTGAATACGGATTTTGGTTCGGTGTTCGGAACATTAACCATCAATAGTTTGGTGCAATTATCAGCATTCAGATGACAAAATCTCCAGCTTGACAAAATGAAAAATTGAAATAAAACTCTGTAAATAAGCTTACACAATGTCTTCAACAAATAGCACAACACATAAGAACTATCCTTAGTCATTTATTGAAGGTTTACATCCACCATGAATACAGGAAAGATAAGCAAGAGATATCCAAGAACAATTCAAAAAATTCAGCTTGAGGATGTGTTTGGGAATGGATAAAACTTTTGATGAATAGTTTTGGTGAGTAAAAGTTGTCAAATGATGTGATATGATAGGGGTAATGATGAGGAATAAAGAAAATAAAGTTAAAATAAATAGGTTAGTTGTGTGGATAGTTGTGTAGAAATGATTAAAAAGTATGGTAGTTGTATAGGAAAATGTGAAAAAAATAATTAAAAAATATGGTAGTTGTAGAGAGTGAAAAGTTTTAAATTGAAAAGTTTTGACTGACATTTTCTGCACATTGCCAAACACACCCTGAATATAAAATCATAAAAATTATTAGTGAGTTTACTGATATCAAATAAGACAACAAATTAATATGACTGACCCGCACATAACCAACATAAATGGCCCAGAGAAATGTAGCAAGCTATCAATAATGTAAACTTCCTCCATCAATCCTGAAATTTTGGTGTACAAATACCTGGAATCCTGGCTTGCTTCCTATCTGAAGATAAAGTTGCATATTTTTCATGGTTTACAGAAAATTTTAAGAGAGATGAAAATTATGATGCAGTCATAGTGCAAGAATGAAGCATCCTGCTGTATAACAAAAAGGTAAAAGGGAAGCGCAAGCTAATGCATGTTAGATCAAAATTTCACCACTGTTTGAAAATTTTAATATGCCAGAGTGAATAAGTATAATATCTGCATGTCAATAAAATTTGTTATTCTAACAGAATTAGAAGAGACAGACGTACCCTGCTGCACTTTTTCGAGCACGAGAACCTGTCTTAATAACATCACCATTTGCAAGTACGGCCTGAAAGAAAAGTTTTTTTTTGTATTAATGCCTGAAAGAAAAGTTTGATTTAAAAGACAGACATAAAGAACTTCTTCCAGCAAGAAAATTTGGAGAGAGACAAACCTTCAGGTTGATGACATTATCCCTCATAGTTCCATACCTACAAACTGAAGACTCAATCATTAAATCCAATTAAACATAAAACTAGTACATTGTTTGCAAATTATGCCCCATTAAAGAGCAAAACACTTGGGGAGAAATTTTCTCTGGAGTAAAAAATATGGTGAAATTTAGATAAAAAACAAAGTGATTACTTGGTTACACCAACACAACAGGCAGGAGTCATTAGCTTCTTTCCATTTGAAATTATTCAAACTTCCTCAATGCACTGCATACTTTTCCCTAAATTTAAATATGAATACTAAGATATTTAAGGTCTTAAGGTCATAGTGTGTTGCACAGTCACATGAACATTGTGCAACCGGGGTATATATTGGGCTAAACATCAATATAAATAAACAAAAGTGTGTTCTGGCACTATGATCCTAGATCTACGTATACCAAGATTTCTTCCTTTTCTTCAGGCCCACAAATTCCCACTATTACCTGATTAAGCACAAGTTCTGTTTCCAAGAGAGAGAAATTAGAATTATTGAAGGCAGATAATATTAATAAGAATCGCATGTGGAAATATCTAAAATCGCTGCTACTTGTTTATGCTTTTAAATGCCCTTAAATTTTTTAAAACAGGAATATATTTCATCGATAGTATGTATCTTCAGCACTCCACACTTATTTGAGTCCTACACCCTATCATTTTCCTTCTAACAAATGAGTGTTGCTTAGATTTTTCTCATTTTATGGTCTACCTGAAGTTTCGATATGATTTCCTTCATTTTTCTTATGTCGCTCTGCAGAAATATCCAATAGATTAGATAGCATCCAATTTAAAGACACAAGTGTGCTGTGCATGATAAACTAATTATGCATCCAAGAAATGAAGTCTGGATCCTAGAAATATATACAGTGCCTCTATAAGTCTAAATCATATCCTGAAGGTTCATCAGTGTCTTTTTCTCATACCGCTTCATTAATCTCTCTTTAGCAACAGTAACATTCTGCAATATTAGCAAATCAAGCAACAGATGAGCACTGAGATATTAATACATCCCATAATAACAATATGGCAAAAACTGCAAATAGTAACACATCAACAATGATCATTACTTCCTCGCTGCCAAGACAAAATTCAGTGCTTCTCATGGCATTGCGATTCCAAGTCTCAACCATGTTATGCATGCCAAATTATGAGTCAATGGTGCCGTCTTCTATCATCACATGTAAAAGATCTCTCTTAAGGAGAAATCAGAGATTTCAAAGTAAGGGCATTAGTTTTTCAATGTTTTCTTCAAGGGTGATTCAAATCCAGCTCAAATAAATTAAATCTCCGCAATTTTTTTCATACAACCAAACCATACAGAAGCTAATGAAATGTTAATGAGCAATACCTTACAGCCAAAGAGCCAGAGCAACGAGTAGCACACATGCCGCCAATAGTTGCACCAGGCCCTGTAGACCAGAAAAAAGAAATCTAAACAACAACAGTAAACCCAGGTCTTTTTTAGTTGAAGCTTTGATAGGAAGCATCTATTTTTTGGATCTTTGCTAGTCATTCACCAAGTGTAAAAGAAAAATATAAACCCAGCCTTTTGTCAAAAAACTTTCTAAGAAGGATCTATCAGCAGAATATTTCCTAGTAGTACATCAAGAAAAAACAAAGTAGAGGGTAATGGTTTAATTTTTTTCAAAAAAAAAAAAAAAAAGAGGGCTGACAGGGTGCAATAGAGTTCCTACACACTGTAGTAAAATAAAAAGAGTAATGGTTTCATCATAAAAGGCCGAATACTGGCATCCATGATGGCATTAATATTTTCTTCCCTCAACCACAAAATGTACTTCTGAAAATTTCAAATCAAAATAGACCTAGAGAATAAAATCGAAGCAAAATCATCACTTCATATTGATAACATAGCCAAAATGACTTTTGACTCTCCTCCAGATTATATGTGACACCTACTAGGACTCGAATCAAGTGATTCACAGCAGTTGTCAAAGACAGTAACCTTTACAGAACCACAGTGGAGCAGCTATCTGATCCTTACGAAATACTTGATCCATCCACTATGCTAGAACATACCAAAAAATCATTCTTCTATATGGATTTTGCAGCAGAACTCTAACCAAATAACAACGCTTCAAGAAATCATTTTTTCAAATCACTTTAACAATGGGGAATAATATAATATTGACATTTTCAACATTCAGGAAAAAAAAATTTCTAACATGACTGCGCTTTGAGGTTGCAATTAGGTAAGAAGTCATAAATGCTAGACCAAAACGAAACAGAAAGTAAGGGAGTTTGATCTTTTTGCACCCAATTTGATAATTTATGCTGTGTATGATTGTCATGGCCATATCTCACCCATCCTGCACACCCCGATGCACTCATTGTTGTGATAGAAGACAATCTTGGCCATGATTTTGAAGCTAGTTTAAGGATCTGTCAATCTATATGCAGGTATAGGGAAATACTTCTATGGTGCCAACAATAACAAAGATTTCAGTATGGTCAACCAAATAGGATTGAGACTTCCAGTTGGACAAATTCGCCATTGTGGGCCCACCTTGATGGTTAAACGAAATCAACTCCACCCACTGTATTCAAAATGTACCATTTCATAAAAATGATAAAAGCGCAAAATCAACCTGGTAAAATTTTTTGAATTATATATCTATTTCAAAGTTGTTAATTTAACATCTATACCATCTAAAACATCCTTCCCACAAACATTAATGATTTTATAAACTATTGCTATCTATTAATGTATATAGGAGTGGATCTAAATGATTTACATATCTTACATATCATCATCATCATAGGCCATTTCTCACCTATGTGGGGTCAGCTGCATGTATCCTGTTGCACCATTTTTATGATTATAAACTGAATTTTAGGTAATTTTCCACATTTTTATATCCCATTTATTTACTTCTACCCATGTTTTTCTAGGTCTTCCTCACATTCTCTTACAGCCTTCTATATGAATAAACTCGGTTCTCTTGACTGAAGCCACTTCAGGCCTCCATTTCACATGTACAAATCATCTATATATCTGTTATCCCTAATTTTTTTATCTATTGACGAAACCTTTAGATTCTCTCAGGTTACTTCATTTTCTAATTTTATCTTTTCCTATTTTACCACCCATCCACCTTAGCATTCCTATTTCTATAACACTCATTCTATGCATATGATGTTCTTTAACTGTTTTTGTGTAAAAAATTTTGAAATGTGCGAAGTAATGTGGCATGATACGGGTATTGGTAAAGAGTAAAGAAAATAAAGTTAAAATAAATAAAACAAAAGTATGGGTAGATGTGGAAAAATGATTAAAAAGTAAGATAGTTGTATAAGACAATGTAGATAAATGACTAAAAAATAGGGCAGCTGTGAAGTAAAAAAGTTTTAGATTGACAAGTTACATGGAATGCCAAAAACACCCTTAATTGGAACTCAATGGTTGCATAAAATTGCTAAAGCACTTCACCATTTCTTCCATCTTGCTTGGATTCAATTTTTATGATGTCTTTCTCAATTTCCCCATTTTCCAAGAATATCAACCTAAATACTGAAAGTGATTAGTACTTGAGACTACTTGGTCTGAAATCTTAATTAGTTCTTCATATAGATGATCATTATTATTAAAGTTGAATTTCATATATTCAATTTTCTGGAACTAATTCTAAACCATTAGATGTAGAACATCTTTTCGCTTATTCAATTTGAAGTTTACTCCTTTGGTTTCATCTATTAAGACAATATTGTTTCCAAATAACATGCACCGAGGTACTTCTTTTTGTAAATACCTAGTAAGTTCCTCTATAACTAAAGTAAAAAAGTAACGATTACAGTTGAGCCTTAATGTAAACCTATTGCAATTGAAAATTTATCCGTATCTCCAATTATAGTCCTCACATTTGTCATAGCCCCCTCACACATCTCTAATAATATCAACATAACTGTTAATAGAACCCAATCACATGTTTTTTTTTTCTAAATCAATAAAAACCACACAAGTTCTTTTTCTGCTCTCAATACTTCTCAAATAAAACACATGCAAAATATAAACACACAAGGTGGTTACTTAGGTAAGTTAAAACCACATGTATTTTGCATTTTTTATATACCAAAATTTACCATTTTTGATAGCATATATTTTTTATAAAATTTCAAGAATAAAAATTTAACCATTTTTATGTGAGGGGAGAGTGAGATACTGAGATGGGTGTAAATTTTTTGTTTTGAAATTTTAGAAAAAATATCCAATAATCAAAGAATAATAAATATTGGTAAATGAACTAAATACACATAGGCCCACATAAAAATAAAAAAAATTAAAATATGCAAGGTTGTTACTAAGTAACAAACCATTGTATAGGATCATAATCCGTATATATAGGAGTGGAAACTGCTGATTTTTGAACTTATAAAAAATATAAACATAAACCCAATAAACCCAAAAATGGTACATTTTGTTAATATATAAAGATTCGATATGGGCTTAAATAAAAATGAAAAGGTCTGAAAACACATAATGAGTCTCATTACATACATATGTATTGAATGATTGCCAAACATATAAGAATTATTTTGCAATAAATTTATTGCACAACTCGTCATCTTTTACCATGGGAAGAGATACAACCAAAAGAGAGCCAGAATCAACATGTGATTCCTTGAATGAGAAATGTGAAACTCATGAGGGATTGCAAAAGGGGCAAATTACACCTTTGTGTTTGTTTGATGTGTCTTCCTCACAAGCAAAGATGGATTTTTTTTTTTTTTTTTTGCCAATGATTGTCTTCCCTAACATTGAGTTTGGTAATGAGATAAATAAATATAAATCTCACAAGATCAACAAGGAAAAAAAGTTGGCATATGGAAACACCAATTAAAACAGGGGTAGTAACTTATCATGAAGGAAGAGAGATGAGAGGAAATTTTTTTCCCACCACAGCAATTGTAATCTTAGATAAGGATAAAAATAATATATAACCCAGAAAATAGAGATTTCATTCTCTTCTGTACATGCCGAAAGACTGAGGAGAAAAGAACGACAAACGATTCTGGGTTTCGTATTCACCAGAGCCACAGAGCGGGGGAAAAACAGAAGAAGAGCAGAGGATAGGAAAAAAGATTCCTTCCACTTCAAATCACCGAAAGCACCATTTTCTTTAATCATACTATGGTTCCCCATCTTCTTCCATTTGTCATGAAGAGTTGTTGCAAGCTGCCACAGTTGCAACTAGGATGGGCGGATCCTCCACTTCAATGAAAGGTGTCATCTTCTCCTTCTTACTTCCAGTTTTCTCATCATCATCATCCATTGTTGGGTGGAGGGTTTTACCTAACTTTGAGGAAGAAATTTCCTCCAGTGCCTCATTGCAATTTGCAAAATAATAAAAATAAGCAGCTCCAATAAGAAGCGCTTTTACAACATGCTTATGCGCAATTTCCTAATGAAAATCCCATTTCCACTCACGCCTCTTACTTATAGGGCAATTTAGACAGTCATGATATCACCAGCAATTAGGAACAGTTGGATAAGGTGGTGCACCCTAGCTAGGGTGCAATTTTTTGCACCTTAGTGTAGATATACATATATATGGGAAATCCTAGGGTGCTGCTGGCTGCAAAGGGGGCCCACATCAATCATAAAATTAAAATCTCACCAGTCATATGATTTAACATCATTTGCTTTACCTACCAAACATCATCCCAATAATATACATATATATAAAGGATGATGCTCCAATACAAGTGGCTGCATTTACAACCACTTTTTTATTTTTTATTTTTTTTAACATTCAATCCATCCATTGTGTTTAAAATTATTTACTTAGCCTATATACCAAAAATCAAGTGAGTTGAAAACCTCTATGATCAATCATGTTAGAAATATAATTATAAACAACCTCATGCATGTACACTTGTTATGAATGATATACTACTCTACATAACATGATCTTTCATGCCATGCAAATGCTAATGGAGTAAAATATGATGGATGGCTTGGATTTTTTAGGAAAATATTAAAAAATAAAAAATTTCAACTGATTGCACCATGCAATTGGTTGCATTGGATAATCCCTCATATATATGACTTTATAATCTTGATATGCCAAAATTGTTCCTCTTAGGGGAGTTTGGGTGGCACATGGTCTACAGAAATGCAAAAGAAGAGTACAGGATGACGTCAGCCATCAACTAAATGAACTTAACACAGACAGGGATAATGATCGGAAGTATAGGTACCAACGTGAAAATTTGTGGTTGTTGCACTAGTTATATTTCAAATCAATGTCTTTGAGAAATTTATTCTTCCTGTAAATGGAACTTTCCATTTCCTTTCCACTGAATGCAACAGCCCTCAAGCTCAAGGGTGGCAATCAAGGACAGTACTGATTTTAGATACAAAAAGATCAAAAATAGATAAACTTAATAAAAAAAATATGACTGCATGGAAGCTATATGGAAGCAAATAAATGAACCTGGATCAAGTGGAAAGAAAAGCCCATGGGGCTTCAGGTATTCGTTAAGCTCCACCCAACCAATCCCTGGTTCAACGACCACATCCATGTCCTCAACATGCAATGCTTTCACATTCTGGCAGATAAGAAAGTTGAAATAAGTCGAATATGAAAGAAATTGAAGAAAAGACGTCATCGCTACAATAACCCATTGATGTTAAAAACGAGTCCAAAAAATTAAGCTTTTTATGACAACACATTGGACCATGTATATTCTCATATGTCAATGAATCTATTAACTTTTTAAAAAAATCCAACAAGATTAATCTTTTTATGGCTACTTCTTGGACATGTATAAATTCTCACACTTCAACAAGTGGAAGTCATTCATGCTTGACTAACCTACAGCTCTCTTCAGGTTCGGCAAAATATCAGATTCGATTTGATCCAATTTTTGTGTACATATTCTTTCAATTGAAATCATCCCAAGTCACATAATTTATGTTAAAAATGGGAATAAAATAATTTTTTAGCCAGCCAAAGATCTTATTTGGGCTAAGTCAGTTTTGTGTTACCCCAAACTGAATGACACCCGCATTTGGACATTGTCAAATATCTACCCACTGGGGCTCTTTTTCACTTTGCAAAGGTCAAGTAAGACTAGATCACTCCTCACCAGTAGCTTTCAAGACATTCCTTTCCAGCACAAAGTTTCCTTGTATAAATAGGCCACTTCCTTCAAATACTGCTCAAATCTCTGCTCGTTTTTCTAACTAGATCTAATTTCATGCAAAGCAAATTTCATCTTCCATATTCCGTGTTATGCTTTTGTCAAGTTTATTAACAAAATGAATGACTAAGAAATCATTTTGTTACCAGTCAACAGCAACCACCTTCATTTTTGTGCTCCAATCAATGTTGTACCACCATTGTCTCCACTTCTAATCTAACCATCCACAACCAACAGCTTATGTTGCAATACTTGAGACTTGAACGTTTACCCGATATAACTTCAGAATCTACAGATGATGACAAATCAATGGTCCTACATAGAAGGGATGCCTGCTACAACTTGATTAATCTTTTTAAAATATGCATTCACTTAAAGCTAGATTCTATACCACAACAAGGGCTAAAATGGCATTCTCCATCTCATTTGTCAAATCAAAAGCACTGTGTGTCATTTTTCACACCAAAACCATATCCTTTAGGAATCTATCATATTCTTTATTCTACTTCAATACATGTTTCTATTCAAATAATCAACTGCAATCATCCATGTTTGGTGTTCATTCTACTAATTCATCCAAGTCATGCCAAAATTATTTATTACTTCTACTTCTAAGCCTACTGTAATACATGAATTAAAAGCTACTCGGAAAGAGTTAAATCAAAGAACTAACAAGGCAGACCATATATATTACAGGATTTGCCATTTTAGACCATATATTTATTATATACATGATGAGAATGATCTGAATAAAAAATTTGATTAAAAAAAACAAACATGGAAAAAAGATGAATATCATATTCAAAAAAGTTTAAATATTTACTTTTAAAACAAATAATGTAATGTAAAAAGAGAACGATAGGTATTTTCTTGAACGTGGTGCCATCCATCCCTTCACTGATGTCATGATCATACTCAATTACATTATCTAGAAAAATAAGGCAATTAACCCCTATCCAACAGACTACAAATAACATCAATTATCTACTCGGCTTGTGCAAGTTCTATTACAGAATTATATTGCTTAATCTTTAAGCATTATTATTTTGTATAAACTTTGCTTTCGCTAACCCTTCATTTTGCAAAAGGAAATAAACAAATAGCATCTGAAGATGGCATTATACTTTTATTACTAATAATTGGTAAACACTTTGAACCCTCTGATTATTACTTTTCCCAGGCTTTCTTTTGCTTATGGAACATCTACCTCAACAACCAAGAAAATATTTACTAGCCATGTCTGCACAACCATGATCAAGATATAAAGAAAACTTCTGAAACCGGCAGTTATGTCAAAATTTGGCTGCCAACTACTAATCTGACACATGACTTCTATGGAGTTTAGGATCATGAGTAGAACCAACTCCCAACTGCCACGAGCACTAATCATCGTTTTAACAAAGGACATTCCTATCTAATTTTAAAACTACAAACAGAACATACAAAATCCTCTTACCATTTACCTTTCCTCATTTTTTTGGGTTGTTATTATATAAGACAATCTTTGCTAATAATTACATATCAAAACCAACGGACAGCATCAACCAATAAAGATTTAAGGGCATCTAGTATTAACATAAAACGGTAATTTTGATAGTCAATCATCTAAAAGTCATTTCATTATAAGAAGCATAAAGCAATCATGCTTTGAACTTTTTTTTTTTTTATGCAAAAGGTTCTAACCTAAAACCCTGTTGAAATGTTTGTGGCTAGCATTTGTAATGCATTACCTTCATCAATGACGTGTCAATGCATACACCTCCATGAGGTGACAAGGTATGCCCTTCAATCGATGTAGCTCCACCATATGGCACAATAGGGACCTGCTTAGAAAGTAGGGGGAAAAAATTCAGATATGGAGGACAACCCAATCCAATGAATTGAGTCCTGGTTTTTTCCCTCTCCTCAACAAGAATAGGCTACCATTACTTCATGGACAAGCAAAGACCCTTCAACAATGTAAAGAGACAAGAAGAACCATTTGAGTGCTGAATAAATCAAATTCCTATGTTTCAACAAATGAAAATCTAGTTACTTGGGTGTAATTCTTGCAGTTCAAGTTCATTATTATCATAAGACCATGTAATCTATACAGCATGCCATTTGACTGAGGTTAAAGCCCAAAGTCCTCCATCCAAGAAGGTGATACAGTCAGAGATGACATTTCGAAGATGAAATGGCATAACAGTGATAGACAAAAGAACAAAGGGAGGAGATAAGCCACTAACTTCTCCTTTAAAACCTATGTAAGTGTCAAGTAGACCCAGGCTTGAGGTGCTCAGGTTATTCAAGAATAGTTAATCCACATTCCACCCTTTCTAAGCTGGATCTGCTAGAAGACATACTGCAGGACAAACCAGGTTCAGATACAAACCAACCAAGTCGAGTTGTTGTCTACCATGCATGATCAAATCACATTATGGGAAAACAGATTCAAACCTCATATTTATTACAGGATCTGACTATTTGAGATACTTCCTCTTCGGACCTGCATGTAAAATGAAAGATGAAATGAAATGTTCTAGCTTGTCTCCATAACGTCCATAGCTATCCATTGTAGACTTGCATAGTGATATTCGCCACACGCACAATGCTTAGGACTCATCCAAATATTGCAGATGATAAAATGGATTGGGGCCACACTAAGAGAAGCAGAAAGAATGAAGTGCTTAGCACTAGATTCATTGCTGTACCATGTTTAATTAAATATGTCATCAAAACGCACGATTGTCTTCTGATATATACTTGAAGATAAAGAACAAACACAAAAATTAATAAACACCATGTAATGTGACCATAAAACCCATTATCTGTTACATGTAAATAAAACCACAAATTTTTCAAAAGCAAAAATGGGAGAAAAAGGCCTTTCCAGTTTCATAGAGGGTTTCCTTCAGAGAAATCTGTCATTATATCCAGTAGCCTCTTTCATCATTTGCAGGCTTCTGGAATTGAAGTAGCTTGCATGCTATATGAGAAACTTTGGCTTTTTTTTCTTTTTAACATTCCACCCAGATATCTCAGGAACTTGGCAATCTGCTATCACAATCATCATAATTGAAAGCTGTTTCCCACCTGGGTGGAGACAGAAGTAATATGATATCATGCATATATATTATGAATGCTACATTCCTCTTCAAATGAAGATGCTAGTGGGATGCTTTTTAACTGGATAAAGAGAGAAAGGACAGTGGAAAGGGTCCTCATGATCTTTTAGCCAATTGACAGTAAACACCAAATTCTATTTATAATCATCCACCAGAAAATTTCCATAAAATAAGGAATTTTCCTTTAAAATATCAATAACTTGAGTCATCTATTTCTCCACCTCAAATACATGGAAGGCAAATTGCCACGATTTGAAAGTAAATAGTTTTGGAAGTAGCACAGAAAAAATTATCACATTTCCAACTCCCACCATGTCAAATGTAAAAGTTAAAATGATACCTTATTTATAGCCAAATTAGAATGCTAAAAAATCAGGGTGGCACCCCCACCAACCATAAAATTTAACGAGAGAAGGGGGGGGGGGGGGGGGGGGGTGGGGGCGCGAGCGGGTGTGAGAGAGAGAGAGAGACGGAGAGAGAACCTTGGGAAGACAACAACATCAGGAATATTGACAGCTTTATGAAAACTATTTTGCGGTTTCCCATGGAAATGTCTTTCTTCATAATCTGTGGTCATGTTTGCCTGTGGAAAGAAGACAAATACAAAACATAATCACTGGAAACACACAAAAGCAGAATACTCAATTATGTGTATTTTGAGCAGAATACACAGTTGAAATATATTTCAAATTCATATTTTGAGCGGAAACAACATTTTTTTCAAACCAATGATTTCGCCCTCTCACTTCTTTAAGCAAAAATGGAATTGGCGATGCATTACCTTGCAAACTGACTTCAATTCATCAATAAGTTCACTTGGAACCTTTCTATGGGCACCTTGGACAAAAATTTCTGTGTTCTCTTTTCCAGCAGCACCACTATGCACAGTTAAATCAAGATTTTGTTTTAGATAATTCAAATAGTTATTTACCCAAAACTTACATCCAGCTGTACTTTCAAGAAAACAGCAACCAAATTTCAAAATAACCACCCACACGCTTATTTAGAACTTAGAGTGACATACTTCAATCATTCCACCACATCAAGATTTCTACCTGAAAGGTAACCAATAACTTCTCCAGGTAGATTGATGCAAAAACATCCAAAGACAGTCTAAAGTTCAAGCGGGCACATGCAACGTGACTTGGCATTGGCCATTGGGCTTACGAGAGGCATCCTATGTGATTTTATAAAGAAGACAGATTCGTTCTTATTCATTTTTTTTTCTTTTTTTGTTGACACTCCACATCTGCAACAGGAAATTGGTAGAAGAGCAATGCCTTATGGCCATATCAGACTGCAGAGCCAACGTAGAGATTCCAAATGATAAAGAAAGAACTTTAGAGGATATTAAATGCAGCATCCTGGAGGAGGAGGAGGAGGAGGAGGAGAACATTCCTTGTGTGATGTGAACATGCTAATCTAGAAGTACGAGGTAGATTGCAAAACAGGCTAGTAGGGGCGCTTGACTTAATGGAAAAAGAAACAAAGGTAGAATTTTCTGATTTCTATGGCAAATAGATGCGGATAATGGATAACTACTAAGACAGGTAAGCTAAGTTAGATAACTATTAGTTGTTTGATTCTTCTCAAACCCATGGTTGAAGATATAAAGAAGAAGAAGAACAAGAAAAAAACAAAAGTGAGGCCGCAGAGGCATATGAAATCAACGTTTGGCAACAAGCGAGAAGCGGAACACAAAATTGTCGAGCTGTATAAGTGATGGTAAAAAAAAGGAAAAAAGGAACATGATAAGAGAAAGAGAAGAAAAGTGTAAAAGGAAAAGCCGGAACCTGTAATGCAGAGAGGAATCGCAGGCGGAGCTTTGAAGATTGAGGGAGGCGAGAGTGGCGGCAGCAGCTGCGGCAAGCGTGAGGGGAAAGATAGGATAAGTGGAGGAGGAGGAGGAGGAGGATAGGGGGAGAGGGCGCCCGAGTGATCTCCATCTCTCTCCGTCTCCGTCTATAGTGTCCCTGCCTTTGAAGATGTTTTTAGAGTAAGACGACGACGATGGCTTGGAAGGAGGAGGAGGAGGGTTTCGTAGGCGGAAAAACCTAGAGAAGGCGGAAGTGCAAGTGGAGAAGCGGAAGAACGAGGTGGAAGAAGACCCCATTCCCATTCCCATCGCCTGCTTAGAGTTTTGATCTAGACACACAGCAAAGCCAACGGCAAGACGAGACGAGACCCGAGAATAGAAGAGCTGGAGAGAGCAGTTCGAGTGCGGTTTAGATGCTAGCTTGCGGGAGCGCAATTCAGTGCACCCGGGTGCATTCAGCCTCAACGCACCCGGGTGCACTGCACCTATTTTTTTTATTTTTTTTTAAAAATTTTTGTATCAAATGGTTAATCTAGGTTTATTTAACATATGTATCAATTTTTACTATTTTTGGAGATTTTTAGATATTTTTTTTAGATTTTTAAAAATCAGTGGCATTTTTCGTAATTTAAAATTACGAAAAATGCCACTGATTTTTAAAAATCTAAAAAAAATATCTAAAAATCTCCAAAAATAGTAAAAATTGATACATATGTTAAATAAACCTATATTAACAGCTTCATGAAAAAAATTTCAAAAAAAAATAAAAAAAAATAGGTGCAGTACACCCGGGTGCGTTGAGGCTGAATGCACCCGGGTGCACTGAATTGCGCTCCTAGCTTGCGTGCCTGCCTTTGTATTGTATTGTATTCGCCGCGTATGACGGAAAGTTTCTTCGAGCCATTTAATATTTTAACTTTATTCACCCTACTTTTTATCATTATTTCCGTGATATTATATTATTTTCTGTAAATTTAAAAAATTATGTACTAGAAGTTTTTAGCATAAAAATTTTAAATTTTAAAAATAATGTGATATGAGAAAAGTAATAACAATGACTAAATAAAATAAAATTAAAATTAATAGATTAATTATATGAGTAATCCGTAGAAATGATTTAAAAAGTAGGATAGTAGTATAAAAAAATATAAATAATTAATTAATAAATAGAGTAATTATAGTGGGTGAAAGATTTTAGGTGCGTTAGGAAATGGTAAAACTTCTAGATGAAAAGTTTTTGACGTAAAAGTTTTTACAATAAGAGAAAATGATTAGAGGTGCAACTCGAATTCGGTCGTATCGGGGTTGGATGAATCCAAACCCTCTGCCTACCGGGTTTAAGTAAATCCAAATTCTAATCCTAAATTGAGTTGGGACCAAGTTATCATTGATTGATTTCAGGTTGAAATTTGGATTATTCTCAAACCAAGAAAAGTTTAAATTACTGATAAAGATAATGAATTTTTTAAATATTATTACATTCGCACATTAATAATTTACACATGAATATATTTATATGACCTATAATATCTTCAATTTTGACAAAAATTAGTCTTCTAATTAAAAAGTAATTCTAAATACAATGAATGTAATGAATTTACACATAACATCAAGGTAAGAAAAATAAATGAGATTACATGAAATTACTATCTAAAGTTTAATATAAATGAGACTTATATATCTCATAATTAATTAGTATATATGCAATAATTTAAAAGCATTGGTATATTTATAATTATTTGCAAATAAAAATAATGTAAATGTAATTCAACTTTTATAGACAAATGTATATAATATTTAGGTTTTAGAATAAATTTTTGATAATTTAATTAGGTTATGATTATATGGAAGAACTTCTATCACAATTATAGTTGAAATGTTTAATGTATAAATAAATATAATTATTTTAATAAATTATAAAAAATATTAAGTTGATATTGGTTTTAGGTTTTTTCTAGTTGAGTTGAAACAAGGTCTAATTTGGAAAAAAATTCAAAAATAAAATCCAAATTTAGTTTTAAGACCGGATTGCGGCAGGCGGGTTCAAACCAACCCGATACCAAGTTATACCCTAAAAAATGATGTGATATGACAAGTGTAATGAAGAGTAATAAAATTAATAAAATTAAAATAGATAAATTAGCTATATATAAAAATAATTAAAAAGTAAGATAGTTTGCATAGAAAGATGTGAGGAGAGGAGAGGGCGGCACCTACATGAGAAGATTATTTTAAAAATTCCCTCCTCGACTCCCATGCTGGAACGAACAACCGCCGTTGGGCCAGCAAATTTCAACAACATAAGATCACCTAGAGTACTGAGCTTACAAGTTTCAACAACATGATCACCTAGAGTACTGAGCTTACAAATTTCAACAACATGATCACCTAGAATAGTGAGTTCATAAGCACTAGATAGATTAGGTATATATGAAACTTTTCAATTTAAATTTTTTTATTCCCTATCATTTTTTAAAATTTTAATCATTTCTTCGCATCTTCCTTTACGATTAACTCATTTTCAATCATTTTTATATAGTTACCTATATAATGAGTCTATCTATTTTAACTTAATTTTTTTACTCATTATCATTATCACTATTATATCATATCATTTTCTTATATTTCAAAAACTTTTACATCAAATTTTTTTTTCTTTAAAAGCATTATCACTTTCCAAACACATCATTAATGTACAACTTACTGGAATATGATGATGTACATTGTGATGTATTTTAGCTAAAATACACAATTCATTTATTTTTATAATTAGTTATATTTTTTAAATTTTTTCTTCGTAAACGTATTTTCTTATGTGTATTCAATCTATATACAAAGTTTTGTTATTTTACAATACTTTTACATTTTTATTTTTAAAAAAAAAATCCTTAATTTCAAAGGCATTCAAGTCATTTTTCATCACTTAAAAAACTTGATTTTTAAAAAATCAAAAATAAAAATGTATAAGTATTTTAAAATAGCATAACTTCGTATATAGATCGAATACACTTAGATAAATATGTTTATAAAAAAATTAAAAAATAAATAATTGTGAAAATAAATGAATGATGTATTTTAGCCTAAAACACATAGTCATGTATATAATGGGACTCCCAACTGTACGAGATAAAATTAAGATAAATAGATGCGATGAGAGGCGGGTTATCGTGTATTAGGAATTAAAAAAAATAGCATTGTAAATGTAAAATATTGTATTGAAAATTGATAAGTTGTATGGAAAAATGGAAAAAATTGTATTGAGGATGTGAATCGCATCCCTTTCCAACCCAATTCCTCACATCATTTGGAACAGGTCCAACGCATGGGCTATTCCGCTGCATACAAGCAGCTTGAACGGGAAGCAGAAATTAGAAATATGATGACAACATAATCATGTGGGAAGTGAACCAAAAAATGATATTGGAAATATAAAAAATTGTATTGTAGAAAAGAAAAATTATATTCCAGTAATAATATTTTTATAAAATCAGCACAAACTATAGACTGTAAGCGGGTCGCCCCAACAACATTTATTATATGAAACTGCAAAAAGAAAAGGATTTAAATTTATCATAGTGGCTTAAATAAGAAGCGGAAAAAACCACCGACTACACACGTAGCTAATGTTTAAAAGACTGAACACTGCTAAGATGCCCAAATTAGTGTGTGGTGTGAGGAAGAGGGTGAGAAGTAAAAGTAGTGGCTCATTATCCTTTTTTTTTCTGAAATACATCTTCATTAGGAGACTGGATAAAAAATATATATACTTAAAAAACTGGACTAGTGGGACAGAGACTATGGTTTGGTGGTTTAACCGAAAGAACTGTGAACGGGTGGAATTTGGCAGATCAATCTACCTATAAATGTTATTACGCATGTAATCCAGTTATTTCTTTTCAAAGCCCTTTCTTTATAGCACTGTTATATCATTATAGAATGATGATGGTAGAGTAGTTAAATGTTTAAACAAACTAATGCATGCAAATCTGTTGTTTAATAGGAATACTAGAAAACAAATCTCTCAATTAAGCAACTCGCACGTGCCCAGAAAATTGTAACAGCAACTTCTCATGCTTTCATCATAAAGGCACAAGTTGAACGAATGGTTTAGAAAAAGGAAGGAATCTACACCGCACAATGCAGATGCCCAAAAAAAAAAAAAAAAAAAAGCGTTGTTGGCCGCACATGTACAAAATGCAAAGGGGAACACAAGCTCTCAGCGTACACGTAACAACACTGCTTTTCATAACCTCCTTGAATATCCAGAACCTCCACAGTTCTTGCAGAGTATTAAACCTAGCACACAAAAGCAATTTCAAAACGTTATCACCTCCTGGCATCCACCAAATTGTTGCATGCAATTACGATAATGAACAATGATGCTTTGCAAGTACATTGACTTTTTTTTTTTTAATTTGATAATTTGTTTTTACAATATCAGTCATATTTTCTAACAATTCAATCTCAATTCACCTTACAATTTTCATCTTACATATTTCCTCTACTGTTAATTACCAAGAATATACATCAACAGGGAAGGAGACCAATACTCCTCAAACTGGAGACACGATGCTCCCACTGGGGATCGAAACCCCAACTACCTAGATGTAATAAAAACAAAAGAAAAACAGGGGGAAAAAAGAAACTGCCTTTTTCTATTTAAGTGGTTGTAGGCTGAGTTGCTGTTTAACTATATGATGAGCATTCATGTTTTCATAGAGATTCATTTCAATGGACCTTTCTTCTTTGGTAGTATCCATGCTCAAGAATTCAAGCAATCTCCTGAGATTCGAGGAATGAATCATACCAGAACCTTTGCAAACCCGACAGTTGACCAATCCTGTCTCTTGCTTCATTTTACCATCATTACAGAAAACACATTTCGTACCACCTGCACAGTAAAACAGGGAAAATTTAAAGAGTAAGCAAGTCCATTTCGGGTAGAAGGGGAAAGTACAGCTACATTGCATATTGTTGGAAAAAAATGTAGTGTGTACGTTCACTTCTATTGAGAGCCATGCATTACAAAGTGCTAATAGATGCACTTAGATGCTCGGGAAACAAGAAATCCAGGTGAAGGCTCAAGAAGGCAACCATAAGGTGGGAGATATATAAGAACGTTGCAGGTCAGAACAACAAAGGTTCCAAACAACTCAAAGGGAGCCTTGGGAGAAGGTACAAGATAGAAATTTCAAGAGATTTATGAGCTTATATTCTGATAAAACTAGAAAGTTCGGGTGAATTATCAATGAAGTGATACATGGCAGTTAATGGATTTGAATATCAAAAGACAAGATTTAATGGGGATGCAAATGATTGAAGAGTTTTGAAACAGAAAATGTTGGGCCATCAGGGCTGTTGCAGACTGTCCCATAACAGCAGAGGTTCCAACTTGCAACCCTTGTAGCCAACATTAGCATTTGCTAAAAACTTAACCACATATCAACATTTAGATAATAAATTAAGCCATATGCATGTCTTCACTTAACAACAACGAAAGAAATAACCAATTCAATTCTTCAGAAATGCCAGATCTGGAAACCATGAAACACAAGGAAAAATATCAAACAGCCCAGCCAGTAGACGAGGGAAAACCACAAGAAGAAGAAGCTTCCACTCAGGTAATGTCCTACTCAATTTGAGTGGATCCCATGAAACTGCAATAGAGAGGCTCCACTAAGTGAAATAGAGGGTTCAGAGCATCAACTTTCAAAGTGCTTCACCAAACGACACATGAGCTTTTGATTCGCCTAGATTTGGAGGTATTCTGGCATTTGGAGTAAACAGTCTTGCCAAACACTCCGTGATGAAACAATGGAAGTTAACAAACTTCATTCTCTAGAATAGATGAGTTCTGTAGACTGTAGAAGAGATTATGATGTAGAACAATGTTTCATATTTCCCCCACATAGGGAACATTCTAACCTCAGTAAATCTCCAATAAATTGACCAAAATACAACTTATGTTTGACCAAATACACTACAATACTATAATTCTAGAATAACTTCAGCAAACAGTATTGAAAATGGCATGAGAATGGGCCTATCTAAAGCTAAGCTAATGAGCTGTCAAATAATCTGGATGACTCAAAATTTGCATTCCCATGTCCATAAGTTGTAGACTGTAATTTTACCTAGTTCATGGCTTTGTCCATGTAAATGACAGGTTCAAGGCCTAATGCCTTAAAAGAATGACGAAAACACAAAAAAGCAATGCCATACCTTCAAAGTAGAGCATAAGAACAAACTACTGTTTGGCACCTTTTGGCAATGTAACTCTGGCCTTACATTTGCATTATGAAGTAGGGAGGTTTCTTACACTGCCCAAATCCTTACATTTTTTTTTTTTAAAAAAAAAAAAACAACTGGATTTGGATGCATTGCCATGTGTATTCAATTTCTAATGGATCATGGATAACTAAATATGCCAAAATGACCACTGAAGAACCCCTGATATTTGTGTTTTCATCAACATTTATAACTATACTTTCACCAACCCATTTATTTAGTCATTCTCCATTTATATCTGGCTATTTCATGAAAACGCGTCACAATTTTTCATAAGGATTTTAGTTATTTTCTATATAGCCTCATTTCTACTTGTTATCTATATATGAAAATTGCATCACCGTGAAGACAAACACAAATTAGGAGAACAGAACTATGATACCTCAGATGAATGTTGATGACGGTGCACTTTGAAACCAACCATCAAATCGGTTGTAAATGAGTTTATATTGCTTTACTTAGGATTTGAATTTAATCAATCAACAAGAACATGTGGAAAATTACCATTTCCACCACACCTCTGACATGGAAGAGGATCCCCCTGGAAAAAGAAAAACAAACATTAAAAACATAAATTCTAGAGAGCAATGTCATAAGATGAAAGGCCCTTCACAAATATATCTTCAACATGTGAAGAAAAAAGGTATTAAAAGGCTGAACAATGGTTCATGTGCATTGCCATACAAGTGGTTGGATATGCACTCCAATCTGTGGCTCCATAATACATCAACAATGGACCAAATCAATACAATAAAAAACCAGTATTTTGAATTTTGTATCAGGAAAACAAAATATAAATCAGTACTCTCTCGCTCTCTCTCTCTCATCTTAGAGCCATCCTTCTACTCTCTCTCTTGAAATTCAAAGCCATCCTTCTACAAACCAGCATGAATGCAATTTTAACTCAACACATGAACGGTGATCAGAACAAGATCATTTACTTCTGTTGACTGCAGCCTTGGTTATCTCCAACAGAAATAGAAAATTGAAAAATAAAAAAGCCAGCCATGACATATGGCACAAGCATTTTTCGATCCAGGTAATTCGTTTTCAACACCAATCACCGAAGATTCGGTGTATGCGTTTTATGGTTAATGAAGTCGCATTGAAGGTTGCCTAGAAAGACACGGACCTACATTTGTCCTGCATCAGCCAGAACTGTTGATGTCTTCACTTCAACCAAGCATTCAAAAGTGATAACCATGTTCATCTGCTTTGCATAAGCATGTTCCACAGCTTGCTTCATATGAAATGCACCTCAAAATATGAAGAATTCACATTGGAGTAAAAGCATCCTCCATCAATAGTTCAGAAGCCGCAACAAGAGTTTCTACAAGTCTGATCCTATTGATAACTCATCATGCTTCAAATCATTCAAAAACATTTTGTATCAAGAAAACAAAGTACAAATCAGTAATCACTCACTCTCTCTCTCTCTCGAAATTCAGAGCCATAGAAACTTCAAAAGTTTTACAAGTGAAGGTTACGAAAACGTCCTTCTACAAACCGTCATGAATGCAATTTTAACTCAACACAGGAAGGATGATCAGACCAACATCATTTACTTCTGTTTACTGCAGCCTTGGTTATCTCCAACAGAAATAGAAAATTGAAAAATAAAAAAGCAGGCCATGACATATGGCACAAGCGTTTTTTAATCCAGCTAATTCATTTTCAATACCGATGATCAAAGATTCGGTGTATGCGTTTGCTATGATTAATGAAGTCGCATTCGAGAAAAGGTGCCTCACATTTTATTTTGAGGCGATAAGGTCAGGGAATTGCTAAAGTATAGAGAAGATTAGGCGGTCAGTGTTAGCAAACTGCATAAACAAAACCAGCATTACCAACAATTTTCTTCTTCCACTCTTTCCTTGTTGTTGTTGTTGTTGTTGTTGTTCCTCCTCTTATTTTATTAAAGATTTTTGGATAGGATAATGAGAGAGAGAGAGAGAGAGAGAGCGGAAGTCGAGTCGCTTGCAACATTACAGGTGAAAGCATGAAGGTTACGTAAGAGGAAGCGAACCTTGAGTCCCAGGAAGAGTGAGAGAGCGATGGCCGCCAAGACACTGGCAGTGACGATGAAGGTCTGAGTGTCAAGGGCGAGGCTGGTGGCGGATGCAGCGGCCGCAACGTTCCGACAGCAACTGTGCTTATTCCTCGAAAGCAAGAGGGGCGGGTGGCGATGATGATCAGGTCTTTGAGTACTTGGCGCTTGCAGCAGAGTAGAGAGACGACAATCGTGTTGACAGGAGTAGAGCGAGTGCGATGGCGTTGATGAGGAATTGCATGTGGAGGTGGCGGAAGAAGAAAGCGATAGCTTTATGAGTGCAGCAGCAGCAGCAGCAGTTCTTGCCATTTCCCTGAATTTCCTCTCGTTTTTTCTTCTCTTTTATCTACGGCAACGAGATGGATGGGCACTGGATGGCTCAGCTCACTTACAGACGCCGCGATGTACGAATCGCCAGCAGGTTTTTCAGATGGACCCCGCTAACTTTTAAATTATTTTTCTCTCGTTTTTACTATTTTTACTTTCAATCCTTTATAGGTAACTATCTCAGGGTGATGGAAAGTTGCGAAAGTTGTTTAATGGGTAGCATTGGCAGTTGTTTTGAAATGATTGAAAAATAAAGTCACTGTAGACGAAAATATAAATAAAATAATTATACTGAGTGAAAAGTTTAAATTGAAAAAATTTTAACTTGACAACTTTTACAAATTACCAAACATATTTTTACTTTTTAATCATTTTTACATAGCTACTTATGCAATTAATATGTCTATTTTGAGTCCAGATCTAGTACACCTAGTGCACTGAGCTTCGATGGCGAAAATCTATTTTTTTAAATTTTTGTGAAATTTTTTTTTATACAACTGTTAATCTATGTGTATTTAACATGTGTATCGATTTTTACCAATTTCAAAAAAAATTGAAGAAAATGGATAAAATGCACTCGGGTGTATTGAGGCTGAATGCACTCAGTCAACGGCGGCCTATTTCACTACTCCTGATATATTATATTTTTTTCTAATTTAAAAAAAATTTATACAAAAAATTTTATCATTTCCCTGTTCAATCATTTTTACATAACTACTCGTGCAATTAATATGTTTATTTTAACTTTATTCCCTTTACTCATCACTACTCCTGATATATTATATTACTTTTTCATATTTCAAAAATTTTTATGCTAAAATTTTTTATCATTTCCTAAATACACTCATTATCTTAATCTGAAATCTATACTAGCCACAAGTTCCAACAAAATTAATTCCATCAAGCCTGTGACTTTTGTGTGTTTCTTTTTTTTTTTTTTTTTGATATTTTTATGGGTTTCTTAATATCCACTTAAATATGTATTTCATATGATATTTTATATTTATGATTGCCCTCATATGACCATATTCAAATGATTTTACAACTTACTTAAAACTAAGAAGCGCTGAAGAATTATCCTATCGTCTACAACAAAGATGAAACGAGACAACTTTAAATTTTAATTTCAATTGTGCCATTGTCTGAGTTTTGCCTTTTTTTAAAAAAAAAAAAAAAAGATTCCATGTACGGTTCCAAAAGAATCAAATAAGCTTGAACGGGATGCTGGACATGATTTCTCATTCACAAGACTGCTTTTTAAATTTTCGATAAAACATTTTATATTTTCTGCGCCACTTCTTCCATTCTCTGTGTGGATCATTACATTATCATCTCATTTATCGTCTCATTGAAGGGTTTGTTTCAATGCAACTAATTTCAATGCATCTAGTAGGAAATTCCATTTATTATTTAAAAAAAAAAAATTGTTTATAAAACTCTTAAATCTAAGTGTATTTAATCTATAACCCAAATTTTAACATTTTTGTAAATACGTATATATATTTTTTTAATTTTTGAAAATGGAGGTAGTTTAGTCATTGACAAAGTACCCAAACCCACCTATTTTTAAAAGAGAATATTTCAATGCATCAAGGTGCAAAAACCTCATTTTTTGTATAATTTTTTAAAAAAATTACAAAATTATTAATATAGTTGTATTTAACTTATGTATTAAATTTTACAATTTTTGGAAATATATAAATATATATTTTTTATTTTTAAAAACAGAGGTATTTTAGTTACTTAAAAATGTCTAGAGCACCCTTATTTTTAAAAAAATAAAAAATATATACACATATCCAAAAATGATAAAATTTAACTTATAAATTCAATACAAATACATGAACATATCTTATAAAAATTTCAAATATATATATAAAAATAAAGTTTTGAACCCTGTTATATTGAAACATTCTTCATTTTTAAAAAATAAAAATATACACATATTTTCGAAAATGGTAAAACTTAATTTATAAATTAAATGTACATAAATAAAAAAATTTATAAAAGAAAATTTCAAAAATAATAGTCATAAATAATATTTTTTCAGCCGGATGCTTGCATTGAAACTTCCTCCCTGATTCAAGCACCTTAAACTGTCGATCAGCTGCGGTGTCAAAAACTGTCTGGCGGGCATTCATGGCAGCGCAGCAGCAAAAAAATACAAATAAAAATTCAGGCAAGCCAATGACGCAAGTTAGAGAGAGAGAGAGAGAGAGAGCTGTCTGTTGAGCATGGGGAAAGAGAGAGTGAGAAACTCGTGGCAACCTCAAAGATAGCTCGGCCCCGAATTTATGACTACTCATAGAAAACCAACAGGGCTTGCAGTCCCAAGAATATCAATATGAGGGAGTACATATTTTTCTAATCTATATCAAACGTAAGTTGAAAAGACAAAAATCTTTTCAGCTTTGGTGCCAGCATATATATATATATATATAAAATAGTTCCCTTTCCAAACTCTTAACTCGAAAAAAATAAAAATAAAGCAAGCCACATCACTAGTAACCCACTGCGAATTTTGTCTCAGAATCCCAAAACGCTTTTGCTTGTTTTACCATCTCAGCCCGTTCATTCCGCAGCCTCTCTTTCCAATTTTCTGTGCAACTGAAATATTAAGAAACAAAAGCAATCAGTAACAAAAGGGATAATTAGCAAATCTCTAGTTTACTTTGTAAATAATATTAAGAAACACCGATAACAACAATACAAAACCAAAGGATCAGATCTGGACACGACCATTAGCAAATCTCTAGTCATACTTTCTGGATAATGTGGAGCATCTGAGGCCCATACTGTAGTGATCTTATAACTCAGGTTCCAATTCAATACATTCGGTACAGCCCTTCTTTTCAATTTTTTTTTTGTTTTTGTTTTGTTTTCCTTTACATTTTTATTTGGGCCCACATGTAATCTTCATGGATACCAAAATTTACCTTTTTATTTTTGAAATTATAAAAATATATATCTAAAAAGGTAACCCTTGATATGCATAAACTAAATACAAGTTGGCCCACATAAAAAATAAAAGAAAAACAAAAAAAAATGAAAAAAACAACTTGAAATACATGCATGTATCGAGGCTCAGTGTATGCATATAGATTGAATCAGAACCCCTTAAACACACCATTCTCAATAATAGAAAAGTAGACATTCGACATACCAGACATACCAGAGAGGAGGCGAGGCGCCTGAGAAAACTACCATGCAGGCTTTCTACCCTTTCAAAGGCCAGGAGACCTCATTGTGCATTTGTCCAAAGGAACATGATTGATTTCATACAGTATAGTCGCGTTAAACTGTCCAGTATAGGAAGCTAACCCTGGATATGCAGCTCATATACAAACCTAATCTTCTCATGGTTGGCTTGCATATGATACAAATAGAGTTAGGTAGTGGTTTTGCAAATTTTTCTTGTGTTGCATTAGCCCCAAGTGGATCCAACTTGAGTTGCAGTAGTACAGTCAAACCTACATGATTATATTTTTGGCACATAGCTTTCTGATACCAAGAAACTAATTCCTCAAGGCAAAATGCTGATTAACTATTTTGATGATAAACATATGAATCCTGAAAAGCAACTTCCTGAAAACACCATAGAAGCTTCTTTGTCTTCTTCCACTTCTTTTTGTTTTGTTTTTATTTACTTCAAAAGTCGAAGAGTTGGATCTTTCTAGAAAGTAGCTACTACCATTGCCAGAAATCACATCTAATTCGGAAATTATTTTGATTTGAATCTATAATGCATTTTACTTTTAAAGAAGAGGGGGCAATCAAACAAAGGAGTTTACCAAAAATTGCTCTCAAGAAGGTACCGGCTAAATTCATTTCTAACAAAATTGCTCCCAAGAAGGTACCTACTAAAATCATTTCTAAATTAGACCATTTAGTATTTCATCTCTATGCTAATTGCACAGGTCTAAGAAGACCACAAGTGCAAGAACTGTAGGCTAACGTTTACCCCAAATAGTCTTTCTAGGCATCTATGAACGAAAATGCCACTAGCCAAAAAACTTACAATAAACTGCATAAGAACTGGAAATTACCATTAAACGATTTTGTAAAATGGTTGTCAAATCAGTGGAATCTACTTTTTCTTTTTCTTTTTTTTTTTGTCTTATATGCTGAAGCCATAAGATCCAACCTTTTACTCAGCTGCCTGCTCATTGCAGGCAGGTGTGAAATACTGTATGTTCATCCCAACAGAATAGTTTGAGACAGCTGAAAATACCATTACCTATTCTTCAAGAGCAAATCTAATTCTGTCATGTGCACTGAATCAGCATATACTCCAACCTGCAGGGGTAATGCAAAGGGAAATCAAATCCCTGGGGATGATGAAGCTAGCAATGCATGCTGTCGTTAGGTTCCATTTTCATAAATAAGTTGGAATGTCTCCATGGTAACTAACCAAGTAAATTTCTTTCAGCTAATGTCCAAAATTTGATGACCATTAATCGATATCAAACATGTACCACCCTAAGGAACAAAAGTGAAAAACCACACCCACTTGCCTGCATGCTTACTGAGAGAGATTGGCAAAAAAAAAAAGAAAAATATTGGTAGTTTTTCAATGAAAGTCATAAAAAAAAGCCCTAAACCATATTAAAAACAAAAAAATGGGGAAAAGTTATAAAATATTTGGAGGAGCCAAAACTTTGGATTATTAGATAATAATAAAACTACAGGTTTGGTATAAATCTCTACATTATTCCTCGAAGGCTTCTTTATGCAATATTGCCAAAGTGAAATTTTAGCTATGCAAGAGATCGGTATGTATCTTGCGGCTATATCATAACACAAATATCTAGACAAAAATAAACAAAGGATCCATTTGGGAAGAGGGAAAAATTCGAGGAAAAATTCTTGTGAAAACCCTTTAAAATAGATAGGGTAATAATGTGATATGATATGAGTAATGATTAGGAGTTGAGGGAAAAAAATTAAAATAGATAAGTAGTCACATGGGCAAATGTGAAAAAAGTAGAGGAAAAGAATTTTTTTCTTTTACCCTTTCTCAAACACACCCAAAATGTTCAACAAACAAATAAAAATTCTGTGTTCTCTTGATTTTTGTTTCTTACACACTTCTGAAGGAGTTTATATTTTAGAAAATGTTATCTATTCCCATGGAATACAAAACCTATTAGAAAGACACAAACTTCATTTGAAAAACTAAAAAGCAATATGCCACGTACCGCTCTACAAACAGGACACTTTGATTCTGGAGGTGCAGCCTTAAGGCCTTGGAAGAGTGGAACAGAAGCGGCAGAGCAAGCACAGATTTTACAGAAGAGATGACCACAGCTCAAAGCATAAGGATTGAAAACAATGTCCTGTAACTCCAAAACCCACAAAAATTTAGGTTCTAGTAACTAATCCATCCTAAATCCTAACAAAAGAAAATTAGAAGAAAGGGGAAAAATAAATTTAAAAAAAAGATAGAAATAGATTAAGATAAAGCAAATCATCAGATTAAATTAGCTTCAAGGACAAAAATATCTGTAGATTTCACTAAAGCTTTGGAGTTTGATTTGTGAGGAAAAAAATGCATTGAATTGAGATAATAATTTCCTGTTCATTCCTAGTAAGTTAAAAGACTGTAAGAGATATGTGAATTATCAGCAGGATAAATCTCAAATCTATTATTACATTTTAAGTGGGAAGTGGGTCCTTGGCATGCAAACAACAAAGAAAAGGAGAAAAAAAATCTCAAAAATGGACACACGCCCATGCAAAGATGAACAAATGAAATTTTATGTAACAAAATACCTTGGCATGGGCGAAATTAAAATTCGACCCACAATAAAATGAAAAATCTTGTCCTAAATTTTTTAAGTCAAATAATCTGTTACAACTTATAAGAAACAAACATTGGAGATGAAGGTAAAAAGTAAGGTACTGTTGTATGCAAATATCTCAACTAGTAATGAGATCTACAATCATGCATGCGTAAAATTTTCGTGAAACTGCATGGATCTACTACGTCTGGTTATACTGTAGAGGTTGACAGAAGTGCCCAAAGCCATTTTCAGGGAAAAAAAGGTCCCAAACTAATATCAAAACTCTTTTTAAAGAAAATATCACCTCATCAAACATTTACTCAAAATCAATTCGAAATTTGTTCAGTGACGGAGAATATACCAAGCAAATAGCACATGTCAGACTATATTCAAGCTTAATGCACTCAGAAAGTGTTACTGTCATTGCAGGCAGCATATCACCAACATCAAAAGAGAATCTCCTTGAAGACAGTCCAGATTTCCCATCATCAGACAGAAGTGCCCAAAGCCATTTTCAGGGAAAAAAAGGTCCCAAACTAATATCAAAACTCTTTTTAAAGAAAATATCACCTCATCAAACATTTACTCAAAATCAACTCGAAATTTGTTCAGTGACGGAGAATATACCAAGCAAATAGCACATGTCAGACTATATTCAAGCTTAATGCACTCAGAAAGTGTTACTGTCATTGCAGGCAGCATATCACCAACATCAAAAGAGAATCTCCTTGAAGACAGTCCAGATTTCCCATCATCAGATACGCTGCAGTTTATATGGAATGCACCCAGTTCTATGAGCCAAGGAGACTGCAAAAGCTCTATATGCTTTGCCTGCATCTTAGTCTTGAAATGTCTTCCATTTGTAGAACAATGCACCTACCGTGTACAACATACCACAACAATTAGTAATTCAACAATATTGGAAACTAAGGTGCAGAATGAAGCAAACATAAGACAACTAATGGAATTAGATGATCTCTAAAACATAGCCCTATTTATTTACTGCTGTAAGTTAGTGGAGGAGCAGTCATGGATCAATGCTGCAGACTTGAAAATATGGTCTTGTATGAAACTGAGCACATGAGAGACTCAACGACAATATCAAAGAACCAAATTATCTTCTGTTTCCACTCTTTAACTCCTCAGTTCTATATACAATATTTCAAGAACTTCCACCAGGAGATTACAGCAACATTGAAGACAGGTTCAGTCCATAGGCCCAGAAAACCGAACGTAAACAAATCACTTCTATTGATGATGAAAATTACATGCCTGAGGTTCCATAGCATCTCCTTGAGCAAATAACGTAAAATGTTTTAAAAATACTCAAATATCATAAAGAAAAGGAGCAGCTGTAATCCATCAGGAACTTACTTTGTCATATTTCTTTAGGATTTTACGTATGGCAGTGGCATTCATTGCAACATACTCGATTAGCAACTGTGCTTCTCGGGCCGTAGTTTGTTGATCATCAGTGAAACAATGTCGCAGGCGCCGCATGTATCTTCCCAGGCCAGTGGAAACGTGAAGATGGAGGAGATGCCTCACTCTTGAGCTAAAATACCCAGCTACCTCAGAAGCGTCCTTTGTTAATTCAGAGAAGAACATCTGATCACACACTAAAGAACAGGGTTGAATTAATTAAAGTACCAAAAGACAACTGCTACTAAAAATCAACAACAGCAAGAACAGTTATTAACCAGTTGATTGAAAGAAACAATAAAGCATTGCTATAGCAAGCATCAAGAGTTGAAACGTAAGACTGGCTCTTTAGATGGACCAGTAGGAGAATTTTCAACCGGTAAGTGAAAATAAATAAACAAATAGACAAAATTTATAACATTAATTGCTAGGGAGGCAGAAAAGAAATGGTAACGGAGGTCGGCAAATTTCTCGCGTCAAGCAGGGGTTGATCGATAATTTGGAATTGGAGCAAGAAGGGGTCTCACATATGGTGTTAAAACTTCATATCCACCAAGGTTAAAGCTCTAATGTTAGTATGTCATCCAAGAGTACCCTAGAATTGTTTACCATTGGCGTATTCGAATGAAATCAACAAGTTGGGTGACCCGATTTCGTTGATGGAAACATGAATTTCAACAAGTAAAACGAGGAATGAATGAAAAGAAAAAGGAAAATTCACCACGCTCTGCGGCTGGAATCCGACAATATTAATATATTATATATGTACAAGATGAAAAGATAGCATACATGGGCATGAGGCGTAGCTGCTGCATAATGATGACAGTTCACCTGCGCCCTCCTCCTCATCGACCGCTACTGATCTTGCTCGGCAGGCCCTGCAGCTCTTGAGAACCTTCTTCAACCGCTTGTATTCCACATGAGCGCATTTGCGAAGAAAACGCTCCTGATCACCATGCAGATACTCCCAGTACGTCTCGCCAAACTTCATCTCCGCTCCAGATTTCGGTTTTCCCTCTCGCAAATTCAATCGCCGTTGGTCTGTCCGTCAGTCTCTCGGTCGGTCGATGTGCACCGGGTCTGCTCCAATCCAAGCCCTAAAAAAATTCGAAGAAATCAAGAATGCCGCTGAATTGGGAGTCTTTTACCTCCGAAAATGGAGGCTCTGCATGCCTCCGACCCGCGAATGTATAGGCGGACGAAAGACAGACGAGGAGGAAGAAGACAGTTGCATAAGAAAGCCCGCGCTTCGAGGCTGCATTATTTATTTTATTGGGGAATTTATGTTGTAAACCCTCTAATTTTATGTATTTGTATTTTAAACCCTAAGATTTGTGTTACCATTTTAAACACCGTAAAATTTAGTTCTTTGCCGTTTAAACCCTTGGCCCTGACGACATCAAAAACGCCCTTAAAATATCTTAAAATGCCTAAATGCCTTTTGCAAAAGAATTTATATTTTAAACTCTCTAACTTTGCATATTTGCAAATTAGACCCCGAATCTTGTGAATTAGCATTTTAAATCCTGTAAAATTTAGTTCTTTGTAAAATGTCAAAAATCAATTGCATTTTAAATCCTCTAACATTACATATTTATATTTTAAAAAGACGAGTTGAATTGTAAAAATAATTAGATTCTATATAGTCAAAACGGGCCTACATATGCATGAAGTTTAGTAGACCATTGAATCACCAAAAATTTTAAACTTCTTTCTCATTTATGGAATCAACCGTGGCTACCAAGAAATTAAGAAAAGAGACAGTTGTTGCTCGAAATTGGAAAAGGTGTGGACGCCGAGATTTACTATTACAAATTTATTGAATGCTTGATTTGGTTGATATTTGAAGAGAAAAAGTAGTTGTTTTCTCTTAATTTTTTGGCAACGATGGTCAATTCATGAATGAGGAAGGAAGCTAAAATTTCCAGTGATCTAATGGTTCACTGCACTTTGTGCACATTTATGCTAATTTTTACAATATGGAATTCAATTATTTTTCCTGTTCAACTTCAGTCCTTTTAATATATAAAAATGTAAAGTTAGAAAGTTTAACATGCAAATAACATTTTAGATATTTTACAAGATTTTAATATTATTTTTTAACGTTGTGAGGGCTCAAAGCCTAAAACACAAAAAACTAAACTTCATAAGGTTTAAAATGCTAATTTGTAAATTTCGGAATTTAAAATTTAAATATGCAAAGTTAGAAGGTTTAAAATGCAAATTCCTTTGCAAATGACATTTTAGACATTTTATAAGATTTTAACTGTGTTTTTTAACGTTTTTAGGGTCAAGGGTCTAAATGCAATTAACCAAACTTCACAGCATTTAAAAGCTACTACACAAACATTGAAATTTAAAATGTAAATACACAAAATTAGAAAGTTTGCAATGCAAATTTCCTCGCTTTTCACATACACGGCAATGCTTCCATGAAATTCATGAAACTATTCTTCTACGTAGTTTTTTTCATCTTCAATAGCTGGAGAATTTACATTTAAAATTTTCTAACTTTGCGTATTTTCATGTTAGCATTTAAACCTTGAAAAGTTTAGTTCTTTGCGTTTTAGACCCTAGGTCCTCACTCCTCACGACATTAGATAACGCTATAAAAATCTTGTAAAACATCTAAAATGCCCTTTGCAAGGAAATTTGCATTTTAAACTCTCTACCTTTGTATATTTGCATTTTAATCCCAAAGTTTTCAAATTAGCATTTTAAACCTTGTAAAGTTTTATTTTTTGTATTTTAGACCCATAGCTCTTACGACGTTAAAAAATATCATTAAAATATTGAAAATTATTTAAAATGTTATTTGCATTTTAAACGCTTTAACTTTATATATTTGCATTTTAAATGGATTGAGGTTGAATTGTAAAAAATAATTGGATTTTATATTGCAAAAACCGACTTACGCGTGCACGAAGTACAGTAGACCGTTGGATCACCTAGGACAGTTGTTGCCAGTTGTTGCATAAATGGAGAAAGTGTCTACGCTTAGGTCTGCAGTTGAAGCTTTGTTTGGTGGTTGATTTAATTTAAAAAGTATTCATTTCGTTATGGACATGAATACACGTTGGTAATTAATATGTAAAATTACAAAAGTGCTCATCAAATTTAGGACTTGATTAACATATTTCAACACTACAGCTCAATATTGTGCTCACTCCATAGTCATTATCATTGTCGTGATTACACGGGTTCTAAATCCAAAGATCCCTAATTTTATTTCCATTCTTTTAATTTCATTTTTTTATCATTTTATACGAAAAATATTTCAAACATTTATAAAAATATAGCTAACCTTGAAACAACCATCTTTAGCTTATACGCCCATAAGACATTTTTGGTACTAGTTTATTTAGAATTTATACAACATCATGTGTCTCAAATAAAGTCAAATACAGTGAATATTTTTGGGAAAACACTTTAATTATTTATTTAGTTATTTATCGCAGTTATCCTATATTTCCCGTAATATAGACTACCAAAATTATTTTTTATTTTTAAAAAAATTCAAAACATATGCAAATATCAAGTAAATCCTTCTCTTTAGAAAATTTCATATTTTGAAAAATTATTTAATACTCAAATTTAAATTTTGAAAGTCAACAAAATGGATATGGATGCACCTATATCATTTTGTTCATTTTTGAAAATAAAATAAAGTATTAAAAATACAAAACATCGAATTTTATTGGAAGAAAATCTAGGTGGAGCGCATGTATTTATAAAAAATTGTAAAAATAACTAAGGTTGTCGGACTGCGGTTTTTTTGCATTTTGGTCCCTGTAGCTTAGCGTATTTTAAAAATAACTAAGGTTGTCAGAATTAAGTCACACGTTACGTCGACTTCATTATGCGACTTAGGTGAAATCGCATTCCAAGTCGACTCAAGTCTACGACTTAGGTACAAAGCAACTTTATATTGCTTCTAAGACTCCTTATTAGAAGATGGAAAACAAAAATAAGAAGTAAATGACAATCATGAATCAAGGCCACCGAAGAAGTTTCTTTTGGGACCAAAGTATTCTATAACCTAAAGCATTATGATACATATCAAGGGATATAAAACCAAATGAGGACCCAAACATTCAAAAAGAGAAGAAAGGAAGGTTGTGCACAACATGTAGATTACAAGCAAAGTTTTGAAGTTCCAACAAGACTTATGGCTTGTGAGGTCGCATCCGAAGTCGACTCCACCTGCGACTTGAGTCAAGTCCAAGACCAATTCGACCTGAGCATAGAACTTAAGTTGGAAGCTGAAGTTCGAAATTACACCCGAAATTAACTCTAGTCTGCAACTTGGGTGAAGTCGCACCCGAAGTTAACTCCACCCTGCGACTTGAACGAAGTCACACCCAAGTCGACTCCAAGTGCGACTTAGCTCGCAACGGTCAGAAAAATTTGAATATTGGCGCATTAATGCACGTCACCTACCACCAAACATTCAAATTTACTTTTCATTATTTAAGGAGCTTCAAGTGAACGAGAAAACATTTGAAAAAATATTAAATGAGCTCACCTTCCACTTCCTCTAGCATTTAAGTAATCTACAAGAAGTTTCAAGAAGAACATTTCATTCAAATTGCTGAAAACTGAACTATTTCACCTACAACTGCTTCTACAAGTTCTTTTATGCACTCAAACCTGCCTACACATCTATAATGTGTAGATCTTTTATTATTCATTGTTTATTTGCTTTTCCACTTGGTTTAATATTGGAAACTGAAACCAAGTTAAGGCAAAGTAGCATGTGATTAGAGTGGAACTCGTTACCTACTCGTGTTGAGATTGTATATGCCCTCTAGAGCTAGAATCTAGAAGAGAGTGAGTGCTTTAAACTGTATTGATAATACAATAATGAAACCCAATACACAACGGGTGTGTGCTTGGAATAGTGGAGTAGGGAAGGTTGCCCGAATCACTATATATTGTTGTTTCTTTGCGTAGTTTGATTGCTTGTGTTTTATATTTCTACTGCTCCCTCTCATTCTAACTCGCTGGACGTTTTATCAAAGGGATTAAAATTTACAATGGGCTAAGTTTCTAATTAAGCAAAGAATTTTTAAAAGTCTAATTCACCTATCCCCTATTGGATTTTGCCATAGACTCGGGACAAACAAGTTTTACGTATTTACTTTTTAAATCCTGTGAGTTTGCCCTATTTGCATTTTAATCACTACCGTTAATGCGCGTCGGTAAACAAAATGGAAAATCTGTCTAAAATTCTCGGACGAATTTTTTAAAGACAATATTATCCTTATAAGAGTCCACTAAAGAAATAAGTCAACTCAACTTAACCAAACAAAAATTGTATTATCTACAAGTTCAAGTCGACTCATGAACATGAGTCAATGTTCATGAGTAAACTCAAATTGAGTAATGGGTGGACTCCACTCAACTAGGCAATTATTTTGACTTTTCATTTACAAGTAATGGTCGTTACTTAGATGTTTTAATGGTAGAGACTAAAATGTAAATACGGCAAACTTAAAAGGTCTAACAAGCAAAAATACAAAACTTATGGGCTAGAAAGAAAATATGCTAAATTACAGGGACCAAAATGCAAAAAAAACCCCTGCCTGCGTGTAGCCATACAGAATAGGTGCTGTATTCATTACTACCGTCGTTACGGTAAAGTTCTTGTACACTCACTCGATAGAAGGACAATTTATGGGCAAGGCGGTCTAAAAAATTTTCTATGCATATGTGGCATTCACTTAAATCTTTCGTTCATTTTTAGATTTATTTAATATTTTATTTTAATTTTTGAAAATAAAAAAGCACTACACTTCTGATTTTCAAAAATAATATAAAATTTTCAAACTTCGCATAATGGAAGTTTTTTTTATTGAAATAATGAAGATTTAGGAGAGGTCAGTATACATATAAAAATTACAAATATATATAATTTTGGGTCCACGGGCAGCCTTATAAAATCACAAGGCTTGTTGTTATTACTATTATTCTTCTTGTTGGTGTTACTATTATAAGTCTTAATAAGCCGGAGTGGAGGATTTAATTAGGCTTGCAGGTCACTTCTATTTATTTACTAATTTATTGAAATTTCGATTATTAAATAATTTAATCATAATTTCATATATTCCTCTAGTTTAATATGAGAGTGCTTCTATAAAACGCTGTTTCATATAAGTAATGTTATGAAACCCCTTCATTTTTAAGATATTGATGATTGATGTAAATTTAATTCATTTATTATATTTAATATCGTTTATTTAGCTAAGAAATTAAGTTTGAGCTGAATTTAATGTGTGCTTAAAAGCCAGATTTGCTAAAAAATAGGTACTTTTCATGTATAAATTAGGAAAAATACTTAAATTCATTTATTTATGTATTAGAATATAGTAATATTATATAAAATCATTTATTCACGTAATAATGATATTGTAGATGGTTTATATATTAAAAATACTACTTAAAATTAATATTTAGTATTAAATTATTTTATTTTGTTGTTTTTTCATGTTTGTAAATGGAGCCTATATCTAGTAGTACTGGACAAATAAAAGAATTTTCAAGATAATATAAATGATGTTAAATATAATAGATAAATTAAATTTTCTATCAATAATTTAAGAATGTTAAAAATGAAGAAGGTTTCATAAGGAAGAGTTTCACAGAAATATCACAAGTTTTAAAATAGCAAAGGTCTTCGTATAGTTTGTCACTATTTATGAGCATATTCATGAAATTAAGGGTCCATCGTTCATTACGTAATAATAATAATAATGATATCCCTTCCTAAACAATGTTTTTATAAACCTCTTTACACATTTGATTTAACATCTTAAAAGACTTAATTACCTTACTTTTTCTATTATTGCCTATCTATTCCATTTATTTTTTTCAAAATTTTCTATATAATCATCCTATGCACTTAATTTTTATTCCCTCCTCTGCTTTAATCATTGCCCTTGTAGCGTCGTACCGCTCTGTCATCTTCTTAAGATTTTTTTGTGTACTTAATTATTTTTTACGAATTATCAAAAACTTCCTAAATTCTATTAAGAGATAAAAAAAATAAAACCTCTTAAATTATGCACCACCACCCCAGTTGTCACGAACGAAAGAAGGAAGCATGTTGTCTCTTCATATTAAAGAAGGAAACTTATTGAAATTTATTGTCTTTCTTAAGCATGAATATAATATCTAAAATGAGTTGTAATATACAGTCTTTATTTTTACGGCCTGATGCATGGGGACAGCCACGTGTTCAGCCAAAAAATATATATATTTTTCGTTTTTTCTTGGACAAATAAATTTAGGTGTATTAAATCTATAAACCAAGTTTTACTATTTTTAGATATTTTTAAGTATTTATTTTCAATTTTTAAACACAGTGGCATTTCCGTAATTATTCGAGACAGAAAATTACGTAATGCCATTGTGCTTAAAAATTCAAAATAAATACTTAAAAATATCCAAAAATAATAAAATTTAGTTTATAAATTTAATATACCTAGATTTATTTGTCCATAAAATAATAAAAATAATAAAAATATATATTGTTTTGGGGAGGATGCATAACTGCCCTCATGCGTCCGGCCGTAAAAGATCATACGGCTAATATATATATATATAGAGAGAGAGACAGATTCTGGTGCAGCATCGCTGAAATGGGCCCCACATGATCATGAAATCATGATCTACTCCACCCATTGTATTTAGAATAATGTATTCTATTACCATACCAACCCAATCAGATACTTTAAAGTTGTTATTTACATCAAACTATTTTATTACGTTGGATTTGTACCATTTTCAGATGGGGGCCATATACATATCTAATTGGGATGAAAATTGGTATGGTAATAAAATACATTATTCTAAATACAATGGGTGGAGTAGATCATGATTTCATGTCATGTGGGGCCCATTTCAGCGATGCTGATAATTTAGTGCATGCAACTGCACGGTGCAGTCCATGCACTGTGGGCCCCACTTAATCATAAATAGAAAATCCACCTCACCTATTGTATTTCGAATTGTTCACTTTATTAGCATACCAATTTTCATCCAAATTCAACATGTGTGTAGTCCCCATCTTAAAATGGTGCAAAATCAACGTAATAAAATAGTTTAATGTAAATATCAAGTTTAAAGTAGTTTTTTCACTATCTAAACCGTCTAAAGTATGATTTATATATGGATAAATGAGTGTATAAAGTTTCATTACAATCTAATATGTGTGGGGTCCATTTTACAGCGGTGCAGTATGACTGCACAGGATCGGATCTCATATATATATATAATAAAAAAAACTATGAGAGTACGTGAAATGTTTACAATTCTGATTAAAACAAGCGGATAGATCTTCAAATAACAACGAAGCCCAAGGTGAAGATGGATCTTAATTAAGACTTGTAGGCTTGCAACTTGCAAGTTGCTATTAAGAAAGAAATAAATTGATACGCATTTATATAGATTGCTTCTGTAACATATTGATTAGCAATTGGGGAAAAAGAGAGTGGGTCTATTAATTGTAAATTTGTAATATGTATATATATATTTATTATATTAGTCTGTGTGGAGCTGAATGTTAAGATGCTTGGTTTCGTCACTTCTAGAAAGAGAGAAGGTGGACTGAACTGAGGTATTTCCATGGACGACGAAGACCATGTACTCTCCAAGGAATCCATCAAAGATATAAGAGCCATGATCGTCTGTATGGCCCAGGGCCATTAGAGTCTGCCATTCTTGGAGGAGCTTGTCCACCACATCCCCTGCCGGCAGGTTCTGTAGATCGTTGTCTGTGAGGCACATCTGGTAGCACCCGTTGGGATGCAGCGCCGTCCACAGCATCATTCCATCGACAGCCGGATGGGAAAATCCTTCTCTCAACACTTGTTCCAGGTAAACTGCCTGAGGAGCATGCAAGCATTAATTAATAATTTTCTAATTCAATTTAATTAATTATTTACTTTTATCAATATATGAGGAATTAGAGAAAATTACTTATAGCACACAACATTTACTTTTAATTCTTGATATACTCATAATATTTTATAAATTTTTCTCCTACCCATAATGTTCGCACTATCAAAATTGCTGTATTTCACTCGATAAAAAGACCATTATGCCTGTCCAAATTTCATTTGCCTACTCAACAACAAATTGCTGTTGATTGAAAAATTTCAGTGTCCAAAGTTCTTTTGCTGGCTAAAAAAATGAATTTAAATAAGATGAAACGTGCACCGTGAATATGAAAAAAATTTATAAAATCTTGCGAATATATTAAGAACTAAGACCAATGTCACAGGTGGTAGAAGAGGAAATTTTCTTAATTTTTTAATTAATTAATTAATTATGCGGATGTGTGTGTATATATGTATACATAAGATAGGTACCTGTGTCTGCTGGTCATAGGTTTTGCTGATGTCGACCTCAGTCAACCAAATGGGAAGTCCCAAAGTGGCTAGCTTATCGAGAACGGCGCGCATGAAAGGAAGGTTGGGCTTGCGGAAGTGGCCCTCCAGGCCAATCCCTTGGAGGAGAGTGGCATTTCCGCCCGCAGCCGCAACGCCCTCCTTCAGCTCCCTCAGCCTCAGCGCGTACGCGTCCACCGCGGACTTGGCATCCCCGCACGTCTCTATGACGTTGAAGTCGTTCAAGAAGAGGGTGGCGTGCGGGTCGGCGTCCTGGGCCGTCCTGAAGAAGTCGACAGAGGCGTTGGGTCCGAGGCGCTGCTCGTAGAAGTCGAAGTGCAGCATCTCGTTGCTGACGTCCCAGTGGAGGAACTGCTCAGTGTAGGTGGCGAGGAGGCTTTGGATGCGTGCCTGGACGGCCGTTCGCAGAGGGAGGCCGGTGAGGTTGCGGACCCAGGGGGGCGTGTACAGGGGGTCTTCCCAGAAGATGTTGTGGCCCCTTGCCACCATCTTCTGGCTCCTCACGAAACTCAGCATCTGGTCGGCCAGCGTGTAGTTCACATTCCCGGGCTCCCGTTCTGTCGCGTACCATTTCAGTTCGTTCTCAAATACAGCAGCATTGAATCTCTTCGCGAACCAATCCTGTAATAAGTATCTATAAATATATAAATATGAGTTCCGAATGCTTCTCTGACATTTTTTTATCCATTTTGGTTAATCGAGGAGCTCTCATCATTTGTCTGCCTTTTTCTACGAATGTGGAAAAACGAACAAAATAAATTGATTTGTTGTTAATTATATTTTCAACATCTATCAAGAACGTCATTATTTTATGCGTAAATAATTTTATAAATATCATTATGTTTTAATGCACACGTGATTGAACCTAGGTATTTTTTATAATTTATATATAAACAAAATTATCTATGGATGTTTATCTATGCTATATAATTTTTCTATAGCAACTATAGTCTATGGATGTTTTTTATTTGAAAAAAATTATCTTCCTAGTTAAATAAAATTAATAAAAGATGAAGTAAATTTTCTATGAAGGTCATTTCTGTCACGGACTCATGTGCAATTTAAGTACGTTTTCAAATGCAGCAGCATTGAATTCCTTCATGAACCAATCTTTTATTAGCAGTAGTCCATGCAGATAAACTTATTTGTTAATTATTTTTGGTGAATTTGTTATCTAAATATATTTAATATGCAAATCAAGTATTACTATTTTGGATATATATTTTCTTAGATTTTTATATATGCGCAGATTTTAGCCATTTTTAATAGTTAAAAATTATTAAAATAACTCTATTTTTAAAAATCTAAAAAATATATGCACGTCTCGTCTCTTAAAATAGTTAAAACTTAATTTATATATAAACACACTTAGATTAATAAGTCTATGAAAAAAAGAAAAAAAAATTTAACGACTTTTTTGGAGTGGGCTAAGTAAATCAGTACTTAACCTTGACTAACAAGATTATTTGTTACATATAATATATATGACTTCTATAAATTTATTATCTAGAAACATTTAATATATAATATACATATGAGTTTCACGAACCAATCCCATAATAAGTTTCTGTAAATATAGACATGAATTATACTTTTCTAAAATCCAATCCATTTTGGCTTGCCTAGATTTTTGATTGGGAATTCACTCCATTTATTATATTTAGTATTATTTATTTAATTGAGGAAATCGCATCATTTTTGTCTTTGTTTATAAATGTGTAAAGGCAACAAAATAAATTAATTTGATGCTGATGATCATTTTTAAAATTGTATTTTCATCTTTTAAACCATTTAAAATGTTATTATTCTAGGGTTAAATGATTCTATAAAATATTATTATTTTAATGTGCGTGTGATTGAATCTAAGAATTTTTGATAATTTACATATGAAAATATTTTTTAAGAAAATGTGCATATACCCTATGCACATCTTTGATTTGAAAGAAAATTATTCTCCTAGTTAAATAAATTAGGGGTGCAACCTGGATCAGATAAATCTAGTTTGGTGTTAAATAAATTAGGAGTGCAACTTGGGTCAAATAAATCTAGTTTGGTGTACACCCTATCTTTATCTTATTTTCAAAAAAATTTACCCTATCTTATTTTTGATTGGATGGGTTCAAGGCTTATCTTATTTTTTGTAAGAAAAAAAAATGAGTTAGTTCTGATTTTGTTTCTAAATCGGTTCTTTAAAATCATCTTTTTTACTATATTTAAACATTGTAATTTTACAATAAATCTTACTAAATACCAATACCAATAATCAATATGATAATAATATAATTTTAAAATGCATTGATTAAAAATACTAAATAACAGATAAATTCAACAAGTTTTTATATTTGTAAAAGATATATTTTATATATTTAAATATATATTATTAATTGGGGTCGGTTGTAAATTCCCGGACCGTGGAACCTGTACTACTCTAGTCTAGTTGAGTATATATAGTTTTTATTTGAAATTTATCAAACCTTAGGGGTACTCAATGGATCCACTTACGGATATCCAATTTCAACCCAAGTTAATTGCATATCACAGATAAATGATGGTAAATAAAGCAGGTAGAGTAAATTTGCTATCAATGACGGTCACATTGCCAGCCTCACGTTCTGTCACGTACCATTTCAGTTCCTTTTTCAAACATAGCACCAACCAATCCTGTTGTAAGTATGTATAACATAGAAACGAGTCATCCTTTGAAACCCACTTGGCGAAATCCTATCGGTTTTGGCTCGTCTTGCCTTCCCATTTATTATTTTTATTTAGTTACCATCATTTATCCAGTATTGACCTTCGTTACATGCGTAAAATCAACGAAAAAAATTGCTTTCATTCTAAATATCAATTTTTAAAGTTAGTTTTTAATATTTAAACCATCTAAAATGTTCTCATTTTATGTAGATAAATGATTATATAAAATATCGTTATAATATAATTCATATGTGAATAAATCTAGGCATTTTTTATAATTTATATTTTTAAGAAAATGTAGTCATGCATGCATGCACATCTTTCATTTTTATCTTACCACTCATCAAGGTAGAGAAAATTAATGAGATTTAATGAAATCGCTTTTGTTAATATTTATGCATGTGGAAATTGTAAGAAAACTAATTAATTATTGTCATGATTAAATGGCATGCACGGGTGATTTTTTCGAAGCAGAAGAGCAAAGTTAGGCGCAGAGTTTCAGCAGTTACTCGCCTGATAAGCCTGATTACCGATAATGGTTTTGGCAATGGCGGAGCCAAATGGGAAATCTTTGGAGATTTGCTGAGCGCTGACCACAGCTCCTGTCAATCTCTCTCCTTGCGTGTCTGAGACGTGGATGTTCACCGTCCTCTTTCTTTCCTAATAGTTATAATTATTGATAATTACCAAGAAAATACATGCATGTTAAATAATTACGTAGACATTGATTGATGGCAATCTAATTCTAATATATAATTAGCAACTGCGGCTTTAATTAATTAATGCATGATCCATACATAAATCTTCTCTAGTTGGCCTCTCGGTTGACCAAAGGTGTGTTTGGCATTTAGGGCATGTTGGACTATACCTAAATATTTTCAAACTAAAACTTTTTATTCTCATCAACTATTTTGTTTTTTAATTATTTTTTTCAAATATTCTTTTAGAACTACCTTATTTTTTAATCATTTCTACACTCGATTACCTATACAATTAATCTATACATTTTAATTTTATTATCTTTACTCTTTATCATTAACCATATTATCATTTCAAAAATCTAAAAGTTTTGTCACTTTCCAACACACAATTAATAAAAATTTTAAAAGTTTTGAATAAAAGTTTACTTGGAGTAAAATTTTTCAAAATGGGAAAAATGATATAATATAATAGAGATAATAATAATGATGACTAAAGAGAATAAAATAAAATTAGATATGGTAATTATACGAGTATTTCCATAGAAACGATGGAAAAAGTAAAGTAATTGTATATGAGGGCCTGAAAAAAAAAATGTTAAAAAATAAAATAATTGTGGAGAGTAAAAGAAATTTAGATGAAAATTTGTTTGATTTGCAAGCTTAAGGGAATGCCTAACACACCCCGAATGTATCATTATCAATGATCATACATCAGAGATGGTTGGTTGAAGTATTGCGCAGGTACGTACCTTTCTAATATTATTGTCCTGGTGCATTTTCCACTGCTGGCTTGTGAACGGTTGCAGCGAAGCGCTAACGACGAAAATATTCATCTCCCCAGCGTCGCTGCTCTGCATGCATCGATCAAACGTCCATTTATTAATGAACTCCAGCTACTCAACAACTCAAGTGATCAGTAGTAGGAATTATTTCAGAATTTATGGAACTGTCCAAATCATCTAATGGGATGAAATGTGATGGTACTTGGATGAATAGATTTTCTCAAGGGCATGTTGGAAACCATATAAGATTTTTTGATGGAATTTATATTTGGGGGAAAATGTAATGTTGTGTATTGGGAATAAGTAAAATTGTATTAAAAATTGAAAAAAACTATATTGGGAATTAAAATGTTATCTTAAAAATAATGATACAGATTAAACCCAAAAATCTTGTATGGCTTGGACACCCCCAAAATGTCTAAAAATACTCATGGTGTAAAATAATAAAAGATGAAATAGAAATGAAACTAGAGTTCTCTAAATTTAAAACTCTTGTGCAATTAAGGTAGCAATAAGCTATAATATTCAATTTTTTGAATTAAATCCTAAATTTGATGAGCATATTGGCAAGTTCACAAATGGGCTAATGACGTTTACTAACATCTGTAATGAAGTGAGCATTTTGGAAAATTAAATGCTTATTCGAGATTTTCTAAGACGTGACAGATATTTCTGGGGGGCCTTGTTAATTTGTATGCATGGATGCATGACTGACTGACTACATGCATGCATGCATGTTGACATTGCCTGGAAAAAGAGATTTCCCGTGACTGTCCCTTGAGAGGCGTCCAGAGATGCGTCGAGAACAAATCCGCCCTTGAGGAAAGACCAGCAGCCTTGTTTGGCCAAAACGCTACCCACGCACTCTCCGCCAGCACTGCTGCTAGAAATAATAGAATCATTGTTTGAGAATGTAGCCCTTATCAGAGCCGTATCTGCACCTCTAATTTTCACCCAGCCTGCATGCAATCCCCACAATTATATGCAATTACACAACTAAGTACATATACATACATTATTCTTTCTTATGAAGCATATACATACATTATTGAACAACAAATAAAAATAAAAATTATTACTGTCACACCCCGAACCTCCTTGAGTGTTCACACCAGGCCCCCAGGCCCACAACCCTCCTTTTTTTAAAAAAAAAAAATTAAAAATATATACATAATTCCAAGAATTAATATATATATATGTTAAATACACCTAGATTAATAATTTTATAAAAAATCTTTAAAGATTAAAAAATAGCTTTTGCATTCAGGTGCAATAAAGTTTGAAATGGGACTCAAATCTCGATGGCTCTAACCTGCTTCCAGATTTAAATGTCGGAGTGGGGGCTAACATGTGAGCAGCGTGCTGAACATAAGTACTCTGTGCTTGGTTCAGACCGTAGATTACAAATTGAAAGAGTCCTTATAAGGATATGCACATTTTTATATACCATAACTTCCAGTAATCTTGACTTAAAATGGGCCTCAGCCTCACATATACTTAAATTTATTAATATTTTATATAATCATTTATTTAAATATATATATCTTAGATAGTTTACATGTTGAAACATAATTTTAAAATTATTATTTACATTAAACTATTTTATTATGTTGATTTTGTATCATTTGTAGATGGTGTACATACGCATATCCAATTTGTATGAAAATTAATATCCTAATAAAAATAATTCTAAATGCAACCGGTGAAGTAGATTATAATTTTATAAACAGGTGAGACACTTTTTAAACTAAAAATACTATAAATTGGTACATATAAATATATATGATCAAAACTCTCTTTATATATAATCATTCATGTGCAGTTTGTATGCATCATAATTATGGTGCGTTTCATTACAAAATAGGCCATACGAATATTAAAATATTATAATGCTTCACACAGTCATTTATTCATATAAAAAATTATATTTTAGATGGTTTAGATGTTAAAAATATAATTTTAAAATTGATATTTACATTAAACTATTTTATTATATTAATTTTGTATAATTTTAAGATGGAGCTCATACACATATTTGATTTTGAAGAAAATTAATATGATATTAAAATAAATAATTTTAAATACAATAGGTGTAGTAGATATTAATTTCATGATCATGTGGGCCCAATTTTTACAACGGACTGCATTATAATTATGGTGCAGTCCGAATCCACTTGAATATTATCCATATATACACAGTGCAATAATTTAATATTTATTGTAAGTATGGAGGTTCCATGCTTGTCTTTAGTTTTTTAATTTTAAAATATTTTTTTTTAAATCCAAAAGTGTTGATCAAATTTAGACATATTTATTCGTTTAAGATTTTAAAAAAAGTTATGTGTATTGCGAATATTTATTTATTTTATACATTATACATTTTCAAAATTATAATAGATATATATATTCACTCTTAAAAGATTTTTTTCCAAGATATAAATTTTCAATGACATTTATTTTTAGTAGTTTGATAAAACAAGATAGCTAGAACATGGTAATGGTTTAGATTTAAAAAATATATTTCAAAAATTAAAAACTAAAGCTAAGCATGGAGCCTCATTGTGTATGTATATATTTATACATGTAATTGGTGGGTAATAATTCAACAGTACGGATCCCGAGCGGTCAGCCACACAATTTTTTGTTTTTGATATACAATCGGTTAAAAACTTTTCTATTGTTTTTTCATGGATACGTGAGATTGATCTAGATAGGCTACTACGCAAAATTTATTCTTAATTTCTTATAAATTTTTTATTTTTTGAAAATAATAAAGGCATGGATACATCAAATGAATGTGATCTTGATTTTTTTAAAATTTTTTAAAAATATCTACGGAGATAGTAAAGCTTTAGGATAAATTAAAACTTAATACATATGGGTCCACATAAAAATGAAAAGATATTCAAAACACAATATCTGAATAGAATACGTATGTATTAAATTATTACATTTAGAAAAAAATTTCAAAAAATTGTTATCATTAATTATTACTTATTTATAATAAAATAACCAAAATTTCTTTTTTATAAGCATTAAATAGATTGCAATATTTGATCAAATTTCTTTAGAGGCCACTTTTTAATGAAATTTCTTGCTAGAAAGATACCTTAGATTTTAATTAGGTTATTCAATATATTTATTAAAAATATGGAAAGACCATTTTGTTGTTAACAATGTTAAGCTTTGTCAACGTAACGTGAAGGACTAAAGTTACATGTTTCTAAAACTTGAAGCCATCTATTATATATAAATGTGAGGCTTAAAGGACAAAAAAAAAAAAAAAAAAAAAAATCAAAATCAAAATTTGGCAAACTTGAGGCACCTATTTACAAATCCCCCGGCAAAAAGTGTACCATGCACGTGTGCTTGCTACAATATGCATTTTGTTTTAGACCAGCTCTGACAGGCATTCACGGGCTTACTTGTTCTAGCGCTAAATGCCATCCAACTAATTTAAAGCTTTTTTTTTTTTTTTTTATGCCCCTCCCATGGTTAATTTGGACGAATTGATATATCACAGACAAGATATAATTAAAATACGAAAAAATAATAATATACGAGAGAGAATAAACCCATTATCTAACTCGACCATACATAAAAATAACTGAATATAGATTGAGAAAAAGAATCATATATAGACAATTTTTTAAAAAAATAAAAAAAGTTGATCAGAAATGAAAGAAAGGAAACGTACGTACAGGAGAATGCGTAAATATTATTTTGGGTGAGGTTGAGCAAGGAAAAGACTGCCGGCGTCTTAACCCCCGGCATATGATCAATTTTCTTGACATGACTGCTTACATTTCTGAGAATTCCCCCTTGGTAGAGAGGTGCTTCCGGAAACCTTTTGCACTGCCAAAGAAAAAAAAAAAAAAAAAAACCAAAATAATAATAATAATATATTTTCTAAGAAATTCCATAATATAATAGAGACACCAAGAAAAAACTGGCAGATTAATCGATTAATTAATTAATTAGTGGATGCTCTGTACAACAAAATTTCTCCATTTTGCGATCCAACTAGTTTATTAATTAGCTAGCTGATAAATAAATAAATCCGTTGGCATTAATTGCATTTGCACCTAACTAATTAATCAATACTAAGTGCACGTGACCACACTAACCACAATTTCCTGTCTCCACTTCTCACCTTTTTTCCTGCCACTTACACTGAAAGACCGAGTTTCAGTAGAATGAGCTTAAGGGTGTGTTTGGGAATTGGTAAAACTTTTGATGAAAAATTTTGAAGAGTAAAAGATGTCAAATGATATGATATTATAAGGGTAATGATGAGTAGTAAAAATGATAAAATTAAAATAGATAGGTTAGTTGTATGGGTAGTTGTGTAGAAATGATTGAAAAGTAGAGTAGTTGTATAGGAAAATGTGGAAAAATAATTAAAAAAATATGATAGTTGTGGAGAGTGAAAAATTTTAGATTGAAAAGTTTTAACTTGACGTTTTTTAACCATTGCCAAACATACCCTAAAACGACTTTACCAATGTCCTGTAAAAAGGACGAAGAAAGATATTGAGAGGATTATCGAAGAAATTCGAAAGAGAACTCCTCTCTATTACTGCATCTCTAACCCCTTTCAAATTCAAAATCTCAAGATTTTCCTTCTAATCTACTATATGTGTGAGGACATTTTAATCCTCTACACTAATAATAATAATAATAAAGGAAACAAAAGTTAGCTTTTAATAAAGAAAATTTAACCATATTTTATTGCTAAAAAATAAATTTTGGTTACGTTGGAAAAAGAAATTTTGTTGAACTATTATAACGTCTTTCGATGAAGTTATAATAAGAAATCTTTATTTATGAGTTTGTTACTACAGTTCTGTTACAAAATATTTTAGCCAAAAAAAGAAAAAAAAATTGTTGCTAAAGGGCTTAATTTACTCACCATTACCAAGTAATGATTTCTTGGATATAATCAATTTCTAAGGAGAAATCAAGGTCTTTTGCTAATTTAAATTTTTTTTTGTGATTATTTTGATCCTACGCCGGTGGATCAATGAAAAGTAGAAAGGTGATTTGGATTACTTTAATAGGGCATGTTTTGCTATATTTAAAATATTTAAAATTATCTTATTTTTAATTATTTTTCACATTTTTAAATACAATTATCATATTTTTCAATCATTTACATATAATTATTCATACAACTAACTTATCTATTTTAATTTTACTTTATTTACTATTCGTCATTATCTTAGTTGTATTACATTATTTTCTCATATTTTAATAACTTTTACGTTAAAAAATTTTCATTCCAAAGTTTTATTATTTCCTAAACACACCTTAATGTTGATTACTAATTATAATTAGCTAGGCTTATATTCTAAAAATAACGAGCATTGTAAAAAAAATAAAGAAAAATTATTAATTCAGTACGGACTACGGAGACAGTACCGTAGAAAACCGCGCTCGCTCACGTGCGTGGCACTCCTGAGCATGAATGAAAAGAGTACAGACGGAAAATATTATTAATTAATCTTAATTTCCATATCACGAGTGCCACCATTCACTAATGTTACGAAAAAATACAAAACTATGGAATGAAATATAAATAGGATACTTAATTAAGGAGATTGGATGAGAAGAGGCTGTTATGGAAAATTATATTAGGATTGGGAAAATCAGTAGTAGAAATGAAAAAGTAAATTTTTTTTTGATGGATGGAAAAGTAAAATTTTTATGCATTAAAAAATAAGAAATTATATTTTAGAATAAGAAAGTTCATCCCATTCAAGCCCTTCCTATACCTGAAGAATAGACCAAATTGATTTGCAGCAACGCACCCCATCTTTGTGGGTGCGTTATTCCTTCCTGTATATTAAAATTTTCGTCGCGTGAAATTTCAAATTTTTTTTGAATTTCGTTTAGTTTTGCTTTGAATTTTTAAAAAATAAATAAAATAGGCTGTGAAAATGCCATGCATGCGTAGCCCAAAATGTGGACAAGAGATTACCTCTGTGTACGCAGATGAATCGTACCAAGGCCCTTCTGAGAAGAGAGAGAGAAATTAAAGAAAATAAGGCCACAAATGAGAGGGGGAGAGAGGGGGAAAAAAAAAAAAAACCAATAATCCCCAATCCAAAGAGAAGATAAAAGCGAGCTATATCACATACATGCAGGGCTCTGCCATAGCTAACTAATTACTTACCGTAGCGGTCAGAGAAACAAGAGCTTGTGAAGAAGCAAAGAGAGATGAGAAGGGTGAGAAGAATGAGGGAAGGGGATGAAAGTGCAGGCTCTGCCATGCTCTTCCCAACTTGTTTCAAAACGAATTGGGTAGGTAGCTATATTTATATAATAGAGTCAGTACGTCGCATCAGAGAGAGAGAGAGAGAGAGAGCGCATGCTACGCTGCTGCAGGCAATGAAGAATGGACAAATTAAGGGAAGGAAAGAGTTCAGAAACGGCTATTTATTTGAGAGCTATTAAGGCCAGAAATGAGGGGGAGAGTAAAAACCCAATAATCCACCATCCAAAGGAAAGATAAAAGCAAGATAAATCGTATACATGCATGGCTCCTTGATGAGAACGAAAGGGAAAAGGAGAGAGTGCCGTAGTTATAACGAATTACTTACCGTAGCGGCCAGAGAAACAAGGGCGTGTGAAGAAGCAAAGAGAGATGAGAAGGGTGAGAATGATATTGGGGAGAGTGGATGAAAGTGCAGGCTCTCTCATGCTCTTTCCACACTTTTTTTTTAAAGAAAAAAAAATTGGGTTGGTAGCTACATACGTATACATGCGCAAATGTCTCTTGTGTGACACATGTATGATTCAACGTAACCCTTTTCATTTTTAAGATGTTGATGAATATTGATGCAAAATCAAATCAATTTATCGTATTTAATATCATTTATTTAGTTAGAAGACTAAATTTCATCTAAATCAAGACTATGCACAGTCCATATTTGCTTAAAAATAGATATATTCATATATAAATTAAAAAAAAATAGATTCGTTCACATATGTATTAGAATATAACAATATTTTATAAAATTATTTATCAACATGATAATGATATTTTCAGTTGGTTTAAATGTTCAATGATCACTAAATAATTTTATTATATTGATTTTACATATTTATACATGAGATAATGTAAAAGGATACTAGACAAATGAAAAAGTCTTTATAATATTATAAATAATTCTAATTATAATAACTGAAGCGAATTTTCTATCTATGATCAAGACATTAAAAATGAAGAAAATTATATATAAAAAAAAGATTTTACAGAAGTCTTCACGTTCATATATACATATATATAGAAATATAATAGGGTTAGTTGGTAGTATTTATATATAGCTATTGCATGCTTCTCTGCGGCAAATGGCAATGAAGAATGGACAAATTAAGGAAAAGAAAGAGTATAGAAAAGGCCATTTATTTGAGAGCTATCAAGGAATGAAAAGAGATGGGAGGATGCATTGATGGGTAATTAGATGATTCACAAGTGGAACAGAAAGAAAGGGGAGCACTTTACTATTTCACTTTTCTTGTTTGAATGAGAGAGAGAGAGAGAGAGAGAGAGAGTGAGAAGATTCCTTCCCCTAGGCCAAGTCAGTCACATGCGGCTGCCAACGACAATAATAACAAAGGGGAGGTTGAGAGGTGTGGCGTGGGTGCAGAGCGTGCTGCTGCTGCTGCTGTGCCCGTGAGTTGAAATGCCATTGCCATGCATGCCGTGACAAACACCACAGCCCTTCCATTGCACTTGAGGTAGCTACCACCACACATGCGCATATCTCATCATTATATTATATCCATCATCTGTCGCCACCTCTCTCCCTTTGGACTCATGGACGGCACCTCCGTGCAGCCTCTCTCAAATTCTGATATTTATTTCAACTACTCTTTAAAATTTTAAGAAATATTTTCAACAGTGTTAAATTTAAAACTATTTCCCTTCAAATTTTAAGAAATATTTTAAAGTATATTAAATTTATAATTAATATCTAACAAGTGTCCCTCTCAAAATCATAATTATTTGCCTTAAATAAAAATTAATCTCTCTCCCCAAACTTCACGAGTTCTGTTTTAGTGTACTCAAGTGAAAAAAAAAACCATTTAAATTTTTAAACAAAATAGTTAATTTAGGTGTATTTAACTTGTGTATTTAGTTTTACCATTTTTTAAGACATGTATATATATATATATTTTATTTTTAAAAGGAGGAGTATTTTATTCATTTAAAAATAACTAAAACTTTCTATTTTAAAAATTAAAAAAGAGGAATGATCCTGTTAATCTGGGCTAACACACGTCAAAAAACTTATTTACAACACTTTTTTTCAACTTTTTCGTCATACACTTGTTTATTTAAGTGTATTTAACATATAAACCAAGCTTTATCCTTTTTAATACATGTATATTTTTTTAAGAGAAGTGCTCCTTAAAAGAATACATGTATATATATATTTTAAGAGAAGTGATTTTTTTGGATATATATGATAAAACTTAGTTTATAGATTAAATATACTTAGATTAACAATTTTATAAAAAAATAAAAAATAGATTTTACACATAAGTGCATCGAAACATTACTCAAACTTCATAACTCTAAATTTGTAATATATAAATATAACTAGTAGAAAAATCACCGTTAAACTTATGTGTGGTATTTGAAACAAAATGTGAAATTGTTGAGTAGTCTACTTCCCCTCTAATGACGAATCCCTTACATGAAAGGAATCCATTTAAACTCATAAGGGATTTACTTGTCTATGTATTCTTTCCTTCAATAAGAAAGAAATCTTTTCACGAGGTACAACTAGCAATTCCTATTTATCTGTTATAGAGTTGACCATAGACCAATTTTGCTCTCATTTAGAAGTATTGAATAGACCCACAATTCTCAGTTTCATGTTCCTTCTCCCAAGAGACATGTTAGGTCTAGGGGCATCTCAATCAGATTGAATGAGAAGATAGTGTCTCATTTCAAGTATGTAAAATCAAAATTTTGATCAAATCACACATTGCAGTATACTAGGCCTTCTAATTTATTAAGGGGTTTATCCAACAAACTCGCGATATAAGTAGGAAGACATTCCAAATACCACAAATGAGTCACTAGACATGCCAATTTGATGTACCCCATTTAATATCTTTGTATTTGAGAATCAACAAATAGTTATGGGCCTCATGTTCATGCACGATGTGGCATATAGCTATAGGACTCAACATATAAATTTTGTGCCTTAATCCAACCCATTTCACTTACATAAATCGCGAGAGATTTTTTGCATTATATATGCATATGTAGTAGATTTTTGCCGCATATAGTAAATATTAGCCGTAGATTTTCGCTACATGTATTATATATAAGCATCGGATTTTTGCTAGGTATATTAAATATATGAAGCAAAATTTTGCTGCATATATGAATATAAGGAAATAAAACTTTATTACATACAAATATATATGATAAAATTTCGTTGTTCGTATATAATTAGGAATGTTTCTATGTACATCTTTTCATTTTTAGTATTTTGATAATTGTTGAAAAATCCATTTCATCCATTATATTTAACATTATTTATATTATATTGAAACCCTTTTATTTATCTAGTACCATTATTCATGCCTCATCTACAAAATATTTAAAATCAATAGAATAAAATAGTTCAATGCTAATTAAATATAAACTTTAAAATAACATTTTCAATATCTAAACCATCTAAAATATAATATTTCAATATATAACTCATCTAAAATATCATTAATATGTGGATAAATGATTCTATAGAATATTATTATATTTTAATATATATGTAAATGAATCTAAGTATTTTTCTTAATTTATACGTAACCCTATTTATTTTTAAACAAATGTGGTTAGTATACATATTTGATTTAGGTGGGACTTGGAGACTTTGATTGCTAGCTAAATAAATAATGTTAAATATAATAAATAGATTAAATTTTATTTTAATAATCAATATATTGGTTACCTGCAAAGTGGTTACGTAGAAACGGAGCCCATATATAGTATAGATAGTAACATTTTGTTTTATGCCTAATATATGTAACAAATTTAGCTAAGGTAGCAACCACAGATAATGTCAATAGTCCATCAAATGAATCCATCGACATTCAATAACATCAGTATAAATTCAAAAAAATAACATTATTAAAATAAAAAATCTAATCAAACTTCATTAAAAGAATGCTTAGTTCCAATACCAAAATAAATTGGATTTTATGCTACTAAATTAATTCTAAAATGCCTATAGAATTTGTTAATAGATCTCAGTTTGGTAAAAAGTTAGTCTAAACCAAATCAAAATCTAGATCATTAGAGAATGGATTAGTTAGATTGCACACAAGGTTAGAAACGAGCCAATCCAACAATAAAATTAGATTTTAAAAAATCATGGGAGGGCCCAATGCTGAACGATTCCACTATGAATATTTCTATGCGGTTATAGTGAGTATTAGACATTAGGCATTCCCCCTTCGAAAGGTCCATCCTCTTAGGTTGAAGTCCTCTGATAGAGGATCGAACATTAGATGATAAATAGTTTTGTTGGGGGGAAGGTTATGATAGGTCCTTTTTTTTCTTTCCTTTTGAAAGGGGTCCATTGATATTCATATAAGATCCAATAGTAACAAGATGTGCCTTGCATCAAATCAGATAATCTAGATCATTTATTAGGATAAGAATGATGTGTTTATCTTTAGTTGCTTAGACTAAGAGCATGATTGTCCAAAGTCAGCTCGGCCGTCCTTGGTTTACGAAGATATCATTACTCTAATAAATGTGACTTGATCTTATATTTTATAGTAACAGATAAAATTCAGTCGAGTTGGGTTGACAATAACCTAACTCAAACTAATCCACTTTCAAAATCGGATCAATTCAAATAGGGTTATGTAATCTATTTTTTTCAAAATGCCTAACCCAAATTTATTATAAATCGTTTTAGGTTAGCCGGGCTTGGATTGAGATTGACCTTATTTGCAACCCTACCATCCCATACAAAGGAGAATAGACTTGTAAGTTAGATACTCATTATGCATATTAAGTTAATTCTATAATCTTATTTTTGCATTTAATTTTTTCCTTCACCAAATAAGATATATTTTGGATACCAAAGAAGATATATATTGGATTCTTGAAAGAAAATGAATTTTTTTTTATGAGACGTATGTGTATATTCACACCCCTTGGGAATGGTCCCCAGCCAAAAAATCTACAATAGTGTTAGGCGGGCATCCCCACCACGTTTGACATGAAGCAACAGATTGAACAACTATATCAGCTATATAATGTGCACATTTGTTTCCAACACTTAACACATGGGTGAAAACAACATATTCAAAAACAAGGACATAAGATTGGATTTCAGAAACTTTGTTTCCAACTTTGGATGGTATTTTGCATTCATTAGTTAGCAGACTCACCAAAATGCTTGAGTCAAATTCTACAATCAGCTTCAATAAAATTGCCAGCACCTCCATGTTTAACATATCCTCCACTCCTTCAATCTTCCAGCGGTTGACCCTTATAAAATCTCCCCTGAAGTTCCGAAGGACATCACCCAGCCCCATGTAGTTTCTTCTTGTTAATCTATGACCATCTGCATTTAATTTGAGCATGCTGGTAGGTGGCCTAATCTACATAGGAAACCAAGCTTTTTTTGGGACTTTGTACTTTCCCTTTCAGATTGCCAATTCTAATGTTGTCCCAGTAGTCTAGGCACCAGTCAAAAAGATGATTAAAAGCAGGTTCAACGCCAAATTCTTTGAGTTAGTTGTGAAAATCCCAAACACGGCAACACAGCAACACAAACATAGTAAGCTTTTCTCCATCCGAATCTTTTGATAGAGTGTTAAAAATGCATTTGATTACCTTTCGTGGGATCCACATTAGTCTATAAGCCACCAACATTCTTCTAGCCTGAGATATCTTTTCAAGTAGACCAATAGGTGGGAATCATCCTCTCTTCTCCCCTTGCAAAAATAACACATTGGATCCACCACCAAACCCCAACTATTTAGGTTAATCTTTGTTGGAAGAGTTTGTTGAATCAGCCTTCATTCGAAAATTTTTATTCTGTTTGGCAACTAGCTTCTCTAGATTGTCTTGGCAATTGCTTTCTCCTAAGCGTTCGTCACATCATGCTTAAGACTTGTAAGAAAAGCAGAGTTAGATGTTACCAACCTATAGGCTGACCAGACTCTGAAAAGGCCATAATCTTCCAATCTCCAAAACCATCCATCTAGAGAAACTTCCCTTGGGATTTGGACTCCTTTAATCTTCTGCCGGCCCACTTCTCCCATTGCAGCTAGGATTAGATCCTTTTTCTATGATCTATTGCATGTGTCAATAAAATCAACTACCTTTTCTTAAAATGTGATTTTTTTTGTAAAAAATATATTAATGGAAGAGAGAGCCTTAAGGGAACTGTATGGATTTTAGTGCGATTTTAAGGGATTCAAAAGGTAGTTTTTTGGTCAGTTTGGAATCACGGGGGAGTGAACTTGGAGCTAAAATATTTGGAACTAGAAATTGGCTCTCTAGTCCTCATTAGTTTCTTGAATAGGGATAGGTCAGTTTTGTCACCTATGAGTACTTTACTTTGGGAAGTAAAAGCTTTGGCAATGAGGGGGAATAAAGTGCCTTTTGACTATGTTCTGATGTTAGATGACTAGGTTGCCCAGCATTTAGCAAATTTTGCTTCATCTTCTTTTAAATTTTGTATGACTTGGTGGGTTTATCCACCAAGTTTTATTAGGGATTGCCCGTATAATGACCTTGTCTTCTCTTAATGGAAATTTCTTTATAAAAAAATATGATTAAATGTTTTTAAAATGGCTTTTTTATGCATGAATGTGACTCAATTCAAAATTCTATATGTTATGAATATATATATTTTACTTATTTAATTTTATATTTAAATAAAATTTTAAATAATTTTTAATATTATTTTTCACATGGCTATCATCTATATTGTGACCTTTAGTTTTTTTTCGTCGAAGAGAAGGTCAACACCTCAAAGCTTTAAAAAGAGATTCTAAACTATACAAAATCAAGTCTAGGCCAACTAATGCCTTTTATATCATGAAATAAAATACCATGAATACTAATTAGAGCTATCAAAGTCTATGACAGCCTTAAGGCAAGAAAAAGTAAAAGCTTGCTAACTAATTTGTTGCTTGATTTACCTTGTCTACATGTAATAGCAATAAAAAAGATAATAATAAAAGTAAAATTTATGAGCATTAATGGAGAGTATTGGTGGGCAACAACGTGCTCACAAAAAGAACGAATGGAGAAGAGAGAGAAAGTTGAGGAGTTGAGATTTGAAAGAAAATTTACAAGATGCTCAAATCCATCCTTGAAAATCCCTTCGCGGGTACGTCACTTAGGTAAGTGAAAAATTTTACGCTTATTGTTGAAGATTTGATGAGAATTTTAAGTTTTTATAATTCATCTAAGTTTTTTTTCAAATTCTATAGATCTACTAAATTTACGAAATTGGAAGTATTGAGCGAATCTATATTAACTAAGGAACCCAAATATGTGCCCAAAGGAAAAATTTATGCTTATTTGGGCAGTTTCCGCAATTGCCAAAAATTGACAAAGAATGGAAGAACGAGTAAGGGGAGGAAGAAGAAACTATATCAAGTTTGACTTTTTGACGAAAATTTATAGAAAATCTCTATGGATTTGTAATTTTGTAAAAAAGTACCTATTTTGAAGAAATTACAAAAAATCCAAATCTTGCTAGAAAATTTATGGGAGATATTTCTAAAAAGAGTATTATATAATATCTTCTTGATTTATGAAGAAATTTTAAAAAAAGTTTTAAAAAAATTACAGAAAGCCCCTCAACAATGAAATATTTTACAATACACCTTATATTTGCTAGAAATTTATAGAATAATTTCTAAAAATTATTCTACATAAGAAATCTCAGACCAAGTACTAGAGAATGCTAGTGGTAGCCTACATTGGCAACATGTGGTGGCTTGTGAGCCATTAAAAGTATTTTTAATATAGATTTTGATATTGATGTCCGATTTTGATGATCTAACTATCGATTTCTATATTTTTAGACATTTTAAATTCATTAGATGGGTTGAATTATTTATAAGAGATTATTATTAGAAGTTATTAATGGATAAATTTTTAATAATAAAGATTTCACTTGATTATAGTCTATTAATATGATAATAGAGATTTCTGAGTATTAAGTCTAGCATTTAACACTTGTTTCAATGGAGATATTTAAAGATGAAATTAAAGAAGCAAATTTTAGAATAGTATTTAAAAGTATTATTATTATATTGATGTAGATTAAAGTGAAGAATAAATTGGAATCTTACAAAGCCATAGTGAGAAATTGAAAATTTACGTAGAAGGTAAGTAGGACTTTACTTTAAATTGATTTAATTATTTTGTGCATTTTCTAGGCATGTATGTTTTGGATGTTGACGATTTATATTTTTATTAAAATGGTTAAATTTGATTGAAGGCTCGATTTGTTATAATGCCAAATTTGGTACTTGATTTATGAACTAAACATACTAGCCTTATATTTTAACATATACATGTGTGAATTAGATGCTATCATTATCATGTGTCATGGCCGAAGATCTTGATTGAGAAGTATTATTTGTGATAACTAATGACAGTTAGTGACATACCACCAACTGGGGACTGAAGTATGATTTAGCCATTGATGGTTGTGAGTCAGGACAAACTGTCTGGCCATCGTGATATTATGATACTATAATTGGAGCTGTATTTATGTCTGACTATTTATTGTGGTATTATATTTGGAGCCGTGTTTATGTCCAGCTATTTATTGTGGTATTATATTTGGCGCCATGAATTTGATTGGCTATTTGTTGGAATTTATTGTGACATCGGTATATAGAGATTGGTGCTTGCACATGAGTATTTGAGCTAAGCCATGAGTGTAAGTTTGTAGTGAGGTCATGGATGTGTAGAGACCATGACAAGATATCATATACAACTCCTTGTTGTTTGGGTTGGTTAGGTGTTTCTTGCATTTGATTGTCTCGTGCTTAACACTGATGTAAGATGGAGGAAGATATCGAACCTCCCTATTGGACTTAACCTATATAGTGAGAAGGTCATGTATATGACGTATTATTGGAATGTTGGAACAGGAATATACATAAGATGCCAATTTGATTATGATTTATTAAAAATACGTATATTATATAATACTGATTTTATTTGATTTACGTATTAATTCTACTTATTGAGTTTGCCTAGACGTATTATATTTTATCATTTTTTTTAGATATCAGGAATGTGGTTGGAGATCAACACGGGTTAGTGCACCCAATCGAGCTAGGAATTGATGATATCACACTTTAAATTTCTTTTATGTTAATTTTCAAGAGCCATGTAGGGAGAGTATGATGTATATATTTTATGGATTAGATCAATTAGATATTACCGAATTTGACTTTAAGATAAGACATCTAGTTTATTATGACTTATGAAATATTTGATGTTTTTCCATTTGTATATGTTCTTCTCATTATCAATAATCCTATAATTTAGTAGCGACTGTTGATTTGGTTGGCTGCTGCTATACTATAAGTGTGGTGAATTTTGATATTTTGATTTCTACCGGTTAAGCTTTAATGTTTTATATGAATGTGAAGCTACAATCTCCTATCTTAGTCTTTGAATCACCAATTGCGAGTCTAACTCCAATTATTATCCATCAAACTCCCAAGTCCCATGTAAGGAGTTTATTATGAAGCTTGTAACTTTGCCTTGAATGTCGAACAGACACCACTATTGTGAATAAAATCAGTAAGCTATCTTCTCGCTTAGTCTTGAATTAATTCTTTGGTAGCTGTAATACTTGGATTTCTTTTGAGCCGTTTGATCTTTTCAGGCCGAATGCACGGAGCGTCCGGCTACCTCCGTGCATCTGGCCCAAAAACATATTTTTTTTCACGGGCAAGTAAATCTATAAACCAAATTTTATCATTTTTGGATATTTTTAAGAATTTATTTTGGACTTTTAAACACAGTGATATTTCCGTAATTTTTGTGATCTCAAAAAATTAAGGAAATGCCACTGTGTTTAAAAATTCAAAACAAATACTTAAAAAATTCAAAAATGGTAAAACTTTTTTTTATAGATTTAATACACATAAATTTACTTACCCATAAAAAAATAAAAAATATATGTTTTTGGGCCGCCGTGAGTCTGACCTGAAAAGATCAGGACTCTTCTTTTGATGCCTCATTTGTATTAAGACATAACCAATCCTCAAATAAATTATAACTGATCCTCTATTTTTTTTATTGTGTAGTGCTAAGATGTATATCATATTTACTTGCAAGAGAAATTTCTTATGCTCTACGAATAATCGAAGAATGCTTTGATCCACTCCATCTCCCCCCTTCAAGACTTGTTTAGTAGGCCAATTCCATAATCACCATAAAGTTTTAGTGAACAACAAAAGGCCAAGGTGTATTAAACACACCGACGGATATATGCTCAAAATTCGTACGAACCTAATTCATCAACTCTCATTATTTGAGCAGATTTTATAAATTGTGACAGATCAACTATTGCAAAACCTCCTTTGCGAAACTACATGCTCTCAAAATATGTTCCTTTGTTTCTCAACATATTAGTGTATCGAGGACCCAAACATCGTGCATAAATTCTTTACATCTTCTATTAACGTTGAACATGATTCTATTTTTGGCAACTGGCCATAAAAATAACAAATTCATCAGTTTTTTTTTTTTAACTAAGGGTATGTTTGGGAAACGTTAAAATTTTTGAATAAAAAATTTTTAATACAAAAATTTTTGAAATGGAAAAAAAATGATGTGATATGATAGATGTAATGATGAGGATTAAAGAGATAAAGTTAAAATAGATAAGTTTAGTTGTATGTATAGTTGGGTAAAAATGATTTAGAAATAGGGTAGTTGTATTAGAAAATATGAAAAAATAATTTAAAATAAAGTAATTGCGGAGAGTAAAAAGTTTTAAATTAGGAATATGTTTGGGAAGTGATAAAATTTTTGGATGAAAAATTTTTAGTTTAAAAGTTTTTAAAATGAGAGAAAATGATGAGTTATGACAGTGATAGTGAGGAAGAATAAATAGAATAAAGTTAAAATTATAAGTTAATTTCATAGATAATTATGTAGAAATGATTGCAAAGTACAGTAATTTACTTAGAAAGATACGAAAAAATAATTAAAAAATATAATAATTGTAAAACATGAAAAGTTCTAACTTAAATTTTTTTATCTTAAAACAAACATTCCCTACTAAAATTTTGTATGTCGTTCAACATACTATGATGTTAGATGCCGTAGAAAGATTTTTTTTCAAAAAAGTAAGTGGCTACTGAACGGGCTTCTCGCAAGCATCGTCGGCTGCTCCATATGAGAAAAGGCGCTGTTTACGATACGAGGTTTGTATTCCTCCGAGGCCGAGAGCGAGGGTTGTGAAAAAGCGTCATACGCGTGGCAAGAATAGGCGCGCACAAGGTAGGGTATGCAGCATGTCTGCTAATTTGGGTCCAAAAAAAGCAACCCTAGCAGCCGTAGACAGCAAAGCCCGCAACGGCCAAGTATCCAAACAATTTTGTCTCGTCTTTCCTTTCCCTCTCATCGCCTCCTCTTCGCCTTCCTTTTTCCCAACGCCATCCACGGCCATTGCTCGCGTGAAGCCCCCAGTTGCAGCAGCTATCTTGCATGTCTACCATCTCACTTCTCCTCTCTCCCTATAACCGACCATCCGATTGCTCCCACGAAGCCCCCAATCCTCTGCTTTGCCCCCACCACCAACTTACAGTGAGTTCTTGCCATCCCTATGTCTCTCTATTTTACTCTGTCCATACGTGAGAATCATATCTTTATTTTTCCTTTTTGAATTTTTTTTTTTTAAATTAACCCTGCTAACACTAGGTCAGCTACTTGCAACCGTCGCTAGGTCCATCAGCATTGTTGGCCACTCAAAGAAAGTAGCTATTAGCTAATCGACCCTAAGTATCGAGGTAAAATAATCTTCTTGATGTATTGCAGTATTGGTTGATCAATTGATTTTTACTGAACTATCTGTTTATACTTTCTGGGGGAAAAACATTTTATATAAGGATGAGAGATTGAAAGAGACTTTTTTTTTTTTTTGTTTGATTTCAATAAATCAGATTTATGATCTAGCTTGTATTGAGTGGACTTATTTGTGATGTTAAACTCTAATGAGATGCTGCTTGACGACCTTGTTGCATGTGTGTATTTGGATATTTGGTTTGTATTTATAGATTTATTGTTTTCCTGTTTGCTTTTGTTTGTTGTTATTTAAACTCTAGTTGGATTTATTACATCTGTACGTGATTGGATTTGGATATTGGTCTTTTGGACGACCTATTTACCTTTTCTTGTATGAATAGCTTACTGAACTTGGATTGGAAATAAAAATTGAATTGGCACAAAAGTTACTGTTCCTTATCTTATCGTGAATGAGGAAATCTTTTGTTGTTGCTTTTATTTCACTCATTTGCCATTTCATTACTTACATGATTTCTTACATTGTTCATGAAGAAGTTTATTGAACTTGGACAAAAAAATGAAGATCTTGATGTGTTGGATTTTTATCTTACTGCCGGTCCCAAGCCCGGATAAAAAGCGAGGGCTCGCATGTTAGGTTGGCAGCTGATGTTATAAAACTCACCGCCACATCTCTTATGAGCTGACCCCACCTAGGTGGGAAATGACTTATGATGATGATGATGATTCTTTAATCTTGCGATGAATCAGAAAATGAAAAACATAATCTAGTATATGTTTGGATTTCAAACCAGAAAATGAAAATCAAATTGACCCCACATCAAAATAACATCGTGGGGTTTCCTTTCTTTCTTTCTCAGGGAAGTCAATGCTCTCCTGAATCTGAGTTCCCCAAGAGAGAGAGAGTATAATGGAGGTAACAGCAGCTGTAGCTGCTTCACCCGTCCCCAGCAGCAGCGGCAATGACACAAACGGTGGCATGCCCCAGCGGCGTGCAAAGCAGACCCTCCGCGGCCTCAACAAGCCCAAATGCATCCAGTGCGGCAATGTTGCCCGTTCGAGGTATTCAACAACCCTCTTCTCTCTTTCTACTTCTTTTCTTTCTTGGAAACCCTAGTTTGCACTGTTGCCTCTCTTTTGTATCAAACCCTGGCTAGCAAAAATGCTCACACTCTGTGCCTTGTGATTATGGTAGCTAGGGGTTGCTTCTGGGTTGTTAGGGGGCATTTGGGTGGTGGTTGCCTTTTTGTTGGTCCTGCACCTGGAATTTGTCCCTTGCACTGTAAAATTTTGAGTTAAGAAATTTTTTGGCTTTGGCAGTGTAAAATTAAGAAACTTGTAAAATTTCAACCTTATGATGATGATGATGATGATATTTGCTTTGGTAGTGTGGAAATTGAAGAAACTTTGTAACCATCTAGTTGGCACTCTTTTCTTGAAGCATATTTTGCTTCTTTTTTTGGTTGCCGAATTATTGGGAAATGCTGATGTTGTTGAAGATGCGATGAGTTCATTTAAATATTATTTGATGGGTCAGTCCGAACTTGGAGTTTAGGGTGGTTTGGGTGGCATGGAGGACACGGTTGACTAGGGGTGCAACTCGGGTCATGAAACTCGGGTTCACCTCAACCCTAACCCTAACTTTAAATCTATTTGTAAAACCTAGACCTTAACCCTATTTTTGAAAATTGGGTTCAGGTTGAGTTTCGAGTTGAAATTTATGTTGATGAATTTACATTTTATTTAAAAGTGATACGTTTAGAATTTCTTAATAACAAATCATGTAAGTAAACATAATAATATATAATCAAACTACATATTTTTTTTAAAAATAGTAATATAAAGAATATTTTTAGAAAAAATTTAATATAAAAAATAAGATAAAGGAAGAAAATTAATGAATGTAAAAGTAAATAATAGAAATAAAAAATAAATATAAATGAAAATAATAGACTTTATTTATAATAAAATTATAATATGCCAAACATATATTCAAATATAGATATAATAACATAAGATATGAAAAATATAAAGAAATATTGTTTAAATAGTATTATATAATATATTTTATAATAAATACAAAATGGGAAATCGGGTTCGGGTTCACTTGAACCCTAACCCTATCTTATTTACAAATCGGGTTCTTCGGATTCGGGTTACTAAAAAGCAAGTTTTAACACCGTTCAAAATCGGGTTCGGTGGGCCAGGTTTGGGGTTCAACCCCGCCCAAGTTGCACCCCTACGATTGACTCTTCCATCTATAGGAAATACCGATTCACTTTTAATTTTTCCATGCTAAACCAACTAGTCAGGACTTGCATTGATGAAATAATGTGATTATCTCCACCAGTTTCCATGTCCACCATGAAACATGCCTTCTGTAATGAATTCATTTTCTGTTTTCTAATTACAGAGGATGAGTTTTGGTGCTTGGTGCCCTGGAGTAGGACATCCCCTGTCATTTAATTTTGGCTGGAGAAATTACAAGGGATTTTGCCTTGCGATTCACGGCAACCATTCAACAGCCGGAATATTGACTTGACATTTGAGATTATCGCTTGTTTGGGTAAATGTTGGTATTGCCTGAAAGATATTGCACTGGAAAACTTCAAGTGGCGCAAATATGGCATGGACATTTTGGATTTTGTGGTGGTATTTATTATTATAATTGTGACAAGCAAGTAGAGAGATTCTATTCATAGTGATTTCTGTGATTAATTGTATAGATGCTCTTCTAAGTTGTGGTCACCTCATTCAGAGACCTTCCCCAAAGAGTAGAATCCAACTCATTTTTAAGTAGCAATAAAGTTTGAGGTTCTAAGGAGTTGGATTTATTTCTTTCTGTCAGAAGGTGGAATAATTATCTTCATATAGAGGCATTAACTTTGGAACATATATACAGCTATTCTTTGCATGCAAATCAGGTTATTTGCTAGTAGCATATTTGTGGCCATGTCTATGCAATTGGGTTCCAGCTGAAAGCTTATATGATCTATCTGCAAAGGGAAGGTTTCTGCCAACTGCGGAAGTCTCATTCCGAAAATTCTGTGCTAGTTTGATACTCTTAAGTTATTATGGTCCTATGAGGTTTCTTTTGTCAAAAATCCATATTTTTAATCATAAGTCACATCTTCCTTGATGAGGAAGAGTGATACCTCACCAATCAGGAGTCTTGCCTGATGACATTTTCGAATGAGTCATCTTTGGTGAATTGCATTTGAAAAATTGCATTAAAATCGGGTGCCTCTTCGTTAAGAATTAGGCCACAAGTAAAGGTAAAATTGGTGCCTCCTCTTGAGGCTAAGTGATGCATGACAAAGAGTAGAAAAGGGGAAAAAGATGAATGTTCTTGACAAAGGGGATGAGTAGGGGAAGAATCAGACTGCAAGATAGAAGTGATATTATTCTCTGTGCATGAAGTGATAATAAATCATAATACAAGCAACCTTATTTTCAGGGTCGAAAGCAAAACCCTCAAAACTGCTTGTCGAAGGCATTTTCAAAAAATCACTAAAATAATAATCTTAACTAGTCTTTCATAAAAAATAAAAAAAAATCTAAACCAGTCATCATATTTAAACAGGCAAAATAAATTATGAGAACACTAATTTCTACAGTTGCACCTGAAGTATGTGTGAAAGGGGTGCAGTATATCATGATCTTCCTTGGTAAGCATATTTTGTTAAAAGAACATTTGGTGTTAAAAAGCTGAAGCCTGCCTTTGGTTGTGGACTAAGCACATTTGGATTTGTGCAGTCTCTTGAAAGCCATGCTTCGATTTGGTTCTCTTAAGCCTCTGGACTCAATATTTTGCCAAATTCTCCTGGGACCTTTTCTTAACATATTGGATTGATGCCTACGTCTCTTATCAAATTCTTGCCACTGTTATTGTAGGTGCCCATTTCAGTCGTGCAAGAATTGCTGTGCGAAAGCTGAAAATCCCTGCCATATACATGGTAAGCTTACTGTTGTCAGTTGCCAAGTGTTGCTACCATAAAGCTATCATTGAATGTTCACAATTGCCACATCCTTGAAAATTTTAACATCTTTAATTCACCAGTTTATTTTGAAGTTTTATATCTGATACTGAAATCAACTTCATGTTGCAACTGTGTTGATGAATGACTAGAAGAATTATTTCCCTAGTTGTTATTGGAACATAGTACATGAACTTGTATGTTGTTTGAAGGTATCAACTTTATATGCTGTATTTGTTCTCTGGAATATTCAAAGCTTGTAGTGGATAGAAACTTCTATTTTCATTCTGTGTTGGAATAGGATTTTGTTGTGCATTTCCCATGTTGATAAACTTATGTCGTATTTGTTGGAATTACAGTCCTCAAATCAAGTTCTACTTTACCGGATAAGCCACCACCTTCAACCTCTTCTATTGATCAGTCATCTTCTGACACCCCTTCAACAGGGTAGGTTATAAGGTTTATTACATCTGGGGCTAAAAAAAAAAAAAAGCTTCTTGGTATTCTTACCATTATCTGCTTCTTGACTTGGCACTAGGGCATCTTTGAGAGTCTCCTCACTGCGCCAACTTTCCAACAGTTTTGCTCAATTCAATAGAGCTCAGCTCCCCCTACGAGCAAGGAAGCCATTGTCGCGAAAGGTATGGCATGCATCAAACATATTTTTTGCTGCCCCAGATTCTATCTTGTACAGGTTCACTTTTGCTGAATGCGGAATCGGTTTCAGGATGCTGCAGCTATAAATGCCTGGAGATTTTCCAAGTTGAAGGAGCACAATGAAAGAAACATTGAAATTGAAAATGAAGCATTTGACAGATACGTGCAGAATGTTAGCTTACTTGAGGAAGCATTTTATGTTGATTCATTATCAGAACTCACAACGGATGGATCATCTGCTGGAGCCGAAGCATCCACTTCTGGTGAGGACGAGACCAGCAAAATGGTGGCTGCAATGAAGGCAAGGTTAAAGTCAAATGTTGAGAGAGCAGAAGGCTTCAGGAAAAGAGTGCGAGACCTTGTAGAACGGGGTTTGAGGAAATTACAGAAAAGGGAGTTTGATGATGAGGGAAAGTCAGGAAATGCAGATGATCCCAAGAATGAAAGAGAGCCAAGAAGACCCAAAAAGATAGAAAACTGGGATACTGAAAGGTCTGCAGCAGTAAATGATCTCCTTGAGAAGCTGAGGAAAGTTCGAAGTGCAGATGAATTAAAATCCTGCTCAGAAACTAAACTACAACTGCTTGATCATAATTGCATGGGTCAAGCCGATGGTCATGAAGAGAAGGATGCAAAGACAGCAGATGAACAGAGTGGAGGAAATATGCCAATCGGCAATCCACAGTCAGGGCCACTCTCATTGTCATATGCTGTATCAAAATCATTCACCTCAGTTGAGATCAGTCAGGAACATTTATCCAATATCAACTTTGAGTTTTTGTCACACGGCCAGATAGCAGAACTTTGACAACGGGGAAAATAACTTGGATGTTTAAACTCAGCATTTATCGTGCTGGGCTGGAGGTCAATAATCCAGCTATTAATCTGTTTCAAAATTAGGAAAAGCTCAGCAGTCTTGGAATTCCAATGGAAGACTGGGTTAGTAGTAATCTTTTGAGGTTGGTCTCATACCCACAATGACACAAGGCTGGAGAGCAGAAGCATTCTCCTCCTGTGGTACATCAATTAGATGTATCATTTGAGCTTGTAATTTTTTTAAAAACAGATTTATTTTTTTTAATGCTAACAGGCATTTTATGTAAATGATCCTTCTCGACAAGTCGCTTGATTCATGTTGAAATTTTCGGTTGATCTAAAAGTGTGATGCTGCAATACAGTCTTTGCACCATACCTTTTGATTTTTAGGATTACCAAGATATGTTTTGATTAGATCTAAGAGTCTAACCTGTCCATCTGTTGTTTTGTTTTGTCTTTTTTTTTTTTAACCATTTAGCGTGCGTTTGGCAATTAATAAAACATGTCAAGTTAAAACTTTTCAATCTAAAACTTTTCATTCTCTACAATTATCATATTTTTTAATTATTTTCACATTTTCCTATACAATTATCCTACTTTTCAATCATTTCTACACAACTATCCACACACTAACCTATCTATTTTAACTTTATCTTCTTTACTACTCATCATTATCCCTATCATATCACATCATTTGACAACTTTTACTCTCTAAAACTTTTCACCAAAAGTTTTATTCATTACCGAACACACCCTTATTTAGTGAAAACATAAAAACATCACCATTCAAAAAATTGTGATGCTGTACATAGAAACTAGAAAATTTATTGAGTTGCTGGTGCATATATTTAAGCCTCTCTAAAGTTTTGCTTCTGCATGCTTTTATTAGTTATGCTAACCTTATCTGAGCAATGGTATGTAACTCGTCTCATTCATATGCTTATTTTCTGCTTGCCCACAAGAATGTGTAGATTGCTCAAGATTCATACCTAGTATTTCCTTGTTGCTTATATGTGAATGCAGAATTACAGATGTTCACCTTATTCCATTGTATTATTGGTTTGGTACAGTAGCAAACTACCTACTTGGATTGTCCAGACATGTTGCTATGTGCATTGTTCTTTTTCTCAATCCGACAATTCAGGACATTTTTCACGCGCCTGGTGGCACAAGTGTCTCTGATTGATTGATTATGATTGGCTTTTTAGAATTTGACCATCTTGGAAGTGTTACTGCATGTGCATGAGCATATGATAGCTTTTCCACGTCTCTGTGACATGCAATCTGCTTGTTTCTCTTTGGTCAGCCTATCTGGCTATATTCTTATCTCACCAATGATGATATCAAGCAACACTGGGTTATTAGATGGCAGCCTATGGGAGTTTTACTCTCATACCTGGCCTGCCAGCCCCATCAGATACTTACTTGGTTTCAGTGTGATCATTGGATTTGGTTTTTAATGTATCGCATAGATTGAATTTTTTATCGAGGAAATATCATTCAATATAGGGGCTGATTGGGTAGTTTGTTCTTTGGAAAGGAATCCATTCGATTTCCAAGGGGCTGATTGGACATTTACCTACCATAATAAGCCTACTTTTGCTTATTTTTTCTACTCCCTATCTATTTTAATTTTATTTACTTCATGATTGACATCTTTCCTCATGTCACTGTCTCGATTTCAATTCCTTTCATATACTTTTCAACCAACAAATCACCCCTGAAGTTAGGATTGCAACCATTTCAAGTTCATCTCAACTCATGACTAACTCGGCTTGATTTTTTTCCATGATTGGGTAGGATAAATCAGAAAAACAGATTAAGAACTTTGGTATGAGCTCAATAACCCGAGTCGACTCATTGTCTATGATCAAGATGAAATGAGGGGCTTACCACCCACAAGAGAAAATTGATTTTTCTCCCGTCATGGAGTATAAATCCTAAATTATGAAATGTAATCCATCCAGCATGCATAAAAATGTCGTTTAATTATAAAACTGGATATAGATGTATAGCGAAGATGAAATATGCTTAAAATAGCTCATCGCAAATTCATGTTTGTAAAAAAAAAAAAAGAAAAAAGAAAAAAGAAAAAAAGAAAATGAATAGTGGTAACTTATGTAAATTTTGCAAGGTTAAATCAATTAAGAACTCAAATTGCTTCAATTCAGCAATGCAAATTTAAGCATTAGGAAAAATTATATTATTGTAAATTAGAAATCAAATGTGTTGTGTAAAATATGTCTGACATGGTCTATGTTTGGATGGCTCATATTTGTGCACCATCCTCTCTTTTACTAATTTTTTCATTGTTTAACTCTCAACAAGTCTTGGAATTCTCTCTTTCTGGAAATTTATCCTTATATCAATAATCAATTTATGGTTGAATTATATTTCATCCATGTCTCTTTCTCTCTCTATCTATCTATTTTTGTCAGTCCAGACTTTTGCTAGTTCTGTCCACTATTTGTAGGTGGAATGTATTGCAGCAAGTCCTCTCTCAAATGCTGTCATGCTTTTACTCTTTAACTTTTCATCTTTCCTGTTAACGATGTGGTGCCATTCCTGTTTGTCATTTGCAATATCTTCATTCCCTTTTTTCATTCTTTTTAGATCTAATTTGAATTTTCCAGATTCTTAGCAAATGAAAATGCGGACTTGCACAATTTGTTGCATTTTTTATGAGACTCTAAATTGATATTCAGATAAATTGATCCATTGCTTGGACTTTGATCAGCGTAAACCTCTCTGAATATGATCAGCATAGACTAGCTCTGAAATTCTGAATATGATCTTCTAGGACTCTAGGAGCCTGACTCACTGCCAATTCCAAACATGGATAAAGGTTGTAGCTAGTGGTTGCATTTGTAGCTGCTTTTAAACAATTTCCAAATCTTGAGCCCTAAATATTGTAGGAAAACATTCCTCTGCTGTATTTTGGGTCATGCATGGTGCAGAATGATTTGTTCATTTTCCAAAATAGAGCAAGTTTTCGTTTCAAATTTTTCATTTTCAAGTTTTATGATGAGCAGGTCACAAAGGAAGATACGAAAAGGGCCTTAGAGGAACAATATGGTGGTGAAGAAGCAGTGTGTAATTTCTACCCACGAAACTTTGCTCTACTCCCACTTATACAACTCTTCTCTTTGAATAACACTCACAAGCACACACATTTTTCTATTCTCCTGTTTTCATTGTGCAGTTGCCACAGCAAAATCCTGGATTCGATGAAACTCCACTCAAGTTTACTCTATTTCATCTGCTACAGATAGGGACTTTACCGTGGCAACCACACAGTGAATCCAGGATTATATGAATTATTCTGGAAGCATTAACAGCTTCCAACATTAACAGATAGTTTTATGAATTCAACCAACTTAGGACACCTCTGGTCCCACATTCCTGCCTCAATTCCTCCAGATGAAGGCCCATGGTGTAGGATAAGGGGCAGCCTGTACAACTTAGGTGCAGGGCCTCTTGAGCTCAGATGGTATACTATGAGGAGAGGCTGGCCAAAGAGTAGGCAGCCTGTGAAGTGAGGGGTGAAAATCCTCATAGTTCCCGTGCTCAAAAGAAAATGCCCTTTACCCTTTTCAAGTTTCCTATCTATTCTCAGGTTGTCGGGTTAACTAGGACATATTTTTCTTATGACTGTAAAATAAGATATTTTTGTCTCCCAGGAAAGTATTAGGAATGGGTTGTTTGATCAGAGAAAATATTAATCAGCAATTTCAACTTTGAATGTCTTCCTGTTGCTTTTATGCTTATGCTTGTTTTATAAGACCTTTTGGTACTTGTGGTTAATGGATGGGAATTCTGGCAGAAGTAACTGCTTTACATTCTTTAGTTTCTCGTTTACTGACTCCTGGCCTATGCGTAAGTGCATGATGTTTGATGTAAGATACTGTTAAAACATATGAGATTTAGGTTCACTTTTAGGCTGCCTCTTAGTTGGACTATCAGGCCATATATGCATCTCTGTTGGTAAAATCCTTCTCGTTGATCCTTTCAAGGCTGGTTTGAATCAATCAAACCAGATACTGTTTTAGAAAATCTATATTTCAGAGGAATTTGATGGTAGACGAACTTATCTGCTCTGAACCTTTCATGTTAGCATGCGACCTCCCATCTTCATGAATACAGATGTTGTTGATCATGGTTTTTTCCCTTTTTGTATGGAGCTTCTCATGGTTCCCCTATTTACCAAAATTTAATCATTGTTTCTTTAAAATTTTACTTTTGGTACGTCTTTCATGCATTTGTTTCATACGGTTCCTCATTTTTTTTTTTTTTTTTTTTTTTTTTTTGGGTGGGGTTATTCATCTGGAATTGGATGGTATCATAAAAGTTGGTTGAATTATTCATTCATAGGAGAAAAACGCTGGAAGCTGTTAATGCTTGATTATAGATATGCCTGTGGTTCTCCCACAAAACGAGGATAGAATTTTAATAGGTTTAGATTCCCTCTTGAAAATGATTTCGTTTTTGCGCTCATGAGTTTTGGTCAGCATATTTTTGGTTATTTTATTAATGTTAAAGATCACAATTAGCTAGGACTCAAGTGGTAGTATTATAGTGTTTAGGCCCCTTCAGGATGATATAATAAAATCCAATGCCATAAGTATAAAACCAGGTGTAAGATTTTAAATTCTCTTGAATCCATTCAATCAGTCATTGGAATGTTATAAAATCATGTATGACAGATATTTTACGTTGTGATTGCTGCTTGATACAATTACAAGTGCAACATCAGTGACTATTCATTCCGCTTGGATGCCATTTCCGGTATCTATTAACCTAGCATTAAAATTTTTACAGTGATGTACCCTCAAGTCCAGAGATCCCCCAATCAAAAAAAAAAAAGTCCAGAGATCCCAGTAGAGAAGTCAATGAGGTAAACATCAGTATATCGGGTAGTTAATATGTGGGAAAATTGCGCCATAGACCCTCTAACTATGCGTATTGGCATTTTGGACCCCGACATTTGCGTATTAGCATTTTAGACCTCCGAAAGTTTTGACCTTTGCATTTTAGCCCCCGTGCACTCATGGCGTCAAAAAAGCAGGGCTTGGCCGTCCGAAATTACAAGAGAAAGACGAAACTAACCTCATACGATCGATGCTGAGAAGGTGATACTTGCTGCTGAAGATAAGGTAATGGTTGAACCAGATTCTTGCCAAGCTCGGTCCTGTTGCGGATTTCCAAAGGCAGGATGCCCAGCCAAATAGATGTCGGTCCAGCATTTGCAGTGGAGAAAAGTTGGGAAAGGAAGTCGTTGAAGCAGATTCATCATGCAAAGCTGGCTCCTGTTGTGGGAACTCGAAAGACATGATGCCCAGCTCTAATGGATGTTGCGGTGGAGAAAAGGTTGAAAAGGAAATTGTTGAATCCGATTGCCAAGTTCTCTCCTGCTGTGGGAGCTCTAAAGACATAATTCCCGGGTCAAATGGATCCCATTCCAACCTTTGCACAGGAGAGAAGGAAATTGTTGAACCGAATTCATGCTCGAGCGGCTCATGTTGTGATAAGGGCAAACGAGATATGCTTAGTAGAGGGCCTCGTCCCACTAATCGCACTTTCAATACCATTTTTCTTGAGTTCTGCCGAAGAGGGTATCTCCGAAGAGAGGAGAGTCTACTTCATGTGATGCGGAAATTCCAATGTGAACCCGATGTTTTCAGCTATAGCTTTGTCATCAACGCCCATTGTATGTATGAACAATCGTCTGATGCTTTTTCTTTGCTAAATTTGATGATCGAGATGGGATGTGAACCGAAATATGGAGGGAGCAAGGAGATTCTTTCATGACATGCATGAAGCGGGCATCATAGTGAGTGCCTATGCATATAATACACTAATAAATGGATACGTAAAAGCTGGGGAAGTAGAAGAGGCAAATTCTTGATTGAATACATGGAGCCTTTGCTGGTTGATGAAGTGAACTTGCTAAAAGGGTGTACGTGGGGAAGCTCGCAAGATCAGAGGCGAACTGGAGAGCATGAGAGCCTTATTAAGGGATGCTGATGCCAAGGAACACGGCAACGAAGGCATCAAGACATGGGTGAGGTAGGTAATGTTGGCATCTCCACTCACGACTTCTTAAATTTGTTAAAAAAGGTGGAAAACAGAATTAATCCAGAGATTTTTCTGGGAAGCACTTCATCGCATGCTTGGAATTTGGTTGGTAAAAAGGGGCTTATTTCATGGTTATGCATCTTCCCTTCCTTTTTTCTGGCAAACTACGAAGTTCTTCTTCAATTCCTTTCTTTTCTTCATTAACTGCTGCTTTACACAACATAATGGAACAGGTCAAGGACGCGGCTTGTGACACTGAAGACATTCTGGGAGTTCATCCTTCGCATTGGGCAATATAATCAGCAGGATGGCCTAGGATATCTTGAATTTCTGGGTAAAATGGCTCACTCCATCAAGCAGTTGCAGTCTCGCCACCGGATTAGCCGGGAAATACAAGATCTGAGAGTACGGATTTCTGAAATTTCAAAAAGAAAAGATGACTACAGTCTACACAGTACAGAGCAGGTTTCAAGTCGCAACTTGGATGATGGAGTTTTTGTCCCTCGTATTGCTGTTCTTTTCACTGAAGAATCTGAACTTGTCGGCATTGATCAGCCAAAAGCTCGGGTGATTGAGTGGTTACTCAATCAAGAACAGAGGCTTTCCGTCATGTCAATGGCTGGCATGGGTGGTCTTGGTAAGACCAGTCTAGTGATAACGGTCTACGATAGTGGGGGCTCCAACTTGGTAAGACCACTCGCTCCTGTTGTGGGGGCTCCAAAGACATCGTGCCCAGGTTAGATGGATACCAGTCCAACTTCTGCTGTGGAGAGAAGGTAATCATTCAAGCAGATTCATGCGGAGGGTAAAATGGCCTCTGCTTCTCTTTTTGGCCGTAAGAGTTTTGCGAAGGGTTGAGAAGAGTCTGGTGTCGTGGCCTCTGCTTCTTTTTTTTTTGTCATGGGTATTCTCGTCATTTCGGACAGCTAGGCGCAACTTTTTTGACGCCGTGAGGGCGCGGGGGGAAAATGCAAAGGTCAAAACTTTCGGGGGTCTAAAATACTAATACGCAAACGTCGGGGTCCAAAATGCCAATACGCATAGTTAGAGGGTCTATGGTACAATTTTCCCTTAATATGTTGATTTATTACGATAAACCTTTTGCTAGTGACTTGTCCGAGATAAGAGGAAAAAAGCAACATTTTTCTCCACTAACTTTTTTCTATATATTTAAGGCGTGTTTAGGAAATGATAAAACTTTTGAATTAAAAGTTTTTAGTGTAAAAGTTTTTCAAATGAAAAAAAATAATACGATATAGTAGGAATAATGATGATGAATAAAAAGAATAAAGTTAAAATAGATATGTTAGTTATATGAGTGGTTGTATGATAGTGATTGAAAATTAAGGTAGTTGTATAGGAAGATGAGAATAAATAAAATTTAAAAAGAGGGTAGCTTTGAAGAGTGAAGAGTTTTAGATTAAAAAGTTTTAAGATGTATTTCGGAAATGATAAAATTTTCAAATGAAAATTTTTTTCATGTAAAAATTTTTGAAATGAAAAGAAATAATATGATATGATAGGAGTAATAATGAAGAATAAAAAGAATAAAATTAAAATAAATAGGTTAGTTGCATGAAAAGTTGTGTAGAAATGATTGAAAAGTAAGGTAGTTTGTATAAGAAAATATGAAAAAATAATTAAAAATAAGATAGTTGTGAAGAGTGAAAAATTTTATATTGAAAAGTTTTATAAAAAACAAACATAGCTTAATTTAAAAAAAAAGCAAACATAACCTTAGTTTAAAATTTTTTTGTGTTGCTAAATATGCCCTTAGCCATTGGTAGAGAAATTTCAAGCTACATAAATATATCCTTCTAGATTAGGTACAATTTTCTAGTACACAACTTCTTAAGGGTATGTTCGGAAAATGATAAAACTTTTGTATACAAAATTTAAGTGTAAAAGTTTTTGAAATGATCTAAAATAACATGATATAACCAGGATAATGATGATGAATAAAGAGAATAAAGTAGAGTAATTGTATATGATAATGTGAAAAAATAATTAAAAAATAGAATAATTGCATAGAATGAAAAGTTTTAAGTTAAAAAGTTTCAATGTTAAATAAAAACACCATTAAATTAAACTTTTGACGCAAGATGTTTGCTACATTTAACGTACTTGTATATATTTCACAAAATTTCGAAAATTAAGAGTTCACATATATACAAACATATTGTAGTATAGTTACAATGCATTTGGCTCAAAATGAGCTCCTTATGCATTTAAATATATTAATACTTTATATAATTATTTATCCATATACAAATTATATCTTAGATATTTTACATATTTAAAAACTAACTTTGTTTATGAGAAAAAATAATTTTTATACCATTTTCAGATGGGACTTATAAACATATTCGATTTAGATGAAAATTGGCATGCTAGTAAAAGAAATAATTCTAAATACAATAGGTGGAATAAATGTACATTTTATGATCATTTTAGACTCATTTTGAGCCAAATGCACTGTAGGTTACAGTGTATTTACATGCACTATAATATTTTATATATATATATATATAAATAAATATTCCAAAATAGACATATTGCACCATAATTACGGTACAGACCACCCGAAAATGGGCCTCATATATATTAAAATTAACATCTATCTCACTCATTATATTTAGAATTATTTATTTTGATAGTATACCAATTTTTATCCAAATCTAACATATGTATATGCCCTATCTTAAAATGATCCAAAATCAACTTAATAAAATAGCTTAACTTAAATATCAATTTCAAAGTAGCATTTTCAAGATCTAAACCGTCTAAAATATGTTATTTATACGGATATATGATTATATGAAATATTTTAACATTCTAAATATGTGAGGGGCCTATTTTGTAGCCGGCTACACCGTAATTATGGTGCAATCTACCTGCATAAGATGAGTTCTAATATATATATATATACATATATATATATAGAAGATATTCTGGTGCATGTAAATGCAAAGAAACTTATGGTGCATTTTGCTCAAAATGAGCCCTAAATGATCATAAAATGTACATTTACTTCATCCATTGTATTTAGACTTGTTTTGTTATTAGCATATCAATTTTTATACAAATTGGATGTGTATGGGGCCCATATGAAAATAGAATAAAATCAACATAATAAAATAGTTTGATGTAAATATCAATTTTAAAGTTGTTTTTTCAACATATAAACTATCTAAGATATAATTTATACATGAATAAATGATTATATAAAGTATTAATATATTTAAATGTGTGTAAGACCCGTTTTGAGCGAAATGCACTGTAACTTACTGTGCACATAATTGCATTGGAACATTTGTATATATACCGCACTGGAACATCTCTCTATATATACATATATATATATATATATATATATATATAGAGAGAGAGAACCTATCCGGTGTAGTTATGTCAAAATGGGCTCTGTATACACTTAATCTATTGACACTTTATATAATTATTTACTCATATATAAATTATATCTGAAATAGTTTACATGTTAAAAAAAACATCTTTAAAGTTGATATTTACATCAAAATTTTTTATTATGTTAAATTTGTACCATTTTCAGATAGATCCGTACAGATATCCAATTTGGATGAAACTTGGTATGCTAATAAAATAAATAATTTTAAATAAATAGATGGAGTAGAATATAATTTTATGATCATGTAGAACCCTTTTTGAGCCAACTATACCGTCACTTACGCTGATGTTAACTGCGCTGGAATATGACATGTGGAACGCTTTTTGAGCCAACTATACTGCACTTACGCCCCAAAACTGTTAACTGCAATGGAATATTTCTTATATACATAAGAAATATTTAAGTGCAGATGGATTGCACCGTAATTACGGTGCAAATCGCCCCAAAATGGGCTCCACATGTATTAAAATGGACATCTACCCCCACCTATTTTTTAAAATGATTTATTTTGATAGCATACAAATTTTCATCCAAATCTAATAGTACAAAATCAAAGTCATAAAATAGTTTAACTTAATTATCAATTTCAAAGTAGTATTTTCACGATTTAGACTGTCTAAAATATGTTATTTATATGGACAAATAATTGTATGCAGTATTTTAATATTCTAATATGTGTACGTTCTATTTTACAACGGACTACACTGTAATTATCATACAATATGGCTGCACAGGATTAGTTCTTATATATATATATATATAGGGAAATGATCCAGTGCATGCGACTGCACCGTGCAGTCCATGCACTGTGGGCCCTACCTGATCATAAATAGAAAATCCACCCCACCTATTGTATTTAAAATTGTTCACTTTATTACCATACCAATTTTCATTCAAATCCAACATGTATGTAGTCTCCATCTTAAAATGGTGCAAAATCAACGTAATAAAATAGTTTAATGTAAATATCAAGTTTAAAGTGGTTTTTTCAACATCTAAACCGTCTAAAGTATGATTTATATATGGATAAATGAGTGTATAAAGTTTCATTACAATCTAATATGTGTGGGGTCCATTTTTACAGCGGACTGCACACGATCGGTTCTCATATATATATATATATAGGATGATGTTCCGGTGCAGCATCACTGCACCGGAACGGCGGTGCAGTGGCCCCAAAATGGGGCCCACATGATCATGAAATCATGATCCACTCCACCCATTGTATTTAGAATAACGTATTCTATTATCATACCAATTTTCATCCCAATTAGATACTTTAAAGTTGTTATTTACATCAAACTATTTTATTACGTTGGATTTGTACCATTTTCAGATGGGGCCCATATGCATATCTGATTGGGATGAAAATTGGTATGGTAGTAGAATACATTATTCTAAATACAATGGGTGGAGTAGATCATGATTTCATGATCATGTGGGCTCCATTTTGGGGCTACTGTACCGCTGTTCCGGTGCAGCGTCACTGCACCAGAACAGCTCTCATATATATATTGCATTTACATGTACTGTGATATTTTCCATATATATACATATATTCAACAGTTAAATAGGGTGAGAAGTGTTGATTCTTAATATAATAAATTTTGGTATGGTAACTAAATACACGTGGGCTTGCATAAAAATGGAAAAAGAAAAGGCCCTATGCAGTCAGGCTGCAACTAAGCAAGTTGTAGCTGTCTGTATAAGCAACCTACATGTTAAGGAGAAGATTATGATGTTGTGTGGGATATCATTTAACATTCTTTCACTCACCTATAATATGGTATCTAGATATTCTCTTTTTAAAAATAGAAAAGAAGAAGGGAAAACGATATGTAGTCCATTCGATTGTGTTTGTGGAAGAAATGAAAAGGAAGTAACAGTAATAGGACGCAGAATGATGTTTGCCATGTAGTGAATAAAGGTCAAAATGGATGGTCTTCTGGAGTTATAACGAAAAAGGTACATGGTCATTGAAAGGAAATTGAAGTTTTCATTTCATTTCTGATGGCAACTAATTATTTGGTGAGAATGTATCAAATCAAGAAAAAAAATAATTTAGTTTTATTTTTGAAAAATAAAAACGAATTTGCTGTTGAGTGACAACCGGAACATACAATTCCCAGGGTATTCCTGTTAGGCTCTAAATTTTTGGGAATGGATCTCCGAGCTTAATGCGATGGTGGCAATGCGAAATGATGCAAGCTTCAGCACAAGTCCTAGGGATTACTAGAAAACACATGAATGAACAGGTATGTGAAAATATACACACTAAATGAAAAGCTAACACTTGTGCAGAGGCCATTTCTCAACATGAATGCAACATTGGTCTTACTCTGAAACTTGCTAATTTGCTCCAAACCTGTTTTGATGTTGTTATGTTCTGGACTTTAATTTGAATTAGTCGCTGCAGTGGTCTGCAAAATCTCTTCTGATTACTTCCGGCCATGGCTTCTGATCGGAAAATAGTGATATTATAGGGGGTTGATTCCAAACATAACACTACATTTGCCTTTAATTATAAATATACACACTAAATTTTAAAAGTTTTAAACACACCCACTAAAGTATAAATGAAATTTCATCCATATTCATTCCATTGAGCACAATTAAAAATCACGTTATCTATCATAAGAAATGTCCAAAATACACTTTATAATTTTATTGTGATAGTTTTTCGACTGTGGCAAAAGTTGGACAATTTGATAGAAATCGATTCAACTCGAGAGAGAGAGAGAGAGATCGAGAGAGAGAATAGATTTTGACAGTCTAGATATGGTAGAAATGATAAAAGATGTTGGATCACTAGGGGCATTCTAGGATTTTAAAATTATTAAATGTTCCTAAATGCTATATTAAGTATATGCGGAATTGATGGGATGGTTAGTATATGTGGAAGTTTTCAAACTAGGCGGGTATATTATCATTAAGGGCAAATGGAGTTGATATATTCGAAATGGCAAATTCCACTTATACTTACGAATTTTACCCTTAATTCTACTTTATACTCATTAACTTTTACCATACTTCTTATTACCTAAGGATTTTTATCTTAATTTCACATATATCCATGCCTTTAGGAATTCGTTGAATGAGTTGTTAGCTCTCTTCTAAAATAATAAATATGTCCAAGCCTCTATATAATTTGAAGTTACTTTACTCAAGATTAAAAATTCATTACAATAAGAATTTTCAACTATAAAATTATAATTAGAGATAGACATTTATCATTTCGTAGAGATACGGATCCTTAACAACATAGGTATATGTTGTATTATAATGAAAATTCGTAGACATAAAAAGCATTTTTGAAAATTTGTATGTATAAGTGAAATTAAAGATAAAATTTATGAGTATACGAGGAATTTACCCTATTTGAAATTTAACCCCATTTTATATCGATTGACTTTTTATGTGGGTCTTTAACTCAATATTCGGATATTTGTAACTGAACTTATTGGATGATTGGAAATTTTTTAGAAGTGAGTTGTAACAAAACATGCTGAACATAAGTGTTAATATCTCACCTCCTATTCATGGTATCGCATAGGAGATGCACCTACATCTAACATCTTGCAAAAGTTTTTACTCCATTCTTAAGTCTTAACCCACACAAAAAGTCTAGTGCAATGATTTGAATGATTTAGTTTTAACACTCAAAATTTGTATCCTCTAATTTCAAAAGAGAAAAAAAAAAAAAAAAAAAAAAAAAGAAGAAAAAGAAAGAAACCTCTAGGAAGATGATTTTGCAGAGTCCTTCCCTGAAATGAATCAATTTATTTTTACGCGTACCCCATTGTCATCAGATATAAATGTAGTTTCGTTTTTACTGGACGCTGATGGCTTATGACATTTACACTACACGTATCTTTGGAAATGCAATGTTTTTCTCTTCTTTTAGATAACATGTTTCTTAGATACCATCTCTGGCCTCATCATCCTTTCTTTTAAAAAAAATAATAATAAGAAAAAGAAAATGGTTTCGTTGAAGCGGTCTTGGGTCCAGATGCGGATTAAGACAATTCACAGTGTCCCTGCATAACAGTTCATGACTGTAAAGTAGCAGACCACCTTACCTTACACTGACAACTGTTATACGAGGACAGTTTGTAAACTGTTGTAATCCCCCTTTGGCCGTCTGTGAAACACGTCGAATTTAGGACATTGTAACTTATGCGCGAGAATCTTCACTCGGTTTTAAATCATAGCAAGGATTGAATAATAATGATATTAAAATATCACAAGGATTTGTTTTAGTAAACTTTGATTACTTGAATATCGTTAGTATGCATTAAGGGTTGCTGTGAGCGTTATAGTAAGATTATAGGATAATTTTAAGAGGGTGGAACGGAGGTACAATGATACATAGATGTGGGATGAAACTAGGGTGTGAAAACATACATGGAAATATGTTAAATCTTTCACATGCGTCTAGCTTGGCCTCCACTAGTTATTTGTGCCTCAAAACTCTTACCATCTTTTTACTCCATTTTGCTCTCAGCAATGCTGGAACATCCTCCGCACTCACAGTTGCACGGTTGATTGTTCTACTTTTTCAAGTGTATCATTCGCTTTCATATGAGCCATCTGTTGCATGCAGTTACAATCAATAAATCCATCATCGTAACTGAAAACAGATGATACTGTCTCATTATTAAACATGGGAAAAAGAAACAAGACGGTGGAATTGCAGCCTACAAGCATGGATTTCTTTTACAAGTACAGCACCTAAGATTAGCAACTGGTGGCACCAAACATTTGCATTTACAGGCCTCTCTAACCAGTGGTTCACAAGAAAGGAAGATAAACTGAATAAACTTCATCATGGAGAAGGAAAGCGCCCGAAGATCAAGGGCGTAAAAGCATTAATAAAAAAGGGGGAAAAAAAACCTCTATCTATATATCATGTGTACATTCCCCTACCCAAAATTTTCTATGTACGGCAAAATGTTACAAAATGAGCAGAGGCAAGATGGAATGTTGCAGACCATGAAGAAGGAGACCATTTCAACAGAAGAAACTCAGCAACGGGGCTAAAACCATTGATTGGAAAAAATCAACTAGCATTTTCAGAAGTTTGCCATCAAGCACTGGAAAAAATTCACCAATCGATAACCAAAACCACTGATGAACTTGGACACCATTCATCTTTGGTGCACCCACCTCATGCAGCACACTATTCATCTTTACTGCACCCACCTCATGCAGCACATCACCCAACTGGCAATAATCACTCAACTGAACTGAGGCAAAGTCATTTTATCAACATCTTCAACATCCATTTTCCCTTGGCTTTTAGTTGTAGATTTTCACAGGTTTCTCAAATGTGTGACGGTTCTGCAAAAGTAATTGTTATTTGTCAAAAAACTACAGAATCTAAAGGTTGATATTTTTGTATTTTATCAATTTATATTAAAGTGGCAAAACAAACATTAGCACTTAAAAGTACAACGCTTTTTCGTCTTCCAAATTTGATAAATGATTACTCATTTTGCTACCCAGGAGCTGTAATGCATACATATTGACATTTGAAACCCAGATTAGTTCACTGCAGCTTCTAATGGGCTATCAAACTATTTGATCGATGAATCGAGACAACAAATGGCAGCGAAAATTCCAAAAAAGGTACACGATTCTGTTCCATGGCAGCAATGTTCATAGCCATACTTCTGGGTCAAGAAATAATTAAAATTATCGTCTTTTGTCACTCCAAAAGTGAAGACTGATGAAAATAGAAAGTGAGCATCTTATCTTACAGAAAGTATGTGAAGTGCAGGAAGAATGGTCAAGGAGATGCACAGAGCTAGGAACTACATTTTTTCTTTTTTAGGTGCTGAAGCAAAAATTGATCAAAATGGAAGGCAATGAATTTTAGTATACAAAAAGCAAACAATCATACACAAACAATACCTGATTGGCTGTATAAGATCTTTTTGGACCAGTATCAGAGTGCTCAAGGCCAAGGTACTGTTCCCAAGCTCCATAAACATCTCGTCTCTAGGGCATAGAAAGAAAAAGGAGGACAATGACGTTGGCTTTATTCAAACAATAAAGCAATTAAAAAATTTTAAAAAAAGGTATACCTGGAAACGGCTAGATACAATGTCTGAGTCTTGAAGATATTCAGGTCGACCCAACGACAGGAAAGCGAAGTTCCACTAATAAAAAAAAGACATTTAAAAAATTAATAGTGTGAATACAACTAAGATGCTGACAGTGTTTAGATAATATTGCATTGTGTTATTCTTCAAGCAAGGGCAACAAAACAAATTTCTTTCTATAGCAGTTGACTAAGCTGATTGAAACAGTGGATAATGTAAACTACCATCACCTAACACACCCCATTGAGACCTTCAGAAATTATAATGAAATAGGATGTTGAAATGTTAGACACTGATATTGTGAATGTCTGAAGGAAGTTTTCTCAAAAACACAGCCTTTTGGGCTTTGGGAGTCCTTTATAGGTTTGTTGTTTATGATTCTTCGAAGGGGAAGATGATGGCTGGTATAATAATCTACTAATGGGCCCTGAAGTCATAACCACTCCAGTCCTACACACAAACTGGATCTCGAGGATGAGAATAAAACAATATCTTGCGATCCACTCTGGAACAATTAAGGCCCTAAACAGATGTTTGTGATAATAATGATGTTATAAAAAAAAATTTAAAAATTTGAAAGATAGAAAGGAAATTTCAATTTGCAAATGAAGGAAATGAAAAGGAATCAGATCATGGTAAAGAACAAATCTGAAGAGGGTCGTGGTTGGGGAAAAGAGATGAAAAATAAAGGAAGTCGCTATAAGAACGGCTAAAAAACACCCATTTGCACTGGGCTAGAAGTATACGATGTGGGTAACTCCCTTCAAAAACTAGTATGGATTTATGTCAAGGAAGTTGACTATAGAAGCAATATTCCTACTTAGTCAGAAAAGAAGAAGAATCTCCAAAATACTGTATTGACCTAAAGGAAGTGTCTTATAGACATGTCAGTACTGTATCATTAGGAAAAATATAAGAGATGAACGCAAACATGAGACCCGTGTAGAGAAATAAAGTGACAAAATTTTTAATCCTGCAGAAACATTCAAGATTGAGAAGGTCAAGTGGAAACATCAACCACCTTCTAGTAGTATGTGGATTAAAGCAAACAAGTTCTAACACATTGATCCAGACTTTCACAACTTATATAATATATCTACATCTTCTAATTAATGCTTTCTATAGAGAAAATAAGTATAATCTGAGTCAAAAAAATCAGGGGCCCACTTGGACAGGTCAATGACATGGATGTTGTTCATCCTTGAGACGGGATATTGTATGAAAGTAGACCACATAGAGAAATGTTTATAAAAGGAATAAAATATCAATGTACGCTCCTAGATTAAAAAGGACAACAAAAAATCCATGAGAAAGAAGATTCTACATCACACTGTATTGCAACTGCAGCAGGAAAAAGGTAAATACCTTGGCAAACTCATCATCTGGGACTTGAAGCTTCTTCTGGATCCTGAGTTTAACTTCAGCTAAGGTCTCTCCCTCATGGATAACCAAAAAGAAGGGTTCACCAAAATTCTGAACCTGCTGCTAAGATAAACAATGAAGCGGAAATAGTATACTGGTTCCTTTGATGGCTCATATTTATCCTGACACAGCTGAAGTTACACTGCACATTGTGAAACTTTGCTGACACTTACCATTTGATTCTGAGAAGCCTCTTTTGTGAAGTGGTAAACATGAATCAACCGATCCTGGGGAGTAAGACTTTTCTCCTCTTCTGGGATCTGCAATAATCAGTATGTCAGCAAATATTCAATTTTTATAGATCAAAAATGCATTCTTCATGGAATTTTATAGCTCAACCATGCCTCAAAAAAATCACACGCACAGGATAGGGTGTGGATGTGGGGGTGTTGACAGTTTATGATGTGGCATAATGTTTTTATGGATCAGGAAGTACGAGACCATAACAATATACTCTAATATGTATGATTGTATTGACAGAAAAATAATCCAGAAATGGCACACTCCATGACAGAAAGGACCAAAAAAATATATCAACTAGGATATCCCTGATTTAAGTATGGACTCTTAGCAGTTCCAAAACTGATCCCAAAAGGGAAGGGTAATGCTCTCATCATAATACCAGCCACTTCACAAAGTAGTAGATGTTCCTCTTTTTTAGCAATATTTTCTTTTCAGATAAGCATACTTGTGATTTCACAAATCAGATAGTAACATAAAAATACTCCACACAACTTCAAGATGTTGTTATTACAAGTGGCTCACAAATAGAAAATCCCACTCACTTCGACATGTTGGACTCTATTAGCCCACAGAAGAAATTTGAATAGGAAAATCCAATAAAACAGTTAAATGAATAAAATTCCAAAAATGGGTAATATTAAAGAAAGAAACTCTTCTGAAATGTATTTCCTTGAAAACTTATAAGCAAAGGAATTTGTTTATCTTCTGAAATGTATTTCCTTGAAAACTTATATGCAAAGGAATTTGCTTAACTCAGACTCACCTCCTCAGCGCGTAGTGTCCAGTATTGATCATTTATGTTCTCAATTTTTTCGCCTAGTGGAAATATCTGTACACAAGCAATCACATACTTATCAGGTAAAACAACACAGATAAATTATGGAATGATTCATATGAAATCATTTACTACATAATCACAAAGAATCCAGACAATTTCATTTGTGAACAGACTATATCGACCAAAAACTTCCCTTCCACAGAAAGTCTTACAAGACTCCATAGAGTTGCTGTTGAGCAACTAATGATAATCTGACCAAGCCCGAATTCAAGCAAAGCATGTATAGTCACCAGAAAAATCCTTTTGTGATGGAGTACTGATTAACAGTGCATAAGTAAATGACAGAACTCCATAAAGACTTCCAGACCTTGTAGATCTTGTGATAGAAAACCTCGAGCAATCGGAGCTCAGCATTTGGATGAGAGAGCTCAACCTATTTACAGAATAGGAGGGCATAAATGTGATTAGATTTCATCTAAGGTTATGTGAAAAGTTCCATTATATCTGATAATAAAGCAAAAGGCAACATAGCTAAATACACATCAACCTTGTTTTTGTGAACTAACAACTTAAAGAAGAATACTGTCATAATAAGGATAAACAAGCATTAAAAGAAGAAGGAAAGAACAAAAAACAATAATTCCCTCACAGAAAAGAATACTGTCATAATAAGGATAAACAAGCATTAAAAGAAGAAGGAAAGAACAGAAAACAATAATTCCCTCAAAGAAACTAAAGATCATACGCTCTACAAGTGCATTAGTATCAGAAATTAACCTTGGTCTTCAACTCATTGATTACATCTCCTATGGTGCTCTGCTTGGGCAACCTAAGAGTATGAATTACCACCTGAAAAGATGGCAACAGGAGCAATAGTTAGCATGTTATTCAGAATGAGGATGCATCCATAGCTTCGGATTTTTTTCAAACATCACCTCATCCTTCATGGAATGATGAAAAGCAACCTTCAGAGTTTTCAACCCTTGCAATTCTGGCAAAGGAATGTCCAATACTTCATAATACAAAATGTCAGAAATCTGCACCCAAACGATCCATTTAGACTTGGAATACTCACTCCATACAATATACTTTTTTGATATAGTTGAATTGTTATTAAATAAAAGTCAGACCAATACGGTAAATTAAGCTGAAAGAAACATGGTAGGACCTGGTTGTAGTGGACAAGCATGTCAGAGAGACGGTCTGCACCTCGGAACTTGATGGGTTGAGGTTTAGGCTGCTGAGAGTAACAGTTGTGGGATGTAAGCCTAATTTTGGTTGGATCATCCAATCCCAGATGGCGTGCAACTCTCTCCACAACGTCGTCATAAGTGAAAAGCCTTGAACTAGACATGCACAAAGGAGCAAATGAGAAATTTTATGTGAGGACCAATAACAAGTAAAACTAGAACAAATTACGTATATCTAAGCTGAATGTACATCACTGATGAAACTGTCTTAATCTCTTATGTTCTAGGAAAGGTCCTCTGGTGATCCAAATTGACTAGATTTTGGGTTGTGGAAATTGGTACCATGAGCTTTGCTGTCCATTTTATTAGAACTAATCAAGCCCTAGGATGCTGAAGACAAATTTTCAGTACTGAGAAGCTTAGATATCCTTCCTGTCATAAATTGTGTTCAGTTGATACATGAGATACAATACATTCACAGAACTGTTTCGATCATAAACATCATGTATCTGATATGACTTGCAATTAGATTAAAATAAACCTGCAATATGACTCATGATTGATAAGAGTTTCGACAACATGATCTATATCAACTGGATGAATGAAGGACAAGTAGAGAAGAAGAAAGAATAAAGAGGAAGGATCCTCTCAAGGGGAAAAGGAGGGAAGAAAGAGAAAAGAATTTGAAGAATTAGGGTTGGAGAAGAGGAGAATTTAAATCAAGTACTAAAATAAACTGTCTTACATAGAACTCAAATGTATAAGAAAAGATGACTTATGCAACAAAGAAACGAAACCCTATGCAAAAAACAACCTTGCTCAACAAGCAAGCTTGTGGACTAAGCAACTTGTATGACGAGTAAACTTGTAGGCTAAGAAATAACTAAAAATAGAAACAAACAACCTAAAATAATTTAAACCATTATTTCAACTAACAATACAAAGTCCCTAAAATAATAAAAACTTCCAAAATAAAAATCCTAAACAAAATAAATCCTAATTTATGAAAATTTCTTCATGCCCCACATCACATAAACGGACAGTCTTGTGGCTCAGATAATCAAAAGTTGTCAGCATAGGTGTGAACCATGTCAAAGAATAAAGCATCCTTTTCTAAACCCACAGTTTTTTAATTATTCCATGCACAAAAACTTAATGAGGAATGATCCTGTTAGCCCGGGCTAGGCAAATGCCCCGCTTAGCCCACCTCAAAAAATCCATTTACTACAACTTTTTTCTTTGTTTCTTCATACACTTGTTTATTTAAGTGTATTTAACATATAAACTAAGTTTTACCATTTTTGGATATGTGTATATATTTTTTTAGATTTTTAAAGATAAAGAGTATTTTAAATAGATATATGCACATAGATGTTTAAAAATCTAAAAAAATATATACACATCCAAAAATGGTAAAACTTGGTTTATATGTTAAATACACGTAAATAAACAATTGCATAAAGAAAAAAACAAAAAAAAATGTTGTAAATGGATTTTTTGAGGTGAGCTAAGCGAGACATTTGCTTAGCCCAGGCTAATAGGATCACTCCTCAAACTTAATAGGTAAAATAAAGTTGATCGTTGTACCAACAAACAAAGAAACCAGTGAAAAGGCAGCGTTGGATATGAACTGTTAAATTTATCTTCATAAAGACATTCCAAAACTGGAGTACATCAGATCAATAACCTGGTGAGAGGATCATTAAACATGTTTCTTGAGAAGATTATGTGAGAATATTGACTCAAGAAAAATGAAAACCGAAGAACCCCTAAACCAAAAGAAGAGAGAGCATGACAAAATTTGTAGCCAACTTATATTTTTGAACTATAGCATTATTTCTTCCAATTCCTTGAATTTTTTATATCTAGCACACTTGTCCATCTCCCTAAGTTTCGGAATCATAGGCTTTAGGTATCGGGAGATGTTATTTTCAGGTATTACATGACCTACAACTTGAATAACTCTTCGTATCCTTGTTGCTACAAATTTCATTTCATAGAAGTCTATAGATTCGACACCATTACAAGAAGATGACCTACTGTGCAAGGAAAAGTGATAAAAATTATGTATACTTACAGCTCTAAAAAGAAATCATCTTCTTTAGGTTTCTCCAGAGATCGAAAGTGGACTACCTACAGCAGCGCATTGTGCAAAGGCTTAGAATCTACATAGACATGTTCAAGAACAGAAATGCAAACATGCATCAGCTATCTATCTTCAATCACAGTGGCTCGGCAGTGTAGTTATTATTTGAAAGACAAATACCCAATAGCCCAAATACACAGTCATTTGTCTAAGACTGATACAACCATGAACAAGAAAGCTCATCCACCATTTCCCATACATAGGATAGCATTTTATTGTGAAAGACAACAGAGGATGCAAAATTTCCCCTTTTTCTATTTTCAAAAAGAAACAACAGTTGTTTAGCCTTTAAAGGACCCTTCAAAAGGTAGCATGACCCTCTCAAAAAAAAAAAAAAAAAAAAAAGGTAGCATCACCAACATTATCACAAATCTCACCATGGAAGCTTGTTTGGTGGAAAATTTAGATATTTAAGAAGCCTATGGAAGTAAAAACATTCCAACTTCACCCTGCAGCTCTATATGTCATCTTCACTCTGACAAATAGATGAAATAGACCTTTTCCTTCAACCACTAGAAAATTTCTCAAATCTTATGGTTTTATCAAACAACTTCATTTGTCAATGCAAAATACTGCACATAAGATGAATTAGCATACCATCAAAACTATAACCTTGACCAGAGAAAAGGAACAAGACTTTTCAAAAGGGAATACCTGTCGATTGTGTATGTATTCCAAAAATGACGGAATGTCAGGATATCGACATTGGTCTTCATTTTCTAGAAAAAAAGATTTTTGAAAGCAAATAATATCCCCGTCTTCAAGCTGCACAGAAAACAAGAAATATCTTCATCGTTAGTTAATAGAATTATCCCATTTCATAGGATGATAGGAATTGGAAATAAGACAGGTTAAAGCTGCATGGCAGTATACCTGGCTAGAACGAAATGCAAGCTTTTTGTCAATGGGTTCACACATGACAGTTGGCTCGAATTTTATTTCCTAATCAATACACGAATACAATGAGATTTCTTACTAGTGATTGCTGATATGAAAAGGTCATCTGAAAATGTTCTCGTGTACATTATGCTATGGAAAAACATAATTTGTTCGAATGTACACATGCGAAAGGCAGGAAGTAAATAAGGCCAGCCACATAAAGAAAGTAACACTTGTTAATAACTGAACAAAATACAAGACGGAGGAAGCACACCTCATAAAGCTCAATTTCTTCATTTGGAGGTAAACCAGACATTTCGTTTAATTTTGTCAGGATGTCTGCTGGCTTGCCAGTGCTCTTGACAAAAAGCCTACCTACGTATCTGAGATAATAAAAAACCATACGAGATTCAAACAACAGCTCACATGTGGAAATCAACAGTGAACTGAGCCCATCTGCATCCATGCCCACCAGCCTTGCCTCAACTCACACACCCATAGTTACATCTACACCCACATAGCCACAAACATGGGCATGCAGTTCTTAAAAAGGAACACACCAGACCCTGGCATCCTGAACCAACCCACAATGGCACAAGCATGCGTAAAAGTAGGAAGAAAACATAACTTTATAAATTACATCCACACAAATATTTTCTGCTAAATAAGACAAGAGGTGTTCCATACCGAAGCTCTTCTTTGTCTGGGTCATAAAACTTGAAGAAAAGCAGTATGTCTTCTTTGGCCCTGTCAGGTGGAGGAACAGGACGCAAATCCTGTGCAATCATAAAAAAGACTGGTAAGAATCAGTGTTTTGACACACATTAAAGGTTCTCAGATTGACATTATGGCATATGCATTTCTATTTAAAAATTGAGAATACATAACTGATGCAGATAAAACCATTAAGATATTAAGAAACTCATAAAGGAACTGTTACCGATCCTAACTCTACTTCCAAAAATAACTTCAAGTCTGCATTTTGAGTCTTGTTTAAAACATCCTTCAGTTGTCCAACCTGCAGTGCAAGAAAAGATGATCATCCAACTCAAAAAGCCATTTCTGAATGCAGCTGGATCAATCATGCACATTAAGTGCTAACTTTCGATCTAAACATAAAATATCATTTTCCACCAAAGGAAAAAAATTATGGAAACAGAAAATTATAAAAAAAAAAAGAAGGAAAGAAAACAATCAGCAAGCCATGGCATCGAATTTCTGTACATTTGAACCATAAAATCATGAAGGATTACAAAATGTTGTAGTATTTGACTACAGAGAAATGAGACCTTCAACTAAAAAGGGTTGAGAAAAGATTCTGGAAAAAGGCAAGATAATCTAAGACAAAATAGACTTTCTTCGATGAAACTGTTGAATAAAATGAATAGAAAGGAGTTTGTTAGTGCAAGTATATCCTGCCTTCGGTGGTGATGAAAAGTATTGGAAAGAAATGAAAAGATGTTAGTGGCATAGTGGACGATGTTAGCCATAAACAGAATAAAGTTTAAATAAATAGAAGACTGATTAGAAATATAGATATACGGGCTGATTGTTATGATAGGCAAATGTCAAAACAGCCTTTGAGTAGTTGAGTTTTATTTTAGAATCCTTTCCAACATTTGGAATGTAATCAGCCAATCTGCCCCTCACAGATGAGAAAATGATATTTTCCCTGAAATTTTGAATTTCTATCTGACCAATTCAGAGTTGTTAAACCTTGCAGACAGATACCTAAATTGGATTTATACCACACCTAAGCCATTCTTTAACCTTTTTTAAACCTAAATTGGGTTTGTAGCACACCCAATTCATTCTTCATACCTTTTTCAACCACTCTTCCCATAGTTGAATGGTGTGGCATCTAAGTCCACCACCATTTCATCAAATTTAAAAATTAAAATGAAAAAAGGAATAAAGTAGAGAAGTGAAATCTGCAAAACGCACACATGCACAGAAACCAAGCCTTTCATGGGAACCTAACTACAAGAGAGAAAAACATCAAAACCATGGTATCCTTCTAAAATTAGAACTGTTGAAGGAAAAAAATCTCATATGGAGAGACCTACTCAAAATTTCTATAAAATACAAAACACACTAACAACTAAAGCATGTTTTAACATCCATGGTGGATCCAAGATCCTGGGTGGTAAGCTGGTTGGACTAGTTATCAGTTGAATAGGAGATCCTGGCATTGTGGACTAATAGGATTTTTCTTCTCATTTTGCACATAACGATAGATGTGTCTAGCCCAATCTCTCTCTTGCATTCAATATTTCAATGAAATGAGACACTTTTAGAAATCATGCATCACTTCTGCACAACAATACATCTAGGCTCCTACTAAATTAGAGCCTGTATACAGTTGTTTCTCTCACAATTTTCCACTTTCCCAAACACATAACCAATGACTTTTAACATCCTCTAAAGTTATGTTTAAAAGTTTATACACTTCTCATATATCTGCCAGCATTAGGAGGAGACAACTCAACAGACATTAAATGTCTCAGAAAATAGAACAGCCCATTGATAGACTCAATACTTTAACATCTTTCAGAAATCAGAATACAACAGCCTAGGGCACACTACAGGCGAAGAAAAGTAGCAGTAGAAAGAATTTACTGTTTGAAACTCTTCTTGACGCGTGATAGGTCTGTTAGGACGATATGTGTGATTTTGGCGTTTGGCCCATAACCAAAATCGCTGAAATTGCACTGGTATGCCAAATTCTTTAGCGACCTCCTCCTGTCGACCAACTAAATTAGATAATCAACAAAAATAAAGAAGACATGCTAGCAAGCTATTAAAAGTATATGGAGTTGGCAAAACAAAAAAGAGTACTAATGGCAAGAATCAATCATCTGAATGTAAATCCAAAGTCCCCTCCAAGGAATCGCAAAGAGGAAAATAACAGCCAGCACATAATGCAGTAGAGAACACTAATTTGAATTTAGTCTTTAAAAAGGGCTGTAATTCAATGAGACGGACTCAATGGAAATCAAATCATAGCCACCTTCACTTGAAGCCGAGACTTTTTTATCAAGGAAAATAATTCAGCAGTGCATACAGCACTAAAGTGAATTGTTAGTAACATGGTGTCTTATGCTTGCCTTGATACTTATAGTCTTATATAAATCTAACCTAAGCACCATACAGAACCAAAGTGAATTATTAGTAACATTGAGTCTTATGTTTGCCTTAATACTTATAGTCTTATAAAAAACCAACCAAAGCACTAGTTTATTGTTATCTATTTACCTAGGAACTGACCAATGATCTTAATCAAAAACTCATATTGGACAAAATTAAAATCATTTGTGACTGACTCGGTCCTTGGTCCTGTTTGATTGGTGGAATTTGTGATTGTAAAGGATTTGGAATTTGAAAAGTAGCTCTATTGGAGGAGGTATATGTCAAATCATGTATTGGAAGATGAAAAACACAGCTAATAACAAAGAAATAAGGATGTTAGTATTGGGAGATGGAATCTTGTATAGGGAATGAAGAAAACTAAAAATTTTCCAGTTACGGAATCCAAATCAGTTTCGAGGCTGATCACTGAAAGGAGTCTTAAGTGTGCCTTCGGCATTCAATCCCTGTCTTGCATTCCCTTGCCTCCAGACCCATTGTACTTTGTCCCATACCCAACTCATGGAGTAAGTTCCCAAGACTCAAAATCGGATGAGAACAAAAAGAAACATTTCCAGTAGAATAGAGGTAGATGAGAAGGAAGAGCCCTAGGTCGCTGCGTGTGCACTGCGCTCAATAGGCCCTGGCTTGGTTTGGCTGCCTCTCTTGCGGCCACTTTCCTTACATAACCCCCGCTACATGCCCACTCCAAGCTATGCCTGCTGAGCAAGATGCATTGCGATTTCCTCCTCTGTGGACGCACCAGAGCTAAAGTAGCCGAACATACCCTAAAATTTATCCCATGTACTTAATTAAACATCAAAACCTTAAGAAGTGTTTATCCTACGTAAAATAATGGTTACATGTAATTTTATAACATTCCACAAGGAATGACTGAATGGAATCAAGAGAATTTAAAATTTTTGGTTTTATACTTCTTCGAAAAGTGGTCCACCTAAGATGACAGCCAAAATGATTTCTAAAATTTAATTAAAGGGATAATGTTTAATATAATGGTTGACTTGGTTTGTTCGACAATCACAATAAGCCACCGTGATCTTTAGGATTGATAAAATAACCAAAAACATGCTCAGCAAAACTTAGGCGCACAAAAAAAGAATTCATTTTCGAAAGGGGATATGAATCCATTAAAATTCTCTCCTTGTTTTGTAAGAGAACCACAAGCATATAATCAAGCATTAACAGCTTCCACGGAGTTTTTCCCCTATCAATGACTACTTCAACCAAGTTTTATGATATCATCCAATTCCAGGTGAAAGTTCCATGAAAAATGAGAACCTGCATGAAAGATGTACCAAAAGTAACAATTTAAAGAAATAATGGTCAGAATTTGGAAAATAGTGGCACCATGAGAAGCTCCAAACAAAAAGGGAAACACTGTGATCAACTACATTTGCACTTCTGAAGATGGGAGGTTGCATGTTAACATGAAATGTTTTCTAGATAAAATCCTTGCAGATAAGTTTGTCAACAATCGGATTCCTCTAAAACATAAATTTCCTAAAACAAGATCTGGTTTGATCCATCCGAACATGCCATGAAAGTATCAGTGGAAAGATTATTCCAACAGAGAAACACATATCACCTGAGAGTACAACTAAGAGGCAACCTAAAAGTGAACCTAAATTTAATTATGTTTTAGTGATTTCTTACATCAAATATCACACTCCTATACATAAGGAAAAAGACATAGTATCAGTTACTTCTGCAAGAATTGGCATCCATTAGCCACAAGCAGCAAAAGAACATCTAAAACAAGAATGTGCATAAAAGCAAAAGGAAGATATTCAAAGTTGAAATTGCAAAGTTATATTTTCTCAGATCAAACTCTTCATTCCCATCACTTTCCTTGGAAACAAAAATCTCTTATTTTACTGTCATGACACAAAAAGGGGGAAAAAACTCTTAGTTAGCCCAACAGCATGAGAAAAGAAAGGCACCTTGAAAAGGTTAAATGATATTTTCTTTTGAATACGGAAACTGTGAACTTTATCATGATCAACGAGATCGAAATATATGTCCCTCCCAATTTGTTCTGCAAGATCCTCATCTCGTGCAACCTGTTTATATCAGAAATACAAGCTGGTAAAAGAAATAGTTAATCTGTAAGCTGTAGTGTATACTAATAATTCAACAGCAAAGCTAACGGCCAACACCTTTATAACAGTATACAGGTGAGCTTCAGCTTTTTCCTTCTTCTTGTGTTCTTTCTCTTCTTGTTCTTTCTTCAGTCTTGTCTGGCATAAACCATTAACCAGGCAAAATTTTAAGACCTCCCCAAAACAACAGCCAGCAGGTGTTCCATAGAACGACATACAAGCACCTTACCCTAAGGTGTTCAGCAATGTCTTTCTCGTCCACATTACAAATTATCTTATCCCTATCACTTTCACGAATATACACAAGCATATATGCATTAGAATATTTTGTGAACTTGAGTGGAGTGTTATTGAATCCAGGATTTTGCTGTGGCAACTACACAATGAAAACAGAAGAATAGAAAAAATCTGTTATTCAAAGAGAGAAGCATCACAAGCAGAAGTACAGTAAAGTTTCCCAGCTAGAAATTACTCGCTCACCTCTTCTTCACCACCATATTGTTCCTCTAAGGCCCTTTTCACATCTTCCTTCGTGACCCGCTCATCCTCAAACTTGTACCTAAAAATGAAATAAAAAACTTGCTTTCTTTTGTAAGATGAAGAAATTATTCTGCGCCATGTCTAACCCAAAATACAACCTAGAACTTTCCCCATGATATTTAGGTTCAAGATTTGGAAACTGATTAATGGCATCTACCAATGCAGCCACAAGGAATTGACAGTGATATTCAGAGAAGGTCTTGCTGAACTAAGTCCAATTTATCTGACTCTCAACTAGAGTCTCATCCAAAATAAAACAAACTTTGCAAATCCATAGTAAAGTTTAATTGTTTAGAATCTAGAAAATCAAAATCACATCTGAAACAGATATGATAGAAAAAATGAAGATATTATAACGACAAAAAGGAAAAGGTACAAGGTGCTGCAATGGCACGACATCTTTAAAAGGGAGGATGAGATGCCAAACAATAAATGCAAGACACTATTCAAAGGCAGATATACCACACTACATTTCATTTGCAAATAGCAGATGTTTCCACTGATGTAACTAGAGAAAGTTTGGACTGATGAAATTAGAAAGAAAGGAGTGGATGAGATATAATGTGATCGTAAATTCATATAACGAGAAATTTCCAGAAGAGGGAGAAACATAGAGAATTCCCGGACTTGTTGATAGTTAAGCAATGAAAAAACTGGTGCAAGAGAGGATGCTGCACAAAGATGAGCCCAGCCAAACATAAGATCATGTCAGATAAATATTTTACACAACTCATTGGATTTCCAAATTCACTACAATATTATTCTTCCAAACGCTTAAATTGACATTGCCAAGTGGAAGCTATTTAAATTCTAAATTGATGTAAAAGTTATATTTAGTACTTTCATATTTTCCATTGATCACTTTTTTTGCAAATAAAAATTTGTAGTGCACTATTTTAAGCATATTTCTTCTTCACTATAGATCTGTATCCAGTTTGATAATTAACCAACATTTTTATCCATCTTCGATGAATTAGATTTTATAGTTTAGGATATAAACTCCATTAAGGGGGATAACCTATTATCTGGTGTGGGTGGTAAGTGCTCCTCACTTCATCTTCATCGTTGACAATGAGTTGACTGGGGTTGTTGACTTGCAAATCCAGTTGAGCTCATAACAAAATTTTCAATCTATTTTTCTAATTTATCCTACCTAATCATGGACAAAAATCAAGTCGAGTTAGTCATAAGTTGGGATGAATTTGAAATGGTTGCGATCCAAACATTAGGGGTGATTTGATTGAAATCATGTCAGTGATATGAAGGACGATGTCATTCCTGAAGTAAATAAAATGAAATAGATAGAGAGCAGAGACGATAAGCAAAAGTAAGATTATTATGATAGCTAAATGTCTAATCAATCCTCAGGAAATGGAATGGATTCCTTTCCAAATAACAAATTAGCCAACCAGCCCCTATATTGATTTATTTCCCCAATAAAATTTTCAATCTATGAGAAACATTAACAAAACCAAGTCTGATGCATCCAGACTGAAACCAAGCTGAAGGGTCAAGAGACTGGGCAGCGAGAGTACAACTACCATAGGGTGCCATCTAATAGCCTAGTGTTGCTGGATGTCAAGAAGTTCAGCAATAATCAACTGGTTTCATAAGTGTGATAAAAATATAGCCAGATAGGTTGATCAAAGAGAAGCAGATATGCAAATTACAGAGATATAGGGACACAATTACATGCTCGTGCAACTGTAGTAACACATCCAAGAGGTCCAAATTCTAAACGTCAAAACGTAATCAATCAGTCAGAGATGCTTGTGACACAGGTGGGCAAAAGATTTCCTGAATTGTTGATTGAAAAAAGGAATAACACTTGACACAAGCAACATATGGATGCACATAGCAGCAAGTCAGGACAATTCAAGCAGGTAGTTTGCTACTGTACCAAGCCAATAATATAATGGAGAAAGATGAACATCTGCAATTCTGCATTCACATATAAATGGCAAGGAAATCCTGAGTATGTAATCTTGAGCAATCTACAACCTCTCTTCAGTAAGCATAAAATAAGCGTATGAACCTAAGACAAGTCACAATGTTGCATACCATTGCTCAGATAAGGTTGGCCTAATAAAAGCATAATAATGTCCACCATGCACTCCACCGCTGTGAACCAGAACACTGGAAGTAACACAGAAAACAGCACTGAAGTCACTCCATCCTTCGCTCAATCAACTAATGGATGTAGGCATGCTAGCAGAAAACTTGTTAATTGCAAAAATACTACAATAAGCTTTCATGACAATAGCCTAATTATTGCACACAGCTGAAGGACACAAGATCAAACCAAAACAATCCAATTCTGGGTGAGAATTTTGCTGCTCAATTTTTCCCCGCCTCTATTTCCCACTCTCCGACACAATTATAGGGTAACTAACTTTTTATGCAAATGCGTACCCAAAACATGGATTTATGAAAAAGTATATTTCATCAATGGAATGCAATCTATAAGAATCCAGACATCATAGTGGTTTAAAGTTCATGGTTCACAAAGCAAATATATATGAATGCCGCATTAAACCACAGTGACAACTATCTCAACTATAATCCATCTAAAACCCTTTATCATGTGTCTCACTACTGTGAAGGGTGCCCCAAGAAAAGATCATCCAAAATAGGAGAAGAGGCGCATCCATCTATTAAGTTCCTGATCATCAGTTTGCAATAGTCACTTCAAAGTTACCCATATGACATATGGTCCAACTTAAAAGAGTCAGACAGATGGTGCCCATGAGATGAGTAATAGATTTCACATTTACAGAAGTGTCTTCCTTACAACCTGAGCATGCAATATGTGAACAATGCATAGCAGAGTTAAACAAATGTCTACCACTAGCTGGGAATTCTGTAACAACCAACAACTCAAGGCATCTCTAGGCATAAATCTTTCTACCCCTCTCTTTCACGCATGCATCAGAGACATGAGGAAGACGAAATGTCGCAATATAATTCTTGCATTCTGATTAATTTCCCCATTTTTTCGGACTTTAGATGGTCAAACAACCTATGCATTGAACAGACTTTCTAGGAAATTTTGGCCCACTCTGGAACTATGAAGCATCATTCTAACATACATATATGAGGCATCGTTGAGGTCAAACAAACTTCAAATTTTGGCATTCATTGAAGAAATTAGGAAACTAAATGTTCTATGTTCAATAAAAGGAAAATTAATGCCCAGAAAACTTTGATCACATTGCACATGATGGTAGTTCATACTTCACACAACTAAAATGGAACACCTCTGCTGAACAATATAATTGATCGCATGAAAAGCAAGTAAATACAGTAAGTCTTGCGCATGATGGTAGTTCATACTTTACACAACTAAACTGAACACCATTTCCTAAAGAATATAATTGATCTCATGAAAACCTGTAAAACAGGATAAGTCACTATTACTTTTTCTCACTTTAAAGACGATGCGGTGGTCTGAAGAAAAACAACAAAGAAAAAGAGGTTAAGAAGCAATAACCAGCAAGTGGCCTTCAGTTGTAGCCTATACATGTTCAACCAATTTACTTCCACAAGAATCAAGGATCAATCTGTATTTGCCGGAAAGTGCGAGAAAATTAAGCCAACTAACTTCACTCACAGACCCACTGGTCAACAAGAATGCAATACCTCATTGTTTGAATAAATCACCAATAGTAAAAAGAACAAGGAAAGTCTTATATCTAGCCCAAACAGAAATGACTAATGAAGATCATAGCAACTAGGCAAAAAAACAATGTTTTAAATGAAATATTACCTGTGAAGTGTGTAAAGATTGCGGATACTTCTGTCAGCATCTGGTGAAAGATATTTGCCATTCTCTCTGTCAAGGTCCAGTTGCAATGGAAACTCATAACGATCATTTATCTGCATGAACAGAATCATTTCAGTTCCTTTTTGTCACTAGTAGACACTAGTTGTGACAATAGTATCCAAGGGTAAAATGGAGTACGACATTTCCAAACAAGAACTGCTGTCATCAAAAACTTTATCAACCATCAAGGGTTGGCTATAATGTACTTGGTGTTTATAATATGAACTTATTCCTGTAATCATGCGGATTTGAGAAAACAAGTAATAGATTTAGGCACGTCTGGATGATTTGTGCTCATTGGCTTTACTTTTGCTATCTTTCTTCTGTAGGGTTGTGCATGACAACCACAAAGGCTTGACGATCAAGATCAACACCAACAGGATTATTATGGCAGGCACGCAGTATTAGCATGCAGTGCCCCCTTGAAAATGCTGCAATGTCATTCTTCATGTACCCTGTTCTCTTGTTCCCCCATTTGATGTATTAGAACGCATTGGAATTCTACATCCATGAGAACGATAAAGCCCATATCTGTCCACTACAAGATCTCAAGCAATGCAAGTGGAGACACCGGGTAAATTTAAATGGGAAGAGAAAAACGGTTATCAATGATGTATTTTGCATATTTCAGGTCATAGTATTAAGTACATACTCTACTGACAAATAACATCAGTGTTCATCAAACTGGTATGCCCCTTTATAGGTGGCTAAGAATATGCCAGTTTGGTTGAAGATAATATAATTTTTATCTAGGAACTATATCAGAAAAACAAAAAAGCAAAAAATAAATAAAACTTCGATGAATTAAGATCTATCAACACAAAATCAAGACAAAAATATTACCAGAAAAACAACATTTAAAGACCTATGTAGATTAAGAGCTACACTTTTATGTAACCACGTTAAATAGCAGTTTCATATAACCTCATCCATTTTTCTCACCCTGATGATTGATGAAAAATCCATCATATCCATTATATTTAACATCATTTGTTTAGTTAGGAGACTAAGTGTCATCCAAATTAAAGCAATGCATGGGTCACATTTTTTAAGAAATATATATTCATGTGCAAATTATGAAAAAATGCCTAGATCTATCCACATATGCATTAGAACATGATGATACTTTATAGAACCATTTATTCACATAGTAATGACATTTTTTATGGTTTAGATATTGAAAATATAACTTTAAAATTGATAGTTAGCATCAAATCATTTTATTACTTTAATTTTACACATTTGTAGATGGTGCCTATCCACAATGCTAATAGAAAAATGACAGGGTTTTCATTACAATATAAATGATGCTAAATACAATTGATGACGTGAATTTCCCATCAATCATCAAGATGGGAAAAATGGATTGGGTTACATAGGAGTGGAACTTTGAGATGAATATATTAATATAAACATATATCAACAACAGCAATGATTTAATACGGTCGATGGAATGGAAATGTCCAAGCAGCTCCTTTTTTATTGTCAATCTTTTTTTTCCAAATCGAAGTCATTCATTTTGTCTAACACAATACATGTGATTTTTGAAATTATAAATAAATGCATATGGTTAAACATGATAAACAGTTCAGATTTAGAAAACAAACATTTTTAAAAAAATTTAAAGAAAAACAAGTGGCTATATGTAGCTCTATTGAATCATTGCCTATCAACAATAAACACAAATATATATCAGGTTTTAATGATTAAATGAGTCCACATTTGTTTGAGAAAATTCAAGCGAAAAAATGGTCAAAAGGGTTTAGATGATAATTTATAATAAAACAGTATGAACGATAAATTCCATGACATTATCAATGAAATTTTGAATAGATCAAAACATCAATTTTCCATAAGACAATTTTCAATCACCTTCCAAAAGATATAATCAAAGATAATATCAACAAAGCAGACACCGAATCAAATGGCAGAAACAGAATGATGAGCAATCATAAAAAAAGATGCAATAAAGTCTACACGTTTTTAAAAGGACCATAGTGCACTGCAAAGGTTCAACGAAGTATAATAGGAAAGACAAACCTTGACCATTGTGTCCCTCATGAAGTCATATTCAAACCGTTTTAATTGAAGCTGAAGAACAGGAGGAAAGTCAGTGAACAGAACACCCTTCTTGGCCTCCTGAAAGGTAAGTAACACAAAATTTTACAAAACCGAAACATGTACCACAAAACAAAAGTGAAAAAAAAAAAATTTTAATGCCTGAAAAGTGAATACTTTGCCTTTAAATTGAATCGTCCAAGAATTTGTTTGCCAAAACAATTCTTCAAATTGTAAAAGTCAGAGTGAATTTGTTGAGCCTGATTTTTTTCATTAAAAAAAAAAAAAAACCTGTTTTGGTCTACCCTTGTCGCAAGCCCATAGATCTTGTTGTTTACCTCTTAATGACATCATGTTCTAAAAGCACCTTGCACCAAAATCAACTCACCTGGAGGCCATGTTGTTCTGCTTGATACTTGTTATCACCTTCAAGGCGTTCAACCTCCACATACTTGTCAAAAGAAGCATACACATCCCGGCAACCTTTCACATCAAGTTGAAGGTCTGACAAGCACGTAATAACAATCATGTGTTGTTGCACAAAAAATATTCAACAGAAGCCACCATTTTTGAGAGATATTGACCAAGAATTAATACCATAAAATGATTCCTTCCTTGTGGATTTGAAGTCTACATTAATGCATTCAATGTAGTTCATAATGTGCCCCTCAAATAGTTGCTGTATTGCACCCTCAACAACAGTTCCCTAATTTGATAAGATTAAACATTAATCCTGATAAACCTCGCGCTTGCAATTGAAAAAATAAAATCCAAAACCTCATGCAGTATGTGACTGTACCTTCATCTTGTCTTCTAGCTTCTCACAGAGAACTCTATTGAGCTCTTGCACATCATGTTGCATGAAAGAATCATATGTATCCCATCCAAATGACTTAGTCAACTCCTTCGTTGCAACACTGTTATCAGTATACTGAAGCTTATAGAACAAACTTTGCAGAGCAAGAGGAATGCTCCCTGATGGCATGTCATTTTCTGTTGTAGGCATGTGGTACACAGCCTGGCATACAAATATATGAATGCTTTCTCCTCTTCAATAAAACATCGTGTACTGAGCTACAAAGACCTTGGAAACCAGATACTAACCTGTCTAAAATAGGGAATATGGTACAATGTTTGAAGGAGAGAGTTCATGTAACAAGTTGCCCCCTGGTTCTTAAGACCAACATAACCTGTCTCTTTTTTTGAGTCATATGCTAAGTAATCAGCAACACGACGAACAGTTACCTCGGCTTCAACTACACACGTGTCATTGACAAGATAACCCTTAGAAGGATCATAGAGATCACCAAGTGGCATGAAAGACGTGAATCCCCAGTCGCTCTCTCGTGCATGGAATTGGTGCTGCGTGTCTGCAGGAGTCACGTGCAAAGAAATCAGCACAAACAACCAAGTTCAGAGGCAAACTGGCCAAGACAAAGATCACCACATCAAGGCACTTTCTTGGTGATAATGAACCTAAGCAACAAAGAATGCCTGACAACCAAATCATGAAACGCATCACTTCTAGAAATTCCTGAAATGAGTGTATTACAAGCTACGGGAAGAATTTGATTTCAACATCAGAATATTGCAAAATTGTAAATGCACTTCTATTGTAATGAGTAACATGCTACAATGACCAGCCATATAGCAGATCATAATATATAAAACAACATCAAGCATCACAATGAGTGCCCACTCATGCAGATGCAATTATCTTTTTTTCACCCTTTTTATCACTGTCACTATGAAAATGGTCACCACTTCCGCTCTAGTGCCAGATGCAGAGGAAAAAGAAATATACCAAGATAAAGACTTAAGTTGAAGATAGCAACTCATCTTTGGCTCTGCAACGGTTATAGCAGATGCCAACACCGGGTCTCTAACATGCAAAAAAATGAATATCTGGTCTTCGGCAAAGACGAGAGAGAATACCTTTCTTAATCGTATAGGCGTTGTGAATTTGATTAGCCACAGCCAAGCTGAATTGCGCATACCTACTCCAACCGTATGGCAAGGTGGGTGAGTCCGCGACATCCAAGTACATGGAGAGCTGGTCCACATTGTTTCCTTTTGGAAAAATCAGAACCCGCCTGCCACCAGAAGCAACACAGTCATTGCAAACAATGCAGTGCGATGTACCAATTCCACAAAAGATGACCAAGAGAGTAATCACACCATTTGTAACCACCAACCAAGAATAGTTCCGAATAGTGCTTCTTGGTGTTCAGCCGAGAGAAATTCTCAATCCTCCAAGTGAATCTTAAAGAAGGAGGAGGATCCTCCACTGGCTGATTCTCCGCTGTGCTGGTGGCTTCAGGTTGCGGCACCACTGATGAACGGAGTCGATATGGAAAAGAGAAGGAAGGATAATAAAAGGAAGATTAAAACAGTGGTAACAAAACAGATTTAAAATAAAAATAAAAAATAAAGAACTTTTTTTTTTTCTTTTTTTCAGTTGGGGCAAAGGGAGGGGGAAAGGTGGTGGGTGGTCCGCTCTCCTGAGCAAGCTGAAATGAATGCAGTATCGAGACGGCAAGGCATTGAATCCCTAAGAGTAAGAGACATGAGGAGAACTAACCATCCATGGGTTGCGGTAGGGGACCTTGGAAGACATGATCGGAGTGCGGGACAAGCATTTCCTCATCTTCTTGCTGCAGAAAACAAAGAAGGAGAGCAGCATCAAATAACGAAAAACCACGAAAGCCAACGTCAGGAACAAATTTGCAAGAGTAGAGCAGAGCTGAGTAGAGAAACCCTAGAGATAGAGAGAGAGTTGGGCTTTACATCCACGGGCGGAGTCGTCATCAAAGTCATGGATCAGTAGGACTAGCAGAAGGAGGAGGAATATCGTCGTCGTCGTCGTCGTCGTCGTCGTCGTCCGATGGACGAATCTAAGACAGAAATAGAAAAGGGTGGGAGAAAGTGGTGGGATGCCGGCTACATTTCTAAGGGGTATTTTAGTAAATGTGGAAAACAGTAGGGCGATGGAGAAACAAAAGACAGGCCCTTTAATCAAAAATAAAATAAAAAGCCCAGCTCGATAAATGTAGAAAACAGTTAGAAATGCATGGCATGTATGTTTTCAACCGGAATTTGTTGTATTAAATTTTTTTAATTTGAAATTTTTTACCCTCCATAACAATTCTATTTTTAAATTATTTTTTCATATCTTGATATACAACCAATATACTTTTTAATTATTTTTACACTACTTATACAACTAACGTATATATTTTAACTTTATTCTCTTTATTCTTCATCATTATCTCTATTATATCACATTAATACATCCTTAGATAGAAAATGATGTAATATAATAAAGATAACAATGAGAAGTAAATAAAATAAAGTTAAAATAAATACGTTAGTTGTATAAGTAGTATAAAAATAATTTAAAAATACGACAGTTATATAAAAAGATATAAAAATGATTAAAAAATAAAATAGTTGTGATAAATAAAATATTTTAGATTGAAATGTTTTAATTAGATAAATTTTAAGGTTTTTCAAATACCTCTAAATTCAAAAAAATTTACACTAAAAACTTTTCATCCAAAATTTTTTTCTCAAAACCACCATATAATTTTAATCTCTGTCCAGCTCGGTTAAGTTCAGTCAATATTATTTTTGACATAAAATGATGGAAACACTCTTTTTAATCTCCTAAATAAATATTTTAACTGTCTACTTAAATTTTAAAATATTCCTTTTAGGAATAAATTTCGCAAAAATAGATTTTTAAAAAATTCAACCCAGAGTGTAATCTATTTAAGATTTGATTTGAATAAAACTGTTAAAAGAACATTTACATAATTTTACATTGAAAACCAACATTACTAAGACATCACTTAACTAAAGAAACTAAAACTATCTATTTTTAAACATAGGAGGTCGAAATTATATGTTTATTAAATTTGGAGGTGATTAACTGCAAATAAAAAACTTAAGCATGCCTACATGCAAATCCTTGGTGACTTTGTTTGTTTAAGAATTATTCAGTGGCAAGTCTAAAACCATTGGTCATGGAAGCAAAGTTTACTCCTTATTTCTAAATTTAAAAATTTTAAAGATACTTTTATCATGCTTTATCATATAAAAATTTAAAATATATTTTTAATATCATCCTCACTCTAGAATTAGGTAATGAGATGATAACACTTAAATAAAAAATGTAAAAAGATAATTTATGGGGGTGTTTGGCAATTACAAAAACTTTTCACCTAAAACTTTTCAATCTAAAACTTGTCATTCTCTACAACTTTTCTATTTTTTAATTATTTTTTTACATCTTCCAACACAAACCACCCTACTTTTCAATCATTTCTACACAATTACCTATACAACTAACCTATCTATTTTAACTTTATCCTCTTTACTCCTCATCATTACCTCTATCATATCACATCATTTGACAACTTTTATTCTTCAAAACTTTTCACCAAAAGTTTTATTCATTCCCAAACACACCCTATATTAGCATTCATTTAAAAGCAAATCTAGAAATGTTGTAATTAATAGATATGTTGTAAGATTAAATTGTTATCATTTTATAATTAAACTAATTAATATTAATTAGTTATACCATTTCAAAAGAATCTTGTAAAAAAATCAAGATTTCATAAATCCAAAGCTTAAAAAAGAATTACTAGTACATTTAAAAGATCTATCATAATTAATTGAACAAGATAATTTTTAAAATTATAAATTAAGAAACATAGAAAAACAATTAGAAAAAACCGAAGGAAGAGAAAAGATAATAGAACCAGTGGTTATTAAAGGACAAAACCTATTAAGCCAAATTTATCATTTTTCAAAAAACCCTTAAATATTGTTCATAAATTACCTAAAAAGGAAGAAACCCCTCTATTACCTACAGAATTAACTTTTCCCTCAAATATGCCTAGTTTTAAAAAGAAATTTGAAGAAATAGACCAAAAATACAAAAAAAAGAAATATGTACAGACACTCTAGAAACAAATCCAAATATACCACGAGAAAATCCAGCCCACTTATTACATAGAATGTATATGAAAAACACACAAAATTATTACCAAAACTATCTCCGGTTGATCAACAATTTGAAGAAGAAAGAAAAACAACAGTAAATGAATTCAATCACAATTCAGTATATGAATGAAATATAGATGAAGCTAATGAATAAATAAATACGTACAAACACTAAAAACAAATCCAAATATACCACGAGAAAATCCAGCCCACTTATTACATAGAATGTATACGAAAAACACAAAAAATTATTACCAAATACTATCTCCGGCTGATCAACAATTTGAAGAAGAAAGAAAAACAACAGTAAATGAATTCAATCACAATTCAGTATATGCATGGAATAGATATGAAGCTAGCGAATATATAATATAAAATATGTGTAACACTATGATAACTTATTCACAATTATTACTACAATTAAGAAGATTTACAGCTAGATTAGCCGCCATTACGATAACTTAGGGATTTACAGGACAATTAAAAGCTTTGTGGGAAATTCAATTAACATCCGAAGAACAAGCAACTATATTAAATGATGAAGAACCTATAAATACTGTTATAAGTACAATATTGTATCAATTTATGGGAAATATAGAAGATTATCAGGCAATTATTAGAGAAAGATTATTAAAGTTAAGATATAAACAAATATCTAATTTTAAATGGTATAAAAATGTATTCTTAACTGATGTACAATTATTAAAAGATGGATCTAAATCAATTTATAAAGAAAATTTTTTATAAGGATTACCATCAATCATAGAAAACAAAGTAAAAATATTAATAAAACAGGAAAATTGAGGAAAATTAGTATACGAAAATTATACATGGGAAACCTTATTTTCAAAAGTAAGATCTGTATGAACAGAATTATGTCATAAAAAAAAATTGAAGAAACACATTTCTTAAAATCTCAAGATTTCTCTCAATTCTGCTCTCAATATAGTATAAAAAAATTACTATCTCAAAAGAATCTTATGAAAAGATCAAAATTTCCTAAATCTAAAGTTTATAAAAGAAATACTTATCAACATAATAATTATCCTACATACACAAAGAAACCTTCACAAAAAAATTATGAGAAATACCATAAAACAAAATAAAAAATTTCAAAATCTAAAAGAGATAAAAGAGATATTAAGTACTATAAATGTAGAAAAACAGGACATTATGCTTCTAAATGTTATAAAAAATAAGTAAAAGAATTATTAGCAAGACAAGATTTAAGCCTACAAGTTATTACTAAAAAACTTAAAGAACTAGTCATTACTTCTAGTGATGCATCCAACACTTCTGATGAAGAACAATTAAATCATATTTAAAACCACCATTCTTCCGACTCTGAATCCGAACATTTATGTAACTATTCTTATTCTCCTAATGAATATCAAACTTCTTCTGAATCAAATTATTATTCTATAAATATGCTAAGTTCCACAGATAAAACCATCTTAGATTTAATAAATCAAATCCCTAATCCTTAACAAAAACCCGACCTTCTTAATAAATTTTTAAATATAAACACCCTAAGGAGGAAGTATCATCCATAAAAAAATAAGCGTCATTATTTAACATTATAAAACACCAAGAGAAATATTTAAAAGGAGTACCTAAATCACAAACTATTCCTGAATTATATAAAGAAATAAAGAAAATGAATACAAAAATCTCAGAACTAAAAAATAGAATTCAAATTCTATAATTACAAAATTTAACTGAAAACGATATACAGGAAGAACAAAATCAAAAGGAATTTGAACAACAATTAGATGAAATCCCAAAAAAAAAGAACTTAGATTGTCCAAAATCATCACTTCATATTTTATATCAAACTCAAAAAATTATGTCTAAAAAATGGTATTCAAAAATCACCTTAAAAATTATAAATTATCCTGAAGATTTCTCTATAGAATTAATAGCCTTAATAGATTCAGGTGTAGATTTAAACTGTATAAAAGAAAGAATAATACCCCCTAATATTTTGAAACAACAAATTCGTCTATAGCAACAGTCGATGACACAGATATGACTGTTAAATATAAACTATCAAAAGCTCATATTTGTAACAAAAATATATGTTTTCAAACCCTATTTATATTAATTAAAAATATGCAACAAAAAATTATCCTAGGAACCCCATTCTTACAAATGATTAAACATTTTGCTGTAACAAATGAAGGAATACACACTACTATTCAAAACAAAGAAATTATATTTTCATTCATAAAAACCTCCAGAAATGTTACTTTTATCTGAGTTAAAAGAAACTCTATTATATAAAAAGAATTTTTTATGTTATCTAAAAGAACAAAACACGATTAAACATATTGAACAACAAATACAATGACCATTTAAAACATCTATAAAAGATTTCCGTAAAAAACTAGTTATAGAAGTATGTTCCGAACTTCCTAATACATTCTGGAATAGAAAAAGACATATAGTCAAACTCCCTTACATAAAGGAATTCAACGAAGACAAAATTCCAACTAAAGCTAGATCTATACAAATGAATATAGAATTATTAAAATATTATAAACAAGAAATTTAAGGTTTATTAGATAAAAAATTAATAAGACTAAGTAAGTCACCATGGAGTTGTCTGACTTTTTATGTCAACAACGCAGCAGAAATTGAAAGAGAAGCTCCCCATTTAGTAATAAACTATAAACCTTTAAATAAAGTTTTAAAATGGATAAGATATTCTCTTCCAAATAAAAAGGATTTATTGCAAAGAATTATTAAAGCAAGAATATTCTCAAAATTCGATCTAAAATCTGGATATTGGCAAATTCAGATAGCAGAAGAAGATAAATATAAAACGACATTTACTGTACCTTTTGGACACTATGAATGGAATGTTATGCCTTTTGGATTAAAGAATGCACCCTCTGAATTTCAAAATATAATGAATGATATATTTAATCCTTATTTTAAATTTATTATAGTCTACATTGATGATATTCTACTATACTCATATTCAATACAACAACATTGAAAATATTTTAAAACCTTCAAAAATATAATTCATCATAATGGTTTAGTTTTATCGGAAAGAAAAATGAAATTATTCCAAACGAAAATATCTTTTTTAAGATTTAATATAAAAAATAATACCATTCAACCTATAAAGAGAGCCATCGTTTTTGCCGAAAAATTTCTTAATGAGATAAAGGATAAAAATCAGTTACAAAGATTTTTAGGATGCTTAAATTGTGTTGCAGAATTCTATAAAAAAGTAGCTCAAGATAGAAAATTATTATTACAAAGATTAAAAAGAACCCACCTCCATGGACAAACGAACATGCTAAAGCAGTACAAAGTATTAAAAATAAAGTTAAGTATTTGCTCTGTTTACATCTAGCTAATCCAGACCTATTTAAGATTGTTGAGACTGATGCCTCTGATATTAGATATGGAGGAATATTAAAATAAAAAGACCAAGAAAAGGAATATTTAGTTAGATATATATTTGGATTATGGAATGAGACAAGACAAAAATACCCAACAATCAAAAAAGAGATGCTATCTATCGTTCTATGCATCGATAAATTTCAAGGAGATTTATTAAACAAATAATTTTTATTAAGAATAGATTGTAGAGCAACTAAAGATATTATTTAGAAAGATGTAAAGAATTTTGTATCAAAACATATGTTTGCTAGATGGCAAGTCATGTTATCCCCTTTCAATTTCCAAATAGAATATATTAAAGGATAAATAATGCGCTCCCTGACCATTTATCTCCAGAATTTTTGTAGGAAAAGCCTTCACTTGTCACAGCCAACACAACCAGCCACTGCTCCTCCTAGGAGCCTAAATGATAAAGTTTCATCCTCCTCTTCAACAATTCCACAGAATTATAATTTTACGTTTTATATAGATAAATTTATTCTTAATATAGAAAAACAAAGCATTGAAATTATAAAATCTAAACAACTCCCTTTCCGGATCTTATCTAGAGAGAAGGGCGAAAAAGCTATACAAGAAGTTACCACTTTATTATATAGAAAATATTACCCTAAAGATGAATAGTTTATATCTTATGCACCTAGAAAAGCATTAATTATTACTAAAAAATACTTTTGCAAACTTATTATATATCTATAGAACATGTAACAAAACCCCCCAGAGACAATTGAATTTTATATTCAAAATTGCACATTAAGGGTGTGTTTTGTAATAACAAAAAGTTGTCAATCTAAAACTTTTCACTCTCCATAACTACCCTATTTTTTAATTATTCATATTTTTCTATACAACTACTAACACAACAAACCTATCTATTTCAATTTTATCCTATTTATTCTCCATCATTATCCCTATCATATCACATTATTTGACAACTTCTCATATCTACAACTTTTCATCAAAAGTTTTATCCATTCCCAAACACACTCTAAGAGAATTATTCCACTAGAACGATGATTTTTCCATAATCCCAATACCTTATTCTCTTTTCTTGAACCAATTACTATTGTTGAAAGATCTAAATTTATACCAACAATGATGAGGTATAAGTATTGGAATTATCAGGAGGCTTAGCGAAAAGTATTTTTCAGACAAAATTATTTCTTCTTGGTGGATCAGATTTATCTTTGAAAATCTCAATCGGCTTATTCCAAATTGGTTTTTGACAAATTTTGAGATTTATGGGGTTTTAACCCAGATATTATACTATAAGACTTATTAAAAGTCCCCCCTCTTGCAGTATTATCTGATAATGTATTTGCACTAATAAAATTTATAATAAAAAAAAATATCTCTTGGATTATTAAATAAGATTTCTCATTTTATACCAAACCCACCACTCAACCTTATATGACTTATTCCTCGCATACAAAATGGTGGCCTAAATTCTCCTATGAAGATATTGTGAATAGATGTTGTTGGCAAAGGAGATATGCTTGGTAGCAAAAAAAAAAAAAATTAAGAAGATTCCATTTCCCAGATGCCTGCCAGGTCTGAAGCCACCAAAGAAGCTCTCAAAAAGGCTCTAGCTCTTATTAAAGAAGATTTTGATCATTTAACAGATGAAGAGCAGCGAGCAAAAGCTTTTGAATTATTATTTTTCAGTTAAGTTGATTCAGATCAAATGGATGTCTCGTCGCAATCTCTCTCAAACTGACAAGACTCCGTTATCAAAAGACGAATCTCACTACTTAAATACTTCATTACTATTCCAAGATGCTCAAGAACAGAGAAACTATTCGAAGATGCTAAAGGAAACAATATTATTAAAGTTCTAGTCCAACGAGCCGCTCGACTCTATCCTTATCTAGGACACGTGCCCAGTTGACAAGGCCACGAATTTATACTCCTTCAAGTTCGCTCTGGACTTAAAACATTGTAAAGTCCGCCTTCTATAAATAAGTGTGTTGTGTAATGTTAAGACATCGAAGAGTCTTCGAGCCTCCTAAAGTTCAAGAGTGTTCAATAGTGTGAGTGTGATCGTTGTAGCAAGCTTTTCAAAAGCTCTCTCCATCTTTTGTAAACTTGATGTCGATTTCTATGTAAATTTTCAACTTTCATGTCTGAAATTCCCTTCTCTCACAATAAATGGTTAGAATTCAATATTTTCATATTGTTGTTATGACATGCAACGAAGTTCTGTTTACATTAAGAACACGATTATCTGAATATTCAAACCGCATTATACATATTATTAATAATGAAACATTATTATGCATAGAATTAGAATGAGAATATAGTTCTAATGAAGAATAATCATGCCTTTACCATATCAAATTAGATATTTAAGAAGAAGATTAAAAGACTTAAAACAAGAAAGAACAATACTAAATTATATCATCTCATAATATGACCATACTCGTCATCTTCATGACTATATTACTTACAAAGAAGCCGTTCAAGCATTAAGACTAATCCAATTTGCCATTGATAGAGTAGAAGAATAAATATATTACTTATTAGGATGAAGCCTGTAATTAAAGAAATTATTGAAGAATTGAAGTTTTAAGAGAAGATAACAAACGATATATTAAAGGCATTGAAAATCTTAAAATCGAAGGAAGTCCATTTACCATTAAACTAGCAGGTTGGTTAGAACAATCAAAAAATAATAATCAAATAGAAATATCAGCACTATAAAAAAAATCAATAGAGAAATCTTCAGGATAATCTATAATTTTTAAGGTGATTTTTTAATATCATTTTTGAGATATAATTTTTTGAGTTTGATATAAAGTATGAAGTGATGATTCTGAATAATCTAAGTTTTTTCTTTTAGGATTTCATTTAATTGTTGTTCAAATTCCTCTTGATTTTGTTCTTCCTGTATATCATTCTCAGTTAACTTTTGTAATTTTAGAATTTGAATTCTATTTTTTACTTCTGAGATTTCTATTTTTATTTTCTTTATTTCTTGATATAGTTCAGGAATAGTTAGTGGTTTAGGTACTCCTTTTAAATATTTCTTTTGGTGTTTTATAATAATGATGCGGATTCTTTTATGGATGATACTTCCTCCTCGGGGTGTTTTTGATGAGAAATATTTAAAAATTTATTAAGAAGGTCGGTTTTTTGTTGAGGATCAGGGATTTGGTTTATTAAATCTAAGAGGGTTTTATCTGTGAAATTTAGCTTATTTATAGAATAATGATCTGATTCAGAAGAAGTTTGATATTCATTAGGAGAATAAGAATAGTTACATAAATGTTCGGATTCAAAGCCGGAAGAATCGTGGTTTTGAATATGATTTAATTGTTCTTCATTAGAAGTGTCAGATGCATCACTAGAAGTAATGACTAGTTCTTTAAGTTTTTTGGTAATAACTTCTAGGCTTAAATCTTATTTTGTTAATAATTCTTTTACTTATTTTTTATAATATTTAGAAGCATAATGTCCCGTTTTCCTCATTTATAGCACTTAATATCTCTTTTATCTCCTTTAGATTTTGAAAATTTTTGTTTTATTTTATGGTATTTCTTATAATTTTTTTGCGAAAGTTTCTTTGTGCATGTAGGATTATTATTATGTTGATAAGTATTTATTTTATAAGCTTTGGATTTAGGAAATCTTGATTTTTTCATAAGATTCTTTTGAAATGCTAATTTTTCTATACCATATTGAGAGCAAAATTGAGAGAAATCTTGAGATTTTAATAAATGTGTTTCTTTCATTTTCTTTTAATGACATAATTCCGTTCCTACATATCTTATTTTTGAAAATAAGGTTCCACATGTATAATTTTCGTATACTAATTTTCCTCCATTTTCCTGTTTTATTAATATTTTTACTTTATTTTCTATGATTGAGGGTAATCTTTGTAAAATTTTTTTTTTATAAATTCGTTTAGATCCATCTTTTAATAATTGTACATCAGTTAAGAATACGTCTTTATACCATTTAAAATTAGATATTTATTTATGTCTTAATTTTAATAATCTTTCTCTAATAATTGCCTGATAATCTTCCACATTTCTCATAAATTGATACAATATTGTACTTATAAGGGTATTTACAGGTTCTTCATCATTTAATATAGTTGTTTGTTCTTCGGATGTTAATTGGATTTTCCACCAAGCTTTTAATTGTCTTGTAAATCCCCAAGCTATCGTAATAGCGGCTAATCTAGCTGGAAATCTTCTTAAATGTATTAATAATTGTGAATAAGTTATCATAGTGTTGCACATATTTTATATTTGATATTCATGAGCTCCATCTATATTCCATTCATATACTGAATTGTGATTGAATTCATTTACTGTTGTTTTCTTTTCTTCTTCAAATTGTTGATCAATCGGAGATGGTCTTTGGTAATAATTTTTTGTGTTTCATATATACATTCTGTGTAATAAATGGGCTGGATCTTCTCGTGGTATATTTGGAAATGTTTTTAGAGTGTTTGTATATATTTTTTTTCTTCGTATTTTTGGTCTATTTCTTCAAGTTTCTTTTTAAAACTAGGCATATTTGAGGGAAAAGTTAATTCTGGAGGTAATAGAGGGGTTTCTTCCTTTTCAGGTAATTCATGAACAATATTTAAGGGTGTTCCGGCTTTGAAATTTTTTTTTCCGGTTTTGAAAATAAATGCTTAATTAATTCTCTAGCAAAATTTTAAAGCATTTAATTCTTTAACTGAGTCCGAAAAGTATATCACAGAAATATGTGCATTGTGTTCCACATTCTAATTTTACATCTCCAACGAGAAAACTCTTGATTAAAAGAGTTGAATACAACAGTCTAAAAAAATAATTATTTTATTAAAATGATAATGAAATGCGTAGAAAATTTGTCTACGACTTTACAAGTGCACGAAAAATCATGTCTTACAAAAATACAAAGATGAATGAGTACACTTCGCCCTCGCCGTGACTCGAATATGTGGTACATAACGCCACACGCCATGACTTAAATGTGAGTTTACTCTTAGCCCGTCGACCAGCAATGACTCGGTTTGGGAATAGTGAGAGGCCGGTCGGCTACACTAGTGACCTTACACAGTAAGCTAAGTATGCTCTCAGCTTCTGAATTTTCACAGCAGACTAGCGTTTCCCGCTTTCAGCTTAATAAGCCAACGTATCCCGCATTCAGTCTCTAGATTGAATAATTGGGTGATTTTACTAAGAAATGGATTTAATCAAAATTTGAAAATATGTTTGGGTAATCTTAGACCAACTAAAGAGGTTCGTGCCCAACTTGGCTTGCTGAAAAAGAGTTAGGGCCTAATTGGGCTCGACTGAGCTTATTGGAGGATTTTGAGCCCAAGTGGGCTTGTTGAAGAGTTCTGGGCCCAAGTAGGCTGGTTGAAGAGTTTTGGGCTTGACTGAGCTTGACTCAATTGGGCTTATTGGAGGATTTTGAGCCCAAGTGGGCTTCTTAAAGAGTTTTGGGCCTAAATAAAGGGACACGGGTGGAAGTTGCTCGTCTAGCTTTTAAGCGTGAGCGATGTAGAATCTACACGTATACATATCACAATGGATTTATAAATTTCCAACCATGGCTTAAGAAAAGAGTTTTCATAATTTTTTTAATGCAAAGCGTCTTCCCCCTCTATTTGAATTTCCGTGTCCATAGGTTGGTACCATTTAGAGGGTCCTGTGGATCACACATATTCCTCAAGTAAGGGTAAAGTGCCCGCAGTAGGTGTTTTATAAAATCTCTCTTGTTATAGCAATAGTACGATCTATTTAGATCCATCACGATTTGATTGCTTAAATCGTAAAAACCAGGGGGGTTTGACGATTCCATTCCGGCAGCGCAGCAAGTTCACATAGTGGCCTTACTCGGACATTAAGACTCTGGTTGAGCAAAAAGGTTTATATATATATATAATAAAAATTTACTTAGCCCCGTGTATCAATTTAACCCACCACCTGGGGAGTATTTACTCTGGGAGAATAATATATATTTTTTCAAAGGTCTTTAAGGTATATATGTATTTTAGAAAATAATATAGATATTTTTGGAAGCCTTTAATATATATATATGTATTTTAGAAAATAATATATATATTTTTGGAAGCCTTTTAATATATATATATATATGTATTTTAGAAAATAATGTATATATTTTTGGAAGCCTTTTAATATATATTTTTTAGAAAATAATATATATATATTTGGAAGCCCTTTAATATATATATGTATTTTAGAAAATAATATATATATTTTTGGAGGCTTCTTTTATATATATATATATTATCTCGGGATCCCTGGGCCTCTCCATTTTTTTTTACGTTTCCATTCTTCTTCTTTTTTTTTTTTTTGAATAGGGCTCCAGCTACAGTCTCTTTTTTTTTGGATTTAAGAGAAAGGAGGGCTCAGCCTCCTATCCCGGCCTTTTTCTCTTTTTTTTTTAATAATGAAACTTATCTCAGGATCCCGGGCCTTTCTATATATATATATATATATTTTTTTTTAATTATAAAAAAGTACTTATATATATATGTGGCACGCCCGGTGGGACCTCGAGATCCTGGGCCTCTATATATATTATCATCGTAAAAAAAGTACTTAGCCTATATATATATAGCACACCCGGTGTGGGACCCCGAGATCCCGGACCTCTATATATATTATCATTTTTTTTCATCATAAAAAAGTACTTTGGGACATCGGGATCTCGGACCTCTATATATATTATCATCTTTTTTTTCATCATAAAAAAGTACTTCGTATATATATATACATGGTACATCCGGTGGGACCTAGGGATCCCGGGCCTCTCTAAACATATATTATTATCATTTTTTATATAAAAAAGTACTTAACCTATATATATATAGCACACCCGGTGGGACTCCGGGATCCCGAGCCTCTCTATATATTATTATTATATTTTTTATCATAAAAAAGTACTTAGCTTATATATATATATATAACACGCTCGGTGGGACCTCGGGATTCCGAGCCTTTATATATATTATTATATTTTTTCTCATAAAAAAGTACTTAACCTATATATATATGGCACACCCGGTTAGACCCCGGGATCGCGAGCCTCTATATATATTATTATATTTTTTTATCATAAAAAAATACTTAACCTATATATATATATATGGCACACCCGGTGAGACCCTGAGATCCCGAGCCTCTATATATATATTATTTTAATTTTTTTATCATAAAAAAGTACTTAACCTATATATATATATATGGGGCACACCCGGTGAGACCCCGGGATCCCGAGCCTCTATATATTATGATTATATTTTTTATCATAAAAAAAGTACTTAGTCCCGTGCATGGATTCAACCCACCACTAGAGGAGTATTTACTTGGAGAGTATGTAAAATAATATATATTTTTTTGGAAAGCCCTTTAATATATATATATATATGTATTTTAGAAAATAATATATATATTTTTGGAGGCCTTTAATATATATATATGTATTTTTAAAAAATTATATATATATTTTTTGGAAGCCTTGAATATATATATTAATATATTATTTTTAAAAAGTACTTAACCCCGGGCACCAACTCAACCCACCACCTGGGGAGTATTTACTTGGGGAGAAGTGTATATATATATATATTTTTTTGAAAGTCCTTAATATATATATGCATATATATATATTATTTTTTAAAAAATACTTAACTCCGGGCATCAACTCAGCCCACCACGTAGGGAATATTTACTTGGGGAGAAGTATATTTATATATATATATATTTAAGAAAGTAACATATATATTTTTGGAGGCTTTTTAAATAAATAAAAATATATATTAACAAAATAATATATATTTTGGAGGCCTTTAATATATAATATATATTTTAGAGACCTTTTATATATATATTTAAAAGAAAAAAAGAAAAAAAGACTTAAAAAAAGGCTGAGAACTTACGTCCTCATTTTTTTCTTTTTAGTGTGAGAGCTTGTCTCCCGTTCCTCTCTTCACGTCTCCCTTCTTTTTTTTTTTGAGAAGCCAAAGACAGCTATTTATAGAGTTCGGGTGGCTGTGATTTAGGCGCCCCGTAATATCTACAAGGAATTAAAGTTCAGCGGCAACAATTTTGAAAGGTTCGTAGCTTCGCAGCCTATATGCGATAGTTCCGCAGTAGTACTTGGGCGCCAAGAAATGCTTTCGTGCAGCGAGCGGCATGGTTCAGTGGTGCATTTGCTGTCATGTATGACAGAATACGGAATACAGGTCACTGTCGTGTGTTGACCAGACAACTCGTGTCCTTTCAAGTTTTTCGATTTCTCTTCCGTTTCCTGGTGCGTCTCTTTTTTTTTCCTTTGCTAGTCAATAGCTCAATCACCATCTTCTTCAAAGTTTCCTTGATCTCGCTTCCAGATTTAAGCTTTCCCGATAATATCGCTTTGCAAACTCTCAACAATTTTGATGGAAATCCTCGGTCCAAAGTCATAGACCGGCAAAGCCTCTTTGAGATCATCGAGAATGTGGTCGGTCTCAGAGAGATTCCAGTAAATGAGAAGCTCATCGATGACCGCTAGATGGTCTTGGGTCTTTGAGAAACCGGAGAAGAGCCTCTCCACGTCGCTCTTGGCCTTCTCCTTGATAAGATGGCCTAGCTGAGTGAGGAATCCGGCCTTTATCTTCCTTTAAGGGCGGAAGGAGCTTGCAAAGCCTCTTCGCTGGTTGCTCTCCACCTCATCTGCTTTTTGCCAGACCCAGCACCGACTCATGCAGCCTTAGCCACGCCCTCGATAACATCTTCTTTTCTGATTGAGAAGTAATGTGCTTTCCCACATCCACATAGATAACTCAAGATTGCATGAGCTTCATCAGGCCCCTTACAAATGTTTCTGAAATTTGCCATTGTAATAATACAGCTGGATGTCCAATGATTTTCAGCTAAAATTTTCATAACCTCAGAAGCCCTTTCTTGCAATATTGGTTTTAGAATAATATTATCTTCGAAAATTTCTTCTGAAGCTAATGGCTTGGACAAACCAAGGATATGCCTTATTCTTTTAACTGCTTTGTACGGTCTCCCATTTGTTGGATCCGTTAGATCTCCTCTTCTTAAAATTTCACCATCTTTGTACATTTCAACCAGAACCCGGTCTATACACAAAGGTGTTAAGCCCCCTCGAGCAAACCATTTGTTCTTGACGTCGGAGGCAGAAAGGATGACGCCTAGCTGGAATTCTCCTTTCTTTTTTTTTGGCAAAATTCACCGTTGCTATTGGTATAAATTGGGCGTGGAACGACGTCGGTCTCAAGAACAACCACTTCTATGCCTTTGTATTTTTTTTTATAAATCTTGGCCACCATTTTTTTGTACATATTTTATTGTAATCATGGTCTTCTTCTTTTTTGCTCGTTTTCTTTCATATATATATATTTTTTTGTTCATCATTTTTTTTCTTTTCTTTTTTTTTGCAACTTTTTTTTTAAAAAATTTGGCTATATAATAATAATACTATTCTTTTTAGCCATTTTTTCCTTCTTTTGGTGTAAATTTTTTTTACCCACATGAAAAATTATATAATTGTAGTGGACCTATGGTTCAAAATATACCTCATCAAATGCCTCCTCAGGAATTATGCCGTTGTAGGCTACTTGTAAAGGCGTGATTCCTGACATGTTGTCTAGCAGGCCTCCCTTTTTTTGGAATAAAACAACGTGCTTTTATCATTAATGAGATTTTTTTTAGCTAGACACAACACCTCGAGTGCTTTAAAAAGTCAACGAGCCCGTAGCCCTATGATTTGCGGGTTTGCAGTACCACTACACAGCTATTTATACTTAGCGGATTTCATTCAATGTCCCCCTTTATGATGAGCCGCATACATTTTTTTCCTTTCTTTTTTTTTGAAATGGCCCACGGGTTCCACTGGGTTCTTGTGTCAGATTTTACGGCCACTGCTGATTTGGATTCTTAAGAGGAGGAGCATTTTGATTGCTGACACCAAAGCATCTGTAACCTTTTTCATTTATACTTTTGTAGTGAAGCCGTAATGTGCGGTAGTTCTCTTTTTTTTTAAAAAAAATTTGATAGTTCTTTTTTTTTTCTTTTTTTCTTTTTTGAAATTTGATAATTTTTTTTGCAGGCAATGGCTTCTCCAGAATTTCTTGTTCTTTCACTCCGAGAAAGATCAACGGTGAGAAAGCAGCGTTCTTTGGAAAAGTCAAAAGACACCACTGCTCCTTTTTCCGAGGCAGTCTCAACCGCGGTGGCCCTAGTGTTGCCTCTTCTTGGGAAGAAACACAGCACTCCTGGTCAACATTCCCGTGAGGAGTCTAGAAAGCAAAAATCCTCATCAATGAAGGAAGAAACTGATAGGAAGAATTTTTTAAAGGACAAAATGACGTCTAGGAAGAGACAATGTGCTCCAAAGAAAATTCCCCAAAGTATTAAGAAATATGATCTTTTTTTGGTCGTCCCCTTGGAGGCTGCATTCCTTATTTTGGATGGTATCCTGCCTTGGCAAATCATAAAAACTTGTGATGTTCACAGAGATTTTCTCAATTTAGCCCTATGCGTTGTCACCTTATGAAGGACATTTCTTGCCGTTCCACCCGGATCTTCATGATTCTAGAGAAAATCTTCACCGAGCATTTGAATTGCCAGGAGGGTTATATTTTCGGGAAAGGTGTCACTGCAACTGACCCCCGCAAGACATTTTCAGGTTGCTTTCTTCTTCCTACCCGGACACTAGGTAACCCTCATGATTTCATTGTGGAAACCCCTCGCTGGTTGCAAAAGGAACTAGAAGACTATTCTCTTATCTGCAAGGAAGGTGCGAACGTCTACCGTGGTTGTTTGGGCAACATCCGGGCTTTGATCAATGGGGACAACATGTGGTATCTCATCATGAGGCGGTGCTTATAGCTGCTGGCATGAAAGATGCAATCTTAGCCACGGGAGAGGGTTTTTGGAAGGATAACAATATTATTAATGCCTTTGTCAGCTTTTGGTCGTCGGCGACTAATTCTTTTATATTTTCTTTTGGAGAGATGAGCATCACTTTGTGGGACCTGAAGGGGATATGCGGTCTTCCTGTATGTGGATTGTCTTTTAATGAGTGTACCCCTCTAAACTCCACTTTTAACAAGAACTCGATAGCTTTAAAGGTTGTAGATCTTCTTGATGAGTTATATCAGACGACCAAGAAGGACAAGTTTATTGCCGGAGAATGGGTAGCATTATTTTCAAGAATTTCTGACCAATGTGTATCGAATGATGATTGACCCTCTAATAGTGCTAAATTTTGTGCTCGGGCACAAGACACCCTATGGCTTCCCCTCGAGTGCCTAAAACAAGTACAGTTTGAGATCGAGCTTATCCTTTTTCTATAGCTTTGGATTTTCGTAGCAATCTATCCTTCCTCTTCGGCCTACGGTCTTGTGAAATAATCGTGTTTTCATGTTTCCTACGAGATGGCTCAAGGCAAGCGCTTCGCCTTAGCACCAAGAGTACTGTGTGACATTTATAAGAGCCTGAATCAACTCGTGTACAACAAGAAGGGCCTAGGGCGTGCCATTTCTTATTTTTCAGCTCATTTTCTCCTTGGATGGCTCGGGTTCTATTTTCCAGAGATTTATGGAGTTGAGGAAGTCACCCAGTTTCCTTCTCAAGGTTTAATACTGTAGAAATTTGTCGGTGCAACTTAGCTAGCTATAGTTTTGAGGATATGACCGAGTTGCTTATCCAAATTGGCTATTTTGAAGAGATGTTCTTCCACATGGTTGCTCTGTTCGGATGGTCAACGAAATTCTCTTCTGAGGAACTGACCCTTGATGAGAAGGACTTTACATTATTGGTCCAACTGGGTCTTTTAGCTTGCAAGGATGGTCCTCATTTCGAGGTCGAACCATAATATCCCCATAGATTTGCTCGCCAGTTTGGCTTTGATCAGGATGTTCCTGCATACTTCCCTTGCATCCCGAGGTATCAAAGGGAAGTTGGCATCGGACCCCTTCACTGGCTTGCAGTATGCTCACATTTTGAGGAAGTTAAATTTTTTGTGAGCTAAAATTTCCTTCATTTGATCGTCCTGTTCGGGCAACTCACGATTATCTACATTAGTATGGTATTTGTACGGTGAAGGTCGTCGAGTAGGTTGCACCTAAATCTCGCTTTTGAGCTTTTAGGCCCCTTGACTTGTCCAGCAGTTGGGGCGAATTGGGCTTAATGATACCTTTTGAAGTCAGACGCTTTAAGGAACGAGATGTGGAGGAAATTGAAGCTTGATGTGTCCAATATATTGATTCTTTCAAAGCTTACCCTGGGATTATCGGGTGCAGCTTTTATTGCACTAATTGGGTAGCAGAAGGAAAAGAATATATCCGCCGTGATACCGAACCTGTTAAGAAGACCCTTTGGGAGTTAGCCGCTGAAAAGGCAGCCTCTCAAAAAGACCAAAAGCCCATGGAGACCTGGAGTATGTTTCTTTCTTCTTGCCCTAGTTTCCTTTTCTTTTCATACATGTTTTTACCCTTATCTATCTTTTTCTCTCTCTTTTTTTAAAAAAATACAACATCAAGCTTCCTGAAGTTGTATATCCACTAAAGCCGATCAATCGCTTTTGGCTTTCTAATCAGCCTACCAACTCAGAGGCTACAGAGTCATTAACAATGCATGACTGATGCGCACCAAGTGCTTGTTGTTAAGAGCACTGTGATCACCAGTTTAATTAAAATTAACCGAAATACATTAAAGCTACCACTATACGGGTGATAGTGTAGAATAACGGTGAGTCGGGTCGAGTCCACAGAGAGGCGATGTAGTTTTGAATTATTTTTAAGGGAAAGAGAAGGTATAGAGAGGAGAGAGAAAGAAGTCAGAGAAAAAGGAAAGAAATTAGAGGAATAAGAGAGGGGAGAGAGAGACGTTAAAGAGAGAGAGAAGAAGAAATTAGATAGATAAGAGAGAAGAGAGAAAAAGAGATGTTGGAGAGAGAAGAAAAGAGAAAATAGAAGAAATTAGAGAGAGAGAGAGGGGGGGAAAGAAATTAGAAAGAAGAGAGAAAAGATTAGAAGAGTTGGAGAAATAAAAAGAAAGGGAGACAAGAAGCTAAAAGAAATTATAATTTACTAACAACTGAATTAAAGTTATTCTAAGAAAGCAATTAAAACTATGAAATTTAACTATTAAAACAGGAAAGAGAATTATATTAAATTTAATCTAAAAATTACAAAGCAGAAAATAAAGCAGTAAATCTAATCTTAAAATTACAAATTAAAATTTAACAACTATGACGTACTACAAACCATAAAGCAACAAAATAAAATTTACATCACCCAAATATGAAGAGCAAAATCTCCACGTAATGAAAATTTTATTGCTTGACCCCATTCCTTGCTAGGGGTCCCACAAAATGGGTCCCACCCAAGGGAGAGAATTGCTTGGTGAATTTTTTTTTGGGTTCTCGGATGAGCGGAGGGCCCATGCTTTTATAGATGTGGGAGGGACCCTCTTTCCATCGTGGAATCCGATGTGGGATTCCCATCTCGTTGCCTGCGACATGCAACTCAGTGAGCTGCTCCAATAGTGTAATGTTTGTTAGGAGCTTGCCCGAAAGCCCGTTGCCGTGAAGATCTAGCCTCCTCTTATAAACCCATCATCGTAGCACAATTCCCAATCATCATCCATCTTTTTTTTCTTCTAACTGATTATGGTGATAGTGCTTGGTTGTTATGTCTGATCGACCATAAATATTCAACGAACCATCTTCCAGCTATCCTTTTCATATGAGGGGCTTGAAACCATTCATCCTTGTCCTTCGTTTTCGAGCAGGAGCACATCGTCCGAGCACGTTACTGGACACCAAGGTCGAAGATGAGCTGCTGAAGTGGTGGACTAGGAATTAAATTGAATAGGAAAAGGGAAAATCGGAAGAGGAGTAAAAAGAAAGAAAAAGGGAAAAAATGGGAAGGAAAAGCGACAACCAGAGCAGCGGATACCGAAGATAGCAGCCGACGATGGCTGGAGAATGGAGATGGAAGAGGCAGTGACTCCGATAATGGAGGGGAGAGACAAACAGGGATAGGGACAGTGAAAAAAACAGAGAGGGAGGAAGACACGGAATCTAAGAGGCGGCAGAAAGGAACGCCTGCGGCGGCGAGATGGCAGGTCGAAAGGGAAGGGAAGGGAAAAACAGTGAGAGCGAGAGAGAGCGAAGAAGCGACGGCGGCGACAGGCAAGCCGGTGACCCCGCGATGGGTAAGACAACGGAAGAGACGAGAGGTAGCTGGGCTGTGACGGCAGAAAGGGATGGGATAGAGAGAAATGGTTCGAGTTGGAGATGGTTTTTGCTGTAGGAAAATTGATGGCCACAGTTCCACGGAGAGCTTCATGGCTGAAATTTTTCATGGTTGTCGATTTTTAATAGCTTGGTGCTTTGGCTGCTGGATTTCAAAATCCATGGCAGCCGAAATTGATGCAATTCGTTGGTCGGCTTTTGAGGCGATGGTTCTCGGAGGCTGCGAGAAGGGAATCAAAAATCAAAATCAATGGCAAGGAGCAGGAAGGCCATGAGAGATGAGAGCTGCTGACGATAGGCAAGAAGGAAGATAGGCAAGGCGGAGAGGTGCAAGCAAGCAGGGCATGGGCATTATGGCTGTAGATTTGGATTTAAAGCCCGAGAAGATGATAATGTCATCGATCTTTAAGGTTTTCTTCCTCCTCTCGATCCGCGACTCCGATCAACCAATCCTTGCACTTGTTGCTGGATCTGAAGAAGAAATGAGAGGCACCACCACTGTCAGATGTGCTCACTGGTCGGGGAAGATGCGACCATGACCGAAGCTTGGAGAAGATGGGATGCTTGCTGCCATTGGAATTGTATGGGGCTGATCGGCTGCAAGAGCTCATCTTCAAGACTGCCGGAGAAGAGGAAGTGCTACCATAAAAATGGGTGTCGGTTTGCCTGGACGGTCGTTGCTGCAGATTTGGGGAGGATGGTGGAGTACCGAATCGGTGCTCCAACGGTGTGCGGTCGCGTGTACTCATGCAGAAAACAAAATTATGGATTTAAATATTTCATTTTTGTCAAAATAATTTTAATAAGCTCATAGAGATTTTTAATTTACTCTTTTTTTAGCCCTTTTTGAATTTATTTATTTTTGTCTTAAAATGTTATAATAGTTTGCTTTATAACCATATTTTAAATTATATTTATAACTGTATGTATGATTTTCCTAATTAGATAGTTTCATAATTTTGCCCAAATTATGCTAATACATGTTAAAATTTTCTAGGGGATTGAGTCATAATTTTATTTTCAAGAATATTGCAAAATGACCCGTTTTATAGCAAAATTAAAGATTCTATCAAAAATATGATTTTCATGAAATTCTGCTTAAAACCTGCATTTAATTAATGTTTTAATTTTTAACAGTGTGAATTTAATATGAAATTAAATGAAAATTTTTAGACTTATCAATGACACCCGTGGCAAGAAGCGAAAAATTCGAAGAATGAGGGATTTGTCTCCGATCATTGTACTTTCTGATCCTTCCCAGGGGAAAGATTCCTCAAAGCAAGGAGAAGCTATGAGACCTTCTAAAGTTGATATACCAGGAGAGTATGATAAAAGGTCATATCCTATTTCCAAGCCACCCGAGCCATCTGAGGAAGGGGAGGTTGAAGCAGAGCCGAATGTTGCCACAAATTCTTTTAATGACCATGAAGTGAGCAAAGGAATGCATGCCGAGGTGAAGAACAACTCCCTTGTGCTGCCGGATTCTAGCGACCATGCTCTGAGTGACCTCTTGGGCTTCCATGTAGATCTAAATATGGGTCAAGTTGACCAACCGATGCGGTCTTGTGATAGTGGGTATATATTTTCTGATAACATCTTCATGAGAGATTTTATGGGGATTTGGACTCTCGAGGCGTGTCAATCTCTGCCTTCCATAGCCCAAGATACTCCTGTGAAGGCAGCTTCTCATTTTGACGACAGAAACATAGGTATGTTATATCACTTTGTCAATTATGCTTATTCCTTATGATACTTTCTATCTCAATCACTTATTTAGCAGGGTCTGGTTCGGGAGGAAAAATCCGTTTGGAGGCTCCTTGCATTCACCAATAGGGCGAGGGCGTAAATTTTGAAGGTAAACTTTTTTTGATCTGCTTACTTTCCCTTTTCTTCCTTTTTCCTTGTACGTCTCACACTTTCAGTGCTTTTTGACAACTGTCTCAGTCATTGAAGTTTCTGATGACAATGCTTGTTGTGAAGAGAATTTAGCACCACTTGATAAGCCGACGGGGCCATTGCCTGTTTCTCCTATGTCACTAGGCATTATCACATTTTTGTGCCCCTTTTTTTGTACTTGCTAATCTGACATTTTAGCTTGTCCTTTTTCTGCCTTGGGATCCGGTTGCTTAGGCGATCTTCATCTCAGCTATACTGGCCCTATCACTAATGCAAGTTCTAGTGGGACTCGTCAGCTTCCTGATGTCAAAGACCATTTCTTGGATCCCTTGCATCATTTCTTTTCAACTTCCAGGGTGATTGGAGCCGAGCGGTTAGAGCAGCGGGATCTCAAGTGCCTAAGGCGTGCAATAGCACAATTCAAAGGTTGCATCGTTTCTTCTTTGAAGGACATGGATTCTCTTGATGATGTCACCGAAGCGTTAGACATTTGTGAATACTTTTCTATGGTTTTAGACAAGCTTCAACTTGGGATTTTCGGCTTTGGTGACGTCATACTCTCACTAGAGAAGTTATGTGTGTTGGAAACAATGTTCAAAATAATCCAAATTGACCAAAGCCTGAGTTTTGATGATTAACAAGAACTTATTTGAGTATATAAAGAGTACTAACATGTTTGACAAATGTTTAAGGAAAGCAAAGAAGTCAAGTCGATCTCCAAGTCGACTTGGACTTCGACTTGGGTGAAGTCGATCCCAAAGTCGACTCAAATATCGACTTGAGAATGAATCCCAAAAGGCAACAGGTGAAGTCGCAAGTCAAGTCGACTCCACTTGCGACTTGGGAAGTCAAGTCGCAGACGAAGTCGACTCCAGCATCGACTTGGAGTATCCAGAGCTGAAAAGTGGAAACGAACATAACGAAGTCGCAAACGAAGTCGACTCCAGGTGCGACTTGGGTGAAGTCGCAGGCCAGGTCAACTCCATCCACGACTTGAGATGTTCAAACTTTCAAAGATGCTGTTTTCATGATATTCAAGAAGATTTATCATTCGAAGTCCAAGGAATCAAGATGAAAAACAAATGAGTCAATTTCAAAGTTAAGAATCATGTTCTACATTCAAATCAAGTCTATCAAGCTCAAAGCGAATCTTCAAGCTAGCTTCCAAATGGAGTAAAATCCAAGTCATGAAGACCAAGTGAGTCCAAAGCAAAGCAAGGAACATACATATATTATGCAAGAACTCAAAGCTTTCAAATGGTTTGCAAGACTCAAGACATTTCAAGAAGATCAAGGCGTTTCTGCAATAGACCAAGCCAAGTCGCAACCCAAGTCGACTTCAGGATCGACTTGAGTTGAAGTCTGAAAGCCAAGTCGACCCAAGTCTCAGACTTGAGTTTCTGAAGAACCCAAGTCGCAGGCCAAGTCGACTCCATGTGCGACTTGGAAGCCAAGTCGCAGGCCAAGTCGACTTCATCTTGGACTTGGAGAATAACGGTCAAATTTTTGAACGTTGGAGTTCATTTATTGCACGCCAACCACTTCTACAACGTTCATATTTTCCTCAATCTATAAAAGGACATTCAAATGAACGTAAGTAAAGACAAGAGACACTACTCTAAAGATCAAAGAAAGAAAAGAAGTGCAAGAAAGACTTTCAAATACCTTTTCTCCATATTTGAGTGTTTCAAGGGAAGAAAGAGCTTCAAACTGCAAGTTGCTTCAACAATCATCATTCAAGCTATTTTTGATTTCTTCCTCGAGCTCAAAACTGCCTACACAAATCTGTAAAGTGTAGTTTTTATTCATTTCTTTATTTGGATGTACAAATCTTGATTTAGCTTGAGTAGCTAAGATCAAGTGTATGCAAAGTAGGGTGTGATTGGAGTGTGACTCATCACCTACTTGTGCAAGTGATTGTATATGCCCCCTAGAGCTTTGAATCTAGAAGAGAGCAAGTGGCTCTAGTTGTGTATGCCCCCTAGAGCTTTGAATCTAGAAGAGAGCAAGTGGCTCTAGTTGTGTATGCCCCCTAGAGCTTTGAATCTAGAAGAGAGCGGTGACTCTAAGTGTATTCTTGGAATACATAGTGGAACCCAAGTCACAACGGAGTGTGAGCTTGGAAGAGTGGAGTAGGGAAGGTTTGCCCGAACCACTATAAATCTTGTGTTCTACTTATTTTTACTGCTTTATCTTATTTGCTCTCCATTCGCTTAAAAAGGGGATTAATTTTTTTAAGGGGTTAAGATCTTTAAGTTTACCAAAGAAATTTTAAAGAATCCAATTCACCCCTCCCCTCTTGGGTTTAGCCATCAACTCAGGACCAACAAGTGGTATCAGAGCAGGTCTTTGAGTTTATCAAAGAGATCTTATTGAAATGGCATCCCAATCTACTTCCGTTCCCGCATTTGCTGAAGGCCAATCCTTTACAAGGCCACCATTGTTTGATGAGAATAATTTTGGATATTGGAAGTTTCGTATGAAGCAACTCATCATGGCTACCGATATGGACTCTTGGATTGCTATCCAAGATGGAGTAATATTGCCTACCGATGAACAAGCTTCCAAATGGACCGATGAGGAAGTAAGAATAGTGAAGAGCAATGCCAAAGCTATGAACTCCTTATTTTGTGCTCTCACTGCCTCCGAGTATGATAGAGTATCCTCTTGCTTAACCGCCAAAGAGATATGGGATACACTAACCTCTATCTACGAAGGAACTTCTCAAGTCCAAGGGACGAGAAGAAATATTTTGATTGGAGAACTAGAGAACTTTAGAATGCTAGAAACAGAAAATATTTCTGAAATGTTTGCTAGATTCTCTAAGATTACTAATGCTTTAAAAGGTCTTGGAAAAACAATATCTGAATCTGAGCAGGTCATGAAGATTTTAAGAGCTCTACCCGAATCATGGACTCCAAAGATCACTGCAATTGAAGAAGCCAAAGACCTCAACACGCTGAAGCTTGAAAACTTAATTAGCTCACTTATGTCACATGAGCTAATTAAGAAAAGGAATGAAGATCAACACAGGGGCAAAAGAGTAATTGCCTTAAAAGCCGCACAAGACACCGATGACACATCTTCTTCTCAAAATGACGACGAGATTGCTCTACTCACAAAACGATTCAGAAAATTTGTGAGGAAAGGCAAAAATTTCAGAAGCTTCAAAGAAAGAACTCCCCAAGAGAAGAAGAAAGAATCAACCAAGTGCTACCGATGCGGTGGTTCGGGGCATATGAAGCCCAATGTCCAACTCCCGAAGAAATCAAGGCAAAAGAACAAAGAAAGGATCGAGGGGACAATAGAAGATTTCAGAAATATAAAGGAAGAGGCATGTACGTGAATGACGAGGAATCTACAACGAGTAGCTCCTGAACCGACGAAATCGAAGCGGAAGAATGTGCGAGAATTTGCTGTATGGCACAAATCGAGCAAGGAGAACAAAATACCTCAACAAAATGCACAAGCAATGAAGAGGTAAGTTCCAAATTCTCCCTTCCTAATTCAAGTTATTCTTCCTCTCATGAATGCCTCAAATGTGCTGAATTAGATGAGCTACAAATGGCATATGATTCTTTATATGAAGAAATGAAGAAATTAGGAAGCAAGTTTACAATCAAGAAAAAACAATGTGATGCAGTAATAATTATAAATGGTAAACTTGCAGAAGAAAATGATTTGCTAAAAAAAGAGAACAAATCATTAAATGAATCATTAGCCAAGTTCTCTAATCCAAGAGAAAGCGTCAAAATGTTTTTGAATATGACCTCCCAAACACATAAAAGAGGTCTTGGGTATCATACATTTGAGCAAGGAGAAAGTAGCAAATCAAATATGAAATTACTTGAGAAATATCAAACTAAAACTGCATCTATATACAAGCCACAAAAGAAAAATTTTAAGTGGACTAGAAGACCAATGATTGAACCTTTGTATGCTTGGAGACCTACTCCAATATTACCTTTGGCTTGTAATTTCTGCAATAAGATGGGTCATAAAACTTACAAATGTAATTTTAAGAAACTATATGACCATGGTGCTAAATTAGTTTGGGTTCCAAGAAACACAAGATTTGGGCTTTCAAAGTTAGATCAACTTAGATTAGATTCTATTACTAACCCAAATGGACCCATAAAATGGGTACCAAAAAGATAAGATTTATTTCCTTATTTTTCAGACATGTTTTAAGGCAAAGGCAAACAATGAATGGTTCATGGATAGCGGATGTTCAAGGCATATGACCGGTGAAAGAAGTTTGTTTCATAAACTTAAGCCGTGTAATGATGGAATGGTTGCCTTTGGCAATAATGAAAAAGGTAAAATTAAAGGTAAAGGAAATATACATAGTATTTCAAATGCATGCATGGAAGATGTTTTGTTTGTTGAAGGACTCAAACACAATTTAATGAGCATTAGCCAATTATGTGATAAAGGATACAAAGTTGTGTTTGAATCATCTATATGTAATGTATTTGATGGAGAACATATCATGTTTAGTGGTAAAAGACATGGAAATATTTATCTGGTTTCACTTGATGAATTAGATGGTCAATGTCTAATGGCTATTGATAACGATCCATGGGTTTGGCACAAGAGGCTTGGACATATAAACATGGGCAACATAAAAACCCTATGGAAAAAGAGTTTGGTAGAAGGATTACCAAGATTGGAATATGACAAAGACAAGATTTGCAAGGCATGTCAATTATCAAAACAACCCAAGATGCCTTTCTCTACCAAAAAGGAAATTTCCACCACTAAGCCACTTGAATTGCTACATATGGATCTATACGGGCCATCCGACATTCTAACCATTGGTGGAAAGAAATATGTATTTGTCATAGTTGATGATTTTTCAAGATTCACATGGATAATTCTCTTAGCTAGTAAAGATGAAGCCTTCTCTATGTTTGCAACTTTTGTGAATTTGGTGCAAAATGAAAAACAGAGTACTATTGTGACCATAAGAAGCGATCATGGTGGCGAATTCGAAAACAAACGATTCATGGAATTTTGTAATGGGAAAGGAATTCACCACACATTTTCCGCACCAAGAACTCCACAACAAAATGGAGTAGTTGAAAGGAAAAATAGAACTATACAAGAGATGGCTAGAACTATGCTAAATGAGAGCAATTTATCCAAGAAATTTTGGGGTGAAGCTGTGAGTACAGCTTGTCATGTTTTGAACCGAGTTACCATTCGAGCAATCTTGAAAAAGACCCCATATGAACTATGGAAAGGAAGGAAACCAAATATCTCATATTTTCATGCTTTTGGATGTACATGCTATGTTTTAAATAATGGAAAAACCAATTTGGGTAAATTAGATACCAAAAGCGATGAGGCTATATTCCTTGGTTATTCTTCAAATAGCAAAGCATATAGAGTATTCAACAAACGAAATCAAGTTGTAGAAGAATCCATACATGTTGTATTTGATGAAATTAACCAAAGTCCGAGAAAGGAGGATGAACTAAGTGATGCAGATGAGACAAAAAGCAAAGAACAACCAAAGGAACTCGAGCTCAAGCCAGAAAATCCAGAGGAGGAAGAGGTAAGTGAAGGTAATGACTCTTACAAACCTCCAACTGATTTAAAGTTCAAAAATGCCCATCCAATTGAACAAGTTATTGGAAACATATATGAAGGAGTAAAAACTAGAAGATCAAAACAAAACGTTTATGGCCAATATGCGTTTGTATCGAAAATTGAACCAAATACCATTGAACAAGCTCTTAATGATGAACATTGGGTTATTTCAATGCAAGAAGAGCTAAATCAATTCGAAAGAAATAATGTATGGCATTTAGTTCCTAGACCAAACAATCATATAGTCATTGGTACAAAATGGGTATTTAGGAACAAATTAGACGAAAGCGGTCTTGTAATTAGAAACAAGGCACGATTAGTAGCCAAAGGGTACTCCCAAGAAGAAGGAATTGATTTTGAAGAATCATATGCACCCGTGGCTAGATTAGAAGCCATACGTATCTTATTAGCATTCGCTTCACATATGAATTTCAAATTGTTCCAAATGGATGTGAAGAGTGCATTCTTGAATGGCTATTTGAATGAAGAAGTATATGTTGAACAACCCCCTGGTTTTGAAGATAAGGATCAATCAAAATATGTGTATAAATTGACCAAAGCACTATATGGATTAAAACAAGCTCCAAGAGCTTGGTATGAAAGGTTGAACAAATTTTTGATTGATCATGAATTTCAAAGAGGGAAAGTTGACACTACTTTGTTCATCAAATATAAAAATAGCAATATTTTAATTGTACAAATTTATGTAGATGACATAATCTTCGGTGCTACTGACGAAAATCTATGCCAAGAATTTTCTAAGATTATGCAGAATGAATTCGAAATGAGCATGATGGGAGAATTAAATTTCTTCCTTGGACTACAAATCAAGCAACAAAGTGAAGGAATATTTCTGAACCAGTCCAAGTATGTCAAAGAGATGCTCAAGAAATTTGGAATGCAGAATAGCAAAGGAGCAAACACTCCAATGAGCTCAACAATCAAAATCGACACGGATGAAAACGGTAAAAGTATCGATCAAAAGCTTTATAGGAGCATGATAGGATCTTTGCTTTATTTAACTGCTTCTAGACCCGATATCTTATTTAGTGTTTGTATGTACTCTAGATTTCAAGCATATCCCAAAGAATCACATCTACTTACTGTAAAAAGAATTTTTAAATATTTGATAAAAACTACAAACCTTGGACTATGGTATCCAAAGGGGTCAACCTTTGATCTAATCGGCTATTCGGATGCAGACTTTGCCGGATATAAAGTGGATAGAAAAAGTACCAGTGGAACTTGTCAATTTCTTGGACATATGCTAGTTTCATGGCATTCAAGAAAACAAACAAGTGTTGCACTATCTACTGCGGAAGCCGAATACATAGCCGCCGGCAGTTGTTGTGCCCAACTACTTTGGATGAAACAACAATTAAAGGATTATGGTATTGAATATGTTGATATACCAATTAGATGTGATAATACAAGTGCAATATGTTTAACTAAAAATCCTGTACTGCATTCAAGAACTAAACATATTGATGTAAGACACCATTTTATTAGAGAACATGTTGAAAATCATGATGTGTGCTTAGAATATGTGAAAACAGAAGACCAAATTGCTGATATCTTTACCAAACCTCTAGCCAAAGATTCATTTTATAAGATTAGGAATGATATGGGGATGATAGAGCTTAACTAGGAAAAATTCATAAGAAAATTAAATTGGAAAATGTCAAGTCGATGAGTCAAGTCGACTCCAGGGACGCCAGGTCGACTCCGCTTTAGAAGCGAAGTCGACTCCGCTAGGGTCGAAGTCGACTCCGTCTCCAGGCGAAGTCGACTCCAGAAGGACCGAAGTCGACTTCACCTAGGGCAAAGTCGACTCCGCGCGCGCGACCGTCCGACTTCCGAGCCTTTTTTTTCTTTTTCTTCTCTCTTCTTTTCTTTCTTCCTCATTTTCTTCCGGCCTCCCTGTTTTTCTTTCCTCCGGCGATTTTCCTTTTTCTCTCCGGGAATCATCTCCCTCTCCGGCGACTCCTACTCTCTCACTGCCTCTCTCCTTGATATCTTCTCCCAACTCTCTCAATCCGTTTCCTCCATCCCTCAACTACTCTCTCATTTCTCCTCCCATTCTCAAAAATCTCTCAAGATCTTTCTAGTCTTCATTTTCCTATTTCAAACTCCAATTCCTATCTCAATGGCCCCGAAGAAAGCTGTCTCCAAACCATCAAAAAAGCCTGTGCCTAGACCTCCCACATCTCACACTGAGGAAGAAGTCCCTAGGAGAGCTAGGACACCTGCAAAACGGGTTCGAGAAGAACCCTCAACTTCGACGGGTAAACGGGTTCGATTCCAAACCTCCACTCAATCATCTGATCAAGCACCCAGGTCAGAAAATCAACAAACCTCACAGAGCACACAATCCGGAACGAGCAGAAGGGGCACTGGAGCTGGAAAAGCCCAAGTATTGAAGATGCCCACTACCTACTTCAAAACCGAGCTCCAACATAGCCGATTCTACAAAAAGTTCTACGAACGGAAGGTATTCATACCCAAGATTATAGATTTTAATTTCCTGAAAGAATATGGATCCGACATAGAAGATCTATTGGATTTTCAAGGATGGACTAATTTGCTAAAGGAAGACGAAAGGGTCTATCCAGATCTTACTCGAATGTTTTATTATCTTTGGGATGAAGAATACTTTGGAACATTCGTCAAAGGAGTCGAAATGGATCTTGGAATCGGAATAGTTGCAGGACCGACTGAAGTAATGAGTCATTTAGGACACATACTTGGAGTCCCGTATGAGGATGAGCCTATTCCAGAAGACCTCACAATGGATCAAATGTATAATCAGCTCACCCGGAGCAACAAGTACCATCCGGGAATCAAATTCCTTCGGTACATGGATTTGTCACCCAGACTTCGGGTACTAAGGCTTCTCATTGCACACTGCATCTACCCAAAGGGCGGTGGAAGAAATCAATTGAATCCACAGGAAGCTGGGATATTATGGAAAGTGGCCAACAGGGTCAAAGTGAGCATACCCAAATTATTTCTAGAAGCCTTGGGAAATAGAAAGGACAACCCACGAGGAGTCCTTCCCTATGGCACATGGATCACAAAGATTTTAGAATTCTTCAAAGTGGATATTGAAGGCGAGCCTTTCGAAGTGCTCAAATCCACAAATGCCATAAATAAAGCACTAATCCAGAGAATGAAGATCAATCTGCTTGAACTAAGGCATGAAACTACAGAAGAAGAGCAAGCAGACAATGCACAAGCTGAGGGGGAGCAACCTCCCGCGGCACCACCTGCTCAAGAGGAGCCAGCATCTCCCATGTCGCACGGATCCTATTCTCCACAAGGGTCCGCTGCAAGAGAACGGGTGCCTCCAACCTCTTCTGAGGAGGTCACCCTAAAGGATTTGAAAGATGAAATCATAGCCATGAGGGCTGAAATGGGACAACAAGAAAACCGGATGACAAGTCTTGTCACCGGTGTCCTTAATGCACTTGAAGATATGCATTCCCGACAAGATAGAATCGAGCGGGAAATGCGACATATCCGCTATCATCTTGCCTCAGGCCATCATAAAAAGAGACCCATGCCTGAACTCGATCCTTACGAGTCGGGTTCAGTTCATAGAGAGGCAACTCCCGATCACGCTTCTCTTGTTTACTCCTCGGCCCATCATTGTCCCATCAAACCTATTCTCTATCCCATCTCTCAATTTCAATTTACCAAGTCTTTAGTACTTTTTGAATGATTGACAAAAAGGGGGAGGAAGACAGGTTAGATTTGAGTATTTTTATTTTTGGGTTGGGTAGTTTGTATCTAGGATAGTTTCATTTATGCTTCATTGTATTCTGTAATGAAACTTCATATATATATGAAATGATGTTTGATATGATAATTGGTTTATATATGATTGATACAGAGTTGAATGAATGATATATTTGATACAAAGTACTCTTAATGATTAATACTTAATATATGGCTTGTAAGATATTCAAGCATACTCTATGCCAAAATGATTAAATGTTCTCAAAACTCTAAATTATATGTTCAATGATACCTATATGCTCTGTTTTCTCAAATGAATATGTTTGAAATTTTTGTAAGGTATCAACTCAAATGAAGTTTTGTCAATCATCAAAAAGGGGGAGATTGTTGGAAACAATGTTCAAAATAATCCAAATTGACCAAAGCCTGAGTTTTGATGATTAACAAGAACTTATTTGAGTATATAAAGAGTACTAACATGTTTGACAAATGTTTAAGGAAAGCAAAGAAGTCAAGTCGATCTCCAAGTCGACTTGGACTTCGACTTGGGTGAAGTCGATCCCAAAGTCGACTCAAATATCGACTTGAGAATGAATCCCAAAAGGCAACAGGTGAAGTCGCAAGTCAAGTCGACTCCACTTGCGACTTGGGAAGTCAAGTCGCAGACGAAGTCGACTCCAGCATCGACTTGGAGTATCCAGAGCTGAAAAGTGGAAACGAACATAACGAAGTCGCAAACGAAGTCGACTCCAGGTGCGACTTGGGTGAAGTCGCAGGCCAGGTCAACTCCATCCACGACTTGAGATGTTCAAACTTTCAAAGATGCTGTTTTCATGATATTCAAGAAGATTTATCATTCGAAGTCCAAGGAATCAAGATGAAAAACAAATGAGTCAATTTCAAAGTTAAGAATCATGTTCTACATTCAAATCAAGTCTATCAAGCTCAAAGCGAATCTTCAAGCTAGCTTCCAAATGGAGTAAAATCCAAGTCATGAAGACCAAGTGAGTCCAAAGCAAAGCAAGGAACATACATATATTATGCAAGAACTCAAAGCTTTCAAATGGTTTGCAAGACTCAAGACATTTCAAGAAGATCAAGGCGTTTCTGCAATAGACCAAGCCAAGTCGCAACCCAAGTCGACTTCAGGATCGACTTGAGTTGAAGTCTGAAAGCCAAGTCGACCCAAGTCTCAGACTTGAGTTTCTGAAGAACCCAAGTCGCAGGCCAAGTCGACTCCATGTGCGACTTGGAAGCCAAGTCGCAGGCCAAGTCGACTTCATCTTGGACTTGGAGAATAACGGTCAAATTTTTGAACGTTGGAGTTCATTTATTGCACGCCAACCACTTCTACAACGTTCATATTTTCCTCAATCTATAAAAGGACATTCAAATGAACGTAAGTAAAGACAAGAGACACTACTCTAAAGATCAAAGAAAGAAAAGAAGTGCAAGAAAGACTTTCAAATACCTTTTCTCCATATTTGAGTGTTTCAAGGGAAGAAAGAGCTTCAAACTGCAAGTTGCTTCAACAATCATCATTCAAGCTATTTTTGATTTCTTCCTCGAGCTCAAAACTGCCTACACAAATCTGTAAAGTGTAGTTTTTATTCATTTCTTTATTTGGATGTACAAATCTTGATTTAGCTTGAGTAGCTAAGATCAAGTGTATGCAAAGTAGGGTGTGATTGGAGTGTGACTCATCACCTACTTGTGCAAGTGATTGTATATGCCCCCTAGAGCTTTGAATCTAGAAGAGAGCAAGTGGCTCTAGTTGTGTATGCCCCCTAGAGCTTTGAATCTAGAAGAGAGCAAGTGGCTCTAGTTGTGTATGCCCCCTAGAGCTTTGAATCTAGAAGAGAGCGGTGACTCTAAGTGTATTCTTGGAATACATAGTGGAACCCAAGTCACAACGGAGTGTGAGCTTGGAAGAGTGGAGTAGGGAAGGTTTGCCCGAACCACTATAAATCTTGTGTTCTACTTATTTTTACTGCTTTATCTTATTTGCTCTCCATTCGCTTAAAAAGGGGATTAATTTTTTTAAGGGGTTAAGATCTTTAAGTTTACCAAAGAAATTTTAAAGAATCCAATTCACCCCTCCCCTCTTGGGTTTAGCCATCAACTCAGGACCAACAATGTGCTCGTTGGCGTGAACTTGAAGCTGCTGCAAGACCTTTGATTTCTGTGAAAAATTTAGCATCAGCAGAAACCGACCTCGCTAGATGTAGAGATCGCCTTACTCAACTCAAACAGCATAATCTCCAAGTTTCCAAGGAGGCGGAAGATAAAAAAGATGATTGCCGAAGAAATTCGCGCGTCCATAGCGACAAAGCAAGCTGAGGTCCGCCGTATTGTCACTTCTATCTTTGTTGACAGAAGTAGATTGAATTCATTAATTTCAATCTCTAATGAGCTTCAGGCCAAAGTTGATCTTCACGAAGAGAGAATTAAGTCAGAGAGTCGAGACATCCTCATTATGGAGGCCAAGGTAGAAGAGTTACAAGCATATACGGTTCCTCCTACTGATGTAATGAATTATCTTCGAATACTGAAGGAGTCGCTTCCTTTGACAAGGGAGACTATAGAGACTCTTTTACAGAACTTTGATGCATTACTATTTTGTAATTTTATGAATGATATCTTTTTAAGTAATTTTCGTTTACTGTCGCTTTGATTTGATTCTCACAGTTAATAACTTCGTATGTGCCATTGCCATAGACCCTCTCAATGTTGTAAGGCCCTTCCCATTTAGGCTCGAATTACCAGTAAGTCTGCCTCCTCCCATGAGCTTTATGCACAGTTTTAGCACCAAATCTCCTTTTTTGAATGAGCGATGCTTCACGACTTTATTGTATGCTTCGACCATCCGAGCTTGATAAAGTTCGATTTGCTATCATGCTTGAATTCGCTTTTCATCTAGTGCTTCAAGCTCGTTAAAACGAAGTTTGGCTTGTTTTTCGGTAGTTAACCCAGAATGAATAGCAACCCTTGAGGATGCTAACTGGATCTCTACTGGTAAAACTGCTTCAGCGCCAAAAAGTAGTGAATATGGCGTTGCTCCTGTCGCAGTTCGCTGTGTGGTTCTGTAGGCCTATAGTGCTTCGGGTAATCTCTCGTGCCAATCTCGTTTGTTCTTCACTGTTGTCGTCTTGAGGATTTGAATGATGTTCTTATTGAATGCTTCTGCCTGGTCATTCCCTTGCGGATAATATGGCGACGATAGCACTTGCTTGATTCCAAAATTTTGGCATAACTTATTTATTTTGTCGTTTTTGAATGGTGTGTTATTATCTGAGGTGATTTGATAGGAGACACCATAACAATAGATGATTTTGTGCTTGATAAATTCAATAACCTCTTGCGCTTGGACTCTCTTATAAGCTTTAGCTTCTGCCCACTTAGAGAAATAATCTGTGATGGCTAAAATATATAAGTGTCCTTTGGATGATGACGGGTTTATCGGACCGACAATGTCAAATCCCCACCAAGAAAAAGGCCATGAAATAGGTGCTGGAGACATTCTCGAAGCAGGAATATGATAAATATTCTCATGCATTTGACAGACTTCATAGAATTTTACAAAATTGATGGAGTCTTCGACCATTGTAGGCCAATAATAGCCCAACGTTCTGATCCTATGATAAAGATGTCGTCCAGATTGGTGGACGCCACACTCACTGGAGTATGTCTCTTGAAGAACCTGGTAGATATCATTCCCGTTAATGTAGCGAAGCTAAAGTCCATCGAAAGCAATCTGATACAAATCATCTTGAAACACGGTATATCGCAGAACAGCCTTTATAAGTGATTTCCTTGCATTAGGATCCTCTGATACAATACCATATTTGAGGTAGTTGATGATAGATATGCGCCAGTCATCATTGTTTGCAGTTACTTCGGATATACACCGTCCAACTTGGTTTACTTGGATCTCTTTGTCATCTTCGAGTCTTTGCACTCGAATCGTCATGTTATCAAGCTCATTGAAAGCAAGAATACTAGCCAACTTTGACAGTGCATCAACAACTGTATTTTCTGACCGAAGGACGTGCTCAACAGAAACAATTTCGAATTTGACCAGTAAAGTTTGAGCTTTGTCATAATATTTTCGCAAATAAGGCTGGTGCACTTCGTATTGATTCTTTAGCTGTTTAATAACCAATTCTGAGTCTCCAAATATTCGCACAAATAAAATGTCTGATTGCAAAAGAAGTTTCATGCTAATGAGTAAAACCTCATATTCAGCTTCGTCGTTTGTTGCGTTTTTTCCAAGAAAATATGAGTATGGGAACAAGTCTTTGTGAGGGGAGACTACGACAATTCCGACTCCAGCTCCGGATGGCTTCGAAGCGCCATCGAAGTACATTTGTCACATTGGAATTCTCCTTTCTTTTTTTTGGCAAAATTCACCGTTGCTATTAGTATAAATTGGGCGTGGAACTATGCCGGTCGCAACAACCACTTCTATGCCTTTGTGATTTTTTTTATAAATCTTGGCCTCCATTTTTTTATACATATTTTATTGTAATCCTGGTCTTCTTTTTTTTTGCTCGTTTTCTTTCATATATATATATATTTTTGTTCATCATTTTTTTTCTTTTTTTTTGCAACCTTTAAAAAAAACTTTGGCTATATAATAATAATACTATTTTTTTAGCCATTTTTTTCTTCTTTTGGTGTAATTTCTCTCTCTCTCTCTCTCTCTCTCTCTCTTTACCCACAAGGAAAATTATATAATTGTAGTGGACCCATGGTTCAAAATATACCTCATCGAAGGATTTTTTGAAAAATGATAAATTTGGCTTAATAGGTTTTTGTCCTTTAATAACCTTTGGTTCTATTATCTTTTCTTTTCCTTTGGCTTCTTCTAATTATTTTTCTATGTTTACTAATTTATAATTTAGAAAATTATTTTGTTCAATTAATTGTGATAGATCTTATAAATGTACTGATAATTCTATATAACTAGATTTTTTTATATGGTTCTTGAATTATAAGTCCATCGATTTCTTTGTTTGATCTATTAAATCTTCTTTTAGGTTGAATATCTGATATAGGTGGAGTGGACGACGGCGAAGGATTGGATGATTCTAAGGTTTCAGAAGTTGATGTTTGTTGTAACATGTTTACAAAAAGTAATACTTGGTTATCATACTATTGAAAGAAAGAAATGTTTTGTTCTAAATGTATACAGTAAAAGAACCGTTTTTTTATAATTGTTTTTAGTTCCATTAAATTATATACTTTTGAAATCCAATCTCTTTTTTCTTTATTTTTAATAGACTTATAATCTTCTAATAATAATGTTTTATTAAATTTGAATGTTGATTTTTCAACAATTTGATTAAGTTGAAAGTCTGACGCTGATGGTTCAATATCTAGTTTTGCAATATTTTGATCATAATTTAATGAGAATCTACTTGTAGAGGGTATAGATGACATAGATCTCCTTTCTAAGGTTGGCGATGAAGATTTAAAAGTAATTTTTGGTGTTGTAGGTCTTGAAATACTGATGAAATTTCTTTTAAGAGATTGTTCAAAGTTAAGAATTATATTATCTGGGGTTCCAGTAATTGCTTCAATTTTTTATGAGGATTGTTCTGGGACTTCTGGTGATAAATCATTTTCTAATTTTCATTCTGTGGGCAAGTTTACTTCTAACCATAGAATTTTTTTAAGTTCTATCTTTTCGTGAATAGGATTAGTAATAAAAATAAGGGGTAACACCTTTATCTTAAGAAATTAGGGACTTGGGAATTAAAGTTTTCATTACTTTATTATATATTCTATATTGAATGCATAAGGGTTTAGATCCTAATCTCATATTAAATTCTTGGATTTGAATTAATAGTGATAATACATCTAAAGTATATGGATTAGTTTAACTTCTAGAGAAGTTTGGAAAACTATTAAAATATACTGGTCCAACATGTAGAGAAGTTTGTAGTATTTTTAATATAGAATCTGAGAATCTTTTGTATCTATTATCTTTTAAACATGTTAATACAGAAGCTTATAATCCTGCTCTAACTAATGGTTGAATAGCAATTTGAATTAATCCGAAATGCAGAAATTTAAAATCTTTATCGCATAAATTTTTTATAGCTTTCTTTTGTAATAATTGAATTTGATGAGATCCTTCTCTAAATTTTAATACAGTCTCTAATGTTTTAATTATGTATTCAGTTCTAAAATCAAAAGTTTCGATTTTATAAATTTCTTTTATAGGTACTTTGAGTATTTTCCAAATTTGTATAAATTTTTCGATATTTTCATAAGCTCTTTCGGTCATCATTTTGAATCTCATCTAATCTGAAAGAATGCATTTCTGTATCAGTGGAAGAAGAAGAGGATGATGTTGAAAACATTATCTTAAGAGTACTCATTTTCACAGCCAACGTCTTATACGCTGTGTTCCCTTAACGCAATCTCAGCAACACGGGATATCAGCAGTTTGCGTGACTTCGTGAATGGTGAGTTTTCTTTAGAGAACGAATTTCCACAGTTGCCTCCTAAACTGACTCTGATACCAACTTCAACCCAGGAGAGATTCGATTCTTTTTGTAATGCTGATATTTCTCACTCTAGAATTAGGTAATGAGATGATAACACTTAAATAAAAAAATAAAAATAAAATTTATATTACCATTCATTTAAAAGCAAATCTACAATTTTTGTAATTAATAGATATGTTGTAAGATTAAATTGCTATCATTTTATGATTAAACTAATTAATATTAATTAGTTATAAAAAGATAGCCTTGATGCCAAACAATATCATGAATAAAAAATCATTCAGCAAATTTGATTATATATCACTAAAATTTTAAAATATATTTATATTTTTATATATCGAAAATATTTACACCACCATTTATATATATATTACATTAGCAATATCTAAGCATGTATATATATTTTTATAATGTCTACAAACTAAAACTAAACTCTTGTATCAACTACACATCAAATAAAACTAATATCAAATGATAATTAAAAATGTTAATATCAAATATCTAAATATTTAAACAAAGATGACTATCAATCTATTATTTTAGAAAAATTTAAATTCAAAAAGAGAAGAATACAACATATTTTCATAATAAGGGTACTAGATGTGAGGCTCTAATTGAGTAACTGAGTATCAAACAAATGTCTGAAAATAGAAAATCGCAAGTAAAGTCGTGAATACCATAACCACGAGAAAAGAAAGAAGATACGTAAAAGAAAAGATAATAAAAATTCATCGTCAAAATGTTATTAATAAAAATTTTTAGTTATAATAATTATTTCTACAAATTAAAAGCATGCAATTTTTATTTATTAAATGTCAACTATTTTGATTACCAATAGTACTATATTTAATTAGTAACTAAAATTTTTTGAAATTTAAAGAGAATATTACTCTAATTAAGAAAAAACGGCAAAACAACCTTGCATATAAATAATAATTTTAAGTTTGATTAAAGTAATTTCTGTTGAGCATCATGGAGGTAATACAAGAAAAATATAATACCCCATATATAAACTAATATTTTTAAAATTTCAATGAGGCAATTGCAATCACTAACGCAAATGTGGATCTACACCGGCTAGCTAAAATATGTTGAAAGGCCAAAGCACCCCATTTGATGGAGTAAGCAGAAAATAGATTACTTTTTTTATACTTTTAAGATATGTTTGTCAAGTCAAAAACTTTTCACATTAAACTTTTCAATTTAAAATTTTTCACTCATTATGAATATTCTGTTTTCAAATTATTTCTTTATATTTTTACATATAATTATTCTACTTTTCAATTTATGTCTTGTATTACCATCCATAAAACTAACATATTTATTTTAAGTGTGTTTGCGAAATGACGAAACTTTTGATGAAATTTTTTTTATGTAAAAATGCTTAAAATGTAAGAAAACGATGTGATATGGTAGAAAAAATGATGAGAAATAAAGAAAATAAAGTTAAAATAGATAAGTTAGATATATAAGTAGTTATGTAGGAATGATTAAAAAGTAAGTTAGTTGTATATAAAAAAGTGAAAAATAATTTTAAAATAGGATAATTGTGAAGAGTGAAAAATTTTAGTTTAAAAATTATTTTGATACACAAACACCCACTTTAATTTTATTCTCTTTACTTTACATAATTATTCCTATTATATCAAATTATTTTTTCCCATTTCAAAAACTTCTATGCCGAAATTTTTTCATCCAAAAGCTTAATCATTTTCCAAACACACCATTAATATTATTTTTCATTCTCTTTATAATTTGTCATTCTCAATAAATAATTAAAAATGATTCAATATGATCCTAGTGCATGGTGTTAATTTAATCTTTTTTTTTCAAATCCAAATCATTTATTTTGTTTAATAAATCTTAGCTTATTTAATAACTTAGATATTGACAATGATGTAGATGGATGGTAATTTACATAATGTAGCTTGAAAGGCCACATGATAGCAAAATTTCAAAATTCAATATTTGGATATATAAAAAATTGGTGAATTGTAATGAATGTGTATATTCCAATTAGTGAATTTGGTAAATATATTATTAGAAGATTGAAATGAATTCTCTTGTGTTTCTTAGAAGATTTTAGACATTCGAAAATCAATGAATTAATTATATTGCAAGAATCATATGTGGATTTAAACTAAAAGAGGCTAACTTGGAGATAGTTTTATTTGAGATATGCATGGGCACTGGTGAAATACCTAGCATGACCGAAAAATAAGTTTAAATGATGAAAAGTGAGATTTGATGAATGATGGAAATGAGCTTAAGTATAGAGCTAAGCTAGAAAGAATCAAAATAGTAAAAATAAACAAGGATCATTGATGGAAGTCGTGTTTTGTATGGAGTGATTCTCATTAAAATTGAAATATATTTGTAAATACTTAAAATGAATTTAGAATGATAATTTTGAGAATTGAGTCATTTAGTACAAGTAATGAAAGTTTGGTAAGAAATGAATTTTGCAGGTAAATTTTTAGAAATGATATGGAACTTGATAATTTTCAATGTTGATTAGACTTAGATGCATATGAGATATATAAGAAGTGATCTTTAGAATATTAGAAGTTATAGATGTGATTTGGGAGATAAGACCTATTATACAAGTAAAATAATGAGATTTTTGAAAATATGCCTACAAAATTTGACTAACGTTACATCTGTATCTCTAAATTTGTAAAAATTATAAATATGTTCACGAAGTTTACGTAAATTTGCAAGTGTATCCCTTCCGTTATGACTCCTTACATTTTTTATAAAATGACAACAATACCCTTTAATACAAGTATTATACTTATAATTTTTGCAAAAATTATAAGCATATTTGTGAAATAATCTAAAATAATAATTTAGGTAAAAGTATATAAAATAATGAAATTGCGAATTTGTCTACAATAGTTAAAAACATCACAAGTATAATGCTTAGTTTAAAGGCATTATCATTATTTTACAGAAAAATCTAACGATATCATAATGGAAGGGACATGCTTACAAATTCATGCAAACTTTGTAGGCGTATTTATGATTTTGGCAAACTTAGGGACACAAATATAATATTGGTCAAATTTTGTAGATATATTTGTAAAATTATCTAAAATAATTAAAGAATTAAGTTGATGGGTCAAATTTTATGGAAGACATGCTTTAATCATATAAATGGTATAAATATGATATCGTGATGGTAAGAAATGTGCACGAGTAATTGGATTCATGTTTGGAATAATTTTGAATGATATAGCTATATTAGTTGTGAATGGGTAAAACTCATTGGTAAATATGAATGCTAGAATATATGCTGTTAATAGTGACTTTGAAATTTTTCACTAAAAATTTATAGAGAAATAATATTTGAAGTTAAAAATCCAACAAAAATGAATCGTCTCAATAGAAGTAGGGTAAATAAATTTATAAGAAAAATGATGGAATTCGGTGAAACCACATGGGGAGTCATGTGCTTTCATTGAGTCATATGATTCCCTTAAAACAATATGAGACATGTTATTTTGAACAAATGAATTGGCAAAGAACCACACGAGACCATGTGGTTGTTCATAAATATATATGTGTATGGGAGTTGCGGTTGTTTTGGCTATTTTGCTTCTTTTCTTCTTCTTTCTCTTTGTTTTCTCCTTCGTCTGTATATTTTGTAAAGCCCTTCCAAAACTTTTCCCAAACAAGTTTAGATAACCCATATGATATTAAAGAGTAAGAATCGCATGAATTTAAGGTAGGATTTGACAAGAAATTTGAGATTTTTTTCATATGAAGTAGGTAATTTTTTTAATCAAAGCATGGATTTGGGTTAAGATGTGTTTTCATATCTATTGAAGGGCATCGACTTTTATTGAATAATTTGGATGGTTTTAAAGTTTGGGACTTGTTTTGAAATTTTAGGGTTGTTGAAAAATTAGAGGTTTAGGAGGAAAAACATATAAATGATAAATTAGATGTAATTGGAAAGTGATTTTTTATAAGGTTAACATGTATTTGATGAAATCTCTTGGTTTTTATGTGAGTTTAGTGTGATTTCCATATGATGCCTATGTGATGTTTGATGAAAAGTTGGACCAAATGCATGCAACATAATCTCTGCGTACTTAATGAAGGCGTTTCAAGATATGAATGCACTCACTTTCAAGCCAAAGAAGCCTATCTTGCATTTAATGAATGAATGAGTTCTTCGCAAACTTAAAAGGCCTAGCCATGTTGGGATGATCATACTAAAAAAATCTACTAGTCTATAACCAACCATAGACAGGCGTGTGTCCTAAAAGAAGATTTTTAGGAAATGATCATGGATATTTCATCTAACATGAGGCACATCCTTTTTATGCTGAACTCTATCTAGATATTGATCAACTTCCAAAACAGATAAGAGGTTGAGTGTAATGGCCATGTAAGTTAATCTTTTATCTATCTTAATTTTTCACATTAATTATTATTAATATGTGATTTATCTAGAAATTAAATTTTATTAGAAATTAAATTTTATTAAGCATATGATTAAGAAGATGTATAATTTTTATGTTAGCACTAATAGGAAAATAATAAGAATGAAAAATATTTATAAACTTAGAAAACATAAGTTGAAGAATCACGAAAAACTACATTTAAAATAAGAAAAATATCCTTTTAAAAATCAGAGAAATATTATAGAAATAATAAATGTATGAATAAATTATAAAAAATTAGTTTAAATAAATGAAAAATAATTAGAAAGATTTCTTAAAAATTTTAAATTTTTTTAAAAATTAAGTAAGAGAATTTTAAATTTTTTACAAAGATTAAGATAAACTTGCAAAGTAGCAGAAAATTGCGTAATAGTTGATTTATGAAACACCAAATATTATATATAAATCAAAATAATATGAAAATAGTGTCATTTGAAAGCTGTTGACGTCTATTTCTAACCCAAAAGGAATAATCTTAATCAAACCTAAAACGAGAGAGAAATAAATAAATAAGTGAAGGTGTATCTTGATATCTACACTACACCAAATGTAGTAATAATTTTAGTTTAATTTATTAAAACATATTTAATGGATAGATAAATTTTCAAAAAAAGAACATGAAATTCGAAATTCATCCATTTATAATATGATGGGTGTTAGGGAGAAAATTATGGAAATAAAAATAATTCAAAATAAGATGGTCAAAGAATATTTTAAATTTATGCATCATTTGAGACATCAAAAGTGGATAATCGTCAACTCTAATAATAAGAGTTATACGAATCATATTCTACCTTAATTAATGGATAATATTAGATGGATAATTATTGAATTGAATTCAGTCCATGCTATCATGTGACAAGATAAGTATCTAGCTATGAGGAAGAAGTCAAATCCAAGTATCCTTGCAAATGGAACCTTCTTATTGGTGTAGATTTAGGTCCCTTATCTAAATTTAATCATAGATTGTTAGAAGTAACCTCTACACACCAAGTAAAGCAAAAAAAGAAGAGTATAAATATTATACCTATGAAAAAATGAAGGAAGAAAAGAAGTTGGATAAAATGATAGAAATTAGAAGCAAAAGCAAATTGATAATGAAGAATGAGTGTGATTGACAAAATAGGTAATAGCTTCAAACCTTTATTTATACTTTTTATATATTTAGGCAAGTTTTCTTTCAAATAGATGGTTTCGATCATGATTACGAGAGTTAAATTATGGTTATATAATTATTTTAATAAAAAGTGTTTTAAAAACAAATTTTCTAAGAGATATTTCAATAAATCAAAAATATCTTCCTTAATTTAAAATGGAATTTGATGAATTAGTAGTCAAAATTGAGAAGAAAAATGAGATCTGCAATTTTTATTTTGATAATTTTTCAAAAAAATTTAATGGGTTATTTTTAGGTCGTAAAACCGTCTCTGTTTCGAGTACCCTGCTGAATAGCTAGGTAATAATTTGATTTAACAAAATGATTATCATAATATCGATGATCACATGAGGGATGATGATCTTTATGAATAGTATGTAATGTAGACATATTTTGAATCTATATATGGAATGGATCTTAATCTGAGATATGATTTTCAAATTAATTGCTTAAATATACAAAAATCAAAATTTTGTTTACAAAGATTTATAAATTTATTTATTCATTAACGAAAGTAATATTAAAAATTATTAAATTCTTGAATTAGTTTAAGTCAATTGTATGATAAAAATAGTTAAAATAGATAAGTAAATATATTTATAAAATGAAGAATGGGAAGAAGATGCTTAATTGGAGGGTGGAGCTTGAAGACTTAAGATGGTTCAAGTATAAAAATATTCGAAATAAAACAAACATAAAAATTTACAAAGATGGTTGGAACATCGGGCGTCCATATGAGGTGCATTTTTCCATCCCATTATTTCATTTTTGACTAGTATTTAGATATTTTAATACTTAATTACCATACATGGAACTTTGATCTAGTGAGTAAGGAGATGGTTTTTTTAAACATGTGCAGAGGGTCCACACCATAGGCTCTCCCAATAAACTATTTTAACTTTTATATATATTTTTTTGATTAAAAACTTTTATATTTTAAAAATGTTTAGTTTAAAGGAATTAACTAATTCCTAACCTTACAAAAATATATTGTAATCTCGATAAGTTATTATAACAATAGTAAATATATATGAAAGCGGGTACTGCAGACTAAGGGTGGGAATTAGGGAGGATAGATCCCAGACTCGCCACCACCCGAACTTGTTTTATATTGGGGCAGGGCAGGTCGGGATGGACTAACTAGATCTCAAACTTTTTTATACTATTTATGACCTGCTGACCTACTTGATCCGCATAACTTAATTTTTCAAATTGTGAATAAAATTTTGAGTAAGGTATATTTCATTAACTCATTCTAATATTCATATTTTATTTAAATAATAATGTTTTACTTTGACTAATTATTAATAGGTTGAAGTATATAATATTTAAATTTAGTATCTATATGTTTTCTACTTAATAAGTTAATAAATTCTTAAAATCATCAGACTTGACTCGCTTTTATTGCCCAACCTACTATTCTGAAATTTATTGAAAAAAAAATAAAGATCAAACCGATCTTTTGTATAAAAGTAAGAATTAAACATGTTTTTTTAAAACGTAGTGTCAAAAGTTAGGCACACTTGACCCATCCCATTTTCACTCAATCTACAGGCGGGGCTGTTTTCTTCCGCTGCTGGAATTCAATTACCTTTTTTTTTTTAAAAAAATAAAAATTTAATTCTTGACATCGGAGTTTCCTCTGCCACGCGCGCATGTGAACGGTCATGCAATATGCCACGCATTCTCATTTTCTCGTGCATGAAGTCTACGTGTAGCATATTAGGGCATGGTTGAGAGAGAGAGAGAGAGAGAGAGAGATCAAATTCCAAAAGCATGGACAAATCCCGTTGCAGGGACTGAGAGAAGTTAATACTCGGCTGTGCTCGGATGGATGCATGAAGCTGTATTTGTTAGGTACCTCTGACCTAATAATAAAATCTTCTATTACCAAATCAATAACTTTCTAAATTTCCGATTTTTTTCATATATATATATATACACATTTTATTTTAAAAATCATTTATAGATATTATTCAAATCATTCTTTAACACCTATGATTAAATAAACACTTTAATATACGAATAAACCAATCACAGTATTTTATTGTGTCCTATTTTAATACATTTTCTAATGTGTAAACACATCACAATCATCGTATCACATTATTTTAATATATCTATTCTTTTTATTTCTTATCATATCACATTATTTTTTTCAATTCAAAAATCTTTATAAAAAAAATTTCATCTAAAATTTTTATCACTTTCTAAACATACCCAACATCATTTATTAGTTAGTTAGAAGATCCGAGCTTCATCTAAATCAAATATATGTATGACTGCATTTATTAAAAAATATATATTTATGTGTAAATTATAAAATACTTTTTTTTTTGATTGGATAAAATACTTATATCTATTCATATGTATTAAAATGTAAAATTATCTGTCACTACTCAAAATGACAAAATAACTGATGCAGTGGGTATGATATATATACATATATATAGAGAGAGATTTTCAAGTGTAGCGCCAGTGGCGCTGAAATAGGCCCAACATGGTGATAAAATTAAAATTTACTTCACCTATTGTATTTAAAATAATGTATTCTATTGCCGTATTAATTTTCATCCCAATCGGATATATGTATGGACTTCATCTAAAAATGGTATAAATTCAACGGAATAAAATAGTTTAATGTAAATAAAACCTTTAAAGTTATTTTTTCAATATGTAAACCATTTCTTATAAAATTTATATATGGATAAATAATTGTATAAAATTTTATTGCATTCTAATGTATGTCAGACTCAAAAATAGACAAATGTATTGCTGTTTCACCGGAACAACTCTTATATATATAATTCTCTCTTTCTCTCTCTCTATATATAATTTTTGATGAAAAATCTAATCCATAAATTGTATTTAATATTATTTATTTATGTAGAAGATCAAGTTTCATTCCAATCGAGTATGTTTACGGGCCACATTTGTTAGAAAATGTATATATTTATGTGTAAATTATAAAAAAATATTAAAATATTAATTTTAAAGTAGTATTTTCGACATCTAAACCATCAAAAATGTCATTTCTACGTGAATAGATGATTGTATAAAGTATTATGATATTCTAATACATGAGTAAATAGATTTAAATATTTTTTGTAATGTACGCATGAATATATATATATATATATTTTGAACAAATGTGCAAGTAAACATACTTGAGATGAAACGTACATTTTAATTATATATATATATATATAAAAATATATAATATAAAATTAAGGATCGAGGTTGAACGGAGGCATTTGTTACTTTAGCCCTCCCCGCGCATGAAATACACCTGCGTTTATGTACGCAAACCCGTCAAAATGCAAACGACGGACGCGCCCGCGGTTTCGTTGAGAAAAAGACAAACACACGCGGGTTACGCCGCTTGTTCCGTAACCCGCTGGATCTTGTTGCTTTCGATACGCATTCCCAATTTCCCATGCTAATTAATATTTAATATTTTATTTTTTGATAAAAATATTTAACAGTATCCATCCTAATTATTTTTACGTATTTAGTAGTTCTAATGTTTATGCTTGCATTATTAATTTTTATTTTTATCTTTATAATCTTTTTACATATGGAATTTTATATCTTTTATTCTCTAATCCTTTTTAAATTTCGAAAATAAAAATCAAACATTTCGGTAGGTCGCGTATGAAAAGTTTTTGATTTTTAAATGTTTAAAATTTGAAAAAATAGAACATAAAATATTTGCATGTAAATTTTAAAAAAATCCACCTATCCATGAAAAATAAAAAATAAAAAATGCAACCAAAAGCATTAAGATTCAAGCATAGGGGTGCCAACTTAAATTAAGGCTTATATGCAGAACAAAAAAAAATTAAGTGAATTAAAATTTTTATAATTAATAATCTTAAAATATAATTATAAATAATTTCATGCATTTATATTTATTATGGATTATATATAATTTTAAATAACAAAATTTTTCGTATTATGAAAATATAACCGAAATAAAATATGACGGATAACTTGAATTTCAGAAAAAATATTAAAAAATAAAAATTTGCAATAGGTTGTATTGGATAAAACACCTCTCTCCCTCTCTCTATATATATAGTTGACAAGCAGTAGATAGCCAGCTCAATCTCACAGCCTAGCTAAGCGTCAGCCTCAGTGGGTGTGTGCAAGTGGGGGCAGAGCAGGAAATGGAGAAGGAAGGATCGGGAAGCGAGGAGTCGCAAAGGCAAACAGAGATGAAGGGGGAAGAGAAAGGTGGTAGCACTGCATCAGCAGCAGCAGCAGCAGCAGCAGCAGCAGCAGAAGAGGAGAAGGAAAAAAAGAAGAAGATGAATAAGGTTTTGGTGGCCATCGACGAAAGCGAGGGAAGCCTCTACGCTCTCTCCTGGGCTCTCACCAATCTTTTTGCCCCTGCCACCCACGAAACTACCGTTATTCTCCTCCACGTCCAACAGCCTTTCCAACAATACATCTTCCCAGCCGGACCTGGTATCTATTCTATTGCAACCCCACATATTCCAATTCCCCCACCCACACGCTACTCGCTCTGCTCTGCTCTCTTACCCACACCCCCCCCTCTCTCTCTCTCTCTATACACCACTCACTGACTGACGTTACATTATTTAATCTGTAGGGATATATGCAGCTTCGGGTGTAATCGAATCAGTTAGGAAAGCCCAACAGCAAAGCTCTGGAGCACTACTTGCCCGAGCATTAGCGCTTTGCAAAGGAAAGCCGGTAGCTAATGAGTTTATGTGCTAAAACTATATCAAAATTTAGTTAAGATTTTCTTTTTTCTGGAGGATGCATGTGTATATAGATAAACACAATGCACTAATGAATGAATGCTCTCTCTTTGTCTCTCTGTATGCGCTTGCGCAGCTGATTAAGGTGGAAAGTATTGTTTTGGATGGAGAACCCAAGGAAACGATTTGTGAGGTAGCAGAGAAAGTTGCAGTTGATTTACTGGTCGTAGGCAGCCGCGGCCTCAGCGCCATCAAGAGGTAATCATCTCCCCTAACTGCGTTTAATTATTTAATCCATTTATATGTCTATTTAGTTTGTACCAAAATCTCTCTCTCTCTCTCTCTCTATATATATATATATTTATAAAATTTTAAAAATCAAAAGTTTTATCCTCTTCATGCAAAAGACAGCCAGATGGGTAAATTTCTTGATTTTTTAAAATAAAAATAAAATAGTTAAAACAAATTAGTAATAATTCTATACTACAGCAAGCAGCAAACTTGTGCGACATTCATGATTCAAAGCATATTCTCGAGTCTTGATTTGGGGAGGTTATCTCCCATTTTTTAAGCTGGGTTAATTAGAAATATTGTTAGATTTACATCCTAGGATCTTGGATTGAATTTATTTGGATAAACAAATTTATGGGAATGACAAATACACTGAATATTAAAAATGTGAATTTTTTAAAAGGGAAAGCTTATCCCATGCAATTCGATAAACATTGTGAGGGTTAAATTTTCTTTTAACAGGAGCTCTAAGCATGGGTTTATATTGATTCAATGAACCAACATGAATGTTAAAATATCAGCCAATCAGTTATATACCCTAACACGGAGTTCAGTCTGGGTGTACTTCACCTTTTTTAAATTTTTACAAACTTTTTTTTATAAAATTATTGATATAAGTGTATTTATCATATGTATTATTTTTTAAAATTTTGAAGGTTTTTAGATATTTTTTTTGGATTTTTAAAAATTAGAGGCATTCGATTTTAAATCCGAAAAAATCTAAATTTTTTTAAAAAATGGTAAAAATTGATACGCATATTAAGATTAACAATTGTGCAAATTTTTTTTTTTTAAAATAAAAAAAATGGGTATATGCGCTTGGATGCATACAACTGCAACCCCCTTAATACTCATTTGTTGGTTTTTTTTTTTATTGCTTATGCTGTTAAATCGCAAATTCTACTCTTACATGCATGATTACCAAATGGCAATGCAAAAGCGCATCACCGCATGCTTCTGGCTGAAAGCTTATTAAAAATAGGGGCGTATCAATGGGCTGATTTGGTTAGATAATTAGGAATTGGTGGTTCAAATTTCTGATGGCTGGTTGGACTTTGTCATGCAGGGTATTCCTGGGGAGTGTTAGTGACTACTGTTCACATCATGCAAAATGCCCGGTGCTCATTGTCAGGCCGCCGCCGCAGTCGTCGGACAGGAAGGAATGAATATCTACATACATACGCTACAGACGGGCCAAGTCGCCTGCTTCACAAATCAGAGGGCTCTACTTATTTCTCTTCCACAGCAATAGCATACGCATTGAACAAATATGAACGTATGTGTTAGCCTCCTCAGGCGGCTATATACACATTTATGTATATGATAATAAAATAAGGAAGACTTTTACTTTTACATCCAAAAAAAAAAAAAAAAATAATGACTGTATACATATTTATGTATATAATAATAAAATAAAATCCATGTTGGTAGGTTCAGATTTCAGAAGCAAGCAAATCAAGCAAATTTTGGAAATGGTGGCTGCATGGACGAATCTTTCTATGTTCTAGCCGCTTCACTTTTTTATGATCTTTCCTTGCCTAACTGTGCATTAATTTTTTTTTTTTCCTGGTGAAAAATTTTTATGGTAAAAGTTTTTAAAATGTAAGAGAATGATATAATGTGATAGGGATAATGATGAGGAGAAAAAAATAAAAATAAAAACAAATAGATTAGATTAGATGTATAAGTAGTTGTGAAGAAATAATTGAAAAAAAAGTTAGTTGTTGAGAATTAAAATTTTAGATTGAGAAGTTCTATTTGTTATCAAACACCCTCTGAAAATTTTCAATTTAAAACTTTTTACTCTCTATAATTATTTTATTTTTAATTACTTTTTTAACATCTTCTTATACAATTATCTTATTTTTTAATCATTTCTACACAACTACTTATATAATTAATCCATCCATTTTAATTTTATTCTCTTTGTTCTTTATCATTATTCCTGTAATAAAACATAATTTTTTTAAAATTTAAAAATTTCTCATCAAAGTTTTAACACTTTTCCAAACGTAGTCATAATATTATCCACTTTGGTTTGGATGACCGGCATTTGATAAAAGTGCACATTAGGAGGGGGTAATGAAGCCATTGCCTCTACTAAACATTTGAAAACCCTGAACTACCCATCCACTACTATACAAACACTTGTAGACACTAAACACCAATGTTAGCTGCTTGGGCATTCAAGCAGTGATTGAATAACAGCAGAACAGCTCGACACAACCAGCATGGTCTCACATAGAGAGGAAGATGGAGAATGGAGGAGGATGGAGGACGTGAGATGGTGAAAAACCCTCTACCAACATTTTCTCTCTGTATACTCTCAAATCAGAAGAAAAACCCTCCGTACACTCGACAACTAATGTTGTTAAAACTCAACCAGGTTTCCAATCAGCTCATCAGCTATCCCACTAGTTCCCGGTTAGCCCAGCCAACTACTGGTGTAATCACTACCTGCTACAACGCCGCCTGGAAGATAGACACTAAACAGAAGAATAAAAAGGCACCATGCCCATTAACATTCCTATTAAATACCAGACTGCAAAAGCTGTAGAGTAGCTTGGATACACAGGGTGCGCCATTGATTACATTAATCCTCTCTAGCTGATGAGGAGCAACGCAATTGTAGCTGAAAACAGGGTTACAATGTACAACTAGTAAAAACAACAAGGAGCAGCAGCAGGAGGCAACCATCCACATTTAGCAGTAGTATAGGGGAAAAAAAAAAGTTCAACAGGAAATCAGGAGGAAACTCCATCCAAGCAGATACATCACACGCGCTTTGGTGGCACATATGCTGCATGGTTATCTCTGCACACTTGCTGCGTCAACAGTGAAATAAATATTAGGGAACCAAGGCCCTACAAACAGAACCAACATACAAATGAAATTCATTTAAAACTACATAAACGAGATAATATACAAATCATATTCACAACTGCATGCAGGACAAAAACACCACGAGTTTTTAACATGTATTAGATGCGCAACAATAAAGAATATTCAGAAAAAAGTCTGTCCGGAGACTTCTAATATAATAGAAATAAGGGTTTTTTTCAAATACACCCACTACATTGAACTTTAATTCCAAATATACTCACTATGTTTATAGTTAATCCTAAAAATACCCAATCCATGAGTTAATGTCATTAGTTAATATGTGAAATTACTAATATGCCCATCAAATTTTAGACATAATTAAAATTTTGAATGTCATAACTCACCAATGCCCTAATTACACATGAGTTCTAAATTTGGAGAACCATATTTCATTTTTTCTATTTTATTTCATCTTTTATATTTTATAACAAGGTATTTTGAGCATTTATAAAAATTTAACTAACTATTTTAACGGAATGAACATTTTTGAGATTAACTGCAAATGTAGTGAGTATATTTGGAATTTTGAAAATATAGTGGATATATGTAAAATATATATTTGGAATTTTGAAAATATAGTGGATATATGTAAAATATAATAGGTATACTTGAGAAAAGCTCTAGAAATAATTTGAAAGTATGGTCTGACACTCCCACCCCCCAAGTACCTGAAATCTCCAAAAGGCCAACACTAACCAGCCATGAGCCAGCTGATAACATGATAAACAGGATTTGAAGGTCAGAAAGCTACAATTCATGTGTTGGCTGGGATTAGTTTAAAGGCATAAAAAAGCCCCTACTAAATGGGTCTCAACTTATTTCACAGAGAATATTGAGCCAACGTCAAGTTGATGTGTGGATCAGATGAGTTGTCATGTTCATGATGGGATAAATTATAGGTTGAGCCTAGTCATTCTCTACCCACCCAAGAAAGTGATCATAACAACCTTTGCCTCAAGCCTCAGACAATTCATAATGATCGGGAGGGTGGGGTAGAACAGAGGACCATCAAGTCAAAAACAACATATGATTACATACCTAAATGTGGAATCTACTTATCAGCCAAAGAGAATATGACTGTAAAAGTAGGAGAGGTAATACTCGTTAGCAAAAGATACCAACACCAGCGCATGAGCTTGGGGTAGTCATACACATTTCTTTTTGTTGCCATTTGATATGTGAATCCAGAATTAAAGTTTTTCCCCATTAATTTGCAAATAGTAATAATAATAACAACAACAACAACTAACACAAGTTCAATATACAATTGGATTAAGAAATGAAAATTTTCGTACCTGCATATCATCTGACAGCACATCTGAGATGGAAAGAGCATAACAACCAGGCACAAATTTCCCTGCAAAATGGATTTTAGCAATCAATATAGGCAAAACACAAGTCCAGAGGGCAAATGTGAAGAAGCAAACCACTAGATGAAGGGAAAAAAAGTGGGGGAAAAGACGGTGAAAAAGTGTGCATGGTAGAAGTGATAAAAAAAAAAGGCTTTTAGTAAAAGAAGATGTGAAAGGATGATTAGAGTAGTAGCTAATAATGAGAGAAGTTAAGTACCTAAGATCACGAATTGCAGCAAAAAGTGTAAAAAGGGTGGAAAAATTTTCTACCATTTTTTCTTTATTAGCAAACAGACCCTAGCCTAAAAGATCTCCCATAAAACCTATATATATATGTTATTGAAATTTCAAATAGCATGTTAGTGTGTAGAAGTTTGAGGAAAGCATGGTGAAAATACCACCACCAACAAATCCAAATACATTAAGGGGCCCTGAAAATGTCATTTTCTGGGAAAATAGGATAGATAATTAACGTATACAGATTTGTAAGGTAAACAAACGTCAATAATCCATTTCTTACAAATATCCTTAGAAATTACATAACAATATGGACTAAAAACAATAAGATAGTTTTGTGCAGACAACAATGTTAGTTTGGTTGAAGGATTGGAACAAATATCTATCTGTCAAAATCATTAGAAATGTTGAAAACATCAAGAAAAATAAATACAAAATAAGGAAGTTTTAAAAGATTCTTAAACAACACAATTTTTTAAAACTGTAACATGAAAAAGCTTAATATTGATAGATAAACTAATGTGGAGAACTAAATTTTGGTTGTTTGACTGTGCATGTTAGAAATAAAGAGCTACTTTTGTTAGGAAAAGAACTCTTCAAGTAAAAGTTCATAAGAGACAAACATTAAGTTCAGGGAAAGACAACTGACACTGTTAAAAAAATCCAACACAAGAAACAATTGGGTTGATTGGAGAAACAACACAAAATAGATAGAAATGGCATAGAAGGATTCCTGCAGCTTATGCCATTTACATGGGTTTACTATACACTTATGAGCTGCATGTGACAAAAAGAAGAGAATTTCACAATTTTGACGGCAGGGAAAGCTTACCAATTCTTAGCCACCGAGCTGCCCAACTTCTGCTAGGATCCATAACTGCGATTATCCTGCAAAGAAGTAAATCTCTTCAAATCGTAACAATCCATTCCAGCTCTTCTAAAGGGATCATTAGAAACTAGAAGAAAGAATAATAACCATTTGTCCACAATTTAATGCCAAAGCACCAAATTGAGAAAATGAGGTTAACCTGGTAGAAGGGGGAAAAAATTCAACAAGGCTGCACTGCAATAGGTTAACCTCATTTTTGGTTGTATGGAAATACCTAAAGAGGGGCTATCAGCAAATATAATAAAATAAGAGAAATGATTCACAATGAGAAGAAATGACAAACTTTTGTTGTATGGATATACCTAAAGAGGGGCTATCTAAACTGCGCCAAGTGTACACATCTTCATCTTTGAATTGAGAAGACATATGAGAACAACAAATTATATAAAGCTGAATTCATTTTCCCCTTGAACAGGCTATGTTCAATTCAAGCAGGGTCAAGTAACCGGGGTGACACCAGAAATGGACAAAGCTGATTCAGGTTGCAAATTGCAATACCCATATCAAGAGCAATAAAGAAGGGATCATCATAGTTAGGGTGCAACTTAGATAGGTGCACCGCCCCCATCCAGCTGTTCATTCAGAAGCTAGAGATTGCAGCCATCCAAATAGCAAGTGTGTGCGGGAGGTTAACAAATAGGGTTTGGCTTCGCTATATACATGCAGCAAGGATATAAAATCCAAAAATTTGGGCATCCCAAACATTTGCTCAGCTTTCCAACTGTTTCCCCATCTGCTAGTAGGGAAGAATGAAGAAAGAGGAGAAAAAGGAAGAAAGAGTCAATCCCACCTTAATACAATCTACTCACAACCCTGTTTTCCTCTCATGATGGCCTATTTTGCTTCTACCTTTAGCATTTACAACTCCACTCTCAAACCCATGTCAAGTGGAGAAGGAAGAAATACTGTGGAGATGGATATCCATGGTTTTATTGCCCACACTCTCATGCCAGATTTCTTTACTGGTGAATAATTATGCTAAACACAATTTGTTGCGTTGCAGTGATGATGATGAGGTTGGAATGTATACAGAAAGGTTTGACAGAGGGAAAGGAAGACACCACAAATAGTTGCTCATCGCTGTAGACTGTAGAAATGTGTAGAAATGCTTGCAGGTTGAGATTCAAGATATATCTATCTGAAAGCTTGTGAAATTGTTTGCATTCTTCCTTTTTATTGTTTTCTTTGTCATTTCTATCTGAGTCTGTTCGAGAATATGGGTATTTTCATTTTTGCATGATGAGCATACTGATATTGCCTTCCCTTTGACATTATTGTGCACATTTTTCACAAAATTTGGGATTTGTGAGATCAGTAAGCTCATAGTGGAACATTTGCATGCTACTAATCATGGAGACATCCCAGAAAATGAAGATGAAATTAATATGCTATGAATTAATATTAATATATGAGCATACTACGAAAGAATAGCACCATGAAAAATTAGCAACTTAGCATTCTAAAATCATTCAGCATGAATTCTCTAAGTGACAACATTCTACATATATGTAGTGAATCTCCCCTAATTGGCATCTAAAGTAGTCATCATGTGGTAGTAAAATGATTAATTTAGGTTGAACTTTGTTATAGAAGTTGCATGGTTCGGAATATAGGCCGATATGGGGGCGTATCGGCCATATCGTATCCATATCGACCATGTCTGATACGGGATATGGGGATGTTTTGGCTAAGGTTTTAAAAAATTGAGCATATTGGCCGATACGGGGTGCGTATTGTCCGTATCGGGGGTGTATTGGTCAAAAGCATAAAATTATAAAAAAAAAAAATTCGCTCTTTTGCGCATGTTTTCTATTCCAAAACTCATTCCCTTTCTCTACACTCATTTTTACACTAGCATTCATTGTTTTTTCTTGCAACTAGATAAATTTTTATTTTACTTTATATATTTTTAATTTTCGGAAATCTAAAAATTTTAAAAATTATTCTGAAAAACTAAATGAGAAATTTTAACCAATTACACAAATTTGTTTACAGTAATATAATTGATTTTTTCTTGCAATTTAAGTAAAATTTGAGATTGTTTTTAATTTATAAATTTTTTAAAAATCTATAAGTAGACTTGAACACCTCAAAAATAAAAATTATCAACTTTTTATGGGTTTTTATCTTGTCTTTATGCAAATATATTTTATTTGTGAATTGTAATTAATTGATTTATGATTTATTTTATATTTTTTAACTTTAGTTATATTTGATTTTGTTATGTATCATGGATGTTGAATTGTTAATGAGTTTACATGTCTTCTCTATGATTTCTTTTTTCATCTAAAATTTATACTATATGTTTTCTCAAAGACAACTACTTATAAGAGAAAATAGACCGATACACCAACCTAGGTATAACCAAAATGCTAAGTAATTATACATTCTTGTGTTTCCCAATTTTCCAATTTTTTTACATATTTTTTTCAGATTTTTTATGGTAAAAATAAATTCCGTCTGATACAGTCCGATATAGTTCGATACTGATACAATACGGCCGTATTGTATCATTTTTAGAGAGGACCGATACGCCATCCGATACCGATATTCTGAACCATGAGAAGTTGGCTTTAGTGAAACAACAGCAGTAGTTACTGTGGATGCAATGTTGCCTTCATATGTAGTAGAGTTCAAGGATGACTTTGCAAAAGATGATGGTGATGTAGCAAATGCTCAGAAGTCCCATCCTACTGCAGCAATACTTGACTGGCATTTTTGTGAAGGCAAAAGGTCACTCAAGCAAATGACTGAAATCATCACTTAATGAGGTTGTTGTTTTATGCAAATGCCAGATAGTCATCCAATTTGTCCTTGTAGCTAACTAACATTTTCTATACTCTTGTGTGTCAGGATAGTCCAAAGGATTCTGGTTACTTTGCTTAGGTAGATGGAGAATCAATAGCATGGGATCCTCTAAATGATATAAAGAAGTTGAGAACCAAGGCCTTCAAAAATGAAAAAGAGATGAAGGCAAATCAGGTGGTTTTAGAGGGCTAGCCTCATAAAGACCAAGACAAGCGCATCGATCATTGAAGAGCAAAACAGTTGCTTATCATTTACTCTGTGCAATAATTGTTTTCTTGAATGGACTGTTCTTGTATTAATAGATCTTTCATTTAAGCTCATGTTCTGCATTACCATAACCCTAGGTAGGATGCAATTTTGTATGATGGTTGTGCAACAGGCTCGTAGCATAGGTTCTAGGCTCTGCTAGTCATGGTTAGTCTTCTTTATGTGTTGAACACTGTGGTTACAAACTTGTAGTCCTTTTTGATGCTAAATGATACCTAGATTTGAATCAATGAAATTGGGTTGTACTGCTTTTTTCAGTCCTTAAATTGATATGTTGTGGCTACTAGAATTTTTTTCCCCTTATTCAATTAAGTTGTTCATTTAAATATATGTGGTTTAACATTCTAAGCATGTCCTCAGTTGACTAATTTTCCAAACATATTAGCATGCTAAATTTTAAAACTAGAAAGATCATTTTCCCACCGAAACTTGCTTCTCTAATTTTCCACAATATTAGTTTACAAAATTGTAAATTAATAGCTAAGTGTATTTAACAAACTCGGACTGATTTCCAGTAATAATAGCATAAATTGTAAATTAGCAAGTTGAATATCCAACATAAACTCACTGGAGTGACTTCCACTAATATTAGCATGTTAATTTCCCACCTCAACTTGCCAGACTGATTTTTCATAATATCAGCAAGCTTATTTGTTGATTTAGCTTGCTAATTTCAGTCTATTTCGCAATCCCTAACCGGATCCACAAATTAGGATGCTATAGGAAACCCTAACCTTTCAGCAAGCACCACCTCGTTATGAATGCTTCTGTTTGGGATATTCCCCTCTATGTTAATTTTAGTATTGAACAATCTCTGGATGCTGGCAAATGAGATTTTTGTTGAACTTAAAAGTTTCTGTGTGGATGAAGCAGTTCCTGATAGAGGTATTTAAAATCCACCTCTCTCATCTACAGAAATCTAACCGAAAATAGAGTTCCCAACCCATGAAAAAAATAGCAGATTTGTCTCAGGCATACTAAGTGCTTCTCTCAAAAGCTCTTTATAAGGGGAAAAAATCAATAGAATTGATATAAGCATGCTACCTTGAGTTCTCAAATTGAAATTGCTAGCTGGTCAGATTTATGGTCCAAGCCAAGTCGCCAAACTTGTGTTTTATTCAGACCGCATTCAAACAACTTCTTCACCAGCAGTCACTAGTATGTGACAACTGAATGAGATCTTCAAGAGTCCCATTAGGGAATTTTCTTCCCAAGAGCAGGTTATTGTGTGGATACCACCGAGTCACCAACCAAGATTGAAGAAATAAACTAAAGAGAGATAAAATAGGGCATGGGTTGGGGAGGTCAAAAGAAAACAGGGATATGAGCATAGTGTATTAGGGAGAGATTGAACTGTATTTCTTCTTCTTCTCTACAAGCACATGGGCAAATGGCATGAGAGCTGAGCAAATGAGCATGATCCCCCAAAATTTGGAATTTTATACCCTTGCTGTGGGTATCTAGCCAAACTTAACCCTTCTTTGACCTCCCACACATACACACTATCTGACAGCTACGATATCTAGCACCTGGATGAATAGTTGAATGGGGATGGTTCACCCTAACGATCTGCACCCTAACCCGTGCTAATGTCAAGTGTACACATCTTCTTCCTTGAATTGAGAAGACATAAGAAAACAATAGATTATATATAATTCGAATTCATTTCCCTCCTGAACAGACCACTTTCAACCCAAGTAGGGTCGAGTTATCAAGTAACAGGGGTGAGGCCAAAGCTGGACAAAGCAGATTTGCAATTGCATAGGTTTGCATATAGTAGTTTCAGGTAGCAAATTACAGTATCCATATCAAGAACAATAAATAAATAGCATTTAACCAAGCATGTATGGGTCAACTTGGATTAAGCAAGTGTTTTGAAATATTGAGGTTGACTTTGACTGGGAATGAAGTTGGGACGAGACATAGATTGGGTCATTGTCAAGTTGGGCTTAGGTTAACACTTGACTGCAAAGTAGTCCTTGAATTCCTATCACATTTCATGGCTTACATGAAGATAAATGCTAACAAAATGTAATAAGAGGAAACTCAAATTTCAAACTATATTTAGTGAAATAGGAGTGTGGCTTCTTATTGGTAATAAAACAATTAACAATGTGAAAAATAGGCCATCTTAGCATCAGATTTAGGAATATCTTATATTAGGTTGCTTGCAACAATAAGGTACAAGCTTATATACATTTTAAATTGAACAGGCTAGAAGGACGAAGAAAATATTTTATGAATTGCCAGTCAGGGTGGAACAGAACATGCCCAGTAAAATCAGGTGTAGTGCAATCAACATAACCATGCACGAAGATGGAATAGAACATACCCAGAAAAATCAGGTGTAGTGCAATCAACGACGCTGTACTGCTCCAACTCCATGTTGAAAAATGGGCAGTTTTCACAGCCGGATTCCCGAAACTGAGTTTCAACCAAAGAAAAGGAATCCTTCCAAGGGTGAGTCTAAGTAAAAATAAATCAGACAGAGACACTATCAGATTATTAATTAACTGTCAAGATGAGGAAACGGCCCAACAAAAGGTTTTTTACATCTCTAATAACAGAAATTTTGGATAAGTACTAGAACATAACCCAACTTTGTCGGAAGCGGAATGGGCAAGGAGTTCACTGCCATGTGGGGGAGTTCAAGCGGAATGGGCATGCAAAAGAAGGGGAAAGAGAAGGTTTTCCTAAATGCAATCGAAATGAGTAGAATAGATGAGTAACATAGAGGAAGAGAATAAATGATGACAATTGCCAGACAAGTAGAAGAGGGGAAGAGGAAGGAAAGAATAGGAAACCTGGTCGTATGTCTTGACGAGCCTGCAACGAAGGCAAGCTCTGAGCTCGTGGCCGAAACTCGTAGGAATCTGCGCCGCGTTCGACATTCTGCTTCCTGCAGATTCCAATACCACCCAGCAATTCCCAGACACAGACGGAGAGAGAAGAAATCAAGATAATTTGATTGCAGAGATTACGTAGCTATTGCGATTGCTATTGCTATTTACAACTATATTACGAGCGAGAGCGAGCGAGGACTGAAGGGGAGGAGAGGGCAAAAGGCTGGCAACGCAGCTCTTACGCTGGGGTGTTAACGGATCGGGGACGGGTTGAGCCCAGTACTAATTTTAGCCCGTTTAAAACATCACACCCCTAATTTATTTATTAATTCATTTAAAAATCTTCAACCCTGACTCATTTACAATTCATTTAATAAACGGATTGGTGAGTTATTAACAGATTATATAACAAATAACCTAAAAGCCTAGACTCTAATAGATAATGATCTTGCAGGAAGAGACGACAAGGTATTTTCGGCGTACGGGAAATAAAAATAGGGCATCAATGAGAAAATGGAATTAGGACAGCAGTAGAAAAATAAAAATTAGGTGATTGAAGGAAGACTTAGAAAGGGAAAATAACTAAGAAGTTTACATGTATATATATAAAACTTTAATGAGTTAAGCGAGTTAAATGGGTTGAACGAATTAAACGGGTTGAACAAGTTATATGGGTTAAATGAGTTGCTAAAGGGGTTGACGAGTTATAAAATCTCAACCATAATCCATTTATTTAATTAAATGGTTAAACAGGTTGACGGATCATAACTCATTTATTTAAAAATCACAACCCAAACCCATTTATAAATGGGTTAAACGAGCTAATTGATGGGTTTACCGTGACCATTAACACCCCTACTCTCAGGGGATTGTTGTTTTTTTTTTTTACTGGGTCACATCTCAACTAATATTGCATTAAAAATTCTTATAATTTTTGGAAAGGAGAGTGGGAAATGGGAAACAAGTTTCCCACAAGCTGTGGGTGGTGGTAGGGGACTGCGTTTTAAATTCTCTGGCATTTTAAACTCCCAGGTTTATTTGGTACTACCTTATGAAAATTAATTTTTTATAGTTTAGACCATCACCCTCATAGTATTAAAAAAAACCATTAAAATATTATAAAAGGTCTAAAATATCCTTTACATTTTTTGCACATATTTCTAAAAATCTGCTACATAGCCATGAACGGCTAGATAATTTTTCTCACCATTATTGAAGAGAAGTCATGGCTGCAAATTTAAATTAAAGGACAATTCTAAATTGTGACCTCTTTGGATAGATAATCAAGATGGTTCGACGATGGGTGAATCTCAAGGTGGGCCACAATCAATGGCTGCGTGCGAATCCGGTGGCGAATAGTTGAAAAACTTGGATGGATGATCTAGATGGTTGCTTTTAATTTCTTAGACAACTGATAACTGCCTCTATTGATTTTCGATGGTTATTCGTTGTTGTGCTGTGAAGATATTGTTGTCCAATTGCAGGCCATGATGTGGGCAGTGCATCTGTAGATGCTGGGATTGGATGATTTAAATTTCTTTCCCCATCTTCAGATTAGCTGCTGCTAGACTTGAAATTGTTACTACCGAACTTCAAGGATTTTTTCTGCCATTTGATCTAACGGTTCTGTTTTGCGGATCGATTGCTTAGATGACTAATTTTTTAAAAAAGCTACCGGACTTGGTGGTTTTCATCATTGATTGTTGCCAGGAATTGAAGGTATAAGAGCCGAGATTTGCTTGTTGAAGCTTTATTTATTGTTTGATTTAGTCGATCTTTAATGGAGAGAGGGAGAGTATTGAGTTTTTCCTTAATTTCTTGTTAGTCGTAATCAATTTTTTTTTTTTTTGATTGAAGGATATTTTATATCATATCTCAATTCATATTACATTTAAACCCTGAGACAATTCTAATAAGCTTACAATGGAAGACAACAATAAGCTTCCACATATCAAGTGGGGAGACCACTAGCTCCCATATGAGTATAAAGGGGGACCACATGCCCTTACCCCAACTCTGGTCCAAAATCCCTCGTAATCAATTTTGAGAATGAGAAATAAGTTTTTCCTCAATTTCTTGTTAGTCATAATCAATTTCGAGAATGAGAAAGAAGGTTAAAATTTTTGGTGTTCAAGCGGTCTACTTTACTTCGTGCATATTAAGGCTAGTTTTGGCAATATGGAATTAAATTATTTTTACAATTCAATCCCAGTCCTTTTAATAAACTATAAAAATCCCTCAAGATAGTTATCAATGCGAAACCCTTTTTAAATGCAATTATCAGTAATGAAATACTTAAATCATGCTCTAATGGTACATAATATGATATACATGCAATGACAAATTGTATGATTTAAAATGCAAATAGATAAAATTAAATGGTTTAAAATACAAAACACATTTTAAATATTTTATAAAATTTTAATAATATTTTTTAATATCGTGAGAGGTGAGAGTCTAAAATTTAAAGAACTAAATTTCATAGGATTTAAAATATTAGGGTGTGTTTGGTAATAACAAAAAGTTGCCAATTTAAAACTTTTCAATCTAAAACTTTTCACTCTCCACAACTACCTTATTTTTTAATTATTTTTTCACATTTTGCTATACAACTACCCTACTTTTCAATCATTTCTACACAACTACCAACACAACAAACCTATCTATTTCAACTTTATCCTATTTATTCCTCATCATTACCCCTATCATATCACATCATTTGATAATTTCTCATCTCTACAACTTTTCATCAAAAGTTTTATCCATTCCCAAACACACCCTTAATAGGTAATTCTTAAGTTTAAAATACAAATATGCAAAGTTAAAAAATTTAAAATACTAATGGCATTTTAGGAAGTATGGTGCTTCACTAGCATGGAAAGAGCACTTCTAAATTTGCTTGTTGAAGCTTTATTTCCTACTTGATTTGGTCCATCTTTAACGGGGGGAGAGAGAGAGTATTGAGTTTTTCCTTAATTTCTTGTTAGTCATAATTAATTTTGAGAATGAGAAATAAGGTTCTCCTTAATTTCTTGTTAGTCATAATCAATTTTGAGAATGAGAAAGAAGGTTAAAATTTTTGGTGTTCAAGCGATCTACTTTGCTTCGTGCATATTAAGGCTGGTTTTGGCAATATGGAATTCAATTATTTTTACAATTCAATCCCAGTCCTTTTAATAAACTATAAAAATCCCTCAAGATAATTATCAATGCTAAACCCTTTTTAAATGCAATTATCAGTAATGAAATACTTAAATCGTGCTCTAATGGTACATAATATGATATACATGCAATGACAAATTGTATGATTTAAAATGAAAATAGATAAAATTAAATGGTTTAAAATACAAAAAGCATTTTAAATATTTTATAAAATTTTAATAAAATTTTTTAATATCGTGAGAGCTGAGGGTCTAAAATTTAAAGAACTAAATTTCATAGGATTTAAAATATTAATAGGCAATTCTTAAAGTTTAAAATACAAATATGCAAAGTTAAAAAAATTAAAATACGAATGGTATTTTATGAAGTATGGTGCTTCACTAGCGTGGAAAGAGCACTTCTAAATTTTACTTTAATGATATGTAATTAAAGATTTGAACAGTTGATTTGTTCATGCTTTTTTATATTAACAATAATGTATGAATAATTAAACAAATTGGATATGCACATAATCCGTAATGATTACCATCTCGACATGAGATTTAAACCATTAATTATATATGTCCTGTTTCTTATAATATTAATTTTTTTTTTTACTTTTCAAATCAAATCTACAAATTATGTTCAATGCGATAGAATACACTTAGAAGTTAGAACATAAAAATTAGGGTATATGATAGGGGTTGAGTAAAAATACAATTCCTTAGCTTGAAGAATCGGCAATACAATGACATTATCCAAGGAATCGATAGACTTGGCGCTGTCCTCGAGATGAGATGACGAGAGATGTGAACATGTTTCTCCATCCACTCCTCCAACATTCCTCTCTTGTCTCACTCTCATCACAACACCATCATTTTTTTTTTTTTTTGCTTCTTAATTTAATCAGCTTCGATTTGGTTGCATAATTTAATCAGTTTCGATTTGCCTGCAACCAACCAATCTTTCGTAAATTGACTGCAACTGCAGGTTTATTCACCCCAATGTAGTAATGGCTCTTCGATTGCTAGCACTATGTCGGTCATTAGACAGCACAGGTGCCCTTATAACATTGCAATTGAAGAGTTCAATCATTTAAATTATTTTTGATTATCCATCTATATACCCATAAATATATGTCTTTCATGGGCTACAGAGTGCATATTATTACTTGAGGAATCATTTAGTAACATGAGTTGTGAGGAGAGGAGAGTTATGTGATATGACACGGGTAAAATGAAAATAAATAGGACGATTATGTGATAAAATGATTAAAATATATGAATAAAAAGGAGGATAATTAATTAGTTAAGATATCAAATTATTTTTTGAAAAATGTATAGGAAAGAGGTGTGAAGTTTTCTTTCCTCCCCACCCATCTTACCAAAAGGCGACTTACTTACTTTCCAATTGTCTTAATTAATTAATTACATCCTGTAAAAAAATATTTTGAGTCTACTGCTCTTGGATGGTATTTGATTAGAGTTGAGACAATGTATAAAAATAAATTAGAGATTGGAGTTGAGACAGTCACATGCACAAGACTAAGAGCAAATTAAGATTAAGATTAAAATAAATTTAAGTTTCATGAATCCAAGTTGCATCTTCCTACATCAATATTGTTAGAAATCTCCATGCAGGCACTGGCAGGACAAGTTGTCATCTAATAGATGAAGGTTAAAGATAGGTTCAAAGGCAGAGAAGTTACTATGCTAATGAACAATGGTTGTTCACATAACTTCATCAGTAGTTGAAATAGTTTGTAATAGGATATGTGGTGTGAATCTGGCGGGAGGCCGACTCGAACACCGTCGGTTTTCTCACAAAGGTGCTCAAGATTTGTAAGGTTCCACTCAGGCAGCAACGGAGTCCATATTGTTACAATGAAAATGTACAATACAATTGACAAGTTTACAGCCTCCTCCTCCTCTTTATATGGCACAAACCTTACACCGCCACAACCCCAGTCCGGTTGACTCCTTACAGTTGTACCTTCAAAGGTCCAGCTTAGCTCGGGCCCTGATCTCTTCCCTGGGCTGCAACTGCTGATAACACTAGTGGCCAGAATAATTTATTTTTTCCACAGTGCCTAACTTGACCTTATTATAAATCAGGTTGGTTTAGTTGGATTCGGGTTAAGTCCAACCCTATTTACACCAATAATTCAGCTTATTAATTATAAGCGTGGTATGTTAACGCTTAATTTTCCTTTTTTTATAATTTTTTTTCATTCTTATTTGCATTCTTTCCTATGCTGTCTATTATTGTTTTTGCCTTCTAATAAATTTTATTGTCCCTTTATCTATTTTAACTTATTCTTTTTTTGCTAGTAATTGTTATCTTTATCTAGTGTCACTTTTATATAACTGGGTTATATATAAGTGATTTCATAAAATCTCATCCATTTTTCCACCTTTATAATTGATGATAAATTTGTTCTATCTTATTATATTTAGTATTATTTGTTTAGCTATGGGATGAAGTTTCACCCAAATCAAATATGAACATGGATTACATTCGATTAAAAAAGATATATTCATGTGCAAATGATAAGAAATACTTAAATATGTTTATATATACATTAGAATATAATAGTATTTTATAAGAACATTCGTCCACTATATTAATGATACTTAAGATAGTGTAGATGTTAAAATTATGATTTTGAGATTGATATTGTAATGTCCAGCTAAATAAGTCAACACATTAGTGCAATTGTCGTCATGGGTCCAAGATCAATAATAATGGAAAGAATAATTACAGGTGCTAACATAGAGTAAATATTTTGTGTATATGACTAAGATGATTAATGTAATACATATTTAATTTCAAAATTTATATATATAAGTATTTATTCTCAAGGAGGGTCAAAACCTAAGTAGTAAGTTTTGTATCTTTATTTGCTATGGGATACCAGGGCACCCTGTAGCTAATATCTAGGATCAATAATAATGGAAAAAACAATCACAAGTGCTAGCATAGAGTAAATATTTTGTATATATGACTAAGATGATTAATGTAATACATATTTAATTTCAAAATTTTATACATAATTATTTATTCGCAAGGAGGGTCAATACCTAAGTAGTAAGTTTTGCATCTTTATTTGCTACAGGGTACCAGGGCACCCTGTAGCTAATATCCAGGATTAATAATAATGGAAATAACTATCACAAGTGCTAACATAGAGTAAATATTTTGTGTATATGACTAAGATGATTAATTTAATACATATTTAATTTAAAAATTTATAAACATAAGTATTTATTTGCAAGGAGGGTCAAAACCTAAGTAGTAAGTTTCGCATCTCTATTTGCTTGTCTCAGCTAAACCACCATCCCCTTTGTAGTCTACACCCGCGGATCGGTCATCTAAAATAAAAGAAGAAAAACATGTGAGTCTCGGAAAAGTTGGTAAGTAGAGTACTCAGGTGAAAATTAATAAATTTTGAGTAAACAATATGTATATAGGTCAGTAAACAAAAATCATTTTACAGATCTAAATTAGGCTTTAAGTTATAGGGATAACATGTTTATGCCCAAGCATGCATCTGTGTATCATACACATGTCACTTCTCAATTCCATCCAACAAAGGTTTCAAATATAATAAGAAGTTTGATATCTCGCTCTGAAGTCCTACGTATTGTGCAACTGGATGGCTAATACAGTATATTATGAGTGGCCAACTCTGCCAAACACAAATGGCCAACCTAGCACAACAATATTGGTCCGGAAAACAACTCTACCCAAAATAGAGGTGTCTTTGATACTCTGCTGTGCTAACCACAAAGCTGCATCCACGCTGCATCGCATAATGCAAACGGCTTTGGCCCTAACCATTACATCGAGGGTCATTAGTTCCACAGACCAGTTCACAATATACCTTATCCAATCATAAAGGCTAGATAAAGTAAATTTGCAGCTCACTAAATTCACAATTGTCAAGCAGATAGGTCTGAACCAATACCACTCAAGCTATCACATCCCGATACCTGGTCAGGATGTGCCAACGGTCGTCATTGATGGCCTAACAACAACACTTTGCAAATCCATAACTACAGTTATTACTCATTCATATGCCAACATACCAAGTACTATATGCTGAGGCTATAATGCGTAATGCCAGAATGAATAAAGGTCAAATTCGACATGACAATAACTTATCGTCATCGATGATATTTATTAACTCAAAAATTAGAAACAAAAATTTTAATGGTGTTTTAAATGTCTTAAGTACCTTGAGAGCTATAGATTTAAACTAGACTTCTTATAATTTAAAATGTAGAGGGTATTTTGAGTATTTTACTAAATTTTAAGTATATTTTTTAACGCCGTTAGCATCGAGGGTCTAAAATGCAAAGAAATAAATTTCACAGGATTTAAAATGCTAATAAGCAAATTTCAGGGTTCAAAATGCAATACACAAAGTTAGAGAGACTAAAACGCAAATTGTCCCATTTTGTTTAGATGGCTACCATTCCTAATTCCCTTTCGATTCATAATTCCCTTTCCTTTCCTTCCTTGATACTTGGTAATAAATTAGTACTTACTTCGAGTTAAAGCCTAGGACCCAAATAAATGGTAAACACTAGGTGCCACACAAACAAATTAATTCAAGGCCCATGTATATTAAGTTAATTTTTTACATTTAATTTGCAAATATATCTACATAGTTTGATTACAATTACAAATATAATTTAGTTTCAAAAATTGCATATAACTTTATATAGTTTGACCATAATTGCAAATATACTCATTCCGTTACGGCACTGTTGTTGCACCGTCATGGTATAGATATATTTATAAAGATATACAAACTATAGAGGTATATTTTTACGTCCACTTAGTTTCTAGAAATGAAAATACCTATATAGTTTACATATCTTTGCAAACACACTCACGTTGTGATGGTGCAGTAACAACACCATAATGATGTGGTATATCTGCAACCTATGTGGAAATTATTTGCAATTATGGTAAAACAATATTGACATATTTGTAAATTACACATCATTTTCTTTTTCTCACTAACACGAATCAGAACTCTTAAATTTGTAATTTATCATGTCTTCTTTGTTCTAGAATTTATAAATAGCAAAATTCCAATTAACACACATTATGAGCAGTGCAACTTGGTCGGGTTGAGCGCGAACTTAGATTGCAAAACTTGAATTTTAAGAGCATTGGACTGTCTTATTACACCCAGGCTTAAAGAACTCGATGATTTATAAATATAATAAAGTTAGGATTTAAGTACACACAAGGAACCCAAGCTTGACTTTTCATTTTTTATTTAGGACATATTTGTTTTTAACTAAAAAAAATTTTGAACTAAAATTTTTTGAGCTCCATGATTATCATATTTTTAAATTATTTATTTACACCTTCCTGCACAACTATCCAGGTTTTTAATCATTCCTACACAACCACCTATACAACTAACCTATCTATTTCAACTTTATTATTTTTATACTTCATCATATCACTTATTTTCTACAAATTTAAAAGTTTTTACATCAAAAACTTTGCATGTAAAAGTTTTATCACCTCCCAAATACACCCTTAGTATAAAATATGTTATATATATATATATTCCAAATCTCCTGCACTCGAATGCACTTAACTTAAGTACACGCGGATGAATAACTTATTTTTAATTTTTAAAATTTAAAATAAATATTTAAAAATATATAAAAATTATATATATAAAACGCTCATGCTTGGGTCTATAAATGAATTTTGAAAAAACAAAAAAATAATTTTTAAAAAAGGATTACTCACTCGGATACGCTTAAGCTAAGTACACACCTAGGTGTGCTGAATCAAACGACATATATGTTGGAAACGATGCTTCAAAACAAAATAAAATTGACCAAAGATTGAGTTTTGATGATTAACAACAACTAACTTGAGTACATTTAAAGGACTAATGAGTTTGCCATTTGTTTTAAGGAACTTAAGTAGCCAAGTCGATCCCCAAGTCGACTTGGACTTCGACTTAGGGTGAAGTCGATCCCAAAGTCGACTCAACTATCGACTTGAGAAAGAACCTCAAAGGCAAAATCAACTTGCAGGTGAAGTCGCATCCCAAGTCGACTTCACATGCGACTTGGGAAGCCAAGTCGCAAACGAAGTCGACCTCGCTATCGACTTCAAACATGAAAAACTGTCCAGAGCTGTTTTTGGGGCACGAAGCTACCTAAGTCGCAGACCAAGTCGACTCGAGGTGCGACTTGGGTGAAGTCGCAGACAAAGTAGACTTCATCCGCGACTTGAGAAATTCAGACTTCAAAGATGCAGTTTCAAAGCCTATTCAAAGAATCTCTCACTCAAGTTCAAAGCAAAGATTCAAGATGGAGATCAAATCAAGTCTATCAAGTCTTAAAGACCAACTGAGTCAAATGCAAAGCAAGGCGCATGATTCAACCAAGCAGGACTCAAGCTCTCCTAAGAATCATCAAAGAAACAAGCCAAGCAAGATAGAGGAAGATCAAATGAAGAACAAAGCATACTTTGACGAAGACAGAGTCAAGTCGCAACCCAAGTCGACTCCATGATCGACTTGAGTTGAAGTCGGAAGCCAAAGTCGACTCAAGACTTAGACTTGGAAACTGACACGGTGAAGTCGCACACGAAGTCGACTTCACCTACGACTTGGGTCAAGTTGATGCCCAAGTCGACCCTGACTGAAACTTGAAGTTGCGACGGAAAAGCGAAGTCGTACCCGAAGTCGACTCCATCTGCGACTTGGGCGAAGTCGCATCCGAAGTCGACTCCACATGCGACTTGGGTGGCAACGGTCGGAATTTATTCGAACTTTGGCGCATTAAATGCGCGCCACCTACCCTCTAACGTTCGGATTCTCTCCAAAATTATAAAAGGCATTCATGGTAGACGAGGGAAGTAGCTGAGAATCATTAAGTGTGCATAACTACCATCTACAAGAGCTTTAAAGAGATCAAGCTAATCAAAGAGGAAGAACTTTGCTTCAAACTGCAAGAGCTCAACTACTGATCATTCAAAGCCAATTCAACAAGTTCTTTTCTGCGCCAAACTGCTTCTACACAACTGTAAAGTGTAGTTTTCTTATTGTTTCTTTTGTATGTGTTGAACTTGATTTAGTTTGAGGAACTAAGATCAAGTGTAAGCAAAGTAGTGTGTGATTGGAGTGTGACTCATCACCTACTTGTGCTGTGTTTTGTTGATGCCCCCTAGAGCTGGAATCTAGAAGAGAGCAGTGTCTCTAATTGTATTGAGAGAATACAATAGTGGAACCCAAGTCACAAGGAGTGTGAGCTTGGAAGAGTGGAGTAGGGAGGTTGTCCGAACCACTATAAAAATCCTGTGTGTTTGATTTATACTTCTGCCATTTACATTACATTGCTTTCCATTTCGTTTCTTCATTAAGGGGACTGGATTAATCCGGGGTTAAGTTTTCTGTTTAAGAAATATAAATTTTTTAAATACCCAATTCACCTCTCCCCTCTTGGGTTTTGCCATCAACTCGGGACCAACAAGTGGTATCAAAGCAGGTCTTTGAGTTTACCAAAGGGATCTTATAGACATGGCATCCCAATCTACTTTCGTTCCCGCATTTGCTGAAGGTCAATCCTTTACAAGGCCACCATTGTTTGATGGGAACAATTTTGGATATTGGAAGCTTCGTATGAAGCAACTCATCATGGCTACCGACATGGACTCTTGGATTGCTATCCAAGATGGAGTAACCTTACCTACTGATGAAAGAGCTTCCAAATGGGCCGATGAGGAAGTAAGAATTGTTAAGAGCAACGCCAAAGCTATGAACTCTTTATTTTGTGCTCTTACTGCTTCTGAATATGATAGAGTATCCTCTTGCTTGACCGCCAAAGAGATATGGGATACGCTAATCTCTATTTATGAAGGAACTTTTCAAGTCTAAGGGACGAGAAGAAATATTTTGATTGGAGAACTAGAAAATTTTAGAATGCTAGAAACAGAAAATATTTTTGAAATGTTTGCTAGATTCTCAAAAATTACTAATGCTTTAAAAGGTCTTGGAAATGCTATATCGGAATCTGAGCAGGTTATGAAGATTTTGAGAGCTCTACCCGAATCATGGACTTCAAAGATCACTGCGATAGAAGAAGCCAAGGACCTTAATACACTAAAGCTTGAAAACTTAATTAGCTCACTCATGTCACATGAGCTAATCAAGAGAAGAAATGAAGATCAACACAGAGGCAAAAGAGCAATTGCTTTGAAAGCCGCACAAAACACAGATGACTCCTCTTCTTCTCAAAACGACGACGAAATTGCCCTACTCACAAAACGTTTCAGAAAATTTGTGAGGAAAGGCAAAAATTTCAGAAGCTTCAAGGAAAGAACTCCCAGAGAGAAGAAGAAAGAATCAACCAAATGCTACCGATGCGGCAGTTCGGGACATATGCAAGCTCAATGTCCAACTCCCGAAGAAAGCAAGGTAAAAGAACAAAGAAAGGATCGAGGGGACAATAAAAGATTCCAAAGATACAAAGGAAGAGGCATGTACGTGAATGACGAGGAATCTACAACGAGTAACTCCTCAACCGACGAAATCGAAGTGGAAGAATGTGCAAGAATTTGCTGCATGGCACAAATCGAGCAAGAAGAACAATCTACCTCAACAAAATGCACAAGTAATGAAGAGGTAAGTTCCAAACTCTCCCATTCTAAATCAAGTTATTCTTCTTCTCAAGAATGCCTCAAATGTACTGAATTAGAAGAACTACAAACTGCATATGATTTATTATATGAAGAAATGAAGAAATTAGGAAGCAAGTTTAAAATTAAGAAGAAACAATGTGATGCAGTAATAATTGTAAATGGTAAACTTGCAGAGAAATTAGACAAAATGAAAGAAGAAAATGATATGCTGAAAAAGGAGAACGAATCATTAAATGAATCATTAGCTAAGTTCTCTAATCCAGGAGAAAGTGTTAAAATGTTTCTGAATATGACCTCCCAAACACATAAAAGAGGTCTTGGATATCATACATTTGAGCAAGGAGAAAGTAGCAAATCAAATGTGCAAATACTTGAGAAATATCAAACTAAAACTGCGTCTATATACAAGCCACAAAAGAAAAATTTTAAGTGTATTAGAAGACCAACGATTGAACCATTGCATACTCGGAGGCCTACTCCAAGATTACCTATGGCTTGTAATTTCTGCAATAAATTGGGTCATAAAACTTACAAATGTAATTTTAAGAAATTATATGACCATGGTGCAAAATTAGTTTGGGTTCCAAGGAACACAAGATTTGGGCTTTCCAAGTTAGAACAACAAAGATTGATTTATATTACTAACCCAAATGGACCCATAAAATGGGTACAAAGGAGATAAGATTTACTTGTTTATTTTTTCAGACATGTTTTAAGGCAAAGGCAAATAATGAATGGTTCATGAATAGCGGTTGCTCAAGGCATATGACCGGTGAAAGAAGCTTATTTCATAAACTTAAGCCTTGCAGCGATGGAATGGTTGCCTTTGACAATAATGAAAAAGGTAAAATTAAAGGTAAAGGAAATATACACAGTATTTCAAATGCGTGCATGGAAGATGTTTTGTTTGTTGAAGGACTCAAACACAATTTAATGAGCATTAGCCAATTATGTGATAAAGGATACAAAGTTGTGTTTGAATCATCTATATGTAATGTATTTGATGAAAAACATATCATGTTTAGTGGTAAAAGATATGAAAATGTATATTTGGTTTCACTTGATGAGTTAAATGGTCAATGTCTAATGGCCATTGATAATGATCCATGGGTTTGGCATAAAAGGCTTGGACATATAAACATGAGAAATATAAAGACCCTATGGAAAAAGAGTTTGGTAGAAGGGTTACCAAGATTGAAATATGACAAGGACAAGATTTGCAAGGCATGTCAATTATCAAAACAACCCAAGATGCCTTTCTCTGTCAAAAAAGAGATTTTCACCACTAGGCCACTTGAATTGCTACACATGGATCTATACGGGCCATCCGACATTTTAACCATTGGTGGAAAGAAATATGTATTTGTCATAGTAGATGATTTTTCAAGATTTACATGGATAATTCTCTTAGCTAGTAAAGACGAAGCCTTCTCTATGTTTGCAACTTTTGTGAATTTGGTGCAAAATGAAAAATAAAGTACTATTGTGACCATAAGAAGCGATCATGGTGGCGAATTCGAAAACAAACGATTCATAGAATATTATAATGAAAAAGGAATTCACCACACATTTTCTACACCAAGAACTCCACAACAAAATGGAGTAGTTGAAAGGAAAAATAGAACTATACAAGATATGACTAGAACTATGCTAAATGAGAGCAATCTATCCAAGAAATTTTGGGGTGAAGCTGTAAGTACAGCTTGTCATGTATTGAACCGTGTTACCATTCGAGCAATCTTGAAAAAGACCCCGTATGAACTATGGAAAGGAAGGAAACCAAATATCTCTTATTTTTATGCTTTTGGATGTACATGTTATGTTTTGAACAATGGAAAAGCCAACTTGGGTAAATTAGATGCTAAAAGCGATGAGGCTATATTCCTTGGTTATTTATCAAATAGCAAAGCATATAGAGTATTCGATAAACGAAACCAAGTTGTAGAAGAATCCATACATGTTGTATTTGATGAAATTAACCAAACTCCGAGAAAGGAGGATGAACTAAGTGATGCAGATGAGACAAAAGGCAAAGAACAACCAAAGGAACTCGAGCTCAAGCCAGAAAATCTCGTGGAGGAAGAGGTAAGTGAAGGTGATGATTCTTACAAACCTCCAACTGATTTAAAGTTCAAAAATGCCCATCCAGTTGAGCAAGTTATTGGAAATATATATGAAGGAGTAAAGACTAGAAGATCAAAACAAAACGTTTATGGTCAATATGCTTTTGTATCGAAAATTGAACCAAATACCATTGAACAAGCTCTCAGTGATGAAAATTGGGTTACTGCAATGCAAGAAGAGCTAAACCAATTCGAAAGGAACAATGTATGACATTTAGTTCCTAGACCAAATAATCACACCATCATTGGTACCAAATGGGTATTTAGGAACAAATTAGATGAAAGCGGGCTTGTAATTAGAAACAAGGCCAGATTAGTAGCCAAAGGGTATTCCCAAGAAGAAGGAATTGATTTTGAAGAATCATATGCACCCGTGGCCAGATTAGAAGCCATACGTATTCTACTAGCATTTGCTTCTCATATGAATTTCAAATTGTTCCAAATGGATGTAAAAAGCGTATTTTTGAATGGTTATTTGAATAAAGAAGTATATGTTGAACAACTCCCTGGTTTTGAAGAAAAGGATCAATCAAAGTATGTTTATAAATTGACCAAAGCGCTATATGGACTAAAACAAGCTCCAAGAGCTTGGTATGAAAGGTTGAACAAATTTTTGATTGATCATGAGTTTCAAAGAAGGAAAGTAGACACTACTTTGTTCATCAAATATAAAAATAAAAATATTTTAATTGTACAGATTTATGTAGATGACATAATATTTGGTACTACTGACGAAAATCTTTGTCAAGAGTTTTCTAAGATAATGCAGAGCGAATTCGAAATGAGCATGATGGGAGAATTAAATTTCTTCCTTGGATTGCAAATCAAGCAACAAAGTGAAGGAATATTTCTAAATCAGTCCAAATATGTCAAAGAGATGCTCAAGAAATTTGGAATGCAGAATAGCAAAGGGACAAACACTCCAATGAGCTCTACAATCAAGATCGACACGGATGAAAACGGTAAATGTATCGATCAAAAGCTTTATAGAAGCATGATAGGTTCTTTGTTATATTTAACTGCTTCTAGACCCGATATTCTCTTCAGTGTTTATATGTGCTCTAGATTTCAAGCATGTCCTAAAGAATCACATCTACTTGCTGTAAAAAGGATTTTTAAATATTTGATAAAAACTACCAATCTTGGACTATGGTATCCAAAGGGGTCAACCTTTGATTTAATCGGCTATTCGGATGCAGATTTTGCCAGCTATAAAGTAGATAGAAAGAGTACTAGTGGAACTTGTCAGTTTCTTGGACATATGTTGGTTTCATGGTACTCAAGAAAACAAACAAGCGTTGCTCTATCTACTGCGGAAGCTGAATACATAGCCGCCGGTAGCTGTTGTGCCCAATTGCTTTGGATGAAACAGCAATTGAAAGATTATGGTATTGATTACTTTGATATTCCCATTAGATGTGATAATACAAGTGCAATTTGTCTAACTAAGAATCCTGTACTGCATTCAAGAACTAAGCATATCGATGTAAGACATCATTTTATTCGTGAACATGTTGAAAATCATGATGTATGTTTAGAATATATGAAAACTGAAGACCAAATTGCTGATATCTTTACCAAACCACTGGCCAAGGAATCATTTTGTAAAATCAGGAATGATATGGGGATGATAGAGCTAAATTAGGAAAAATTAAACAAGAAACTAAAATCTAAAAAGGTCAAGTCAATGGGTCAAGTCGACTCCATGGGAGCCAAGTCGACTCCGCCAAGTCGACTTGGGAAAGTGAAGTCGACTCCGCTTCAACAGCGAAGTCGACTCCGCTTCAACAGCGAAGTCGACTCCACAGGGTCGAAGTCGATTCCGCTCGAAGGCGAAGTCGACTCCAAGGAACCGAAGTCGACTTCGCCTAGGGCAAAGTCGACTCCGCGCGCGCGACCGTCCGACTTCTCTCCCTCTTCTCTACTTCTCTTCTTTCTCTTTTTTTCTCTCTCATTTTCCCGCGTCTTCTCCTCTCTGTTTTTCCTTTCTCCGGTGACTCCTTCTTCTTTGAATCATTTCCGGCATTCTTCTTCCATTTCCGGCCAAATCCTTTTCATCTTCGGCAGATCCTCTCCTCTCCTCTCTCGCTCATCTCTCTTTCTCTCTCTCAGCTCTCTCAAAAGCTCTCCCAACTTATCTCTCTCCAAGTTCTCCCCAAATCTGTCAGTTCTCTCAAGTTTGGACTCCTATCTCTCAGTTTTCAACTCCAAACCAAATCAATGGCCTCAAAACCAAGACTTCCAAAGCTAGCAGTCAAAAAGCCAACCCAAAGGCCTGTGCCCAGACCTTCCCAATCTACCACTGAAGAAGATGTCCCTAGAAGACAGAGGACATCGGCAAAAAGGGCTAGAGAAGAACCCTCTACATCGACGGGTAGACGGGTTCGCTTCCAAACCACCACTCAATCAACCGATCGAGCTCCAAGGTCTGAAAGCCAACCTGAAAGCTCATACTCCTCAAGAATTCCGATCAAGAAGGGGCAAGTCTTGAAAATGCCCACAAACTACTTCAAGACCGAGCTGCAACATAGCCGCTTCTACAAACACTTCTATGAGCGAAAGGTATTCATTCCTAAGATCATAGACTTCAAATTTTTGAGCGACTATGAGTTCGATATAGAAGAGCTGCTAGACTTCCAAGGTTGGACACAACTGTTCAAATCCGACGAAAGGATCTATCCTGATCTCACAAGACTCTTTTACTATCTATGGGACGACACCAAGTTTTGCGCCTACGTCAAAGGAAGCGAGATGTATCTGGGTTCTATAAATAACCCAGATCAAGATGAAGCTTTAATGAGAATAGGGAGCATTCTTCAAGTACCCTATGAAGAAGAACAACTTCCTAATGACCTCACAATGGACAAAATCTACAATGAGCTGACAAAGAGCAACAAGTACCATGCGGGCACCAAATTCCTACATTACATGAATCTTCCTCCCAGACTCAGGGTCATCCGTCTGCTAATCGCCTATTGTATCTTGCCAAAAGGAGGCGGAAAAAATCAACTCAATCCACAGGAAGCAATGATCTTATGGAAACTGGTCAATAAGGTAAAGATCAGTCTTCCTAGACTCTTCCTCGAAGCCTTGGCAAGTAAAAAGGATAACCCACGAGGCGTGCTACCCTATGGTTCCTGGATCACTAAGATCCTTGAACTATTTGAGGTTGATATAGATGGGGAACCATTTGAAGTTCCCAAGACGACAAACGCCATCAACAAGGCTTTGCTCCAACGTATGAAGATCAATCTGGAGCAGTTCAGGGATGATCGAATAAGGGAGAAGCTAGGCGAGTCAGTCCACGAACCAAAGGACGAAGCACAAGCTGAGGGGGAGCAACCTCCAGAGGCATCGCCTGCACGGCACGCATCTCCTGCATCGCACGGATCCTATACACCTCACGGATCCGTTGCACCCGATAGAGCGCCTCCTACTTCATCACAAGAGGCGACGCTCCAGAGCATAAAGGCAGAAATCTCGGCTCTACGGGAAGAAATGGGTCACCAAGAAGACCGAATGACGAGTCTTGTGACCGAGGTGTTGACGGCGATCAACGACATGCATTCCCAACAAGATCGAATCGATCGGGAAATGCGAACCATCCGATATCACCTCGCCTCAGGCCGTCACAAGAAGAGGCCCATGCCTGAACTCGATCCTTACGAATCGGGTTCCGTTCATAAAGCAGCAACTATCGATCACGCTTCTTCTATCTACTCATCTGCCCAAAATCGTCCTATCAAACCTATCTTATATCAGATCTCTCAATTTCAATTCACAAAATCATTAAGAATTGATAGATTTTTGATCGATTGACAAAAAGGGGGAGATAGAATAGGAATTGAGTAGTATTTTATTTGAATTTTGGGTCGGGTAGTTTGTATTTAGGAGTTTCATTTCTTTTGCTTTACATCGTAAATTGAAAACATGAATGATATGAAACTTGTTTATGATTGAAATGTGCTTATATGAATTGAATGTTTGCTAATAATCTGTTTTGAAAGTTATGCAATGATTGCTTATACTCTGTTTTCGAAGATTATATAAATGCATCTATCTTGAAAGGTATAAGCTCAATTTAGTTTTGTCAATCATCAAAAAGGGGGAGATTGTTGGAAACAATGCTTCAAAACAAAATAAAATTGACCAAAGATTGAGTTTTGATGATTAACAACAACTAACTTGAGTACATTTAAAGGACTAATGAGTTTGCCATTTGTTTTAAGGAACTTAAGTAGCCAAGTTGATCCCCAAGTCGACTTGGACTTCGACTTAGGGTGAAGTCGATCCCAAAGTCGACTCAACTATCGACTTGAGAAAGAACCTCAAAGGCAAAATCAACTTGCAGGTGAAGTCGCATCCCAAGTCGACTTCACATGCGACTTGGGAAGCCAAGTCGCAAATAAAGTCGACCTCGCTATCGACTTCAAACATGAAAAACTGTCCAGAGCTGATTTTTGGGGCACGAAGCTACCCAAGTCGCAGACCAAGTCGACTCGAGGTGCGACTTGGGTGAAGTCGCAGACAAAGTAGACTTCATCCGCGACTTGAGAAATTCAGACTTCAAAGATGCAGTTTCAAAGCCTATTCAAAGAATCTCTCACTCAAGTTCAAAGCAAAGATTCAAGATGGAGATCAAATCAAGTCTATCAAGTCTTAAAGACCAACTGAGTCAAATGCAAAGCAAGGCGCATGATTCAACTAAGCAGGACTCAAGCTCTCCTAAGAATCATCAAAGAAACAAGCAAAGCAAGATAGAGGAAGATCAAATGAAGAACAAAGCATACTTTGACGAAGACCAAGTCAAGTCGCAACCCAAGTCGACTCCATGATCGACTTGAGTTGAAGTCGGAAGCCAAAGTCGACTCAAGACTTAGACTTGGAAACTGACACGGTGAAGTCGCACACGAAGTCGACTTCACCTACGACTTGGGTCAAGTTGATGCCCAAGTCGACCCTGACTGAAACTTGAAGTTGCGACGGAAAAGCGAAGTCGTACCCGAAGTCGACTCCATCTGCGACTTGGGCGAAGTCGCATCCGAAGTCGACTCCACATGCGACTTGGGTGGCAACGGTCGGAATTTATTCGAACGTTGGCGCATTAAATGCGCGCCACCTACCCTCTAACGTTCGGATTCCCTCCAAAATTATAAAAGGCATTCATGGTAGACGAGGGAAGTAGCTGAGAATCATTAAGTGTGCATAACTACCATCTACAAGAGCTTTAAAGAGATCAAGCTAATCAAAGAGGAAGAACTTTGCTTCAAACTGCAAGAGCTCAACTACTGATCATTCAAAGCCAATTCAACAAGTTCTTTTCTGCGCCAAACTGCTTTTACACAACTGTAAAGTGTAGTTTTCTTATTGTTTCTTTTGTATGTGTTGAACTTGATTTAGTTTGAGGAACTAAGATCAAGTGTAAGCAAAGTAGTGTGTGATTGGAGTGTGACTCATCACCTACTTGTGCTGTGTTTTGTTGATGCCCCCTAGAGCTGGAATCTAGAAGAGAGCAGTGGCTCTAATTGTATTGAGAGAATACAATAGTGGAACCCAAGTCACAAGGAGTGTGAGCTTGGAAGAGTGGAGTAGGGAGGTTGTCCGAACCACTATAAAAATCCCGTGTGTTTGATTTATACTTCTGCCATTTACATTACATTGCTTTCCATTTCGTTTCTTCATTAAGGGGACTGGATTAATCCGGGGTTAAGTTTTTTGTTTAAGATATAAATTTTTTAAATACCCAATTCACCCCTCCCCTCTTGGGTTTTGCCATCAACTCGGGACCAACAATATATATGATATCTAAATAATATTTCTTTTAGTAAGTTCAAATTTGATCTAAGGGACAGCCGCATTAGATCATTGACTTAAATCATCGAAGATAAAGAATGAATTTTTTGGCGGCAAGAATGGATTGAATAGACGTGGAATTTACGTGAAAAAGATTTATGGAGCATTTGATCATCCAAAAACAATGGAGCTAATAAGGCTAAAGTTCTAGTATTCAGTTATTTTTGTAGATTGGATTAAAGATACATGACTATGTGACTTTCTTTACTATGGAACCCCATCTAAGGAGAAATTCTTTGGAAAGATTAGCTGGGTTGAACCTCCTTCTAAGGAGATATTACTTTACTTTTATACATGGCTCCTAATGTCAAAGGGAGATCTGTAGTCATCTCTAAAGTCTCTGATTAGCTAAGCATAGAATTAGGCCTATCATGTACAACTAATAATGACTAAGTTTTTAGCCTCTCATAATCATTAGAGTCATAGTGTTGCTTCACTCAAAGAATGTGGAACTAATAAACTTCCTTAAGTGAAAAGCTTAGGCAATGTCAAGATGACATCATAGTGTTAGTCCAATCCTGCTAGGCTCGCTTTCATACCTGGAGTACTCTGGTCTCATCTCTAGAAGTGATTTGAGTATTGAAGCAGTAACTTTGGTCTTTTAAGAGAAATTCACCAAGTCATTTGATAATATCATGTGATGGATCACTCCCCCAGCGAAGGGGTTGATTTTTTACTCAAACCCCATCACTTATCCCCAACAAAGGCATGGTCTTCAAATCCTTTCAAAATGATGGTCCCCACATCCTTAATTGAGGAGCTACTTTGCAAGGATCTCTTTGTTTCTGTTTTAACACACGTTTTACTTTTGTATTTCTTCTAGAAATATACTACATGTTATTAATAATAATAATAATATTATTAAAAATGTAGTTCGACTATATATTATTGTTTTTTCTTTCGTGATTTATTGTTGTTTTATACTCATATAAATTCTAAACTTTGCACTCTTTAATAATATGTAAATTCGTCAATATAGATTTCTACTTAGAACTCAGCTCGAACCTGAATTTCACTGATAGAGTTAAAGTTTAGGTTTTATAATAAAGTTAGAGTTGTTATATTTTACATCTTCTTCGGTTGCTATGTTAACCCGTGGTGATGACTTTTGTTTACTTGAGTAGTAGGCATATGATACGGACAACTGAGGTTTAATAATGAATTTTGCTGACTTGGGCAACAGTTCTTTTTAGAGTTATTCTGTTCCAGAAATTTTTGAGGTAAAAAATTTGGAATTTTGTTTGATGAATCTTTTATAAATTGAAGTTCAAAACCAAAGATTGATAATAATGTTTACCATCTTGCAAATATTTGTGTAAAAATAAAATTTTAAACATCTTCTACAAAGCATATTTGACTATTTGGTAATCAGCTTCAATTAAATAGTTTAAGGATAATTTGCATATATACCCACATAGTTTGATGCAAATAGCAGATATACCCATGTAGGTTCACGAAATGCATATTACCCCCACATAGTTTCACCAAAATTGCGTATTACCCCCATGCCGTGAACTGCTATTAATATCTGCCGTTATATTTTCAAAAATGACGAAAATGCCCTCATCTTCATGGAGGGTAATATGCAATTTTTGTGAAACTATGTGGGGGGTAATATGCGTTTCATGAAACTACGTAGGTATATCTGCAATATCAGTGAAACTATGTGGGTATATATGCAAATTATCCATAGTTTAGCAAATCAAAGTAGAATTTGTTTTTCATAAAAAAAATGGAATTTTTTATGCATAAAATGGTCAGTAAATTTCTTTTTGTTTGATGATAGAATAATTTGTTGGGACTCGTTTCAAATATTAGAGAAGTAATGGGCAATTTCTCGTTATTGTTTTTTCAGTGGCGTCTGTTTCTAATATTTTCTTAGCTATTAGGTCTTCTAGGTTTTGGATGGGGAGTGATGCAATTTGGTTTCTTAACTTGTTGGATAATCTTGCTTTGTTCCTCAATGCATTCTTCAGCTTTCTTTTCAAGTCTTTATAACATTGGTTTGCAAATTGTTCTTATGTTTGGATAGAAATCACCTTTGCAACAGAGGTTTGCAAATTGTTCTTACATCTGGATAGAAATCCTTAAAATAGTTGAGGGCTCTTAAAAATCTTTGAAGTAGAATTTGAATTTTAGTTTTTTTTTCCAATCCTAATTTCTGAAAAAAAAAAATTGAAAAGAAAAACCAAACGTTGTAAACGAAAGCTTCAGATGGATTTACACCCTGCATCTACCCCATCTTATCTCAATTTCCACGAAACTGAATTGGAATTTTAGTAGATTGCTAGCTCCCTTTCATTTGTGATGGTGGATTGTTGACCTCTTTTATGTTAATAATGATCCAATAATTAATTATTTGGCACAATTAATCCACCCACACGGCTAACGTTGTCAGTCCAAGTTAAGCATCCGTAAAAGCTTTTCAAAGTTATTCATATCGCTAGTTGATTGTATCTGAATTCTGGATTCAATGGTAGTTTACTTTTGGATCCTAAGTTCTATATATATTTGGTGAGGTAGGTCGGATCAATAGTGTCTTTTAAATTTACCCACTAACTCAACAACCTCATAATATCCTTTATAAAAAAAAAACTTATAATAATACTCAAATCAGTTTATTGCTACTACTTCAGGATTTTAAGTGTTACTATTGGACAACTAGGCAAAAGAAAATACAGGCCTAATTAGAGGACATAAAGCCACGTGCATCCATACTCCAAAACTAATAAAAGAAGCGTTTATCAATGTTTACTCATAAATACATGTTCTTGACCACATCCAATTTCCTAAAATGTTGCTTGCTAGGATGTTAAAGAGGGAGGCAAAACACTTACTCCTCCGTACGCATTTTGATATAATTCGAGGTCCAACTGTTAACTACCATACTATCTATATATTATTACCTTATAGTTTAATCATTCTTTCACATCTTTTCCCTCATTCACTAACCCCTCTACTATCAAATTACTTTTTTTTTATTTTTATTTTTTACTTTTTCAAAATTTTTCCAATAAATTCCTTCCCCCCCCCCCCCCAATTTGTCTTTTTTACATCTTACCAAACCGCACACTCACCAATGCAACCCCAGAATTCTGTTAACAGAGCCCATCCGAATATTTGATTTTCAATAAACTTAGTTTTATCTCATCATGATGTGTGACCCCAGAATAGAATTCCTCAAAGGTGCATTGAATACCTCGACGATCAAGGTTGAGGCTAGATGGAATGAAAATCAAGTGGTCAGACATCAAATTCATAAGATTCTTTTACTATGCCGCACAACAATGGAACAATATCAATCAACCATCCACAACACTTGCTGTACTTCAATTCATCAAAAAATGAATTAATCAATGCAACAAATAACAACAACAACAACAACAATAATAATGTGCATATGTTTCTTTGTATGGTGTGATTTCCTTTTTGTAAGCACAGTAAATATTAGAAATAATACATCATATTGAAACTTTTTACTTTATTGATGGTCTGTATATGATAGCTGATAGTCGAGAATGATTACATACAACATAATCGTTGCCTCTTTCTCTTCTTCCCCTTTGTGCATTTCTCCTTGCCGCCACCATCAACGCTCTTCCCATAAGCCTCTGTGGCCCCGCTTTCTGCTACTCCCTGAAGCCCATCCATTCGTTGCGGCATAGGTGCTGCTAACGTGCTAGAATGAGAAAGCAAATCATCAGGAGAGCTTAAGGCTTTTGCTTGAATTTTATTCAGTGTCGTACCATCTGGGTATATCTGTCTTAAATCTAATTCTTTCTTGCGGCTTTCTTCACCTGAGAGATTAGATGCATCAGCAGCCCTGTGAAGCATGCACCAACAAACAAGATGAGAAAGCTCCAAAATTGTCAGTAGCCAAGTGGTGGGTAGGAAGAAGGATGAAAAAAGAAAATTATATTTTTAGTCGAATGTGTCACGCAAATCAAGCCAGGACATAAAGACTAAAATGAATGTGTGGGCGACCAGATTGCAAGCTTCCAAGAGTATCTCAGAATAACTGAAGAACAAGTAGCATTTTATTTTTTTATAATAATAACAGAACACAGGACATGTTTAGCACCCAAATTACCTGAGATCTTGAATGGTAGAATCCACTGTGGCCTCGCCTGTAGCATCAAGGACCTGGAACTCATTACAAGTCATTTCACAATTTTCAAGCCTTGCTGACTTGAGCACTTTCCGTTGGGCAGACAATGTTTGCATTGGGAAATTGCTGCTTTTTTCACATCCACGTACAAAAGCAATGGCCTTGTCTACCACACAAAGAGCACGTGCAACCTCAGGACTAAGAAAATGAGCCTCCTCTCTACCATCATGTTTTTCAACAATTTGATGCATGGAGTGATGCGCTTGTCCATTCACTTCCAAATGCATGGCATGTTCTTCTTTATCAGACTCGATCTCATCAGTTACTGTTGTATTGCCTGCGTTTATTATTTCTAGTGCCTGTAACTCTGTCAATGAGCTAGATGATCTATCTTGTTCAAGAATTTTGGGAGTCTTAACTTCATTGTGGGAGTTTATACTTCCTCGAAGTCGTATGTACATCAGCTTTTCTTCCAAAATCTTTTTGTAGTCAGCATCACCGTGTGTTACAGAGGCAACTGTCTAGATAGATCAATAGAGAGAGAGAGAGAGAGTATCAATATGGTTTTCCACTTTCTGAGTGTAAAAAGAAAATGAAACAAAAATAATTCCCAAGATGGTTCTTAGAACAAGTTTTAGGCTAGGAATTCCAAAGTCCAGGTTCAAATTACTCATTACGTCTCTACTGCAAGTACTAGGGCTGGTTATAAATGCTGAACTGGGACCATAAAAAGGCATTGATTACCTTGACAATGACCCCATGCAATGGGTAAGCCAACGGCGCCAAAACCCCAGTAGTTTTCTTGATGGTATGTTACAGTCATAAAAATTTTGAACGGTTCAAATTCCAGGCCATCAAATAAGCCTCCTAAAACTTGGAAACCTAATACATTAATAAATAAAAAAAATAAAATTAAACTTAGTATTACATAGGTCAAGTTTGACAAGTTAATCCTGCATCAAGCTCGAGCCAACTTATTTTCAGTTCAAACCAAGTTCAAGTTGGGGACAGAATAGTTAACTTAGAACTTTCAAAAACGCAGATATGCTACTGGTCACATCGTACTTCACTACCATTCTCACTGATATCCCTTCGTTTCAAACTAAATGTTAACTAAATCTATGCTCCTTGCTTTGGAATGCTCAACAAAATTTTCTTCGTTATGATAATCAAGACAGCATTTCAACATATTCTAATAACCAAATACTCCTTTTGTCATAATAAACTAGACCTCTAATTACGAAACGTAATTTTCCTTGTAGCAAGAACCCCATGAGAGTAAAGTACACAACATATAAAAATTAATAGCATGATTTTAGATCCAAAAATATAAAGCATATCACTGCAGACTGGCCTTGTGCACAAGCTCCATATAGAAAGTGCTACAGGTGGGGAGGAGGGTTTTGTCATTTATTATATTATTGGTGGGTGTGAGGGTGGGTGGGTATGAGTGAGAGAGAGTAGAATCGAACCTTCTGAAAAAGCTTGAAACCACTCCCTATAAGCTGCCTGGAGACAAAGTTAATAAAGGTTGCAGGGACGAAATCTAGCTTCACATCAAAGTTCGCTATTGTCCTGCATAAGTACAAAAATTTCAACCTCTAGCTTTATGTAATTTCCAAATAATGTAAAGGCTGACCTTTTGTTGTGTCTGTTAAGAAATTTTGCAGATGAGCCAGGTAATTTGAAAATGTAAGCATCAGTAGGCACAACTCCTTGCTCAAGGTCTGATTGACTCTTAGATGCACAAGAGTCCAACCCAGCCTAGGTAGGAATATCTTGGGAAAAGCCTGACCCAAGGAAATATCCTCCTAATCAATGCACAATCCTACCCATTTCTCTTATGACACAACTTAATTTTCTAAATTTACTACCTTTCCATCAAACCGATCACCATATAACAAACTAAAAAACATTTCCCAAATAGTTTTTATGTTGAGCATCAGCAAGATATTGTGAAAGGCATCAGTGACAACTTTAACATTGTCCAGTCAAAGTGGTTGATTGCCTGGCTCTGACATGACATGTGACAGTCTGACCTGGATAGTGACCAATCGTTCCATGCAGAGCGCATAACCAGTAAATGGATCAATTTGTGTTCACCTACCCACTGCAGTGCTCATCTATAAGTTAGGATTGAGGAACGAATCAATACAAAGTAACATAGTATGTTTGCACCAAAGGAGATGCCTCATGCCCTATGTACACATTTTTGTCAGATGTAAGGCCTTCTGATTGAACTCCTTGAGTTGGCTAAACTCAATAATGAACTGGTAAACTATGGTGACTCACCGGAAGTAGCTTTTTGTCGAGCCCATTCTCATCAAAGCCATGCCTCCCACCATATCGATGCGCACAATGTCCCTTGCCTCTGGTATTCCATCACATGTGAACCCATGAGTGTGAACATCAACATGTTCTTTGTCTGATACCTAGGATCAAAGGGCTGGAAAGTCATTAAACCAATAATAATAATTTATTAATAAATTAAATAAAGAGAGATGGAATGTCCAAGATCAGAGAAGGACAGCGCAGGACAAAAAATATTTTATAACTAACATTGAGGTATTATGCCAAACCCTAACAAACTAAAATAAGTCCTCATGCAATGATTTAGTCTCTGTTTGAGATCTGTTGGCTGCTTCACTTTTGCGTAAGAGGAAATAGAGGAGCGCTTTTAACGGAAGCGATATTTTAAAGCTTCTGTGTTAAACACTTTCGAGCTGTATCTTTCTCTAAAGATAGCAATAAGCATATCTATAAGCTATGCCTTATCCAAGTAGGTATTCAATTAAACACATTACCGGAATGGATAAGCACAAAGGCGCCACTTAAATTCAATGCTAAATGGGTCCTTAACAGAAAATGCCATCAATGCTGGATCCTATTTCTTCATTCTTCTCCTGCTTCTCCCAGAATTTAGAAGCTTAGTTCATGATGTTGAGGGAATGGGATGAATGTCTTGGTGGGCTCAAAAGCATTAAGTTCATAGTAATCATGCATGAAGGACCATAATTCAAGTGCGGATAAAAGAACTAAAAATTACAAGCTATGGCTTTGAAATGCACGTTAACAACTAAGCTGCGATGAATTCATGTATCAGCAGCTGACATTATGATTTTGATCAAGGCTTGGTCAACGGCCAGTTCATACTAGATGCCTAACACTGAAAGTGGACATTACCAACCCAAAAAACAAAACAAAAAAGGAAACTTAATTCATTAGAAGCACGACTATACCGTGTTCATCTGCACAATAACAAGGTCATCTTCAAGACATTCCAGCTCAAAGTAATGTACAATAGCCTCTCTTGCTGAGACTGGCCATGGCACCTTCACCCTTTCTTCCAAACAGTCAGAGAAAAATCAACGTCTCAAAATGGAGCACCATATTTTACAAATAAATTCATGGTCCTAAAGTTATGCTAAGCCCAACTACAACAAAAAATGCTACTGAATGTGCCAAACTGGCATATGCAGTGATTTTTAACACTCTTCTTCTGATCCAAATCTATTGTAAGAAGATTACCTAGCTCCATGCCTGCTTTGTTATCAGATAGACACAGATCGATGTTTACAAGGACAGGTAAAATTTGTACAAAGTACAAACCATCCATTCTTTAAAAATATGTAAAATCCCACCTAAATCATCCTGGTTTTTGAGCCAGACCAACTAAATGACATGGTCAACAAAATTCATGGATCAGACTCATGTGATGCCAGATCAGTATGACATGTGCCTCAACAGAACCCAAAGGTAATAATCCAAGAAAAGAAACCTAACCTCACAAGAGAAATCTCTTCACCAATTCCGACCTGTTTCAAACATGTAGACTCGACAATCTTGAAAGGTGGGACACTAAATTGCGGCCACCTGAAAATTTAAAAATGAAATGCAAAAAGAAAGACTTGTAAGCAATTTGTAAAAAGAGAGAAAATAAGATCACAAGGATAAGGGGGAAGTCAGCTACAAAGTGAATAGTAAAAATAAATAAATAAGCCTTTTAGATGGAAAGATAGGTGAACAATCGGAAATAAGTAACGAACAGAAAGGGAATGGGAATCTAGAAAAGGTAAGGATAGGCATATCACATCCAATGAATGGAAAGGAGAAGATGGGAGGACTAATCACCGGAACAATATAAGCTAAAGATGCATTTGGATAGTAGTAAAAGAAAGTGTTACGGAGATAAGAGATGAAAACGGCAAGAAAAATCTAGAAAAAAGGCAAGGAAAAGATAGCTTGATTATAGAAAAAATATAGTAACATATAAGAAGTTAATGTTGATAGAGAATACAACGTAAAAAAAAGAAGGCTGTTAATGGTAAGTAGGAATATGTAAATATCACATTACATAAATAAAATGAGAAAAAGGTTTTCATGTAAACAATTTTCACAAGCCAAACACAAGGTGTGCTTGGATGCATTCACATCTTGAAGTAAGATGGCCAACAGTTCCCTACAACTTACAATTGCAAATTTGGAAAACCCAATTATCTCTATATTTACAAGGTAGCTAATATGGTTATATATTGTTTGCAACAGGCAGGCATAATGTCAAGGAATCAAGCAAAGTACACCAAGTTAGCATAATAGTCACTATGTACATATGACAAGCTTACACTTTGTTAGGACCCAAGCCCGTTGCCCCACTTTGGCCACTCCAGGTCGGCCCCTCCAAGCCGGATCCAAGTTACCGCCCCATAACGGCCCCAAGGCATTGTCCCTAGTTTCAGCCCAAGTAGGCATGGTTCTAGAAACTAACAAATACCAAGGTCTAGGGTTCGAGTGATGCCAACTGCAATTGGGGCAATGATCTCGAACTTGGGTGGGGCCTTAGGACAATAACTTAGGGCCTATATGGGCTGGTAACTTGGACCTGGTTTAGAGGGGTCAACCTTGATGAGGCCAGATTGGGGCACTAGAGTGAGGCAACGGGCTCTTGGGTCTTAACGAAAAGGCGCCTTTTTGTTAGGACCTAAGAGTTCGTTGCCTCACTCTAGTGCCCCATTCTGGCTACTCCAGGTAGGCCCCTCCGAGCCAAGTCCAAGTTCCCGCCCCATAACGGCCCCAAGGTATTATTCCAAGGTCTAGCCCAGGTATCAAGATCATAGCCTTTACTGCAATCGGCGTTAGGGGTGCAACTCGGGTCGGGTTATACCGGGTTTGAGTGAACCCAAACCCTAAGCCAACCGGGTTGGAGTAAACCCAAACCCAAACCCTAAGAATGCAATTCGGGTTCGGACCGGGTTCGGGTCGGGTTCGCATTGGTTTTGGTTTGGTTTCGGGTTTGAATTCGGGTTACCAATAAACTATTTTTTTCCAAATTCAGTTGTAATCTAAAAGAAAATTATTGAAATATACACACATGTGTTTATGAAGTCAAGCCTCACGCTGAATTCTACAAGATACTTTCAAAGAATTCTACAACATCATGCTAAATTCTGCAATATTCTTTGAATGAACTCTGCAAGCAATTTTTCAACACCCTATAGACACAAATAAATGACAAATTAGTTAGTTTTATGACTAGTTAGTCATTTCCATTTAATAGCTAATGGAAATGACTCAAGTATACCAAATAGAAAATGAACATATCATACCAACTTTGTAGTTGAAACTAAACATTATCGTACAAATTGCTGAAATTGAATTCAAACCGAATATTTATCATACAAATTGCTAAAGTAAAAATTGACCACTTGTCATACCAATAAACTTAAAATATGAATCAAATTTATACTACAATCTGAAATTCAAATTAACAGATTTCTCGTACTAATAGAAAGCATAATATGAAATAGATTTATCATGTCGACTCAAATTAAAATATAATCCACATAACAGTTATTCAAAGTAACTAAATCTAAATACATTAAGCATAATGGTTCAACATTCCAATCTAATTTAAGTGCAATCCAAATTTAAAATGACAATATAAACAAATCTCAAGTTTAAATAAGTTTATATCTACTTTTAAACAAATTCAAATTTCAAATGAGTTCATGTCTCCAAAGTTTCCAAAAAAACTAAAAAACTATTCGAAGACTTCCAAGTAATTTCTCCCTTGATTTTCATCTACATTTCTAATGTCAAGTTCTTCCTCCTCGATTTACATATTTGAAAATAATATGCATCAACCGAGACGAAAAAATACATGCAACTGTTAATAATAAGAAGATAATAATTATAAAAAATCATCCTAGAAATTAAGTTACCTCAAGTATGCTTTGATAATGAAGAAAGAAGTGATTTGTTTGAATTAGAGTTAGTAATGCCTAAAACATGTATATATATATACTAATATTACAAAAAAGCATGTATAATTGATGAAAAAATTATATAAACTACATCAGGTTCGGACCGGGTCGGGTTTTGGTACCGGGTTGGTGCGAACCCGGTTTTGGTTTCGGGTTTCTACGGGTCGGGTTGAAACCGGGTCTATTTTGAAAAAAATCTTAAAAATAAAACCCATTTTTGGTTTTGATATCGGGTCGGGTCGGGCGAGTTCGGACCGACCCGGGTACCAAGTTGCACCCCTAATCGGCGTCACTTGAACTCCAAACCTTAGTATTTGTTGCTTTCTAAAACCACACCTCTCACCAACTAAGCTGCGAGGGTATGAGTGATGCCAACTGCAGTTAGGGCAATGATCTCGAACTCGGGCTGGGCCTTGGGACAATACCCTGGGTTGGTAACTTGGACCCGATTCGAGGGGGCCGACCTAGAGGAGCTGACCTGGATGAGGCCAGAGTGGGGCACTAGAGTGAGGCAACGGGCTTGCGTCCTAACACGCTTCCTCTTAGTAACAATAAGCTGTGACATAAGCTGAACTACATTGTTTCTGCTCAGTAACAGGTTTTGCAAACACTGTAACATAAGTTCAACTACAGATAACTCTCACTGGAGAAAGGTTTAATGACAAGCCCAACCAATCAGGTATCCATCTTTCATTGAATGCTCTAGGACAAGTTGGAAGCATGTTAGATAAGGAGAAACTTGTTAGATGAAGTTTCACAAGCAGGACAAACATAATTTTTTAAAGCTAGATATGCAAGTAAACAATAGAAGAGGAGCCTTTCCGCACAAAAAAAAAAAAAGGAAAAAAAGAGGGGAGCCTTGATGCAATGGTAAGAGTTGTCGGCATGCAACCTGAAGATCACAGGGTCAAGTCTTGAAAACAACCTCTTACTTTACAAGGTGTGATCGCATATTACAGACCCAAAGTGTTCCGACCTTCTTTGGACCCTGTATATAACCAGAGCATAATGCATCGCGCCACTCTATGCAGGTAAGCAATAAATTCCAAAGGTAAGAATATGCAAATACATGACAAATGTCACAAACTATCCTTATGAACCATACTTTCCATGAGGATATGCGGTAAAGTCCTTACCATTTTCTGTACAAAATTGACTCCCATGATACACACAAGCCTGCATCATGATTGAATTCACATTAGAAGTCTTAGACTGAAAAATTGGGTCCAAATTAAGCAATTTTTTTCTTAAGTGAACTTGAATTTCAAGTATTTCCAACTTACAGACATCAATAGGTCCATCAACATAGCCTTCAACCAGTAATGTATGAAAAGGAGATCCTTGAGGACCTTCTCGATACATGACACGAAGTTGTTCATTGTCCTGTTTTAACTAGTGACAAAAAATCAACGTGTGATCATTGTCTAGTTTTACTGGTGACAAGAAAAAAAAATGTTTTACACATGCATATGGACATACAAATGGTTTTGTAAACAGCATATATTTAGGCACTCAACCACTTGGGTGCTGAAGCTAAGGTAATTTCAAGCAGGTAAAATGTTACATACGCCTAAGTCCGAGAGCTACCCTCCTGGCGGTTCATGCAGATGACCCAGTATAATCATTGACATTTGACCCAAAAAAAAAATATATTCAAAGTGGAAATAACATTCTGTTGAATTGAGCACAAGACAGTAAAAATAATAATAATAAACAAAGGACCTTCATTTTCACCAAAAATTAACACATGCATGCATGTTCCAGAAATTAAATGAAACTTGAAGGCAAGATCAAACCTTCCAATCACCATGTGATGTTCCATGAGTCCTAGATCCTTCTCTGCCATTCTGGGTAACACTTCTTGACAGATCAAGAAATTTCAGAATTTCTGTTGTTCGTCTTTGCACAACACCTTCAACATCTCCTACATAACATGGGAAAAAATGCAAACTATTCATGAATCCACATCACCAAAACATTTACATATAAAGACATTCACTCCCAATTACCTCTATATCTATTAAACAGATGAGATAAATTATGAGAAAAAAACTTGTTTAAAAGATACAGTATTAAAAAATTAATGAGAGTTCTATCCTACTGCTGCTTGCAATCCTTGCTAATGGTCAAGGGTTGTGTCATCAAGTTTGGAGCCAACATAAGTTCATGGCACATTTTACCTAGATAGTTTACCCTAATTAGTAGGGAAACAACAGATTGTATTAAAAGGAATCTGAAGTTGTGTCCCCAATACTGAAACAGTTCAAGAATGAAACAAAGCCATAATAGGATAGAATGCTGGTGTTGCACCAAGGGAGAAAGAGGCCAAGAGGTTCTCCAAAAGTCAGAACTGTGGATGGATACAAGGACATCCCATAATGGACATAATTTGAGAGTAATCTAAGGACACCATTCATTCAATCATTTATAGATGCAACAATCAAAATAGTCCTTCAGAAGCCAATTTGAGCTTTCCATTGGAAGTTCAGAACATAATGTGCGATACATTAAAAGTTGCCACACAAGCTTTTCAAAAAAATAAAAAATAAAAAGAAAGTTGCCACACAACTATAGAAGCTAAAGAAAATAGTAAATTAGCCCAGCCATAGAACTGAACTACCTTCAGTAGCACTTGGAGATGAAGAAAGGAGTTGCTTCCTGACAAGGCCCTTGACTGACTCACTGTCAGCAAGACGAGGAGATGCCAGAGTTCTATCCAACCTTTCCCGATGCTCCAGGATCTCCTGTTTCTCATCCATTTGCACACGTCACAGTCACTAGGAGGCAGGTTTCTTCAATAATTTATGTATTATGATGAAAATCTCCTGGAGAAAGAAACCAACATTCAATAAAAAAAAAAATTCATAAAAGTTTACACACATAGGATGCCAGCAGCAAATGAAATAAAACCTACATAATCCTTCAGTCATGCTAGGAGGGAATCCACAAATAAAGAAACGAATAATAATAATCCACCCTACATGCATAAAGAAAAATTGAGGTGAAAAATGACAGATATACCAAACACAAAACCTTTTTCATTGCAACCGTGAAAGGAAAACCACTAATTCATTATAGGAGAAGCTGAAAAACAGCTCAAAGAGCATCCACCATCTTTTTTTTCAGTTCAAATTAACAAGACAATTTTTTTGAACTGAATAAGAGCAAGCAAGCAAAAAAAAAAGAAAACCAGTTTTGCCAAAGAGCTTCATCCTCAGATCTGGATAGATTTGACACTCAAAACTCAAACAGAAAAGAAAACAAAAAAAAAAAAGAAAAAAAAAGAAAAAACAGTGATAGAAAAAAAAAGGAAAAAGAAAAGTGAGATAGAGAGGAGAAATCCAATCAACTGAGCAATAGAATTCTGCAAAAGGCTTGAGTTGGAAAGAGAAGCTGCAGTGTCTGAAAAAACAAGTGTTTGAGGAGAATCTGTCAGTCAAAGGCAAAAAACATAAATAAAATTTCTTATATTATATATTAAATTATTAATTAATAGGTTTATACTTCGATGGAAACAACACTAGTTGATTCGTTCCAGAGAAATTTGAAAAATATCCATGTCAATTTTTTTCCTCAAAATAAGAATTATTCATTTGATTTTCCCCAAAACATATGCATTTTACATTTACTTTTTTGATATTATTATTGTTGTTGTTGTTGTTGTTGTTGCCATTGTTGTCATGTGTCAATCGCCAACATCGCTGACAACAGTACGACATCCACACGTTTACTTCGATACTATTTTATATTTGTACTATTTTTCAAATAAATAGCATAATTATTTTACTGTTTTTTTTTACTTTTAATAATTATTTTTTAATTTTGAAAAGACTCTATAATAATCAATTTCTTCTTCGCTTTCTTCGTTGGCACTCATAGTCATAAATACGCGACCGGTCCATCCAACTAACCACTTTGACTGTATTTTTCTGTACCTCACTTCTTGTACGGCTCTACGGACGCGGATTCTCTTTAACGCCCTCTTTGAGTCAGATAATACCACTGTACGTTAAAAAAGAAAATCACTTCAACACATCTACATGATATGTGTTGGGTAGGGGTGCAACTTGGGTTAGTTACGTCCGGTTCAGGGTCAATCCTACCCTTACCCTATTCCCAAAAACTCATATCTTACCTTATTTTAGGTCGGGTCAATTCTAAACACACCCTACCCTATGTTTAAAGGTTGAGTCGGTTCAAGTTTCGGATTCAAATCGGTTCTTTAAAATAATCTTTTTATACTATATTTGAAATTATAATTTTATTACAAGTGTTACTTAAAAACTTAAAATTAAGATGATAGTAATATAATTTTTGAAATACATTCAGTGAATTTACTAAATAATTGATAAATTAAACAAATGTCTATATATCTAAAGAATATTAAACACATATTAGGGTTAGTTCAAAGATGTGATGGGATAAGGATGGGATGGGATATCACATTTCTCAATGCACCTTTACTATTCCTAATATACCTTTACTCATTTCCAATACATCTTTACCCATTTCCAATACATTTTCATTCCATTCCATCTCTGAATAGTCTCTTAATAATTTGGGTTGGATGCAGGTCCCCCGGACCTTAGAACCTACCTTACTCTAATTGAACAGTTTTTTTTTTATTATTATTACTTTGAACCTTCCCTACCCTATGGGTATAAAAATAAGAACCTACCCTACCCATTTTAGGGTATCCAATGGATCAACTCGTGAGTACCTTGCCTAAGTTACACCCCTAACGTTAGGGTCATGTATTTATATATGAGGCTTATTTCTATGTAATCCCTTTAAATTTTTAAATTTTGATACTCAATGGCAAATTCAATTTATTCATTATATTTAACATTATTTGTTTATTTATGAGACCAAATTTCATCCAAATCAGATATCAACAAAGGTCATATTTGCTCAAAAATAGGTACATTTATGTGTAAATTGGAAAAAATGTTTAGATCCATTCACGCACACACATATATATATATTAGAATGTAACAATACTTCATAGAATCATTTATCCATATAAAAAGGAATATTTTAGACAAGTTAAATGTTGAAAATACAAATTTAAAATTAATATTTAACATTAAATCATTTTTTACGTTGATTTTACACATTTGTAAATAGTGCCTATGCACAGTTATGCTCGACAAGTAAAAAGGTTTCCAATATACTATAAATAATATTTTTTTTGACATCATAAATGATGTTAAATGCAATAAATGAAGTAGATTTTCTATCAACCATCAAAATATATGGAAGAGATTTCATGACATTATCCCTATTTATATATTTATATATGTGTATAGATTTTATTGATATAGTTCTGTAACATAATTTATTGTATAACTGGCTTAAAAATGGATTCCACATGCACTTAAATGTATTATTACATTATACTATTATTTATCTACGTATAAACTATGACTTAGATAGTTTACGTGCTGAAAAAATAACTTTAAAATTGTTACTTACATGAATCTATTTTATTAAGCTGAATTTGTATCATTTTCAAATGGGGCTCATACACATATCTAATTTGAATGAACATTGACATGATAATAAAATAAACAATTCTAAACTACAAGGGGTGTACTATAAATTACATTACATTTGGCTCAAAACGGGCCCCGCAAAAGTATAAAGTTATAATATTTAAAATTGTTTATTTTATTAACGTAACAATTTTAATCCAAATTGGATATGTGTGTCCCATCTAAAAATGGTATAAAATCAATATAATAAAACAGTTTAATGTAAATAATAATTTTAAAGTTGTTTTTTTCAACTTATAAATGATCTAAATATAATTTATATATGGATAAATAATTGCATAAAATGTTGCTGTTTTGTATGATTTCTAGCCAGGTTGTAAAACGATTGTTACTGACTCACTATTGATTGCTATTAACAATTTATGTTTTTAAAATTTTTGATTAATGTTAAAATAATGGATTTTTACATAATATTTAGTATGGAAGACAATGATCTTATCGAAGTGAATGTCAACACACCACATCCACAAAAACAGCTACATTTGAAGCTACGTCTGCCACATTAAAAAATGATAAAGATTTTAAAGATATGTTATTGAAGTGAATGCAATCCACCTAAGAAATTTTATTGTTTGTGTTTGTATATTAAAGATGTACTACTTAAATAGGTTGCTTGGATACTAATTTGTGCCTGCTTGTCATATTTTTAATTGTTAAATAGGTTGTTTGCACATTGAGTTGTGATTGGCTTTTTATATATTTCATTCATTATTCTATGGAGAAATTTTAACAATTGAAACAGGTGGTTTGGAGATTAAATTGTGTTTGGTTGTGAAATTTTATCAATTGAAACAGGTTGTGCACAAGGTTGATGGGTTGTTTGAATATTGATTGGAAATTTTGAATAAGTGAAACATGTTGTTTACATATCAAGTGATGTTTGATTGTGAAATTTCTACCTGTTAAGCAGGTTGTTTGGGGACCGAATTTGTGTTCGTTTGTTAAATTTTCTCAATTCAAACAGGTTGTGAACATGTTTGATGGGTTGTTTGGATGCTAATTTATGAGTGGTTGTGAAATTTTAACAAGTGAAACATGTTTATTGTCATTGATTGTGAAATTTCTACATGTCAAACAGGTTGTGTCAACGTGCTATTTTACTCGAACAAGTTTTCTAGCCATTCATGTTCAACAGATTGTATAATTTATAGGTCTAGTCAACAAATATTCAACTTCAACAGGTTGCGTAATTCAACATAATGTGTACTATTGGAAGTTCAACAGATTTTTACTGTATGTTACAGGTCTTGGAAATATTCTGAAATCAGAAGGGAGATTTTCTAGGCCAACATTGTCAATAATATTTCTTCCTTGAGGCTTTGAGGTATTCCTTAGTCTCAATTTTATATTATTTATTGATGTTTATATAATTTATTAATATCTCTGTTTTAGTAGGAAATTCTTTTCATAATCTCACTTAACTGTTCCTACTTTAAATAATATATTGTTTCAATAATTTGATCAATTTATTAACCTGATTTCCATTCACAATGGAACTGAGTTTTATAGGTTAATTTTACTGTTGGGTTGAGGTTTTATAAATAGCGTTAGGGTTAAGAAGACCCAACCAAATCAACCCGACCAATTTACACCTGGGGTACAGAATCTTTCAAAGAAAAAGACACAAAGCACATTTGTGTAATCAATTCTTGCAGAGTTCTTTTGCATTCATCCACCTTTTTAGGGCCTTTTTGGCCCTGCTGCAGAAAACACTACCAGATTACATGTTTAATATTGAGCTTCTTGCAACAGTACTTCATAAGGCTTTTACTACAATAATATCTTGAAAAAGCTAGAAGCAAGGTTGAATATTCCTGTGTAGACAGAGGGAACCCTTGCTTCTCGGCGAAGCAGGCATGTAACACAAACTTCCTCCTTGCTTCTCGTGGTTTTAGGTCTTAGGATCCAGACCAATACTTGCAGACTAGCCCATGCCAGGCTTTCAGGCAGCACAGGAGTGACAAACTAGCCCATGTCTACAGGCCATGAATAGCCAGCCTAGAATGGAACTAGGGGGCCATCCCAGATCTGACCAAATGCTGCCAGGCCCATACCTTCAAGCACATCCTAATAATAATATTTGATGTTTCTTCGTGAATTTTTAATTTGCTAATCGATTATTTCAAATTATAAGGTGCTTTGTAATAATCCAATCTGTGAAAAAAAAATTTAAAAATTTGGATGATTGAGTTATAACCTAGTGCTTATGGTACACATGATCCTTTTTTCTTCGTAAATCTCAATCACATCAAACCAAGGAACATTTATTATATTCTGGATTACCTTCTATGGAACTGGCTAGTGAATTCTTAGGTAGCTGAAATTAAATGAAACTGTTAGATTTGACTTTGATTTTGCCATTATAGCGGACCAAATCTAGAAGTTCCACTTGGTGATGCCGGTTATATTGAATTGGAACCCTTAGTTTCCATTTAGGTTGAATGTCTTTGTCGAAAGATTTAGTTGATGCATATTTATGACCTATCATGATAATAAATGAGTATGTTTTGCAATGTACAAAAAATGTCAAACTAAAACTTTTCAATCTAAAACTTTTTACTCTCCATAACTACCCTATTTTTTAATCATTTCTCCGCATCTTCTTATACAACTATCCTACTTTTCAACCGTTTCTATATAACTACCCATACAACTAACCTATCTATTTTAACTTTATTCTCTTTGCTTCTCATTATCACTCTTATCATATTACATCATTTTCTTTAAATTCAAAAACTTTTCATCCAAAAATTTTATCACTTCCCAAACACATCCCATATTTTTTGTCATACTCATAGCAATTAAATGTAGCCATGGTTCTGTTTTCTACATCCATGCTTGTTATGTGCATTAAATTCAGTTAACTTGGATTAGGGTCAGCAGTATGTACTCCAGAAATTCAAGTAGATAATCTAGACCATGGCTTCAGAAGGACTCCCAACACTATGAAGCATGAAACCCTCGAAGCATTCCAAAGTATCTAGCATCTTTCTTTTCTTTTTTGGCAAATACTAATAGCAAAAACTCTATCCAAACCCTCAATCAGTTCCATACAGCACCATGATCCCCTTCCAAAAAGCTCTAGAACTGTCACTTCTTCAACCCCTCAGTTCTGCTATCTACATGCTGAAATCTCACTATGTTGATGTGAAGATGAAATGGAAGGAGGATCCCTCCTATGATTCTCTCCAACAAATCCTTAAATCTGGGCATCTCAAAGCCATCATCCCTAAAAAACACCATCCTTGCCCACCCCAATGCCTGCATCCCAGTCTCAGCCATTTCCAAGCAGAAGTTCCAACTCGAAGTCCCATTCAAAGTTTCCAAGTTCCTCAGGATGTACCCATCCTTCTTCGAGGAGTTTTTGGTTGGCCCCGACAATCTGCCATGGTCCAGGCTGACGTGGGAGGCCGTTGATCTCAATAGAGAAGAGCAAGCAGTGTATTGTGATAGGCGGAGGGAGTTCGCCGACAGGGTAAGGAGGTTGATATTGATGTCGAAGGAGAAGAAGCTTCCTTTGAGAATCATTCAAGGGATGAGATGGTATTTGGGATTGCCTCACCACTTTCTTCAAGACCCAGGTAAGGAGATTGAGTTTGTTGAGATGGGCGATGAGATTCGAGGATTGAGCATTGTTGGCCCAAGGAAAGGGGTAATTTCAGTTCTACAGAGGAATGCCACGAGGAGGATGGGCTGTTCTCTGAAACCCAATTCGTCCATTGCATTTCCTATATTCCCTTCTAAAGGTCTACGACTGAAGCAGAAGATTGAGGTGTGGCTGGATGAGTTCCAGAAGCTGCCATACACTTCATCGTATGAGGATTCTTCACACTTGCGGCGATATACTGATTTTTCGGAGAAGAGAGTTGTGGGTGTCCTCCTTGAGCTGCTCAGCTTGTTCATGGATCATGCTGCAGAGAGACTAAAGTTGAAACGCCTTCAGAAGCATCTGCTGCTCCCATAGAAGTTCACAGAGGTGCTTGTTAGGCATCCTCATATTTTGTACCTCTCACTGTGAAAAGAAACCAAGGGTGATGCAGGTTGGGAGGACTTCAAAGGAGTTCCCAAAAAAAAATAATAATAATAATAATAATTCTTGCTGCGGATGGTGAGTGGCGTTAGTGTGTAATATTTCAGGATGGGATTGTAGAAATGTATAGGTAATAATAGAAAGAGCATGATAGTTTAATAGTTAAGATGTCAAATCATATTAAAAAGATGTATAGTGATGAGTGGAAAAGGTTCTTTGTTTTATTTTATTATTTTTTTGCATCTAATGAAATGGACCCAAAGTGGATGAATTCAGAAATATTGGAAAGTAGGATGTGTTTGGGAAATGATAAAACTTTTGATGAAAAGTTTTTGAAATATAAGAAAATGATGTAATATAATAAGGATAATGATGAGAAATAAAAAAAAATAAAGTTAAACTAGATAAGTTAGATATATGGGTAGTCGTGTAGAAATGATTGAAAAGTAGGCAAGTTGTATAAGAAAAAGTGAATAAATAATTAAAAAATAGGATAATTATAGAGAGTAAAAAGTTTTAAACTGAAAAGTTTTAATTTGAAAAGTTTTGTTGTTTGACAAACACCCCCACTGAACATTTGGTGACACTTCAACAGGTTCTTAACCCATGAGTATATAAATGCAAATCAGACCCCCAAGGAAAGTAACTCTGCTGAAATTTCATGTGGCCTTTTTGGGTTTGATTTCTCTCTAATTTTGGAATCTTGATTCAAAAGAAATCTGTGGTCACATTTGATTTTAACCTGTCAACCATGATTAAAGTATGCATTCAAAAGAAGAACTTTGATTCTTTTTTATTTACTTGAAATTTTGGGGAAAACTTCAAATCACTTTTCTCCCACAATTTACTAGTAGTTTCTCAATTTTCAATATTTAAGAGTCATTCTAGTGAAAATTTCTTTATTTTAACTATTGCATTTTGTTTCTTAGACTAATTGATAGCTATCATCTTTAGTTGCAGATTTTGCTCGAAAATCAACATCGATATTCTCAAGAAACTATTTGACGCCCTAGTAAGAGTTCTTCAGTTTCAAATTGGGTATGCAAATTCCAAGCTTCTTCTTGGGACAATTATGATTTTTCTAGCAGAGGGATATTTTGGTCGTTTGAGCACCTTTTAGTTTTGTTTGATGTACGGACCATAGTTGTCAAAGGCACAAAGCGCACTAAGGCACAAGGTGGTCCTAGGGCCAAGGCGCAAGGCGCACATTCAAGGCACAGACCTGATCGAAGCAAGGTGCACCTTATATAAATTTTTTCTAAAAGATAGTACTGCCTTAAACTAGTGAGTAAGAAAATAATGATAACATTCTAAGAGTCAAACAAATGCACATCTACAAGTATCAAGAACAAAAATCAATTCAATCATACCATACAAGTATACAACAATCATAAATCTCATTACAACATATTCATATAATTCAAAAGTAGATTAGATTCATAGTGCAAAAGAAATTCAAAGTTCATCATTCATATATTAACAAGTATCTATTCGACAAAAAAAAAAAAAAAAAAAAAAGAAAGAAAAAAAGACATTTTAATGGCAACAAGCAAAAATGCAAAAAAATAATCAGTGAAGGACCATAGCAGCAGCAACATTTTAACGCAACATAGATATAATTCCATTTTCAAACATTTTAATGGCAGCAACATTTTAATGAAGTTAAAACTTAAACTAACAAAATACAATTCCATTTCAATACTCAATAGGCATATAACAGCAACAGCAACATTTAATGAAGTTAAAAGTTGAAACAACAAATCCATTAACAACAGAAACGATGGCACATAGAAACACAGCAGCATAGAAACAAGTAATTAAATTAAATTAAAAAACAACATCGTAAATGCAAAATATTATCAAATAAAAAACAGCAGCATAAAAGACAATACTCAATAGTATAACCGATAGCATAAGCGTAAAAATCAAATTAAAAAAGCAGCACCAGCATCAGCCAGCAGGGACGAAAAAAGGTCGAGTGGAGCAGCAAGACAGGTCGACCGTCGACCAGAGAAGCCGAGACAGTGCGTGGAGTCTGTGGACTGGTCGAGTGGAGAAGAAGAAAAAAGGAAGGAAAAAAGGGAGAAAGAGGCTGCGGCGAAGGAGGAGCAGCAGAAGAAGAAGAAGAAGAAGAAGAAGAAGAAGAAGGGAAAAAAGGAGGGAAGAATCGACAGCAGAAGAGGAAAAAGAACCTGCAGCAGAGAAGAACGTGACCGTGAGGCTTAAGCAGATCTCATGGAGGCCTTTCTTCTCCGACAAGAAGCACAAAATTTCCGAATGGTCACCGGCAGCGTCGATTTTCCACCAGCCTCGACTTCTTTGGTTCTACCTTTCATCTTCGGCACCGCAACAGCTGTCCAACCTTCATCTTTATTTAAAAAAAAAAAAAAAAACATGGAGATGATCGAAATATACAGCACAGAGACTTCCACAAAAACCACAGGCTCTCCAAGAGACAACCATACAGAGACACGGTAGCGGAAGGCCCACCAAGCATAAGACAAAATCCCTGTTCAAAGAAATTACAATGCATGAGACAACGAGAGTGGGAATTTTCACCGCCTCCAAAAAGTTGCTTGTCTCGCTAGTTAATGCGCTGCCAGTTTCCCCTCCACAGAACGTACAAAAAGACCCTTGGGTTTAGGTAGGAAACGACCAGTCCAACCCAAAGTACAATAAGGTTGGTTGGGGTTAAACTGCAAACTCCATTTTCTCTTTCTTTTCTTTTTTTTCTTTTTTTTTGAAATTTTTATTATGAAGCTATTAATCCCGGTATATTCAACTTCCACGGGATAAAACTACCAAGAAGATTGTGTTGAGACTGCAATGGTAAGCCATTCAAGGTTTTTCTTTTATATTGAGAAGGCAATCAGTAGCAAGTTTTATAATGTATTATTATTATTATTATTATTATTATTATATATATTGTATTTTTGGTGTATGTGGGTTTTATAAACAGATTTTCATGGAATGTTCATTTTTTGCATCCTCAACCGTGTGTATGACTATTTATTTATACCTGAAACATAGTTCTTTTCTTCTGTTGAATATATATATATATATATATATATATATATATATATGGATATGATCGTGTGCAGTCGGACTGCACCGTAATTACGGTGCAGTCCGCTGTAAAATAGACCCCACACATATTAGATTGTAATGAAACTTTATACACTCATTTATCCATATATAAATCATACTTTAGACGGTTTAGATGTTGAAAAAACCACTTTAAACTTGATATTTACATTAAACTATTTTATTACGTTGATTTTGCACCATTTTAAGATGGAGACTACACACATGTTGGATTTGGATGAAAATTGGTATGGTAATAAAGTGAACAATTCTAAATACAATTGGTGGGGTGGATTTATGGGAAATGATCAGGTGGGGCCCACAGTGCATGGACTGCACGGTGCAGTCGCATGCACTGGATCATTTCCCATATATATATATATATAGGGAAATATTCTAGTGCATGCGACTGCACGGTGCAGTCCATACACTGTGAGCCCCACTTGATCATAAATAGAAAATCCACTCCACCCATTGTATTTAGAATTGTTCACTTTATTAGCATACTAATTTTCATCCAAATCCAACATGTGTGTAGTCCCCATCTTAAAATGGTGCAAAATCAACGTAATAAAATATTTTAATGTAAATATCAAGTTTAAAGTGGTTTTTTCAATATCTAAACCGTCTAAAGTATGATTTATATATGGATAAATGAGTGTATAAAGTTTCATTACAATCTAATATGTGTGGGGTCCATTTTACAGCGGATTGCACCTTAATTACGGCGCAGTCCGACTGCACAGGATCGGATCTCATATATATATATATGTATTTTCTCTCTCTCTCTTCAATGGTGCAAGCATTTTGAAATAGGTGGAGACAAGAAGGGGAAGGGGACATCTCGCTTATAGATTTGTTGTTGAGAAATGTTTTCGCCGCTTTATATGCCTTCATTTTCTATGCCAGACCATTCTACGGAGAAAGTGGTAGACAAGGAAGGCTTGGAAAAAAAAATGCTTGTTCATCAATCATTACTTTCTCCTTTTATTGGCTCTAGTTTTTTTTTTTTTTTTTTTTTTCTGTCATGTCTGTTTGATTCGAGGGGATTAGATGAATTTTGCCAAGAAAGATTCTGTGGCTAAGTAGAGCTATATTTGATATAATCCCCACACTCACGCCAGAAGAGACATTAGCTCTGCTTTTGCTATTTGTATTTCAATTAAAGGATTTCATGGTTGGGTTACTCTTGTATTTCAATTGCTTTTTTATATAATTTGACATAGATAACAAGTTTAAAGTACTATCTTAGCTATAATTTATATATGTATATGAGTCTCATCTATAAATGTATAAAATCAACATAATAAAATAATTTAATATTAAATATCAATTTAAAGTTGTGTTTTCAATGTCTAAATTATCTAAAATATAATTACTATGTGAATAAATAATTTTATAAAGTCTTATTATATTCTAATACATGAGTAAATATATCTAAACATTTTTCATAATTTACACATGAATATATATATTTTTAAGCAACTGTGACTCATCCATATACTTGATCTGAATAAAACTTGGTCTCCCAATTAAACAAGCCATGTTAAATATAATTAATGGATTAGATTTTATGTCAATCATCAAAATTTTAAAAATTGAAAGGTTTATATGAGACTGTTTCTATATAACCTGATTATATAGAAGTAAAGACCATATATATACATGTGTATATAAAAAAATAATCAAATGCATTCGGACTGCACCATAATTACGATACAGTCCATGCATTGTGTGGCCCATTTGATCATAGATGAAAAATCTACTTCAACAATTATATTTAGAATTATTCGCTTTATTAACATACCAAATTTCATCTAAATGATATAAAATGAATATGATAAAATATTCTGACATAAATATTAAGTTGAAAGTGGTATTTTTAACATCTAAACCGTTTAAAGTATTACTTTTATATGAATAAATGATTGTATAAAATTTCATTGCATTTTAATATGTGAAGGGCCTCTTTTACTGTGAACTGCATAGGATCGATTCTCATATACATATAGACATATATATATATATATACATATAAGAAATATTTAAGTACAGTGCAACTGCACAGTAACAGCGGTGCAGTTGTGCAAAAATGGGCCTCACATGATCATAAAATTATAAACTACTCTACCAATTGTATTCAGAATCATGTATTCTATTACTATACCAATTTTCATTCCAATCGGATATGTGTATGGACCTTGTCTGAAAATTGTATAAATTCAACATAATAAAATAGTTTGATGTAAATAATAATTTTAAAGTAGTTTCATTGCATTCTAATATGTGTGGGTTCCATTCTAATGTGAAATTTTTTCATACAATTATACAACTGCTAGTGCTAAATTTTCTTGCAACTCGTGTGCTAATGCTAGAGCTAGAGAGAGAAAAGAGCGAGTGAGATGCGTAGAAACGGTCGGCTTCAGATTGATCCATGTCCAGCTGTAGATATATAAGCTGCCTTAATAACTGATGCACTCAAAAAGCAGAATGCAACGGTGGGCATTTAATTAAGACAGGAAGCAAGCAGCAAGTTGCAATCAACAATTCAACACGATGTCTCATTTGACAACGACTTTCCATAAAAAAAAATGTAACTTATGAACAAACCCAACCATCCCATAATTAATGCTTTGAATGTGTTTTACACAACTAAATAATAATAAGCTATGCATTCAATTAGAATCCCAACGTCCAAATATCAATTAGCTATTTATGGAATATGCAACCGATCCATTTAATAGGTGATACCGTATTATTTATCATATATTCAATCATATAAAATTATTAATCAATTTATATTTAATCTATAAATCAAGTTTTATTATTTTCGAAAATATATATTTGTGTTTTTTTTTTTAAAATAGGAGCACACATATGTTAAATACACGGATTAATGTTTTATTAAAAAATTCAAAAAATAAACAAATGAGTTTTGCACTCGGTGCGTTAAAATTTATAAGCATCTGGATGCTTTGAAGCATGGCTCAATTAATATATTAATGGCTTTTTTCACATTAACAATGATCAAAACTCTTAAATATAAAATCGAGTCATGGCTTCTCCGTCTTAGCCTTATAAAAAGTAAGATTCTAGTTAACACACGTTATGAAAGGTGCAACTTAGGCCAATTGAGCCTAAACCTAGCCTATCGAACTCGAATTTTAAGAGCATTAGAATTTATCTTTTTACAATCCGAGTTTGAATGACCTGATTTGTAAGGGGCGCAACTTAGGCCGACTGGACATGAACTTAGCCTATCAAACTTGAATTTTAAGAGCATGGAACCAGTTTTCTTAGAATTTGAGCCCGAAGAATCTAATTTGTAAATATGATGGAGTTAGAATTCAAATAAACTCAAGGAATCCGAGCCCAATTCTCCTTTTTCGTTTAATATAAAATAGATATACATAATATCTAAATATAGTTTCTTTTGATAAGTCGGTTATAGTAAATTAGGGATTTAAGTAATCAAAATTAAAGAATGGATTGAATAGACGCAAGACTTACTTAGAAAAGAATGACCTATGAACATAAGATCATCCAAAAATCACAGGGCTGATGAGATTAAAGTTCCACTATTGAAAAATCAAATGTTGTAAAAAAAAAGATTCAAATTGATTATACCCGGCATTTACCCCATCTTATCTCAAATTCCATGAAAATGAATTGGAATTTTAGTAGGTTGCTAGCTCCCTTCCATTTGTGATGGTGGGTGGTTTTCAATAATTAATTACCTGGCACAATCAATCCACCCACATAACTAATGTTGTCAGCTTCAAGTAAAGCATCCATAAAAATCTTTTCAAAGTTATTCATACAGCAAGTTGGTTCTCTCCGGATTCTGGACTCAACGGTAGTTTAATTTTGGATCCTACATATATTTAGTGAGGCAGGTCAGATCAATTAATTCTTTTAAATTTACCTACTAACTCAACAACCTTATAATAATACTCAATCAATTTATTATTCCTAGTTTAGGATTTTTTTTTTTTTGATAAGAACCTAGTTTAGGATTTTAAGTGTTAGGATTGGATAACTAGGAGAAAGAAAATATAGGCCCAATTAGAGGCCATAGAGCCACGTATATCTATCTCCAAAACCAATAAAAGAAGCTTTCGCTCGGTTGGTCACAATGGGTGAAACAAGGTGCTAGCACTACTATGTGCGTGGGATCAAATCCCGCTACGTGAGATTTTTGACCTGTAGATTGGGAGTAGTGGTCTTCACCATTGATATTTGAGAGCTTGTTAGATGTATACATCAATCAAAAAATAAAAGAAGTGTTTATCAATATTTACTCATGAAATACATGTTCTCGACCACATCCAATTTCCTAAAAAAGTTACTTGCTTAGATGTTAAAGAGAGAGCTCCCAAATAAAATAAAATAAAAAACTTACTCCTCCCTATGGTTTTGTTATGATTCAAAGCCCAACTATTAACTATCATATTCTCTATTATTACGTCTATAGTTTAATCATTCTTTCATGTCCTTGTGTATAATTAACGTACTAGTTCTCTTTACTGTTATTCACTTTTCTTTTTGTTAAATGTGTCATGTACTCTGTACAGTTTAGTTGTGTCAGACTAAGATTGCATATGATTTTGTGTAAGTACCCATTGGAGTCCTATATTTAGGGGTATCAGTTAGGGATTAGTGAAACCTGAAGTGATATTCTGTTGGAGCGAAACCTGAAGTGATATTCTGTTGGAGCGTGAGAGAAAGGATTATAAGAGTGTTCTTGTTTGAATTGTGTGTGAAATATCTAAAAAATATATATGAAGTATTCTTATGTGCATCTCTGTAACCTGTTTATTATAATGTATTATTATTATCTCTCTCGTAGTTTTTTTCCTTTTCGGTTTGAAAAATTTTCCACATAAATCTTGATAGCTTCTTGTGTGTGATCTCATTGCTATTTTTTTTTATCTTATTTTATTTTATGTGTACTTCTGCTGTGATTCGTATCACGTCTACTAACAAGTGATATCAAAGCTATGGTTGTAGATTTATGATGCAGGGAGTGTTTTCTCTATGGATCTAGGGCTTTGAAGGCAAGATCAATTCGTTGATTTTGTGAAGACATAGTGAAAGGGGAACTTGGATCATGGGCCCACTATATGATCATTATATAATAACATTCAAACAAAATTATATGATTAAAAAAAAATGTAAAGACATGGGCTAGTCCGCCTCCAACGTTGCAAATCCAACGGCCCACATCCGCCGCAGCAGATCTAATCCCAGCCACCGAATGGGATCTAAGACGAAATCAACGGTCCACCTCTACCCCGACGAGCTCCGCCTCGAACGGCAGATCACACCCCTTGTCTCCCCAAATAATGCCTGGCTCAAGTCTTCCACTCCCTCTGCGCCGCCGGCGGGAAGCGCTGCTCGCTCGTATGCCGCCGGTGACTCTGCATGGAGAGACAGAGCCGGAATCGGCTTTTGATCGACGCCCGGGGCAAGCTGGCCTTGTCCGCCTCGGCAATCATCAGCCACTTCGACTCTGTTTCAAAGCTCGCCCTAAAATGCGACTGCCGATCAGCAGGCATCGACCATGACGCACTGGCTGTCATCTCCCTGCGCTGCCGTAGCCTTACACGCCTAAAGCAACAATCTCGCCGGCATGGCAACCCTGGCCCGCAACCGCCACAGCTTGGAGAAGCTGCCTGTCGACTCGAGCGTCTTCGACGCGAAGGGAATCAACACCGTACTTGAGCACGCGACAAGCCTCGAGGAACTCCCCATCAAGCGGCTGCACGGGTTAATGGACGAAAATGCCGCAGAGCCGGTTCCGCCTGACGCATTTACCAAGTCTTTGAAGTCCATCTGCTTGAAGGAGCCCCTCAACGGCCAGTGCTTCGCGCCTCTCGTTGTAGGAGCGAAGAAGTTGAAGGCCCTGAAGCTCTACCGCTGCTCCAGCGATTGGAACTAGTTGCTGGAGGGTGTTGCTCAACGTGGCGACATAGGGCTCGTCGAGATCCATCTCAAGAGGCTCCAGGTGAGCGGTCGCGGCAGAGACAAGGCCAGACTGATGAGTTCCGGGAAATCAGGGCGGCTCCCCCGGGTCGCGTTCGGATCAAATGCTGGGTTTCTCGGTGCGGAAGGGAATACGAAGGAGAAAGAAGATGCCTTCTTATACGGATTTGGACGGGCAGATTGAGCACCTGATAGAGTGCAAGTTCCTCCCTAAGGCGGAGGTGAAGGCGCTCTGTTTCGCGTCCTCTTCAACTCCGTCCTCATCGACGGCAGTCACAGGTGTCTTCTGCTGGAGAGATGTATTACCATATATCCACACGGGAATGATACTTCAGCAGGTTCAGATGTTGAAAATAAAATTTTAAAATTAATATTTAAGTATAAAATTTTGCTATATTTATTTTACATACTTAAAAGATGGGTGCTGCCAGCATGCGTGCCTCCAATGTATCTCATTTATAACGGCCGTAGTGATATAGTTGTCTTTCCTGAATGTAAGAGTATTTACAAGACTTCTCTCTAGAGTATAAGAGTTGTGAATGAACTTGATTCGTAATATCAGATATCATGATATGTAATACTAATAATAAAAAAAAAAATCATCAAAATAAAATAAAAAAAGATGGACATTGCCAGCATGTGACTAGCGTAGCTAATAAGAGCCCCACCTTAAGTGTGAAAAGTCTAAGCTTCAAATCTCAGCTCCAAAAGTTTATTTTTTTATTTTCCAAAACACTATCTCTATAATTACGTGGTTAGCAACATTGTTAGATTTACACCCTTGAAGCTAGGACTGGAATATGTACTTAGGTTAAGTTGTAAACATACTATCATTAATTTAAGAAATATAAAAGATGGTGTGCATGTCCGGCTTTTGTACAAGAGATCTCCAATTCTACTCTTCTTAGTCTCACGCCGTAAACTTGTAAGGGTATGATTTATCAATAGAGAAAATTTTGAATACATTAGTTGAGATGATTGATTATGTTATAAGTAAAAAAAAAGATCTCATTGTGAATTATGATTTGAGATGTAACAATAAAAAATACCTAATTAATAAGTTACTTTTTCCTTTAAAAAATAACATTTTGAAGTCAGAGATAGCGAAATTTAGAAACACAGGGGTTTCATCCAAATTAAAATTGTCCATGGGTTACATTTGCTTTAAAATATATATTTGTGTGTAAATGATGAAAATGTGTAGATTCATACACATATGTAGGGATTTGATTTCATGCACCTAGGTGTATTTAACTTATTTTTTATTTTTTTTTAAATTTTTTACAAGACCGTTAATCTAAGTGTATTTAACATGTGTATCAATTTTACCATTTTTAAAGACTTTTAGATTTTTTTGGATTTTTTAAAATTAATGTCATTTTAAAATTACTAAAAATGACACTGAATTTATAAAATCTAAAAAATATTTAAAAGTCTCCAAAAATAGTAAAAATGGTACACATGTTAAAAATACTTATATTAACGGTCTTGTAAAAAAATTCAAAAAATAGAAAAAAAAGTTAAATACACTCAGGTGCATCGAAACTAAGTGTGCCTAGGTTCATGAATTCAAATCCCCACATATGTATTACCATGTATTAACATGGGAATGATACTCTAGAAGGTTTAGATGTTGAAATTTTTTTTTTAAAAATTAATATTTAAGTATAAAATTTAACTATATATATTTTATATACTTAAAAAGTAGGTGCTATCAACATGCGCCTAACACAGCTGATATAAGTCGCGAGAAGTCTAGGCTTCGAATCTCGGCTTCGGGAGTTTATTTTTCATTTTTCATAGCAATGTTTTTATAACTTATTGGTTAACAACATTATTAGACTTACACGCCTAAAGTTGAAATGAGGACTGGAATATGTACTTAGGTTAAGTTGTAAATATACTATCATTATTTTAAGAAATTAAAAAAAAATGGTGTGCATGTCCAGCTTTGGCGTGAGAGGTCTCATGTTATACTCCTCTTTGTCTCCCGCCACAACCTATAAGGGTATGATTCATCCATGGAGAAAAATTTGAATAAATTAGTTGGGATGACTGATTCTATTGCAAGAAAAAGAAAGATCTTGGAAATTATGATTCAAGATGTAACAATAAAAAAATTAAGCTTAATTCATAAATTACATTTTTTTCCCCTTAAAAAATAACATTTGAAGTGGAGATAGCTAAAATTTAGAAGCACATGGGAGAGTGGGGGGGCCACACGGAGCATGTACCCTGACTCACCAACTCGTTTTCTTTACATATGTATCTTATCCGATCTTCCTTTCATTTCTTGGTTGGTTGCTTTGAGCAGCGGCAGTGCTATCGATCGCAGCGGATGGCTTTGCCTCTATTATCCCCATCCCCGCTGCCGTCTGTGTCTGCATCATCATCATCACCATCATTTATTAATTGTAAGCTGCTTAAAAGCAACATCATCGGCGGCGGTTTCTTGCAAAACAATGTTAATTATCCTCTACGACTTGTATTGCTGCAGAAGCAGCAGCAGCAGAAGAAGAAAGGATCATCATATTCATATGCATGCGAGTGTAGGAAGAAGGAGGAGGAGGAGGATGTGATAGATGATGAGCTTAGGCTAGACGTCGGCTCTCCCATCATCATCGTCGACGTTCCGGCGGCGGTGAAGACTGCCGATCCCATACCCCGTCTTAAGCTCAACAACGGGTTCGTCAAGCAAGGCGATGTCGGAAGGTAATTAATTCGTCCCATTTCCACACCTAATCTAACTTTTTCTTTTACATATCCCCGCCCGTGAAAAAAAAAAAGAAAAATTACAAAAAGAATTAATTAATTTGTGCAGAATTGTGGGAAGAAAACCTAAGGGTGTGTGGGCAGTTCGGCTGAGTGCAGGGACTTTCCTCATTGATGGCAAGTACTTCAAGCCCTTGGATGTTGATGAATGATAATAATTCAACAGCTCTGGCTTCATTACGATGCGGTTATTTAAGGTATATGCAAGATTATGATACTGTTCCATCCCCCCCAAAAAAAAAAACATTATGATACTGTTAACCCGGCGCAGATTTTTTTATTTTTGATTTTTTTTAAAAAAAAAATTTCATGAAAATGAGTGGCTTAAATGTATTTAATTCTAATTTCACTACACCATAATTGGACTATTGTAATGCTGGTTTTTTTTTTTGGATGAAATATTGTAGTGCTGTTAAATAGTCGCAGTTGGGATTTTTCAAAAATTCATTCGTTAGGCAAGATGGTTACAATATTATCGTGGTCTCAAAAACAAAAATCAATAAAATTCTTAATTTTATACAGTTGCAACCATTTTTGGTTACAAATTGTGATTAGAAGAAGGGAGATTTTCCTTGGCAAGTCATTCGCAACGACGCTTTCGTTGCAAGAAACATCTATTTGCAACAACTGTGGTTTCTTCCCGACACATGTTTGCAACGAATTTTTACAACAATTTTCTCGTTGCTAGATACAAATTCCTATCGTGGTATCAACTCAATATCAATTAACAGCATTACAATTTTTGCAAACCTGTTAATCAAAAAAGCAAAAAACCAAGTCAATGCCACAATTTCCTTGCAAAGACATTTCTTTTACCGTATAGTACCATAAACATGTCGTCAATACAATCAAATGTGTAAAAATGTATCATCAATCACGAATGATCTTAGTACACAAGGAACAATGTATTTGTAAGTCTTCAGACAACTATATGCCAAATGCTCTATCAATTAGATCAATAGTATGTGTCCTCTGTGATTTTGATGTGATTGCTTCTTTCTTGCAAGTGATTGATGTACCTCAATGTCCTGTTCAAAAATGGCAACAAACTATATAGGAATTCAAAACGATCAAGAAGATGAAGAAAATTCAAAAGATCAATCTCTTTTCAGTTTTGCACACATTCGACACTTTGATAAGAACCAAAATCAAATTGAAGAAATGCAACTGAACTTTATCAAACTGAAATGGATTTGTACAAATGAAATTAAACTAAGGCAGGAAGAACTCTCTCACCTCAGCGTCAAACACAAATACTCAAAAACAAACTCAGACGAATGAAATTCGACACCTGACTTATTAGGACCTTCCTCTATTTATAAACCAGCCGATGGAGTTAGAAGTGGGCTCAGATGCATAAGGTCTGAAGACCTAACATGCATCCATACCAATAGAAGTTTATTGCTCCATATTTCAAAATTTTAAACCTATTCTAAATATGGGAATATTGCCATGCACAAATTGTAACAGCTCTCAAACCATTCTGTAATCAAGCGACTGACGATTTATTTTCCCAGATAGCTCAAGTGTTTTGTTCATAACTTCAAAGTTTTACAACCTTACATCCAGACTGTAGAAAAAAACAATTCAAAGCTGGGTTACCAACAAAGATTGCCTATCTTGTAAATGGCCAAGTTTTCATAACCTTCCATCCCATATACATGGAAAGGAAAAACAATGCAAGTTGGAACATTTCATATAAACATTGTGCCTAATGGAAATGCATTTGATGCACATACTTGCATAGACAATTCCATTTGCACTCCACTAATGTACAAGCTAAGGCATTTAACGTCAACCAAAGAAGAAAAGCTAGAATCACTGAACCAAAGGGATACATCACACTAAGTTTGTTTGAGTGGGATCATTTCTCAAATCCAATCCATTCAAATTGTTCATCGTGAAAATATGAATGCACAGCAAATTTTTTCTTTTTTTAAAAACTTAGTCAAGAATCAAAGCTCCGATTTCAGTTTATGCATTCATACTGTTGCCGTACTACTATTTGGTGACTTTGAGGCCGTAACCACATCCTATTCACAATATCTTATTTCTATTCACATAGAGGACCATATCAATACAACTAACAAAGTCAACAACATTCTAAGTTGAATTTTTGAGCATAAAAGTCGAGGAAAAATATCGAACAGAGCCAATTTAATATGGGTCCCATTAAAATGAAAGTGAGATAAGTAGTCCTTTCTATCAAAGAAGTCTCAAGTTGTTTTCGGGTAGCAAGACAAAGCAGCATGCGTCGTAGATCAAATCTACTTCTGTCATCAATGGCAGCATTCAATACTAAAATGCTCCATTTTTTAAACCCATTCCATTGGCCAATTAGCTCATTTTCAACATGGGCCAAAAAATTGCCTTGCGGATCTATGTCGGGTTAATACGCAATTCGTGAAATTACGTCGGTATATCTGCAATTAGCGCCAAACTATGTGGATATATATTCAAATTACCTTTTTTTGGAAGTTAATCTAATACACAACAGGTTGAAGGAAATGCTTCCTGCACTCGAAACCCTTAGCCATTAGATAATGTGGGGGCAATCTTTGCCCTTGATGCGATAACCTTGATGCCATCATCATCTTAGGATATGATAGGAAGGAATGATCCTGTAACGAAACTATCTATTTTTTAATATACTTTTCTCAATTCCAATACACCTTTATCCATTCTTAGTGCACTTTCATCCCAAATTTCATTACATGTTCATCCCATCCAAGCTCTAAACAACCTAAATAATATATATATAAGGAATATTCAAGTGCAGTGCCACTGTACCGTAATTACGGTGCAATAGCGTTGAAATGGGTCCCATGTGATAATAAAATTAAAATTTACTCAACTAATCGTATTTAGAATAATGTATTCGATTACCATATCAATTTTCATCTCAATCAGATATGTGTATGGACCCAATATGAAAATGATACAAATTCAAAATAATAAAATAGTTTGATGTAAATAACAACTTTAAAATAATTTTTCAATATGTAAACCATTTGCTATAAAATTTATATATGGATAAATGATTGTGTAAAATTTCATTGTATTATAATATATGTGGGGCCAATTTTTGGGCAAATGTACCGCTGTTCCGGTGAAGCTGCACTAGAATATATAGAGAGAAGTAATCAAGTGCACCATAATTACAGTGCAGTGACATTGAAATGGGCCCCACATAATGATTAAATTGTAATCTACTCCACCCATTGTATTTAGAATAATGTATTCTGTTACCATATCAATTTTCATCCCAATTGGATATGCGTATGGATCCCATCTGAAAATGGTACAAATTCAACGTAATAAAATAGTTTGATATAAATAACAACTTTAAAGTAGTTTTTTCAACATCTAAACCATCTAAAGTATGATTTATATATGGATAAATGATTGTATAAAGTTTCATTACATTCTAATATGTGTGGGGCTCATTTTTTTGGCAACTGCACATTTGTTCCTATGCAGTGTCATTGCATCGTATATATAGGGAATTGTTCTGGTGCAGCGCCATTGCACCAGAACAGTGGTGCAGTTGCCTAAAAATAGGCCCCACATATATTAGAATGCAATAAAACTTTATACAATCATTTATCGATATATAAATTTTATAGCAAATGATTTACATTATTCTAAATACAATGGGTGATATAGGTTATGATTTTATCATAAGGTAGGGCCCATTTCAGCACCACTGCGCCGCACTTAAATATTTTCCATATAATATAGAGAGAGAACCATTCACGTGCAGAATTACAATGCAGTCCGTTGTAACATGGGTTCCACACATATTAAAATGTAATGAAATTTTATAAAATCATTTATCTATATATAAAGAATACTTTAGACGGTTTAGATGTTGAAAATACCACTTTAAATTTGATATTTACATTAAATCATTTTATTACATTGATTTTGTACCATTTTAAGATGGGACACATATACATGTTAGATTTGGGTAAAAATTGACATGTTAATAAAGTGAATAATTCTAAATATAATAGGTGGAGTAGATTTTTCATTCATAATCAAATGAGCCCCATAATGCACGTCCGAATGCACTTGATATATATAGAGAGAGATGTTCCGGTGCAGCGTCACTGCACCGGAACAGCGGTGCAGTTGCCCAAAAATGGGCCCTACGTGATCATGAAATTATGATCTACTCCCCCCATTGTATTTAGAATAATGTATTCTATTACCATACCAATTTTCATCCCAATTAGATATGTATATGAGCCTCATCTGAAAATGGTACAAATTCAACGTATTCAACGTAATAAAATAGTTTGATGTAAATAACAACTTTAAAGTATCTGATTGGGATGAAAATTGGTATGGTAATAGAATACATTATTCTAAATACAATGGGTGGAGTAGATCATGATTTCATGATCATGTGGGACCCATTTAAGGCTAATAGCTACGCTCTTCCATTTTGCGCTCTTTGAGCCATTTTCCCATCGTCGGAAATCATCCGTGTCCTTCAACTCAAATTCCCTCCGGCCCTTCTTCCTTTCTCTTGATTTTCATCCTCCGAATCTTTCAAGTTTTTTAAAATTTTACATATGTGTTGACACCCCACCCTCGGGGCCCAAAGACGGATAATAGGACACAAGATTCATGCCCAACCAAATTTAATGCGAAAGGAAATTCAGGCCAATTAAGCGGGTCATCCCGCACTCAGCCCACAGGAGCGAAGCTCCGCCAAGCCTCGAAGCAGGCTTTTCCAACAAAACAGGTCCGACTCACAAAGAGCGAAGCTCCTACAGGCCACCTCAACGGGCTCCACAAAGCAGCCCACCAGACGCAACAAACGGGCTTAGCCAAGCTCTAGCCCACTAAGCCTCAGAAGCAGGCTTCTCTGCAACTTTGGGCCTCCACAACGACCCATCCAAAACAATGGGCTAAGCCAAGCTCTAGCCCACCAAGCCAAGCTTATGGACCAAGTCCAACCTCTCAAGTGGCCCAAAAGCCCACGATCCCAACACAAGTCCAAGCCCATGGACCAAGTCCATGACCTCAAGGGAGCCCAAAGCCCACTCCTACATCTATAAAAGGAAGAGCACCCCCCCTCATTTAGACACTTGAAGAAAGGCATCCCAAAGGGGAGGACGGGAGTCTGCAGCAACTCCCCGGCATCCCGGTTTTCATGCTCTCCAAGCCGCAAGCTTCTCTTCCCATTTTCCCCTTTTCCATCTCTCCCGTTTTCTCAAATCTTCTTATTTTCCCCCTTTTACGCCGTGTAAACCGCCTCGGATTGGCAGATTTCTCCATATTTGCTTCAATCCGTAGGCCGGAACCCATACTCTATATTACTAGTGCCTTATTTCTTCAAATAGGGACTGATCTCCCTTTAAAGATCAGTGGCGACTCCGTTTTTCTTTATTTTTTGTGTGTTTGAGTTAACGCCCCGGCAAAGTGGGTGCACGCGGGTCCGCAGATTTCAGCATAATACGCTGCTGTTATGCTGCCGAATTTGTGACTTGACCCGTGTACGGAAAGCCCTATCTTAGCCGTTATGCTGTCAAACCCGCAAGAAAATGCCCATATGCCAACTTTCCTAAAAGATATGAAGCCTAATGCGTTTTACCCCATGTGAATGCAGGAAATCTAAGCCCACGTTTCTTTCCAACACGACCCAAATTTTCAAGGCCCGGGAAACCATTCCGAACCCACCGTAGCGCTCCCGGCGGGTGCTACAGCTTGGCGACTCCGCTGGGGACGACATTGCAAGTCTACATCACCGCAAGGGGGTCAGAATCTGAAAGATCGGAGCTTCCTCCTTGTTGAACAGTGAGTTCCAGAGGGATTTCCGTCTTCCGACAGCGAGTTTCTGAAGTTTCTGCCCAAATTACGCAGAAACCTGAAAAGTTTTTAGGTCCAGAGGCGTCCAGCTCCCAAACAGCAAAGAACTCGTGAAGAACTATCAGATACCGCCTTGTGACTGTCAAGGCACCTAAAACGAGCCAAAAGGAACACCTTCCAGCAGGAATGAGACCGGTTAACGCTAAGTAAAAATCCGGCATAAAAATCACTTCTTTTTTATAACCTGAGTGTTTTCTTGTCACGCTTTCAGAAACGCTTCAAGCGAACTGGTCTTCCTTCCAGAGACTCTTCGAGCGAACTGGTCATTCTTCCAGACATGCTTCAAGAGAACTGGTCCTTCTCCAGACACGCTTCAAGCGAACTTGTTACTTTTCCAGAGACGCCTCAGGCAAACCCGAACCCGTGGACCTCAAACATTCTCACGCGTGGAACTTAAAACACATAAAATTTGCAAAGAACGCAAAAGGACTTGAACCTCCAAGCATCCATCCAAAGGTTGATCTCCTTATTATTTGCTTACAAGTACTAATATCTTTTTATTGATTGCTCAGGTTCTTCACCATAGCTCGAAGGCAAAACCAATCAACCGTGGATCGAAGCCCCGTGGTTACCAGATCAAGAGCGGCTAGGATGGAGTCCGAGCAATCCTCACATCATGAAGATCGGGATCACCAGTTCAAGCAGTCCATCGAAGCCTACATGGCGGCAATGGACAAGAGGATGCAAAAGCTAGAGGAAGTCCTGTCAAACATGGGACAACCTCTAATAGGCGGTCAGAACACAGTTACGCCACCATTTTGTTCACAAAACCCGCATCCGGTACCCATTCAAAAGAAAAAGAAGTAAACGGAGTGTGGCGCCCCGAACCGAAGCGTCTACATAGTCATTACTCCAAGATCTTGTCGATTGGTAAACGTGAATCAGGATTGTTGCCCTGATCACGCGGCGGGTTCTTAATTGGATCTCGTCCAATTTTTCTTTTTTTCTTTTTTTTTTTCTTTCATCACATAAACATATACTCATCATCATTCATAATGGACTTATCCATAACATCATAAATCATCAACTTCTCATATTATTCATTACTTTATAATTTCATACAACCTATGTCTTTTTCATCATATCCCATTAGGGAATCTATTCATACAAAAATCTACTAACCTTTGTAGATTTCTCTTTTCCTTTAGCAACACATGTCCTTCATGTCTTGGCTTTCCCTACACATGTCTGGGGTTGGGAAAACAAAACATGAGTCGAAACTCAATAAGCAAGCATTTTTCATTTTAAATGCATTCCTCTCCATTCGATAGAAGACACTTACCAAGTGATCAACTACCAACGGAATAGGAACATTTTCGTAAACTATATTTCGAAACCTTTCATAAACCATTCATGTAAATCATTCGTAAATGCATTTCTCTCCATTCGATAGAAGACACTTAGCAAGTGATCAACTATCAATGGAATAGAAACATTTTCATAAACATTGGATGTGAAAATACTTCGTTTCCACTCCTGACATAAACCTTTGTGTGCGGGTACGCTAGCTCAGGGAATATCTCACATAACATGGTCCAATGCGCCGGCTGTCTCCAACTTGGCCTCATCAAGGGGAACCTCTCTTCCTCTTGACGCCTACATGGTTCCTACATGCATGACTTTTGATTTTTCTAGCATTATATACCTCTTACACCAGGTGGCTTGTCATTCTCATGTAGAGAATTATTTGTATCATCTCTTAAAAATATCTTTTGAAATCCATGAGTGCAAATACTTTCTTTCCATTTTTGATATAAACCTTCGTGCGTGGGTACGCTAGCCAGGGAACATCTCACATAGCATGGTCCAATACGCCGGCTGTCTCCGACTTGGCCTCATCAAGGGGAACCTCTCTTCCTCTTGACGCCTACATGGTTCCTACATGCATGACTTTTGATTTTCCCGGCATTATATACCTCTTACACCAGGTGACTTGTCATTCTTATGTAGAGAATTATTTGCACTGTTCATTTAAAACATCATTTCAAATCCATGCTTTTCTTTTCAATCTATGTATGAAAATGCAATGCATTCATTGACACATAACATTCCTTTGCCTCCACCTCTGGGGAGGACGCCGTCGGCACACAGCCCATACGACTCGGCAATAGTGAAGGGGGACCCTCTGATCCGCTTTCTACCTCCACCAAAGCCTCTTCCTTATACATCATACATGTGCACATGTCCATGAACATCACATAATATCAATATGCCGGCATGACTTTTCATAAAAACTCATAAACATTAACAATATCAAAACATTATAGGAATGATCACCCTTAAATACATTTCATAAAACACGTAAGCAAACAATTTGCAATCATTTAGAAATATTTTAAAAAGCATATAGCTTGCTTACAAATCATCATTTTCAAAAGGATTGCTTGCTTACCTCCTCAGTCTGTGTCCTCCACCATTTCCTTTCCTTTTCCTATACAAGGAAAAATGATATTTTATCTATATCATATCATGTCTTAGTGTACTTCCCACGCATGCTTTATAATTATCCATTACCTCATTTCCATAGAGGTTAATAGTATAAAGATACTTAGTCATTACTCATTTATATGAATTTTTATCCATAAATCCTTTGAAAATTTCATCCATATATCCTCATAAAATATAAAAATAAATCTCAACTTTTTCTCAAAATCACGCTGTTCACTGTTCATGGTTACTGTAGCAATTACTGTTCATTCGAGGGTACTGTTCACAGAGACGTGGTTACTGTTCATGGGTTCCAAAAATTGATATTTTTCCCAAAAATAAAAAATACCATGACATAGCTTATGCTTAGTATATCACGGAAAATTCATGAATTATGAATTTATCATCATTAACTTGGCTAAATAAATCATTTTCTCCATATACTAAAAATTAAAATAAATTCACTTAAGCATAATCCTTAATTCCAAAAATCATGAAATTAATATATCATCATTCCAACATCATATTTATCATAATCATACATCCCAAATCATCATTTATCAAATTTAGAGCATTATTTCCACATATCATACATGACTTTCCCGAATGCTCTATTTTCGCTCCAAATTTTCGATGTTTCGGCATAATTCTACTTTGGCATTATAACCTTACTTATTTTCTCATGATTAGGTATTATCTAAGCATGGTTTTACCTTACTTAACACCCAAAATTTTTTTAGGAAGAATCCCCTTACCTGAAGTAGATAATCTCTCCTCCAACTTGCCCTTTCTCTTTCTAACTTTCTCTCCTTTTCTCTCTAAGGCCAAAAACGAATTTTGGGGGTTGAAAATGCTCAATGGAGCTGGAATGGGTGTGCCTTGGTCGTTCACCATGCTCCCCCATTTATAGTGTTGCATTTTTCACATATTTGCAATTTACCCCCTTGCTCAAGGTATTTAATTCTAAATATTTTTTCCCAAATCCCATGCAATATTTTGAGCCTTGTGCAGCCACCCTAATCAGCAGCTCCTGCCCCCTAGCTAGCCCCTATTTATTTATGATTTTTTATTTATTAAAATTAATTATTTTAAAGCTAATTCATCTCAACCGTTGATTTTTGATAAGATTGATTTTGGGCCATTGGATTTGGTCCCAAAAGTCCAAGCTCCAGCAGCCATAGCAGCTTTTCATTAATTATTTATTCATTTAATTAATTAAAATTAATCCAAACTCAAATACTAATTAATGAAAAAGTAAAACTACTTTTTGATCTTCAAATGACGTTTAATCTTGACCCTTAATTCATGATTTTTGATCAATCTTGGACCACTCATCATGTTCATCATCATATTTTGGCCATCCATAAAAATTTCATCTCAATCCGATGTCCGGATTGCAAGATATGAATTTTTCTTTATTTTCTCTCAAAAATCCACTAAAATCCGAAAATACTAAATAAATCAAAAAATGGCTATTTTGTCCTTTTGTGAGAAGCTTCCTTTTTTATCTTTTTGTGATTAAGTTAATCCAAAGTGATTAACTTAACATATTCTTTAATCCCACGTTTACTATTTACGTTTTACTATTCACGTGCATTATTCATCCGAATTTCATAATTAATTATTTTAACATCTACTCCCTCATAATTTCATATTTCATGAATATATATATTTCATTAATACATTACCTAGGGTTTACAACCCTAGGGTTTTATACGTGTCTAAGATTGGGGTTTCACAATCCTCCCCCCTTTACAATAGGTTTCGTCCCGAAACCTATCATTTTCCATCACGCTTCTGCTGCGCAATTTTCATCTTATCATATTATCAATCATTGATCATCAATTATCAAATAGCATCATATAGATCTAGATATTATCTTTGCCCATCCATAAATTCATATTCTAATACCAACTTTTGTGGTATTACACCTTTCCTATCATCCATAACTTTTCTATTTCCACGCCTATTTACCAATCCTTGCTCTGATACCATCTTCTATGGTATCAAACTTATCCTTTCAATATAATTTATTTTCTCCTTCTCCCGCCTATTTACCAATCCTTGCTCTGATACCAATTTCTGTGGCGCCCCGAACCGAAGTGTTCACATAGTCCTTACTCCAAGATCTTGTCGATTGGTAAACGTGAATCAAGATTGTTGCCCTGATCACGCGGCGGGTTCTTAATTGGATCTCGTCCAATTTTTCTTTATTTCTGTGGCGCCCTGAACCGAGGCGTCACATTTGTCCTTACTCCAGGATCTTGTCGATTGGTAAGTGTGAATCAGGATTGTTGTCCTGATCACGCGGCGGGTTCTTAATTGGATCTCGTCCAAATTTTTTTTTCATTTTTTTTTCTTTCATCACATATATCATCATCATTCATAATGGACTTATCCATAACATCATAAATCATCAACTTCTCATATTATTCACAACTTCACAATTTCATACAACCTATGTCCTTTTTCATCATATCCCTTTAGGGAATCTATTCATACAAAAATCTACTAACCTTTGTAGATTCCTCTTTTCCTTTAGCAACTCATGCCCTTCATCTCTTGGCTTTCCCTACACCTGTCTGAGGTTGGGAAAATAAAACATGAGTCGAAACTCAATAAGCAAGATTTTTTCATTTTAAATGCATTCATCTCCATTCGATAGAAGACACTTACCAAGTGATCAACTACCAACAGAATAGAAACCTTTTCGTAAACCATATTTCGAAACCTTTCATAAACCATTCATATAAATCATTCGTAAATGCATTTCTCTCCATGCTTTTCTTTTCAATCCATGTATGAAAATGCAATGCATTTCATTCACACATAACATTCCTTTGCCTCCACCTCTGGGGAGGACGCCGTCGGCACACAACCCATACGCCTCGGCAATAGTGAAGGGGGACCTCTGATCCACTTTCTACCTCCACCAAAGCCTCTTCCTTATACATCATATATGTGCGCATGTCCATGAACATCACATGATCTCAATATGCCGGCATGACTTTCCATAAAAACTTATAAACATTCATCATTTCAAAACATTATAGGAATGGTCATCCTTAAACACATTTCATAAATACTTGGGAATAAAATCATATTTTCAAAAGGGTTTGCTTGCTTACAATGAAACAATAAAATTACATTTTCAAAGTTGTGCTTGCTTACCTCCTCAGTCCGTGTCCTCAACATTCTCCTTCCTTTTTCCCTATACAAGGAAAATTGATATTTTATCCATCCATTCTATGTCTTAGTTTACTTTCCATGCTTGCTTTATAACCATTCATTACCTCATTTCCATAGAGGTTAATCGTATAAAGATACTTGGTCATTACTCGTTTATGTGGATTTTTATCCATAAATTCTTTAAAAATTTCATCCATATATCCTCATAAATATACAAAAATAAATCTCAATTTTTTCCCAAAATACGCTGTTCACTGTTCATAATTACTGTTCATGTCACTGTAACAGATTACTGTTCATCACACTGTCCACGTTACTGTTCACCCGAGGTTATTGTTCACAACAACGTGGGTTACTGTTCATGGGTTCCAAAAATTGACATTTTTCCCAAAAATAAAAAATACCATGACATAGCTTATGCTTCGTATATCATGGGAAATTTCATACATTTTGAATTTATCATCATTTACTTGGTTAAATAAATCATTTTCTCCATGTACTAAAAATCAACATAAATTCACTTAAGCATAATCCTTAATTCCAAAAATCATGAAATTAATATTCCAACATTATATTTATCATAATCATACATCCCAAATCATCATTTATCAAATTTGGAGCATTATTTCCATATATCATACATGATTTTCCCGAATGCTCTATCTTCGCTCCAAATTTTCGATGTTTCGGCATAATTCTACTTTGGCATTATAACCTTACTTATTTTCTCATGCTTAGGCATTATCTAAGCATGATTTTACCCTACTTAACATCCAAAAGAAATTTGAGAAGAAGTCACTTACCCGAAGTGAAAAATATCTCCTCTTACACCAGGTGACTTGTCATTCTTATGTAGAGAATGAATCACACCGTTCATTTAAAAACATCATTTCAAATCCATGTTTTTCTTTTCAATCCATGTATGAAAATGCAATGCATTCATTTACACATAACATTCCTTTGCCTCCACCTCTGGGGAGGACGCCGTCGGCACACAGCCCATACGACTTGGCAATAGTGAAGGGGGACCCTCTGATCCGCTTTCTACCTTCACCAAAGCCTCTTCCTTATACATCATACATGTGCACATGTCCATGAACATCACATAATATCAATATGCCGGCATGAATTTTTATAAAAATTCATAAACATTCATCATTTCAAAACATTATAGGAATGACCACCCTTAAACACATTTCATAAATACTTGGGAATAAAATCACATTTTCAAAAGGATTTGCTTGCTTACAATGAAACAATAAAATCACATTTTAAAAAGCTTGCTTGCTTACCTCCTCAGTCGGTGTCCTCAACATTCTCCTTCCTTTTTTCCTATACAAGGAAAGGAATTGTTTGGGATTCTTTTCAATCCCAATGTATTTTGGAAGATAGGAAAGAGAGGAGGTTCCTCTATGATGAGTAAATAAGGAAGAAAGTAAGATGAAAGTACAGATAACCTAATTAGTCTAGCCTTAGTATTTTCACTATGCAATATGTATGTATTAAGGAAGTTTAGCAAAAGTCTCTTTCGACTTTTGAAAGATTAATGAATAGAAGATATTTTGATGCAAAGATGATTCTTTGCTATAAAATCAAATTTATTTGCACATGCATGTCATGTGTATATGAAATGAAAAGTGGTTAATACTAACCTCTTTATGAGATATGATGCTATGACTATTTGATGATTAATGATCAATGATTAATGATATGATAAGATGAAAAATATCAAAGTTACACAGTAGAAGTGTGATGGATTATTTCAAGTAAGACAGGTTCGGGACGAAACCTATTGTAAGGGGGGGAGGATTGTAAAACCCTAATCTTAGACACATATATGAAACCCTAGGATTGTAAACCCTAGATAATATGTTAATAAAATATATTTTCATGAGTATGGAAAATATGTGAGAATAAAGGTTAAAATAATTATTTATGAAATTCGGATGAATAGTGCATGTGAATAGTAAAACGTGAATAGTAAACGTGGGATTAAAGAATATATTAAGTTAATCATTTTGGATTAATTTAATCACAAAAAGACAAAAAAGGAAGCTTCCCACAAAAGGACAAAAAAGCCACTTTTTGATTTATTTAGTATTTTCGGATTTTAGTGGATTTTTGAGAGAAAATAAAGAAAAATTCATATCTTGCAATTCGGACATTGGATTGAGATGAAATTTTTTATGGATGGCCAAAATATGATGATGAACATGATGAGTGGTCCAAGATTGATCAAAAATCATGAATTAAGGGTCAAGATTAAACGTCATTTGAAGATCAAAAAGTAGCTTTACTTTTTCATTAATTCGCATTTGACTTTGGATTAATTTTAATTAATTAAATGGATCAATAATTAATGAAAAGCTGCTATGGCTGCTGGAGCTTGGACTTTTGGGGCCAAATTCAATAGCCCAAAATCAATCTTATAAAAAATCAATGGCTAGGATTAATTTAGTCTAAATTAATTAATTTTAAAAAATAAAAAAATAGACAAAAATAGGGCTGCCATAGGGGGGCTGGAGCAGGCCTAGGGTGGGCTGCACAAGGCTCCATGCACCTTTTGGAAATTAGAAAAAAATACATTTATAATTTGATACCTTGAGCAAGAGGGGGTAAATTCCAAATTCATGAAAAATCAAGCCCTATAAATAGGGGCCAAGGGGTGAACGTCCAAGGAACTCCCAAGCTTGAGCAAGAGCTCATTTTCCACCCCCAAATTCGTTTTAAGAGAGAAAGAGGAGGTTAGAAAGAGAAAGGGCAAGTTGGAGGAGATATTTTCCACTTTGGGTAAGTGACTTCTTCTCAAATTTCTTTTGGATGTTAAGTAGGGTAAAATCATGCTTAGATAATGCCTAAGAATGAGAAAATTGATATTTTTTCAATTACTGTTCCAAAAATTGATATTTTTTCCAAAAATAAAAAATACCATGGCATAGCATATGCTTAGTATATTATGGAAAATTCATGAATTATGAATTTATCATCATTAACTTGGCCAAATAAATCATTTTCTCCATATACTAAAAATTAACATAAATTCACGTAAGCATAATCCTTAATTCCAAAAATCATGAAATTAATATATCATCATTCCAACATCATATTTATCATAATCATACATCCCAAATCATCATTTATCAAATTTGGAGCATTATTTCCACATATCATACATGATTTTCCCGAATGCTCTATATTCGCTCCAAATTTTCGATGTTTCGGCATAATTCTACTTTGGCATTATAACCTTACTTATTTTCTCATGCTTAGGCATTATCTAAGCATGATTTCACCCTACTTAACATCCAAAAGAAATTTGAGAAGAAGTCGCTTACCCGAAGTGGAAAATCTCTTCTCCAACTTGCCCTTTCTCTCTCTAACCTCCTCTTTCTCTCTTAAAACGAATTTGGGGGTGGAAAATGAGCTCTTGCTCAAGCTTGGGAGTGCCTTGGACATTCACCCCTTGGCCCCTATTTATAGGGCTTGATTTTTCATGAATTTGGAATTTACCCCCTCTTGCTCAAGGTATTAAATTATAAATGTATTTTTTTCTAATTTTCAAAAGGTGCATGGAGCCTCGTGCAGCCCACCCTAGGCCTGCTCCAGCCCCCCTATGGCAGCCCTATTTTGCCTATTTTTTTATTTTTTTTAAATTAATTAATTTAGGCTAATTAAATCCTAGCCATTGATTTTTGATAAGATTGATTTTGGGCCATTGGATTTGATCCCAAAAGTCCAAGCTCCAGCAGCCATAGCAGCTTTTCATTAATTATTTATCCATTTAATTAATTAAAATTAATCCAAAGTCAAATGCTAATTAATGAAAAGGTAAAGCTACTTTTTTATCTTCAAATGACGTTTAATCTTGACCCTTAATTCATGATTTTTGATCAATCTTGGACCAATCATCATGTTCATCATCATATTTTGGCCATCCATAAAAAATTTCATCTCAATCCGGCATCCGGATTGCAAGATATGAATTTTTCTTCATTTTCTTCACAAAAATCCATAAAAATCCGAAAATACTAAATAATTCAAAAAGTTACTATTTTGTCCTTTTGTGGGAAGCTTCCTTTTTCGTCTTTTATGATTAAGTTAATCCAAAGTGATTAACTTAACATATTCCTTAATCCCACATTTACTATTCACGTGCACTATTCATCCGAATTTCATAATTAATTATTTTAACATCTACTCCCTCACAATTTCATATTTCGTGAATATATATATTTCATTAATACATTACCTAGGGTTTACAACCTTAGGGTTTTATACGTGTCTAAGATTGGGTTTTACCTAGGGTTTTGCTCCATACTTAGTCATTACTCATTTATATGGATTTTTATCCATAAATCCTTTGAAAATTTCATCCATATATCCTCATAAAATATAAACATAAATCTCAACTTTTTGTCAAAATCACGCTGTTCACTGTTCATGGTACTGTAGCAATTACTGTTCATTCGAGGATACTGTTCACAGAGACGTGGTTACTGTTCACGGGTTCCAAAAATTGATATTTTTCCCAAAAATAAAAAATACCATTGCATAGCTTATGCTTAGTATATCATGGAAAATTCATGAATTATGAATTTATCATCATTAACTTGGCCAAATAAATCATTTTCTCCATATACAAAAAATTAACATAAATTCACTTAAGCATAATCCTTAATTCCAAAAATTATGAAATTAATATATCATCATTCCAACATCATATTTATCATAATCATACATCCCAAATCATCATTTATCAAATTTAGAGCATTATTTCCACATATCATACATGATTTTCCCGAATGCTCTATCTTCGCTCCAAATTTTCGATGTTACGGCATAATTCTACTTTGGCATTATAACCTTACTTATTTTCTCATAATTAGGCATTATCTAAGCATGGTTTTACCTTACTTAACACCCAAAAGAAATTTGAGAAGAATCCCCTTACCTGAAGTAGAAAATCTCTCCTCCAACTTGCCCTTTCTCTCTCTAACTTTTTCTCCTTTTCTCTCCAAGGCCAAAAACGAATTTTGGGGGGTTGGAAATGCTCAATGGAGCTGGAATGGGTGTTCCTTGGTCGTTCACCATGCTCCCCCATTTATAGTGTTGCATTTTTCACATATTTGCAATTTACCCCCTTGCTCAAGGTATTTAATTCTAAATATTTTTTCCCAAATCCCATGCAATATTTTGAGCCTTGTGCAGCCACCCTAATCAGCAGCTCCTGCCCCCTAGCTAGCCCCTATTTATTTATGATTTTTTATTTATTAAAATTAATTATTTTAAAGCTAATTCATCTCAACCGTTGATTTTTGATAAGATTGATTTTGGGCCATTGGATTTGGTCCCAAAAGTCCAAGCTCCAGCAGCCATAGCAGATTTTCATTAATTATTTATCCATTTAATTAATTAACATTAATCCAAAGTCAAATACTAATTAATGAAAAAGTAAAGCTACTTTTTGATCTTCAAATGACGTTTAATCTTGACCCTTAATTCATGATTTTTGATCAATCTTGGACCACTCATCATGTTCATCATCATATTTTGGCTATCCATAAAAAATTTCATCTCAATCCGATGTCCGGATTGCAAGATATGAATTTTTCTTTATTTTCTCTCAAAAATCCACTAAAATCCGAAAATACTAAATAAATGAAAAAGTGACTATTTTGTCCTTTTGTGGGAAGCTTCCTTTTTTGTCTTTTTGTGATTAAGTTAATCCAAAGTGATTAACTTAACATATTCTTTAATCTCACGTTTACTATTCATGTTTTACTATTCACGTGCATTATTCATCCGAATTTCATAATTAATTATTTTAACATCTACTCCCTCATAATTTCATATTTCATGAATATATATATTTCATTAATACATTTCCTAGGGTTTACAACCCTAGGGTTTTATACGTGTCTAAGATTGGGGTTTCACAATCCCCCCCCCCTTACAATAGGTTTCGTCCCGAAACCTATCATTTTCCATCACGCTTCTGCTGCGCAATTTTCATCTTATCATATTATCAATCATTGATCATCAATCATCAAATAGCATCATATAGATCTAGATATTATCTTTGCCCATCCATAAATTCATATTCTAATACCAACTTTTGTGGTATTACACCTTTCCTATCATCCATAACTTTTCTATTTCCACGCCTATTTACCAATCCTTGCTCTGATACCATCTTCTGTGGTATCAAACTTATCCTTCCAAGGCCAAAGACGAGGCTTTGGACTACGAGATCGTCAATTTGGGAACCCCAGAACTACCCAAATGTCTTCGTATTGGAAAGAACTTATCCGCCGAAGAAAGAAACCAAATGCTCACTTTTCTCAAGCCTTGGCTAGTCAACTTTGCCTTTTCCTATGAAGACATGCCCGGACTTGACGAAAATCTCATTACTCATCAACTCCCAATAAAGGCCGGTGTCAAGCCGGTAAAGCAAAAACTTAGAAGGCTCAAACCGGAATGGATACCCAAGATAAGGGATGAAGTCATCAAGCAATATAATGCCGGATTCTTGGTAGTATCGCACTATCTATAATGGCTAGCTAATGTTGTTCTCATGCCCAAGAAGGACGGAAAAGTCCGAATGTGCATTGACTATATAGATCTCAACAAGGCTAGCCCGAAGGATGACTTCCCACTGCCTCACATCGATGCTCTAATCGACAACACGGCGGGCCATACATGGTTTTCCTTCATGGACGGATTCTCCGGGTATAACCAAATCAAAATCGCCAAAGAAGATAGAGAAAAGACATCTTTCATTACTCCTTGGGGGACATTTTGCTACAAAGTAATGCCATTTGGTTTGAAGAATGCCAGAGCTACATATCAACGCACCATGACGGCCATCGTCCATGACATGATGGGCAAAGAAATGGAGGTCTACGTGGATGACATGATAGTCAGGTCCTGCACCTTTGAAGAGCACCTAAGAGGCTTAGAAAAATTGTTCAACAGGATAGAGAAATTTCAACTAAGGCTCAACCCGCAAAAATGTGTCTTTGGAGCTCAAAAGGGGCGCTTGCTTGGATTCATCGTTAGTGAAAAATAATCGAAGTGGACCCGGCAAAAGTCAAGGCAATACTAAGCATGCCACCTCCCGCAACCGAAAAAGAGATAAGAGGATTCTTGGGCAAACTACAATACATTAGTAGGTTCATAGCCCGACTAGCATCCACTTGCGAACCAATTTTCAAGTTGCTAAGAAAAGACTCTCCCAAAGAATGGAATGAAGATTGCCAAATCGTCTTTGATAAAATCAAAACCTACTTGGTTAACCCTCCCATCTTGGTGCCGCCTAAAGCGGAGGGTCTCTTGTTGTTATACCTCTCGGTCACTCCAACGGCATTGGGGGCAGTACTAGGACAACCGGATGAATCGGGATGGAAGGAACAGGTTATATATTACTTGAGCAGAAAATATACTCCAACGGAAGTCAAATATTCGGAAATTGAAAAGGCATGTTTGTCTCTTGTATGGGCCGTGCAAAAGTTAAGGCAATACATCATGTCCCGAACCATATTGCTCATCTCCAAGATGGATCCTTTGAAGTATCTTTGTCAAAAGACTGTGTTGACAGGGAAGCTAGCTCGGTAGCAATTGCTCCTCACAGAGTTTGACATAATATATGTCACAAGAAAGGCCGTCAATGGACAAATCATAGCGGACTATCTAGCCGCACAGGCGCTTCCGGACTACCAACCACTACAAGAAGACTTTCCGGATGAGGAAATACTACTTATGGAGCAAAATGAAGAAAATGATGCTTGGACCTTATACTTTGATGGCGCATAGAATGCTTCGGGTAACGGAATAGGAGTAGTTCTTTGCTCCCCCGACCAAGCCCCAATCAAGATATCAAGAAGATTGGTTTTTCTATGCACAAACAATATCGCCGAATATGAAGCTTGCCTAGCCGGAGTACGAGAAGCCTATAAACTGGGGGCAAGGAAACTTCAAATCTATGAAGATTCGCAGTTGGTAATCAACCAAGCTAATGGAGAATGGGAAACCCGAGATGACAAGCTAAAACATTATCATACGGCGTTGTCTCACTTGGTTTGCTCATTCGAAGAAGTCACTTTCACCTATGCACCACGGGCTCGAAACCAATGGGCGGATGCATTAGCAACCTTGGCATCTATGGTTGAAGTACCATACGGGAAGGGAACTCAAGAAATTATAGTGCAAACATCTCAACAACCCGCATATTGCTTGCAAGTGACGGCCGAAGCCGAAGAAACTCAAGATGAAGAAAAGCCGTGGTATCATGACATAAAGCAATTCTTAGAGCACCAAGCATTCGATGATCACATCACTCCCACGAAAAGAAGAACCATCAAAAGACTAGCCTCTACTTACATAATACAGGGGGCAACATTGTACAAACGGTCTCACAACCAAATGCTACTACGTTGTGTTGACCGGCAAGAGGCAAAGGAAGTCATGACCCAAATCCATGATGGGGACTGCGGAGCACATATGAATGGGATCATGATGGCAAAAAAGATAATGCGCCAATGATACTATTGGATCTCAATGGAAAAAGATTGCTCGGAGCATGTGAGGAAATGCTTCAAATGCCAAGAGCACAGGAACTTGATACACTCACCCACAACAGACTTGCATTACCTATCTACCCCATGACCTTTCTCAACTTGGGGAATAGACATAATCGGGAAGATAGCTCCTAAATCCATCGGCGGGCATGAATACATATTGGTGGCAATAGAGTATTTCACTAAATGGGTTGAAGCAACTTCCTTCCCAACAATCAATGCGGCACAAGTCATACGCTTCATCAAAGGAAACATACTATCGAGGTTCGGGCTCCCGCAAGCAATCATTTGTGATAACGGAACAGTCTTCATCAGTAAGAAAGTTCAAGACTTCTTAGCCCAATACAAAATCCAACACCACAAGTCAAATCCCTACCGTCCTCAAGCTAACGGAGCCGTAGAAGCCGCAAACAAAACCTTAATCAAGATCCTTGGCAAAATGGTGGAGAACTACCGAGATTGGGCGGAAAAGTTGCCATACGCCTTGTGGGCATACCGAACCTCTATTCGGAGAGCTACGGGGTTCTCACCCTATGCCTTGACTTACGGCATGGAAGCGGTCCTACCCATTGAGGTGGAAGTCCCAACTTGGAGGATATTGAAGGAGAGCGAATTAGAAATGGAAGAATGGATGCAAACACGCCAATCCCAACTGGATCTGCTTGATGAAAAGAGAATTCAAGCTCTTCACCACACCCAAGCATATCAACGGCGAATGGCACGGGCCTATAACCGATCGGTAAGAGCTAAGAACTTCCAAGAGGGTGACTTCGTCATGAAAAGGATCTTACTTGTTCATCCTTCGGATAAAAGAGGCAAGTTTAGGCCTAATTGGGAAGGTCCGTGGGTTATAGCCAAAGTTTTATCAAACTGAGCATTAGCCATTTCAAAACCTGAAGACAACGGGAAGGCCGAAATCATAAGTTCGGACCATGTCAAGAGGTTCTATCCATAAAAGGGCTCACCATCGAAATACTAATGCAACTGCAAAACACGAGGGACATCTAGAAACCGTCTTTCTGCGTCCCTCGTGAAATCAAAGGCAAATCACAAGTGCAGAACTGCTGCTGCTGGAAACATGCTCGTAGACCTAAAAAGTTTTTAGGTCTATATATATAAAAAAATTTACAGCACTCCTATGCAGAATTCTCAATGGCCTACGACCTACAAGTGATCAAAGCATTACAAGGGACGTCAAGAACAAGAGCTTTACAAGATTCATGCCCTGCAAAAGCAACAGATCATGCAGACGCATCCTTCAAAAATGAGCCGGTATTCACACGGCTTTACAACAAAAAAAAGAAAAAGAAAAGGGCATCCAAGCTTCAGATTTTCAAAAATACAAGTTGGCCAAAAAGGAGAAAAGATGAAGAAAAGTCTTCAAGGCGTCCCACCAATAGCCTTAGCTCGAGCAAGAACGTCGCCACCCGGAGAAAAGTCTTCATCGATCCGCCTGGCTTGTTAGGTTTGAGCCGTACGGCTTTATCCTGAGGACGTAGGCCATACCCCTTTCTAGAAGATATTTTGGCAACTGCAACATAAAAGGCGATGGGTCAACACAAGGCAACAAGCAACATGACAAGCATCATGCCCCGAGCAAAATCATAGAATGTCAGTTTACACCACCATTTCAAGCTTGTAAAAGCCAAAAACAAAAATAAAAACAAAAACAAAACAAAAAAGAGAAAGAAAAAGGAAGAAAGAAAAAAAAAAGGAGGCCACGACAAAAGCCGCAACTACTCAAGCAAAGAGGAAAGATTATCACACAACCAAAAGAGGTAGCTACCCCGGGCAGACATAAACAACATGAAACAACGGAAGAACGACACACGCAAAAGAAAAAAAGGTGTCATGGCAACAACATCAAGAAACAAGTCTGCAAGGCACCTCAGCTCAAAAGACAAACGGGCAAGTGGTAGCATGAAGATGATATACACGCAATACAACAAAGGACGAAAATATGTAAGGGACCACTCTCTTCCCCTTGTTCAAGCAGTGAGTCCGCTGCAACTAATGGCGCTCAAGTCAAAGATTTAACAAAGGGTAGGTGGGGACCGCCACTTCCAAGTAATGACTCAACTAAGGGGAACGGTCTCCAAGCTACCCCCCTTAGTTTTCAGAACAATCCCGAGGCGTTCTTCCCTCATGGACAACAATGCAAATAAAAAGCAAAAGAGAAAAGCAATGAACAAAGCAGATTCAAGGGAGCAAATACATGTCTAAAGGCACCTCAGAAATATCAGCAATAGCAGAATAGCAGATCAAATGACAAATCCTCAACACAGAAGGCAAGCAGAAGATATAAAAAAAAAACAAACTAAACTTACTCACTAGAACTCCACGGCAGTAGCAGCCGACTGCACCAGGAACCAAGCCGAAAACGAAGAAGATGGCGGTAGCCGGCTTCAACTAGTAGCAACGGCGACCACAGCCTGAGCCGGCAACAGCAAGTCTCAAGCGACGCCGGGGACGACGGGCGGCTTCGGCAGCAGCTAATACAGCAGCAAGCAACCGCTGCCGGAGAAGAGAAGGAAACCGCGAAAGGGGGAAAGCACCGCCAACAACAGCAGCAGCGTCGCGAACAAACGACGCCGAAAACGAAGGAGAAGACGCCAAAGGAGAGGTGCTCCCCGTCGGCGGCAGCAAGAGGCCGCACCCGCCGGAAACAAGGAAGAAAACTCCAGCCGGACGTGGCAACGACGAAGCCAGTTGACGCCGGAGAAGAGAAATAGAGGGCGGCAGCAGGCGATCCTCGACGACCCCGGCGGCAGGAAGGAAAGTCGGCAGCCGCGAGGACGGGCGGACCCCGGTAGCAGCCGTGTCACCTACGACGGCCACGGCAACGATCGGAAGCAAAGAAGAAGCTCGGACAACAGCAATCCTAGCAACGGCAACACCAACCAATGACAGCACCTGCAGCAAAGGAGAACGGCAAGAGAAAGCGGCAGTGGCGCCGGTAAACGGCAGCGGCAGCAGACACGACCGGAAACCCAAAGTAGGAAGGGCGGCCGGTAGATGAAGTTGACGAAGGCGTACCACCCGCGGGAAGTCGACGAACGGCTTCCCGCCACACGATGGCCAGTTGAGGCGAGAGAAGAACGTCGGCGATGAGCGTCAGCGGTGGCGACAGTAGCAAGGAAGGCGTCGGCGGCAGCGGACGAGGAAGGGGACGAAAATCGGGGCCCAGGATGGAAACCCTAAGGGCTAGAAATTTGCGGAAAGCCCCCCGCGACTTTCGTGAAAATGCCAAAACTCCTAGGCCCCAAGGAAAAGGGCGGGGAGAACCCCAATCATTCGCGGAATTGCAGAAAACCACCGGAATCAAGAGGGATACAAAGCAATCCAACAAGCTCTAAGAAGATAGACAGCAGTAATCTCTTTTTGCAAGAAAGCCGCCTTCGAGACACATTTACAGAAAGACGCCGCAAGCTTACAGAAATTGCAAAAAGGACCCAATGACCTGAAAAACTACTTAAGTCAGCGGGGTGTCTGACACTTTGCCATTTACTATCAAGACGCCTCTGGCAAAGGGGGGCAACTGTTGACACCCCACCCTCGGGGCCCAAAGACGGATAATTGGACACAAGATTCAAGCCCAACCAAATTCAATGCGAAAGGAAATTCAGGCCAATTAAGCGGGTCATCCCGCACTCAGCCCACAGGAGCGAAGCTCCGCCAAGCCTCGAAACAGGCTTTTCCAACAAAACAGGTCCAACTCACAAAGAGCGAAGCTCCTACAGGCCACCTCAACGGGCTCCACAAAGCAGCCCACCAGACGCAACAAACAGGCTTAGCCAAGCTCTAGCCCACTAAGCCTCAGAAGCAGGCTTCTCTGCAACTTTGGGCCTCCACAACGGCCCATCCAAAACAATGGGCTAAGCCAAGCTTATGGACCAAGTCCAACCTCTCAAGTGGCCCAAAAGCCCACGATCCCAACACAAGACCAAGCCCATGGACCAAGTCCATGACCTCAAGGGAGCCCAAAGCCCACTCCTACATCTATAAAAGGAAGAGCACCCCCCCTCATTTAGACACTTGAAGAGAGGCATCCCAAAGGGGAGGACGGGAGTCTGCAGCAACACCCCGACATCCCGGTTTTCACGCTCTCCAAGCCGCAAGCTTCTCTTCCCATTTTCTCCTTTTCCATCTCTCCCGTTCTCTCAAATCTTCTTATTTTCCCCCTTTTACGCCGTGTAAACCGCCTCGGGTTGGCAGATTTCTCCATATTTGCTTCAATCCGTAGGCCAGAACCCATACTCTGTATTACTAGTGCCTTATTTCTTCAAATAGGGACTGATCTCCCTTTAAAGATCAGTGGCGACTCCGTTTTTCTTTATTTTTTGTGTTTGAGTTAACGCCCCGGCAAAGTGGGTGCACGTGGGTCAGCGGATTCCAGCATAATACGCTGCTGTTATGCTGCCGAATTTGTGACTTGACCCGTGTACGGAAAGCCTCGTCTTAGCCGTTATGCTGTCAAACCCGCAAGAAAATGCCCATATGCCAACTTTCCTAAAAGATATAAAGCCTAATGCGTTTTACCTCATGTGAATGCAGGAAATCTAAGCCCACGTTGCTTTCCAACACGACCCAAATTTTCAAGGCCCGGGAAACCATTCCAAACCCACCGTAGCGCTCCCGGCGGGTGCTACAATATGCCTATAAAATTTACCTAAAATTGAAGTATGTCACTTTCTATTAAGATACTTTAATAATATTTTGTAAAATGAAGAAAATATCTATTTAAATTAAGAGATATACATACAATTTTATAAGGATATTTTCATTATTTTATAGAAAATTATAATGATAACGTGATGGAAAAGACACTTGAAATTTTATGCAAACTTTATGGCCATAATTATAATTTCGGCTAATTTAAGAATAGGATGCAATTTTGATTAAATCTTATCAGCATGTTTAAAAAATTCCCTGTCAGCTTTATCCCATCTTCCTTCAACTCCCTGCGATTCTCGCATTTCTATTTGAAGCTTTCCCATTTCAATCTTTACATTTCTATTTCGGATTTTTAATATGACATCTAAATTTTATTTCAAAATTTTTAAAATTTTTTATAGATATATCTACAAAGTTTGACTAATATTATTCTGTCTTTAAATTAGCCGAAATTATAAATATGCCAACAAAATTAATATAAAATTGTAAATGTATCCCTTTCGTTAAGCTTTTATTAGAATTTTTTGTAAAATAACAATAATCCCTTTTGAGCTAATAAATACACCTACCATTTTTTTAAATGCCATAGATACATTCGCTATTTTGTTATTTTAGATATCTTTGCATGTATTATTATTTTATATTTTTATAAATAAGTTTATAACATTTGCAAAAATTGCTAGTGCATCCCTTAGCTTAACAAAAAATTATCATTATTTTATGGAAAAATTCTTGCAACATCCTAAGGGAAGAAATATGCTTGTAATTTTATGCAAATTTTATCGGCATATTTGCAATTTCTACAAACTTAAAAACATTTGCAATATTGGTCAAACCTTGCTAACATATTTGCAAAAATCTCGATTTTTTTATGGGAGCATATTTTCAAAAATTATTTTGAACCCATTTTATTTCCAACTTCATCTCATGAAAATACGATATGAATTTGTTTGCAATATATATAAACTAAGACCATTTATTTGCAAATAATTAAAAGTATAATTTCCAACATCTTAGACAATTTATGTTGCAAATACCCAAAATAAAGGTCTATTTTGAAAGCCTAATAAAGATAAGAGTGATTAGCGCTTATTGGGTGTAAATCACATCTCGTTGACTTGGATTAAGGTAAACACAACTGTGACCCACCTTGTAAAATCTTAACTCAACTTTACTTTTAATCCTATTTTTTACACTTTAACTCAACCCTATTTTACTCCTATAGAAATCAATTTGGTTCGTATAAAAATCAATTAATAAATATATAATACTTAAAAATATTTTGCTTAGTTAAATCTATTTTAAAATATAAATTTATATGAAAAATATTTTGATTAGTTAAATATATTTTAAAATATAATTTTATATAAAAGAATAAAAAATCATTCTGTTATCAAAATTTGTGACTGTATAATAATATAATTGCTAAATAATCTTATTTCAAAGTAATACTGTTTAAGTGATTCCAATATATTATGTGCTAAAACAGGTCAGGTCGACAATCATCTAACCTAAATTAACCCGCTTTTGAAATTGGATCGGTACAATTCGAGTTATAAAACTTTTTTTTTTCAGAATGTCTAATCCAACCCTACTATTATTAGGATTATAAATCAGGTTGGATTAATCGTGGTGAGTTGAGACCAACCCTATTTACACCCATAGCACTTATACAAATCAAATAATGTGATAAGAGGAAAAAAGTTTGTTCACCCCAGCAAATCTAGACAAAAGTGTCAAATAAATATTCTTCTGCCTAATATTTTGCCTTTAATTAGCATAAGGGAGGCCAAAAAAAAAATAAAATCACGTACTCTTCCTGCACAGTATACATTCCTAGATAGACAGAATCCCATAATGATTAAAATTCCAACTTCGCAAACAGAAAACTACTTTTGCCTTAGCTGGCATAGGTTGTTCCCTGCCTGGATCCAGTTCCTTCAATCCCAGCATGATTCATGACTTAGAAAAATGAGGAATCTTTCACTGGTGCTGCACCTGCATTGCACAAGTTTACGAGAACTGCCATTCGCTTCCATAAAAAAACACATAGATGGACTTCTACCAAGAAAAATGTTCAATTTGTGATTTCACTGTGTTCAATTTGTGATTTCACTTTGTCTGCACCTGCATTGCATAAAGGTTGTAACTTACAAGAACTGATGTTGGCTTCTACAAAACTAACAAAAAAAAAAAAAAAAAAACCACAGCAGCAATAAAATCCTTGCTATGCTCATGTCATTTTACACTGGATAAAAGCTAAAAATACCTCCGCCTTTTGCCACCCCATGTCTTGAGAATGACCTGCTTCACCAGTGGATGGGCTGCCTGCGGAAATGAACAAGTTTGAGGGTTTGAACCACAATCATACAATCAGAGTCAGAGGTTTGATTAAGATAACATTTGCAATCTGATAATTTGGGATGGGAATGTGATGCCACACTTGTTCAAGAGACCAACTTCAGCACTAGAGCTTCGTTAGAATGAAATGTCCACTCGTAAGAATCGAATGCACCATCATTTCACACCATAGTAACAAGTTATTGAACATGGTCTTCTCCAGCTTCCGTATTTAGCTGCTTTGGCTTGGTCAGAACCTCACAAATCTGAAGTACGTTAGGGACCTTTTGTTCATACTTGATAAAATATTTACAGAACTTTTCATTAGACATCAGAAAACTGTGTGCAACATTTTTCTCAATCAAATCCCTGGAAGCCAAGAATTGAAGAAACCTATGCCTGGGGATAATCCTTTCTTCTAAGCTAATCCTCAACATGTTGGGGTTTCTCAAAACGCAGGAAGGACTCCACCCCAATTCCTTCATCAAGTACTTGACTTGCTTTCTAATCTTCTTCTCTGACAGCTTCATTATGCCAGGTTGCTTGCGGAAAAGCGACATTACTTCGTCAGCTGACCAGCCCAAGGTCGTGTAGAGCTTGATTTTAGCATCCCATGTCTGACTGCTCAGGCTTGTGATTGCACCAATAGCATCTATAAATAAACCCGATTCTGGTTTGAACCCCATTTCTTTAACCATCTCCAACTTCTTACAAAATCTAACAGAGTTGGACCTCAGCCCTAGTGGGGTGTGCCTTAATAGCCTCGAAATTTGCCGATCCTCGACACCATAGCTCCTGAGAAGGGCGACATTGCTGGAACAAGTGCGGAGACTAAATAAGCATGACCTCCGGTACCGGATGAGAAGCTGAACTGCCGATTCATGACTCCCAAGAACGCTGCTAAGGAGATGGAGCAGAGGTTTTATATACCCATTAAGGCTACGGGTGAAAAAGTGGGGAACTGCACCCATGAGCTCCATAATATCAGGCTCCGAAATACCCTTGTCTCTTAGGAATTGGATTTTGAGGCGCAAGCCAGATTCTGAAACTCCACGGGATCTAAAGAACGTGAGGACTGCATCAGGATTCTTCGGGGAGAAGCCTCCGAAAAGTTTGATGATTCCCGGAGCGCTTTCAGGGGAGAACCCAAGCGAGGTTCGAAGGTATTCGACAGAAGGGTTTTGTGGGTTGTTTGTTCGGCAATGGCATATCTGAAGCGGGTTTGAGCGGGATTGGATTCTGACTGCGGGGATGCTGTTGAAGCGCACAGCGTTATGGTAACCAAGGCACAGAATCATTTTCCTCTCTCTCTCGATTGTTGAAAAATTTATCCAAAAACCAATAAAAGTAGATGAATAAAACGAGATCTTACAAGCCCTAAATCCCTAGTTCGCGCGAATGAATTATGACAGTGTAGAGTAGAGCAATTGGGTACCTGAGGACTAGTCCCAGCTTCTTCGCCGCTGCCGGGCTTCTTCGCACTGTCTTGGCCGTGGGTAGTAAGGATGAGAACGGTGCGAGACGCGAGGTCTCGTTTTTGTTTGGGTCATGTATTTCCGACAGCTCTTAAAACTCATTTTGAAAAGCGGGGGGTTTTTTTTTTTTTTTTCCTTTGAGTGAGTGATTCTATTAGTTCGGATTAAGTAAATATTTCACTTAATTCACCTTAAAAATACTATTTCTAATTTTTTTTTTTACTTTTTTCTTCCAAAACTTATTCATCTAATTGTATTTAACATATAAACCAACTTTTACCATTTTTGAATATATTTATCCATTTTTTTGATATTTTTAAACATCTATGTAAATGTATGTATTTAAAATACCCTTATTTTTAAAAATCTAAAAAAAATATATACATATCCAAAAATGGTAAAACTTGATTTATATATTAAATACACAAAGATAAACAAATGTATGAAGAAAAAAGCAAAAAAAATTATTTTAAATAGAATTTTTGAAGTGGGCTAAGTGAGACATTTACTTAGTCGGGCTAATAGAATCATTCATCTTTTTTTTTTTAACTTGTTGATTTATTGTTAAATATATCCACTACGTTTGATTTTAATTAAAAATATATCTACCACATTTTTAAAATTCTAACTATACCCATTACGTTTACATTTAATCCTAAAAATTCTCATTCAGTGAACTAAAGTCGTTAGAGAAGATATGAAATTACTAATATAGCCCTCACTAATGCCCTATTGCACATGAATTCTAAATTTAAAGCACCTTAATTTCATTTTCTTTTTATTAATTTCATCATTTATTATTTTACAATAAAGGTATTTGGGTACTTAAAAAAATTTAACTGACAATTATCTACTGAATGGGCATTTTTAGGATTAAATGCAAACGTAAGGAATGGACATTTTTAGGATTAAATGCAAACGTAGTAAGTATATTTGAAATTTTAGAAATGTAGTGAACATATTTAAGATTAAATATAGTGGGTATATTTGGGAATAATCTAATTTTTTTTACGTTTAGAGTAGTTAAGAAGTGATAAAACTTTTAAATAATTTTTTTTTTTTTTAATCTTTAGATGCGCATTGCAATTAGAGATTCATGCAGATTATTTACGTAGATTTAAGAGTATCTTACGGTTTCAACATTTTTGAAAGATGCTGAGGGATATCCAATTATATATCTAACTTTCTTGCTTTCAGTTTTCAAGCACGGGTCCGGAGAAACTTCGGGGCAGAGGAGATTTTCTTTGTGCAAGCCATTCAGATTTATTTTCTTTTTCTTTGTTAATTTTAGATGTTTATTTTCTTTATTTTTTTAGTCGAATTTTATTTAGAGTTATTTTTATTGCAATTTAATTCTTAGTTGTAATTTTATTTTGGACAATCTAAATAAAATTTTCTTTTCTGGATAATTCAAATTTTTATCGCTTCTCTGTGAATTCGACCAATCTCACTATTATTTTACACTATAATTAATTGTTAGTTTTAATGTGATTCGGTGTAATTTGACATTGGTGATCACGAGTTCCTAACAATACTCCTGTGGTTGTACACTAGAAAGGAGTCCAGAAGTTTTTCTCCCCCCCCCCTCTTCACTTTGGCCAAAATTTGAGAGTGGTGATCACGAGTTCCTAACGATACTCCTGTGGGTGTACACTAGGAAAGAGTCCAGAAATTTTTCTTCTCCCCCTTCACTTTGGCCAAATTTTGCTGTGCATACACACTGAAACTAAAAACCTTAATGGAGATTATGTTGACATGCGGCCGCTTCATACCTATTCGAAGCGCGATCGTAGAAATTAAGATTTATTTGTTATAAACAATTTAGATTATGAGGTTTTTATTTTTTTGTAATTATTTTTTAGGGCACAAGTTATTTGTTGTATAAGTTAGTCCAATACGCAAGTTTACTTATAGGGTAAGTTTGCAAATTACGTAAAGTTTCACTTTCTTAGTCCTTAAGTTACCTTTTCTATAAATAAGGTTATAGAGACTTTATATAAGGTTACGGAGACTTTATGTAAGATAGCTTATTTTGATAACTGATTTGAGATTCTACTTTCCCTAAAATTCTCTTCTCTTTTCAATCCCAATTCCTCTAATTCATTTATCTTTCTTCCCTCCTTTTCCCCTTTCCTCTTTCTTCTCCTCTGCTCGTCCTGCAATAACAAGTTTACAAGAAGTGCCATTCACTTCTGTAAAAAGACACATAGATGGACTTCTACCAAGAAAAATGTTCAATTTGTGATTTCACTTTGTCTACACCTGCATTGCATAAGGTTGTAACGTACAAGAACTGCTGTTGGCTTCTACAAAACTAACAAAAAAAAAAAAAAAACCGCAGCAGCAATAAAATCCATGCTATCTATGCTCATGTCATTTTACTCTTGATGAAAGCTAAAAATACCTTCGGTTTTGCCACCCCATGCCTTGAGAATGACCTATTTCACCAGTGGGTAGGCTGCCTGCGGAAATGAACAGTTTTGAGGGTTTGAACCACACTACCCGATTGGATTATTGGATCGGATAATCAGAGGCAGAGGTTTGATTAAGAAAACTTTTGCAATCTAACCATTTGTGATGGGATGCCACACTTGTTCAAGATGTCCACTCAGAAGAATCGAATGCGCCATCATTTCACAAGCAACATAGTATCAAGTTGTTGAACACCGTGGTCTTCTCCAGCTTTCTTATTTAGCTGCTTTGGTTCGGTCAGAAGAACCTTACAAATCTGAAGTATGTTAGGGTCCGTTTGTTCATACTTCATAAAAAATTTCCAGAACTTCTCAGCAGACATCAGAAAATGCATGCAGCATTTTTCTCAATCAAACCCCTGGAAGCCAAGAATTGAAGAAACCTGTGCTCAGGATAATCCTTTCTTTAAGCTCATCCTCAACATGATGGGGTGTCTCAAAATGCAGGAAGGACTCCACCCCAATTCCTTCATCAAATACTTGACTTGCTTTCTATTCTTCTCCTCGGCTAGCTTCACTATGCCAGGTAATGATTGGCAAATAAAGCATTAGATAGTCAAGATATCAAATCACATGAAAAGGCATTTAGGAAGGAGTCGGGAAGTTCACCCCCACACACACCAATATGGGAAACAATAAAGAACAGATCATACTCTTCCTATAAATTATACATTCCTAGATAAGCAAAATGTAATGGGGCAACAGCATCCCTGACTGATCAAACTTTCAATGTTGCAAACAAAAAACTACTTTTGCCTTAACCAGCGTAGGTTGTTGTTCCCTGCCTAGATCCAGTTCCTTCAATCCCATCATGACCTAGACAAATACAGTGTTTAACTGTTGCTTCACACAAGTTTACAAGAACTGCCATTTGCTTCTAGAAAAAAATTAAATGGACCTCTACCAATAGAAATGTTCAATTTGTGATTTCACTTTTGTTGCACTTGCATTGCATGAGGTTACAACTTACGAGAGCTACAGTTCACTTCTACAAGACTAACAGAAAAATGAACCAGAGCAGAAAGAAATCCTCCACAAGAATTTGAGGTCTTTACTGATCCTCCCAGCAGATAGGCTATGCTTATCTCATTTAACTCTCGATGCAAGCTAAAAATGCTTCCTCCTTTTGCCACCCCATGCCTTGAGAAGAATGGTTGACCCACCAAAACCAACATCATATAGGCTGCATGTGGAAATGAGCGGGTTGAGGGTTTGAACCATGCTAAGCAATTGGATCAGACAATCAGAGGCAGAGGCTTGATTAAAATAACATTAGCAATCTGATAATTTGAGATGGGATGCCCCACTTATTCAAGACACATGGCCACTAAGTCATAAGAATCAAATGTACCATTATATCACAAGCAAAATAGTAACAAGTTACTGAACATCATGATCTTCTCCATCTTTGATATTTTGCTGTTTTGGCTCAATCAGAGCCTCGTAAATCTGAAATATGTTAGGGACCGTTGATTCATACTTCATTAAGAACCTTTCATCAGCCATGATAAAACTCTTTGCAAGGTATTTCTCATTTTTCTTAATTAAACCCTTGGAAGCCAAGAATTGAAGAAACCTGTGCCTGGGTATAATCCTTTTCTCTAAGCTAAGCTTCACTGTGCAAGGATTTCTCAAAATGTCAGGAGGACTCCACCCAAGTTCCTTCATCAAGTACTCGACTTTCTTCCTAATCGTCTGCTCTGATAGATGCACTAAACCAGGTTGCTTACGGAAGAGTGACATTACTTCTTCAGCTGACCACCCAAAGCTTGCATAGAGCTTGATTTTAGCATCCCATGTCTGACTGCTCATGGCTGTCATTGCACGCACCGCATCTATGAATAAACCTGATTCTGGTTTGAACCCCATTTCTTTAATCATCTCCAACTTCTTATGAAACCTTTCAGGTTTCAGCCTCAGCACTCTAGGACTTTGCCTTAATAGCCTCGAAATTTGCTGATCCTCGACACCAAAGCCCCTGAGAAGGGCCACATTGCTGGAACAAGTGTCGAGATTAAATACGCATGTTCTCCGGTACCGGATGAGAAGCTGAACTGCCGATTCATGGGTCCCAAGAACGCTGCTAAGGAGATGGAGCAGAGGTTTTATATACCCATTAAGGCAACGGGTGAAAAAGTGGGGAACTCCACCCATGAGCTCTGCAATATCAGGCTCTGAAACACCCTCATCTCTTAAGAATTGGATTTTGAGGCGCAAGTCAGATTCTGAAACTCCACGGGATCCAAAGAACGTGAGGACTGCATCAGGATTCTTCGGAGAGTAGCCTCCGACAATTTTCATGATTTCCGGAGCGCTTTCGGGGGAGAACCTACGCGAGGTTTTAAGGTATTCAACAACAGGGTATTGTAGGTTTTTTATTCGGCAATGGCATATCTGAAGTGGGTTTGGGGGGGATTGGATTCTGATCGAGGGTATGCTGTTGAAGCGCACAGTGTTTTGGTAACCTAGGCACTGAATCATTTTCCTCTCTCTTTCTTCTTTGATTGTTGAAAAATTTATCTAAAAACCAATAAAAATGGATAAGTAAAACGAGATCTTACAAGCCCTAAATCCCTAATCCATGTGTATGGATTATGATAGTGTAGAGTAGAGTAATTGGGTACCTGAGAACTACTTTCAGCTTCTTCGCTGTCTTAGCCGTGGGCAGTAAGGATAAGAATGGCGCGAGACGTGAGGTTTCGTTTTGCTTTGAGTCGTGCATCTCCGACGGACCATGATGCAGTGCGCACCAAGTGCTTCGGTGCAGCCGTTCCAAAAACTCATTTTTTAATTTTTTTTTAATTTTTTTTTTCATATAACTGTTAATATAAGTGTATGTAATATGTACATCAATTTTTACCCTTTTTGGATATTTTTAAATATTTTTTTTGATTTTTTAAAATTAGTGGTATTTTTGTAATTCATAAATTATGAAGATGCTATTGATTTTAAAAAACCATAATAAAAATCCAAAATATCCAAAAATAGTAAAAATCAATACACATGTTAGATACACCTACATTAATATTTGTATAAAAAAAAATTCAAAAAAAAAAAAGTGAAACGCACCTAAGTGCATTGAGGCTGAATGCACCTAAACACATTGAAGTTAAGTGCACCTGGGTGCACTAGATCGATGCTCTATTGAAAAATGGTTTTCTTAATTTTTTAAACTTATAATTTGTATATATTAAAGGTGTCTGAAAAAAATATGGCTTTTGCATCAAAATTTTCTAGTATGAAAAATTTTAAATTGGTAAAAAAATAATGTGACACGATATGGAGTAATGATGAAGAGTAAAAAGAGTAAGACTAAAAATTAATAAGTTAATTATATGAGTAATTGTGTAGAAATAATTGAAAAGTGGGGTAGTTATATAGAAAAATATAGAGAAATAATTAAAAAATAGAATAATTGTAGATTATTAAAAATTTTGGTTTAGGAGTACTTAGTGTATCTACACATACCTTAACTATAAACTAAGTTTTGTCTCAAAAAAAAGTATAAACTAAGTTTTAATATTTTTAGATATAAGTAATTTTTTAAATTTTAAACTTGTGTATTGTGGTCATTTTAAAATTTTAAAAATATATTTATCGATATTCAAAAAATATATTTGATTTATAGATAATATATACTTAAATTGACATCAATCAAAAAAAATTACAATTTAAAAAGGATTTTTTTTTAGTTGAAAATGATCATTCCACATTTCTTTTGTTTTCGTTATTTTTTCTCTCAAAAATGTTTTAGTTTTTTTTCTCTCCATAGTAATATTTACATTTTAAGAGTAAATTTTAAGTGTATCGATAAATTTTACCATTGTCAAACTTTCAAGAATATCAAATATACTCATATATTTTACCTAAAATTTCATTTATGACTACACCTTTAAGAATTTATTAAACAGACTATTAACCCTCAATAAATTGACAAATATGACTAAGTCCTAATTATGATATTGTTACTAAAAATCCACAATTTTCAAATGAATTTTTAATATTTCTACAACTATAAAATTATATATTATTTTAATACAAATTTCAGCTTTGGATTAATCAACTAAAGTGGCATTATGATTTTAGCATATTCATCATTTCAGAAAGACTACCGATAACTTTAACAAATCTCTAGCAGCTTGGATATGAATAGAATTTTAGACAAAATATATAAGCATATTTAAAATTTCGAAAGTTTATTGGTAAAGTTTAAAAGTGCATTTGAGTTATATGAAAAGTTTTAGATGCAAAAGTTTTCGAATTGAAAGAAAATTATATAAAATAGTAGGGGTAACGATGAGGAGTAAATAAAATAAAATTAAAATAAATATGTTAGTTTTGTGAATAGTTGTATAGAAATGACCAAAAAATAGAATAGTTGTACAGTAAAATATAAAGAAACAATTTTTAAAAAAAGCATTTATGGAGACTGAAAAGTTTTAGCATGAAATTTTTTTTTTTATTGCCAGACACATAGCAAACGGAAAATTTGCTGATATATGCAAAATTTACTCTTTATAATAATTAAATTTAATTTGTAATTTGCCACATCAGTAGTTACTGAAAAAAAAACTATTAATATTAGGGTTCCACTTCCTCGGAACCTGATGATGACGTGAAAACTCTTTTGCTCGTTTCACTTATTTAACTAGGAAATTGAGTTTCCTCAAAATTGAATATTTGCACCATAATTTGATAAATTTGTAAAATTAATGTATTTTTTAATTTAATATATAAACCGTTAAGCTAAGAAATAATGTAAAATAAACACTTAATTTGCAAAGTAATTTAGTATAAGACGACTAAAATGGGCTTTCTATTTAATATTGACAGAGAGCTACATTGAAATTCGAACCCATTTTATTTAGAGTACCGATTCAATGGTAGGATTGCTGGTTGAAAAATCACCCTTGCTCCATGTAACATTGCTCCCATCATGCCTTGTCTGTCCGACAGCCTCAATTCTAGCATGCCTTTGACAAATGAAAGTAATGGTGCTGCGATGCCTTTCTTCTTGGCAGATCAATCCAAATGTAGATATCGACTGGCTTATTGCTTCTACAATCCTAACAGCCTGCAAAACATTTCTGAAAGTCCTATGTAATAATCTTAACAATCGAAGTTACTGAACTAAATTGCACAAGTAATCTAATGCAAAAGAATATGAATTATGTGTTTATCAGCTCCCCAACATCAGACAAAAAGAACCCAAAATCATTCAATGTTCAAAGTTACATTCGAAAATTATTATATAAGTTCCACCACCTCAGTCAATGTCCAGAATTGACCCAAAAATCAGACTTGCATTCTAAAATGACCCAAAAACTCAACTTACTCCGAAAGCACCTCCCAAAAATTTGAAATGACCCAAAAAATACAGTGAGAGTGGCAGCATATGTTTAGGAGAAGCACGTTGTCGTGGGACATAAATCCAAGAGCTTGGGCTCAAGGAAAATCACATTCTGCATAATAGTGTGGAACTAAGCTAAAACAACCTGGAATAAGAAACAATTAGAACCCAGCAGATTTCCAAAGAAAACATCAAACAAGCAACCATCCAATATAAGTTGCCAAGACAGAGGTAGGTATTTCCTCAACCAGCAGATAGGGATCCCACATCAGTGTCAAGAAAGCTTGGTGTGCCTACAAAAGCAAGGAAATCCTCCATGTTGAAACAAACAAAAAAAAAAAAAAAAAAAAAAAAGGTCACAACATGAGCATCTGTGGCGTTGCATGGTTCACATTCAATTGAGGGAAGCAATCACCACCAAATCACATATCCACACTCATAAGTGCACGCATGCACATACACGGGAGGCATTCCTTTCATGTAAAGACCTTCCAAAAGCACCAATTTGCAGCAAGAGACACACCCACCCCAAGCTTCTTCGTAGCAGAATCAGCATCATAAAATAGATGGTCTAGTTCTTAACAAAAATCACTCACTAATATCAGCAAAAGTGTTGCATCTGCCAAAAGTTGAAATCGTAATCACGACCATATTTTTTAAGCTGCAAAAAAAGCAGCGATTAAACAGGACGAGCTCAAACAATACTGCCACATAGTTCTTCGAGCTAGTGCGTGGCATAACTCATTTAAAATCATCTACTACGAAATTCGATTTTTAAAAAATTTTTAAAAAAAGAAAGAAAGAAAGGAAAGACCATACTGTTAAGTGTTACTTGGAAAACTTCATCCAATTTGTGAATCTGAATTCTTTGGAAGGAAATTACTATTGGTTTGAACACTAGATGGAAAAAGCATGTATTTCTACTGAATAAATCCTAGAGCATTTTCGAACATGTAAAATTCATCACATGTTAGTTGATGGCATCGTACGATTGAAGTTGAAGCATAAACGAACATTTATATAGAGTACAACCACCACCAATGAAACAAAAGCATACCACTAAACTTGAAAGTGAAAACACACACGAACACACACAAGAGGTTTCTTACCACCCCATTTTCAACCAGATAATCCATGATGGCAACATGTCTATTAGGCTATTAGCAACAGCCATATGAAGTGCTGAAAGAAGCAATTTGTAAAATAAGTTCTATGCAAAAGACAAGAATGAAATGATTCAAATACAGAAGTAAATAATATACTGATATCAAAATATACGCAAAGCAACACATGATTGATGTTGGGCAAGATAGCCTCAAAATTCGAAGGCCATAAACTTGACAAAACACAGGAGGCACACGAAATTTGCCTTGACCAATTGAGTAAATTGAATGGTAATGTAAGACAAATGCCATCATGCTTCACTCCAAGAACATTTTTGAAAATGTAAAATTCATAGAGGCAAACGATCACAATTCATGACATTGGCGGTAAAAAAAACTTAGAAAAGCTGGATGATGCAATAGATAGAAAATATGTAAACTGGACCTGAACAGAAGCAATGATCCCTTATGACCAAAATGACAAGCAGCACCTTGAGCCATGTGCCGAGCATGCTCAATCTAATAAACTACTTCCATTGAGAGGGGTTGAGGGGTGGCGAGAGAGGGAGTGAGGAGTCGAAAAGATGCAGATAGAGGCCACAAGAGGAGGAGAGAAGCTATAGAGAGCAGGAGATAACCAGGCAGAGGTGTGGGTTTCACATGTTCAATGGCTGCGGTAGCGACCTCTCCCTCTCTAGATTCACCCTCCTCTCTCTATCATGGGAGAAAATCGTTGGCTCTCCCTCCCACTGTCAATAGAGAGAATGTTCAGGTGTTCTAAAAACTCTGTGGCTTCGCACGCGGGATTTTCTTTAAACCTTTCTCTACTGAAATCGATCAGTGGACAATTTGCCTGCAGCAATGAACAGATGGATTGAATCATGCATGTGAGCATGGACTTGGGACCCTATAAACTAAGACAACTTATTTTGGTGTAATTTCCTATTTTTTGAACTTAGATTATTTAATAATTTATGTTGCAAAGGTCCAAAATAAAGAACTATTTTGCGAACCAAATCAATGTTGCCGGGGTGATTCGCTCTTATACGGAATAACATGAAAAGTGAAAATAGAAACAAATAGTTTTCTATCTAGAGGGTGTGTTTAGTACGGAGTAAAAGTTAAAAAAAAAATTTATGAGAAAAAATTTAAAAATTGAGAGAGTCATGTGATATGACAAGAGTAACGATTGGAATGTAGGTATTTAGGTATGAAAAGATGTAAAAAATAATTGGAATGTAGAGGTAATGATTGACAATCAAAGTATTAGATAGTTAAGATATCAAATCATATAAAAAGGAATATAGGAAATGATAATTACATTTTGTATTATCTTTATATTATTTTTCTCCCATTTTAAGTACAGAAAGTTGCATTTAGAAAAGGATTTTATGGGGTAGATCATATGCTTGCTCTAAGAAAGATTAATTTGATTTTGATGATTAACAAAAAAAATTAAATATCATTAAAAATAATCTAATGAATTTGTGTAAATGTGCTCAGATATTTTGTCTTCAATTATATGTATGAAAATGAAAATGTAAAATAATTTAAGTTTCAACTGCTCAAGTCCATATATAGCAAGTTCGGCAAAGTGAAATCTCGGCCTAAGTCAACTTTACTTGTGACTTGGATGAAGTTCTACAGCCAACTTTGCCTACAACTTCGGACAGTAAAGTGAAGTCTCAACTCAAGTTGACTTTACTTGTGACTTAGGTGAAATCTCAATTCGAGTTGACTTCGCTTGCGACTTTGAAGGTAAATTTTGGACAGCAAGTGGATTACGAGTTCTAGCCAAAGCGAAGCCACAACCCAAATTGACTTTACTTATCCCAAGTCGACTTCACTCATTCTAAGTCGATTCCACTTGCGACTCCACCCTATAACGGTCGAAAATTCAAATTTAGAGCATTAAACGCACGTCAACCTCCATTTCAATACCTAGATCTTTTTTTTCTCAATAAATATCATTGAAGTATGAACGTGAAAAAAGTTAAAAAATGCAAGATGAGCTTACACCTTCCAATATTCAAGATTGTTGACATCATTTAAATAAATATTGAAGCTTCAAGTGCTACTACTGCAAGTGAGCTTATAAGATCACCTTCTTCACATAATAAGGAGCTTCTGGAGTTGATTAATTACACGTTATAAAATATAAATTCTCTTTTTTCTATTTTATTTTGTGTTGTTGTTTTGGATCGGTATTAGAGACCGAATTCAAGAAAAAGCAAAACAGGAGGCTAGTTTGAATTTGTGTCACTAACGGTTTTTACTTGATTGGTTTGAGTTTGTCTCATCGACGGACTAGACTTTGTTAGTTAGAGTTGGTTTCACCAACAAGTTTATTGTATATGCTCCCTCCCCTAGAGCTAGAATCTAGAAGAGAGCAAGTGCTTTAGGTCGTATTGAATATACAATAGTAGAACCCAAGACACAACGAGTGTGTGCTTGGAAGAGTGGAGTAGGGAACGTTGCCCGAACCACTATATTGTTGTCTCTTGTGTGGTTTAATTGCTTGTATTTTATATTCTATTTGCACCATCTCATTCTATCCCTTAGCACGCTTCATCAATGGGATTAAACTTATAAGGGTTCCATTTTAATTTGCTAAAGAATTTTTCAAGAACCCAATTCACCCCCACCTCTTAGGTTTTGCCAGCAAATCAAGACCAACGGGTAATTCTTTAACACATATATTTTTTTTCATCTAAGTATTTTATAGTGGGTTATTAAAAATATCTTATGGCATTATGGAATTATTGAGGAAGAATTGTTAATTAGTTGGATGGGTAATATGACCATCTTGTTATTGGTATTGTATTGATTTTGATTGCGCACGAGAACATGGATCCGTGCGCAAGTTTTGATTCCCGATCCAGTATTTTTTTTTTTTTATCATTTCATATATTGAACGGCTAAGATTATTTAAGGGATGATCTGCTTCTTGGATTATTAAAACGGACGGCTAATAGTGCGGTCATGCTTCTCATGAATGGATCAGTGCTGGAATCACTATGCTGCTGATGTCTCATCCACCTAGTTATGAACGGCCTGGATCAGCTTGCAAGATGCATGGATCTGCTTAATGGATAACGTGCTGATCTGTTGTCATGGAAGAAAACATATGCTCAAGATAGCTGGATCTTCTTTGCTTTGAAAATTGGAATCGCTAAAAATTAGGCAATGGCTAATGGACGGCAATGATTTGGAGATGACTACACACCGCCTTTCTAATGGACAGCTCGAATTCCTGCAGGACCTTGAGCGGTCATCAATAGATTGCTGCTCAAGTTAGATGCGCATTGCAACTAGAGATTCATGCGGATTAATTACATAGATTTAAGATTATCCTCAGGCTTCAACATTTTTGAAAGGTGTTGGGGGATATCCAATTATGGGTGTGTTTGGGAATGGATAAAACTTTTGATGAAAAGTTATAGACAGTAGAAATTGTCAAATAATGTGATTGATATGAGTAATGATGAAGAATAAATAGGATAAAGTTAAAATAGATAGGTTGTTTTGTAGAAATGATTAAAAAGTAGGAAAATTGTATAGAAAAATGTGAATGACTGATTAAAAAATAGGATAGTTGTGGAGATTGAAAAGTTTTAGATTGAAAAGTTTTAACTTGACAATTTTTACTTATTAACAAACACACCTTATATATCTAACTTTCTAGCTTTCAGTTTTCAAGTACGGGTCCGAAGAAACTTCCGGGGAGAGGAGATTTTCTTCGTGCAAGCCATTCAGATTTGTTTTCTTTTTCTTTGTTAATTTTAGAATTTTATTTTCTTTATTTTTTAGTCGAATTTTATTTAGAGTTATTTTTATTGCAATTTAATTCTTAGTTGTAATTTTATTTTGGACAATTTAGTTTAATAAAATTTTCATTTCTGAATAATTCAAACTTCTATTGTTTCTCTGTGAATTCGACCCATCTCACTATTATTTTACGTTATAATTAGTTGTTAGTTTTAATGTGATTTGGCATAATTTGAGAATGGTGATCATGGGTTCCTAACGATACTCCTGTGGTTGTACACCAGGAAGGAGTCGGCCACCCACTTTGGCCAAAATTTGCAGCATACCAAAAATGCACTGATGGTAAATATGTTGTCCTTAATTTGCATATGGGAAACAATGAAGAACAGATCATACTCTTCCTATACATTATACATTCCTAGATAATAAGCAAAATGTAATTGGGCAACAGCATCCCTGACTGATCAAAATTTCAATGCTGCAAACAAAAAACTACTTTTGCCTTAACTGGCGTAGGTTGTTCCCTGCCTAGATCCAGTTCCTTCAATCCCATCATCTCCTAGAAAAATACAGAGTGTTTAACTGTTGCTGAACCTGCTCTGCACAAGTTTACAAGAACTGCCATTTGCTTCTAGAAAAAAAAATTAAATGGACCTCTACCAAGAGAAATGTTCAATTTGTGATTTCACTTTTGTTGCACATGCACTGCATGAGGTTACAAGAACCACAGTTCACTTCTACAAGACTAGCAGAAAAATAAACCAGAGCAGAAAGAAATCCTCCACAAGAATTTGAGATCTTTACTGATCCTCTCAGCAGATATGCTATGCTTATCTCATTTTACTCTCGATGCAAGCTAAAAATCCTTCCTCCTTTTGCCACCCCATGCCTTGAGAACAATGGTAGACCCTCCCAAACCAACATCATATAGGCTGCATCTGGAAATGAGCAGGTTGAGGCTTTGAACCATGCTAACCAATTGGATCGGACAATCAGAGGCAGGGGCTTGATTAAAATAACATTAGCAATCTGATAATTTGAGATGGGATGCCCCACTTGTTCATGAGACTTGGCAACTAAGTCATAAGAATCGAATGTACCATTACTTCACAAGCAAAATAGTAAAAGTTATAGAATGAACACCATGATCTTCTCCATCTTTGATATTTCGCTGTTTTGGCTCAATCAGAACCTCATAAATCTGAAATATGTTAGGGACCGTTGATTCATACTTCATTAAGAACCTTTCATCAGCCATCATAAAACTCTTTGCCAGGTATTTCTCATTTTTCTTAATTAAACCCCCCCTGGAAGCCAAGAATTGAAGAAACCTGTGCCTGGGGATAATCCTTTTCTCTAAGCTAAGCTTCCCTGTGCAAGGATTTCTCAAAATGTAAGGAGGACTCCACTCAAGTTCCTTCATCAAGTACTCGACTTTCTTCCTAATCATCTGCTCTGATAGATGCACTAAGCCAGGTTGCTTACGGAAGAGTAACATTACTTCTTCTGCATAGAGCTCGATTTTAGCATCCCATGTCCGACTGCTCAGGGCTGTCATTGCACGCACAGCATCTATAAATAAACCTGATTCTGGTTTGAACCCCATATCTTTAACCATCTCCAACAACTTAGGAAACTTATCAGACTTCGTCCACAGAACTCTTGGGGAACCTGCTGATCCTTGACACCATAGTTCCTGAGAATGGCCAAGTTGCTGGACAAAATTTGGGTTTGGACGGGATTGGATTCTAACTGCGGGAATGCTGTTGAAGCGCGCAGGGTTTCGGCGACGAAGGCAATGAATCATTTTCCTGCCTCATTAATTTCTCTTTTCATTTCTGAAAAAATTATCTAAAAACAAAAACGAAAATTGGATGAGCGAAACGAGATCTTACAGTTTCTAAATCCTTTTATCCATACGCACGAATTTTTATAGACTAATGGGGTACCTGATAACAAGCCCCAGCTTCTTCACCACCGCCAGGATTCTTCTCCCTCTTACGGACTTCCAACTCCAAGCTGCTTGAGCCTGCGCTGGCACTTGGGCAGGACACATTTGATTGTATTTTAAACAAAAATACAGTATTTTATTTTATTTTTATTTTTAAAATTTTTTCTTCGTAAACATGCTTTAATAAGTGCATTTCTATATTAAGTTGTCATTTCTAATACTTTTTATTTTAAATTATTTTCCATTCCTTAAAAACTTTTTTTTTAAAATTAAAAATAAATATGCAAAAGTATTGTAAAATACTAAAATTTATTATATAGGTTAAATTTACTTAAAAAAAATTTTCGAAGAAAATTAAAAAAATCAACAAAATTAAAATTTAGTTATATATTAATGCACAACTAAAATATACATAATGCAGCTCCTATGAAGAATAGAGTGAAAGACAAGGGCATAGTTGCATAAATTTAGTTATATTTTCAGCTAAAATATAGTTGTTATTTTGTTATTTTTATTTTTTCATAATAATTTTTCGAAGTATATTTTATTTATATACCAAGTTTCGTCATTTTATAACACTTTTATATATTTATTTTTATTTTTAAAAATCATCCATTTCTGATATATTTTAAAAATAAAACTAATTATAAAAGTGAATAATATATTTTAGCTGAAGATACGATTAAATGTATATAGATAGGCTTCTTTTTCTTTTTATGAATACTATTTCTATCTTATTTCATAATAATTAAATTTTAATTTGCAAATTGCAACATCAGTGGTCACTGATAAAAATTGTAAATATTAGGGTTCCACTTCCTCGGAGCCTGAACCCTCGCGAGCTACGAGTGCAACTCGGGTCGGTTTGGTTCGGGTAATACTTATACCCTCTTTGAAAAAAGCATATCCTACCCTACTCATTTGTCGGTTCGGTTCCTAGTATACTCTACCCTATCCATTACCCATAGGGTCGGTTTCGATTTCGGTTCCAAATCGGTTCCTTTAATACTCAAATACAATATTTTTTAAAAAATTTCTGTGTTATTTTAAATAATGTAAAATAATACTCATTTGTGTTTTAAAATCATATGTACATATATTATTCTTTATATTATTATATAAAAATATGAAGTATAGACTATAATGACCTACTCATTAAAACTATTAATATATTATAATCATAAGTCACAAGCATATTTATAAGAGTCTTTCGGAAGTCAATGACGTATAAATAAATTCATTTAAATTTATACTACACAAAGTACAAAATTCATTTAAATTTTAATTTATTAAAATATATGTGCACATAAGATGTTAAAGATAAAGCATAATGCATATTATATAATATATATTATACATATATATAATTATGCACCTAATTAATTACCCATATGAGTACCTATGCGGGCCAGTTCTGGATACCCAACGTATCTACCCTACCCTTACCCTATTTGAGGAGGCGGGTAATAATTTATACCCTACCCATACCCATGGGTAATATTTTCTACCCTACCTTACCCAAATTAGGATTGGGTTGGTGGGTAACCATGGGTACCCTACCCAAGTTGCACCCCAATCGCGAGCTAGGGAATTGAGTTTTCACAAAATTGAAGTTGGGTACCTTAACTTCGTTAATTGTAAAAACAAATACAATAAAGTTAATTAATTTACATATCAAAATTTGAACTTCTAATTTAACACCTAAACTGTCTAAAAGATTCATTCTTTATTTATTAATAGATAACTATATAAATTATTATAATATTTTAATGCAAGATGTAAATATTTTTCATAATTTACACTTAGTTATATATACTTTTGAGCATATATGACTCACCCAGCACTTAAGTAAAATATTTTTTTAGTAATCTGAAAAATAAATGATTTTAGACCAAGAGGGTGGGATGGATAAAAATGTAGGGATCATCCCATCCTATTTCCTTTGTCGAGTAATCAAAATTGATTTGATTTTTATCTTTTCCTTTTCCTTTTTCTATATATATATATATATATATATGATATTTTTACCTTGTCCTTTAACCAGGGGTACAACGGATTAGCCAGGTCTTGGACCCTTGGCCTTCCTTAGAGCAAGGGTTTCAGCTCCAAAACTTCGTTAACGTAGCTTAGTCTTTATCAATCATATAAAAATAAGGAATGATTCTGTTAGTCCGGGCTAAGTAAATATCTTACTTAACTCACTTTAAAAAACCTATTTACAATAATTTTTTTACTTTTTTCTTCGTGCACTTATTTATCTAAGTGTATATAACATATAGACTAAGTTTTACTATTTTTGAATATGTTTATCTATTTTTTTGAGGTTTTTAAACATCTATGTATATATATGTATTTAAAATACCCTTATTTTTAAAAATCTAAAAAAATATATACACATACTAAAAAAATGGTAAAACTTAATTTATATATTAAATACACTTAGATAAACAAGTGTATGAAGAAAAAAACCAAAAAAAGTTGTTTTAAATAGGATTTTTGAGGTGGGCTAAGCGGGACATTTACTTAGCCGTACTAACAAGATCATTCCTCAATAAAAATATATAGATATGTAAGAATCCATGACATGCACGGCTGGATTTAGGCCCCGATTGGGTTAAGTAAAAAAAAAAACCGTAGATATCTAAAAGTCACGTGCCACCTTTAATGTATTTTTTAAAGCTTATAACATATTATTATATATTTTTTCATGTAACTTAGATTTGGACCTAAATTTATTATCATGCACTCTTGATGACATTAAATCATGGCCATTTGCAAATTTAAATTATTTAATAGGACTACTTGACAGAAATTAATTAATCCATTATTAATAATTATTTTGACGTAACGTATGACTTAGATTCATCAAAATAAGATAAATTTTGATATATCGACAAAATAAATATTATTAAACACATGGGTGACTTAGATTCGTCAAAAGTGGCATTTTCAGACCTGTTCACATCTTAAATCAGATGAGGATGGATAAGAACAGGACAGAATCTTTCATTTCTCAAAATGGAACACTTTTCTTATTCCGAACAAATAATAATCTATTTTTCCCATTTTCCATATAACCCACAAATGAATAGTTACTAATGTTATTTTTATTGGATCCCGATCCAATGCAGCTGGAGTGATAGACCATTTTTTTAATTTTTAATTATTTTTATATAAAAGTGTTAACGTATGTGCGTTTATATTGGAAATATATATGTTTTATTTTAGATTTTTTAAACACATGGTATTGTGGTCATTTGAAAATGATTATGAATACCCAACATTTAAAAATCTAAAATAAGCATACGTATATTTTCAAAAAGGGTAAAACTTGAGTTATAAGTTAAATACAAATATACATACATTTTCAAAAATGTTAAAACTTGAATTATAGGTTAAATATACTAAACAATTTTATAAAAAGAAACCCAAAAATAAAATAAAATACACATAGGTGGTCCAGTGCACCTGGGTGCAGGATCCATTTTTGTTATTCTGCAAGTTGCACTCCGGACCTTGGGAGAAGATTCAAAATTGAGGTTGTGTTATCAAGCGGTTATTTGACAGACTTGTGACCCGAGCAAACCGTGCATAACGTTTCGTGTTGCAGTTTGCACAAAGAAGAATTTGATCATCAAATATCATCTTTTTTTTTTTTTTTCTAAAAAAAATTATGATTGAGAAAGCTTTAAATTCAACTAGTTATAATTAGACCGACTAACCCAATTCCATTTATAACAAAGTTAGGTTAGGCAATTTGAAAAAAACTAAATTATATAACCTAATTTGAACCAACCCAATTTCATATATTAATATAAAATATAATAAATTATTAAAAAAAGTCATAGCACGTAATACATGAAAATTAACTAGACATTATTATTTTAAAATAAAATTATTATTTAACAATTATATTATTGTATAAGTCATAAATTATAAAGTATTCATATAAAAAGGATTAATTTTTATTCTTTCATATAAATTTAAATTTTAAAATAAATTTAATTAAACAAAATATTTTTAAATATTATATATTTATTTATCCAATTTCTATAGAGTTAAAATAAGATTGAGCTAAAGCGTAAAAAATAGAGTTGAAAGTAAAATTATGTTGAGATTTTCCAAGGTGAATTAGGATTATATTTACCCCAACCTGACCGAATTTACATCTCTAGTTATAATGGAACTAAACGTGACAAGTCCGTCATTTGCGAAGACAAAAGTAAATGACAGAAGGACAATCATGGAAATCACAACAATCATGAGATGAAGTTAGACTCAGCCTACAAACAATATCAATTCTTATTCCATCCTCCTCTTGATTTATTCAACATTGGGCCACATTTAGGGTTTTCTTTTTGTTTGATTCAGCAATAAGAACTTCATCAAGGTTTCATTGTCAACGCTGGTAATAGAACTCTCCAAATGAGAGGCGGCCTATTATACAATTTTCTTGAATTGCAATGGTATATGTAACACATCCCAACCCTCAGGTTTCCTCCGTAACAAAGATCATCTTCCAAGAGGAACCATTGAATGGAACATTTTCAGCCATTTACTGAGTAAAAATTTCTCTGAAATCAAAATAACCATAGGAAGGCTTGAGTTTGTGTTACTTTTTCATCCAAAGCTCCCACAGAAATAAGCTACATGCATTCAGCTGGTCTTTAATAAGACACATGATGAAATAAAAGGCCTGCGAGTAATGATAAAGCCACCTATTGATTCTCTACCGCAGCAAAAATCTTAGGATGCGCATGTTGCATTCTCATACAAAGTCATGAACCATACTGGATGGTCCATTTCATAACAGATAATCAAAGCTTCTTCTGCACCACCAATGAAATACAACATTTTCACCGAAGTTTGCAGAACTCTCAAACCAAGAAGTGCGCTGGTTGATGTCAAGCAAATAGATCGCATTGAGTCCAAATCAGAAAAGTTTTGTAATTCGGTGACACCTGCTTGTGCATTGGATAGAACCAGTACAATGAATCATAGCAAATCTTTCCAACATAAGTCATTCAAATCAGAGAGTTCACACCTAAGGACATATGAAGTATTAGTAGTTAGGAAGCTCGTTTGGGAAAACAGAAACAGAAGTAAAGAGGAAGAAGCATACAAGAAATTACCCTCTTACAGAGTACTTCAAGCCGTATGATTGAGTGACCCAAGTCCATATCAGCCATAAGTGAGCCCTAACAACTAGTTGGCTACAATGAATGTGACTTTAATTCAGCTCTGGCCTCACCATTCAGTTACACAGGCTTGTCCATTATATGCAATAAATAGAATCTCCCAATCTAGAAGGTTTTTATTTCTCTGTCTCCACAAAAATCCATGTTGGATTTATGGGCAAGTTCTACTTAGAAGTTGATCCCAAAAATTAATTGCGTAAAATTTTTCACGAATGCAATGCAACCAAATGCCTACTCAATTTGTAAGTTCAGTGAGGGTGGAGTTGAACTTCGGCCTAATCCATTTTCTCAAACTTCAACTCTAAACCTAACCCAAACCCACTTTGAAAACCACAACCCTAATCCAACAATACTACCGAAAATTCAGGTTGGGTTACAAGGTGACATTGAAATTGAATATATGGTCAAAGTGGGTTGAAAACAACAAAAAAAATGGTATCAAATGAAAATTAGAAAGTTTAATTAGTTAAATAATCATGAACACTCTAAGATGAATTTTTAAAATAAATATAAGTAGAAAAAGTAAATATAAAAAATGAGCAACTAGTCATTCACAAATGAAACAAGTGAATATCTATAAAACGAAAATTTCAACGTGTACGGGTGTGTTTTTAAAGTGATAAAATTTTTGAATGAAAAGTTTGTTTTTTTTTTTAATAGAGGAATGAAAAGTTTTTATTGTGAAAGTTTTTGAAATAAAAAAAAACGATGTGATATAATAGGGGTAATGATGAAGAATAAAGAGTAACAGATAGGATAATTGTATAGAAATGATTAAAAAGTAGGTACTTATATAAGAAAATATGAAGAAATGATTTAAAAAAGGGCAATTATGAAAAGTGAAAAGTTTTAGATTGAAAGATTTTAATTTAGAAAGTTTTAGTATTAAACAAACACCCCCCATTATTTATCAAACTCTATAAAAATCCACCACAAATCCACAAGGACCACAACTCGAAACTAACACAAGTTCAAAATGAGTCACCAAAATCATCCACAACAAACTGCATCACATGAGCCCACAAAAAAATCTTCCACGAGCTACCACAAAACCAGTTGCATTGTATCATTAATTTGCCAAAAAATCATTTTCATAATAAATGAGAAAAAGCTTAGTTTATATATCTAGTTTGTCTAGATTTGGTGGTGAGTAAGAAGAATTTGACGAGAGTTTAGTCAATTAAATCAGCAAAGATGGAGATTAAGAGAGGCAGAAACTGAAAGGGGTTGAAGCCACTGTGAATGGGAGGGCCCAGGGCTATTAAACCTTGATGAAGAAGATGCATAAACAAATGAAATTTAATTGTCTTCTACAGGATTCACGATTGACAATAGTCAGAATGACAAGGATGAAAGAGTAATAGGGACCTTGAGTCTTAAGAAGAAATATGGAAGATCTGAGCAGCAGGTGCTGTCAATGGTTAACAGCGGCAATAAGATTGCAGACAGTAACAGAAGATGTTGTGTGCTGACATAAACAGGTTAGTGGGGCGGCTGGAGATGGATAGGCTGTGCCACCAAGCAGCACAGTGCAAGAGAGATAGGGGATGAGTTATGGATTTCACATGGCCCTGTTGCACCAGTAGGCTGCTGGTCCTGTCAACAATCCTTTGCAATTTTAATCACAAAAGAGAGAAAAATGCCCAGTTGGGAAGATCCTATAATGGGTTCATCTAATTTACATGTTAGAACACTTCCTCTTGCTTCTCCAGAAAACTTTACATCTGATTTATATGTAACTTGAATTTGAAGTTTCATCCCTCCTATCAACTCAAATGGAATCTCTTTCAGAATTCGGATACCAAATGCATTCAAGTAAATTCAAGCATTGAGACCCTTGACTTTTGAATACAGGAGTTACAAAATTCAAAGATTCAAAAATGCAAGCACCCAGTGAACATTAGATCTACTGCTGAATGACTTCTTATGGCAGAGACTATCACAAAGTACCAACAACATTCAACAATCAACGTTCTAAACAAAGCCCCCTCCTCCCCCCCCCCCCCCCCCCTCCCTTCCCCAAACAACAAGACCCAGTGCAGCTGTTTTAGTGCATCATTAGTTGGATGCATGTGCATCTCTCCAAGGTTCATTCTCAGACTTCATCAAACGTTCCATGAACCATGTTCCCCTTATGCTAATTTTGTCAGTGACCAGAAGCTAAGCATGGGTAAACAGCCTGACATCATCCATCCTGCCCTGGCACTCGGACTAACTAAGCTAACACATCATCCATCTTGTCCAAGCACTTTGATCCACTAAGATAACAAATCATCCATCTTGCCCTCGCACTTGAATCCACTAACAACTTTTTTTATCTTGCAATGCTGAGCGAAAGCAATTCAGCAAGCAGATGAGAAGTTTGAGTTCTCCAAAATGGAGCTAGGGCTGAAGATGAACCTCAGAAAGAGGATGTGAAAAATGCACTGGACCCACCTATAATGATCTGCTTTGGAATTACAACTTGAGCTATTGAATAGATCACTTATTACTCCAGTTTAGTTAGAAAGAATTTAGTTGCACCCGACCTCCACCATTAAGCATACAACATGCCACACACCTAAAGCATTATGTCCCTTTGAGTTGAGGACACAAGGCATCCACCAGGGTTATGATTCAATTTCATTCCAGCATTATGACTGCCTCTTTCATGGAACATGAAATAGGACCTGTAGGTATGCAGATTGGACTCTAGTGGGGGTGAAGGATTCCCATAAGATGGCAATTGCAATCAATCAAGTGAACAAACAAAATCATGGGAGAACAGAATGCCGCTAAAATGGCTGACTAGTACACTAGAATGCAAGTTCCCCCTGTTGCCAGATGGACACTAAATGTACATGCTTTTTTAAAAATTTAACTTAACAGTCAAAGCTACATAATTTGCACCGATAATTGAAAAATGGAACATGGCCAAGATGAAATAAATGCATTCATATTAACAATTAATGATTTTTTTTGTCAAACACAAACACAAATGGAAAAGACAATTTCTCTGTTACAATATGATTCCGCAAAAACTAACAACTAGGAACCAGACTCAAATATTAAAGATCAATATTCACATATGCATATGCCTTATAAAGATAGGCAATATTTCAAGATGAATGAATGTCTGATTGTAAAGAAAACAAGGGAGACCACTGGAAGCTCAAAAGTAATTCTATAGATATACTCACTCTCTACTGTAGATTTTCATTCATCAACCTCAGCTTTGATCTCTCTCTGCAGATCTTCCTTATACTCCTCAAATGTTCCGGGGAACTTCCTCACTGTCCCCTCTTCCACAACCCATATTTCACTTTTCTCTTCATCCTCACATACACGTGATATCAGCCTTGAATCATGGCTAACCAAGACAACCCCACCTGTAAACTCTTCCAGAGCTTCTGCCAAGGCATCAATGCTCTGCATATCTAAATGGTTTGTAGGCTCATCCAACAGCAGGATATGGGGCTTAGACATGGAAATTGAAGTGAAGACAACACGAGCCTTCTGCCCACCAGAGAGCTTGGCAATAGGTGTTAGATGGTTATGGCTAGGAAGCCCAAACTTGCCGAGCTTTGCACGAACTGCCTCTTGCTTGCTCATTCCTTCCTGTTCTGGATGAAGCCTGAGAAGATATTGAACAGGAGTCTCTCCCATAGTCAGCAAATCAACAAAATGCTGGGAGTATCTGCCAATCCTAAGCTTTTGACTCCTTCGAACCTCACCGTCTGTGGGGACCAAATCACCAGCAAGCAGATTGAGAAGAGTTGATTTACCAGCTCCATTGGGCCCAACAATGGCAACCCTTGTCCCCATATCAATACCCACATCCACATTTGAAAGTCTGAAATCTGGCCTATTCGGATAGCTGAAACTGACTTCTATCAGCTGCAGGAGTGGCGGTGTAAGCTCAGTTGGCTCAGGGAAGTGGAATTCCACACTGTAATCCCTCCATTTCTTGGGTGCCTCTGGGGGTGGCCCATCATCATCATCTTTGCCCTTGGCCTTATTCCTTGAGGCTTCCTTGGCAGCAGCAAACTTGGCACGATCCTTTACCTTCTCTTGCTGGACTCGACTGCCTGACCTCTTGGCAGCCTTTAATTGCTTTAGATATATTTCATGCTTTTTATTGTTCTCCTGGCGCTTCTGCTCATATCCAGTCTCAAAGTCATGAAAATTCCCACGGTAGAAATACAGCTTCTCATCATGGAGGTGGATAATATCAGTGGAGACTGTATTGAGGAAGTCTCGGTCATGGGAGACGACCACCAGGGTCTTCTTCCACCGGGTAAGATACTCTTCCAACCACAGAACAGCCCTCAGGTCCAGATGATTTGTAGGTTCATCTAACAAAAGAAGGGTTGGTTGAAGGAAGAGCGCCCTAGCCAATGATATCCTCATCCTCCACCCACCACTGAAAGACTTTGTGGCCCGCGCTTGCATCTCTTTTGTAAAACCCAAACCAGCAAGAATCTTGGATGCCTGTGCTTCTGCTGCATCAGAACCCATCAACTGCAACCGCTCGTACAGCTCTGAGAGCTTTTCCCCTGTGTCATCATCTCCATCTCCGTCCTCAGCAGCGGCCACAGATGAATCCTGCAGCTCAGCCACCTCCTGCCGAAGCTTCACCAGCTCTTCATTCGCAGAAACAACCGCCTCCAGCGCCGTCTTATCATCCCCAACCACCTCCTGCTCCACCAACAGCACATCGATGTTCTTCGGGACAGGAATCTTCCGCCAAGCAAGGAGCTTCAACAGCGTCGACTTGCCCTTGCCGTTGGGGCCAATAAGACCGTACCTTTTTCCATGAGAGATCTTCAAAGACGCGTTCTTCAACAGCTCCTTGCCGCGGGCGGCCACAGAGAAATTCTCCACGGTAATATCCTTCACGTTCGCATCCGCGCTGCCCTCCCCATCGAGCACCGAAGCCTTGCTCCCTATTACGACCGTGAAAGCGTCCCTGTCGTCGCGGAGAGCCTCCTTCCGGGCCTGCTCGGCGGCCAGGGTAGCAATCTGGTCTTTCTTCTCCCGCTTCTTCAGCTCCTTGTCGGTGATGGCAGCCTCACCGAGGGAGACGGCGGTGGCGGCCCTGGAGCCGCGCCGCAAGGGCTGAGACCGAGCTTGGGAGGATTCATCGTCAACGACCTCGTCCTCCTCCTCGTCGTCCGAGGGAGGGAGATCGATGCCATCGGTGTAGGCGGCGGGCTTGGGTTTGGATTTGGGCTTGTTGGAGGACGAGGAAGAGGATTTAGGTTTGTCGGGCTTCTGATCCATGCTGGCCAGCATGGCGGATACGGACATCTTCTTCTTGGGAGCAGCAGCAGCAGCAGCACTGCCGCCTCCTTCCTTTGTTGATTTGGAAGAACCGCCGCCTTCCTTCTTCCCCATCTCGCGCTCTTCGTCCTCACCGATACCTTTTTATTACTTCTCTCCTCGATCGCGAGGTTTCGAACTTCTGATTTTCGTCGCCGAATTTGTTTTCCCCGCTGGATCGCTGGATCGCTGAGACTGTGTCGTAGGCTCTATTTCTGTGCTTTGTAGATGAGCTTGAGAGCACACAACAGAATCAGAGACACAAATGCGTTCGAGTCTTCAAGATGGAGGAGGAGGGGACAAGGGGTGTAAATCGGGTCGGGTTGACTCGGGTTGAGACAAATACAATCCTAATCTATCTTGTAAAATCTCAATTCAATCCTACTTTCAACCCTACTTTTTACATCTTAATTCAACCTTATTTCAACCCACCTCAAATCGGTTCGGTTCGGGTTAGAAATCGGGCTAATAAATTACACATATTATCAATGTTATTTAAGCTTTTGTTCACCCGAATTTCTGAAATAACAAAAAAACAATGATAATTATAAAAAAATAAGTACTAAAAAGTTCTACGTAACTAAAAAGTGGAGGATAAGTTTTGTAATTGATTTATTTTTTTGCTTTTATATTCTTTGAGCAATTGATGTCCCCTGCAAGTCAAAAAGTGAAAGCCAAGTAAAAGTATTGCAGTAAATTATGCGAAATGAAAAAACGAATATCATAGTCTTACTTACATTCTTAGTTGGCTTCCAATCAAAACTACAAACATCTCAAATTCTCAATTGACCTGTTCGTTATTTCAAATCACCAATGCAAGCGAATATCTAAACAACCTATTTACAATGCAATATAGCGTATGTTTGGCCATTGAAAGAAAAAGTCCATTAAAACTTTTCAATCTAAAACTTTTTACTCTCTACAATTATCATATTTTTAACTATCATATTTTTTAATTATTTTTTCACATTTTCCTATACAACTACCCTACTTTTTAATCATTTATATACAACTATCCACACAACTAACCTATCTATTTTAACTTTATTCTCTTTATTACTCATCATTACCTCTATCATATCACATAAGTTGATAACTTTTACTCTCCAAAACTTTTCATCAAAAGTTTTATTCATTACCAAACACACTCATAACCAAATAATCCAAATATAATTTCACAACTAATTAACCAAATATATTTCCAAACCAAATAAATTCAAACAACATTTCACAACCAAATTGTCAAATATATTTCCAAACTCCACACAATTTTATTTAAATATCCAAACAACATAAATGAAATACACTCTCATAAACATATCCAAATACATATCTTATGAAATCGGGTTGGTTCGGGTCGACCGACCCCCTAACCCGGCTCAACCAGATTTTTGAAAATCGGGTCGGGTTGAACCCGATTTTCCAAAACATCAACCCAACCATGGTATAAAATCGGTCCAGGTTGATGCGGGCTCGGGTTGAACCCGACCCTATTTACACCCCAGTGGGAACGGGAATAGAACGGACCAAATGATAAAAGTAAATTGGGTAGTGTGTGAAAAAACTAATTCGGATCTGGCCGTTTCTCCTTCTTTTTTTTTCTATAAACACGCTTATTTAGATGCATTTAATTTATAATTCAAGTTTCAGTCATTTTTTATATGTTTAGATTTTTTTCATTTTTAAACAAAAGAGTATGATGGTAATTTTTACATACAGAAATTATCATAATACCTGTGTAATCTGTTTTCGAAAATAAAAAAAATCTAACTATATCAAAAATTGGTAAAACTTAGATTATAAGATTAAATATACCTAAATGAATAGTTGATTTTTTTTTTGAAAACAAAGACAGGGGGGTGTTTAGCAAAAAAATGAAATTTTTACAACCAAAACTTTTCGATCTCTATATTTACCTTATTTTTAATTACTTTTTTACATCTTCTCATCAATTATCTTACTTTTTAATCATTTTTACACAACTATCTGCGCAATTAACTTATCTATTTTAATTTTATTTTCTTTAATTTTTATCATGATTTCTATCACATCACATTATTTTCTACTAATTCAAGAACTTTCACATGAAAAAATTTTTTAGATAAAATTTTATCACTTCCAAAAGACTCCCTTAGGATGCATTTGGCTACCACTAAAATTTTTCATTCTTTACAAATATTATATTTTTTAATTATTTCTACAAACCTTCCTATATAATAATTACTCTATTTTTCAATTATTTCTATACAACTAATTTATTTATTATAATTTTATTATCTTTACTTCTTATTATTGTCCTCATGTCTTATCACATCACTTCTTTCTAACTTAAAAACTTTTAAACCAAAAAGGCAAAAACTTTCTGGGCACGTTTGTTTATAACAAAAACTTTTCCAATTAAAACTTTTCATTCTTCGTAACTATCATCTTTTTTAATTAGTTTTTTAATCTTTTTATACAACTATCTTACTTTCTAATTATTTCTACACAGTCATCTATACAATTAACCTACTTATTTTAACTTTATTCTTTTTTTTCTTTGTCATTTCCCATGTTATATTATATTATTTCTACCGATTTAAAAACTCTTATGCAAAAAACTTTTTATCTAAAAGTTTTATTACTTCCTAAACATACCCAAATAATATAATAATTATTATTATTCTCAATATAAACTATTACATTCTCATCTTAATATAAATTACATTAAAAAATCCTGTATATTTTGAAAACTTATTTGTGTGCAAACCACGGTTGGTGGTTTAAATGATCATAGTATTGCCATTTAAGGTGGCCTTGATAAATGAACTAGGGGGACGGAATTTCTTTAGGTCGTTTTCCTTCTCATATATTGTCATTATTTGTTGAACTTTTGGAACTTAACTTTGGGTAGTTTCAACTATTCTAGTTTATTGGTGTATATGTGTCAGATAGTCAACCAAACCCTAATTCTATTTGGAATTTTTTTTACCTAATTTTGTATATTAAAAATCAAAAATAAAAAATGTAAAGTGAGTATATGAGAAAATAATTGGAACATAATGGTAAAATAAAAAAATGGAGTAGTTGAGTAATTAATGATGTTAACTTTTTTGCATTCTTCATTCCCATGCTCATCCTCAAATTCCAAATACAATGTGTAGTAAAACAAAAGATTTTACAAAACTTTTTAGATAATTTCCAAATATATTTGCATAGATTAACCGTAATTACAGTCATATCAATACAATTTTATAATAACAAATAATCCCCGCATAGTTTGAAATAAAATTGCATACATATCCATAACTTTCTTTTTGGCCAACCCAGGGCACTACCATTAATGTTATTAACCAAAATACCCATGCACTTAATGATTGCGTTCCCACATAATTTTCCTCTATCATTTAGCTAGCATGGCTACTGAGGTTGTGCCTCAATGGTAACAGCCTTCACCACCTAAGGATGTGATGTCGTTCCAGTCTCCCCAACAGCAATTGCTATTAGTTTTCTCCCCTCGGTGGTGGGGTATTATTTGGGTTCCTCTGTGTTGTGAAGACTATTCATGTACTGTTTTGTAATATCAAATAACTCGATATGTATATATAAATGAAAAAACTAGCATGGCTATCAACTCTTCTCTCCATTATCTTATTTTCCTAACCTTTGACCAAAATCAACACTCTATCAAGACCAACTAGACTCAATCTACCACCAAATAGTGCATCTCCTCTTTTCTCATTGCCAATGAGAATCACATGCCAATGAAAGACAAATGGTATCCACGCCCTTCTCCCCCGATAATCCAATCTCATTTGCAAGCAACATCAATTGTTTAGTTGGTTTGGGGATTGCATGAAAATCAATAGGTACAGATCCACATCTTCCATTAGCATAAAGAATCTTAGCAACTATAAGATTTGATGTCAGGACTGCTAATTTCCAACCCAATCCAGAGAAGGAGCCCAACTAAGAGGAGTATGTGCTAGAGCTATAAGCCCATGAGGAACCACTGCAAGAGCTAAGGTCACGTGTGTGCTAGGGGTGTAAATAGGGTTGGGTTCAACCCGAGCCCGCATCAACCCGAACCGATTTATACCATGGTTGGGTTGAGGTTTTGGAAATTTGTTTTTTAAAAAATGGGTTCAACCCGACCCGATTTTAAAAATGGGTTGGGTTGGGTTAGGGGTCGGTCAACCCGACCCGATTTCATAAGATATGTATTTACATATATTTATGAGAGTGTATTTCATTCATATTGCTTAGATATTTAAATAAAATTGCGTTGAGTTTGGAAATTTGTTTGACTATTTGGTTGTCAAATGTTGTTTGAATTTATTTGGTTTGGAAATATATTTGGTTAATTAGTTGTGAAATTGTGTTTGGATTATTTGGTTATATTGCATCGTAAATAGGTTGTTTAGATATTTGCTCGCATTGGTGATTTAGAATAACATAACAGGTCAACTGAGAACTTAAGATGTTTGTAGCTTTGATTGGAAGCCAACTAAGAAGGTAAGTAAGACTATAATATTCATTTTTCTATTTTGCATAATTTACTGTAATAATTTTACTTAGCTTTCACTTTTTGACTTGCAGAAGACATCGATTGCTCAAAAATACAAAAAACAAAAAAACGAATCAATTACTAAACTTATCCTCCACTTTTGAGCTATGTAGAACTTTTATTGGTACTTATTGTTTTTATAATTATCATTATTTTTATTATTTTAGAAATTCAAGTGAACAAAACTTTAACTAGCATTGATAACATGTGTAATCTATTAGCCCGATTTCTAACCCGAACCGAACCGATTTGAGGTGGGTTGAAATAGGGTTGGGTTAAGATGTGAAAAGTAGGGTTGAAAGTAGGGTTGAGTTGTGATTTTACAAGGTGGGTTAGGGTTGTATTTGTGCAAACCCGAGTCAACCCGACCCGATTTACACCCCTAGTGTGTGCCCTGCTTCATAGGTGCAACAAAATGTGGATGATGATACCTATGGGCTTAGGCCCAGGGACCAACTTAAGAGGACAAGTAGATATGAGTTGTAGCTAAGTTGGCAGTTATGTAGAGGACCTTTCTACTTGGGGGTTTAGTTGGGTCCATGTCTATAAAAGGGGGTAGTCAGTTTCATGAGGCTTTTGGTTGAGATTTGTCTAAAAGTTATTTTTTTCTTCCATTTTCACTTTTCTTTTTGTAAACATCATTGTAGAATTTCGATTCTATTCAATAAAAGTTCTATTAAATTTCTAATTAGATTGTCAGATCTAACATTGGTAGTAGAACAAGGTTGGCGATTGGAATCGAAAATTCCCGAAATGGCACAAATGAAGTAGTTGGAATAGAGAGTGCTAAAATAGAAAAGAAGGGTGGTGAATTAAGAGAGAGAACTGTAGTGATTGAAGCCAAAGTTGATGGCATCGAGTTAAGAGGTGGTTTCATCGATACTAAGATGGATGTTATGGGAACTAAAGTCAACTCACTTGAATGGATGTTTCTACAGTGATTAGATGTGCAGGACAGCCAAGTGACAAACTTGCAAATTTTCAAATATTGTAGATGTATTTTCTATTTCATTATTTTATATATTTGTATTATTTTGGATATTTTTGCAAAATATGCTTATAGAATTTTCAAAAATTGAAAGTGTATTACTTCGCTTAAAGGGCATTATCATCATTTTACAAAAAAATTTAATGACGTTATAACGGAAGGGAAACGCTTGCAATTTGATACAAACTTCGTGGGTATATTTGCAATATTGACAAACTTAGAGACATGGATGTTATATTGGTCAAATGTTATAGACATGTTTGCAAAAATCCTTATAATACTCCTTAGTTTTCCTCTAAACAATGCGTTTGAGTTTTCATATGAAACTTATGTATCAACCTCTAGGTATAGCCTTGTGCTAGCCTTGTTTCACACTATTCCTTGCTGTGTTAAGAGACAACCTTTGTAAGAGTTGCTTTGGCACTACTATCTTCTATTGTATTTTTCAATTAACTTGATACCTAATGTGTACTTCATAATTTTTCTTTGAAAGCAAATAATTTTTTTTTTTCATATCCAATTTAAAATCTCCAAAATTAATCAGAAAAAAGGATATGTTTAGCTTATTGATTTTTTTTACTCGTTTTTCTAAATTGTCTGTATCGTCTATCAGACTAAGCTTCCTAGCTTTTATCAGTCCAATAAAGTCCGAACACATCTTCTATCAACATAATTTTGTCCTTCTCCAACCTGATTTTAATTTTATTAAGGCTTTGATACATGTAGTTCAATGATGTAAGTGTCCAAAAGTTCTTGAAACATCTTTACACTAATCTATTTCATCCCTTTTATATTTTATCATGGGATTATCTTCTATTAACTTAAATGCAACTTTTGTTGAAATCATTCTTACATGGACAATTTGTAAATTAGTTTTTAAATTGAAACATTCCATATCACAATTTTAGTATTTTTCACTCAAGTAAATATTAATCATCAAAACCATAAATATGATTCAAGGGGTGACGTGAATTCATAATTTGGATATATCATGGAGGAAGGATTTATAATGATTAACGAGTGGGTTTCAAAGTCATGGATTGTAAATTGATATACTTATTTTTTGTTTTTATAAAATACAAACGCAAGCGCATTTGATATAAATATCAAAAAATATATATATATATATAGAAAACTCATTATGTGCAGACAGACTGCACCATAATTATAGTGCAATCTGTCGCAAAATGGGCCCCACACATATTAAAATATAATAATAATTTATACAATTATTTATTTATATAAAATAATACTTTAGAAAGCTTAGATGCTTAAAATATCACTTTAAACTTGATATGTACGTTAAACTACCTATTACATTGATTTTGTACTATTTTAAGATGGGACACATACACATGTTAGATTTGGATGAAAATTAGTATGCTAATAAAGTGAATAATTCTAAATACATTTGGCGGAGTAGATTTTTTATTTATGATCAAATGGGGCCACAGTACATGGACTGCACCGTAATTATGGTTTAGGCCGAATGCACTTGAATAAATTCTATATATAGTAGTTAGATAACCATCTTGTGCATGGCACACCTTTATATATTTTCATTTTTTCATTTTATGTGGCTTCATATGTATATATAAAGTTCTACCATTTTTGAATTATTATAGATTTATGTATGAAATTTCAAAAATAAAAATGCTCACATGTATTTAGTGCGTATAAATGTACTATTTTTGTATTCTTGCTTTTAAAAATTAAGAGTTTTAATGGAAAATTTTGTTATATAAAGTAATTAGTACACATGGACTCTTACAAGAATGAAAAATTTACATAACAGGATCATTATCCTGTATTTTTTAAAATTTCAAAATTACCAATTTTAGGGTTTCAAGTAATTCTTTAACTTAAATTTTAAAAAATTATATGCGTATATAAAAATAATGAAATTTGGTATATAAATTAAATACAATTTGTTATATTTTCATAAAAAGTATTAAAAATATACCTATGGATTGGGTTAATAACAGCTCCTGTTAGCTTAGCCAAGGTGTCCTCTAGAAAGTTGGTGATAAGTCTAAAAATTTTCATTTAATTCCATGTTAAATTCGCACAATTAAATATTAAAACGTTAATTAAATACATGTTTTAAGTGGAATTTCATGAAAATCATATTTTTGACAGAATATTTAATTTTGCTATAAAACGGGTCATTTTGCAATATTCTTAAAAATATAAAATCATGACTTAATCCCCTAGAACATTTTAAAGTTAAAATATGTATTAGCTTATTAATATAATTTGGGCAAAAGTTATAAAATTATTTAATTAGAAAAATCATAAATATAAGACTATAATTAGTATATTTGGACAAAATAAATTAAAGGATAAAACTAAGATGGTATATGATATTGTTGAAATTATTCCTAAAAGAATTAATATTTAATTAAATATGTTGCATGAGGACAGGCGACGGTGCACCACCAGAGCACCTATTTCCATGCTCCATCTTCTCCAAATTCCAGCTACGACCCATTCGCCGACGGCAACTGGCAGAAAACCTGCCTCTGCATCTGTAATCTTCGGCCAAATCAAATCAAAGCACAGCAGCACCAAACTCTTTTGCAGTTTCGGCAATCCGCAAACTGCGATTTCGCCATCACCGACAAGCAATCAACCGAACCAAAGCATGGCGACCAACTAGCGAAAACCGGCTATTCCCTTCAAGATCCAACCAGAAAAACCGAATGGCAGAAACGACAGCTGCACCCTTTTAATTCCAGCAATTCCTGCAGCCATTAAAATCCCAACCATTGCTCATTACCCACCAAGATTACAGCCGCTCGTAGGAGAAATTGCAATCGACCAACCAGATAGGGAAATTCGTCGCCACCAATTACGGCTGCTCCGATCCAATAGCAGCCATGGCACATCCTCTTCCCCGTTCGTCGATACCCATTCAATTCCACCAGCAAGCAACTGCAAACAGGTGACCGAATAGCATCCCATCTGCCCAAAATCCATTCTCGCCCAAACAACAAAATCCCATCCCTGAACCAGAAAATCCGGTCATCCTCAAATCCAAAGGCAACAGCAGAACGGTGCCTCCATTTTCAGCAATAAATCCAACAGCTTCTCCTTCTCAATCACAGCCACCAATGATCGGCCAATAAAACTCTAGCGACCGTCTCAAATCAGCGCTCCTGCCCCATCTCCTCTGATTTCGATCAAGCATTAAGCCCCAATTGATTTTATGAAGCAGCAGCTGCCCATCTTCTCCGTCACGATCTCCGGCAACATCCATTTCTACGGCAAACCAAGCAACCCGCCCAAGCTTAACCACAAATTCCAGCGTTCTCCTCTGCTTCAGCAAACCATCAGCAGTATCATCTTCCCCAAAACCGACCAACAGCTGCCCACCTCCATCGAATTGAGAAGCAGCAGGGAAGAAAAGCCACACCCTCCATTCAAGCTTCAATCACCGAATGTAAAAACCGAAATTGCAAAACCAGCAACCATGGAAGCTGCAGCATTCTGTTAATTTTCCCCCTTTCAGCCCCAACTAGAAAATCCAAGCAGCGCCAGTTCGGGCGATGCAGAGCCGAGCTAACGCAGGACTGGGCTGTCGCTACCGCCATCGGCGTCTGCGTTCTCAACTCCCTCATCTTCCCGCTCCCTCTGCACCCTGATGAAACCAAGAACGGCGCTGCTGATTCCACTGACACGAGATTCGCGGTGATGGGGCTCGTCAGCCTCGTCCCCTACTTCAATTGGATGCATCCACAAAGAAAGACGAACATTTTCAAGATCAGCAATCAGTTTTTGAGAAGAGGAAAGAAGAACAGGAATGGCAGCCTTTTTCACAAGAAGGACATGAAAGCAAGCCTGGAGGTTCGAGGGAAAAGCAGCCAAGGCAAACGACGGGACGAGAATCCCACATCGAAAGCCAGAAGGGAGAGAGGGCCCCTCCCTCAACTATAAAAGGACCCCTTCACTCATCCCAAAAAAACACACCCCATACCCCACATACCCCTTGGGTGGGACCCCGTAGCAAGTGGGTGGGACCCATTTTGTGGGACCCGTAGCAAGGAGGTGGGGCCAAGCAATAAAAGTTTCCATTACGTGGAGATTCGCTGTTTACGGGTGATGTAAATTTTATTTTCTGCTTTATAGTTGGTAGTAATTGGTAGTTGTTAAATTTTAATTTGCAGTTTTAATTTTTAAATTAGATTTACTGCTTTATTTTCTGCTTTGTAATTGTTAGATTAAATTTAATATAATTCTCTTTGCTGCTTTAATAGTTAAATTTCATAGTTTTTTATTGCTTTCTTAGAATAGTTTTAATTAAATTGTTAGTTAATTATAATTTCTTTTAGCTGCTTGTTTCCTTTTTCTTTAATCTTTTCCCTCTTCTTTCTCTCTCCTTCTAATTTCTTCCCCTTTCTCTCTCTAATTTCTCCTATTTTCTCTTTTCTTCTCTTTCTAAATTCTATTTCTCTCTCTTCTCTCTCCAACGTCTCTTTCTCTCTCTTCTTTCTTTTTCTTTCTAATTCTCCTTTCTTCCCCTTTATCTCTAATTTCTTTTCTTTTTTTTTTCTTTAATTTCTCTCTCTCTTCTCTATACCTTCTTTTTCTCTTAAAAGCAATTCAAAACTACATCGCCTCTCTGTGGATTCGACCCGACTCACCATTATTCTACACTATCACTCGTATAGTGGTAGCTTTAATGTGTTTCGGTTAATTTAAATTAAACTGGTGATCACAGTGCTCTTAACGACAAGCACTTGGTTTGCATCAAGTTTTTGGCGCCGTTGCCGGGGAGGCGTATTGAGGTTTGAATTGTTTTATTAGTTGCTTTAAATTTACTTTACTTGCTTTCAATAGTATAATCTTTATTGCTTTATTTACATAGTGTTAAGAATTTTAACAGAGCAAGAATTGGATGATATGAATTGTCACGTCTGGCTGAAGACGTAAAACTTAGCGCTGGTTGGGAGGCAACCCACCATGTGTATATATATCTCTTTTTCCGTTAGTTTGTTTTTTTTTCTTTTTGTAGGTGAAAGTTGCAACAATTTAATCAGATCATTACACTCCAGGTTGTCTCTTTTCTTGCTATCTTATTTTTATAAATTTATATTTTGTGCATGTTTATTAAAGATAGCAATATTTAAGTTGGGGGGTCTGGTTTGTTTGACTTAAAAAAAAAAAACATATAAATCAAAGTGCATTTGCTGTGTTTGAGAGTAAGTGAAGAAGCAAATTGGAATTAGTCATATTTGTAAAAATATTTTCATGGTGTTTTTAAAATTTTATTAGCACTGAACATACTTACACACCAATGAATGTTGTGGGCATCATGATAATAAAATTTTTCTCTCTCATCCAAACAAGTAACAGTTAATATCATTGCAATTGATAGTTGTTAGTTATAAAAAAAAAAAATTTTAAAAAAAAAGAATCCCTAAATACCCTGAAATACGGTGAGGGGAGAATATAAAAAAAAATTAAAAAAAAATTTTAAAAAAAAAATTTATAAATCCCCAGATACCCTGAAATATGGTGAGGGGAGAAAAAAAAAAGAAGAAGAAGAAAAAGAAAAGAAAAAGTAAATCCCTAGATATCCTGAAATATGGTGAGGGGAAGAAAAAAAATGTTGAAAAAAAAAAAATTAACTATCACTATCATAATTTAGATATGACTATTGCTTAGATTGAAAGAGTTGAAAATAACTTATTTATCAAATACCCATTTGTTCATTAGTACACATACACACGTGCTATAATTTTTTATATGCATCATGAAAAATATTTTACACATATATACTAAAGAAATTTACTTCTAAAAGCTTACTATCATTAATAGCAGTGCACTTAGATTTTTGTAAAAAAAAAAAAAAAAAAATTATTATAATATATTAAACTATTTCCATTGCTAAGGGACTAGCAATGTTTAAGTTGGGGGGTGTGATAAGTCTAAAAATTTTCATTTAATTCCATGTTAAATTCGCACAATTAAATATTAAAACGTTAATTAAATACATGTTTTAAGTGGAATTTCATGAAAATCATATTTTTGACAGAATATTTAATTTTGCTATAAAACGGGTCATTTTGCAATATTCTTAAAAATATAAAATCATGACTTAATCCCCTAGAACATTTTAAAGTTAAAATATGTATTAGCTTATTAATATAATTTGGGCAAAAGTTATAAAATTATTTAATTAGAAAAATCATAAATATAAGACTATAATTAGTATATTTGGACAAAATAAATTAAAGGATAAAACTAAGATGGTATATGATATTGTTGAAATTATTCCTAAAAGAATTAATATTTAATTAAATATGTTGCATGAGGACAGGCGACGGTGCACCACCAGAGCACCTATTTCCATGCTCCATCTTCTCCAAATTCCAGCTACGACCCATTCGCCGACGGCAACTGGCAGAAAACCTGCCTCTGCATCTGTAATCTTCGGCCAAATCAAATCAAAGCACAGCAGCACCAAACTCTTTTGCAGTTTCGGCAATCCGCAAACTGCGATTTCGCCATCACCGACAAGCAATCAACCGAACCAAAGCATGGCGACCAACTAGCGAAAACCGGCTATTCCCTTCAAGATCCAACCAGAAAAACCGAATGGCAGAAACGACAGCTGCACCCTTTTAATTCCAGCAATTCCTGCAGCCATTAAAATCCCAACCATTGCTCATTACCCACCAAGATTACAGCCGCTCGTAGGAGAAATTGCAATCGACCAACCAGATAGGGAAATTCGTCGCCACCAATTACGGCTGCTCCGATCCAATAGCAGCCATGGCACATCCTCTTCCCCGTTCGTCGATACCCATTCAATTCCACCAGCAAGCAACTGCAAACAGGTGACCGAATAGCATCCCATCTGCCCAAAATCCATTCTCGCCCAAACAACAAAATCCCATCCCTGAACCAGAAAATCCGGTCATCCTCAAATCCAAAGGCAACAGCAGAACGGTGCCTCCATTTTCAGCAATAAATCCAACAGCTTCTCCTTCTCAATCACAGCCACCAATGATCGGCCAATAAAACTCTAGCGACCGTCTCAAATCAGCGCTCCTGCCCCATCTCCTCTGATTTCGATCAAGCATTAAGCCCCAATTGATTTTATGAAGCAGCAGCTGCCCATCTTCTCCGTCACGATCTCCGGCAACATCCATTTCTACGGCAAACCAAGCAACCCGCCCAAGCTTAACCACAAATTCCAGCGTTCTCCTCTGCTTCAGCAAACCATCAGCAGTATCATCTTCCCCAAAACCGACCAACAGCTGCCCACCTCCATCGAATTGAGAAGCAGCAGGGAAGAAAAGCCACACCCTCCATTCAAGCTTCAATCACCGAATGTAAAAACCGAAATTGCAAAACCAGCAACCATGGAAGCTGCAGCATTCTGTTAATTTTCCCCCTTTCAGCCCCAACTAGAAAATCCAAGCAGCGCCAGTTCGGGCGATGCAGAGCCGAGCTAACGCAGGACTGGGCTGTCGCTACCGCCATCGGCGTCTGCGTTCTCAACTCCCTCATCTTCCCGCTCCCTCTGCACCCTGATGAAACCAAGAACGGCGCTGCTGATTCCACTGACACGAGATTCGCGGTGATGGGGCTCGTCAGCCTCGTCCCCTACTTCAATTGGATGCATCCACAAAGAAAGACGAACATTTTCAAGATCAGCAATCAGTTTTTGAGAAGAGGAAAGAAGAACAGGAATGGCAGCCTTTTTCACAAGAAGGACATGAAAGCAAGCCTGGAGGTTCGAGGGAAAAGCAGCCAAGGCAAACGACGGGACGAGAATCCCACATCGAAAGCCAGAAGGGAGAGAGGGCCCCTCCCTCAACTATAAAAGGACCCCTTCACTCATCCCAAAAAAACACACCCCATACCCCACATACCCCTTGGGTGGGACCCCGTAGCAAGTGGGTGGGACCCATTTTGTGGGACCCGTAGCAAGGAGGTGGGGCCAAGCAATAAAAGTTTCCATTACGTGGAGATTCGCTGTTTACGGGTGATGTAAATTTTATTTTCTGCTTTATAGTTGGTAGTAATTGGTAGTTGTTAAATTTTAATTTGCAGTTTTAATTTTTAAATTAGATTTACTGCTTTATTTTCTGCTTTGTAATTGTTAGATTAAATTTAATATAATTCTCTTTGCTGCTTTAATAGTTAAATTTCATAGTTTTTTATTGCTTTCTTAGAATAGTTTTAATTAAATTGTTAGTTAATTATAATTTCTTTTAGCTGCTTGTTTCCTTTTTCTTTAATCTTTTCCCTCTTCTTTCTCTCTCCTTCTAATTTCTTCCCCTTTCTCTCTCTAATTTCTCCTATTTTCTCTTTTCTTCTCTTTCTAAATTCTATTTCTCTCTCTTCTCTCTCCAACGTCTCTTTCTCTCTCTTCTTTCTTTTTCTTTCTAATTCTCCTTTCTTCCCCTTTATCTCTAATTTCTTTTCTTTTTTTTTTCTTTAATTTCTCTCTCTCTTCTCTATACCTTCTTTTTCTCTTAAAAGCAATTCAAAACTACATCGCCTCTCTGTGGATTCGACCCGACTCACCATTATTCTACACTATCACTCGTATAGTGGTAGCTTTAATGTGTTTCGGTTAATTTAAATTAAACTGGTGATCACAGTGCTCTTAACGACAAGCACTTGGTTTGCATCAGTTGGGCTTTCCAATTGTGGGAATGCTTCTACGAAACCAAGTTTTATAGAATTGATTTCATAGAATTCCCTTCATTTTTGAGATGTTGATTATTGATGCAAAATTCAATCTATTCATTATATCTAATATTATTTGTTTAGCTAGGAGACTAAGTTTCATCTAAATCTAATATGTACATAGGCCACATTTGCTAAAAAATAAGTATATTTATATATAAATTAGAAAAAATGCTTAGATCCATTTACATATGTATATTAGAATGTAGTAATACTTTATAGACTTATTTTGTGGTAGTGATATTTTAGATGACATAAACATTGAAAATATTATTTAAAAATTAATATTTAGTATTAACCATTTTATTAAATTAGATTTTATACTTTTGTAGATGAGGTTCAGAACTACTAGATAAATGAAAGAATTTTTATGATAATATAATTAACGCTAAATATAAAAGATGGAGCGGATCACGTATATGAGAAAATTTACACGTTAAACCTTCTAACTATATGTATTTTTATTTTAAATCACAAAGTCTATATATTTTCATTTTAAACTCATCCAAGTTTCGTTTTTTGCATTTTAAATTCTCGCCTTCTGTAGCGTTAAAAAGTCGGCTTAAGTGTAATGTTGAAAATACATTTTTCTGAAATTATCAACTACAATTATCAAGAATGATCCCCAATTAGGGATGTCTCCATTCGTTCAAGAGAGACTAATTAGGTTGCTCAGGTTTCAAAATGGGCTTTTGATTTTTATTCATACAAGAGTATTTTCGGCATTGCATTTGCATGAGCTGATGGTATTTTTTTTTAGCGTCACATGGGATGAGAAATTAAAATGCAAGGAATAAAACTTTAAAGGATGTAAAATACTAATATAAAAACTTTAAGATTTAAAATGTGGAAGGTTTAAGATGCAAATTCTCCCTTACACGCATATGCGGACAGTTGACGGACTCGGAAAGGGTGCGGGAGAAACGCGTCATCACATCAGGTTTTCAGGAACGAGGGTAGAAAGAAAGAAAGAAAGAAAAGGCAGGAACGAAGGTAGGAAAAGATTCAGAAGCGAAGCTTTGTTAGCAGCTGTAGCAGCGGCCATCTGTGCTTGAAGAACAAAGGACGAAAGACGAGGTTATCTTTTTCGAATTCTCGTACAATTTTTCTTAATTGCTCGTGTTAATGCGTATTCGTAGCTGGTTGGTTGTAGAGGAATGAATTTTAATTCCCGACGTCGTATCATTCATATGCTTCGCTTCATTTGGGGGATGATCCGGTTCTCTCATGATCTCAACCAAACCCTTCCTTTCTCATGCGGTAGATCGCCCTCCCTCCCTCCCTCCCTCCATCTTGTCGTATTCCTCTGCGAAAAGAAGAAAAATCAGCAGCCTCAGCCCACCCACCCCTCACCATTCATTCGTTACACTATTGTATCTCTTCCCTCTCCTCGATCCTCTCCTCGCGTCGTTTTTGGTAGGTCAATTGTGGAAAGAAAGAAAAGAAAATGATAGGAGTAGAAAGTTAATTAACCATTATCTTGACCACCTTTCACCCGCTTTGGTGCTACCTAGATTGTGAATGACTGATAGATTTAGGCTTACAGCCGCAACAACCATTTGATGAATGCTTAACTAGGGGTGCTGTTTAGGAGGTCAGCTTGGAGTTCATTTCTAAGACTTTGATCCATCCCTAAACCAACCCTATTTTTTTATGATCTCTAAATTAACCCTAATTCTACTGCCTGGTTTTGGGTTGAAATTTCACTTGGATCTTCAACCATTAAGAATTGATACAAGATTTGGCTTCATAATTAGTTAAAAGGCCAAAACGGGTGCATTTGTCTCTTTGCCTTTTCACATTGGATAATGCCTTTGAAAGTTTCAATTATGGATGTATGAAGGAAGCTAGGCCAATCTGTTCATTTTCTCGATATTAGCATGACTCTCTGTTAGTTTCAGCGAGCATCCAAATAAATACATTATTGTGCCAGTTTTTACCTTTCTGTCCACTGATTATGGCTAATACCAAAGGTTAAAGGCTGTTTATGTTCTCCATGTGAGCATCTTTACTTGGATTAATATTCCTTGTCTGAGGAAGAATAATTTCCCCCCTTAGTCTTCATTTTCCTAAATGGTGTCCAGATTTTTGTTTGTCAAATAGCAACTTCCTTCAAAATTAATCTCTTGATTAACGCAATCAGGGGCCTAAGGCATTAAGATGTTTAGTTAGTACCTTATTATTTCTCTATCGAGGTGCATGCCACTAACAGATACAGAAGTAGCTTTCAAATTGTAAATACTGCTACCTGAAGTCAACAATGGAACAGTATTACGAGCTCTTATTGGATGCATTTCCTTTGTTCTCAACTGAGTGTTTATGGCTCAATTCAATTGGGTGCCCATTGTCTTTGGGCTAGGTGGGAATGCTTTGGATGAATTGCTTCCTAAGTGGCTTCTGTTAACCAAAATATAATAGGAAAAGATTATTACTTGTCTTCAAAGTGGAATTGGGCAAACTTTACGTTTTGAATTGTGGCTTTCAACTCTTGTATTCATTGCACTGCATGTTTTGTGCGCCATGAAACTCCATCTGTGCGTATTTTCCATGGAGGAATATGATTGCCTCTGTCTAAAGTTCAGTTTGATGAACTCATCTCATCTAATGGAATCATGTTGTGTATTGGAAGAGTGGAAGCTTGGAGGAAGAGTTGATTAGTTGTTTTTCTTCCTGTTTCGGCTGACTACCTTACATGTTGTTTCATCAGTGGCACTCACTATACAGAATCACAGATTGCTCCTGCCAAGATTCTGGCAGCTCTACTTGTAGCTGTGGGCCACCCTAGTGGTGAAAAAATTAGATGGGGTTAGATATGTTCAACCAGATTCCTTATCAGAAAAGGGGGATTAACTTAACTTTTGCAGAAAACATGTTCTTGTCATGCACCATGCTCCTAGTTGATGGATATCCAAAATCCTGCACAATTGCGAAATATGCTAATATTGTTTTCAGTTAGCTTTGCTTTTTGGTACATTTGTACTTACTATTCGAAATAAGTGTCCCTTTCTGGAAAGGTGATATATGACATCTGATTGACGTTTGAAGATACTTCTATTCCTCATAGTTTGACAAATGCAAAGTGTGTTTCTATTTTAAGCTAAATATCTATTCTTTTAATCTGATCTCTATTGTGTCTTCTTAGAGAAATATCTACATATATGATTTGTATTTTTTTTTCTCTTCATAAATGGTAACTTTCTGTTGACATTACTCGCAGGTAGACACGATATCAACCAAACAAAGAATTAAGTTCCAATATCCTAAGCCATCTAGAGATGGAAGACAAATCTCTTACAGAGGGATGGGAAAAAGTAGACAAGGAGGAGGTTCATCTGAAAGTTAAGAACAAGAAACAAGAGCCCAATGCTGCTGATGAGAAGACAGAAATGGAGCTAGAGCTCAAGTCAAAGTCAGTTGAGAAGGAAAAATCCAAACACAAGAAGGACAAGGATGATAAACATGATAGTGGAGGGGAAAAGAAGTCAAAGAAGGACAAGAAGAAGGATTCTGAGGACGAGTCGAAGGAGAAAGAGGAAGAGAAGAAAAAGAATGGTGAAGAGGGTGATGGAAGGAAAGCAAGTGATGTTGAAGAAGAGGGAAAGAAAAAACTGGACAATAAGAAAAAGGAGAGTGAAGAAAAATCCAAGGAAAAGGAGAAGGAGAAGGAGAAGGAGAAAGAGAAGAAGAAGAAAAAGGAGAAAGGTGGAGAAGAAAATGAAAAAGAGACAGAGTCAGAGAAGAAGGTTGATGATGAAAAACCAATGGAAAAGGAGAAACAGAAGAAGAAAATTGATGGAGACGTGAAGGAAAATAAGAAAAAGGAGGACAGAGATGACGAGCTCAAGGAGAAAAGGAAATCAAAGAAAGGAGGAGAAGAAAAAGAAAAGGACAGAGGAAGTCTAGAAGGGGAAGAAACGAAGACAGAACAAGTAGAGAAAAAAGGCGACAAATTGACCGAGAAAGATGAAGATGGGGAATCAAAGGAAGAAGAAAAACATAAGAAGAAGAAAGATAAAGATGTGAGGGAGAAAGAGAAGAAGAAGGACAAAATGGAGGAGAAAGAGAAGAAGGATAAAGATGCAGAGGAGGGAGAGAAGAAGAAGGAGAAACTTGTGGCGAAGGAGAAGAAGGATAGAGATGAAAACTCAAAGGAAGAGGAAACAAGTAAAAAGAAGGATAAAGGTGGAGAGTCAAAGGAGAAAGAAAGTGCAGAAGAATCCAAAAGTAATGAGAAGAAAGCTGCAGATGTGATTACAAGAGAGATTAGCATTGAGGGGGAGGATGAAAAGAGCGAGAAAAAAGAGAAGGGAGAGGAAATGGATAAGGAGAAAGGAAAGAAAAAGGAAGAGAAAGATAAAGCAAAGAAGAAGGATAAACAAGAAAAATCTGAGAACAAAGAAGCAGACAGCAGTAAGAAAGACAAGAAGAGAAAGCTTGATGGAAAGGATAAGAGCAAAGATATTGCGAAGCTAAAGCAGAAGATTGAGATGGTTGATGCCAAACTGGAGGTATTGCTGGCAAAGAAAGAAGATCTCTTGAAGCAGATCAAAGAAGCTGAAGAGGGTGCTGTATCTGAGAAGTCTGAAGCTGCTGGTGATGCTGATGTCGCTTAGCACCACGAGAGTTGGTGCTTTTTTCTACTAACAGGAAAATGTGTGATTCAGGAAATGATGTAGATATTGTGAGCTTACACAGGAATAAATCTGAGCTTTGTAGTTTGGAGGGTTCAATGCTTTAAACTTTGAACTTGATGCTGTCTGTTAGGAGTTCAAATCATCACTGACAAGAGTCTTTCTTTCATAATGCTTTATTACTCCACATAAAGCTCCCAGTTTGGATTGGGACCTTTTTATCTTCTTTCTATTTGCTATCGTTGTTGGATATCATTTTTTCACCACCTGTTTTTTTCTTGTTTCCCATGACGGCATACTTGGCACTTCCCACCTTAGTGCTGAATGTGTCATGTTTCATTCATAGAGGACCAGTGCATCATCTACTTACGTTTATGAAATCTGATGCTGAAATCGAGGAAGATTGGACGGACAACTAGCTTGTTGCTGCCCCCAAGTCTCCGAATACAAGGTCCATCTTATGTTGGGTGATTCATGCAGCTTCTTACGAATGATGCAACCAGATTGTAGGAATGGTTCACTTTCCCACTTCCCTAGCTACCCACAGCATCAAACGCTCTTAATCTTCTACATCCTTGGCTACATTGATTATGGTAGTCAGTAGATATTATTATTCAAGAATTGTGCGAGCTTAAAAATTGAAGTATCGAAAAGATGTCAAAATCTCAATAGTTGAGTTCATACTGAAATAGAATTTTTAAAAAGATTAAAAAGTATAAAAAAAAAGACACTGAAACTGGAGCGAATTGCCAACCCAAATTATAAACCTGAACCTACCAGAGAACAACCGTAATTTGAAGTGAGAGGTGGTGTTAGTAAGGGTGGGAATCGGGGCAGGTTGGGACGGCCCAACCCTGACCTTGCTTTTCAAAAATCTTATTTGACTCTTATTTTTGTATTGGGTCGGGACAAAGTCGATTTAACCCTTACTTTTTTCTACTATGTTTCAGGACAAAATTAGGGTCGGTATCGGGTCAACGGGTCAAGTAAGAACTACAGGTCAAGTAAGAAGTTTTTAAAAATTTATGAACTTATCAAGTATAAAGACAAATCTATATTAAATTTAACTATTATATGCTTCAATCTATTACTAATCAGTCAAATTAAAATATAAATACTTAAATAAAACATGAATATTAGCATTAAATGAGGTTTTTTTTAATGTGAGAGAGGAAAAAACGGGTCAGCGGGTAGGTCCACCCCGACCCGTTATTAATATCAAATATCCAACCCGACTTGCTATTCTTTAAAAAATCAAATATCCGACTTGCCCCGGTATTAAATAGGGTCGGGTCACAGGTCGACCCGCCCCGATTCCCACCCCAGCTGTATTTAATATAAAAATGTCTACATTTTATTAAATGCCACCACTCAAAAGCAACCAATTATTTTATAGCTAAGTATTTGATTGTAGTAAAACAACAACAACAACAACAAAAATGGAAGCCTGGTCAAATTGTCTCTGAATGAGAGATGGCATATCAGGATTGGCAATCTATTGAGAATTCCAGCAAATTAATGGAATGAGAACTAGTTGGGGAAAAACTGGATGAGTTAACGTGAAACAGCTTCGCAGGACTCAAATATTAGAATTCTGGTTCTATTAAAGCTCGCCTTCTATGTAACCTCACTCATTTTTCCCACGGGTAGAGATGATTGTTACAAATAGGTGTTTATGTTCGATCACAATCAGATGTGGCCTACCCATAAGCCTTCATGGCTGGACACAGAGCCAGTAATTTGTACGCTTGCAGAAAGCTGCGGATCTGGGCAGCTGCCCTCCTCTGTCTGTGTCTGTGTTTGTGCCTGTGCCTGTGTGGTCAGCCCAAATCCAAATGGGAAGAGGGGGTCATAGTTGGGGTCTCCAACATTCATGGGCAGCTGCTCCACCGATTTGAACCACGTCCTCGCCAGCTTCCCCGTGAAACCATAGTCCCCGAAGAGCACATCCGCAATGCCTTGGCCTTCCGTCCCCGGCAGCCATGCTGCGACCAGCGCTTCTATGTTCCCCAAATGATGCTCCATCACGAGGGGTCTGCCGGAGATGAGGACGACGACGCATGGGATGGAGGCGCAGACGTTGTCGATCGTGCAGGCCCCGTTGTCTGCAATGGTCAGGTTGAGGCTGTCGCCAGCAGTCTCTGCATATTCATGCTCCCCCACCACTACAATCGCAAAAGAGAAGCCCCCGCCCTTGGCCAACTCCCCATCTGGATTCTCCTCGTACACTACCTCCGTCGATGCATCCACAGTCGCCTTGATGCCTTGGAGAACGGTCGTTCCTACCATCCCATCTCATGCATTTCTCTTCAATTAATATAATCATATCTTCTTATATTAATCAACCGCAACCATCTTGTACGGTTGCTCATAAAAAAAATCTGGTGTGATTTACATCTATCCCCCTTGTGAAATTCGATAATTTTTTTTGAATTTATTTAGTATTTATTTTGATTTTTGAAAAAATTATCAAATTTCATAAAGTGAACCCCTAATCTTGAAAGATCAAAAAGATAAATTACAGATATACAAACAAATTTTTCCCCTTAATTCCAAATATATCTATAACGTTTCATGATCCAAATATACCTATTAGTTTTCTAAAATTTCATTTATGGGTTATTAGCATCTCTATGAAAGGACCAATATGTCCAAGCTCTAACAATTCACATTCAAATGAAATTGTCAGTTTTTCACATGTATAGATTCATATAGTAATTATTTGAATATAAGCTTTTAACTCATATTAGAGCTTGGGCATATTCATCCTTTTATAAAATAATGAATGACCTATTCAACAAACCTTTAATCATGTCAAATTTTAGGCAAGCTATGTAAGTTTATATTCGAAATTGTAAAAGCATCATAGTTATATTTAGAATTAGGAGCAGAACCGGTACGTAGATTTAAAAGGAGATACACATGCATGCATTTTGTTGCATGGAAATAATAATAATAATAATAATAATATACATGTATTTAATTTATGTGATTAAGTCACCCCTTGGATGCCAAGGCAGTGGAATGCGATACATCTCCGTCAAGTGCCTACTCATCTAAGACGATGGACACAATTAAAAAATTGATGCCATTGGTTATTATGGAGCCTGATTAAATACATTACATCATGATGTATTTTAATTTAAAATATATTATTCATTTATTTTATTTTTATCTTTTTTTTAAATTTTCTTCATGAATTTATTTTCGTAAGGGATAATTTCTTTTATACCCATAACAATTGCACCTAATTCCTAATATACACATAATATTTTATAAATTTCTCTTATACCTATAACATTTCGACCTAACTTCCCGTTATACTCGCGCCGTTAAAACTATCTTTATCTACCTCATTGAAAACCTCATTGAAAAGATGATTTTGTCATTTTAAAATTTTTTCTAATTAAAGTAATTCAACATTAATATAACTTCTAAATTATTTAATATCTTATATTAATGATTTACTATCGTCAATTGAATCATGTTAAGGTTAAATTATCTCGATTAGAAAATTTTAAACAGGTAAAATTGTCTTTTCAATGGGGTAGATAACAATTGTATTGACGGCATAGGCATGAGAGAAATTTAGAGTAAAATGTTATACGTATAAAATGAATTTATGAAATATTATGAGTATATTAGGAATTAGGTACAATTGTTATGGGTATGAAAGGAACTATCCCTTTTCTCTAAGCATATTTAATCCATATACCAAGATTCGCTACTTTACATATTTACTTTTGATTTTTAAAAATTATCAATTTTAGAGGTACTTCATTATTTTTCACTCCTTAAAAACTTGATTTCTAAAAATAGAAAATAAATATGTAAAAGTATTATAAAATGTCGAAACTTAGCATATGTATTGAATATACTTAGGAAAACATGTTTATGAAAAAATATATTTAACCTAAATACATGATAATGTATATAGTCAGCTTGGATTATTAGATAAGTAATTATTGTAGGCAGGTACGTACCGCAAGTTTGGTTATTTCCAGTGAAACCTTGCCAGGCAATAGTCCATCCGCCGCATTGGTAGCCCAAGCTGTCGGCATGAGCTCCAGCAACCAGGATTTTTGCAGCCTTCTTCGGCAGCGGTAGGAACGGTTTGTCCGGGGACTTGCCGTTCTTCAACAGCACCAGCGATTTCCTGACGGCTTCTTTCGCCAGATCTTTATGCTCCTGACTTCCCACTTCCTTGTGCAAGCTCACATCCCCCATCGGTTCCTCGAACAGACCCGTCGAGAACTTGACTCGGAGGATTCTTCTCACCGCGTCGTCGATTCGGCTCATCGGAATCGCTCCCTTCTCCACCAGCTGAGTTAGTTCGTTGATGAACTCTTCGTAGCTGTACCCCATCATCACCTACTTCATTCATTCCCTCCAACTATTAATTCATATATCACTAGTCACTACTAATAATAAAGCAAGTACTTAATTATAATAATAATAATCGCATGTGAACCCCAATACCATTTTTATTTTTTTATTTTTTTCGTAAACATGTTTTCTTAACTAAGTGTATTTAACTTATAAACTAAGTTTTACAATTTTATAATATTCTCACGTATTTATTTTTTTATTTTAAAAATAAAAAATTTAAGGGTTGAAATATTGACTAAAATCTTACCCTTTAAATTGATGATTTTTAAAAATAGAAAATAAATATGTAAGAATATTGTAAAATCTTACAACTTAGTATGTAGATTAAATACATTTAGAAAATATATTTATGAAGAAAAATATAAATAAATATTGTATGGGGTTTGCATGTTACTAATCGCTAGGAATGCTTAAATGCACCCAGGTGCACTTAGGCTCGGTGCACCGGGTGCATTTAACCCATTTATTATTTTTTAAAATTTTTTTATGGAACTATTAATTTGAATGTATTTAACATTTATATTAATTTTTACCATTTTTAGAGAATTTTAGATTTTTAAAAATTAATAGCATTTTAGTAATTTTAAATTACTAAAAATGACGCTAATTTTAAAAATTTCAAAAAATCTATAAATCTCGAAAAATGGTAAAAATTGATACACATGTTAAATACATTAAGATTAATAATTGTGTAAAAAAATTTCAAAAAAATGAGTATTTACACCCAAGTGCACCGAAGCTAAGTGCACCCAGCTGTACAAAATCATGTCCCACTAATCGCATGCCCTCATGCCTCTTCATTACACTCACATATGAGTAATTAATATTTACCATGTCGATGTCGGCATTAATGCTTGCCAAGACTGAGCAGGTGTAGTTAGCGTGGGGTGGTGTCGTAATCTTGTCAATCCCTTGAAAATCTGAAATAACGAATCCCTGTGTACGAATTCCATGCATTAGTTGTTATGTTCAATTACTAATTAGCTTAATATTATACATAAAAATTAGCTAAGTAGATGCCACGAGAGCGTAGCCCGGCTGGATGATGCCCTAGCACTTGTGTTGGTTTGCCTAATTTTTTTTTATGAATATTCATATATTATGATCATTCCAACTAGTATTACAATCAAGCACGAAAACATTCTTACAATTTTCTATCAATATTCTACAAATATCTACCAATATTTTAAAGTTTCCTAACAATATTTCTAATTTTTCCAACTTATAGACGCTCCCACATAACAGATGGGAATTTGTGTCTCCCATCTGTATTAGGAGCCTAATCTCTTACCATCTGCGATTAAAATTCGTTGGGCATGCAAAATAGAAAAAAAAAAAAAATGAAACCCGGAAATGAGTATAATATTAAAGAAGAGGTATATACCCTGAATCTGAGTTTGTTCTTGAGGACGTGGGTGATGAGATGCTTGTTGGTATGCATTTTGATGCCATTCCAACTGGAGTAGGAGATCATGATGGTGGCCACTCCTCGGATGGCCAGGTAATAAGGTGGCATGTGGATCTTGAACAGTCCTGCACTGTCGATCATCGCGTTGTTCTCGTTGATGCCCTCGTGCGTCCCACCATCCCCTACGTAGTGCTTCGCACATGCTGCGACGTTCTTCCTGCGTACGCACACATATATTTGGACACATCTCATAGTTAATCATATATACTCATTTTGGCTGGCTCATGACCTTGATATATAATGATGTAAAATCTACTTTTCCTCGTTGTATTTGAAATTACTATTTAGTTAAATAATCAAGTTATTTAAAAATTTACATTAGCGTAAATTATAAAAAATGCTTATATCTATTCGCATATTAATTAAAATATAATAATACTTTTTACAATCTATATAGAGAAATGCAACATCTATTCATGAGTACCATGGCACTAAAAATCATCAGAATCAGATTTATTATTATTATTATTATTTTAATGGAGATACAGACAATTGCTTCAGCCCAAACTTGAAACCACTTTGGCTATGCCTTGCGTGACCTGAATCAGATTCTTGGATTAGCTATATTTGATTTTAAAAATATATATTTATATGAAAATTAAGAAATGCCTGAATCTATTCACTAATGTATTGAAAAGTATTAATACTTGATATATCATTTATTCATTTGTTTTACATGGTTTAGAAGTGAAAAATACAGCTTAAAATTGATATTTTCCACTATTTTCATTGGGGCCGAAACACATATTTTCCTGACAGAACACACATATATTTCAATGAAATATGTTGCCAAAATAAATTTTTCCTAATACAATGAGTAGGTTAGATTTTCATTTTATCATCAACGCGATGCCCATTTGCAACTACATCTATAATAAAATCAAAATTCTACATCTCATATGGTTTGAAATGATTTTTGGTACATCATTTTTATCATGGTACCAAAAATCATTTCAGTCCAAGTCTTAAGTGAATTATACCTAGTTCAAAATATAGGTTTTACTGTATAAATTAAGAAAAGTACTTAAGTCTATTTAGAATGTTATAATACTCTGTGAAATCAGATATCCAGAGAATTGATGTTTTCAATGGTTTAAATGTTAAAATTAATTTTCCATTTTACTGTATAAAATTAAATGTTAAATTTTCCATTTTACAATACTTTTACATATTTATTTTTTATTTTCAAAAATATCAGTCTAGGGGCATATAGGTGATTTTTCAACCATTAAAAAACTCGATTTTTGAAAATAAAAAATAAATATGTAAAAATATTGTAAAATAACAAAACTTGGTATATAGATTAAATACACTTAGGAAAACATATTTGTGAAGAAAAAATAAAAAATGAAATAAAAATAAAATAAAAATGAATATTATAACTTAAACATATATACAATATATTGTATATAATCATACCTTGAGATATATATGTGCTCCTCTTTTATAACCAAGTTACATAGAATGTGTCCCATATAACCTTCTCAAATTTCAAGATATTGATCATTGATAAAAAATCCAACCTATTCATTGTATTTAAAAGTATTTGTTTATTTACGAGACCAAGTTTCATCCAAATCAAATATGCTTATCTGTTACATTTACTCAAAAATATATATTCATGTGCAAATTATGAAAACACTTAGATCCATTCATATATGTATTAGAATGTAATAATACTTTATAGAGTCATTTATTCATATAACAATGATATTTTAGATGATTTCCATGTTGAAAAAACTACTTTAAAATTGATATTTTAGCATTAGTTCATTTTAGGGTGTGTTTGGTTGGAGGTAAAACTTTTGATGAAAATTTTTTTGAGTAGAAGTTGTAAAATCAATAGAAAATGATGTGATATAATAGGAGTAATGATGAGGAGTAAAGAGAATAAAGTTAAAATAAATAGGTTAGTTGTATGGGTAGATGTGTAGAAATGATTGAAAAGTAGGGACCGTGGTTCAATGCACCCGGGTGCATTGAACCTCAATGCACCTGGGTGTACTTCACCCATTTTTTTTTTATTTTTTTTGAAACTTTTTTTTATGAAAATGCTAATCTAAGTCTATTTAACATGTGTATAAATTTTTACCATTTTTAAATATTTTTAGATATTTTTTTTGAATTTTTTAAAATCAGTGGCATTTTTAGTAATTTAAAATTACTAATAATGCCACTGATTTTAAAAAAATCCGAAAAAATATCTAAAAATATTTAAAAATGGTAAAAATTTATACACATGTTAAATAGACTTAGATTAGCATTTTCATAAAAAAAAGTTTCAAAAAAAATAAAAAAAAATGGGTGAAGTACACCCAGGTGCATTGAGGTTCAATGCACCCGGGTGCATTGAACCACGGTCCGAAAAGTAGGTTAGTTTGTATAGAAAAATGCGAAAAAATAATTAAAAAATAGAGTAATTATGGAGAGTGAAAAGTTTTAGTTGACACTTTTTTGTCCTAAACAAACACACCCTTATTATGTTGATTTTACACATTTATAAATGGGACCCATATGCAGTGAAATTAAAAAAATAAAAGAGTTTCCAATATACTAAAAGTGATGCTAAATGCAATGGATGGAATGAATTTTTCATCAACCATCAAGATTTTAAAAATAGAGAAAGTTAAATGGAAATAAATTTATTTATATTTATTTATTTATGAAATAAAGGAGAATGTAATATATTTATAGAAGTACGTGGGCATCGACTCTAAGAAATTTCTATACAAAAGAAATGAAAAAATTGCTAAATTCCCAATAAATAAAATTTATTAAAAAAAATTGGTGCATAACCAAGATGGTAGCAGCGATGCTCTAAAGGCGTTTCTTTTTCTTTTTTTTGATAAAGGACTCACTCTAACTTTACTCCTGGTCCACCGTGACTGGAGTAGAGTAAGAGTGATCCAACCGATCCATTGCCAAAAAAGTATCTTTACAAATGAGTCTACAAATAGCATCGGGTGGGTTACCCCACCAAGACTGACAGTCCTCAGAAGAAACCAAAATCAATTCAGCAAGGGAATGAGCAACTGCATTACCCTGCCGAAGTACATGATGAGCAGAAAAGGAAGCATTGCTATATAGAATTGACCTAATCTCATCAATGATAAAACCAACCTCAGATGAAATGGGATCCGAGTTAAATATGAAATTGTATAGAATAAGAGAATCGGTTTCGAATTGTACTTGTCTGAGATTCAGTTGTATGGCCCATGAAATCCCCATAAGAAAAGTCGTAGCCTCCGTGAAGAGAGAGTCCCTAACCCCATCCCGTTTCCATCCTGAAGCCGCCACAAATTCACCATGGGAATCTCTCAAAACAGCTGCACATCCAAACTTATCCATACCTGCGTAACTGCGTGCATCCACATTAATCTTCACAAAAAAAGGTGGAGGCTTGGTCCAACGCGGAACCAGATCCCTATCCACAAGCCCAGACCTCATTATGTTCCCTGCATTCCTATGCTGGAGAAGGAAATCAGAACACCATTCCAGAGTATCAGCAAAATTCGGTAGGTGGTTTTCCTCTCTAAATTTGTTTCGAAGGTACCAAACCCTCCAGCAACATGTGATGAAAAAAGTAAGGTCCTTAAGTTCGTTCGACCGCACAAGAGATTCCAGAATTTCAATGACTGAGATTCCATGGGGAGTCAGTCTCGCAGCCCTCCAGCATACCCCCAAGGTCGCAGTACACTCCAAAAATAGGTGGTTCGCATCTTCAGCTCCGTTCTTGCACAGAAGGCAGCAGATGTCAATCTCAAGCCCCCTTTTGCGAAGATTGTTTAGAGTAGGGAGGGAGTCAGTGAGAAGACGCCACCCAAAAATAAGGATCTTACTCGGGAGCCTCAGTCTCCAGATTGCCTTAAAGCATCCAGACAGTTCCGGGTTCGCCTCATTGGAACAGAGAAGTCTATACGCCGACTTCACAGAGAAGGAGCCGTTTGGTTCATGCATCCAATAAATAGAGTCATTTGCCCTTCTTTGCGATAATGTAATCGAATTTACCTCACGCCAGATCGTCTCCCCTGCGACCATCATAATTTGCTCTCTCTTCCATGAGTTTGATGCGGCATCAATGAAATAACAAACTTTAACATCCTCCGGAACGGAGATTGGTAGAGGCCCCGCCTTGTCCACCTTAGAATTGAGCCATACATCATTAAAGAAAGATACCCATCTACCATCTCCAATGCGCCATTTACATCCCTTCTGAATTACATCCCTAGCTTTCAGAATGCTCTTCCATGTGAAAGAGTCCGATGCCTTCGCCTTACAGGACCAAATATTAGAAAACGGAAAGTACTTCGCCTTAAGTACCTTGAAGCATAGCGATGATTTACCCTCAACCAGCCTCCATACTTGCTTGCCGAGAAGAGCATAGTTAAAATTGTGAAATTCCCTGAATCCCAGCCCTCCCGCTCGCTTAGGTTTGCACACCTCTTTCCATGCTACCCAGCTCATTTTCCTCTTACCGTCTTCCTTTGCACCCCACCAGAATTTGCTTAACATTCCATTTATGTTGTTGCAGAATGATTTGGGTAAAAGGAAGATACTCATCGTGTATGCCGGGATCGCCTGAGCAACGGCTTTAATAAGAACCTCTTTTCCACCCCATGACAAGAGTTTTCCTTTCCATCCCTGAATTCGGTTCCAAATGCGTTCTTTAAGATCTCTAATAAAGCCTGCCTTAGATCTGCCAAGCCAAGCCGGTAGGCTAAGATATTGGTGAAGTTCATTCCCAGCAGATCCCACAAGCATAGACAGACTTCTTCTTTCACAAGCATCCACATTTGGGCTAAAGGCGTTTCTAGTTGAATGGTCCTGGGATCAAATCTTACTCTCGTAAGTTTTGTCCCATCCATGATACAAATTGTAGTCTCCTAAGGGGAGGAGCATTTTGTTTCCCTTTTGATAGATGGTACACCTCCATGATACAAATTGTAGTCTCCTAAGGGAGGAGCATTTTGTTTCCCTTTTGATAGATGATAGTAAGAGTAAGAAAAATTATAAGGGTATGTGATAATCAATCTATAATATAAAATAAGATGAAGATGTAAAGATTCTCAAACTTGATTACAATATGAGTTGAGGATGAAATATAATACTATAAACACCAATTTTAAAATTTTTTGCTAAAAATAGTAAAAAAGAAATTTACTAAAACAATAAAAGTCAAACTTTGGAGCTTAACAGGGTTATCAAGATGTTGACCTTTTGATAGATGATAGTAAGAAAAATTATAAGGATATGTGATAATCAATTTATAATATAAAATGAGATAAAGATGTAAGGATTCTAAACTCGATTATAATATGAGTTGAGAATGAAATATGATACTATACAAACCAATCAAAAACTTTTACTAAAAATAGTAAAAAAGAAATAAACTAAAACAGTAAAAGTCAAACTTTGGAGCTCAACAAGGTTATCAAGATGTTGAGAAAGATTTTTTCTGTTAGTATCTTGTATCTTCTGTAACTTATTTCAAATTAAAAGTTATAATCATTTGAAATTATCTTGTTCTTTTATTTTTTTTTGGTGTAACGTCTTTTACTTCTTTTATTGTGTACAAACCTTTCCAATTTACATCATAAGAATTGTTCCCACTCTTAGGAATTCATATGCTACATGTCCTATGTTATTCTCCTTCGCTTGAGAAAAATTCAACCTCGAATTTGTTAGAATATCTAAATAGAGGAGTTGGTCTAAAGAATGAACTGGAAGATATCCCCTATATTTAATGTTTTAGAAATTCTCATTATATCTAGCAAATCCATTGCATATGCTACGTCATTGACCTTCTTCGAAGTCTCCATGGTGTTGAATGTCCCCACATGGATGGCAACCCATTATGTAAGTCTTTTGGAATTAACTCCTTAAACTCCGCCAAAAACATATTGACTACTTCAAAGTTCTCTGCCAAAAAAAAAAAAAAAATTCTGCCACTTTTTGCTTCTCTTCAACTGTTAATACATTTTTCGCAATTAGATTGTGTACCTCCTTAACTCCTTGATAGTATAGGAATTTTCATCCTTCTGTCCCTCCTTTACATACATATGTCATTTTTCACTTTTCAGCCACCTTCTCCTTCTCCTCCTTGCATCGATCAATATGTGTAAATGCCTCATCAATCAACTTGCTTATTTTTCAGATGTATTGTATGTATCTTCACTGAAACTCCTACGAGAATAACCTAATCTATTTTTTCCCGCAACTTCAATCCAACTTTGAGAGCAATATTTCAAGTTTTAGATAAAGTTCGCAATAATTACACTCCAGTTCTCCCTCCGATAGCTAGTTTTAGACCCTCCAAATATCTGGCAAATTGTTGTCCCTTTTGACTCTCATAGATCGTTTCTCTCCGTTAGCCTCATAAATTTTGCAATATATTCACATTCGGATTTCTAGCCTTTGCGACATCTCTAGTATTGATGGAACAAAATATATTCATAATCGGGAGGAAGAAAATCCTTCTCTAATAGCTGCTTCATTTTGTACCACATTTGAACTAGTAGCTTTTCCTCACAAACTCTTTTGGACTATAATCATTCGTACCATGCAAAATGTCTACCCCTTAATTTGCAAATGACAAGTTTCATAAAAAATTTAATTTTATTATAAAACGGGTCATCTAGCAACAACTTTCCAAGTATAAAATACATGATGATTTAATTTGTTTTTATATAAAATAGAATTACAAATGCTAAGAAGAATTAAATGGGCTCCATAGTAACTTTAAAATATTTTTTTAGCCTCTTGATTAATTATATAATACTTTAATGGATATATTGACATATACATGCTGGCTATGCATCTTTAACAGAAAGAATGAAATAGGCCACCACTATAATATTCGAGAACACTAAACAGGGCAATTTTATTGAAATTAAATGAATTTAATAGAATCAAATAGGTATGAAATGATTAGGGAGACTTGTCATCCTATTCAACTAACGAAAGACAAATTATAGAATTAATTATGTGATAAGATAAATTTATGTAATATTACATGTACAAGTGTATGATTTCACGTACACCACAAAGCATTGCTTATTGTGCTCCATCATCTTCTACAGTCTTCCATGGCCATTGATCCAAGCACCCGTACGATGGTGTCTATGTCATTCTACGTAACCCGTCAACCTGTTTCGTTAAATAAATAGATCAAGAGTTGAGGCTTTTTAACATGTCAACCTGGTAAGTGATCCATTTAGCCTATGCAACCCACTTACTCCGCTAATAACTTACATGCACAGATGTTTATTTAAACTTTTTATATAGATGCAAAATTTTACTTTAAATATACATTTGGGTGCTCGGGTGTGTTTGAGAAGTAATAAAAATTTTAAATAAAATATTTTTTGTCTACAATTTTTTAAAGTAAGAAAAAATGATGTAATATGATAGAAACAATAATGAAGTATAAATAGATTACTTGTATGAGTAGTAGTGCAAAAATGATTGAAAAATACGATAGTTTGTACAGGAAGATGTGAAGAATTCATTAAAAAATAAGATAGATATGGAAAGTGAAAAATTTTAAATTGAAAAGTTTTAGTTTAAAACAAACACATCCTTAAAACATGCACTTTATTTAAGGAATGTGTTTGGAAATTGATAAAAAGTTTTTTATGTGAAAGCTTTTGAAATGAGATAAAATAATGTAATAAAATAAGAGTAAAGAAAATAAATTTAAAATAGATGGGTTAGACGTATGGGTAGTTACGTAGAAATGAATAAAAAGTAAGATAGTTGTATAGGAAGAAGCGAAAAAAAAATTTAAAAATAAGATAGTTACGGTAAGTGTAAAATTTTAGACTAAAGAGTTTTAATTTAAAAACTTTTTTTGATTGTCAAACATGCCCTGAAACTACAAAATAGTTATTATTAGGTACTCAATGTTCAATATTGATATTTGGACCAATGATATGCTTCTCATATACTATTTTTTAATCAAATCACCCACTGCGAATGACCATGCACCTAGCGTAAGTGTACTCCATGGGAGAGGTAATAAAGTTACTGCCTCTACTTAACTTTGAACCCCGGACCTCTCTACCTAATACTCTATACACACTTCTGTTAACCACTTGGTCATTCAAATGTTAATATGTATTTATCAAGTTTATTTCGAGGCGGTTACGATTTTTTTATTATTTAGATATATGAGGCTTGCTTTTATGTAAATAGGTTACATAGAAGCGGCTTCATGTAACCTTTCAAAATTTAAAATTTTGATTCTTAATAGAAAATTTAATTCATTCATTGTATTTAACATCATTTATTTAGTCTTGAGACCAAGTGTCGTCTAAATCCAATATGTGCGTAGACTATATTTGCTCGAAAATACGTACATTCATGTGTAAATTAGGAAAAATGCTTAGATTTATTCATATATATATATATATCAAAATGTGGTAATACTACATAGAATCATTTATTCATGTAGTAATGATATTTTAGATAGTTTAGATGTTGAAAATACTATTTAAAAATGATATTGAATATTGAATCATTTTATCATGTTGATTTTGCACGTTTATAAATGGATCCCATGTACAGTGATATTAGATAAATGAAAGAGTTTTTATTATAATATAAATGAAGCTAAATATAATGGATGGAGTGGATTTTTTTATCAACCATATAAATGTTAGAAAATGGAGGTACAAGCATTCTGGAAACAATTATTATATCTACAGAGATGTTTATATAAAACTTTCTTTCTATACAACCCCTTCTATTTTCAATATTTAGATAGTTGATGAAAAATTCACTTCATTTATTGTGTTTAACATCACTTATATTATTATGAAAATTATTTCATTTGTCTAATATTACTATATATGGGCCACATCTACAAACATATAAAATCAACATAATAAAATAATTTAATGCTAAATGTCAATTTTAAGTAATATTTTCAACGTCTAAACCATCCAAAATGTCACTAATATGAGAATAAATGATTTTATAAAGTACTACTACATTTTAATATATACGTGAATGAATCTAAGCATTTTCCCTAACGTATACATGAATATACCTATCTTTGAGCAAATGCGGCATGTGCACATATTAAATTTGGATAAAACTTAGTATCATAGCTAAACAAATTATGTTAAATATAACAAATGAATTGAATTTTATATTAATCATTAACATCTTAAAAATGGAGAGGGTTTCAGTTTCATAGAAGTATTCCCCCAGTTGTTTTATTTCACGTAGTTGATTAACAAATAAGCTTTCTTTCAACCCATTAACAATCTATTAACCAAATAAAATAAATAGGTTATTAACGGATTAGGATTGAAGTTTTGTAGACGAGTTAATAAAAAAAAATTAAAGTTGGAATTTTATAAATGGATTAGGAATTTAGAAGTGCAAACCAGATAGGGTTACCCCCCTAAGAAAGAATAGTAGCCGTGATCTTCTTGTAATCGTCCCAACGGTTGTCCGAACCCAGTTCTTGAACGATAGTTGAAGAGGCAGTTTGCGGCTTGTAATTGTCTGTAACCGGTTGTTTGAAACAGAATTTCCTGCTAAAGTGCTAACCTGATCTCGTACATATCACTACGGAATTCTTTTCTTAGTACTACCACATTTTCAGTAGAGTTTGGTGTTTTTTAGCACGAACTTATTAGCGACGGTTGCATCCTTTCCACAAACACATTGAACAACCGCCAATATATGCTAGTTTAGAGCATAAACCAGCCATAATTTCTTGGTTCCTGCAACTCCCAAGCAACTTGGAAGTGGTCACGGGAAATTTAAACTTCTGCAATGTAAAGCTTTGTTGCATTCTCTCAACATCAAGGCTCTAAAAAAAAAAGAAAAAACATTCATGACGAGCTCACTCCTCTACATTTGACACCAAAATGAAATCGGAAATAACAGACAGGAAACGGAAGGCGCACATGCATACACTCCAGATGTGTTTCTCCATTGTCATGGAATTGGAATGGAGATTTCACGTTTGAAAATGAAAAATGAGGCGGCATCAAAATTACCCACCATCAAACCACAAACTCAAAATGAAAAACAGAGGATGTTAGAACAGAGTATCAACTGCTACAGAGAAGAAAATAGAAGAAAGATCAGTGGAAGAGACATGAAGCTAAAAATAGCCCCTCCTTTGCTCACAACACCTGCTGATGTTAACCTACAAAATTCCAACATGGAACAAGAAATAGAAACATTGTGTGTTCAAACCGGTACACATGAGATTTTGAACCAACAGTTGCAATCCCAACATGCATTCAGTGGACGAGGATCTCTCTGCTTACATACAGTGCAGGACTAGAATGGGGTTTTTGCATGAACATTCCTCTCCTCTCTCACTTTGACCACATTCTTTTACTTGATTAGTTTTTTTTTCCCCCTTGATACAGAGATAAATTCGACCATTATTTTCTCAAGACAACCGCTTCTGGCACCCAATGTCCCAAACTGCAATCCCATTCATCCAGGGTCCAAAACATTACAAAGAGTAGATGCCATGGAGGCTCTAACACACCAACCAGATGGTGCAAGGACAACTTAAATCCGGCTCATTATTTCTTATGCTAGCATCATCAAGAGATGCAACTGTTCAACGGTTTGGTGGTGTTCACATAAACAAAACATCTGCCCTCATTGTTTTTTGTTCTGTCACTTGCACTTAAAGAAAATGATAAACAGACAATGTTTCACACAGTAAAATTACAATTTCTTGGACTTTTACAACAAAAACCCCATTAGGTAGCCCAACATGAATGCAACCGCAATCCTTCTTGTCGCACCAGATGGACAATGTGGGAACCATTGGAACTCATCTCAAGTGCATCAATTCGAACACAAAAAATGGAACATGGTAAGAAAACAAATTTTTCATTAATTAAAGACTGAAAGTCCATAAATTGAATAGAAGATTTCCCCTGGAAACATATTCAAAATTTAGAACTATGGCACTCTGCTCGAGAGATGCCTACCTTGCCATGGAAGGCTTTGTTGATAGCCCAAAACCAAATGGGAAGAGTGGATTGTAGTGTTGGTCATCAAAGTTCATAGGCAGCTGATCAACAGATTTGAACCATGTTCGAGGAAGCTTGCCAGAGAATCCGTAGTCACCGAAAAGGACATCAGTTATACCTTGGCCTTCAGTGCCAGGCAGCCAGGCAGCCACAAGAGCTTCAATTGTAGACAGATAAGGCTCAATTACAACAGGCCGTCCAGATATTACAATGACCACACATTTTATAGCACCACAGACATTCTTGATTGTGCTTGGGCCTGGGTCAGAGATGGTGAGGTTCATGCTGTCACCAAAAGTTTCAGCATAAGGGTGTTCCCCTACTACCACAATGGCATAGGAGAAACTGTTGGACTTAATGAAATCTGCATCAGGGTTCTCACTATAGACAACTTGAGTAGATGGATCAACAGCAGACTTCACGGCATCAAGGACCGTGGTTCCTGTTAAATGAAGAGAACCATTTGAGATTAAATGGTGGATTCTTCTGAAGGAAACGGCATGAGAGAGCTTAAGCAAACAAATCAAATAGTGGGAACCAAAATTGTCTTCGAAGAAGAGGGTTTCGATACAACATGCGCATAGGATAATCTGCATTGGGACTTCTAGACAACATTAACAGCCTACACACATACCAAACATATAGGGGTATGTTCCCAGTAACTGTTCTGTGACTCGTACACCTGGGTTTTACTTTTTTCTTTTTTCAATTTAGATCCAAGTCATGCATCATATCTTCTCATAAATATATGTAGGATACGAAAAATCAATTTAATTGGATTTACATATAATTCACAGCAAATGCATGGAATTTCTTAAAATAATATATAAACGTTTATAGATTAAAATAATGGACTTGAATTTTTACATTTAAAATATCAAAAGATGCAAAAAAACCCAGGTGGTACAAGTCGCACCCATGTGGATTTAACAAGCATACCGACTCATTTAATTGGAATGCTGTGACAACTCTGATGACTTGATCAGAGTACTTGATGAGCTAGGGCATGTTCATGAATCAAGATAGACTAAAACTGGATCAGCACACATACCTACTGTCAGGTCATTTCCACTCAGCCCTTGCCATTGAATTGTCCAACCGCCACACTGATAGCCCAAATTGTCAGCATGAGACCCAGCAACCAGGATCTTTGGCACCTTCTTGGAAAGGGGAAGCAATGGCTTATCAGCAGACTTGCCATTCTTCAAGAGCACAAGTGATTTCCTTACAGCTTCCCTTGCCAATTCCCTGTGCTCCTGTTTTGAATCCAGGCCATTTAATTCGGTCAGGTATACACAAACAAAAGAACTCGAAAGCATCTTAAAGCACCTCTAATAACCAACCTGGCTCCCTAGCTGGTCGACTAAGCTGAGATCTGCCAGTGGGTTCTCAAACAGACCCATTACAAACTTGACTCTCAAAATCCTTCTCACTGCATCATCAATCCGGCTAATGGGAATCGCTTTGTTCTTGACCAGCTCAGTTAAATCATCAATGAAGACAGTATAGTTGTAAGGAACCATGATCTGCAGCCCCAAGGAATAACAGCAAAGAAATTTACTGAGTACATGTCTAGGTCAGATTCAAAATTCAAGGCCACAATGGTATGAGCATTGTATCACATAACAATTGCAGGGAATAAAAATTCAGAATATTCGGGGGTATGCAGGGAATAAAAATTCATAAGATAATGAAACTCTCTTCTACTTGGGTTGGGGGATGTGCATTTCTGCTGCATTTATCCCAAAAAGAAACTCAGACCAGACATTACTTTCAGTTAAAAGCATACTATGCACAAGAGGGGCACACTGGAGCTTAGAGCATGCACATGTTGCAGGGTCCATGGAGAGTGTCCATGTACACTGCCTTACCTTACTTTGTTACAAAAAGGCTGCTTGCTTCTCTTGGTGCAATTTGGTTACTTTCACCATTCTGCCAAGATCCAACCACTTAAGATGTAAACATTCCATGGACCATGGTTATGGTTTCCTTCTCATTTAAAACTAAAAATTATAGCCTTGTAGATAGATTGGTTGCTTTCCACAAAAATAAAGCATGAATATGTGAACTAGTAATGAACCAATTAAGATTACTATGGATAAATGAAATGATCTGAATTCTTATATAAATGATTCAACAGTTAGTCTATTTGTCATGGTTGTTATACAAATGATCCATAAAACACAAAAAAAAAAAGGCAATCACAGGAATCACAAATGCAAAGGATTTGGCTGGAAAATAATTTATCATCGAAGGAAAAACCTGAAGAAAAAAATCCACTATGATTTTCCAGGGTCACACCAACATAATGGTGAAGAGAAGACACTCCATCTCTTTTCACATCAATCACCAATTCAGCATACTATCATCATACCCTTTGCTCCTCTAAAACAGAAATCAACCCCAAGATCTACATATATCTAACTAATGTCATTTTATTGTCATTGAATACATTTTTGTAGGGAAGACCTGACACCTGTTTCTCATCAATCAACGCATTTCAAGCTGCACTGGGATCATCAAGAAAAAAAATCTGAATAAATGCAATTGCAGGCAAACCACATATTGGTAATTTGCCCAATATCGAATTGATTAATGCATTCAGTGAAAACTCAGAATATTATATCCCAAGATCTAATATACTAAGTGAAAGACAGTTAATTCTGAGCAACAACCTCGTTAAACACCATCTTTCTGAGTTCCAATAAAATTGGTTTCACCACTATGGAGGTCGAAAAACAATGTGCTCATTCTTACATCTGGTCTAACCAATAGAATTACCTCAGGAATAAGAAAAAGGAAGAATAGAAAACACTCTAAAGTTCATGCAAAATGGGCATATTATGCATACATCATCAAATCCTATGTATTGGAGATAGACATGAGAAACTCCAAATCCGCCTTCGTGGATTCATTTATTTTTTTATTATTGTTGGAATAAATGCCACTGGCTTAACATTAATCTTCAGTTCTACAACTCTGAACCCAACCATACATAATCCTAATCCTGCATATTGAAAATAGTCATGAGAACCCTCCAAATCTGCCTTCATAGATTCATTTATTTGTATTATTTTTGGAATAAATCCTGTTGGCTTAACATTAATCTTCAGTTTCATAACTCTGAACCCAACCTTGGTTATAGTACAAAAAATTTCAAAAACCCCTTCAGTATGTGCAGGAGAAAACTCACCATGTCAATGCCAGCAAGAATTCCAGAATAAACGGAATAAGAGTAATTAGCACCAGGTGGAGATGTGATCCTGTCAATTCCCTCCCAATCTGAGATGACAAAACCCTGAAAATTGATTATATAGAAAAGAAAGGAAAAAGTCAGTCCAATAGCAATTTTTACCAAGGTAGAGAAGCAAAATAACTTTTGACGAATATAGTTTACCCTGAAATGGAGCTTATTCTTAAGATAGTCAGTGACAAGATCACGGTTTGCATGCATCTTCTCTCCATTCCAACTTGAATATGAAACCATGACAGTTGAGACACCTTTGATAATCGAGTTGTAGTATGGAGGCATGTGCAGTCGAAACAATCCTTTTTCATTGATGATGGTGTTATTCTCATTTATGCCTTTGTTTGTGCCACCATCACCAACAAAATGCTTGGCACAGGCTGCAACATTCTTCCTGTACAGCACACATAAGAAAATTTGAGACATTGTAGAGAAATATAGTATGAATAAAGAGGAAATACTGTGTTTGGCAGAACATAAAAACTGTGTGCATGCAGGATTGCAATACCATACATAATCAAGTCCACCAAAAAGCATATGACATTTCTATTTTTATCAAAATGGAAGAGAAAGAAAACAGATATCGTAAAGAGACAAAAAGGACATGAAACAGTAATGCAGCTATTGTGTCTATCAAAATGGTCTCAATCATTTCATGGGTAATGTTCTGGATATATGCTCCATCTATGGGCAATTCTGCATAGCATCACTTATGCAAAGAATAAGTGAATAACCCTATTGATCTCTGTTCTGAATTAGCATATACCCCCAAACTCAAGAGAGACCTCTTGTCCACCATTGTCAACAAAAATCCCAGCTAAAGTTCTCAAGCTTGACTGGTAAGCATTCAATATCAGGCTAAAAAGCATGGTTGAGCCGCTTACTCAATTTACACAATATGCAATACATAATGTGCACATTTTGTTTATTTATCTCATGTGATATATACATACAAGACAGCTCATTTTAAAGCTCAATTTCTCACTCTCAGGCTTTGCCAAGATAGGCCCAGCTCAGTCCCAAACTGGCTATACATAATTTAGGGAATCTGCTCCCTAACTGTGTTGTACACTATTGCCAGAGTCACGAGGAGAAAAATCATCATTAGGTGAAGGAATTAAGATGAAAGAGCACCTATGGCCCAAAAACCCATTTTACATATTTTCATCATATGTTTGAGTTGGCTCTGTCACATTAACTTTTAGATGTAGGATGTTAGATATATGTTTGAATAATCTCACATCCAAGAGAATGTAAAAATGTGACGACATTAATCAAATGTAACACTGCATGCATGAAAGTACTTTGCAGAACAGACTATAGCATTTCCTCTTTTTCATGAGGATTAATAATAGTTCTGACTAATGCAGATGCTTACTTTCCAGCAACATAAGGAACACCTTTTGGAGATTTAGCAGGAAGATCTCCCTGTAAGCCGGGGATGATTTCCGTCATTGCTTGGACCACCCTCGGATCTTCACTGTAGCTTTCATAGCAGCGACCCCATCTTGGATCTCTGCACACCTATGGAAGAAGGAATATGAAATGGAAATCAGGGAAGATGGCTTAAGAATTGAACTGAATCCATTTGAATTCATTCTACTAGAAGCTGGGAATATGAAGCAATTAGTAAACAAGTTTTGAGCCCAAACCGCAACACATGGAGCAAAAACATAAGGAATGCCTGTGGCTCTAACTTCCAGGGCAGTAGCAATACCAATTCGCTTAACAAGTTGCGGATCCCTGCAAGTAAAGAGGCAGTGTCATCAGACAGGTCAAAAGAGAAAATATGTTGTCCCATAGTATCATGTTGGTATACATTAATCTGCTAATATCAAAGATGAGAAAAACCACACCTCTGTAGTCTTTTCCCCTGTAAAGAACCATATTATTATAAAAATGCAATCAATTATTCCTCCAATAATATCTTGTTTGTATACATTTATTTACTACTATCAAAGATGAGAAGAACCATAACTCTTTAATTTTTTCCCTTACCAAGAACCATATTGTTATAAACATGCGATCAATTTCTAGTTGATCATGGTTACATGAAAAACGTAGCTACCTGCATTTTCTGTTTTGGGTTGCACAACAGGTCCAATGGCCTCTCAAATAATTATTTCTTGCAACCCAAGATCCTAGTAGAGATTTATGCAGCTATTTCCTAACTACTGATTAGTAGTAAGCAATAGCCATTAATCTGATAGTATAACAGCTACTTACATAACAATCACCAATATGAGTTATCTTGATATCTGCCTGTTACTCAGCATCAGTGAAAGGGCTGTGAATATTATCAGGCCATGAATTTTCACTTGCCAGATGTAATGTACAAGACCCTTCTAGCAGGATTTCATAGAATTGTCAGCTGATTGTAGATATTCTAAATTTCCTATTGTGAGTCAGAACATTAATATATCCACACTTGGAATGAGTTGACTCATCTCAGTTCCAAGCCAACAAATCATCAAGCTCTTGGACAAAACAGTTTCCGCGTGATCTCTACTCAAAGTACTCAATTGCAGTAGTATCAATGGGCATTTCGTGAACAGTAATCAAAACTAGAGATTAATAAGAACCATAAGTTTCATTAGGCTTCCAAAGATGGAAAGCAAATTGATAAGACAGAGATGGCAAAACAATAGAAAACAACCAGAAAATACTTGCCTGGTTGCACCAAGCCCAACATTGTGAGGGAATATCGTCGCATTGTAGACATTATTATGACCGTGAACAGCATCAATTCCATAAATCATTGGAATTCCCAAACGTGTAGCAAGAGAACCCTTCTGGATATCATTTACCACCTTTACCCAAGTCTGAGGTGAGGCCTTTGGAGCAGGAACACTACCCCCACCACTCAAAACGCTTCCTGTAGAACTTCCTTAGTCAAGCAAAGAAGAGAATCATGTGGGTACAAAGGGACAAAATAAAATAACACGGGAATATCATTTTACCTATGAAGTATTTTTGCATTACTTCAGGAGATGAAACAGCTCGTTCTATCTGAGTCATTTGACCAATCTTCTCTGCTAGAGTCATCTGATTCATTAAATCTCTTATTCTGATTCCCACAGGCAGCTTAGGATCTTTGTATTTCATATAAGTGGCTTCACCAACCACCAACAAGCAACATATTACCAAATGAATGAAAGCTGATCGAAAGTTTGTCATATTCGACCGTGCAGTGACCTGCCTCAATCTGTTTTCAGTGCAGAATAGAATCAGTGGACAAACACAAACAACTTCAAGACATGAGCATTACAAATAAGCGAACAGTCTAAGTGCTTTACCACCTTTACACTTCTCCATAACACAAAGATACAACATCAGCGGCAAAAATAAAACTAAAAATGCAAAATTATGGACGCGAGTATGACATGATGACTATTATTGTGTTTCCATTCTGCATGTCTTGGTGTTACCCACAGGTCGAGCAGGTCATATGCCTGTTCGTCCTCTCTCCCAGCAAATAAACAGGGGAGGTGAAGCCCCAACAGACCTTTTATGAAACCCAGCAAGCAGTCTTTTGATTCTGCATAAGTATATTTTAAAGAAGAAAGACGAGGAATTATATAACAAACAGCATTAACCTAAATTCCCCTAAGATTCAAACAAGAACATATTTGCTTAAAAGTTGAGAAGGCAAGGAATTCGATGCCATGCGAAGTCGCGACGATACGACCCGTGATTTACTGCATCCAAATCTCTGCGAAAACTCACTCAGGAGAAACGAATTTTTTGAAGATCAAGCAAAGATTTCGAAAATAAAGATCGCCAAAGGGTAGAAAAGGAAGAGGGGCTGCAAAATGGAGATCCGGACACTCTAATCAAATCCCCTAACTTACATCTTCAGCAACTCCAAGAAGACGGGGTAGGGAATCCCAATACGCCAATAAAAATAAAAATAAAAATAAAAAGAAGGAAATAGAGAAGAAGAAAGCTAGCGAGAGAAATGGACACTGCAATCTAGCTCCAAAAACATAACAGAAGACAGAATAAAATGAAACGTGTACGTTCAAGAAAAAGAATAAAACAATAATAACAACAGCGGATAGGAATCTAAAACGACTTGTGAGAAAAGAAAAAACAAAGCCTTAAGCTACAAGAAGAATGGTATATACGTGCATTGAAGGAACAGGATCTAGAAAGTATTTGGGAAAAAAAAAAAAAAAAAAAAACAGCTTAGCATGTGAAGAAAGGAAAGAAATCCAGAAACAGGGACAAGCATTTCTAGAAATCCGATTCTGGAGAAAGCATGTTTCAACTCGAAAAGGAAGAGGGAAGCAGAAGAAGAAGCGTTATAAAGATCAAGCTCTGCTTTGGCAAGACAGGAGATAAAATGCGAGAGACTTACAATGCTGTTTTCTTATTCTCCTCCTGGAAAATGAAAATTAGAGAAAGAGTGTGGTCTAGTGCAGCAGCGGACAACTGCAGCCAATAGATGAACAAATATGGAGAGTTGCTGCCGTATTTATAGGAATAAAGAACGGAAGGAAGGAAGAGGAGGAGAGCCGCACCGAGTGATTTTCGCAGTGGCAGAAGTGAATGAGCTATTTTAATCGTTGCATATATGATATATGGAACCGCAATGGAAACATTTGATCGTGCTCCTGCGGTGCACCAAACTACTTCCGTGCGCTTTTGCGGCCGCAACGTTGTCTGGACGTCCGCGTCCACAGCTCAAGAGATGCCGTGCTCTCACCTCTACTTTCATTTTATGCACGTCATGACATTTAATTTTGCTCTATTCTTCATTTTTTTTAATTATATAATTTAAAAGTAGATTCACTTTGTAACTTAAATAGAGGATAATACTTTCAAAAAATGAATACAAGATAATAAAAATATTATTTTAATCTAGATAAAAAATACATTGAACTTTTCTTTTCATTGGACTATTATTTTATTTTTGCTAATGATTTCCTAAGAAAATTGAATCCATAAACTTAAAAGTGTGTTTGGGAAGTAATAAAATTTCTTAAGGAAAAATTTTTGTGTAAAAATTTTTTAAATTGAGAGACAATGAATTGATATAATTGGGATAATTGTAAAGAGTAAAAATAATAAAGTTGAAATAGATATATAGTTGTATGAACAGTTATATAAAAATTATTAAAAAGTAGAGTACTCGTATAGTAAGATGTGAAGAAATGATTAAAAATTTCGTTAATGGTGGACGGCAAAAAATTTTAAATGTCAAAATTTTTATTTGAAAAGTTTTTTGTGGTATCCAAACATGCCTCTATAATGTTTTAAAGAATCAAAGATTTTTAAATGGAATATGTATATGGTGGGATTTCTTATTTCTAAAATAATTTATTTAATTTCAATATAATTTTTTACAATTTCAATATTACTTTTTCTTCCTAATAATACACATCATTATATTCTCATTTTATTTCTTTATTCCATTCTTTCATCTTCGATGTCCATATATTAAAATTAACAAAAGTTACACTTCTACTAAACCTTCCTTCCCTTTTATATATTTCCATCCCTTCTTTAAACTTTGAGGATAGTTAATAAAAAATTCACTTTATTTATTATGTTTAATATCATTTATATTGTCATAAAAACATACTCATTTATCTATTATCATTGAGTATTATTCCATTTATAAATGTATAACTCAACATAATAAATTATTGTGATGCAGAATATCTATTTATATATCGATTCCGTTTGTATGTAACTCCTTCAAAATCAAAGATTTTGATCTTTAATTGAAAGCTCAATCCGTTTATTGTATTTAATATCATTTGTTTATCAGAATACCAAATTTTATCCCAATCAAGTATGTTTATGGGTCACATTTGTTCAAACATGTATATTCATGTATAAATTATGAAAAATACTTAGATCTATTTATACATGTATTGGAATATAATAATAATTTATAGAATCATTTATTCACATAGAAATGATATTTTGGACGGTTTAGATGTCAAAAATACTACTTTAAAATTGATATTTTAGTATTTTTCATAATTTACACATAAATATATATATATTTTCTAACAAATGCGGCACATAAATATACTTGATTGTGATGAAACTTAATCTCCTAAATAAATAAATAATGTTAAATATAATGTAACGGAGCATATATGTTTGTAAGCAAATGTAGCCATATATATTTTTGGTTTGAATGAAACTTGGTCTTAGCTAAAGAGATGATAATAAATATAAGAGATAAAAGTGGATTTTCAACTAATCATAGAATGGATGGGGACGTGACATGTTTGCATAACATTGAAGCAATACTCACCAACCACCGAAAAGCATGGTTATACAGTCCTCAGTGAGGGCCCGTTTGGCCACCTCAGGGAAAAAGTTGTTAAAAGTTAAGATTCTTTACTTTTCAGTAAAAGCCTCCATTTTACTGCTTTTTAGAGGAAAAATGCAGGCTTTCATCCAAGCGAGCGCTCGTGCCTGCAGCAAAAGCGGCTGAACAATGCGGAAAGCGCTTTTACGAGAACAGCCTGAGAATCTGAAAGTGCAACTTGTGGAGTGGGTCGGGTTCTTGATAATATTTTTATCTTATTCTTAAAAGCTCTTGTCAGTTTGGTTTGAAGTTTACCTTACTATATTTTTTTAAAGTCAGATTTGTTCCAATTTTCATTCCAATTTCATTTTTTAAAATGGTCTTTTATATTGTTGTTGCATTTGGTTTTAAATAAAAAATTTTACTTTCTAACTATCTATTTTTTATTATTTTTTTCACATTTTCTTATATAAACTATTTTACTTTTCAACCACGTGTACGCAACTAACTCTACAATTAATCTATTTATTTTAACTTAATTTTCTTTATTCTTCATCCTTACTCATATCATATCATTTAATTTTTTCTCATTTCAATCAAAAACTTTTAATTCAAAAAATTTATCATTTCTCAAACACACCATGTATATAAATACTATAATTTTATTATAAATCTTATTTAATACCCATAATCCATATGGTAATAGTATCATTTTAAAATATATTGATTAAATGATCTAAATGATAAATAAACTAAACAATTTTTATATTTATAAAAGATGTATTTTGTATCTCTAAATATATAACATAGTGTATAAAAGATATATCGAATATATATTATTAAATTGGGTTTGATTTCGGTACTCGGTACTTATAATCTACTTTATCCCAATTTAGCCAGCATCATTTATTTAAAACTTATTCTATCCTAATTTAATCGGATATTATTTATTTGTAACGTATCCTAACTTACGGACACCCTGCGGAAGCCGCACCTCGATCAGAACCGCAGTTCCTCCATTTACGTTTTGCTTGCGACGGCGGGAAATTTCCAACAGTTCGTTGCAGGTGCGGGGCTGCGGGCAGAGGAACAGGACGCCGATGCCATGCGGCGCGCCATGAGTCGGCCTTTTGCGTGTGGAACCCGCTTATCTGTCAAAATATCTTCCAATTCATTAGTCAAAGCATGCGCACTGAATCGGACAATGATAATCACTTATGAAGTTACAGGGGAGGAGGCTTAGCACAGTTTGTTCTTGCTTGGCCAAGATAGTGTCGAAAAATAGAACCCAAAAAAAAAAAAAAAAAATCACTTGAGGAAATATGCAAAATTATTTTGAAATTTCATAATGGAGCCTAATTATATACCTTTAGTTGTGTTTTAAGCTAAAATATATTGTTTATTATTTTACTTTTTATTTTTTCTTCATCAATATGTTTTCCTAAATATATTTAATCTACGCACCAAGTTTTGTCATTTTACAATCCTTTTACATATTTATTTTTAATTTTTAAAAAATCATAAATTTTAAGGGCATTTAAGTATGTTCTCATCCCTTAAAATGAGATAAAATAATATGGCATAATATGGTTAATAATGAGAAGTAAAGGAAATAAATTTAAAATAGATAAGTTAGTTATATAGGTAATTATGTAGAAGTGATTGAAAAGTAAAATAGTTATCTAAGAAAACATGAAAAAATAATTAAAAACATAATAGTTATAAAGAATGAAAAGTTTTATATAAAATAAGTTATAAAACTTTTGATAAGAAGTTTTTAGGCCAATATTTTTGAAATGAGAGAAAATGATATAATTTGATAGCGTTAATGATGAGTAGTAAAGAAAATATTATTAAACTAGATGTATTAGATATATCAATAGTTGTGTAGAAATGATTGAAAAGAAGCATAGTTATATAGAAAAAATGGGGAAATAATTAAAAAATAGAATAATTGTGAAGAGTAAAAAATTTTCGATTGAAAAGTTTTTGAAGTAAACAAATATACCACTGCATATTATAAAGTTTTATATGTGACCAAGCCCTAAAATTAGGAAAAGAACTATTTAACTAGAAAATTGCTTTGTATCGATGTTGCTTCAGATTTGCAAGATGGAACATAGGGATGCAACTTGGTACCAGGTCAGTCCAACCCCCCCCCCCCCCGACCCGACTCGGTACCAAAACTAAAAATGGATTTTATTTTTCAGATTTTTTCAAAATAGGCCCGATTTCAACCCGACTCGTAGAAACCCAATACCAAAACTGGGTTCGCACCAACCCGGTACTAAACCCGACCCAGCCCAAACCTGGTGTAATTTATATAATTATTTCATAAATTATACATATTTTTTTTAATATTAATATATAGGTGGCCAGTGTATCAGTAGATTGGAATGTTGAATTATTATGTTTAGTGGATTTAGATTTAGTTGCTTTAAATAACTGTTATGTGGAATATGCTTGAATTTGAATTGACATGATAAATCTATTTTATATTATACTTTCTGTTAGTATGGAAAATCTGTTAGTTTGAATTTCAAATTGTAGTATAAATTTGATTTATATTTTAAGTTTATTGGTATGACAAGTAGGCAATTTCTATTTTTACAATTTGTATGATAAATATTCAATTTGAATTCAATTTCAGCAATTTGTATGATAATGTTTAGTTTCAACTACAATAGTTGGTATGATATGTTCATTTTCTATTTGTTACACTTAAGTCATTTCCATTAGCTATTAAATAGAAATGACCAATTAGTTATAAAACTAACTAATTTGTCATTTATGTCTATAGGGTGCTGAAAAATTGCTTGCAGAGTTCATTCAAAGAATATTGTAGAATTCAGCATGATGTTGTAGAATTCTTTGAAAGGATGTTGCAGAATTCAGCGTGAGGTTTGACTTCATAAACACGGGTATATAGATTTCAATAATTTTCTTTTAGATTACAATTAAATTTGGAAAAAAATAGTTTATTGGTGTTGAGTTAAAGTGTTTTGATGATAGACAAGTTAAGAATTTAATGTGTTGCTTGTATTTGATTCATGATGAATGGTTGTAACAAGTTAGCATTGAATTGTGGTATGAATCTGTTGAGGTTTTGCTATAAAACTTTAGCAGTTTTTAGTTTGAAACTTCAACTGATTTAGTTTCAAACTTCAACTGTTTTGGTTTGAAACTTCAACAGTTTTTAGTTGAAACTTTAACAGTTTTCTTAACAAGATAAATGGATAAGTGATTGGATGATGACGTGGCTAGTTTGAAGAGTTGTCCTGAGTTGTTACAGGTTGTTGAGAAAAATCCGATTGGTTGCGGATTTGGTGGAGAAAATCTCTCTTGGCGATTTCTGTTTGTTAAGTTGTTACAGGTTGTTGAGAAAAATCCGATTGGTTGCGGATTTGGTGGAGAAAATCTCTCTTGGCGATGGGAAATTAAAAGCTATAAATAGACGATGAATTTCAACTGGAAATTCAATTCAGAGAGAACATTTTCAAAAGTGCAGATCTGTCTCAAGGCATTCTCTGTGATCCTCTGTCCATCTGTCAGAAGCAACATATTGAAGATTGTCGTGACCATCCTACTAAAAGCTTCATCTCCGTGCTTCTGTGCAATTAAATTGGTTGTAAGCTTTATTTCATTTTTATTTATTTTACCTTGAATTAGAGGTTGTCTAATTCAAGAGGAAAGCTTTCATTGTGATTTGTGGAAAGCTTCACGTGCCACCTGGAGCTGTTTGTGTAATCCAGAAGACGATTGAGATCGTACCACTGTAACTTAAGTTTTAAGTTGACTAGTGGAAACCCGAGTCAAGGCTTTGACTTGGAGAGTGGAGTAGGTGTGTTAACCGAACCACTATAATTTGCAGTGTCTTCTTTGGATTATTTTTGTGATGTGTGAAATTTATCCTGTTCCTTCTTAGATCACTCTTTGTGTTATTTTTTCTTTCTTTTATCAGTTTCATACGGGCCAAACAATTGGTATCAAAGCGGTCTTTGAACTACTCCAAAGGGATCATGACAACTGAAAAGAAAGTGGAGATTGGATATGGTGAAGGTCATTCCATAACCAGACCACCATATTTTGATGGCATAAATTATGGATATTGGAAACGTAGAATGCAAATTTTTATCATGGGTCAAGATTTAAAACTTTGGAATGCTGTTCATAAAGGTGTTATTTTACCTGAAGATGATATAATTGAACCTAATGAACAACAAAATGAACAAGTGCATTTAAATGCCAGAGCTCTAAATGTTTTATATTGTGCACTTTGCCCATCTGAATTTAATAGGGTATCTGCTTGTACCACGGCCAAAGAGGTTTGGGATACACTCATGGTAACACATGAAGGTACTTCTCAAGTTAAGGAATCTAAGATAAACATGTTGATGCATGACTATGAACTTTTTATGATGAAATCTAATGAATCTATTACTGAGATGTTTTGCAGATTCACCAACATAATTAATGCCTTGAAAGCACTTGGTAAGTCTATTGAGGCAAAGGAACAGGTAAAGAAGATATTGAGATCACTTCCTTCTTCTTGGACTGCAAAGGTTACAGCCATAGAGGAGGCCAAGGATTTAACAACCATGTCTGTTGATCAATTAATAGGCTCTCTTATGACACACGAGATCATTATGAAGAAAAATGATGATAATGATTCAAAAGGTAAGAAGATAATTGGTCTCAAAGTTTCCTCTGATCATTCTGATGATAATGCAGGTGATGAAGATGAAGACATTGCTATGTTGACAAAAAAGATAAGACGGTTCATTACTCGAAATCGAGGAAATAACAACAACAACAACAACAGGAATGCAGCCGCTAGAAGGATACAACGACGATCTGAAAGGAAAAGAGATCAAAAGGACCAGAGGAACGATTTTGAGAAAAGAGAAGGAGATAAAATAAGGTGTTATAACTGTCAAGATTTTGGACACCTTAAGAATGCATGCTCATCTCCTGTTGAAAAGAAAGATTTCAACAAAAGAAAAAAATCAAAGCTATGGGGCATGGTGTGATAGTGATACTTCGCTATCAGTCACTTCGGGATCTGATGATGATCAAGCGAATCTTGCATCACATTTAGGATTTATGGCAGATAACGAAGATGAATCTGAATATTCTGAGGTAAGTTATACAGTTGATCAATTAGAACAAGAATATGCTGAACTAGTCGGAGAATTCACTACTTTGTCAGATAAATATATAAAATTAAAAATTGATCTCAGATGTGAAAAAGAAAAAAATATGAATTTGCAAATGCAAATAAAATCTCTTGCTGAGGAAAATGAAAATTTGAAAAATCAAATAAAAGAAAACAAAATAATAAATAATCGAAAGTCTGATAAAATTTTTAAAAATCAAAATGGAATTTGCAATTTTTGTTGTAATTTTGGACATTTTTCATATATTTGCCCAGTTAGAAAAATGCAAACATTTGGAGCAAAATTGGTCTGGAAACCTAAAATACATAATATTAATACTAACCAGTTTGGACCCATGAAATGGGTACCAAAACAGTAAAGTTTTTTCTCTGTTTTGCAGGAATGCATGAAGTCAACTTGCCAAATAAGATGGTATATGGATAGTGGTTGTTCACATCATATGACCGGAAATAAAAATGCGTTCAAGTTCTTAGAAATGCAAAATAAAGGTAAGGTTACTTTTGGAGACAACAACAAAGGTTTCATCAGAGGTATGGGTACGGTAAGTTGCGGAGGCATTGAAATAAATGATGTATTTTATGTAGAAGGGCTTAAACATAATCTCTTAAGCATTAGTCAATTCTGTGATAAAGGCCTTGAAGTTGTGTTTAAGTCTGATATGTGTATAGTTCGTGATAATATGGGAAATAATATTTGCTGTGGAAAAAGGAATGGAAATGTGTATATTCTGGATCTTAGTGTAGACCATATAAAGTGTTTATCTGCAGTAGATGATGAGATTCTGATTTGGCATAGAAGATTAGGACATGCAAACCTTCACACATTAAAAAAAACTACAAAAGTTTACCAAACTCAAAAATTAATTTAAAATATATTTGTGATATTTGTCAATTTGGTAAACAAAAGAAGGTTTCTTTCAAATCAAAAGATATTGTGTCAACAACAGAACCTCTGCAGTTACTGCATATGGATTTATTTGGACCTACACGGACTAGAAGTTTGGCTGGAAAACATTATGCCTATGTCATTGTTGATGATTTTTCAAGATATACATGGGTATTGTTCTTAGGAAGCAAAGATGAATGTTTTAATTTATTTCAAAAATTTTATCGCAAAATTCAAAATGAACGTGGATTGAAAATATTTGCAATTCGAAGTGATCATGGAAGAGAATTTGACAATCATCATTTTGCAGAATTTTGTGACAGTTTTGGAATAAATCATAACTTCTCAGCTCCTAGAACACCACAACAGAATGGAGTTGTTGAACGAAAGAATAGAACATTGATTGAAATGGCTAGAACAATGTTAATTGATGCTGATTTATCACATAGCTATTAGGCTGAAGCAGTAAACACTGCATGTTTTATCATAAATCGTGTTTATATTCGTCCAATTTTAAAGAAAACTCCATATGAATTGTGGAAAGGTCGAAAGCCAAACATTGCATATTTTTATACTTTTGGTTGTAAATGCTTTGTACTGAATAATGGAAAAGATGACCTAGGTAAATTCGATTATAAAAGAGATGAAGGCATTTTTCTTGGTTATTCTTCTTCCAGCAAAGCATACCGAGTCTATAATAAGCGAACTTGCACAGTTGAAGAGTCAATACATGTCACCTTTGATGAATCTAACACCAGGCCGAGAAAGGTTGTTTTTTCAGATGAAGAAGAAAGCATTCTTGATATACAGAAATCATTGGGAGATAAAGAAATGGTAAGTGCAGGTAATGTTCTTAGAAAACCTCTAAATCTGCGAATACATAAGAATCATCCACTTAATCAAGTTATTGGTGATGTTTATGACAAAGTCAAAACTCGAAATTCACTTCAAAATGTCTTGGGCCATTATGCTTTTATTTCTCACTTTGAACCTAAAAAGGTTGATGAAGCAATATCTGATGAAAATTGGATAATTGCTATGCTAGAAGAACTAGATCAATTTAAAAGAAATAATGTGTGGACACTTGTGCCTAAACCTGATGATCATCCAATTATTGGTACAAAATGGATTTTTAGAAACAAATTTGTCGAGTCAGGGATCATTGTTAGAAATAAAGCACGTCTAGTTGCACAAGATTATTCTCAAGAAGAGGGTATTGATTTTGATGAGACTTTTGCACCTGTAGCTAGACTTGAAGCCATTAGAATGTTACTTGCATTTGCATCATTCAAAAAGTTTAAACTTTTTCAAATGGATGTAAAAAGTGCATTCTTGAATGGTTTGATAAATGAAGAAGTTTATGTCAAACAACCACCAGGTTTTGAAGACCATGAACATCCTGATTATGTGTTCAAACTATCAAAAGCTCTCTATGGATTAAGACAAGCACCAAGAGCTTGGTATGATAGACTTAGTAGGTTTTTGATAGAGAAAAAATTCAAAAGAGGCAAGGTTGATATTACTTTATTTATCAAAAATATTCACAAAGACATTTTGATTGTACAGATTTATGTGGATGATATATTTTTTGGGTCTACTAATGAGTTGTATTGCAAGGATTTTGAAAAATTGATGCAGAGTGAGTTCGAAATGAGCATGATGGGTGAGCTTACCTTCTTTCTAGGACTTCAAGTAAAACAAACAAAAGAAGGTATTTTTATCTCTCAAACAAAATATGTCAAGGAAATGTTGAAAAAGTTCAAAATGGAAAATGTAAAGCACATGTCAACCCCTATGAGTGCAAGCATAAAAATGGACAAAGATGAATCAGGTAAGCCAGTAGATCAAAAGTTATATAGGAGCATGATCGGTTCACTTTTGTATTTAACTGCCAGTCGACCTGATATTTTGTTTAGTGTTTGTATGTGTGCACGTTTTCAGTCAAATCCAAAGGAATCACACATGAGTGTTGTTAAACGTATATTTAAATACCTTGTTGATTCACCCACCTTGGGCATTTGGTATCCTAGAGAGTCCACTTTTACCTTAGTTGGATATTCAGATGCAGATTTTGCAGGTTATAAAGTGGATAGAAAAAGTACAAGTGGTACTTGTCAATTTCTGGGTGGTATGATTATATCATGGTACTCTAGGAAACAAAGCTCAGTTGCATTATCAACAGCAGAAGCTGAATATATTGCTTGTGCTAGTTGTTGTGCCCAAATTTTATGGATGAAACAACAATTGTGTGATTATAGGTTGTCATATATAAAAGTTCCAATTAGATGTGACAACACAAGTGCAATAAATTTGTCTAAAAATCCTGTACAACATTCACGCACTAAACATATTGAGGTAAGACATTATTTTTTAAGAGATCATGTATCACGAAATGAAATTTCTATTGAATTTATTCCCACGGAAGATCAACTGGCAGATATTTTTACAAAACCACTTCCCTCTGAAAAATTTCTTCACATAAGAAGGGAATTGGGTGTAATCGATCCTTTTTCATAACATATGCATTTATGTGAATACTATATCATGTGGTTGATAATTTTAAAGTGATATGTTTATCTGCTAATTTTTTTATTTTTAAATAAGGTTTTTTTGTTTAAAAAAAAACACCGTTTCAAAGACCTGTTTTTTTTTTAAAAAAAATGTTAAAAAAAAGGCAAACCAAGGTAAAATATTTAATAAGATCAATTGTTTAATATTTTTTTTTAAAACTGTTTAAAATAATAATAATAATTTTTTTAAAAAAAACACTGTTTAATAATATCAACCGTTTTTAAAAAAAAAACAAAATAAACCAAAAGCTAAAACACACCAAATCATTTTTTTATATATAAAAAAAATTAATAAATAAAATCCCAAAACTATCGCACATCAATAGCAAGGGTTTTATTTAAAAAACAACAAAAAGAAAAACCAAAAAGAAGCAAAGTCTAAGGAACGGTTCATTAAAAAATAAAAAAATAAAAAAAAAAGCAAAGGGATCGTACTTATGTAAGCAACGTAAAAAAAAAAAAAAACAAAGACCAAAAGAAAGGAATGATATAAGCTTTCAACAGAGGCGTTAAAAAAAAAACAAACAAACAAAAAACGACAAAACCAAATATAAATGCATGGTATCTACAGAATGCACCCGCAGAATCCTACCTGCTCACGGATAAAAAAAAAGGGAAACGGATCTGCATTACCTACGGTGGCAGAATTTCTCCTATTCACGGCTCCAACCTGTTCACGACCCTTTTTGAGTTTTTTTTTTCCATCACTCTATGCCTTTAATACGCACTCTTCCTCTCCAACAGCCATTAAATTTTTCTCACTCTCCCAATATTCTCTTCATCTCTTCTGTTTTGATTTTTAAAAATTAAATTTTTAATAATTTGATTTTTGAAAATCAAATGTCTATCTCCCTCTTAAAATTCTCTCTTCTATTTTGATTTTCAAAAATCAAATTTGATTTTTTTGATTTTTGAAAATCAAATCTCTCTCCTTCAACCTTTTGGTCCATTCCACAAAAAAAAAACCCACATATCTCAAATCCGTTCAATTTTGTATTCACTTGATGGTTCGGAAAGGTGGTGCACAGGCTGGGAAAAATCACTCTTATGAGAAAAAAGGAAAGCGGAAGGCGGATTCAACACCCTCGGATCCTCCATCCACTCGTCGATGTCAAAGTTCCGGCATTCACATCAATGAGAATGCAAACCCTTCTCCAAAAGCTTCAAATTTTCGCCACCTATCTGATGAAGATACTTATGTGGGTAAATTTTCACATTGAATATTTACCAAAGGTAAAAAGGTGGATTTTTTATTTTTTGGCAAAGAGATGTTTGGATTTGTGCATTGGTTGAAAGAATATGGACTACTTGAATTTCTGAAGAAATATTTCTATATCTATTCGGATCTTGTGAAACACTTTTATTTCAACTTATCACTGGAAGGCGCTACTTATATATCATTTTTGAGAGGAATTGAACTTAGTTTCACAGAACAAGAGTTTGCTGGATTTATGCTTTTACCAATTCATGCCACGGGTTCATATGAAGACATTGATTTTGAGGAGGTTATCTTCTATTTTACACAGAATGAATCGTTAAGTCAGCAACAATGCAATTTTACAAACAAGGAATTTTCCAAACTGGATTATAAATTGCTACATTTGGTTGTTGCACATTGTTTTCTACCTAAAGGGGGAGGATATGATATTGTTACACTTGATGATTTGGAATTAATGTGGGCAATTGTGAAAAACAAGCCTTATAACATTACTAGTGTGATGTTATCTTATATGCTGTCACAGAAGAAGAGAGCAAATGGAAGTTTGCCCTCTGCTATGTATTTAACAAGGCTATTTCAGAATTTCAACCTTGATTTGAGAAGACAAGCGCCTATCAAACCAACAAGCTATGATGTGATAAATGAATCTACACTCAAGCGTATGCGGTATACTCGTATTGGTGATGGTGAATGGGTTGTCAATGCAGCAGGTCATCAGTCTCCTCAAGCACAACAAAGGGTTTTTGTTCAAATTGATGATCAGGATATTGGACTTGGTCGAAGACAAGATGGACAGGATGGTTACTTGGGTGGTGATGGACATCATGGATATCAAGGTGGTTCTCCTAGAGATGCTAAATCTGATAATGAGTCGATACCACCTTCGCCTTTCCATGATAGTGCAATAGCAGAAGTCAATTCTTCAACTCAAAAGCCTACTGACTCGCCTCACATTTCGCTTACCAATCAAACTCCTCAAGTGGGCACTGCCTCTTCTAAACCCGATTGTGCACCTCAATCTTCAGCAGGTATACCCCTTCAACCATATTCTGTCAATGTTGATTTCTCTTCTCTCCAATCCTTTTTAGAATCTAATTTTCAGCAATTAAATTCTAGAATGGGAACCATTGAAACTAAACTAGAAACTTTAACCCATGATTTTCAACAATTCAAGCATGAAACTGTCACTTTTTTTTCTCATACACAAGAAAGCATCACCACTGTTGCATCCACTATTGCTACTGCCACACCAATGGTGAGAAATTCAATTTCCACAATGATGCAACAACTTGAATTTGCTATTGGTAGCTTGTGTGAGGATAGTAGACAGTTAGGTGCTACTATGAGAGATTTAAGAGATAACACTGATAGAATATGTTTGACTGCTGGATTACCCGAACTGAATGATCTTCTTCAAGAAATTGCCAACAACAACCGTCGTCGTGCTATGGGTTTGTCCCCTGAACCACCATCCCGACCGCACCCTCCTGGCAAAGAGCCATATGAGTTTCAAGTTCCACCCCATTTTCGAAGATCCAAACCTTCAAAATCCCGCAAAACCAAGGGTCAATCATCCAAATCCTCCAACTATTCATCTTCTCATATTCATTTGTCGGATTCCGATGATGAGTAAGGCTTAAGTTTCATGCAGGTGCTTCTGATTCATATGATGGCAGATTGACAAATTTTTTTTAGTGTTTTGGTGACTTAAATTTTTTTATTTATTAATAAACAAATAATTTTGGCAGACATTTATATGGTTTATTTTTATCATAAACATGATATCATGCATATTGATGCATTTAGTTAGATTTATTCATCAGTTTTGCATTTTAGCTTGCTTTTTTTAATAAGGCTATCTGATATTTCTTCCTTGTTGCTTTTTATTAATGACAAAGGGGGAGAAAATGACATGAATGATTGGGATCATTAAAACAGGGGGAGTTTTGATTGAAAATTCATTATATTCTTAACATGTCACTTGTGATTTGTCATCATCAAAAAGGGAGAGAATTGTTGAGTTAAAGTGTTTTGATGATAGACAAGTTAAGAATTTAATGTGTTGCTTGTATTTGATTCATGATGAATGGTTGTAACAAGTTAGCATTGAATTGTGGTATGAATCTGTTGAGGTTTTGCTATAAAACTTCAGCAGTTTTTGGTTTGAAACTTCAACTGATTTAGTTTCAAACTTCAACTGATTTAGTTTCAAACTTCAACTGTTTTGGTTTGGAACTTCAACAATTTTTAGTTGAAACTTTAACAGTTTGCTTAACAAGATAAATGGATAAGTGATTGGATGATGACGTGGCTAGTTTGAAGAGTTGTCCTGAGTTGTTACAGGTTGTTGAGAAAAATCTGACTGGTTGCGGATTTGGTGGAGAAAATATCTCTTGGCGATTTCTGTTTGTTAAGTTGTTACAGGTTGTTGAGAAAAATCCGATTGGTTGCGGATTTGGTGGAGAAAATCTCTCTTGGCGATGGGAAATTAAAAGCTATAAATAGACAATGAATTTCAACTGGAAATTCAATTCAGAGAGAACATTTTCAAAAGTGCAGATCTGTCTCAAGGCATTCTCTGTGATCCTCTGTCCATCTGTCAGAAGCAACATATTGAAGATTGTCGTGACCATCCTACTAAAAGCTTCATCTCCGTGCTTCTGTGCAATTAAATTGGTTGTAAGCTTTATTTCATTTTTATTTATTTTACCTTGAATTAGAGGTTGTCTAATTCAAGAGGAAAGCTTTCATTGTGATTTGTGGAAAGCTTCACGTGCCACCTGGAGCTGTTTGTGTAATCCAGAAGACGATTGAGATCGTACCACTGTAACTTAAGTTTTAAGTTGACTAGTGGAAACCCGAGTCAAGGCTTTGACTTGGAGAGTGGAGTAGGTGTGTTAACCGAACCACTATAATTTGCAGTGTCTTCTTTGGATTATTTTTGTGATGTGTGAAATTTATCCTGTTCCTTCTTAGATCACTCTTTGTGTTATTTTTCCTTTCTTTTATCAGTTTCATACGGGCCTAACAATTGGTAACCCAAATTCTAACCCGAAACCAAACCAAAACCAATGTGAACCCGGATTTAATTCTTAGGGTTTGGGTTTGGGTTTACTCCAACCCGGTTGGCTTAGGGTTTGGGTTCATTCCAACCCGGTATAACTCGACCCGAGTTGCACCTCTAATGGAACATGATTCGTTGCATCTTCATCGAACTCATGTTCGCTTCGTCCGTGCTTGCGTGGGGCGCCGCGCGCTGTTGGATGGGGTGAGACTAACAACGTACGTTGGATCAACCATCAGAGGGGTTTCACAAACACACCCCCCTTACAACCAGTAGACAACCGCAAGTGGCAAAAAAAAACCCCAACCCCCCTCTCACATCCCACATTCTTTTCAAACCTTCTGTCACCGGTCCACCTTTGTCGCCACTGCTCTTAGGTAGTCTTTATCGCCAGTACTTCCCATTCTCCTCTCTGTCTCTCACTCTCCCATTTTCCTCTCTCTTTCATACCCCTTTTTCCTCTCTCCCGCTGCCTCGGCTATAGAGCGCGACTCCCCACTACCTGAAATTTCCCCTTTTTTCCTTGCCCTAATTCATCAATGTAATTTTTGCACTTTTTTCAGTTGATGTTTCCTACTATTACAAAATTCAATCCATCATTACCAAACTTGGTTAACGTTTCCTACTATTACAAATTTCAATATCATTACCAAACTTGTCACGCTGTGGCCAGCAGTCGCAGATATTGTTTGCTTTAGATCTTATGCCCTCACGGTTTTGTCCTTCTGGACTCGCCCCAAAAGGTGCATCGACTATTCAACCAGAACCTTCACTTATAGCCCAAGCTCTCTTTCATTTTAACCAATGTGGGATGTTATAAAACTTGTCGATCAAATTATTTTCGCTGGAAGAAGAAATTATTCAAGCAAAGCAATGACAAACTGTGTCACCATGTGCTTGTCTATGGGCAGCAAGGAGCATCAAGCTCAATTCACAAAGCCGTTTGAGCCATATGCTTGACCGACAATAGCACAAATTGAGGCATTGGATATAAAATAGCAAGGAGATGAAATTTAGGAATCCATGCAAGGAAAAAATGGCGAAATTTCAGGCACAGTAGAGTAGCAACGGGGAAGGGAGCTCTACAGTTGGCGCGTGTGGGAGAGGGGAAAATGGGAAGGGGGAGAGAGAAAAGTCAAATTAAGAAAGGGTACATTGTAGATGCCAATCTACCATTTAGGCTAGGTGCTCTACAGATTTTGCACATAACCTGCAAAAAAGTGTCAATTTTGTCTAATTTGCTATCAAGGAGCCACGGTAAGAGTACTGACAAGGAGCAAATATTGGAGGAAAATGGGGCGTGCGGGAGAGAGAAATGGGGGGGGGGAGAGAGAGAGAGAGAGAGGAGAAGGGGAAGTACCAGCGATGGAGACTACTTACGAGTAGGGGTGGGAATCGGGGCGGGCCATACCAGGCCAAGGTTTGCCCAACCCTGACCCTACTTTTTAAAAATTGAGTTTGATCATCTTTTTATACCAGGTCGGGACAAGGTCGGTTCGACCCTCACTTTTTTTTAATAAGTTTCAGGACAAATTTCGGATTGGTATCGGACCGGTTTCAGGATAGCGGGTTTGAGTAAAAAATACGGGTTAAATAAGATAATTTTAAGAATTTATATACCTATCAAACATAAATATACATCTATACTAAATTTAAATATTATATGTTTTAATATTTCACTAATTATTAAAAACACATAATTAAGATAACAAAACATTTGAAAATACAGTATAAATTTATTAAAATAGGTAATATACAATTACACATAAGGGTTATATATATACAAATGTTTTTATTGATTCTTATATTGTTTTCTGAATAAATTGATTTTTCTATTATTGATAGAGTTGATTATAAAAAAATAAGAATTTTAAAAGAAAATAATAATAATATTTAAACATAGGCTTATAATTTTTAATAAATTAATATATGCGGGGGGGTCAGACTCTTTTGGTCGGGACATGATCGATCCATCCGACCCTATTTTTAAATTCGGGTCAAAATTTCTAACTCATCTCCCTGATGGGTCAAAAATATATTAATTTTACCCTGCCAAAAACAAATGGAGTCATCTACTTACGAGCGGCATCCAAAGGCAGACCGACGACTGAAGGCGCGCACAGGGTGGAGGTGTGCGGGAGACAGAGAATGTGGGATGCGGCTCACGGCCGATCCAACGGACGCTGTTAGTCCTGCCCCATCCAACAGAGCGCGGCGCGCCACGCAAGCGCGGATGAAGCGAGTGTGACTTGGGTGCGGCCCCAGCGAATCACGTTCCTTGCAAGACAGCCGGTCGCCTCCTCCGCCGTCAGGACTCCGTACATGGGACCCACAATAGATCTAGATCGGAGATGAGACTGAAGCTCAATCTCCTCGTAGTCCTGCAGATTACCGTAAAATGTACAGACAGCTGTCTGGCCGCTGTTTAATTAGAAATTAAAAATTACAATTCGAATTCGAGTTCAATATTAAACTAGTATGCCTGTATTTGTAACGGCTCCTTGCACGTTACTCGGGGAATTGGAATGTATTGAATCTTCTTGTTGTATTTTTTTTTTAGGGGCATTTGTTGGCATTCAAAAATTTTCAAACCAAATTTTTTAAGGATGCATTTGGAAATTTATAAAATTTTTAGATGAAAATTTTTTTGTGAAAAAGTTTTTGAAATGAGAAAAATGATATGATGTGATGGAGGTAATGATGTAGAGTAAATATAATAAAATTAAAATAGAAAGATTAGTTGTATAAATAATTATATAAAAATAATTGAAAAATAGTATAATCATATAAGAAGAAGTGAAGAGATAAATAAAGTATTTATGGATAGTCAAAATTTTTAATTTGAAAAGCTTTTGGGATACCCTAAGGACATTTATGGTTAGGCTAAAAAATTTTCAAACTAAAACTTTTTAATTTAAAATGTTTTACTCTTTACAATTGTTCTATTTTTTAATTATTTTTTCACATTTTAGGTTTTCCTATACAACTACTATATTTTTAATTATTTTTACATAATAACTCATAAAACTAATCTATTTATTTTAACTTTATCCTCTTTATTCTTATTATTATCCATATTATATCATATCATTTTTGATCAATTCAACAAGTTTTACACTAAAAATTTTTTATCCAAAACTTTTATCATTTTCCAAATAAATTTTAAAACTTTTCATTTTCCACAACTATCTTATTTTTTAATTATTTCTTCACATCTTCTTATATAATTATTCTTTTCAATCTTTTCTACATAACTACATGTACTATTAAACTAGATACTTTAATTTCATTCTCTTTATTTCTTATCATTACTTTTATCATATCACATTATTTTCTCTCATTTCAAAAATTTTTATATTAAAAAATTTTTATAATTTTTTTTATCATTTTCCGAACACAACTTTAAATTAAATTTTTTATGTGTGAATGAGGTCCTATTTTCGACTCCAGACCGTCTTTAAAAGTCTCTATTGGCATCAAATTTTTTGATACATACGAATTTTACTTTTTTATTTTTGGTAGTATTATGTTCAATTTTTATATAATTTTTTATTTCTTAATATACAGCTCTTGTTGTAATTTTGTTGTTGTGTTATCCAAATCGTGCCCATTTGGACTGAATGTAGGATCAGAGTAGTTATTTTTTATTGAAAAGTGAAACAAATAAAAAAATATTAGACATTGAAAATATTTTCAAAATTAAATGAAATATATCATCCCAATTCATCTAATTGCTCCCAATGTATTTGATTTTAATTTATTTGCAAGATTGAAATTACTCCATTATCTATGAGTAATACGGTTAAAGACCCATGGCATCACTCTCATCCTGATCTGGACTTTGGTGCATCTATGAGAATCGAGTCGATCAAATTTGGTTAATAGCATAGCAAATCTATGAATTCTATAGATTAAAAATTTCAGATCCATTCCTTTATGAACTACAGCACATTTGGCAGTAAATCGGAGCAGTCAATCTACCTACGGATAAGTGGAGTGAATTTTGGGGCAGCTGAGCATATTTTCTGCTCGATCCGGATTCGAGTTAGAAGAATTGTAGTGGGGCTCACCTCCTTAAAATCCGGTCCGAAGAGCTGGCTACTCACTGGCTCAATTGTCTGGCCTCAGCTGGGAGCGGCGGACGGACACACGGGGTTGGTGGAACGACCAAATCTACTAATAAAGAGTTAAAAGACGTTTGGTTTTTTGAGTCCGGTTTGTGTATGAATATAGGACTGGGACACATGCTTACAAGATTGTCGTGGAGGCCGTCAAACACCCGTGTTGGGATTTTTTTTTTGAAAATGGATTTTCATGGTAGGACTTAAGAGGAAAACGATTGCATTAATTTCAATTTGATTTTAGTGAGCTCTAAGAGAAATCTATCAGCATCTATGGATAGCAAAGGAACCCATTTTCCACTTCGATTATTTGGGAAAATGGATGGCCACGATGCTACGGCACAAAAACAGTACATTCCGCACGCGTCAGGAACTGATATTGTCGCAATTTCTCAATTTCTTACAACAAATTTCTCACAACCAGCAAGATGAGCAGCAGGGGAGGGAGAAGAAGAATGCCATTCGGAGAAAAAATGGAAAGGAATGGAACTGGATTCCACACAATGTTGTCTGCTAGAGTGGTAGCTGAATTTAAGGATATTTTCAAAAATAAAATAATTCACTAATGTCCTGATGCCTTTCATTTGACGAAAACTGTTGGTACGCGGTCATATGTAATTTTAGTGAAACTATGTACGAGTAATATGCAATTTATAAAATTATGTGGATATATCTACAATTTCGGTCAAACTATATAGGTATATATATATGCAAATTATCTTTTTTTGAAATTTATATGAGAAAGAACTTATTTTTATTTTTTGGTTTTTCATCATCATCATCAGTCATTTCCAACCTAAGTGGAGTTGGCTGCGTGGATTCTATCGCGCAATTCTTAGCAATTTAAGACTAAATTTTCTATAATTTGTAATAATTTTAAATCTCGTTTAATTACTTTTATCCATATTTTTTTAGGTCTTCCTCTCATTCTCCGACCACATTCTACTTTGATAGACTCTGATCTCCTAACCGGTGCTACTTCAGGCCTCTTTTTAACATGACTAAACTATCTTAATCTATTTTCTCTCATTTTATTACAAATTGGTCACATTTTTAAGTTTTCTCGAATTATTTCATTCCTAATTTTATCTTTTATTGTTTTACCATTCATCCACCTTAACATTCTCATTTTCGCCACACTCATTTTTTGTATATGCTGTTCTTTAATTGTTCGACATTCTGCCTCATAAAGCATAGTAGGTCTAATTGCAGTCTTATAAAATTTTCTTTTTAGTTTGATTGGAACTCGATGTTTACATAAAGTTTCTGAAGAACTTCTTCATTTTTTCCATCCTGCTTGAATTTTTTAGTTTCTAGAATTCAAATTAAATATTGAAAACAATTAAAATAATGCAAAAACTATATATGTGGGATAAAACAATCAAAATAATGTAAAAACTATATATATGAGATATCCATGTTTGGGCTCACATATAAATTAAAAAAATTAAAAAAATAAATTTTAAAAAAGGGATATTCACCAGGTGCATTTAAGCTAAGTATACCTAATGACTTTGATCTGAGTCTGGATCCATTGCACCGGGGTGAATAATACCTTTTTAAAATTATTTTTTAATTTTTTTGAAATTCATATACAAGCTCAAGCATTTTTTCATATCTACCTATGAAGCTACTGATCTATTTTATTAATATTTTTTATTTTATTTTTATTCTCTTTACTCCTAATTATTACTCATACAATAACTGATTACTTTTTAATTTAAAGATTTTTCTATCTGTGCTCCTAGTTATTACTCCTACAATACTAGTCTACTTTTTAGTTTTAAAATTTTTAATAATTATTTTAGTTGTTTACTTTTTACCATATGAACAGCACCAAGTGGAAAGAACACATCATGGCATTGGCAAACAAGGTTTTTTTTAATGTATATTCATATATTACATTATCTTAACTTGGTATTACAATGAGACCTTTATCTCAACTAATATATTATCTTAACTTGGTATTACAATGAGACCTTTATCTCAACTTGTATTACAATAAGACCTTTAGACGTTTTTATGAGACCTTTATCTCAACTTGTATTCCAATCAGACCTTTAGACGTTTTTATAATATCCAAATGCAATTCTACAAATATCTTATTAATATTTTAAATTTTCCTAATGAATATTCCTAATAATATTCATAAAATCTTAAAGCTCTCAAAGAAATTTTGGAGAGGCAATATACCACTACCAAATAATATTTAAAACAGCAACTACAAAGAGTCGAACACGGTTCGCCAGCGCAATGGACAACAGCTGTGACCACCACTGAGGTAAAGGCCCCCCGCAGACGAGGTTGGATTAGATATTGCGGTCATCAGTAAAAAATTCCGGCAGCCATAACCCAAGCCCCACCGCCACACGACACTAACATTCTTTCAATCCCGATCTGGACAATGGAAGAAAAAGTAGTCACTTTGTAGGTGTGTTTTTTAAAATTTTTATTTTTATAATATAGTTTTTGGATACATATTATATCGGAGCCACTACTTTTACGGAAATTCTCTTCTATGTAACTTCTTTTGTTTTTAATTTCTTGACAGTTGAAGCAAAACTACTCCATTTATTATATTTATCATTATCATTAGAATCATGAAAATTCTTTTTTTGTTTAGTATTAATATATATGTGCACCATTTATAAATATACAAAATCAAAATAATAAAATAATTTAGCACTCAATATTAATTTTAAGTTGTACTTTCAACATTTAAACTATCTAAAATATCATTACTAAGTGGATAAATAATCTTATAAAATATTATTACATTATAATACATATGGAAATACATGTAAGTATTTTCTTTAATTTACACGTGAATGTACCTATTTTTGAGTAAATGTGGCCCATACACATATTGAATTTGTATGAAATGTGGTTTTCTAACTAAATAAATGATGTTAAATATAATAAACGAATTGAATTTTGTATCAATCATCAATATTTAAAAAATAGAAAGAGTTATATAAAATCACTTCTATATAATCCGGTTACATAGAAGTGTGCCTTCATTTTATTTTTAGAAGACAACCCTTTTTGGAGAGAAAAGACTTAAATATCCAAAAAAGTTTTTTTTGTTTTGAAATAAAAAAGATATTCACATAGCTAACTATGAAAATTACCATAATATCTCTATATTTAAAATAAAAATATATAAACATATTAAAAAATGATAAAACTTGAATTATAGATTAAACACATATAAATTAATATATTTTTTAAAAATAAAAATATGTTAAACGGTTGGACACAGATGGGGCCTTAGGCCTCTTTTTAAAGTTATTTAGTTATATTCATAGGGTTGTAACTTAGGCATAATACTAACCATACTTACCATAATTTAGGTAAGATAAGATAAGGTATGAAAAAATTTCCCTATATTTTTTGCAAATTATCTTTTTTTTTTTAAATTTTTTTTTCTTAAAAACGACAATGATAAAAATCTAAATTACTAAAACAACAATCTAATATTTAAAACATGGGTACTTACCCTGGTTAGTTTTGGGTGCATGTGGTATGGAATTTAATGTATATGTATCCAAATATTTAAAAAGAATAATTTACAAATATAACACATAATTTGCATATATTTGCAAATATATGCAAGTCATGAGCACGTGTGACATGAGAAATGCCTCTTTTTTTATTTTAAAAAATTGAAGAGGCTTACTTAAATATATTCAAAAATTTTAAAATATTTTTGTAGAAACTTATCTAGGTAGGGACCCCCCCCAAAAAAAAAAAAAAAAAAAAAAAAAAAAAACATAGGTTGAGCAGACCACATCGCGTAGTGCAATCTGCGACGCCGGCTTTTCAGAGAAATCATACTGCTGTGAGCCTGTAACTGTCAACGTGAAATGGATTCCCCTTCTTTTCCAAGCATTCTTATCTCTTCATTCATACATGCATACATACGTTTCAGCGGCCTGAAAAAAAAGCCCTTCGCATTCTCGTCCACCACTCAATGCTGTCAAAAACACTGATCCACGGTCATCTTTCATCTATTATTATTCCCCTGTTTATATCAAGGTGTGAGCGCTCACAAATAGGCAGCTGTGTTCATTCCAATAAGATAAAAATGTCTTTACAGATTACCTCAATACATTGAAAAAGATGTTCCAACCAAACTCTATTCGATATTTTCATTTTAGAATTATGATTTGCAAGCAAGTGTGTTGCTTAATCAGCACTCCAAAGCACATGTCCAAAAGGGGACCTGGTCGTATGCACCCCGGAGCATTAAGAGCTTAATGCTCCCGAAAGCATACGATCAGTTCCCGTCCAAAAGATAATTATTGCAGTTGGAAATAAAACCATCTCATTTCGAGTCAATAGGTTGAATAGTACCAACCAATCCCTTTGTAGATCAACTCTATTCAACTATATATTTCCACTAACTATCTCACCTCCAATTACAATAAATCATGGATTCCTCCATTTGCGCTGCTTCTACCAGCAATGAACAAGCCATTAGAATCATGGAAAATTGAAGCAACTCTCCTTATCTTGCTGTCCAATTTTCTTCTCGCATCAAGGGTGACTTTCTGTGTTCATAAAACCATTACTAAGCAGCAACATGGCATCCTCATGTTACTCCCAAAACTTCATACACAAAAGGTGAATATCTGCAAATTCAGGTGTTATGCCTTCACTATAATATTTATTTCTAACATGTCATATTCTCCCAAAATCAAAATGTTGAAAATTAAAGAGTTTTGACTTTTTTTTTTAAATTTATTGTGACTAGTCTCCTGAATATATCTCTCACATCTGTAAGTGATTCACTTCAAATTGGATTAAACATTGTATGTGATAGGTCCAATTTCGATCTATCACATTTCCAAAAAATGTGGTCAGCATCTTCGTTCCCTTAATGACATAATTAAAACAAGATCGAAGAAAGTACTTATCTTTGAATACCTTGTAAAAAAGAGATTCATCGCAACCGTCAAGAACCAACCTTGTTTGGCTAGGAGTGAATAAGAGTGCCGGATCAGTCTCAATCTAGTGCACCATGTGAATAACTCTTTTTAAAACTCTTTTTAATTTCTTTGAACTTTATATATAAGCTCAAGCCTATTTCGTGTCTATCTGCAAAGTTATTTAATCTATTTTATCATTATCTTATTTATTTTATTTTTATTCTCTTAACTTCTAATTATTACTTGTATAATAACTGACTTCTTTTTAGTTTTAAAATTTTTCTAAAATTATTTTATTTTTATTCTTTTTCTCGTAATTATTACTCTTGCAATACTATACTACTTGTTTAATTTTAAAATTTTATATTATCTTTGCTCCTAATTATTACTCTACCATACTAGACTTCTTTTTTAATTTTAAAATTTTTCTATAATTATTTAATTTTTTTACTTGTTACCGTACTGACGCCACCGAGTGGAAAGAACCCATCATGGCATCCTCAGAGGAGGGTGGCTCATGCCATTAGGAGAAAATTCCAGCAGCCATGGGCCAAGCCGCACCACCACACAACGCTCACATTCTTTCAATCCCGATCCAGACAATGGAATGATAAAGTAGTCATTTCGTAGGTGTGTTTTTTAAAATTTTTATTTCTGTAATATAATTTTTGGATATGTATTATACTGGAGCCACAGAAGTGGAACTCCTCTTCCGTGTAATCTCTTTGATTTCTAATTTCTTGATAATTGATGGAAAATTCACTTCATTTATTGTATTTAACTTTATTATTATGATCATGGAAATTCTTTTATTTTTTATTATTAATATACATACGCCCTATCTATAAATATAAAAATCAATGTAAGAAACTAATTTAATACTAAATATTAATTTTAAGTACTACTTTCAACATTTAAGCGGTCTAAAATATCATTACTAAGTGGATAAATGATCATATAAAATATTATTACATTCCAATACATACAGAAATACATCTAAGTATTTTCCTTAATTTACACGTGAATGTATCTATTTTAAGTAAATATGGCTTATACCATATTGGATTGGATGAAACTTGATTTTCTAGGTAGACGAATAATGTTAAGTACAATAAATGAATTAAATTTTATATTAATTATCAACATTTAAAAAATGAAGAAAATTACATAAAATCACTTTTATGAAATACGGTTATATAGAAGCGCACCCTTGTATTTATTTTATTTTATTTTTAGAAGACTACATATTCGGAGAGAAATGATTTAAATATCCCAAAAAGTGTTTTTTTTAAACAAACAACATATTCAGATAACTAACTATGAAAATTACCATAATATCCCTATTTTATTTTACATAAACATATAAAAAAATTAGTAAATCTTGGATTATAGATCAAATAGATATAAATTAATATATTTCTAAAAAATAAAAATAAAAATAAAAATATGTTAAATAATCGGACGCAACTGGGGTCTTAGGCCTCTTTTTAAAGTTATTTAATTATTTTATAGGGTTGTAACTTAAGTATGATACGAACTAAACCTACCATATTTTAGGTAAGATAATCATAAGATACGGTATGAAAAAATTACTCTACGTTTTTTGCAAATTATCTTATTTTTTTGTTAAAAACGATAATGATAAAAATTTAAATTACTAAAACAGCAATTTAAAATTTTAAAACACGGTTACTTGTCTTGGTTAGTTTTGGGTACATGTGGTATGGAATTTAATGCATATATAACCAAATATTTAAAAAGAATAATTTATAAATACAACACATAAATAAATGCAAGTCATGAGCACACTGTGACGTGAGAAATGCCCCCATTTTATTTTAGAAAAATTGAAAAATAATTACTTAAATATATTCAAAAATAAAAAAAATTCGTATAAACTTTTCTAGGTAGGGCCCGAAAAAAAAAAAAAAAAAAAAAAACATGGAGCCTGTCGGAGAGGTTGCCCACATGGCTGCCTCAAGTGACTCATCGCAAGAAATTAGACATTTCCACGTCGCGTAGTGCATGTGCAGCGCCGGCTTTTCGGAGACCCAAATCATGCTCCTGCTGTAACTGTCAACGTGAAATGGGTACCCCCTTTTGTCTTTTCAAAACGTTCTTATCTTTTTATTCATACATGCATACGTAATACATACGTGTCAGCGGCCTAAAAGCCTTTTCATTCTCGTCCACCGCTCAATGCTGTCAAAAACACTGATCCGCGGTCATCTCTCGTGCATCGTGTAAAGTTGCTGTGATGTATTTTAGGTTAAAATATAACATTTATTTATTTTATTTTATTTTATTTTTATTTTTATTTAGTTTATTCCTCGTAAATATATTTTTCTAATTATATTTAATTTACATATCAAGTTTTATTATTTTACAATACTTTCACGTTTTTATTTTTTATTTTTTAAAAAAATCACCAATTTCAAGGGTATTTAAGTTATTTTTTATCTTTTAAAAAACTTGATTTAAAAAAATCAAAAATAAATATATAAAAGTATTGTAAAATGACAAAACTTTGCATATAAATTAAAGAATTCTGATCTTGTTAGGCCGGGTAAGCAAATGCCCCGCTTAGCCCATCTCTAAAAATTAATTTACAATAATTTTTTTAATTTTTCTTCGTACACTTGTTTATCTAATATAAATATATCCAAAAATAATAAAACTTGATTTATATGTTAAATACACTTAGATAAACAAATATACGAAGAAACACAAAAAAATTTATCATAAATGGATTTTTCGAGTGGGCTAAGCGGGACGTTTGCTTAGCCCGGGCTAATAGGATTATTCTTTTAGATTAAATACACTTAGAAAAATAATTTTATGATGAAAAAATAAAAAATAACTAATAATAAAAATAAATGAATGTTGTATTTTAGTCTAAAATGCATTATGACGTATATAGTCAAGCATCTTCGTTTCCTTAATGACATAAAAACAATATAGAGAAAAGTACTTAGTTTTGAGCGCCTTGTAGCAAAAAGAGATTCATCGGAAACCATCAAGCATAAGCTTGTTTGGCTAGGAGTGCCAAATTAAATGGAGCCAAATCATGGAAACCTATTCTACCTCTAACTTTTGATAAACGCACTTTTGAATACAGCCAAATTATGAACCTATTCCACCTTTAGCCTTTGATAAGCACACTTCCCCAAGACAACCAACAAATTTTCTACTTACCATTTACTTTACCCTACCAAAACTTACTAACCATAGAGATGACTTCATCACAAAAAAATTGAGACAACAAAAATATGCTTATCATATGGCTGGGTATAAATTGGGCAATAGCCTTGATGAATATTTCCTTCCCTCCTCAGGAGAGAAATTTAATTTACCACTTCTGAATTTTTTTCAAATTTTCTCCTTGATACTTCTAAAAAGTAATTTTTTTAGAATTGCTAATTCAAGCTGGTAGCCTTATATGAGTATCAATCTGTTGACCTTGATTCCCAATTAAGTTACCTAGTTTACTTCTCTTTATCGATGACACATTTGAGTTGAAAAATAGAATAATTTTATCCATGTCAATTCTTTATCTTAGGCAATCTTCATATAATTGCAACGATTCTTCATTACTTAAATCTCCTCATTGTAGCTTTTACGAAAAGGAATGCATTATCTACAAAGAACAAATGGGAGATTGTTGGACCCCTTAAGCTCACTTTCATCCCGTGTTGCTAGCCACACCCATCTCAAATTCTTGATGAGAATTAATAAACCCTGAACACAAACAAGAATTAGGTAGGGGGATAATGGATCTACTTGCCTTAGTCCTCAACTAGGAGTAAAAGACTAAGTTTCGAAGTTGTTGATGGTGTGAATTGCAAACAATGATTAACAATTGTAAGGTAAAATATAAATTTACCAAAATGCCTGTACCAAATTAAACCCGAAATGTACCTAATGTCTAGGAAGTTAATTTATGAAAATTTGATGGAATGGGTATTGTTGGGATCATGTGAAAATATAGTGAGTATATTTGAAATTTTTGGAAGGATTAATTTCAAATATATCTGCTATATTTGCCTTTAATTACAAATATACCCACTAAGTTTAAAAACTTTCACATATACTCACTAAACATGGATGAAATTTCATCTATATCCATTTTGTCAAGAACAATTTTTTAATAACTATTATTCGTCATAAGAAATGCCTAAAATGTCCTTTATTATTTAATAATAAAGGTTGTTCAAGTACAACAAAAGTTGAGCAATGTAATGAAAACTTATCTAACTTAAGAAAGAAGTTAGGTAGAATGAGTTTTGACAATCTGGATATGATACCAATAACAATGAATGCAAATTATTCAGGAGTCTTTTGAGATTTTAAAATTATTGAATGTTCTTAATGATCACATTTATATATTTAAAATTAAGGAAATATTTAGTGAGTATAATTGTAATTAAGGGAAAATAGATTAAATATATTTAAAATTAACCCTTTTCAAAATACAGTGAGTATACTTGGGATTAAAGTTGTTAAATGAAGAAGAATATATTAGTTGGGATAAGCATCCCAAACCTCCCAAACAATGGAAAGTTGAAAACACATCCACGTAATGTCGATATTTGAAGGAATAATATTTGAGATAAAAACCGGAATAATAGGAAATTACATAAAATTATTTTTTCTAAACCGATAATGGCGGCAATAATATGGCACTGACAAAAGCATGTGGGTACGGGTATTCCTTTCTCAGATATGGCCATAACTGTCCAGCCAAAACAAACGCCACAGGTTAAGGTGGGCCTCCATTCCATTTGAAAACTTTAGCTTAAAAAGGAAAGCTGGTGCACGTGTCTTACCGGTCATCCTAATTTTAGTGGGGGCAAAATGCACATGTAACGTGGAGCAGCAAAGGAAACGCGGGCGGTTAGGGAAAAAACCAACGCCAATGCAAGTCTCTAGTCTCTACTGGATAATTAACTACGTTTATGCAATTCTAGACGTCCGCATGCTGGGCACGTGGAAGATGATGGTTTCTCATAACCACTTTCAAATATCAAATTTGTAACAAAATATATAACAAATTTGTAAACTAAAAGTCTAAAATTTGAAGTTCAGGAATAATGCAATAATTAGAATCATGAATTTAAAAAGTTAGAAAAGGAATGGGGAAGTTATATATGTATGTGGGATGTACTTGTATGAATCTGGGTCACATCGAAGTGAATTCATATAAATCTTTTTATTTTTTAAATGTTGATGATTGATACAAAGTTTAACTCATTCATTGTATTTAATATTATTTGTTTAGATAGGAAATCAAGTTTCATCCAAATCCAATATGTGTATAGCTCACATTTACTCAAAACTATGTACATTCAGGTGTAAATTAAGGAAAATGCTTAAGTCTATTCTCATATATATTAGAAGGGAATAATACTTTATAAAATTATTTATCTATTTAGTAATGATATTTTATACAGTTTTGATATTAATATTAAATCATTTTATTATGTTAGTTTTTCACATTTATAAATGAGGCACACATATATAGTGATACTAAACAAATAAACAAATATTGGTCTTATAATATGCAAAATTATATTTTGCTGAAGGTTAACTATTGAGCACATAAGTTGTTATATTATTATGAATGATTTAATTGTTCAACTATTATTGATTTATTTTATCTCTTATTGTATTAGATATGTTTGAAAAAGTGCAAGTCACAAATATACTGAGGCAAGAAAAGAAGATTCCAGAGTAAGAGTAAGGCTTATTGCACATTTTAGGTTAGTTAATATAGTTGATTTTTTCTAATTTAATATGTAAATTTGTGCTTAGTTAATACATTTTTTTAAAAATTTCCGTTAACTTTTTCATGCATATTTTGTTGTGATGGTTTGAGTCTTACATATAAATTTAGGAGGTATGAACTATGAATATATAATTAATTAAAAATAATTAAACTTGTTCTTAAAAAAATTAAACATTAGCATTATAAATATATCATGTTGACATCATCGGTTCAGATCAGTCTGATTAACTGGTCAAACTAGTTTGAACCAGACCCAAAATGCGAGTGCGTGCCGTGCAGAAATTGCAAGTGAAAGCGAAAGAGTGACCTTATCGTCATCGTTATCATCTTGACCAGCACCTACAATGCATAAGATTCTTCCTCTTGTTCTTATATTGCTGGTGCTTAGTAATGGTATCGCAGCAGTGACCACATATACTGACATATGTACACCTTTTTAAAATTGATGTGACAATTTAATTGAGAATTTTTTATATTTTTATTCTTATATTTTAATTATTTTCTTAAATAAATATCTTATTTATTCTAACTTCATGGCTACTGTATCACAATACACTTAAACTTTTCAAAAATCTTCTTATCCTTACTTCCTCCTCTTCTTTCATTGCATATTGTTTTTTTTTAAAAATTAAATATCATTCTCATTCCATTGCATTCATTAGCACACTTCTGGACATCCTAAAATTCCAAGGCTCCTCATGTAGATATACAAAGTCTTCTAAAACGATTCCAATTTTGATTGATGGAATTAAAACGATTCCAATATATTGATGTAGACAATATATTTATTATGTTTGATGCTAATACCAAATATGCCCAAGTATGTTTGAGGGTGGGGAAGCTTTCGTTTATTTTGCATTTTGACGCATTTTTTTAAAAAAGAAAAAAGAAAAAATAAAAAAGAGAGAAAAAAAGAAAAAGAAGAAGAAAAAACGAGGGAGATAAGAAAAAAGAGCTGAAAGATTTTTCTTATTTTTCTGTTGTTGCATTAGATCTGAAAGATTTATTCTCGTATTCTTTTTTTTATTGTTGCATTGCTAATGGACTAATAATCTTCAAGTTGGGGGTTGTTATAAGTACATATTTTCTATATATTTTATATTATTCCACCCTTTTAATTATAGAAAATTGCATTTGCATAAAAGTTTTATGTGAAAATTTTAAATTCATATTTTTAAAATAAAACCTTCATTTCAATGATTTGGGGATTTTCTTGGGTGTATTGAAATTTTTGAAAGAAAATTTTAAATTATTTTAATGGTTCAAATTTCTTCAGTGGGGCTTACATGTGCACTAGTCTCAATTAGCAGTGGAACATTAAAAGTACATGATCCATTCCCCATTGACCGGCAACAACAGCTTCTATTTCTAATGGTTTTTACTGGGTAGATTCATCTTCGATCTCAGCCGTTCGATCATAGATCTAGTTGATGTCCTTTTCGAATTAATTCAGTAGCAAAGTTCAAGGAGACAATTTCTATTTAAAGACGTGGTAATGTTGATTTTCAAGAAAAGAAATCACGTGCAAATAAATTCCAATTTAGCAATAGTCATTAGCAATTTTAGCTGCAGCAGAATTATTTGGATGGATGATCTCAGAAAACCATTCCAGGTAGGTGAAAAATTCAGATGATTTGGCAGCTTTTAAGTTCTAATTCAATCTCCACGTGTTCTTATTCTTATAAAAATGAAAAACCCTTTATTCATTCAATTCTTGTTACCGTTTAGTTTTTAGTTCTTTCTAATTTCTAATGATAATTCGTGGTTGCACACTGGCGATATGTGATTTAGTACATTCGTTGATAAGGCAGTTCGGCAAAATAGAAATTCTTAGCTCCCATCAAATTAAAAATTTCTACTTTTTAGCGTAAAAATAGCTAAATGTAATTTTATGTAATGTTGCCAAACACACTTCGTTGGGGTCGATGCACGTTTCTAAGTGTGGGCACACTTCACGGGCTAAAAAAATGGGGCGAACTTGAGGTTGCTACTCAGGATTATTATTTTTCGATTAGTATACAATGTGACAACTGAATATTATAATGAAATATATTCACAACTTTCACACTAAAAAAGAAATATTTTAATAAACATCCCATAGTGGGAAAAATTTCTAAAAACCTCCACAACTAGGGAAGACTTTATAAAACTCCCCCACTTTAGAGGTACTTTTTTTTTTTTTTTTTTTGTAAAAAATCCCTTTTCCACCAAAAGAAGGAAGGGGACTCAAATCTCACACGTGGTGTTAAGGAGACCACTACTCCTACCACCTGTGCTAGCCGCAAGTAGTCTATTCGGGATTATTTAATTGAATGGAATGAGATGCGAAAGAGAAAAAAAATTAGGTAAGGAGTTCTTCTATTTTTTTGGAAATGAAAACGGTAGTATTGTAAATTGAAAAATTAAAGTTGTTATGTATTAAAAATTAGAGATTATATTTATTAAAAAATAAAGATTATATTAAAAATGAAAATAAATTTGGAAATGGAAAATCTTATCTGATTCACATCTCATCTTATCCATTTAAATGACACTAAATATTTTGTAATCATCTAATGGAAGAAAATTGGATGAGTAAGGACGGTTGCATGTTGAAAATGCAAAATTTAATTAAAAATGAGAAAAGTAGGACTTTTAATATATTTGGAAATTAAATGTGATTAATCTATCTATTTTAACTTTATTCTCTCTATTTTTTGTCATTATCCTTGACATATTATATCATTTTATCATTTCTCAAAATACTTTTATATAAAAAATTTATATAAAAATTAGAAAAGCAATATTGAAAATGGAATTTCAGAATGGGATGTCTCTTCCCGTTCCATTCTAGTTTGAACACGCTCCAAATCTACCAGTCCATTTTCAAAATTAAAATAAAAGGAAATTAATCTACTAGTCCATTTCAAAATTGAAATACAAGTTGAATTTAAAATTTGAAAGATTCGTTTGGCACGTTGCTTCGGTTTCGGTGCAGGCTTCTATTCTATAATCCATATACATACATGCATAGCCCAATTAGGCAACTAAGGGACATGATCTTCTTTAGTGGATATAATCCATAGACCGCGGACAAGTGGATTATGATATAATATCATATCATATTCTTATATAATATAATATAATATAATATAATATAATATCAAAAGCAAAAGCACGATTATGATTTAATATAATATAATATAAGAATTTTAAGAAAATATTAATATAATGAAGGCACAATATAATATAATATAAGAATCTTAAGATAATATTAATGTAATGAACGCGTTTTCTTTCTCCTCTTCAAACACGGCACATGTGGTGTAAATGAAGAAGTGAACGCAGGCAATCTTCCTTTTCCATCGCAGCAAGTCAGCGACAGCGTGCTTTGCATTTCCTTTGTCTGCAAGCTACAGTGATTTTTTTTTTTTTTTTTTTTAAATAAAAAAACTTAGTCTATGGATTATATCCACTAAAGAAGATCATGTCCCTTAGTTAACTACCAACCTACTTATCCCATTCTCAATCACACAATCATCAGTTAATCTTTCTCCCCAACTACCAATTGATGGTGTCAATAGATTAGATTAACTCCTGAATCCACCTATTCAACTCGTTTATAAATGTGTCAATATTAGGTTTTGAACAATTGAGTTATGATTTGTCAACTTCCTCACTGATTTTATTTAAATAAACTGTTATGAATTACATGTTTACAATCCGTCAACATATTTAGTGATATGTAGAACGCTTTTAACCTACTAATCCATTAAGGTAGCTATAAGCCATAACTTTAGCCATAATTTCATTTTTCCTCCCCCTTCTCCTCTCTAAGGTCACCTCTAATATTTTTTTAGTTGTTAAATTTATTTTACATATTAGTACTAAATAGGACTTTTTTTTTTATAACAAATACTAAAATAGGATATCAAATTAGCTTATTTTGATAAAACACATTTTTTTATTTCATATACTACAACATCTCAACTGGTATTACAATTAAACTCAAGAAATTCGTACAAATTTCTAAATAATAATCTATTTTTTTGTAATAATAATTCCTAAAAGACCCACCTGATGGACACTCTCATAGAAAATTTGAGGAGACTAAATACTACTACTAAAATCTCTATAAAATGTAATTACCATGTTTATAAAATATGTTTTTAAATAAGTTATAAATAAATTAAGGTTGAATTTTTTAAATGAGTTAATAAATGGTTGAGATTTTTTAAATACGATAGAATTAGGATTAGACTCTAACTCGTCCAATTCGATCCATTAACACCCTTATTACCAATATAATAGAAAAATGAGTAAATATACATGTACACTCAGAGACTGCACAACTACAACTGTGGCCATGACCAACCTCAAACCTAATATTCACCTTAGTTATATATCCAAGTGGTTAATTAGCATTATTAATAAATAAAATAGTTTCAATATATACGCAAGGTTATGTTATGATGCAGCAATTGCAATAAATGGCAGCAAATAGGGCTTTCGTTAATGGTGATTTCAAAATCCAATAAGTCATTTGGTCGAACATTATTAGTTGTAGTATGGTATCAAATCATTTAAATCAGATTCTTACGTTGGTCATACTCCTTAAAAATACATGTAACAAAGTGAAAATCTTAAAAAAAAACTTCAATCTTTTCGTAAGTGTGTATTAAAATACAGTAGTACTTCATAGAATTATTTATCCACATCCACATGTTGCTTTAGACAGTTTAGATGCTGAATAAACAAACTTAAAATTGATAAATAACTAGATAATTTTATTGTGTTGGTTTTATTGATTTTCATATGGGGCTTGCAGTTTACATGTATGAGTTGAATGAAACTTGATTATTTTAGCAAAACAAATAAATCGAAATACATCGAGTAGGTTAGATTTTTTTATGATAAATTAAATGTTGCCTCATTGCAAACCACTTTTTCCTTTCATACCCATAGAAGCAAAGAGTACAAAAAGTGCACCTTTTAATCATTTGACTAAATGCGAGTGATTCTTACATAAGTTTCCAACAAAAACCTGTGGGTGGACCTCCCCACCACATAAAATTATTTTCTGAAGTCTCTAATGTAAAGGCTGCTAAACAATGAGCTGTCTGATTTCCACTCTGGGTTACATAGAGGAAAGTGACTATTTCGAACTTAAAGTAATAGCTCCTAATCTCGTCATTCAATATATCTTAGTTGGCCACTGAGGTTGTGCCTCAGTGGCGCAGGACATGGCCTCACAAGTAGGTGGTCCTGGGTTCAAATCTTCCCAGAAGCATTTCTGAAGTGGTGGCGTTGCAAGTCTCCTCAAGTTTGTGGGAGCCGTCCACCGGTGGGAAAGTTTAGAAGTAGTAGATAATTGTTAGCAAATTGTAAGAATGTTTCAGAATTTAATTGTAATACCAGTTGAGATTGTAATGTATGAATACTCATAAAAAAAATATATCTTAGTTGGATTGGATACGTTCATTTCTTGTAAGAAAGTTGATAAGAATCAATGAGTTACTTTCCACTTCGACATTTCCAAAATTCGATTTAGAAAGATACTTTTTTTATTAGGATTTATAAAATATGATAATTAATATTATAATCAAGTACATTACAACCTTTTGTATGAAACCCCTAAATTGGGGGAGTTATAAAACCACCACAAACTCACCCGGCACAAATGAAGCAACAACTTTTACCACAACGGCAGTGTTGTCATGGCATTCAAAAAGTTATTTGATACTTAGTAGTAAAGCCTCCATTCTCATCAACAACGGTTCAATTATACCTTCTCATGACCAAGTTCTGGCTGTTATGAACTCAACTTTCCAATCTTGAATAATAGTACTAAACCTCCTTCTTCTTTCAATTAGCCTTCCACTTGCATTGACATTCATTTTGATTCTTTCACTTGCTGGTCTGATCCAACTGGGCAGACTCGTATATATGTAATATATTTAAAGTCCTCATTTAAAATTAAATTACCTGACTTATGTTGACATAGATATTCCATATATTGTGGGGTCACTTTAGAAGATGAATGATCCTGTTAGTCCAGACTAAGTAAATGACTCAGTTAGCCCACCTCAAAAATCCTCTTTAAAATAATTTTTTTTTTTTACTTTTTTCTTCATACACTTGTTTATTTAAGTGTATTTAATATATAAATTAAGTTTTACCATTTTTGGATATGTGTATATATTTTTTTTAGATTTTTTAAAACAAGGGTATTTTAAATACATATATACACATAGATGTTTAAAAATCTCAAAAAAATAGATAAACATATTCAAAAATGGTAAAACTTGGTTTATATATTAAATACACTTAGATAAACAAGTGCACGAAAAAAAAATTGTTATAAATAGGTTTTTTAAGGTAGGCTAAGTGAGACATTTACTTAGCCCGGACTAACAGGATCACTCCTCCTTTAGAAAATGAGGAATAATCCTCTTAGCCTGGGCTAAGCAAATGACTTGCTTAGCCCACATCAAAAAAATCATTTATAACACTTTTTCATTATTTTTTTCTTTATTACTTATTTATCTAAGTATATTTAATATATAAATTAAGTTTTCTCTTTTTTGGATATGCGTATATATTATTTTAAGATTTTTAAAGATAGGGGCATTTTCAATACATATATACATAAAAATGTTTAGAAATGTTAAAAAATATATACACATATTCAAAAATAGTAAATTTTGGTTTATATATTAAATACACTTAAATAAACAAGTCTATGATGAAAATGTAAAAAAAGTATTATAAACGAGTTTTTTGAGTTAGGCTAAGTGAAAAATTTGCTTAGCTCGTGCTAATAAGATCACTTTTCTTTGAAAATACAGGTTTCATACCATTTGTTAGAAATTTATTTCGAAAAAAAAATCCGTGAAACATATTAATTGTATAGTGTCATAGGATAAGAGTACTCCTTTAACCTACTTAGTCGATAAGAATATCTTTGATATCATTGTACATCAGTCAATTATTATTATTGAAAAAGTGATCATGTTAGTTCAGACTAAGCAAATGACCTAAATTGAAAAGCCTTTTTAAAACATTTTTTTTATTTTTTATACACTTGTTCATCTAAGTGTATTTAATATATAAACTAAGTTCTACCATTTTTGAGTATACGTATATATATATATATTTTTTGAGTTTTTTAAACATAAAAGTATTTTAAATATATATAAAATACTCATATGTTTAAAAATCTCAAAAAAATATATACACATATACAAAAATGGTAAAACTTGATTTATATATTAAATACACTTAAATAAATAAGTATATGAAGAAAAAGTATGGGAATTCACAGCCATGCCATGCATCCATATATATATGACACATACACCCATATACACATATATCCTTCCATTAGTTAATGTACAGGCCCACTCTCCATTTCTTATATTTTATATTTGTCTTCTTTTAGTTTTTGTTTTTAGCATGACCAAGCAATTCTGATTTTCAATACCCTGGCCGTCCAGGCATGCTCTAAAAGACAATTCAATTCATGAATCCAACTTGTCAAATATTTAATGACCGAAATTTTTCAAAATTCAAAGCATACATAATTATATATAATTGCGCTATTAAAAAATATAGGAGCATGATTGTACACATCATGACGTATTTTAAGATAAAATATAACATTAATTTTTTCATAACTAGTTATATTTTTTTGATTTTTTCTTCATAAGCATGTTTTCCTATGCTTATTCAATCTATATATAAATTTTTATCATTTTATCATACTTTTACATATTTATTTTTTATTTTTTAAAAGTCATCAATTTGAAGGGCATTTAAGTTATTTTTCATTTTGTAAAAAGCTTATTTTTGAAAAAATAAAAAATAAAAATGTAAAGGTATTGTAAAATAGCAAAACTTTGTATATAGATTAAATACACTTTGGTAAATATATTTATGAAGAAAAAATCAAAAAAATAGTAGTAATTGTAAAAATAAATGAATGATGTATTTTTGCCTAAAATAAATCATGATGTAATAATCAGACTCCAAATATATGTATATATATAATTCATGCTAGCTGTTAGTTAATTAGTCTAGCTAGATAATTAATCTAATGAAGAGAGGGAAACAAAAAAAAAGTATTATAAATGAGTTTTTTGAGTTTGGTTAAGTGAAACATTTGCTTAACTTGGGCTACTAAGATCACATCTCTTTAAAAACACAGGCTTCATACCATTTGTTAGAAATTTATTTCAAAAAAACAAAATTCGTTAAACATATTGATTGTATAGTACCGTAGGATAAGAGTACTCCTTTAACCTACTTGGTCGTTAAGAATATCTTTGATATGATTGTACAACGACCAATTATTATTATTGAAAAGTGATCATGTTAATTCAGGCTAAGCAAATGACTTACTTTAAAAAGTCTATTTAAAATATTTTTTTATATATTTGTTTATCTAAGTGTATTTAATATATAACCAAGTTTTATCATTTTGAGTATATATATATGTTTTTTGAGATTTTTAAACATAGATGTATTTTAAATATATAAAATACTTCTATGTTTAAAAATCTCGAAAAAATATATACACATATCCAAAAATGGTAAAACTTTATTTATATATTAAATACACTTAAATAAATAAGTATATAAAGAAAAAGTAAATAAAGGTGTTTTAAATGAATTTTTTGAGGTGGGCTAAGCGAGCCATTTATTTAGCTCGAACTAAAATGATAATTCTTTATCCGTATTATTATTTTTTTGATGTGTACAACTATCGGTTATTGAATGCAAAGAGGGTACTCTAAACACATATGCCACTGAAATGATCACACACACTTCCAAAATAGATGTATATTACCCTCTACAAAGCTATTAACAAAGAACATATCAATCTAACTTGTACTCCCTCCCACTTAAGTTGGGGACATTTGGCATTCGATAGAAGTGGGATGGGATGGAAAACATTCCATCCTTCCAATTTATCCACCAATCATTTATTCATTTAATAACTCTATTTTTTTAATCTTATTCTTACATTCCAATCTTTTTTCTTATAATTATCTTATTTACTTCAACTTTATCCCTATTATTTCATATCAATTGCATAATTTTAAAAAAATTTCTTTTCTACTCTCATGCCATCCTACAATTTCTTACCATCACACATTCCCTTAGTCTTCATTGGCAGGAAGAAGGTTGAATTTAGATTCATCGTCAGGACCGAGCTCATTTTGTAGCCCACCTTGCCCGAGCATATTCCATATATACAAGATGTTAATCCTCTACAATTAGTTGTAATTTAGTTAATTACCAAATAAGTATATTTTATATATTTTATTAATTTTTAAATATTTTCAGTTTTATGCAAGACTAAGTATATTTAGTTCATACACCTAATTTTTACCATTTCTGGATTCTTATATTTTTAAAAATTAATAAAAAATATATACAAGAATCTAATTAAATACACTTAAAACTGCATAAAAATTGAAAAAATTAATAAAATATTCTTAGTTACTTGCTACTTTGTCTTCCCTTGATACTGAGGGGTTATTTATAACGAAGTTCAAATATATAACCAAGTCATTTAGAAGAAACTTTTCCCTTGCATATACAAAATATTCATTGCCTTGTCTTCCTTTGCATTGCATTGCCTGCCAGCTGCCATTTCCCATCAGATTAAAGCATAGGAATCCTGCGTATTGATGCGTTTGACTTGACTCCAGCTCAAAAGAACTGAAATGAATATTAATATTCCAATATTATTCTCAGCATGGGAATTCACAGCCATGCCATGCATCCATATATATAGGACAACCCCCCATATATGGCGGAAATCCTGATTTCATATTGAATTTAGAAAAGATCGTTGCGTTATTATCCTTTGTAAGAGATTTTTCGTATTTGGGATTGAATATCTTATCCATTTTAAGGTCCTGTTTAAAAGTTTATAATTTATTACTAGCCTTGGATTTCCTTTTTCTATTTCAGAATTTTTCTGAACATAAAAAGCTACACAAGCCCATGAAGATTTTGATGGCCGTATTAATTTTTTATTAAGCAGGTCTTTTATTTATTCTTTGCAATATTCTAGAGTTTCTTTATTCATTTGAATAGGTTTAGCTTTTGTAGGTATCATGTTTTCATCAAATGTTGGTTCATAAGGGAGAGTCACTTTGTGTTGTTTCCTTTCCCAAAATGCATTGGGAGATCTACACATATTTCAATTTTTAGTTTTTTTTTTCAAAATCTTTTATTCTTCTTTGTATTTTAGGATTTTTTTAGTTGTTTCTCTGTTCTTTTGAATCACAATTCTTCTTTTAGAAAATTTAGGTGTTTTTGTTTTTGGGTTATCAAATTTATATTTAGGGACCTATCTTTTAATAGATTTATGTTCTTTTGTTGAGACTTTTGAATAAAATCAAAAACTATTTCTTTTCCTAAAATATTTGTTGTTATTCCTTGGTCTGTTATTGTGAAATGTTTGATTAATTCTAAGAATGATGTTCATAGTATTATTTATCTTTGAAGATCTTTTACTAATAAGAAAGTTGTTTTGAAGGTCAGATTTTGGTGTTTTATTTCTACGTTTGTAAGTTTAAAATTTACTTTTAACTTTGTTCCTCTTGCGCCTCTTAGGCTTTCTTTATAAGGAATAGTCACACTATTTTTATCTCTTATTTTTTCCCTAATTTTCTCCGCAAAATAAGATGAGAGTGGTGATAAATCTTTCTTTTTAGAATTGTTGATTACAATCTGTCCCAAGCTTTACTCTTGTCAAGAATTGGTCTTTATAAAATCTAAAGTCACTCATCTTCTTACATCTTAAAGTTTGTAGAATTTTTGATTCTCTTTTCCTAAGCTTATTATTTGGTCCAAGCTTGCTATGACCAAAATTAAAGTGTCTACAACATTTTGAATAGGTTCGCCTTCTATTACTATTGGTTCTCCAGTGTTATTTTTTTATAAGAGTAAAGGATCATTTATTTTTGTATTTGGGTCAAGCAATTTTGAAAAGGCTGTGAGGATTCCTGAGGAGTACTTTGACATTTGAATGATGTTTTGTCTGTTTGCGTGAGCGGAGCTGATGATGTCATGATACTCTCATGCAAGCGGAGACGAAAATGGTGGGATATATATATCCCACAATTAGTTAATTTACAGACCCACACTCTACTTCTTGTATTGTATATTTGTCTTCTTTTAGTTCATGTTTTTAGCATGTCCAAGCAATTCTGATTTTCAATACCCTGGCCGTCCAGGCATGCTCTAAAAAACAATTCAATTCATGAATCCAACTTGTCAAATATTTAATGACCGAAAATTTTCAAAATTCAAGGCATACATAATTATATATAATTACTCTATTAAAAAATATAGGAGCATGATTGTATACATCATGACGTATTTTATGCTAAAATACAACATTAATTTATTTTCAATTTATATACAAGTTTTTTATCATTTTATCATATTTTTACATATTTATTTTTGATTTTTCAAAAATAAAAAGCTTATTTTTGAAAAATCATAAATAAATATGTAAAAGTATTGTAAAATGGAAAAACTTTGTATATAAGTTAAATACACTTTGGTAAAATATTTATGAAGAAAAAATCAAAAAAATTACTAATTGTAAAAATAAATGAATGATGTACTTTTGCCTAAAATAAATCATGATGTATATAATAAGACTCCATATATATATAATTCATGCTAGTTGTTAGTTAATTATTCTAGCTAGATAATTAATCTAAAGAAGAGAAAGGAATAAATGAGATATCCTGATCACTAGTCTTGTTTGCACTTATTAATTTGTAATTCATCTAAAGTAAGGTGGCCAAATCAAACATATTTATGAAGAAAAACTTAAACAAAAATAAAAATAAAATAAAATAAATGAATATTGTATTTTAGCATAAAATAAATCATAGTGTATATAATAATACTCAAAATAAGATTTTGTAGAGCTTGGTGCGTCTCTCATGTATAAATGAATTTGATTTGTAATATCAAATGTCATCTTGTACATTACCAATTAAAAAATAAAGTTCTTTCAATGCATGAGCCACCTTGATTGATGATTATACAGTACTACTTGAATCATTACTCACAAAAAATTTCATCACAAACAAAATATTTAGGAAATACCATAAAATTTAAAATCATTTACCAATTATATAAACATGTTAAAACTTTCAAATTAACTACGATGCAATTGCATATATTTTTGTAATGATTTTTATTTACAATAAATAAACCATCATTGTAAGCAAGATAAAAGGTTTAAATTTCATAAGCTCACATTCATAGCCTCAAACGAAGCTTTTCCACTTTTGCGACAAGTCGGAAACGTTTTACTTGAATTACTTGCTCTGTGTACCATATCATATCTTAGCTTGTAGAAATAATTCAAGATCAACGCGACCGAAAATCCAAATCCATTAGTCATTTAAAGGATTTTCTTATTTTCCTAAAGCACTTTTTTATTTTCAAAAAATAATAACCTACTTTTTTCATTTAACTATAAGTATAATTTAACAAATAATTATAAACGTTATTAGCGCTTGCCTCGGATCTTATAAAGTAATGAATAAAGCCATCGAAATAATTGATTGAAATTTCAAAGGATTCATATTTTCTTAGGTGAGTTTCAATTCTTAATTACTTATTTTAAGGTTCATTAGAATAATAACTTTTACTATTTTTATGAATTGTATGTCGTAAATGGAAGATAAATAAATTAAAAAAAACAGTTTATTATACAATAACAATGAATAATGGATACTCCACGCCTTCATTTTTGACTATCATCCTCCTGTACATGTTTGCCACCAATTTTGACTATCATCCGCTTTCATTTTTAACTAATATTGAATAATGGATACAATATTATACTCAGGTTTGCATTTATTTTTGACTGCCATCCGCGTTACTATATGATATGTGGTTGCCTCCATGTTTGACTATAATATACACTCCATAGTGACCCAATACCTACCATAAGCATGGGGGCTTCATGTATATACTTAGTTTTTAATCTTAAAATATTTATTTAAAATTAAATCATTTTTCAAGTTTATTTACATGTTATATTTATACTAAACATTTTTCAAGGATTTTAATAATTATAGATTCACTCTCACAAGATGCCTTTTTTTTTTTTTATTATTACAAATATGACTTTCCAACGGAAATTAATTAGCGTTATAATACAAGAAGTGTTATACACGACGGTAAATGGTTTGGATTTTAAAAACGTTTTAAAATTAAAAGCCAACATGTTTTAAGTTATCTTACTCCACGAGTAGAAAATGTTATATGCATGATAAATGGTTTGAATTTTAAAAATTTTAAAATTAAAAAAAACACAGGCATTGAATGATTTCCCACACATGTTTAAGTTATGTAATGTTACGCCATGGGAAGATAATGTTACATGTAAATATACACGAGAAAACTAAATAAAAGCACCTATATAAGATTTTTCATTTTTGTGTAAAAGGGATTTTCGCTGCACTATCACTGGCAAAATGGTAACGAACCAAAATGTGCATGTGCAGTTCAGTGGCCCTGTTGTGGCTAATGGAGAATTTACTGTTGTAATATTACAGTGTATATAATACTAATAAAAAATATATATAAATTATTCTTTAGGGTTAATTTGTTCATTTGGATAATTCCGAAAAATTTACATTTCTGAAGAAATTTCTTTCTCAAGACACAACAACTGTAAGTGAATATTTTTTTTTATTGATTCACTACTTTAAACGACCTATAAACTTAGAATTAGACATTAATCTAAATCAATATTCTATATATTTTTTTTTATAGATTTCGAAATGTAGGAAGCGCTTGAAAATTGGTAATTGGTGGTAATGGAATGAATTTTGAAAAATGACAAAGTGATGCAATACAATAAGCGTAGAGTGAGAATAAAGTAACAATAGATAATATATTTGTATGAAAATATGTAAAAATAATTGAAATATAGTGATAAAAATGAAAAATTGAGTAGTTAAAGATGTTAAATTATAACAAAATATGAGTATAAAGGTTCATTACATCCCATTTGTTCCATGCCAATGGCTTAAAATGATTCCTTTCGTTTTTATATTGCATAGATGGTCTTGTTTTTGTTCGTTTGGATGATTCGGCAAAGTATACATGTCTGAAACAATTGTCTTTTTCATGGCACAACAACCGCAAGTGCCTTTTTATTCTTATTCATTATCTCAATAGACCTATAAATTTATGATTAGACATTGACCTAAATTAATGTTTTTTTTTTGTTTTGTTTTTTTTTTTTTTTTATAGAATTTGAAATTTGGAGAGCATTTGAGAATTGCTAATTGGCCGGAATAGAATATATTTTGAAAAGTGAGATAGAAGTGTGAATATGTTTTTTGGACCGATTTAAAATGGGATAATTTCAAACCTTTATGATATGTATGATAGAGATTAAGTATAAATAAAATAGAAATAGACAGGGTAATTGTACCAAATGATATAAAAAATAATTATAGTATTAAAAATGAAAAAAGTAAAGTAATTAAATAATTTTAAGATTTCAAATCATAACAAGAGAAGTAAGATGTCAAATCATAACAAGAGGAGCAGAAGATATATAGGAAAGAAAGTGTTCATTCCATTCCATTTGCAGCACGCCAATAGCTTATGTTGTATAAGATGATTTTTTTTTTTTTTTTTTTAAAAAAAGGGTGTTGTGGTACCATAACTTACGCATTAGATTAAAATAATGACAGGAATTTTAAACAAATAAAATAATGGCAGCTGTAATAATAATAATAAAAAAAACATCGGAATAATGTCTGGTATTCAAATAAGCCTCGCACGTCGGTTGCGCCCCGGCACCGGCTACCGAGAATTCAAAAAATCTTACCGTTGCAAGTCCGCGCTGCAGAGCGTAGCTCTACGCGAATCGTGATAGACGCCCGTATATCATGCAAGATGCCTGTAAGTGGATTGGGTTTATATCAGCCCAACCCAACCCATTCAATCTCAGTCCAACTCAATTCATTTTCTAAACCTACTCTGAACCAACCCGACCTCATCCATCCCAAGGATAATAAATGAGGCACAAAACCCCATTTTTTAATATATTTTTTTAAAAATTTCTTTATAAGATTGTTAATATAGTTGTATTTAATCTATAAGCTAAATTTTATCATCTTTGGATATGTGTATATATATTTATTTGATTTTTTAAAAACAAGGGTACTTTAGCCATTTTTAAGTGACAAAAATACCTTTGTTTTAAAAAAATAAAAAAATATATTTATATATCTCCAAAAATTGTAAAACTTAATAGATAAGTTAAATATACTTAGGTTAACAATCTTATAAAAAATTTTAAAAAAATAAATAAATAATGGAGTTTTGCACCCAGGTGCATTGAAACGTTCTCTAATAAACGAGACCCAACCCAAGTACTAAAAATTTGGCTGAGAATAACAATCTAAATTTTCCAATAAAGATGGCTTCAAAAAAAAGAAAAAAAAGAAAAACCAAGCTCCCAGTAAAAATGTAATTATATTTAGTAGTCTATAAAATTGGTGCAAGACGGTTAACATAGTGACATATTGCTATTTCAATCAAAGCATCAACCCTTGAAAAAACCATTAGTACATAAAAGCATTGGACGGACACTGCTATTTCATCTTCTTATTGGAAAAACTTTAGAAGTAAGAAACTGTAAATGTTAGGCAGATAGTGAGCGAATAAAAAGGTTGGAAAGAGAATATTTTTAAGAAGGACGAGAGTGATATGATATGATATGATAGAAAAAAATGATAATAAATAGAATAGTTGTATAGAAAAAAATGATAATAAATAGAATAGAAGAGTTTGCTTCCCACCCACTTGTTTTGCCAAAAGGGCCCATAACCCAATTAATTAGTTGATCGAAATTATTTGAGAAAAATTTTCACGGGCGCATTCCATAACAACTGGGCAAAGTGATGAACTTGTGCATGTTGGCCTAATTAAGGCTCTATTAGCTCAACTACCAATAGGTATGCTAAATATTGCTGGAAAGTTTTGCTAAGCAGCACCTTCTTAGAAAGCTGCTTCTTTTAGAGCAAGAAAAACTTCATTTTTGACCTTGCAAGATAACTAAAAGATGGAACTGTTCTCAGAAGTATGAATAGTATTCAAACTGAGCAGTACATAAATCTTCATCCAAAACCTCTTTCCTTTAATTGTCATAACTTGCAACATTTTTTTTTTCATAGTATTCAAATTGAGCAGTACATAAATCTTCATCCAAAACCACTTTACTTCAATTGCCATAATGACTTGCAACATTTTTTGGGTTGATATAAAACCAACTTTTCAGCCCACATAGCTAAGTTAAAAAACCCAAGTAGGGCCATATAAAAGGGTTTATTTCAATGCATCCGTCTGCAAATTCCATATTTATTTTTTTGAAAATTGTTAATAAAATTTTTAATCCAGGTATATTTAACTTTTGTATTAAATTTTATCATTTTTGGAGATGTGTATATATATTTGGTTTTTAAAAATAGGAATATTTTAGTCATTTAAAAAGGACTAACACCAGCTTATTTTTAAAAATAAAAAAAATATAAACATTTTCGAATATAGTAAAACTTGATTTATAAATTAAATATACCTAGCTCGAGAATTTTTAAAAAATAGATATGTCTTATTGCAGCTCGATGCATTAAAATTTTATTGCATTCGGATGCATTGAAATATCCTCCCATATAAAAACAAAAAATATGTAAAATATAAAATACACTGGGAGCTGTTGGCTATTACTCAGATTTTTTGCATTTCAAACTATGTAATTTTATATTTGCTTTTTTAAACCTTGACATTCGTGTATCTACGTTTTAAACCCTGAAAAATTTAGTATCCTTGCATTTTTAACCCTGAGCATTGGAGCTGTTAAAAACCATAGTAATTCCGTCTGTGTTATATTTTGTTAAAGTAACCCTTTTTTATTGTTTCATTTGGAAACTGCATATTTACAACCCAATCATTCAAAAGTACATACTTGTAATTTTAGCGCAAGGGATTATCGATGCAGAAGACCACGCTTGTGAAATGGGAGTGTAGACACCGCTCCGTTGAGCCGAAAATAAGGGCTAGTTGCGCAACTAAGAAATTTAAGATAAAGAAAAAAAAATGATATGATGAAGGTAACATTGGAGGAAATGAATGGAGGAATTGTGAAAATGCAAATGGATGAGACCCATGAAGATTTTAGTGACTGGCCAACGTGTTCTGCATACAGTCTCTGGATTGAAAATTGGATAGTTTCACGCAAAACTGAGTTTAATCAAAATTTGAAAAATATGTGGGTCAATTTGGACCAACTAAAAAGGCCTAACTAGGCTTGATTTAACAAATTCGGGCCTAAGTGGGTCTGTTGTGAAGATTTTGAAGGTTTTGACTGAGCCTTGTTGACTAACCTTGAAGGTTTTGGGCCCAACTAAGATATTTTAAGCCCAAATTAAATTATTAGTAGGTTTTGGGCCCTAAATGAGTTCAAGCTGGCCAGGCTGGTCCCAACTTAAGTATTCTGGGTCTTAGGGGCCACTTGGAGGTTGTGGACCCAAATATGGAATACTAGGTCTGGTGGAGAGGCACAAGTTGAAGTTACCCACCTGTCTTCTAGATATGAGCTTTGCAAAATTTACACGTGTACGAATCATGATTGATACACAAGTTTCCGATCCTGTCTTAAAAAGAGAGTTTTCGTAGCTTCTCAATGCAAAATAATTTTTTCCTTTTTTAATTTGCATATCCATAGGAGGCTACCACCTAGCGGGTTGCGCGAATCATGCGTATTTCTTATGCGAGTGCAAAGTGCTAGCAATACGTCTACTATAAAAATCTCTTGCTAAAGCAAGAATAAGATTTATGTAGATCAATCATGATTTGATTCTCATATCGTGAAAATCAAGTGGGGTTTGATGATTTTGTTCCAGTAGTGTAAACACGGGGATAGAAATTTTCAAAAATAATAATGATTTAATTAATTATTTTTTCAAAGAAAAATAATAATGATTTAATTAATTATTTTTTCAAAGAAAAAATGCTTAATCCCAAATTTTAAATCATTTGCCACCCAGAGATTTCAGATGGGGTAAAATAATTTTTTTTTATTAAAAACGGATGGAAAATACTTAACTCCAAATTTTAAATCATCTGTTAGTTAGAGATTTCATATGGAGTAACGTAATTTTTTATAAAAATAATTTTTTAAAACAAAAGGAAAATACTTAATCATAAATTTTAAATCGTTTTCTACCCAAAGATTTTAAATGAGGTAAAGTAACTTTTTTATAAAAAATAAATTTTATTAAAAATCGGAGGAAAATACTTAAACGCAAATTTTAAAACAAAAGGAAAATACTTAATCATAAATTTTAAATCATTTTCCACCCAAAGATTTTAAATGAGGTAAAGTAACTTTTTTATAAAAAATAAATTTTATTAAAAATCGGAGGAAAATACTTAAACGCAAATTTTAAATCATTTATCACCCAATGATTTTAAGGTAAAGTAAGAGAGCTCAAAGTGGGCTGAGTAAATTTTTTGGGAGAGCAAAGAGGCTCAGTTTTTTTGAGAATCAAGTTGGGTATGGCCATTATGACGTTAGGCCATGCGTGTTTTGGTGCATGTAACTTTCGGTGTATGTAAATATATAACTTCTTTAAATAAGTTATGATGTTGTTAGTCTAGTTAATATAAGTTTATATGTTACGCCAAAACAAAAAGTATTCTTTTCATTTTTCTTAACTTTTTCGTAAAATATTTTCAAGTGTACTTAATTATGTCGATAAAATTTTACAATTTTGAATGTAATATTTTTTATTTTCGAAATTTAACATTTTTTGGATGAAAATGACTTACATACCTCTACTTCTTTTTAATGTTAATTTTATAAACAAAAATATATGCATTTCCAAAAATTATAGATTTCGATAGATGAGTTGAAATTTTATATTCTATAAAGTAAATTAACGTCATCTACGAAATTAAGCTCTAGAAATTTGTATAAAAATAATTTTACTGGTTCATTTAAATATTGAGTTTAAATAAATAATAAATATTGAATTGTATAGTCAAAATAAAACATGTTAAGTTCACGGTGATGTATCTACCATTGACTTTCTAATGTATAGAAATTTTGTATATAAGAATATTTTGTTGAATTTAATTTATTAATCAAGCTTGATATCATTCATTTAGCCATGGTATCACCACACTTAGGTGTCCAATTGATTAACGTGAGTAAGTTACGGGTGTTTTGAGTGGAAGGCCCTGGATTTCTATGTTTATTTGTTATGATTCAATAAATTTATGTATTTAAAACTTTTTATACTATATATTATATATTTTTTAAAAGTTTAATAATTATATGTTTACTTTCAAAAGATGCTACGTTTTATAACATATAAGTTTCTAATAAAAATTATTTTTGTTGACATAATAAAACAAGATGTGTTAAATATGAAAAAACCATTTAGATTTAAAAAGTATAGTTTAAAATCTAAAAAACTAAGAGTGCGCAGAAGTCTTCGTGCTTATATAAGTATTAAAACATGAGGAGTGATCCTGTTAGCCCGACTAAGTAAATGCCTCACTTAGCCTACCTTAAAAAATTTATCTACAACAATTTTTTTTTTCTTCATGAACTTGTTTATCTAAGTGTATTTAACATATAGACCAAGTTTACCATTTTTGAACATATTTATCTATTTTTTTGAGATTTTTAAAGATCTATGTGTATATATGTATTTAAAATACTATTATTTTTAAAAATCTAAAAAAAATACATACGCATATCCAAAAATGGTAAAACTTGATTTATATATTAAATACACTTAGATAAACAAGTGTATGAGGAACAAAGCAAAAAATAGTTGTTTTAAATAGGATTTTTGAGGTGGGCTAACTAAGACATTTACTTAGTCCTATTATTCCTCTTAAATCATTATGATATAAATAAAATATGATGCAGCGTAGTTGGACTTTCCTGTAGTTTTGGTGCAATTCACTGCAAATGACATCTATATGCATCTAAGTATATTAATACTTTTATATAACCATTTATCATATAAGAATAATATTTTTTGTTATTTAGATGTTGAAAATGCAACTTTAAAGTTGTTATTTAAGTAAAACAATTTCATTACATTAATTTCATATAATTTTCAAATGTATATGGTCATACACATATTCAATTTGGATTAAAATTGGTATACCACTAAAATAAATAATTATAAATACAATGAAAGGGATAAATTGTGATCCAAAGGGAACCATTTGCACAGGATCGCATTGAAGAATTTATTTTAAACACAATCAATTATATCAGGTAACCACTAGGTTTTTTAAGTTTTTTTGCATCCAATCTATGTATTGTGTTTAAAACATATATTTATAAAAAATCTATAATCTTAAAAAGTATAATACACTTGTTGTAGATTATATGTAACTCTAACAAATATGATTTTTAACGTATGACATAAATATCAATTGTGGGGAATATAATCGATGGCTTAGATATAGAATAAAAGCTTAAAAGTAGAAACATAAAAAATTCAACCACATAGAAGAATATATATGGTTTTAAATTTGAATGGGTTCATTTACATGTAACCGTGTTATATAGAAGCGGTTTTATATAACCCCCTCAAATTTTAAGATTTTAATGCATGATAGAATCTATTCATTGTATCTAATATGTGCACATACCACATTTGCTAAAAAATAAGTACATTTATGTATAAATTAGAGAAAATACTTAAATTCATTCACATATATACTGAAATATAGTAATACTTTATAAATTATATCCATATAGTAATGATATTTTAGATGACTTAGGTGTTGAAAATACTACTTAAAAATTAATATTTAGCACTAAATCATTTATTACGTAGATTTTATATGTTTGTATATGGAACCCATATACAATAATATTAAATAAATAAAAGAATTTCCATAATAATATAAGTCATACTAAACATAATAGATGGAATAGATTTTTCATCAGCCATTTAAAAGTTGAAAATAGAGGAGATTACAAAGACTAGGGGTTTCATAGAAGCATCCCTGCAAATCAAATATGTATTATGCATATAATAAAATTTGATTTGATTATGACAACTGCATTCTAAATATGTATTTTGAAATATTAGAATTTGATTTCTACCTATCAGAATTTCTTATACACATTTATTATAAGATGGTCTATTCGAATATGTAAAAAATTCATATTAAATTTGATTTATATTTTGTCAAAATAATTAAAATTTTTTACTATGATAATTGTATTTTTATATTTTTATTTAATATTTTCAAAAATCGTCTTTCCAATTTCGTTTTTAATTAGTTAAAATAACTACTTTTACATTTTGAAATATCTTATTGATTTCTCAGTCTTAATAAATATTGAATAATTAAATGAGAAATAGGACCAACGTTAATTAGAAATCAATTCAAGAACATTACACTCGCAAAATAGCTAGCCCAAACATTCTTGAACCCGACAGAAATTAATGGGAGCGTATTTATATTAAAAAGACTTACAACTGAATTGGCTAGTCCAAATATTCTCGAACCCAATAGAAATTAATGGGATAGTACAATAGTAGCGTATTTAAAATTAAAAGACTTACAACTAAATTAAAGATTGGTTAAAAAATCAGCTTTGTAAGACTATAATATATTATATGAACGAGAATGAGTGCATTCTTATTTTTTTTTTTTCCATTTTACATGTCCTTTATAGAAAATTAAGGTAAAATGCTTATTTAAATATATTTTTAATTAAATTATGAAAGTCGGTGTTCCATACACCTAAATCATTATAACTTCGTGCGCTAATCTACTTATTGGGCCCAACATAGAGCTTTGCTTCTACAAAATCCTTTTTCTACGTAACGGTCTCTATATTTAAAATCTTATTGGTTGACAAATCATCCACTTCATTTATTGTATTTAGTATTATTTTATTTTCATGAAAATTTTCTCATTTTCCTAGTATCATTGTATATGGTTCCTCTCTATAAATGTGTAAAATTAATGCAATAAAATAATTTAATGTTAAAATATCAATTTTGAAGTAGTTTGTTCAATATTTAAATCGTCTAAAATATCATTTCTATGTGAATAAATGCTTTTATAAAATATTATTATATTCTAATATATGTGTAAATGAATCTAAGCATGTTTATAGTTTACATATAAAAATATATTTTTCAGTAAATGTGGCCCATGCGCATACTTGATTTGGATGAAACTTGGTCTTTTAACTAAATAAATAATATTAAATACAATAAATGAGTTGAATTTTTAATTAAAGATTAAAATCTTGAATTTCGAAAGAGTTATATGGCTCCACTTCTAGATAACCTGCGATACCCTTTAAATATTACCTTACATTCCCTGCTACTTAACTAATTAGATTCCTTAAATGGAAAGGTGATTACTTAGTTAATTAGAGTCCTTAAATAGGAAGGAGATTAATGGTTGTTATCCACGTTCTTTTTTTTATCTTTAAGTAAAAAATATTTAAATTAAAAAAAAATTTTAAATTTTTCTGAACAAATTTCTAATTTAGATTTTACATTCTGCTGTGGTCTAAGAGCCGTTACTTGACTTTTCTTTTATGTGCACATAAGCTCGGTTACATCTATAGCTTAAATTTAGAATAACCTAAAATTTAAATTTTGATTATCTATTACATGAGATAATATAATTAAAACCTTATATTTTAAGAGTCAATATTAAGTCTATTATTCTTCTTAAAATAGAAAATTATAAAATAATTTTAAAGTTTTATTACTCCATATTATGGAAAAGTAGTTAGTTACCACCAGAAAGTTACTTTCTTTGTCTATTTCTTAGGATGCTTTTAGATATTTGAACCTAACGTCATCTTTGACAACTCAAAAAACTTTTTGATCTAAAATTTTTTACTTTATACAAGTTTCTTATTTCACATTTTGCTATACAATTATACTACTTTTCAATTATTTTTACATAAATACCTATACAACTAATCCATCTTAACTTTATTATCTTTACTCTTCATTATTGTCCCTACTATATTAAATCATTTTCTTTCATTTTAAAAATTTTTACAAAAAGAATTTTCTATCCAAAAATTTTATCACTTTCCAAACATACCCTAACTATATTGTTATTTGTTGCTTGAAATGATGTAGATATGCCTAGATGAAATTAAAAGTAGGAAGTCATAATATAAATTTATCTTGAATAAAGGTTCAAAATATGAAATGACATAAAAATTATGTTGGATACATTTATTGTGCGATGGGATGAAGATGCTATAATATAGATTTATGTTGGATACATATATTCAAAATTTAAAATGACAAGAAAACTAATCTTTATCTAAATTATTTTATCTATTATGTAATGATGATGATGTTATAATACAAATTTATCCTGACAAAGATGCTCGATTTTTTAAATAATAAGAAAGTCAATCTTTATTTAAATTATTTTATGTCTTTTTTATTCATATAATTGTACAATGTGATATCTTAATATTACACTCAAGTTTATTCACAAGAAAGACAACAAACTTCTATCTTATTCTTAGGGAAGACAACAATAATAAGCTCACACCTTAGTATATAAGGGAGTGTTGTCTTATCTTATTCTTAGAGGAGACAATAATAATAAGCTCACACTAAGCACATAAGTATCATAAAAGGAAGACTCTTTATATACATATATATATATATATATATATATATATATATATATATATATATATATATATATATATATATATATATATATATATATATATATATATATATATATATATATAGCGGAGATCGAAGCTCATACAACAGGAATACCTATGGGTTTCGATCCCTTGACCAGGCGGGCATTGAGAATTTGCGCCACCACGCATGTGCTCGGTTAACAATTATTTTATATGCGATAATCATGTTAACAAAAAAGATTAATTAAGGAGATAAAAGAAAATGTTTTAAAAAACATTTCAAAAATCATATAAATATTAAATAAAAAATCATGTAAATATTATAATTTAAAAATATTTTTTATTTCTTTCAAAAAAAAGTATTTTTTACAAGAAAGAGTACAAAGGAAGTGAAAATAATAGTCTCAAAAGATTAGAATTTTGTCTTTATTACTCTGGCTTGAAAATTAAAAAGTCGTCTATGTCATATCTTGTTAAAATTTGAAGTTTGTAAATAGATAAAATTAACAAAAAAAAAAAAAAAAAAAATTCTTCACGAAATTTGAAAGCAACTAGATAAGCAACAATGTTGATAGCTGAATTTAAAGAACAATATAACAAACAAACAAATACTGTAATTTTGATTTATGTAAAGGTCATCTAATCCCATATTCATTCATTGTCTTGAGTTGAATGCCTTTTTGGCTGTGACCCTCTTGACTAGATGACTCGATTCTACCCTACCGATCTTGGGCAAGCCTGACTTTGATTCTACTCTCCTGGTCTTGGGCAAGCATGACTTGACTTGATCCTACTGTTCTGCTCTTGTGCAGGAGTGCGTTCGTTCTTGCACCTACTATATATATTAGCTCCTTGTGTCCCACACATTCGAATGATCCATCTGAAAATTAAGAAGAAAATTAAGAAGCGTTTATATATGTGTGTGTGGATATGCTTATCCTGAATTGCACTAAAAGAAAATAAGCTTTCTATCATTAAAACTTTCAGCTTTCATTATACCTTTTTATGTTGTCATAACATACTTGTCACTAAAAGTCATACTTTTAAGGTTTATTTAAAAAGTAACATTTTTTTGGCACCCTTTTTGTTATACTAGTTTTGAAAGTTAAAATTTTTTAGCAACAATAAATTTTTTATTACATTAATTAACCACTTCACCCAAGTATCCAATGTGATACCACTAGTCTAGTCCATTAGGGGACAATAATTATTTATGTCTTGAATGGTATTTTTGCAAGAAAAATTGGTAAGCTTCATTGAAGGTATTTAGCAAAAAAGCAATTGTCCTGCTTAACTTACCTCAAATAACCTATTTACAATAATTTTTTTATTTTTTCCATAATACATTTGTTTATCTAAGTGTATTTAACACATCAACTAAGTTTTACTATTTTTAAATATGTGTATATATTTTTAATAATGTTAAACATTTATGTGTATATATGTATTTAAAATGTTCGTATTTTTAAAAATCTCAAAAAAATACATACACATATCCGAAAATGGTAAAACTTAGTTATATGTTAAATATACTTAAATAAATAAGCGTACGAAGAAAAAAATAAAAAAATTATTATAAATGAGCTTTTGGAGGTGAACAAAGTGTGATCACTCAAAATTAATTTAGAGAAAAGGAAAATAAAGAAATTAGATATGTTGGTAGCACCTGTAATTGGATAAACGCGAAATCAACGGAGAAAGGGGCCATCAGGATCAAGCTGCCTGCAGATACCAAGATAGGTTTGATAAAGAACCCGATCTTTGGCGCCGGTGCGGTGGTATTTGGTGTGCTTGCAAAAATATCTGAGCTGTTCGAGAGTGCAACATCCGAGCATCTTGCCCAGGAGCAAGAAGAGCCAGTTGATGGATCTCTTCTTGGAGGAGATGACGGGCTTGACGCAGTCATGCTGGCCGCATTTTTGGCAATTGGGAAGAACGGGAGACATCCACTCCCTCGGAGCACGATCGTGCATTATGCTCTTGTGCATGCGGATGTACATTTCCATCTCCGCGAACTTGCTCTCCAGATCGTACTCCATCTTGTACGTGCTGTCGCAGCGCCGGCACTGCACGTCGCCGGTGATGATTCGGATGCCCTTCGAACGGAGATAGGCGAGGCTGTGAACGATCGCCCGCCGATCAGTCGCCCAATCGAAGGGCGGCGGAATCTTGTCATCCTTCCCAGCGCGGGGGGCTTGGGTAGGGTTACGCCGATTGCTGCTACGGCTGGAAGAAGAGGAGGGACGGGGGTCGGTTGATCTGGCGGGAGTAGCAGTAGATGTAGAAGCCCCGGTCCGCACCCCTCCTCCTACCATTCCTGCTCCGGCATTGACAAAATCGGAGGCAGAGGAAGGCAGCAGGACCCCCGCGCCGGGCCCTGTTTGAGAAGAAGAGGAATCAAGAAAGTGGGCGAGGGGACCATGATTGAATGGGAGATGACGATGAACTTCGGGGTAGGCGCCAAATGGAGTAGGCGTAGGAGTAGCAGGAGGAAAAGGGTAGGAACGAGGATAATAATCTTGGTGAGGGAATACAGGCGGCAGTAGTTGTTGTGGTTGTGGCGGCAAAAGCAAAGATGCTGCTGGTCGTGGTAGCGCTCTTCTTGGCCTTCTGTGAGTATAAGGAGAAAGGCTGAGTTGAAGAGGATCCTCCTCTTCTTCTTCCTCCTCCTCCTCCTCCTCCTTCAACAACAAGTCTTCTTCTTCTTGATGATCTGCTGTCACAGTGGTTGTTGTTCCTCCTCCTAAATTAGCTTCTTGAGGCTGGCGCTGGTGTTGGGTTTGAGTGATGGTGTGGATTCTATTCAGGTCTTCCATGTGTTTTCTTTTTTTCTCCATCTTCGTTTGGCTAGGAAGGAGCGGTTTTCACCATCAATCCAATCTTGTTTTTCGAAGAAAGAACTTGGGAGAACAAAAAAGAAAAGAGGCGATAGAGCCGTGAGGGATAGAGAAAGTGGGAAGTTACCTCTTCGACGTGGGGAGTAGCTTCCCTTCCTTTCATCCTTTTCCTCATATACATACGTGGCCTTCCCTCGCATTCCTTCGCCTCGCCTTTTCGTCTCCGTATATATACCAATTACCAGGTCAACCCAAACCCTTTTTCTTTTTTCCTACTTATCTCCACTTGTCCAACTACATTCTTATACTACCATAATCTCCATACTCCAAATCAACCTGGATTTGCATATATCTCTCTATCCATCCTCATCAACCGTGCACATATCCATAGCTACATCTTACTTTAATTTATCTCTGTTATTTACTAGTACTATTACTAATATAGCCTTGAGATGTATTATGAGGGATAATTCAATATTTATGCATTTTTTTTATAATTTAAATATTTTTTTTTTTGAAAATTCTAAACTATCGATCATATTTAATATATCTTGTTTTTTTGACCTAACAAAAAATTAATTTTTATTGCAAAATTATATCATGTAGAAAAATAGTATCTTTGAAAGACAATATGTAACCACTAAAAATTTTGAAAAAAATGTATAATATAAATATAATATACAAAAATTTGCAATGTATATAGTTTTTTTTTTTTTTGAATCTTAAATAGATAGACATGGGTAAACATGATAAATTAATGGTTTAGATTTTCGAAAAAATATTTTAAAATTACAAAAAAGATAAGTTTAAAGGCTTCCATTCTTATATAAGTATTAAATCATTCCTTGATATATATATATATATATATATATATATATATATATATATATACACACGCATACCACAATATGTTTATGTGCAACTCTATCTATTTTGTCCTATCTTGATGATCGATAAAAAATCTATTTTATTTATTATGGAGTATAATTATATATATGATGTTGTATTTTAGGCTAAAATACAACATTCATTTATTTTTATAATTAGATATTTTTTATTTCTTCTTCAGGAATATGTTATTCTAAGTGTATTCAGTCTATATATAAAGTTTTTCCATTTTACAATAATTTTCCATTTTTTAAAAATGGTCAAGTTCAAGGGCATTTAAAAAAATCAAAACTAAATATGTAAAAATATTGTAAAATGGCAAAACATTGTATTTAGATTGAATACACTTAGATAAACATGTTTATGAAGAAAAAATCAAAAAATATAACTAATTGTAAAAAATACATAAATGTTGTATTTTGACCTAAAATACATCATGATGTATATAATCATGCTCCATTTATTAATACTGATCATCATTTATATATGTACTCAGTAAAAATCCCATTATTTGTCTGAATAATAAAAATTATAAATGTGCTAAAGCTATGGAATAAAATGATTAAATGCTAAATATCATTTTTAAATTTATATTTTTCATATCTAGACTGTCTACAATCCATTAGTATGCAGATAAACCATTCTATAAAATATCGTTGCATTGTAATGTATATATGTGAGTATGTTGAAGCCTTTTTCCGAAATCTAGACATGAATATATATTCTTGAGTTTGAGTTTCTGATTTAAATGAAATCTAATCTTTTACTGGGTAGACAAATGAGGTTGAATATATATAATAGATGAGGTGGATTTGGTATCAACCATCAATGGGGAAAAATGGAGTTATATTCATGTTTATTGTATCTAGATTCCTTCTTTTAATGAGAATCAGTAAATTGACATGAAGACGAGTGCATTTCGCGTTGTTGTATGCGCGAACCACCTTTTCCCGATACGCACGCACTGTAATAAACTAGATTTTCTCGCTTCTTTCAAACATCCACCAAAATCGGCGTCATCCATATATGTATCAGATACGTATATATGGATACCGATTCAATGCAACCGCTCAATGTTAACGGTTGGATGACCCTTTTTTTTTTTTTTAATTTCTATTTTCCTTTTTTTTTTTTTTTTGCCAGTAAAAAGTTACAAGTGAGCTCAAACATGTAATGTAATATTTAGATATAAATTTTTATATAACCTTTATATTTTTAATATTTTTGAATACTGAAAATCAATTTTTTTTCATTTTTCAAGTGTTTGGGGCGTTTGACAAAATGAGTTTTTAAATTTTTGATATTCAAAAAAATGTTAAACAATGTTAAAAATTTAGAAAAATTTCATATTTAAAGAATGCTTTCACATGCTAATGCCAAAAAATTCGTCAAATAAATTTAAAAATGGATGTTGGCTGAATCGCTGCCGGATATATACCTCGGTAAATTAAAATATTGTCATTACTGCAATTCAATCAGTGATGTGAATTTGATTTTTTAATACATAAAATTTTCATCTTTTTAGCTAGTTATATAAACCTCGATCTACTAATAATGAATGCATAACTATATATATAGTATTTAAAAATGAGTCTGCTTCTATGTATACAGATGTACCAATTTACTTCGCTACTCTCATCTATTTTAAGTTCTATTTTGATAATTTGGTTAAATCCAATCCATCTATTGTATGCAGCACTATTTATTTTATTTAGATATCAAAAATCATGTAATTTGGATATATGTGTATGCAACATATTCTAAAAAAGCATACAATTGTATACAAAGTTAGAAAATCACTTGAATTCATACACTAAAGTTTTAGAATATTATAAAATTTTATAGAATCACTAATCTAAGTAGGATGACTATTGTAAGTGTTTTAGATATCAAATTAAGATCTCATGGGTCATCATAATAAACAAATTAATTTTTATAGATTGGAAATCAATCTTAAGTGATTGTTAATTTTAAGGCTAATTTCAAATATACCTACTACATTTGCCTTTAATTACAAATATATCCACTAAGTTTGAAAACTTTCATATATACCCACTGAATATGAATGAAATTTCATCCATACCCATTCCGTCATGCACAATTAAAAAATGCCGCTATCCATCACATAAAATGTCTAAAATGTCATTTATTATTTAATAATACTAGTCATTCAACTATGATAGAAGTTTAACAATGTCAGAGGAAAGCTAGATAAAATGAGTTTTTACGGTTTGGATATTGCACCAATCACAGTGAAGGTTAGATCGATGAGGAGTATTTTGGAATTTTAAAATTATTAAATGTTCAGAACTATCATATTGAGTATATTTGAAATTAATAAAATACTTGGTGAGTATATATGAAAGTTTTCAAACTTAGTGGGTATATTTGTAATTAAGGACGAATATAATGAGCATATTTGAAATTAGCGCTTAATTTTAAGAATGACGCAAGTTGTGGATTTATATATTTTTGGTATCCAAATAGAATAAATAATACTAAATATAATAGATGGATTAGATTTAACAAAATCATCAAAATATAACCAAAACTAGACGGGAGTACCGATGTAAATTGGTACATATGGATCTAGAGTGGATCTAGAGAAGCCGGACTCTTCAAAAATATTAATTATATGTACGTGCATCAATCCATAAATTGAAAATACTGGATCAAGACAAGTTGAAAATAAATGATGTAGATCGTGAGTACTACTAATACATGTATATCCGCAGATCAGTTTTGAATTATGCTTTCACAGAGTTCTATTCAAGCATGGCTCTAGCTTGCCAGCTATATTAATTATATTCCCTCATCACCACTGCTTAGCTTGTTCATTGCCATTCGTCTGACTCTTTCTACCTAGCTCGAATAACCGCTTCTCAAGAGCAATCTGAGCAGTCCATTCGTCCATTGGACAATCATTAGGATTAATTAGGGCATCCATCTTGCTAGTTACATTTATAAGCTACCATTTATATATGATTATGTACCTCTTCTTCATCGATCAAGTTCTAGACCGCCTGCATACTATTACTAACTGTCTGTTGTCTCCTCTAATTTAAATTTAAATGCAGACACTACTTAGCGGGATCCGATTGCATGCGCCCGGGAGCATGCAGTGTTGTATGCTCCCGGGCGCATACACTCCTTTTTTTTTATTTTTTTTCAATTTTTTTTATGAAACTGTTAATATAAGTTTATTTAACATGTGTATAAATTTTTACCATTTTTAGAGTATTTTAGATATTTATTTTTTATTTTTGAAAATCAAATTATCTAAAATGCCACTGATTTTCAAAAATAAAAAATAAATATCTAAAATACTCAAAAAATTTGAAAAATTTATACGCATATCAATGAGGGTCCCTACTTAGCTAGCCAGCTAGTAGCCTAATACAAATTAAATAGGAATAAGATGGACACGGATTATCAGCAGTAGTACAAATATGGGGACACTTGGTTTATTTACAGAAGTGCTAATGTATGTTTTATTTACAGAAGAATGATTTTAGTGCAAAATCTCAAGTGTTTTGCCAATGCATTATATATCAGTTATGACCCACTTAAATGTATCACACGTACGTTGTCCTAATTATGTACCTTCTCTTTAATAAAAAAAAAAATTATGTACCTTCTCGATTGCATGAACAACATTCTATTTTAAGCCGTTGATGTAGTCATCTCTACGTTTACGTGCATCGGTGCATGTACGGACGTTCATAGTTCTACTCCTAATTATCACAATTGCACAAATTTCGATAGACATGGGATATATAGAACGCTGTAATCCGGACATGAATTTGATTTAAGGTCCTGTTTGGTGTATATATTCCTCAACTCATAAAAATTAGGGTTTCATGCACCAAGGTGCACTTCGACTTGATGCACTTGGGTGCAAATGCCTATTATATATTTTTTTTGAAATTTTTTTACAAAATCATTAATTTAATTAAGTGTATTTAATGTATATATCAAAATTTACCTTTTTAGATATTTTTAAATACTTTTTTGAAATACAAAAAAAATCTTAAAATAGCGAAAAATAGTAAAAACTAATACACATGTTAAATACATTTAGATTAATAATTTTATAAAAAAAATTCGAAAAAATTAAAAAATGAGTTAAATACGCCTAGGTGCACCAAGTCTAAATGTACTCCGGTGCATTCAACTAAATAAAAATTATGAGTAGTGTTATAAACATTGATAAATATCTTTCTATGATTGGTGGTTTGAAATATTTTAAATAATCATATTTATTGAATACATGACTATTTTTTGGAAAAAATTTTATCAGTAAAATAAATAATTTTAGAAATGTAGAAAAATAAGAGGTTTCTATTAAAATTTTTAATTAATTAAGATAAATATAAGTAAATGATTCTCTACTTCGTATGGAATGGCCTATGCAAATGGTTGCTTTCTTTCATTTCCCATGTATTTTGTAATATCTAAATTAGTCATAATATTCATCTATGGATATTTAATTTTAGTTATTATCTAAAAAATCATGCATTTGGAAAGTTTTTACATATTAATTATTTATTTTAAAATTTTAATAGCTTCATGTTCACCCTAAGATGATGTGAAAATATTTATAGAATATAATCTTCTGAATAAAGTTTTTTTGATATCATAAATACATGTTAAAGTAAAATACATTCGTAAAATATTTCATAAATAATAAAACTTTTAAATATTATTTTTCGTCATTATAAAATTAATTAATAATATTTTTAATATTGTTCTATATAATCGGTATCTTAATATGACCCTTCTTATAGCTAGTTATGCAGAACCTTTTTACAATAATTTATGCAGATATTAGGTTATATAAAACAGTATACTTTTGATTTAAGGTTTTTTCAAAATCTTTATTTCAGAAAATATGCAAACAAAGTTTGGTGGTGTTTTGAATTTTATCAATGACGGAGAGTCAGATTGGGAATTGAAAGAAATGCGGAAAGCTCGGATGAAACTCTTGAAAACTCTTCTCAAGCTCGAAGTCGTCGTTGAGACGAGCAAAAATCCACTGTTTTTCTTTTTTTAAAAGTACAGATCAATATGTTCGTCTTGATGCGTCCCAAAATTAATGGACGGTGGATGGCTTGAATGAATTTCTAGGCAGCTTCTTGCATGGACGAGCACTTGGAATTAATGACCCGAGATTTTTACATGGGCAATTGTAAAATCTATAACAGTTAAATCATAATAACAACTATGCCCAAATAATTTTAATAAATTAATGAATAAATCTCAAACTCTTTTATTTTTATCACAACAAATAATTTTAATTTCAAATCGACACATCACAAAATTATTCAAAAATCTTAGAATTAATATTTAATTTCTAAATGTGGCTAAAGCATATTTTAAAGTAAATTTTGCATTAAATCAAATAATTACCCACCAAATCGATTCAAAATACACAAAATATTTTATTGACTACCAATTATCATTATTACGTAGTCTCATTTTACAGAAGATTGCACTGTAGTTAGGTACAGTCCGTCTACATAAAATAATTTCTCCTCAGAAGGGCCTTTCATTCCCAGCAATCAAATTCAAGTAGATATGGGTACAGAAACATGTATTGTTGATGAATGAATGTGTAAGATAATGTTTTGTCTCGCTGAAATCTTCCCTAACATCCCCAAGGAATAGAAGAAAAAAAAAAAAAAGTAGAAGTACATTAGATACATGGCAAGAAATGATGAACATATATATAGGAAAAATAATACAATGGATGATGCAAGTAAGTATCTATGAGTTGGGGTCGGTGATTAGTTTGGTGAGAATCAAAGCATTATTGCAGAGCTGGCTAAGATGGAAATTCCTCTGGCTCAAGTCGGCGACGGAACCGCTGGAGGTCTGCTCGCAGGAATCGACGTCGCTCATGGCAGCCGTCAACCACGCGTTGACGTCAGTGTACCTCAAATCCAGAAGCGCCCCGACGGAGTCCCCCAGCAGGTCTACGGCGTCTCCATAGTTCTCGGAGCAGTCGTTGAGGTTCTGGAGCTGGAGGGGCGTGAGCCCCCCGCTGTTGTGCAAGTCGGCGATGTAGTTGGAGGTGGAAACCGCGTCGTCGTGGGCAACCCTAATGGAGATGGCCGCCAGCCCTGCCACGTCGGACGAGAGGCCCTGCGGGTCCGATTTCAGGGTCCAATCACAGAGGTCCGGATACATGGTTTTTGAGCACGTCTCTGTGATGAGGGCTTCGCCAGGTGTGATTAGAGCGGATGCCACGGGCCAAAGGGTCGAGGAGAGGATGGCTGTGGCTGTCACTATCAACATGAGGGGGAATGATTTCGCGGCTGCCATTACCGGACGGGATGAGGTCGATCGGGGGGGAATGATCGAGCGAAAATGGCTTTAGAAGGGTGCGCTGATTAAGCAAGAAGAGGGAGGGTGGTGAGTACTGCCAATTTTCTATCCCCGAGCCGTGGCTCCCGCAGACAAACACGGGGGGACCGGTCGTCCCTCACGCCCATATGGCTTTTGCGATGCTGTTTTTATGCAACGAGAAACGGAATTAGTTACGATAATAACTCCTTAATTCTGGCAGAATGGAGGCATTTTCATTTTGGACACAGGCAACGAACGAATTTTTTGTTGGGTCATAATTTTGATCTTGTATTTTGTTCTTTGTAATATGGATGACCCACCATTCGGTCATTCCTACTAATTATTCGATCATGGTAACACATATTCAGTTCTTGTAACTAGGGGTGCAACTTGGTCCGGGTAGGTCCGGGTAGTGGTCTACCCTACCCTTATCCTATTTTTAAAAACCTCTACCCTATCCTATTTTAGACCGGGTCGGTTCTTGGGTTACCCTACCCTATTTTTTAAGGTCGGTTCCGGTTCCGGTTTCGGTTCTAAATCGGTTCCAAAAGTAACATGTAACTTGTTCCATCTACTAATATAAATATGTACAAATAAAATATACAAACTCGGTTCTTAAGTTTACCGGCAGAAATGTACTGCTAGAGCTCCGAATTTGGTGCTCCGCCATTGTCTTCGTCCTCTCAAAATCCATCGGTAGCCATGGCGGCCACTTTGAGCACCCATCGGCGACTGTTGCACCAATCGAACGACAATCCTCTCTCTCCCTTGACGCTGGAAACGTAGCCGTCGTCTTCTACAACATTCAATCAACAAGATCCTGCATTTTTCCTGCATCTCCCGGCATTTCAGAAATCAGCAACCTTGCATTTGACAAGATCTCGCCTTCTCCCTGCATCTCCCGGCATTTGAGAAATCAGCAGCCTTGCCTTTAACAAGATCCTGCATTCTCTCTGCATTATCCCATCCAGTGCGCATCTTCAATCCACATCTTGTATCCCCAACAGATCCAAGTCGACCATCTAGTTTCATCTTTTATTGGAATCCAATAGCCATAATTCTTTTTTTTTAAATTGAAAAACGGCCATCATTCAGATACGACCAACCAGATTCCTGGTATGAATTTTGGTGCCAAAAACCTACGGATCTTTCGTTAACGAGAAGAACTTCAAGAGTCCGCAATCTGGACTATCCCACAACCAAAAAGCATGTCATCATCTTCCCCAGCTCCGGCTCGTCCAGACCCTCTTAACGGTGACGTTTCACCAACGCTAGCAGCCATCACACTCGCCACCGTCTTCCTCAGCTCCGACAAACCCCCTGCTTGATGCTAGAAATCGCTACTACCCCATCACTGTTCCATCATCCTTCAATCCCAAGGAAGCAAACAGGGCACGAACCCGCAAAACTCATAATATATATATTTATTATAATATTATTATACAAATTCGGTTCGGTTCCGGGTACCCAGCTGTTGGAACCGACCCTACCCAAATCCACCCCGGGTATTTTTTACCCGGAACCGAACCGACCCTATTTCGGGTACCCATCGGGTCGACCCATGGGTACCCAACCCAAGTTGCACCCTACTTGTAACATGCATGGACCGTTGTTTGATGATAAACAAACCTTCTGTCTCATCTTTTTATTCTTTATGTTATGGATGGCCCACTATTTGGCTATTCCAACCTCTTTGGTCATGATCAAAACGTTTTCTCTCTCAAATTTGTATCACCAGTAAAGGGTTGTGAACATGTTGGGCTGGCTCCACAACCCGCATTGAAGATAAAAAGCTTATGGTCCTCCCTCTCTCTGTCATGATCAGTCGTTCTCCTCTTTTACTTTCTATAGGCTCATAGATTTATCGTGAATACAATGGGCCCCACGACGGCATTGGAGATAGACAGTGTATGACCCCCCAACACTGTATTTGGCATTAGATACATAGAATTTGCGGCCCACTTAATTTGATCATGATCAGAAATCGTCAGACAATTTGATTGATGAGACAGTGGTCCCAACTGGCTGTATTCTCCTTTGCAAGCCTATGACCCCGTCATTGGATTGCCATCAAACGATCTCCTCTTCTACTCATGGAGCGATCGAGCGAGCTAACAAACCCTATCGTATACATACTCAGATATTGATTATTTAAAATGGAGTGAGCGACCGAGCTTACGACGTTATTGCATAGATGATGATCTCTTTATAATATGTATGGCCCTGTCACTTAATTTGATCATGATCATGGTTTACGGCATCTTTTTTTTTTAAACATGGTCGATGGCCAAAATTTTAAGCATTGAACAAATGGATGACATGCATTTTGCGCTTTCATCTTACCTCTTACTGTAGACCTGAAAATAATTTTAGCTCTCGAAATTATCATAATATCTAAATGAGAGTTATTAACAGATAATTTTAATTACTCATCCCACTAGTAATTTTCTTTGTTAGTTTCAAAATTATTCAGCAGCAAATAAATTCTTTTCTTAAAATGTATTTGATAAACATGTGTAATGAGCTCATCAATTCAGAAGAATAAGTTAGTGAGCACCTTTTTTTAAACATGGTCAGCGGCCGAAATTTTAAGCATTGAACAAATTAATGAGATGCATTTCGCGCTTTTTCGCACCCTGTACTTCAGTACATCCCAAAATAATTTTAACTTCCACAAAAATTAACATGATATCCTAATGAGAGTTAATTAATAGGTAATTTTAATTACCTGTCTTGCTATGGTTTCAAAATTATTAAGCACCAAATAACTTATTTAAATAAAATAAATTTAGTAAACACATGTAACAAGCTCATCAATTAGGAAGAATGAGATGGTGTGCACCTTTTTTAAAATATGATCAGTGGCCAAAATTTTAAGTGTTGAATACTTAAATGAAATGCATTTCGTGCTTTTCCCACACCTCGTACTGTAGATCCAAAAATAGTTTTAACTCCCAAAAAATTATTATAATATTAAAACGAGAGTTATTTAACAGGTAATTATAATTACCCATCTCGCTAGTATTTTTCTTCGTTGGTTCCAAATTATTAAGCACCAAATAAATTATTTATATAAATTGAATTAGTAAACACATATAATGAGCGCGTCAATTAAGAAGAATGACGTGGTGTGCCCTTTTTTTTAAAACATGGTCGGTGACCAAAATTTTAAGCATTGAGTAAATTAATGATGTGCTTTTTTTCTCACCTTGTACTATAGACCTGAAAATAATTTTAACTCCTTTAAAATTATCATAATGCTCAAATGAGAGTTAATTAATAGGTAATTATAATTACCCATTTCACTAGTATTTTTCTTATTAAGCATCAAATAAATTATTTGTATAAATTGTATTAATCTCCCCATATTATTCACTTCAAAGTAAATATATCTAGATGAAAATAGTATAATATCCGCATGAGAATATTATTTGGTAGGTAATTTGAATTACTTGACTAAAGAGTAATTTTTTCCTAATAAGGTTGGTATCAAATGTTTTAAGTATCAAAAGTATAGTGTTCGTATGAGAATGTTATAATGCTAACAATTTGTACTAAGTGGTAAAAGTAAATTTATCTTGTAATAGAGGTAGGATGGAAATTGTTAAGAACCAAATAAAGTACATGCACAATTTTTTATTCAGCATCTAATAAATTTACCCAAAAATAATTATAATCTAAAAGGAAATATTGGTGAAAAAATATTATTTAACAGACAATTTTAATTATTTATTAAATAAGTAATTTTATTTTGAATAGGCACGGTATCGAAATTGTCTGTTTTTGTGTTTACTTGAAAATAACTACATGCAAGTGAAATAATCAAAAATGAGTTATTTTAATTATTCATTCTTCAAATTTATTAAACAGTCATTATAAGGCCTTAAACAATGAGTTATTTTAATTCATTCTACACATAAATTTCTTTTTTAACAAAGGTGGATTAAAATAATCAAAAACCAAATAAACTAGTTGCAAAAATTTTATTTGGCACCCTAGATCGTTGGCCCAAAAAATAATTTGTGTAATTGCCACATGAGAATTTTAATTAATACTTAATTTTAAATATTTTCCACGGAAGCAATTTTATTTGTAAAAGAGTGATCTCGAAAATATACAACGTCCAATAAATTTCCATCGCAAATTTGATTTGGCATCATATATTATTCAGCGTTGAATAAATTAACAACATAAATTTTATACCGTCAGAAAAGATTTTTAATGCTGAATAAATTAATTTCAGTCACTTCAAAGCTTAATTTGTTCAATGTGACGGTTGCCATTGATTAAAAATTGGAATTGAGAAAGCTGTTGTTAATTTTAGGGTATGTTTGGTAATGAATAAAACTTTTGGTGAAAAATTTTGGAGAGTAAAAGTTGTCAAATATGATATGATAGGGGTAATGATGAGTAGTAAAGAGGATAAAGTTAAAATAGATAGGTTAGTTGTGTGGATAGTTACGTAGAAATGATTGAAAAGTAGGGTAGTTATATAGAAAAATGTGAAAAAATAATTAAAAAATATGATAGTTTCGGATAATGAAAAGTTTTAACTTAACACGTTTTATTAATTGTCAAACACACCCTTAAATTACTAAAATTTGTTGTCTTCCCAAGACCTGAGATAAATGTACATGCTTATGCAATTATCCTTAGCATTGAATAAATTAACTACACAAATTTTATACCGTCACAAAAGATTTTTAATGCTGAATAAATTAATTTTAGTCACTTCAAACCTTAATTTATTCAATGTGACGGTTGCCACTAATTAAAAATTGGAATTGAGAAAGGCGTATGTTGTCTATTTTAAATTACTAAAATTTGTTGTCTTCCCAAGACCTGAGATAAATGTACATGCTTATGCAATTATCCTCACGTCCCATCTTGACCAGAAAGTAGTTAGTCTCCATCAATCTATCTGGCCTAGAGCATGTGCGACCTTTCACTTTTTTCAAGCATTTTCAGTCGGGTGGTTGCTCTCCTCCCCATCCCTCTCTATGCATAATTTTTTCTTTTTTTTTCTCTCATCCCGTTCATTATAAGAGTAGGTCTTTTTCTCATCATTCAGTTATCAACGACAAGCCTATCCTTTAAATGTATAAGAAATAAAACATCAAATCTTTCTCTATACATTATTAAATGAGGCACATGTCAAAGTATAATTATGCATTTATATATATACATATATATACATATATACATATTCAGGTGTAGCAACGCTGCACCCGAATTCCCCGTGCAGGTACGCCATCGCACCATCCATTCCAGCGCGTGAGATCCTGACCGCTCGTTCAGCCCTGCGTGAAGGCTGCATTTAGCCCGCAGCTGCTGCGTGTAGGTTAGCGCACATGCGTGTATGGAGCCAGTCTCCTCTCTCAAGCCGTGGGAAAAACGGCAGCATGGTCAATTAATGCAAGCCTGCAACTGTACAAATGCAGCATGGGAGCGTTCAGGCATGCACGGCTGGAATGATGGCTTCTCTCTAACATGTCATTTCGTGCAGCTGCCATGCGGGCAGTGAAGACGTTCTCAAGCAGCGATCTTGTGCCATTTGCTCCCACCCGAAGACGATGAGTTCTCCCACGCGAAGACGTTCTCAGGCAAAGTAAAAATTCTGTTGGCTGAAAAAAGTGAAACGGGAGAGAGATGCAGTAGAAACAATTGCAGATTTAACAAATTTCTCAAGGGAAAAAATTCAGCAAGCTAATTTTTTACCACAAATTTAACAGGTGTAAAATCCAGGAAGGTAATCTTTGTGTTCATTGTAGATTTTAAAAATGTTCGTGCTTAGTCATTGTAGATTTAATAAATGTTGGAGCTTAGAAATTTAAAATGATTTAAAAAAAGGACCTAAAAAATTTATTCATAATTTCATTAAGGCTATTAAAAATTATTATGTGATTTAAATCTCAACTATTATGTGATTTATAATTATTACGTGATTTGTCTGTTAAATCACATAATATATAACTAGTACATGATTTATCTGTTACTGCAGTGTCTTTTTATGACTAATGTATAACTGAGAATCACAAACAAGTTCATCCAGAACTTCACACATTGCATGTATAGCATGCTTATTCAACAGGACAAAAACTAATGCCATCATAAACAGATGATTTTTAGTACCAAAATCCATACTTTGGCATGCTGATCCATGTTTTAGTATACTAATAACCAGAAATAGATGACCTAAAATTCTGCAAATTATATCTTGACATGTGCTTGTTCCATGCATATCCTACAGTTAGCATGCTGATAACTAAAATTTTTGAGAAAAAGTGATTTCATAAACTTTGTATAGAATTTGATTACTATATGAGATGCCAATTGCACAAATGTATGTGTAGATAGAAATCCGTTATTTAGAAGTCAATATTGGATAAGAAATGGATCAAATATTATTTATTTATCACTAGTTTTGGAGTGTATATTAAATAATTAAATACATTTATCGAATTAATATGTCCAACAATGACATTAGCATACTAATTCGTGAATCATATATTATTCTAATAGATATCTGAACTTTGTATAGCAAGTGTGGTTTTGTAGTTTTGTATTATTATGCAAATTATGAATATCTAGTTGTATAGTTATCCTATCATTATACAATCTGTTATGTTCCAGAAAATGCATTTGGCATGCTATATGGAATTGTTAGCATGCTAATAATATGGCGTAATGAGTATGATGAAATCAGAATTCTGTAGCATTTATTGACGTATTCTATTCCTCGCAAGTTGAATTACTTATATTGTCTATGAAATGTGGTTTGCTAGGTTTTTATTAAATGACATCATCTACGGATGTGGACAAAAGTAAGTCTCTATTGCCCACAGTGGAACTCATAGGAGATAGTACGTTAGTTGATGAAAGCATACAGAGCCCACCAGGTGTGATTACCTTTACTCCCAATGCACCTGCTGAGTTAATTCCTTTTATTGTGCAAGAGTTTGATAGCAAAGAAGATGCATATTCTTTCTATAATTTATATCGAAGATGTTATGGCTTCAGTATAAGAAAAAGCGATGTTAGAAGATCTAAATTAGATAAGAAGATATGCTACCGCATTCTAAAATGCTCAAGAGAAGGACATAGAAGGAATGTAGAAATTGCTGGGAACAAGAGAAAACAGATGGACATCACTAGATGTGGATGCCTTGCGTCACTAACGATCAAGCTCGTAAGGAACACTTCAAAATGGATGGTTATGAGTTTCAAGAAAGAGCACTCTCATATGTTGGAGACACCCACAAAGTCTCGTTGTCTGCGATCCCATCGGAATGTGCCGGCTTCACAACTCAATATAGTCGAAGATCTCTGCAGGGTTGGCATTGGAGCATCTAGATCACTGCAATTCATGACAGAAGAGGTTGGGGGTCGTGATCAGCTACGATTCACGGAGGTTGACCTTCGTAATGCCTTACGATCAAGACGGATGTCAAGGTATGGTGGAAGCGCCTCAGCTTTACTAGAGTACTTTCAGAAGCAATTTGCGGCGAAGGCAGATTACTTTTATGAAATTCAGGTCGACGAGTACCATCGGTTGATGTCATGTTTTTGGGTAGATGGGGAATCCAAAAAGGATTATCAAATTTTCAATGATGTTATTTGTTTCGACACAACTTATCGAATAAATAAATATGACATGCCTTTTGGCCCATTTGTTGGAGTTAATCACCTTAAGCAGTCAGTTTTACTTGGTGGAGGCTTTTTATTTGGTGAGAGTGAGGAGGACTTCACATGGTTATTTAGAACATGGCTTCATGCTATGAGTGGTGTACCGCCCAAAGCCATAGTCACAGATCAATATCCAGCAATTGCAAAGGCCATATCCATTGTCTTTCCAACTACAAAGCATATTTTTTGTTCGTGGCATATACATAAGAAATTTTCCGAGAAATTGCAATCTGCCAATGAAAAATATCATGAATTTAAAGATAGGTTATACAAGTTGATTCACAATGCAGAGGATACAGACGTCTTTGAATCTGGTTGGTCAAAATTAATGGATGATTATGATTTGAGTGACCATGCATGGCTCCAACAAATGTACAGTGTGAGGGATAAGTGGATTCCAGCTTATACAAGAAGTATTTTCTTGGCAGGGATGAGCACTACGCAACGGTCTGAAAGCATGAATGCCTTTTTCAACCATTTTGTTGGACCAACCACTCAATTACTTGAGTTCGTAGAGGCATATGAACGTGCAGCTAAAAAGAGGAGAGAAGATGAGAATGATGCTGATTGTAAAAGTACGTATGGTACTCCTGTTTTGAGAACTAAATTTGTTATTGAGGATCAAATTGCCAAATTATATACTAGAGAGATATTTTTAGAATTTCAGGCAGAAGTAGAGGAGTCAAATTATTATAAGCCTAAGTCAGATGTCACGGATGGGAGTCGTGTGATCTATGAAGTATACGAGTATAAAGACCCCACCTATAGGAGAACAGTTACCTGGTGTGAAGATAGACAATTTGCAACATGTTCATGTCGACTGTTTGACTGACATGGGATTGTTTGTCGGCATATATTATCCATACTCCAGTGGCGTGACATCATCACTATGCCCGTTAGTCATTTACTTCGTCGTTGGTCACGACGTCCAAAAGAGAATGTTCAAACTCCACTATTTACAGTAAAATGTGATGCTACAAATTCAGCAATGGTGCGTCGGCATTTGACACTTCTAAAGTTAAATTTCATCTTAGAGGAAATGACTTCGAGTTTGGCTACTTTTCAGATAGGAAGTACAACTTTAGGCACTCTTATATCACCTTTGCGAGAATATATACAGTCACAAAAGTTAGCTAGATGTTTGAATGAGCATCAACAAAACCTGAATGGTGGAAGTAAAGGTGTGAATTTCGAAGATAGCAGCCATGTAGATGGGGATGACGGGGATGATAATATCACAAGAGAAATTCAACCTTCAATTAGCGACAATGTACAACTTGTCCCAACTCCTACAATTGACTACACAAATATTATGCAGCGAAAAGGACGGTCAAGCAAGAGATTAAAATCGTCTGTTGAAAAGGCTATAGAGCGCACTGGCCGATTGTGCCGCTGATGTAAGAAGTTCATTGTTGGACACGACAGACGAAATTGTCCATAATTACATAAGAAGAATTGAGGTCAACATGGTATGATGATATCATATTTATTTAACCAATCAAAACCTAATACACTTATACAATCTTCATAATTTTTATATCTTTCATTCTCTTCAGCTAATTCTTCTACTTTCTGCAGATTAGTGCATGCATGACTTTTAGGCTGGTGTGGGCTCCACCAATGATTTTGTGCGTATGGTACTATCGCTCTTATACACTGTCATTGGTTGTATGTGTAAAGTTGTCAACGAACTATATATGCATTTTGATTATTTTATTGGCAATGCAGGATGGTAGTGAAGCATGTGGGTGTATGCATGGATAGATAAGCAACAACACGAGCTACGTTCGAGTTTCATTTATAGAAATTATGACCCATTGTAATTTCAATGAAGATTTTCAGATTGATGTGTATTTTTGGTATGAAAAGGAAAGGAGTTGTATTCATTTGTATTTACATATATACAATGACTCAAATGGATATGTATTTTTTGTATGAAAAGGAAACGAGTTGTAAGAATGTTGTATTCACATGTACACAATGAAAGAAACAAAAGTGTTTTTGATTCACTATACTGAGGATACAGACGTCTTTGAATCTGATTGGCCAATCAGCGTGTTGACGCTCACTTTAACAGGACATGGTACGCTCACTGGCCAGTCAGCGTGATGACTCTTAGGTCAACATGACCTGCATATTCCATTCCATTTCAGAATATCCACCTGTGCATATAGTATCCTTGATTGTGCATAGAAACAAACAGATGACCTGCACCTTCAATTTTTACAGGCAACACCTTAACAGGACATGACACTCTCACTGGCCAGTCGGCGTGCTGACTCTCAGCTCAACATGACCTGCACATTCCGTTCCATTTCAGAATATCCACCTGTGCATATAGTATCCTTGATTGTGCATAGAAACAAACAGATGACCTGCACCTTCAATTTTTACAAGCAACACCTTAACAAGACATGGCACGCTCACTGGCCAGTCGGCGTGCTGACTCTCAGTTCAACATGACCTGCACATTCCATTCCATTTCAGAATATTCATCTGTGCATATAGTATCCTTGATTGTGCATAGAAGCAAACAGATGACCTGCACCTTTAATTTTTACAGGCAACACTTTAATAGGACATGGCACGCTCACTGGCCAATCGGCGTGCTGACTCTCAGCTCAACATGACCTGCACATTCCGTTCCATTTCAGATAACCTGTACAATCTATTTCACACACTTACTTGAGAAGCATTTCTATACCACGCTTAACAGAAAATATTCACAAACACATAACCTATTGTCATATCAATCAACACCGTATAAAGCATATAGCACGCTGATGCAACACCTCACATCAAAGTAAGCACAAATATAACCTACAATTGTCATGCCAACACATGACACAATATAAAGTCATCATTCGCAACCTGTAAAATACTCAACACTACATATTCTAATTTATTCAGTCTCACAAAGTAAACAAATATATCTACCAGTTCAACATAGAAAGTATAAAGAAATAGAAAAGCTAGTATTGCACGTCCTCCAACTATGTCTTCACTTATCTCCGTTGTCGTCTCTCTGCAACGCAAGTTCAACGGCTTCAAGTCTCTTGTCAATCCTACCGACATGCTCAAGGACTTGCTCTACCCCTCTGGCAAGACGTCCAATATTCCCAGAATACAAGGCGTTGACATTTAAATGATCTGCGGTTGGTATGCCAGCAAGAGAGGGTGACGACTGCGGTGAATTGGATTGACCTTGTGATTTGGGTGCTGGACGAGGAGATATGGAAGTTGATATTAGTACTTCAGTTGGGGTATACACAGCGGGAGTGTAAAACTTAGGAGTTGTTGAGAGATTCTCTGTGGGAGTGGCCATCACGGATGTAGGGGTGGGGATAACAAATGTCGGGTTGGCCACCTCGGATGTAGAAGTAGGAATAACTGATGTAGGGGTGGCCACCTCGGATGTGGGAGTGAAACTGACATCCACTGGAGAAGTTCTCTTTGCTGGAGTGACTTTTGGTGGGTTGAAGCATGTAGATAAAAGCTGGGAGATGTGAGACTTGATTTCTCTCTTCATCTCTTCGATCTTAGCACTCAACACCTCCTCCAGTTGAAGTTCAGCAACTGATGGCATTGCCTCTTCCTTTTTGTCACTAATGTGTCGATCGCGCAGTGGTGTGACCGGCTCACCGGTATTTGGCTCCTCTGTCTGCTTGTGAATCTCTTCCTCTTGTGTGTTTTTCCCTACCTTTGGTGAAGTAGGAAGCCACTCATTAGTCTCTTTATTATGCACGTATCTCATCCTGCGCATCAAACCACCATCAATTCTATCTGATAATCTATGCCTCGTCACCTCCTCGCCAGACAAATCAACTCCAAAATGCTTCAAAAATCCTGGTGATAGCAATCCCATATGGCAGAGCTCCATTCTTCCGCTTTCGACACTTAAGCATGTGGTCGAAAATCTCCACGGGTGCAGCAAGTAGGATCTCCTTCTCATGTGCATATAAGCAGTAAGCGTCATGGATTGACACTTCGGATATCGACCCAGCTCTCGGGAAGACGTTGTTCACGATCACATAGTGTAGCAGTTTCATATTTAAAGTGAGCAACTCCCGAGAAGTTAGCCTAGCTGCCTCCTTTCCTTTCTCTTTATCGCCGCTAAGCAATGTGAATGACATCTCCTTGCTTAGCACTGGAGGATCCACACCTGACCATATCGGTATGTCAAATACCTCTTTCAGCATTTCATCATTCATTGGTATCTTCACTCCCTTGACATATGTAATGGCCTCTTTATTCATGTTATAGTAGAACATTCTCACCAGATCAGGGTAAATATCCTCTTCAACCATCATAAATTCAGACAATCCACAATCAACCAACCACTTAGAGAAAGGAAAATCACTGAAGTCTTCAATGCAAAGTGGTCGACCCTTCATCACTGGCCTCGATTGAAACTTCTCTTTATAAATCAACGATGTCCGCAAGTCCAAGAAGTATAAAGTCTTCTCGGAGCTCTCTTCCTCAACGACTATTTTTTGTTTCTTGTCCGGGAGATTAATGCATATGGCCCTGCTTCTCGTCGCTTTCGAACTGCAGTCTTCTTTGGCCTAGCATTACTTCGTGTATTCACCATGTTGTACTAATTTCACAATTGTCCTGCAAAGTGTGAGACAAATTTTGGTGAGGATCATCAACCACTTATGATGCATTATATATTATTTCATTCATTTCGAAAGCAACAATGGGATGAACAGGCTGATAAGACAGTATGCTCAGATACACTTCTACACCGACAAAAACTGTGCTAAGTAGACAAAAAGCCCGTTGAGTACACGAATAGCTTGCTGTGTAGCCCAACAATGCGCTGAGTAGACCAAGAGTGCGCTGAGTACACACACAGCATGCTGAGTCCACCAACATCACGCTAAGTGCACCAACAGCATGCTGGTCTGATATTCTATTCCAATAAATGGACAAATGTCAACCAAATATATATAAATCATTGCTTCATAATAAAATAAGTTGAGTCTTATCATTGAAGGCAATCAGAAGATGTAGCTTAAAACAATGTACGTAATCAACTTAAAATGATGTAGGTAATCTCCTTAGTTTCAAATATTTTGTCCACAGCATTTGAATTAATGACAATTTTTCCTAGTGCATACAATATAGAGACAATAGCAACCAAAGAAATTAATGGCAACTATGAATTGGTCGCTGAATATTAGGAAAATTGAAAGAGACTACGAATCCAACATCAATAACAACAAAAGCAACTCAATGGTTAAATACTCTAACATTTGTCAAGCAACATTCCGTGTTTAATGAACATGTAGCAAACTTATAGTAACAAAAATAAAAGTTGTAAAGTCGTTGAACTCCTTTGTCATATAATACAATATGTTCATTCATCATATAACATGCTGTCACTTACAAATTAGTGTGTTATACTGGACTTAGAACAATATTCTATAAATATTACGGATTCATTGAAGTAGCCATTAGTCCCTCATTATATGTTAAATATTCCTTAGCCTTAATATAATATAGAGATAGGGTCATGCGTTAGAAAGGTTTCATATATAGGTGAACCTTACGGAAGGCTGTTATGTCCACAAATTTCATTGAAAGGTTTTAAACAGAAGGTTTTAAGATGGATTCAAGCAGTGATTTCATAGCTATTTAATTCAATTTCTTCCTGCAAAATATTAGAGCATAGCTAACATTGAGACAGCAGAATCTATGCAAGTATGGAGACAGCAAAATTACGTGGCAAAGATGGGCCTCTAAATATAAGTTATAAAATAATTTTAATAAAAATACAATTAATGAACAATATGCGGGCAACAATTAGTGGATACACAATAATACAATGCGGGCAACAATTCATGGACAAAAGCACAAATTATTTTTATATTTAAGTTTGTGTAAAGGGAAGATAACCGGCAACGTTGTCTTCCTCTTTTCTCCTAGCGACGCTGTCTTGCTGATGGCAGCCTCTTCCTTCCTCATCAAGGCCGGCACTGGCAACTTCTAGTGCGCCGACAATCCTCTGTTTTCCGTCACCTATCTTTGTTTTGGCTCACCGATCATCTCCTTTCGTCCCGCGGGTCGGCTCTGGCACCGTCGACGTTGGCAATGGTGCCCCGGCAGCATTCAACACTGTCTCCCTCTCAGTTCTGTGGCTGCCTTCTCTTCCCCACGATCTCTCTCTCGCACTGCGTTCCTGCTCTTCCCCGCGCTCTCCCTCTCTCTTCCACCCGCTCTCTCTTACTTCCCAGCTGCTAGCCTCCTCTTCCCTGCGCTCTTCCTCTCTCTTTTTCCAGCTTCCAGCCTCTTCTTCCCCTCTCTTCCTTTCTTCCTGCTTCCCAACACTCTCCCCCTCTCTTCCCCATGCGCCACCTTCTCTCTTCCCCACGTTTCCACGACGGGACAGGAGTCAGCACAAAAATCGGCATGCCAGCTCCCCACGCCAATCTACATGCAGTAGCTGCGGGCTAAACGCAGCCTTCACGCAGGGCCGAACGAGCGGCCAAGATCTCACGCGCTGGAATGGATGGTGCGATGGCGCACCTGCACGGGGAATTCGGGTGCAGCGTTGCTGCACCTGAATATATCCCTATATATATAAAATGTACTGCTAAATGCAATATGATTCTATAATGGTGAAAGTATCCAAGTATTAATAACTCGTTTTCCTCCTAGAAAATTTGTTTGAATATGAATATGTTGCTTTTGATTATTAAGGTTTAAGCATATTCGTTATTAAACAAAGGACTATCAGTATGAATTGAATTTTAAGCAAAGTACATTAGAATATTTCAAAATTTACAATTTTTTGGTTGGTATGTGAAATTTGCCCATAAAATCTTTGGGACTAAATCTCGATATTTGTAATTTACATTTCATAATTATTCTCGGGGCAAGGAATGTTAGAATGTATTTTAGACTTAAAAACTCAATGAATTTTCATTATTAAGAAAAATTATAAAATATAACATTCATGAAATTTTATAGAATTAAATTAAACATGTTCTTTTAATCAGAGCTGAAAATATAAACATTTAAATATTTTTAAAATTGAACAAACTAAATAATTATTTAAGGATTGATTTAATGAACGAATAATGGTGCAACTTATGAATGTCAGGTAGACCCAAACCGATGCTACCCGGCATGACATTTTTTAAGGATTTTGAGTATCAGTATTTGTTAATTTCGGTTAGACATTTCGTATAAGCTCAAATTCACGCATAGAGAGAATTTTTTGTTGGGTTATAACAAAGCTCAATGTGCTGGTGAAAACATTTTTATTTTCATGTAAAATGCAAATAGAGGCGATATGATCATTTCGTATACTATGAGTATGTTTTATTTTATAAATGATATAGGCAATACGAAATTTTGAATCGTGTCACAAAATCAAGAACTGATATTTACATATTTTATAATTTTTATGGATAATTATTCATATAATCTATACTGACCAAATTATCTACCGGATAATACCAAAGTTTTTAAAAATATGAAATAATATGTTTGAGAAGCCTATTAAATTTTCATTCAATTATTTAACTGAATGTATTATGGTTACGATCTTTATTGAATTACTAATTCTAATTTACATATTTATTTATTGAGTAGCTACAAAGTAAATATTATATGTTATAATCTTATTATAATAAACACATGTAATAACCCTATCAATTTGGAGGAAAGAGTTGGTGTTCACCTTTTTCTTAAAATAAGGCTAGTGGCCAAAATTTTAAGCATTAAACAATTTAGCGAGGTGTATTTTACGCTTATTTTCTCATCCCCGTAACATTGAGCCGGAACTAATTTTAAATCTAAAAATATCATAATATCCAAATGAAAGTTAATTATCAAGTAACTTTAATTACCCGTTCTACTAATAATTTTTTTATTGGTATCAAAATTATTAAGCACTAAATGAATTATTTATACAAATTTTATTTAATAAACACATATAATGAGCTCATCAATTTAAAAAATGAGTTCGTGTGCACTTTCTTTTTAAACATGGTTGGTGTCAGAAATTTTAAACATTGAACAAATTAATGAGGTGCATCTTCCCCTTGTTTCTCACCCGTACGGTGGATCTGAAAATAATTTCAACTCCCAAAAAATATCATAATATTCAAACGAGAATTAATTAATAGGTAATTTTAATTATTGGTCCCCACTAGTAATTATCTTTGTTGATTTCAAAATTACTAAGCATTGAATACATTATTTGTTTAAATTTTATTTAATAAATTCATGTAACAAGTACATCAATTAAGAATAATAAGTTGGTGAGTACCTTTTTTTAAACATGGTTGGTGCCCAAAATTGTAAGCATTGAACAAATTAATGAGGTGCATTTTGCATTTTTTCTTGGCCCATACCATAGACTCGAAAATAAATTTAACCTCCAAAAAAATGTAAAATTCCCTTGTCTTAAATTGGAAGAAAGTTTATATTTTTGCAAATACGTGTACATAATAAACTTTTTAAAATTTTTTTATATGATAATACATGTTTCAAATATTTGAATTTTGCCATCAATATATAGAATACATTCAAGTATGTCATTAGTATCAATTTGGAAAGATTTTGAAGTAAAAAAGAGCATTTTGATATTTTACAGTTAATTAGGTGTGAAATTGCAAATTTCAGCAACTGAGGTGTGTAAAATAAATATCAAGGAATGGGTGAAAACTATAAAATAAAAATAGATCTAGCAATGCAGATCACTTGATTAGCAATGGCCAAAGTCAACACTCTCTCATCAAGAAGGCTACACTTGGTTTATTAATAATCAAGATAATTAATTGAAACAAAAATTTAACATATTGGGGTGGCCAACTACTAGAAATTTCAAGGGTTGATAAATAGGGAGAGCTGGACATTTTAGATAAAGTAAAAGGAAGAAAAGAAAGAGTAGAGAGAGGAGAGAAGGGAGAACAAAAAAATCCAGCCTAATCTCAGTCATGGTTAGTGACAAGTTTATTTTTATTTAATCTTGATTAGATAGGATAGATCTGGGCCATTTCATGGGATTTGACAATAATAGTTTGCTATCAAGTGAAAATCAATTAAATAAGTTTAATATATGATTAAATGTATAATCTAGATGATCCAAACTGCTAGATGTGTGTAAAATTTAGTTTTACATAGAGATATGAAGTTAGATCATGTGTGGACACCTTGATGGATGATTAGATTTGAGTATTTGCAATTTTATCTCAATAATGCCTATATGATTAGAAATGACGAGAAGTTGTTCTAGACCATTAAATATTTAATTAAACTGTATTTTCATGATCTAAATTGTTGGATCAAGACTAAATAGATGATTTTCTATGATATTTGTGTTTAATTTGTGATTGGAATTGTAATTAGTGGTTTAGACATATAATTATAATTGTTTATAACTTAAATTACATCACCCATAGTAAATCCAAAACAGAAATGAAACTATTAAAGAAATAGTAAATGAACTATTTTTAGTATGAAAATTTTGCTGAGAACTCTTTATATAACCATTAAGAAATGACCAAATTTTTATCTAAAATGTTTAACAGATTGTAAATTAAAAATACTGGAAGAACAACCTAAACAGGGTAGAAAGGCTATCAGGATCAACTGTGTAATTGTTTTTAATAATTTTTATAAAATGAAATTGAGGCTAAAAATTTTATCTGATATAAAATAAATCCTGAATATCATAGGAAAAAATAAAATTTTTTTGAATGATATAAATATGGGTAATAATTAACATGATTTGAGTTATCCCCAAACGCTTACCCCTGTCCTGTAAAATAAAAATACATAAATAAATATAAATAATTAATATTTTATGCTCAGAATATATATTTTGGTTAATTCATGTAGTTATTGATGTATGATAAAAAGTTCAGACTTAAACACCTTAATTTGATTATAAATAAAAATTAAGAGAAATCAATGTGTCTGATTTTAATAAATATAGTCAGATTGAGGAATAATCAAAATGAAAATTTAAATTTAAATAATAATTATCCAAATTTATATGGTTAGTTAAAATATATAATTATTGAATTTATTCATTTGAAAAAATTTTATTTAATATTTGACAACTATTGAAAATTAAATTGGATCCAAATAGACTACCAAAGTTAATGTGATCAAGAGAAGGTCCACCTGTGATTATTAAGTTTTGGAACTTAAAAGATTATTAGTTAGTAATTAATTGTGAAATTCCAAATTTAACAATTATGTTTACCCTCTAATTAGAGAGGGATAAATGAAAACTCTAGAATTTGTTAAAACCGAGAAGGATTTATAATAAATGCAAATCCTAGATTTGGTTAATGAATTGAGAAGAGAATGGGGTGAATTTTTATAAATAAAAGTTTATTTTGAAAAAGATGCAAATATCAAACATAAGGCTATTTTTGTAATTATTGAAAAAAGAAAATATTTTGATATTAAGTTGTGCAAGTGATATTGATGTGAAGATTAAATTATGTGAATTATGAGTCTTAATATAAATTTGCAATTTCATCTATTAAAAAAATGAGGGAAGATTAAATTAAATTAAATTAAATTAGTGAGAATTAATGAAGAGCGTTAGCAGACAAGTGTTGACGAGCAGCAACGCGCTTTTAAAAAGTGTGGAAGATCCACGTAGCGATAATGCATGGAAACAGAGAGATAGAAACGGTGCTGTTGAATTGAGATTTTGAAGAAAACTTTTGAAATTCTCGGATCCATTTCAGTAAATTCTTCTATAGGTATGCCAATTAGGTAAGTGGAGATTGTCAAGCTTTATTGTTGAAGATTCAATGAGAATTTTAAGTTTTTGTAATTCATTCGTTTTTTCTCAAAATCAATAGATTTGCTAGATTCACAAAAAGAAAAGTATTGGACAAATCTATATTAAATAAAGAACCCAAATATGGGCCTAGAGAAAAATTTCGATCTCATTTGGGCAATTTTCGCCATTTTCAAAATCTGACAGAAAGCAGAGAAATAGAGCAAAGAGGAAGAAGAAGAACTATTATGATTTAAACTTTGGATGAAAATTTTACAGAAAATCCCTCTTGAATTTGTGATTTTTCAAAAAGGTACCTAATTTAAAGAAATTATAGAAAAATCCAAATCTTAGTGAAAATTTTGCTAGAGATATTTCTAAAAAGAGTATTATAGAATGATGAGTGATCATATTAGCCCGGACTAAGTGAATGCCCCATTTAGCCTACCTTAAAAAATCTATTTACAATAGCTTTTTTTTACTTTTTCTTCATGCACTTGTTTATCTAAGTGTATTTAACATATAGATCAAGTTTTGCCATTTTTGAATATGTATATCTATTTTTTTGAGATTTTTAAACATCTAGGTGTATATATGGGAGCCCGATCGCCTGATCTCGGGAGCAGACAGCGTTCTCTGCTCCCGGGAGCTTATACCCATTTTTTATTTTTTTTGAAATTTTTTTTATAAAAATGTTAATCTAGGTGTATTTAACATGTGTATAAGTTTTTACCATTTTTAAAGTAAAATGCCACTGATTTTCAAAAATAAAAAATAAATATCTAAAATACTCCAAAAATGGTAAAAACTTATACACATGTTAAATACACCTAGATTAACACTGTTAAGGAGAAATTTTAAAAATAAAAATAAAAAAATGGGTATAAGCTCCCGGGAGCAGGCGATCGGTCTCCGTATATATGTATTTAAAATACACTTATTTTTAAAAATCCAAAAAAAGGATATACACATATCCAAAAATGTTAAAACTTAATTTATATGTTAAATACACTTAGATAAACAAGTATACGAAAAAAGCAAAAAAAAAAATTGTTTTAAATAGGATTTTTGAGATGGGCTAAGTGAGATATTTACTTAGCTCGGGCTAATAGGATCATTCCTTTTATAGAATACCCACTTGATTTGTGAAGAAATTTTATAAGAAGAGTTTTAGAAAAATTGCAAAAAATACCTCAAGAATGAAATATTTTGCAAATATGTCTTATATTGGCTAGAAATTCATAGAATAATTTTCGAAAATATTTTATATAAAAATATATTTTCTGAGAACTAGAAATGTTGGTCGTAGCTCACGCTGATAACAGATGGTGGCCCATGAGCCGTTAAAAGTATTTTTGACATAACTTTTGGTATCGATGTCCGATTTTGATAATCTAATTATCGATTTCTATATTTTTGGATATTCTAAATTCATTAGATAGATTAGATTATCTATAAAAGATGTTATTAAAAGATATTGACGGGCAAATTTTGATAGTTGAGATTTCACATGATTATAGCCTATTAAGATGATGATAGAGACTTCTAAGCATCAAGCTTAGCATTTAACACTTGTTCTAATTGAGATAAACTTCAAAGTTGATACACGTGAAATTTTACTAAATTCTAAGGACTATCTTTGTTAGATGATAATCTAAGCATAGTAAAATAAAAAGAAAGTATAATTAGTACCATTATTGAATATTGGTATCATTTAAGAATAAATATATGGATTAAAATGGTTAATGTTGATGATAGTGATGCGATTAGGATTATCATGTTTAAATCCACTTGACATATTTACATGATTATGTGATAAACTTTGAGTAAAATGAAATGCTGTGGAATTTTGTAAATTCCAAATAATTGGACTTACAAAATTTATTATTAGGAAAATTGATATTGAATAGTGGATATAAATAATAGAACAAATAATTAATTTTGAAAGAACATTATTATTTTAGTGAATGAGTAAAAGTAAAGATGCATCATATCTAAGTGGATTGGAATGAAGTATGAGGTAAGTAGAACTTTGCTTTAAACTGATTTAATTATTTTGTGCATTTTTTGAGCATGTATGTTTTTTATGCCGGTGATTTATATTTTTATTGAAATAGTCAAATTTGATTGAAGGCATGATTTATTAAGATGCCGAATCTGGAACTTGATTTATGAACTGATCATGCTAGCATTATATTTTGACATATGCATGTGTGCATTGGATGTTAGCATTATCATGTGTCATGGCTGAAGATGTTGATTGAGAAGTATTGTTTGTGATCGCCAATGACAATCAGTAACATACCATCAATTGGGACCGGGGTATGATTTAGCCTTTGTTGGCTGTGAGCAGGACAAACTATCTGGCCATTGTAATAATGATATTTGGAGCCGTGAATGTGTCCAATTATTTGTTGGTATTTATTATGATACCAGTATGTAGAAACTCGTGCTTGGACACAGTGTCTAAGCTAAGGTATAGGCGTAAGTTTGTTATGGGGTCATGGATGTGTGGATATCATGGCAGGATATTGGATATACCTCCTTGTCATTCAGCTTGTGTAATGTTTTTCGCATCTGATTGTCCCGTGCTTTGAACTGATGTAAGACGGGGCAAGATATTGAACTTTCCTATTGAATGTAACCTACATGGTGAGAAGATTGTATATATGATGCATTATTAAAATGCTTGATCATGAGCATGCATATGGTACTGATTTAGATATGATTTATGATTTATTGAAAAATATACATATTATTTAACACTAATTTATGTTTTGGTTCTACTTACTAAGTTTGCCCAAACTCATCTTATTTTATCATATTTAAGATGGTGAGTATGCAGGTAGAGACCAACATGGAGTTGATACACCGGATTGAGCTAGGATCTAATGAATTCAGATTTTGAATTGATTATCTTGATTTTTATGTATGAAGGGCATGATGTATATATTTTATAGATTCGTGCATTTGAAATAGCTTGGTTTGGATTTGATGAGACATTGGTTTAAATAATCTTTGAAATATTTGATATTATACCATGTTTTATAATATTGCACATGTGTGTTGTCCCCATTATCATGGATCTTATAGTACATTAGAAGTGACCGTTGATTTGGTCTGTAGGGAGCTATATTAATAATATGCGAATGATGTTTAATTGATAAAATTAAATATTTATAAAATAGAGTTGAAGACGATGCAAAAATACAAGTTAAGAGGTAGAAGAGAAATTTAGTAATTCTGTAAAATGAGTTCTAACTCAAATTAATTATTTTATTAACTTGGAGCAAGTAATGTTTAAGAATTAATAAAATTTATTATAAGTGATCATCTTGGAATAATTTAATTTATAAAATAAATCCATGTTAGTTAAATTATAAAAGTTATGATACATAGAGGTATCCGTACATGTTACGATGAAATATCATTGTAAATCAATATTAGAGAAGTTAATTTGAGTTAAAATATTAATTAAAGAAAACTATTATTTTCCAATGCGATGATTTGAGCATTGTAGAAAAAATGCAGTACAAGGATGAATCCAAAATTTACACAACATAAGTAAAGCTCTTTTCTTCTCTTTTGATTTTGTATTATAATATATTGTCACAGGCATGGATGTTATGAATGCCATTGTTTTATAATTTTTGAGTGAATAAATATTATTGATTATGACAATTTATTATGATGCCAAGTTTGGTTATTTATTCATGTTAGGATTATGTATTATGACATTGGCACATATTGCTTGAAATGCTGGCATATTCATGAGCCATAGCTGTATTTGTGAATTTGTGAAGTGTCGTTGTTAGAGCATCAATAACGACTGTTAGGACATTCTATCTGGGGATCGGGATGTGATAACCTGGGTGGCATTGGTTCAGACCTGCTTATCTAACCGGTATGGATTTGGTGGGTTGCAGACCTGGTTTGTCTAACCTTTATAATTTGGATAATGTATATTGTGACCTAATTTGTGGGACTAGTGGTCCTCGACATAACAATTGAGATGAGAGTCGTTCGCATAATATGATGTGGCGTGGCTGCGGCTATGTGGTAAGTGCAATAGGGTATCAGTTACACCTCCAGTTTGGATAAAGGTGTTTCTTGATTTATCTGTATTGTGCAAGGTTAACTACTCATGCTAAGATGTAGTGATGACAACCTAGGTTACATAGCGGGTTGGATTAAGGGTTGAGATACCAAACCTCCTTATTGGATTTGAGATCTTGTTGGATGGATTGGAGAAATGACATATGTTTGATACATTGATGCATGCTTCGGCATTAGCATATATTTCATATGGATTTAGATCTAATTTAATCTATGTTTTGTCAACCCTTATGCATATTGTTTACTCAAGTTTTGCTAGTTTACATTTATATGCTCTACTTACTGAGTTTGCCTGGACCCATCTTATTTTATTAATTTTTTTAGATAACTAGTATACCGGTGGAGACCAATATGAGGTTGGTGTACTAGATGAGGCTAGGACCTGACAAATCTAGATTTATAATTATTTATTTTGATTTGTAAGAGAAATATTATACGGATTTAATTATTTGTATCTAATTTAATTTGAAATTAGTGAAACTCCTAGTGATGATGATCTAATGAATTATATTATTTCATCTGTATATGTTCTCCTATTATCATCGATCCCGTACTTTAATAGAAGTTGTTGACTTTGTTGGTGGGGAATTACGAAAAATTAACATGATATCCAAACAAGAGTTAATTAACTGGTAATTTTAATTACCCATCCCATTAGTAATTTTCTTTGTTAGTTGTAAAATTATTAAGCACCAAATAACTTATTTAAGGGTTTGTTTGGCAATTTTGCAAAAGTTGTCAAGTTAAAACTTTTCAATCTAAAATTTTTCACTCTCCATAACTACTCTTTTTTAAATTATTTTTTACACATCTTTCTACACAACAACCTTAATTTTCAATCATTTTTACACAACTACCAATACAACTAACTATTTATTTAAATTTATTCTCTTTACTCCCCATCATTACACCTACAATATCACATCATTTTCTACTGATTAAACAACTTTTACATAAAAAAAATTTTATACCTTCCCAAACACACCCTAAATAAAATGAATTTAGTAAACACATATAATGAGCGCATCGATTTAGGAGAATGAGATGATGTGCACCTTACTTTAAAATATGGTCGGCGGTAAAAATTTTAAGCATTGAACAAGTTAATGAGGTGCATTTTGTGCTTGTTTCACACCTCGTAATGTAGACCTAAAGTAATTTGTAACTCCCATAAAATTGTCATAACATTAAAACGAGAGTTATCTAACAGATGATCGTAATTGTCTATCCCACTAGTATTTTTCTATGTTGGCTTCAAATTAATTAAGCACGATATAAATTATTTACATAAATTTACTTTAGTAAACATATATAATGAGCATATCAATTAAGAAGAATGAGATGGTGCGCACTTTTTTTAAACATGTCAACGGCAAAATGTTAAGCATTGAACAAATCAATTAGGTGCATTTTGTGCTTTTTTGTCACCATGTAATATAGACCTAAAAATTATTTTAACTTCTATAAAATTATCATAATATTCAAACGAGAGTTATTTAATAGGTAATTGTATTTACTCGTCCTGCTGGTAGTTTTCTTTATTGATTTCAAAATTATTAATCATCAAATAAATTATTCGTATAAATTATATTCATCTCCACATATTGTTCACTTCAAAGTAAATATAATATATCCAAGATGGAAATAGTGTAATGTACACATGAGAATATTGTTTGATAGGAAATTTGAATTATTTGACCAAAAAGTAATTTTTTCCTAGTAAGGACAATATCAAATGTTTTTAGCATTGAATAAATTAATCTAATCGCAATTTTCATTTTGCAGCTTGTATGGTTGGCATGACAACATTTTTAGCCAAAAAAATTATAGTGTTCATGTGAGAACGTTATGATGTTAACAATTTGGACTAAGTCGCAAATGTAAATTTATTTTGTAATGGAGGTAGGATTGAATTTGTGAAGAACCAAATAAAGTACATGCACAAATTTTTACTCAACACCTAATAAAACTTACTAAATAAATTATAATCCAGAAGGAAATACTCACGCAAATATATTATTTAACAGACAATTTTAATTGTTTGTTACATTAGTAATTTTATTTTGAATAGGCATGGTATCGAAGTTATCGAGCCCAAATAAATTATGTTTACAAATTTTATTCGGCATCCATAGAGTTACCCAAAAATAATTACATGGAAGAGGAAATTTATTAAACAGCAACGCTAAGGCCTTAAACAATGTGTTATTGAAATTATTCTTTCTACACAAATTTATTTTTAGTAAAACTTTTGGTATCATCTTGTATATGACATTCACAGACATATTTGTCTAAAGTCAGTAATTTTCAAAGCTCCTCTCTTCTTATGAATTAAAAGAATTGTTGTCTAATTTGTTTCTCTTAGTGCCTTTATCTACTTTCATCTCTCCAGTTTTTCTAATAGAAATCCACAAACATCCCACTAGGACATGGCTCCTTCATTGGATTCCTATCTTTAATTGCACTTTCTGCCTCATCTTTTATCACTTTTGCCAATAGGAATTGGTGTGTGGATGGAGAAATACACTCTTCAATCAAGTTGGTAACATTGCTTATCTCCTTAGACATTTGAAGTGAAGAGTGTTGAGATTATTGATCATGTGCTTATCGAATAGAATGGTTAATTTGATTTTGATGATTAACAAATAATTGAAATATCATTAAAAAGGATCTAACACATTTGTCTAAGTGTTCTCAGATGTTTTGTCTCAAATTATGTGTATAAAAATGAGAATCTGAAATAATTTAAGTTTCAAGAGTTTTAGTTCATGAATTGCAAGTTCAGCAAAGTGAAGTCTCAGCCCAAGTCGACTTCACTTGCGACTTAGGTGAAGTCCCAGACCCAAGTCGACTTCGCCTGCGACTTCGGACAGACAGCAAAGTGAAGTCTCATCCCAAGTCGACTTCGCCTACGACTTGGGTGAAGTCCCAGACCCAAGTGGACTTCACCTGCAACTTCGAAGGCAAAATTCTGGACAGCAAGTTTTTACAAGGCGAAATCGCATCCGAAGTCGACTCCACTCATCCGAAGTCGACTCCACTTGCGACTTCAACTCGTAACGGTCGAAAATCCGAACGTTGGAGCTCTAGATGCGCGTGAACCTCCACTCCAACGGCTAGAACCTTTTTTCCTCTATATATATCATTGAAGAATGAACGTGGAGAAAAGAGAGAAGGAGGAAAGAAAGAGAAAAACACAAGTTGAGCTTCCATCTTCAAATATTCAAGTGCGTTGAAGTCATTTGATTAACTATTGAAGTTCCAAGTGCTACAACTTTCAAGTGCGCTTCCAAGTTTATCATCTCTACATGACAAGGAGCTTTCGGTGCTTAATCGAATACACATTGTAAAGTGTAAATTCTCTTTTGTTTATTTTGTTTTGTGTTGTTGCCTTGAATCGGTATTGGAGACCGAATTCAAGAAGAAGCAAAACAGGGAGTTGGTTTGAGTTTGTCTCACTAACGGGTTTTGCTTGATTAGTTGGAGTTTGTCTCACCAATCTTTTGGACTTGGTTGGTTGGAGTTGGTCTCACCAACAAGTGATTGTTGTATATGCCCCCTAGAGCTAGAATTTAGAAGAGAGCGGGTGCTCTAGATTGTATTGAAAATACAATAGTGGAACCCAAGACACAACGGGTGTGTGCTTGGAAGAGTGGAGTAGGGAAAGTTGCCCGAACCACTATATATCATTGTCTCTTGTTTGGTTTGATTGTTTACATTTTTATATTCCATTTGCACCCTCTCATTCTATCTCATATCACGTTTCATCAAGGGGATTGAAATTATAAGGGGTTAAGTTTTAATTTACCAAAGGATTTTTCAAGAACCCAATTCACCCCTCCCCTCTTGGGTTTTGCCATTAAACTCGGGGCCAACAAAGAGTTCTTTGAAATATTTTGGCACATGATTTCTTTGCCTTTTTGGTCTTCAATTTGGCTTCCCATCTCATGTTCTCGATAGCCAATGTAATTTTTTCTCCTCTCTAAATCCACTTTATGAAAGTAGAATGTGTTTTGTCTTTGCATTGCGACCAGAAAACTTTGGCTCTTTGTTTTCACATCACCTCTTCATCTTCTAGTAAGTTGTTCATAATTTTTTCTTGCTTTTTGTTGAGCTTGTCTCTTTCATCTGCTGTCATCTCCTCCTTTAGTTCCTGCAATCTTAGTTGTTGTTGCTATATCTTTTTACAAATGTTACCATGTATTTTGTTATTCCATTCCATTAATTCTCTACCACAATCTTATATTTTCTTCATAATCTTCCCAAATTTTGATTGACACCCCTGTGTGAACTCAAGCAATTAATTTGCAAATCAATGGCACATCCAAGTTTTGATGATTAACAACCAAATTTGAGAATATCAATGATATTAATGTTTTTGGTTTGATGTTTAAAATTAGATTTTCCAACTTCAAGCAAAAACAGTCCAAATTACATAGTCAAGTCAACCCCAACATCGACTCGAGTCAAGCCGATACTAAAGTCAACTCCATTGATCAACTTAGAGTGACGCTTTTGAATCACAGATTTTTCAACGTGTGGTGCCCCAAACCTGAGGTGCCTAAACCTTACTCCAGAATAATTTAGTTGGCAAATTATAAGTAGGATTTTGGCCCTATTCATGAAGCGAGGTCTTCAATTTAATTTTATTTCAATTTATAAACAATCACACACTTGTAATTTAAAATCACATAATATTTACAAAATATTAAATATATATTTATATCATTAGTCTTTGCAACCTGGTAATATTGTGCCCTTACAATCTATCCATTTTTTTATCTTGGATTTTGTTGTACCAATCTAAGGATGGGAAAATAAAATGTGAGTACTAAACTTAGTAAGCAAGCATTTTCATTCAAGTTAATATTTTCAATCCAAAATTTGGCATTTCATAATAAATGCATATGCAAATGCATATTCTACATTCATGCTTTATACCTTCATTGGTTGGTACGCTAGATAGGTGACCATCAATTTGTCTACTCCCTAGTTTAGGAAGTGTGCCACCGGCCTTTGCCTGTATCAAAGACTTGGTCACATTAGAAGAGGACTTTAGTCCACTTACATCTTTAAAATGGACCTGTACATTTATGCACCATGCATCATACATATACTAGCATGATTTAAGAATTAATCACATTTATCGTTCTATTCTCTTTTCAAGTTGAGACAAATTGCACAATCATCTATAAAAACAAGTTAATAAAATATATTTTCCAAACCATATTATGAGGATGGTCATCCTTAAATAAATTCAAAAAAATCATAATAAAAAGATTGCAAGACATTTCATTCTTAAAATAAACAAATAACTAATTTTAAAAGCACCAACCGAGGCTAGCTCGGTTGGTCGTCAACAGCGGCGCGGAAACCATTTCCGCGGTTGGCGCGGGATCGAATCCCGAATGGGATTTCGGTCCCAAATACATAGGTGTGGGAGCAAGGTTGTCTCCCGGGTGGAAGAGGTGTGGGAGCATGTTGTCTCCCGGGTGGCTGTTGGAAGCTGTGTCTTTCAAATTCTTTCATGGAGCTGTCTCCAGATTTCTTTGGGATGTCACGTCTGTCCCCAAATTTGTAAGAATATCTCAGGATCTTCAGTATAATATGTGTTGAGATATATGTAATTATATACCAATCAAAAAAAAAATATTTTAAAAGCATTACTTGCTTACCTTAGAATTTCAGCTTCCGTCCTCAATCTTTTCTTTTTATTTTCCTGAGTAAGTGAAAAAGACGATCTTACATTTTGGCATTGTATATATACATAATTTATACCTATACAAATTTTTTTAGTAAATTAAATATGTTATAAATACGTTATTCATTGTTATATATTTGTAGGATCTACAATTATAAATAGGATACCATATACAACATGCAACCAAATAATAAACATAATTAAAATTTCTAATCTATTTCGACATATCTAATTCCTAACAGCTAACCAAATAATTCCTAACTTCCTGGGCTCCTACTGTAATTGTTTGTTGCAACGTCATTCTTCATGATAAGTCATCCCTATCTATATTCTCTTTGTGGCCATTTACCCTAGGTTAATTCATTTAAACCAGGTTTGGGTGTTTTAATATAATGTTGGCATGTCCCACCTTCATGCACCATCATCTTTTATTTACTGCCAGCATATATATTTTTTAAATTTTTTCTTCAAGCATCCACATTTATTTGAAGATAGATAGGTGGCCGAATTTAATTTATCTTTCCGAGTTGGTTTTCTTTTTTTCCAGAAACCAACTATTCCATGGCTTTGAAAACTTTACGTGTATGAAATATGAGTAAATGAGATATTGTTTGAAAAAATTCCTAAAATGGTTCTTTATAATTTTTCTGTATATATTTTAAAGCATATCAAATTATCCATTCATAACAAATTGCATTTCAAAACGGTTAAAATTGGTCAAAATATAAGCATTAGAAATTAAGTAATGCAATTCATTCAACTTTTAATTTTTCGACCTATTTTTAATTATATTTTGTATAATCTAATCTATTCACTAAGTAGGGTACATTAATTTAAGCTTACCTATGAAATCTCATATCAAATGGAGTTATATATATTAATTCGATTAATATCATGTGAAAGAAAATGGTATGTATGCATGTTCCAAGGGGTTGGGACGTACCATGCATGATGAATTCTATGAACCTTTTTCAATGCAAAAATTGAATTTATGTAAATATTTTATTAAATTAATTTTCATAATTCATTCCATTCATATTATAGAACAAATTAATTTAACTGTTCATTTCAAGTTTCATATCAAAATGATTAATATAATATCTTTGATTAATATAAATTATGATATTAGCATTCAAAATTAATTCATGAAATCTTATCTAATTTTAGTTGTTTAAAAATCTTCTAAACATAATTTTTATGATCTAGTTTATCCATTATGTAGGGTATGTTAAAATGGACTTGCCCATAAAATTTTATGTAAGACCGCATTATATATATCAAGATATTAATTTAATAGATAATTAACTAGAAATAAAAATTTTGAATGGGAAATTCCTGGACATGCATGGCTTTTTATGCACGTTTTTTATGCGCTTAATTTAAGTATTTTAGTCAATTATTTTTCATAATCTAATCCATTTAAATTAAAGAACACATAATTTAACATTTTTCATTAAATTTTCATGTCAATCCGAGTTATAGGTTCTTTTGATCTAATGAAAATAGTGTACGTGAGTATGAGCCCTTAATCGGGACCACTAATTGGCCCAAAATTTCCAATTGATTTTTATTTTTCCAAAAAGTCCATGAATTTAAATAGTTTTGTTTGGTGTAATTTTGAATTTTGAAATTCCCTTCCGAAAAATTTGTAAAAATTTATTTTCATATCTTATCTTTATGAAATCATAATTTACCTTTCATTTTTCTTATAAATCTCAAATTTAATCTTTTTGAATTCCAATTAAGTCTCTCTTACCTCTACTCTTTGCAAATTTAGAATGCAAATTTTCTATTCAATCCTTTTTTTTAAATTTACAATTTAATCTTTTCTAAAATTGCAATTTAGTTTTTTATAAACATACACATTCTTCCATAAATTTCAATTAATAATATATAATTTTCACAAGCTTTAAGGGTATAAATTGCATTTACTAAGTCTCAAATAACATGAGTTTCACACAACTGAAGATTGACATTGAAGTTGCTCCAAAAGTCAACTCAGATTACGACTTGGGTAAAGTCGCAACCAATATTAACTCAAGAATGCGACTTAGGAACTTGCAAACAGTAAAATTTCTGTATCTCGATTTGGAGCACTGAAATCGCACCTAAAGTTGACTTCACCATGCAACTTGGATTAAGTCAGGTACCAAATCAACCCAACTCTAAGACTTGGAGTTCTAAGAAAGAAATGTGGAGATTCGACAAAGTACCAGGAGTCGCACACCTTAGCCGAATTCACTTGCGACTAGGCCAAGTTTCATACTAAGTCAACCCAAAGACTTAAAGTTCGTACATTTCAATGTATAGTAAAGCTGCACACCTAAGTCGATTTCACTTGCGACTTGGGTCAAGTCTTAAGATCAAGTCGACTCTAAAATGGAACTTGAATAAATCGAGATGAAGAAAAATGTTCTAGAAGAAATTGGAGGACCTAGTCACAAGTCAAGTCGACTTCAATCTGCGACTTAGGTGAAGTCGCATCTAAAGTCGTCTTCAAATGTGACTTGATTAGCAACAGTCAAAAATTTTTGAACGTTAACATATTTAATATGCACCACATATCCTCTAATGTTCAAGTTTCTCCCACATCTATTTAAAACACGTCACGGGGAGTAATGAGGGTGTTGATAAATAATTTTTCCATAAAAATTAAATATATATATCTCAAATCATGTGGCTTATGGTTAATAAATTTCTCATCTCATATGACACAGCATATAACTATTTGGAAGTTACAATAACCACCCATCATTACTCAAGCCGCCCTTCATGATGCAAGCTACTAACATAGCAGCTATTCCAAAGTTGGTGATTATAAAAGGCAAAGATTTGAAGCTGTAATACCCAGATCCAAGTAAGGTTTATATAGATGCATTGGACCTGTAATTATGATTCATGTATGATTTGATTGATTTATGACTGTTTTTGACGACTTAATGATATTTTACAATTAGGGTTATGATTAAGAATGGTTATTAAAATTAATCGATGTAGCCCAATATGAGTCAATATAACTAAAGTGACTTAATAAAGATTGAAAAATGTTAATGTGTCATGAATAATTATTTTAATTATCATGATTTGATTAATGAAAATTAGAATGATAATTATTGAATTAAAGTGAAAAATACTAGAAAATTCATAACTTGACGCTTATAAGGCGGATTGAGATGAAATTTGAAAGGTAAGCACATGATTTTATGTCAAATTTTATGGATGGATTTGATTATGGAAATTATGATGAGATTAAGGTGATAATTATTTATTTTCATCCCAAATTCAAAAGTTAATTTCAAATGACTATAACTTGAGATAAAAAAAAGTTGTCTTGAGATGAAACTTGAAATGAACGGGTAAAAAATGTGGTGAATATTATGAGAGGATTTGATTAAGATAATCATCATGAGAGCATGCTTAATCACAAAAAGACAAGGGACATTGACTTTATGTACCAAAAAGTAACATGCCTTTATGAAAAAGCAAGAGATTTAATGACTTGGTCTAATGCTTAAGGTAAGGTGTCAAATGGTGGTGATTTAGGCATGATTTTATGAATTAAATTAAATCCTAAATTCATGATAAAATCCCATGGATAAGGAAGCTAATGGGCTAGCTAGGAGAGGCCATGGATGTGGCATCATTGTGGACATCCAAGGGGCTATGCACATGGATCTTTTGATTTTTTTAAACTAAAGTCAAAACCTAGATATTCTACATGAATGAGGTACGTAAATGCTCATAAATTGGGGATGGATTGGTGGCAAAGAAATGTCATTAGGAGCTTGTCATGTGGACGTCCAAGGGAGGTTGCTATGTTGCTCAATTATGAGCTAAGATTTGAATAATTATATATGATAATTGGCCATTTTTACTTGGGTGAAATTGTGTCAACTCATCAATGGATAAGTGGGTCATAAATTACCCTATCCATGATGTGGCAAGTGGGCCCCACAAGATGGATAAAAAATCAAAATATATATACAAAGGAGCAAGCATATGGACATCCATTTGGGTGAGAAATCAAAGGAGAGAAAAACTCCAAAGAGGGCAGCTCATTGCATGTCCCAAGTTCAGCAAGAAAGGAGAAGAAAAAGAGGAGAAAAAGAGAAGGAAAAAGGGGAGGAAAGAAAAGAATTCAAGTTGGGAAAGTTTGAATTCAAGTTTCCTTAGATACAAGTATACTTTGAGTTTTGAATCATTTAAACCCAAGTTTTCTACCTCTAATTATGGATCATGAATATGATTCATAAAGAACCCTTTAAGGATGATTTATGATGCCCTTGATTAGGGTATTAAATGAAGTTTGAATTGTATGAATGAAATCAAGGGTTTAAGATGGTGAAATTGAAAGCTAGGGTTGATTATAGGTGAAGAATCAATCTTAAATTTTCTTAAATCCCTAAGATAAGTCGTTGTTTTCATTGAATACCATGATTAGGATATGATTCGTGTTCTTATAAATTAAATATGTTGATGGGCATAAGCTATGGATTTTAGAAAGGATGGAACTTAGGGTTAAGGATTTGACCCGATTTTCCAACTTTTATGTTAAGTATGATGCATGGATTCGCCTAAATGATATATGGATGATTTGTAGGGTAAAGTACCCTAGATTAGGAACCCTTTGGACATCCTATACGGGGTAGAAGAGATTACCCTAAATCTGATTTTTTGAGCACATGCGTAGGGACGTCAAAATGGGATAAAAAAGGGTACTCTACATGTATGAGATGTTGCTGTTTGTGAATAATTGAATTATGGATGTTTTAGATGGTAAAATACCCTAGGGTTAGGGTACTTTGGACGTCCAAAATAGATTGGGAACGTATGCCCTAAATCTGATTTTTAAGAGTATGTAAAAGGACGTTTAAATTAGGGTGCAAAATGTACCCAAAATATGTATGAAAGTTGCTATCTTGGTAGCAACTATTTTATGAATTTTAAATATGTGATATTATCCTAAATTTAATTTAAGAAAATCATGATTAATTGCTATAATTTATAGATTAAAAATTTGTTTTGATTTAAGTATCAAAAGAGGCATTGAATGGATGTAAAACGGATCCTAACGTTGCTGTTTAGAACCCAATGATGAATGAATTAAAATTTCAGAAATAAAACCTAAATTATATGTTAATTAAGTAGTTTAATCATGATAAATTAGGATATAAGTTGCTATTTTGAAAAATTTTAAGAAACATATAAGATGTGTTGTAAGATGAGTGTATATGGAAGGATATGTATGAATAAGTGATAAATGACTTATGTGAATTGCTAAAATGCAAAAATGTATAAAATTCTGATAAAATGCATGTTTATGTTGCTGTTTTGATGATTATTAATAATCTCAAATTTTAAGATTAATATATGAAGCTTAAGACGTCGAATATATGCTTAAAATGAGCGCCAATGTATGAAAAGTGAAAAATAGATGAAAAATGATAAATTAGAGGGATGAACCCCCATATGATGCTAAACTAATGATTATTATATGTATACCCTACATATGAGTTTAGAATATGATATGGAATGGATGGTATGATCCACTAGTATGTGCTATGCATGTGTACCCGACTTGGAATTCAAGTGGGTTGTATATGTTAATGAATTATGAGTTTGAAAACTAAGTGTATGTAAGCAAATAAAAATTTTATGAATGCAATGTCATTCTTATGTGTATAGGCAAAGGCAAAGAGAAATTAGACTCGAAAAGCTAAGGGGAAACAAGTAAGCAAGCGACTTTCTAAATGTTTCTTGTTTTATCAAAATATGATAAAATGTTTGCCCATGATGTTCTAACTACTTTGAATTGTTTAGCAAATGATTGATTAAATTCTTCCTAAGATGTTTAAGGATGGTTATTCCTTTATCTCAATATGTATTGAAATGATATTTCCATTATGATAAATGATTTGTACAATGCTTTCTCAATTGTTTATGACAAATAATCATACATGAATTTATGAATGAAAAATCATGTTGGCATGTCAAAAATGATATTTATGAAAGATTCATGTGCACAAAACATGAGGTCCACCTCAAAGGTGTAAGCGGATCGATTGTCCTCCTTTGGTGCGGCCAAGTCGCCTATGCCTAGGGCTGGCGGTGCCTCCCTAGAATGGGAGAGGATGGAGACGGATGATTGCCTAACTAGCTTCCACATGTTTAAAAAATGATGCATTGCATTATTTATAATATACTCATGGTGAGTATAAGGATCATGTTTTCATAATATACTCTCGAGTGGGTATAATGTTGCTTTCCAAGATGCTTTAAATGAAAATATTATCTGCAAAAAAAAATTACCTAAAGACCTTACAGTTTGCTTATTGAGTTTCAACTCACGATTTGTTTTTCAAACTCAAAAACGGATAAAAGGGAGAACAAGGCAAGGAGCACAGATGGAGCTTTAAAGAATGATGAATTTTTATGAATGCCTATATATGAATTTGTGAATAAATGATTGTATGGTGAATTTGTATGACTGTCTTGATGTTGTATGAGGAATATTCTATGATATATGGCTATGGATGGAGAAAAAAAAATTTATGGACAATTGCTAAGGTATGTTTGTACATGTTATGAATGAATATGAGTTTTATGATATAACATGTGTATATCAAGGTTTAATAATGACCTAAATAGGTGCATAATGGAAATTGGAATATGTATAATTATGTTAACTCCTAAAGAATAAAGTCCAAGTGGATAAATATCTAACAAATCTCACTGTGTGGCAAGACAACAATCCTGATCATGTTTACCAATCAATAACGGTCCTGAAATAAGGCTAATGATGTGACGCTTTGGTTGGGGCACCACAGAAGCACAAAGGTGTAGAAAATATACACTGAAGCTAAGTCCATACTCCGCAAGAGAAATCCTAGAAATTTCCTTCATTTTGAAAAAATTGCCACAAATCGGAGAGAAGACCATAGATTAAATTGTTGCATTTTATTTGTAAGTAATTTAATTTGAGTCTGTACAAGTTTTCAAATTTCAATGTGAAAGGAAAATCTCCAAATTTCCTTTTCTTCTTCCTAATTTTCTTTTACAGGAATTTAGAAAGGCTGAGATCAAAAGTCTCATCAAAACTTTCCACCTACAGAGGGTTAGCTAGAGCATTCAATAAGCCTCCAACTTCCTGCTTCCAAATAATCAAGAGTGCACTAAGTATTTCTTCCGAGAAAGATTCTCAAATTTACTGAAAGTGCTTCATCTTCTCATCTTTTACACACATTCGAGACTCTGTAATTGAGCTTCAATTGAACTGCATGAATTTATAAAGTGTAGATCTTTATATTTCAATTACTCTTTGTTGTATTGGTTGTTTGGCTTGGTGTTAGAGACCAAGGCTAAGTCGAGACACAGGTATTTTTCGGTTGGAGTCGAACTTGGTGTCTACTTATGTGATTATTGTAAAGGTCCATTGGGCTGGAATCTAAAAGAGAGATGATGCTTTAGTTATATCCTATGTAGGAATAGTGGAACTCAAAACATAATGGAGTATGTGCTTGGAAAATTTGCCTGAACCACTATAATTTGTTGTGTCTCTTATGATTTTTGCTTTTGCTTCTTTATTGATCTTTGTAGCTCTCTGCGTTTCATTCAAGAGGATTAAATAAAAAGGGGGTTCAATTTTAATTATCAAAAAATTTTAATAACTCAATTCACCCCTCTTCTCTTGAATTTTTCTTATAACTCAAGACCAACACCTAGTGTATCTTCTATCCAAATTTTCTAGATAATGTCATTTACTACTTTGCTTCGCCTACCATAACTCTTATCTGATCAATTTGCATCCTCCCTTCTTCTTCTTTCTTGAATCCAACACAAGACTAAGAGGACAATGGTCTGAGGACAATGGTCTAAGGACGATGTTATTCTATAATGAAGTTGGGCAAACGTGAACAAATTCAATCAATTTGTATTAGCTAAACATCTGTCAAGTCTCACCTCAACCCAGGCTTTACCCACTATTTTAATTTGAGAATGTTTGGGAGATGTTAAAGTTTCTTATCCATTTTCTTTACTATTTTTATTAAATTATTGGTATCATTTATTATTTTTAGTAAATTGACACCGTTAGGTGTTTTTGTAATTTTTGCATGAGTTTTCTTAGGATTAGGGTTGGACTTCACCACCTGATAAATATGTTATTTTATTCTCTTGTTGCCAAATTGCTAGCCATTTTTTATGCTTACTCGAGATTTCTAAAAAATTAATAATAGCAAATGCCAAATACTGTTTTAATTTATTTAAAACTAAAGTATAAGGTGGAAGATTAGATGTGATGCATATAGGGAAGAAAATATGATCGAGTCAACCCGTAACCCACCCCACCTCAGCCTGATTTTACAGAAAGTAGGTGGAAAGATTTTGACCCAATAGAGTCAAGTGAGTCAGAATTTCAGGCCTATATTTCAATTCTAAGGGGTAAAGTGGGTCAACTATATATTAACCCACCTTGACCTACCCCTCCACGGAAGGTGTAATTTATTTTTATAAATTATATAACTTATGTGAATGTTGTTTTGTTGGATAAATACTTGTAAATTATAACTTCTTAATGTAAATATGATTTATGTTGATTTACGTTTAACTTTATAACTTGTTTGTATTGATAAATTTTTATTCCTTAATTGCATACATGTTGTTCAAGTTATCTCATGCACATATTTATCAATAAAATAAAATATATTATCTATATTATTTATATTTTACAAAAATGAATACTATGATTTATCGATTTAGTAGTTTTAATTGTAATTCAAAATTTACATCAATATCTTTTTTAATATTGATACATATATTTATCAAGGCTAAGTTGTAAACAAAATATTAAAATTTTTTATTAATGCTTTATTATGACAATTGTATTTTACTCACTAAATAGTAAAATGTTGAATTATTTGATCTTTAAATTTATTACAGATATGAGTTTATATTGATATGTATATAAATTTTTAAACTTTGACTCACTTTTTCAACATGATCGATTGTCCCAACACCGGCCCGAAAGCAATCTAAAGTTGTCCCAAGATCTATTAAAGAAAGATGAGGGTTAGACCGACCTTGTCCCGACCTAATATAAAAAGTAAGGTCAAACAAAATCATTTAAATATAGGATCAGGGTTGGGCATGCCCTAACTCACCCCGACCGGCCCTGATTTTCACCCTTAGATGCATAGCATATCTGCCCCTATGTCTTTTTGAATTTTTATATTTTTGATTTTCATAAATATATTTTCTTAGGTGTATTTAATATATATATATTAAGTTTTACAATTTTATGATATTTTTACACATTTATTTTTAAAAAATCAAGGTTTTGATGGGGGTAAAAAGGACTAAAAAACAATTGGAATTGATAGTTTAGCATTGAAAAAATATGAATAATTTTAAATGATAAAACCTGTCTTTTCAAATTTTTATATTTTTTGATTTTTCATAAATATTTTTTCTTAGGTATATTTAATCCATATAGTAAGTTTTACCAGTTTACAATATTTTTACATATTTATTTTTTAAAAATAAGGCTTTATGGGGTAAAAGGACTAAAATACCCCTGAAAGTGATATTTTTAAGATTAAAAATATATGTAAATATTTTTAAATGATAAAACCTTGTGTAAAAGTTAAATATACCTAGAAAACATATTTATGGAAAGACATCATATGGGGATTGATATGTGTTGCATCACACATGATTAAATGTCAACTTAGATCAAGTAGGTTCAATTTGGTGTGGCATCCTTATCATATTTTTGAAAACTTCCGTCCTATCTTATTTTTGGTCACTTCAGTTTGAGGTCTATCATACCCTTTCCTAAAATGAACGGACTCCAATTTCAGTTTCAAATTGGTTCTTGAAAGTATCTTTTATACTATATTGAAACAATATAACTCTACCGTAAATTTACCTTTTGTGTGAGTACAATAAATATTACTTGATACTTATAATCAATATGGTAATAGTATAATTTTAAAAGGTATTTATTAAACATACTAAATGATAGATAAATGAAATAGATTTTTATACTTATAAAAGATATATTTTACATCTGTAAATATATAATAAATGGCATCCAAGAAATTTGGGTAAGCTCAGGGTATCCGACTTTGAAATTTACCCTACCCTAATTTAGCCACATATTTTAATTTAGAATCTATCTTATTTTATGGGTAAAAAGGATAAAACAACAAGAATATGCACTATTCATTTTAGGGTACCCAAATTGCACCCCTGCACATGATGAGCTCCCAAAGTTTAATATGTAATATGTTATTTAAAATTGATTTTAGAAAAAGAAAACAAAATAAACAAGTGCCAACATTTGAAATCCACATTTATTTTTTTGTTACATATTTAAAATGGCTGAACTTTCAATCTTGGATGTATAAGGAGTAAGATTTGTTAGAATATTTAAAATGGTCTCTCTATTTAGGATTGTGAGATACAGCATGTATAAGATATCAAGAGAATATAAATTAATAAAAATAAATAAAGCGCACCTTGGGCCATCAGAACAAGAGATAAACGTCTTGATTTTCAGCTTGACGGTAGAGGGCTTGGATCTCTCTTTTTATAAGCCAAGGATTTCCACCCATCGTGAAATCCTTAGCAAGTAACATGCATGATAGGAATTTTTAATACGAAAAATGTTAATTTTCTTCCACATGCTGCAATTACTTTTTTTTTAATAAAATATTGGAAATGTCTCATCATAGGGTTACTATTTGAAAATAACATTTATACGTGATCGCAATTTTAAAACACTTACACTAAAACTCCAAAGATAATTAGCCAAAATACTTCATCTAGCGAAACTCCTATGGTGGATCATAACAGTCCAGATGATGATAGTCAAAATGCTTCCTTCCATGATCACAACATTAGCACTGATAAGTTGCATATTTTCATATATTTTTACATTAATTTTGCACCCTTAGTTATGAAAAGTACGAATTAAATGTAGGTTTTATGTGAAATCTTAGGAAAATTATATTTTTCATAAAAACCTCTATATTTGCTATAAAATGGGTTAGTTGGCATTATTTCATTAAAGTAGAAATATTAAAAGGCTAAAAATGTTTTAAAATATTTGTTAGCATATTGATTAATTTGGATAAATTTATATAATACTTTAATAGGATAAATCAAAATACACATGTTGGCGCATGCATTTTTAGTAGAAAGAATAAAATAGGCCACCATGCATAATATCCTATCTAAAATATTAAATAGGATAATTTTATTTATTAAATGAATTTAATAGAACCGAATGGGTACGAAATGATTAGGAAAACTTGAATATTCAAGTAACTAAAGTCAAATTGCATATTTAATTATGTGATAAGATAAATTTATATATGCATACGTACGATTTTAGGCACACCACAAAGCATTGCATGCAGTGGCTGCCGCTGCTTCTTCTCTACCACCGGTGACCTTCTCCAGCTAAAAAAAAGCACGTAACCACCGGCCAACAGTCTTAAAACTAACAACCTAACTCTCCGAAAAATCAGCAACACAGTCCCCATCTTCATCACCCATCCTCTTTTTTTGGATTTTTAACATAAAAAAGGGCAATCGAAATTTTTGAAAAATACGAAACAACTCATAAGACTTGCCAAATTTCAGAGGGACGCGTTCTGGGTGGGCCCATGCATCAATCAAGATATAAAAATATATATATATCGATTTTCTGATTGCGCCCGTCTGGGATCGCCGTGCCTCATGATTAACTTCTTCATGGGGAAAAAAAAAAAAAAACTTAAAATCCATCTTCCATTTTCACATGTAAAAATAATTTTTGATACACATTGCAATAACTTGCATGCACCAATAATTTATTTTTTCACTAGGTGTAAGTTTTAATCAAGAATATTTTAATAAAAATACATGAATAAACTGACAAGACTCGAAATAAATGAATGTTTCAATGCGTCATGATGCAAAACTTATTTTTTAAAATTTTCTGAAGATCTTTTTATAAAACGGTTAATCTATATAGACCAAGATCAAGTTTTATTATTTTTAAAGATATGTACATGTATTTTTTAAAATTTTTTAAAAAAATAGGATGGTTCAATCATTTTTAAATGACTAAAATATCCATTTTTAAAAAATAAAAAAAGATACACATCTCTAAAAATAGTAAAACTTAATATATATATATATATATAAGTTAAATACTTATCAAAAATATACATACACAAGTTAACTATACTTAAATTAACAATTTTATTTTAAAAAAATTGAAAAACAGGTTTTGCAATCTCAATGCAACAGGATGCGTTGAAACATTCCACTAGGAGATACGGTGAAAATAAGAAGTCAATTTTTTCCATTTTTGTGGTCATTTTTAGAAACAAGGGTAGGAATAAAACTTTCGACCACGTTTAATTAAGCCTGTATAAATTCTTAGATGCCCACTTGTTGGCTGGACGAGGGTTCCTTCTGAGCCCTCTGATTGACCTTATTACTCTCTTCTTCTTTGTCAGTTCGCTCTTCCCATATATTAGTGTTGGGTGATCCAAAAAAAAAAAAAAAAATACGAATCAGCCTTGAGCCATAATGCCATCATCGCATAATGAAAAATAAATTATTTTTCATGACTTTCACAATGTGGACCACTAACAGAGAGACTTAGATCAATGCAATGAAACTAAATTTCTTCCACTAAAAGCAAAGTTATCAATGTTTTTCACTGGTTTCGGGAATGAGTGAATGAGAACAGCAGCCTGCTCTCCTGCCTTCTGATTGGCATTATTAATGTAGCCAGTAGCAGTGTTTCTGCACAATTTGTTATCAACACCTACTCCTGACCCAAGTCCCACCTGCTGCATCTAGCTAAACAAAACACAAAAGAGAGTATTCTGGGCATTTCCTGTCCTGGAGTGAGGAAGAAACATGTGAAAAAGCTATAAACAAAGGAAATCACTATCTACACATTTAGGATTTACAAACGAAACCAAAGAGTAAAAATAATGATTTTAAAATAAATTTATAAAAAAAAAAAAAAAAAAAAAAAAAGTCTCCAGCTAGCCTTCCTAGAAGTCAGGATTTACAGTATCAACAGCAGCAGCAGCAGCAACTCGAGATCTGTTAAGAAAGATTCATGTCAACTGAGGATTCTTTTCTCACTAGCTTGACATTGCTGTAGAAACGCTTGAGGTCTTTTATTGCTCTCTCCTCAATCTGAATGGAGCGGATGGATGAGGGTGCATCTATTTCTGGTTTGAACCAGCGATTAGTGCTACTGTTGGATTCCGATGGAGAACCCACACTGGATGAAGACAGAGAAAAGCCAGCAGTCCTTGTCTTGGGACTGTGAGAGAGGCCCTGCTTTTTCTCCTGCTTAAGTGAGTCACAATGAAGAATAGCCTAAATTAGAGTCTGTTTGAAGAGAGTGATATGTATGTATGTATATACATAAAGACTTTTTCGGTGCAGCGTTACTGCACCGGAACAGCAGTGCAATTGCCCAAAAAATGAGCCCCACGCATATTAAATTGCAATGAAACTTTATACAATCATTTATCCATATATAAATCATACTTTAAACAGTTTAGATGTTGAAAAACCACTTTAAAGTTGTCATTTATATCAAACTATTTTATTACATTGAATTTGTACCATTTTCAGATAGGATCCATACACACATCCGATTGGGATGAAAATTGATATGGTAATAGAATACATTATTCTAAATACAATGGGTAGAGTAGATTATAATTTGATCATCATGCGGGGCTCATTTTAGTGCCGCTGCACCTGAATCTCTCTCTCTCTCTCTCTCTCTCTCTCTCTCTCTCTCTCTATATATATATATATATATATATATATATATATATATAGGGAAATAATCCAGTGCATGTGACTGCACGGTGCAGTCCATGCACCGTGGGCCCCACTTGATCATAAATAGAAAATCCACCCCACCCATTGTATTTAGAATTATTCACTTTATTAGCATACCAATTTTCATCCAAATCCAACATGTGTGTAGTCCCCATCTTAAAATGATGCAAAATCAACGTAATAAAATAGTTTAATGTAAATATCAAGTTTAAAGTGGTTTTTTCAATATCTAAACCGTCTAAAGTATGATTTATATATGGATAAATAAGTGTATAAAGTTTTATTACAATCTAATATGTGTGGGGTCCATTTTACAGCGGACTGCACCGTAATTACGGTGCAGTCCGACTGCACAGGATCGGATCTCATATATATATATATATCTCATCAAGTGCAGACGGACTGTACCATAATTAAATGAGCCCCACACATATTAGAATGCAATAAAACTTTATACAATCATTTATCCATATAAAAATCATACTTTAAACAGTTTAGATGTTGAAAATATCACTTTAAACTTGATATTTACATTAAATTATTCTATTATGTTGATTTTATACCATTTTAAGATGGGGACCATACACGTATTGGATTTGGATGAAAATTGCTATGCTAATAAAGTAAACAATTCTAAATACAATGGGTGAGATAGATTTTCCATTTATGATCAAGTGGGGTCCACAGTGCATGGACTGCATGGTGCAGTCACATGCAGTGGATCAATTTCCTACATATATGGTGGAAAAAGTTTTGAAAGAGAATTTTTTGAAATAAAAGAAAGTGATGTGATATGATAAGGATAATGATGAATATGAAAGAAAATTAAGTTAAAATAAATAAAATAGTATGGAAATGAAGAAATAATTGAAAATAGGGCATTTGTATAGGAAGATGTAAAGAAATGATTGGAAAATATTGTAAGAAGTGGAATGGAAAAAAAAAAAAAAAAAAAGTTTTGGGTAGAATTTTTTTTTTTCTTTTTCTTTTTTTGGTCATTACCAAACGCACCCTTAGAGTAAGTCATATTAACAGGGAATGACGATTGTCATGCAGCCATGTCCTGCAACTAAAGGTCTGTTGGTGAGTGTTTTCTTTTTGTTAATTAAAAAACAAAGAAAAAAAAAGTGGGACTGGTAAAAATTTTGACAAATTGAGAGAGATTGATGTGATATAACAAGGATAATGATTTGAAGTAAAGAGAATAAACAAAAAATAAATATGGTAGTTCTGTGGAAAAATGTGATACAGTAACTAAATTTATATACCTGCTGCATTTGAATGTCTCTCAAGGATGGCCTACATAAGCCAGGTGAAGTCCCTGAAGCTGACCAAGATGGGGTGCCCCTCTCTCCATCAGGAACTGGTGATCCTCGAGCAGGGACTACAGCTATTGGACTTGACTGTGCTACTGGTAGAAATGAACTTAATCGAATTTGTCCACTGTTTCCATCATCAGCAAAATCCTCGAACTGCTCCTTCACCCATCTTTTTGATTGGCTTTCCTTTATTTTACTCTGCTCATCCTGAATGTCACGCAGAGAAGAACCCTTTGAAATCTTGGCACCACCCCATGCAGGGCCTTCACTTTTGGGTGTGGGTGTTGGCGGTGGAGTAACCTTTTTTGGGGTGTCATCAAGAGCACCACTCAAAAACATTGATAGTCCACCCTTTTTGTTCTTCTTCTTGGATGAAGTTGGCCGATAACTCTTGTTACGCAGCAGGTGATCAACAACAATATCTTCTGAGTTCTGATAACTGCTTTCTTCAATGATGGTGCCACTGCTAGTTTCTTGCCCAACACTATCTCCCTGGTTAAATGAATAGAAAAACATCAAAGGAACTCCCAGCTTCAGGAACTTTGACAGAATTATGAAACAGTCATGCAACGAACTAACCAACAAATTGAAATGAATTTTGACAAAAAGGCAAAAATGGAGCATTGAACTGACAAAGGATCCACAAAACAAAGCATTCTTTCATATATTGGACGAGACAAAATGGAAGGTCTAGGTTCCTCTATCCAGGGAGGCTTATGTGAAGAGATGGAGTCTAAACTGTTAGAAGATTCGACCGAGAAGAATCTTCTTCATCAAAAAATAAAAATAAAAATAAAAACAAAAAAAAAACTGTTAGAAGGTTCAAAACTAATTATTACCAAGAAACTTCTATCGAAAAAAAAAAAGAAAATTATTACCAAGAAACACAAAAAAGAGAGACAGAGTGAAGAAGAAACAGTACATTTCTGCGAAATAACAAATTGAGAAGTAGCAAAACTCACCTTTTCCTTAGCAAATTGATTAGTTTTCACATCTGGGAACCCCTTCACAGTGTTTGGTTCACAGCAATTTGCAGGTTTCACGGAGTGAGCTTCCTGCTGCTGCAACATCCGCTTCTTGTTCTTTCTTCTATGCTGTCTGGATATCTCCGACTTCTTGCCACCTTTACCATCATGTGGGATTGATGATGGTTCTCTATCTGGTGTTTCCAGTGCAGCACCAAGCTCAACAAGGGCACTTTCAAGAGCAGACTTGGTGTGGAGTTTAGCCAGTTGTTGGTCATCAAGAAGGTGACCATCTGATTGCTTTGTCTCAAGCATTTCTATCTGCTGCAGCTTCTTCCGCAGCGCCCTTACTTGTTTGAATATGGCTTGGTCTACACCACTCTGGGGCTGAAGAAAACCATCTGTTTTGTCATCTTTGTAACAGTGCGATAAAGGTTTATTGTTATTGGCACGCAAATGAACACGCCCACTCTCACTATACTCCTCTTCACTGTCAATGACAGCAGGAAAAGCAGCTGTTGGGGTAGGCAGACGACGGTGGCTCCATGGTTCAGAGGACCACAAATCCAGTGATTTCTCTAGCTTCACTAGGATTTCAGCAGAAGCATTTGCAACTGCTGGAGTTGACACTGTGAAGATATAATCAAGGTTCCTTATAGCAATGCCCTGCATAAACATTATTTAACAGCTTGAATCATAAACAGTGGAAAAATGTCTGAATAATGACCATTAGTAAATTTACGTCCATCAATGGTCATTTGGAAAAATATTTGTCTTCCAAGAGTATTATAGTACAAGAAACATGTGACACATAATGCATATACAAAATGTGAATATCATTTCCTTTACCAACCCAACTGAGAGCTAATTATTTTTATTCTATCAGATGTATAATTGTTGAGACTGACTTGGGTACATCATAGTGCCCCATGAACAAAATCATTGAGGATTGCAGATGGCAAGAAGCCTAATGATTACCTCACAATATGCCCAAAGACTATCAGCTTGTAAAGAATCTGCAATTTCAAGAAGTTGTATGGCATTTCTCGGCTCCACGAGAAACTCTGCTGCAACCTTCTCACAAAGGCTTTTCAGACTTGGAATGCTCTTAGTATTTGAATCATCCTTTTGACAAGTGGATGTTTCTTTATTATCTCTTTCTGCATCATCAAACATAAAATCCTCATCTAGCTCTTCCAATTCATCAACATCATCAAGACTTATTTTCTTGGGAACTTCAATAGCATCACGGGCATATGCTGGATGGTAAATTGCACAAACGATCAACAGATGTGTTTCACCAACAGAAACAGAGGTTGCCCGCTTAACACCATGCAAGCGAGTTGGAATAGGAGTGTCATTCTTGTATTTTTTCCCATCCCACATAAAAACATCCCCAGTTTTTGTCACTGCTGCAGTCCAGTACTTTCCTGCAGAAATGCTCACCAGATTCTTCCCGCATAATGAATAGAGCTAGAAACAGACAAGCAAATTTAGTTAGCAAAGCCTATTCATTCCTAATCAAAAGACTAAAGCAGTAAAGAGTGCTACAACGACCAGCATAACTCAACAAACATTAAAACAAAAGCATGCAGCCCCTTGTCTTTTTATTTTTTAGAATATTTTCTAAAATCTAAACCATTTATCATGTTGTAAAAATATCTTGTTTTATCATGCTACCAAAAATAATTTTCATTGCAGCTTATGTTGTGTAAAAAATAGCATCCTCAGAGAGTGAATATGTAACTATTAAAATTTTTGAAAAATGGATTGTATATGAAAAGTTTGCAATACATGTAATTTTTGGAATTATAAATAAATGCACATGGATAAACATGACAAATGGTTTAAATTTTTTTTGAAAAATAAAATAAAATAAAAAAGGTGCTGCATGAAAGCTCCATGCAGCCTGGATGTCTTTGAATCATTACCCAGCATAAATTACAAATAAATATCACCGACATTATCACTATACCAGGAGAAAGCGCCACTGGCTGGGAGGACATTCAGAGAAAATGAAAAAAAGAATATTTTTAGGACATTTCTGGGGACGACAAAAATTCTATATGACAATGGAATAAGCACTTGAATGAAGAACAAAAATTCATTTATGCATGAGAACAACATTAGGGTTTAGCTTTTTTAAATACATTTAATTTGGAATTAATTAAGTGGTTCAATTGTAATTTATAATTTTGGACACTATTTTAGAAATTTCTTCCTTCAGATATTTATTCACAAATTTTAAGTCATTTATTTCTATAAGAAATTAGAGATTAATTGTAATTTAAATTTTTAGAATTGTTTTATCTCTTTCTTTTTCTCAAAGTTTTCTATTCTTTTACCCAAAATTTTTCCCAACTCACTTTTGTTCTCATGTGCTTAACTCTTTCATTCTTTTCTAATACTACCTTACATCTTTCCTAATTCTTTTTTTTTTCCCTAACTCTCCCTTATTCATATTGAAAGCCAAAACCTGATATTAGATTTGCAGAAACCATCGCATCATCCACTACTCATCAGCTATCAATCCCACTCTTAGATCCGCTCATCCACCCACACAAAAAATACTCAAACTTCATCTCTAGCGAACCCCAACAATGTAGATACTCCAAACTATTTTCACACAGCAAATACCAGCATCACAACTAGGCAGCAGACTAGCACGTTTTGAATCTGACCAATCAATTCAAGCTGTGGACCTGCTGCACAAGACAGGCTGTTGGACACAAGTCCAGGCGCATGCCAAGACCAGATATTATTAGAGTTTCATCCCCTGCTTCATTACAGCCATTAATGTAGCATCTACATCTCTTCCTAATCTCAGCTCCATCATTGTTTGATCACCATAACCATATGAAGGACACATCTTATCACTGTCATCAGCAATTGGCTCATGGAACTGACGAAGGCCTGCACCATCCACTTATATAAATAATACCGCCATCAGCCCTTAGATTAGTAATCATGCAGATTCGATCACTAAGAGGTCTTTGTCAGTTGTCTCATCACTAAAGAATGAAGAATGGAAAATTCCAAAAATAAAAAAGTTGATATTGTTCCTCCTGTTCTTAGAAGTTATTCAACGGTCAGCCTAAGATCATTGAAAATTTAAACTATCGTGAAAGATCCACTTGGAGAGAAAATCAACAACCTAGTAGATAAAAATGCAGAAACAATTGAAAGCATTTCCAATTATAAATCCATAAATACACAAAGATACTTTTAAGAGGTATCCATTACATCATATGAAGAAATCACGAATCATCAAGGAATTGAAGAGGCTGCAAAGAACATCAAGAAAAGGGCTATTTGCATTTATGCTAACTCAAAGCAAAATATTGGCATCAATACCAACTGCTTTTTATTTCTTTGTACCTATGTCAATGACTTTAAAAATATTTTGTAGTCATGCCATGTTGTCAGCTTTTATGAATCGAAAGCAAGGCCTCCAAACCACACAGAAACAACTTTTACCTTTGCACCAAGGCTCCCCTTTACAATATATAGGGCATGTTCGGTAACAACTAAGACTTTTCACTTTATACAACTACTCTATTTTTCAATCGTTTTCTCGCATCTTCCTGTAAACTACCTTACTTTTCAATCATTTTTACACAACTAATGTGTATCATTTAACAAACACTCCCATAATGTGTATCATAACAAATTATAGAACACATCTATCTCTATATAGAAATTAAAGAATAATTTATGTATTAATATATCTATATTTAAGGAATAATAAAAATGCAAGAAAAATATCCAGAAGTATTTAGTTTATAAATAATACTCAAATTAAATAAATAAATTTAGTGTTTCATATTTTGTAAGTATTCACCATAAATTCTACTAAAATCCAATTTTCTTAATTATAATATAAAAATACACGAAAATATTTTTAAATGTTACAAAACCATCTTAAAATATTCCTAAAATGGAACAAATTAATTTGATTTCTATATAATAGGCTTTTATTTAAAATATTGTATATTATGTAATAATTTTGATATTAATATATTTAAGTTATTATATATTTCTAAAAAACATGTGGAGAGACGCTCCATGGAATTGATTCTTCAAGGGAGTATTTGATAACCATTAGATGGAGGCCAATGGTGTTGGCATAAATCGTCATCATCAAAATCATTACAAGCCATTTTCCAAAGTGGGATCAACCGCATGAATTCTATTGTGCCATTCTTGATAATTATTAATTAATTTTTTAGTAATCTTTAATGTTCTCACGTCTTGTTTAATTACTTTCATCTGTGTTTTTTGGGGATCTCATTCTCTTAGCTCCTCCTGTTTTAATAAACTCAACTCTTCTAACCGGTATCATTTTAAACCTCGATGTAACATGACCAAACCACTTTAATCATTTTTATCTCATTTTATCACCTATTGACTTCACTTTTTTTTACATAATTGGCTTCAATTTAGATTATCACCTATTACTTCTTTTCTTATTTTACCATTCATCCAACTTAATGCTCTCGTTTCTGCTAAACTCATTTTATGTGTATGTTGTTTTTTAATTATCCAACGTTTTGCGACATCAAGCATAGCTAGCCTAATCGCAGTCTTAAAAAAAATTCTTTTTTATTTAACTAGAATTTGATGATCACATAAAATTCCTAAAGTAATTCGCTATTTCTTCGTCCTGTTTGGATTCTATTTATGACACCCTTCTCAATTTTCCTTGTTTCTCATTCTCTTAAACTATTGATCCTAAATACCAAAGTAATCAATTCTTAATACTATTTGATCTAAAATCATAATTGGTACCTCATTCAAGTATTAGCTATTATTAAAGTTGTATTTCATATATTTAGTTCTTGTATGACTAATTCTAAAATCATTAGTTTCTAGAGCATCTCCGATCTTCTTTAATTTCAAATTTACTCATTCTCCAATTTCATCTATTACAACTATATCTTCTACAAATAACATGCAATGGTGTTGGCATAAATGCGAAAAAAAAAAATTTGGCATAAACGCAAATATTTTACTTTTGAAGTAGATAACTCATTAAGAATAATAATAGTGAAGAACCAAGTGGAGTCTTTCAGAAGTGTCGAAAAACATGAGATGCCAATTGGACATGTCGAATTTGATTATCCATTGCCAAGTGAGAGAAGATAGACCATAAGAAGAATTTATTAATTCAAATTAACTCTAAAACATAGGTATGAGTTTATTCCAAACTTCGTAAAATTGGAGAACAGCAATGGAGAAAGGAAAGGGACAAAAGGTGGTCTCACTTGGTACAAAGGCTGCTGCTTGAGGTAGACTACAAGAAGGATTCATTAATTCAAATCAACTCCCAAACTTATGCATAAGTTTAACTAAACTACATAGGGAACAACTCGGTTAATTTGTGATTTAACAATAATTTATATTTTGAGGGAATTTTTTATTAACAGATCTACTTGCGGCATTTTAGTTGTTCTATCTCCAATTAATTGAGGTTGCAAAAATTTCCTACTCTGTTCCTTAACTATTGTCCTTCTCCTTCCCAATGTCTTACTCTTCTCAAATTCTTCCCCAACTCCCTTATAATAGCTCTAATAGCTCTAATTCTTCCCCTTAATTTATCTCCTCTCTATTAAGAGGATCTATTTCTTTCTTTTAACGTATGGAATTCTATCCTACAGCCAATATCAGAGCTTTATTATTCCGTATCACACTAAAAGATGAATATGTGTAACAACTTTTCCAAATCACGACAAAGGCTCAAAATCAGCCCCTGTCACATCCACTCTGCCATCAAATGATCTAGAGAGAGGATTTGGTTTTCCATTTTTACTTATTTATTTATTTCTAAAAAAGATGCATGTGTAATAACTTTTCACTTCACAATACAGGCTCAAAATCAGCCGCACTATTACATCCACTCTGCCATCAAATGCTTGAAAGTGAGAGCACAGCAATCAATTTTTATTTTTCTTTTTTCAATTTGGTCTACCTAATCAGTAAAATAACTCTGGCCCTAGTTCACCAGACAGAGGAATGCATTGTCAAGTTCTAGAAATAAACATAATGATGGGGTCTGCTGGAAAAACCAGTGGATCAACTTTTATTTCTATTTTTCGAAATTTGAGCTAACTAATCAATAAAATAAATGGTCCTATTTCATGAGACAAAGGAATGCATAGTTGACTTCTACAAATAAAAATAACGATGGGGCCTGCTGGATAAACCAGTGAATAATATTCCCGGCCATTTTTGTCGAACTATTTTTGTGTAAGAAAGAAATAACCAATAACTCATACCTGTTGGCATCTGAGATCAGGATCAGATGAAACCCAGTAAAAAAGGGCACCATCTTCTGTAAGGGCTGTACTATGTGTCATTCCAGCTGCAACTGAGACAACATGAAGCCGTTTCATACGATGGAACTTCAGTGGTGCAGCGCCACTTTTCTTAATATTTCTAGTAACAATTACACGCCTTGGGGTGACCAATCGATGGCCCCATGTGTATACCTGCAGAGCCACAATCCAGTAAACCATGCAGCAAAGAATACCAATCCATCAGAGAAAATCAAAGTAGAAGCATGCTGGTGGCAGATTTTGCTGCTCAGTTCAATTGAATATGTGACAAAATGAATATTCTCAGCAAGTCAGTCAATAGAAAGCCCCAGAGAATGGCATGAAAGAAGAAAAATGTTAAGCATGGATGTTCAGACATGGTTCTCCACCAAGGTGATATAGGCAAGAATACAACTTAGTTTGAGATCGAAATAATTCACTGATCCACAGTCACAAATGACAAGTTACCAGAAGAAAAATAATTGTCAAATATTAATTTTAATCAGTAACTAGTAAACTTGGAAGAAACATTAAATGGAATTTCTATGATACTAATCCAGTAGGTTATATTGGCATTATACACTGGAGATATAATAGTTGAAGACCATAAGTAAGAGAATAGGGACTTTCCAATTAAGTCAGCTTTGCATCAAGCTTTAGCATTAACTCCATTTATCATTACTTTGATTATATATACGCACACCAGACAGTCACGAGAAAAGTACATTCAGTTTGCTTGGACGGATGCAAAAGAGTGAAGTTGTCATGGAAGAAGAAAGTGTAAATGAAGTAAAGAGAGTGATTATTAAGTGAAAAAAAGAGACTTTTATGGAACTTAAAAGGGGTAATAAAGAAAAAAAATAATGATCAAGCAAGTAGGAATAATAATGTCAAAGAAAGAAATGTATCAAATTTGTTTACCTTGATTGGTAGAGAGAAATTGGGAAGAAATGAAGCACATGCAAACTCTAGATCTCTTAATAGATGAAAAAAAGGAAGTAAAATGCTAGCTAAGTAGAGGGAGAATTTAAAATCTAATAACTTCAGAATTAATCAAACTAAGATTAAATACATAGAATGCAACTTTAATCCCAACAAAAATACCAATGAGAAATGAGTTAAAATCAACTGTACAAAGTTCACCAATGTAACTAGTTTTGTTGCCCAGGATCAATACAGAAAAATACATGAAGGTGCTGCTCTCAGAATTCAACATAGACATGAAATGCTGAGGTAGAAATTTATATGATTTTTTTTTTTTTTTATCGAGTCACCCCCTTGGATGATCATGCAACTGACAAAGGACAACTCCAAGAGGGGTAAATGAGGCAAGTGCCTCTATCCAACGTTGAACCCTAGACCCTCCACCCTACACACCTTTACACACTTATGTTAACCACTTGGTCATATAAGTGGTGACAAATTTATATGATTGTTAATTACAAAGTAAATATAGCTACATTACCTAGCGAGTTCTATAACAAAAATTTTAGCAGTCAAGGTAAAAAACATTAAGCGAAACAAAAGATCAGAACATTGAGATGGATGTGTAAACAAAGACTAGAAAGGATAGAATCAGAAATAGAACTTCCAGTTAAGCAAATAAATAGTGGGACAGGCAAGATAAATTAGGTGGTATATGGTTACGTGTAACACAGAACATCACTACAACTAACAGTGACCTTGTTCAAATGAAAGGACAGATGCTTGCTAACAACATTTTTCATGGAAGTGCTCATTTTCACAAACTTGCATGCTAAGTTTGAATTTTGGTTTAAGGGTTTGGGTTGACAACCACACCTAGCAGGAACTGCATGCCTAATCACTACTACATGAATAATGCATACTAGAAAATATATCACTGCTTTCCAACGCAACAGTAAAAAGCAACTTTCCAAGTGGCCTTCAACAATAAAGGAATGAATAAACATAGAGGAGTACCAGAACAAGTTCAAGAGGAAGATAACCGAATTGCTGTCATACAAAAATGATATATGCTCTAAAAGACAGTTGAAGTTGATCAAAACCATGCTATCAGGCTAAGTTCACATTATGGTTTAAGAGTTTGGGCTGACAACCACACCTAGCAGGAATTGCATGCCTAATCACCAGTACATGAATCATACATACCAGAAAATGTATCATTGCTTTCCAACATGAGTAAAACAAGCAACTTTCCAAGTGATACCAAAGCATAAAGGGACCTTTGACAATAAAGCAATGAAATAAACACAGAGAGCACCAGAACCCATGCAAGAGGAAGATAACTGAATTGTTGTCATACAAAAATGATATACGCTCTAAAAGATAGTTGAAGTTGATCAAAACCATGCATTCAGGCTAAGTTTGCATTATGGTTTAAGGGATTGGGCTGACAACCTAGCAGGAATTGCATGCCTAATCACCACTGCATCAATCATACATACCAGAAAATTTATCACTGCTTTCCACCACAACAGTAAAGAGAGCAACTTTCCTACCGATACCAAAACATGAAGGGGCCATCAGCAATAAAGGAATGAAATAAACAGAGTACCAGAACAAGTGCAAGAGGAGGATTAACTGAATTGCTGTCATACAAAAATGATATAAGCTACAAGAGACAGTTGAAGTTCATTGAAACCATGCATTCAAATGCAGTATCGGTGAATCAAACAACAGAATGTGATCAAGTTTACCTCCCCATCTGCTCCCAATACAATTGTATGATACTTTGCTGCTGAAATGCTAACCAAGATCTTGCCCTTAAGATATTCAACGACTCGTGGAGTATAGTTTGACGCTGAGTTGGAGGTGCCATACCCGAGCTGCCCTTCCTTGTTACAGCCCCATGTAAAAACCTCTCCAGACTCAGAAACTGCAGCAGAATGTTTGTTTGCTGCAGCAACAGCAACTATTTTTGTCCTGAGTGAACTTACACGACGTGGTGTGGCTTGCGAATCCACAGAAGTATAGCCAAGCTGACCCTCTGCATTCAATTGATAAAAACTTCCATCAACTAATGTTCTAATTGTTAACATGTAGCAGTTTCAAAAAAGTGAACTGCCATACCCAGGATAAAACCACAAGACCATTTAACTGGTGAAGACTCTTGATTCCATAATCATGACCCACACACCAAATGGAGTGCTATACAGAATGTGACAATTGGCCAGCATGCTTCAACATCTCATTCTCGCATTTAAGAAAAATCACTTTCTTCACCCGTCGGGTTGAATATCGTTTGACAACATATCACTGATATTATCGCGGAAGCATGTGGACAATAAATATTTGATGGGAAAAAACGAATTTATCTACATCCCCACAACATCAATTTGTCAAAACGTAAAACAGATATTACCATAACTTTTTTATTTAAACAGAGATAAAATCAACAACATCACATTCTCTTGTTTTCTCAATTCGGGAAGAAACTGTCAGAGGAAAGAAATAGAACTTCCCAAGGACTCAGATCTTTCAACAATAAGAATCGGAAGTTCCCTTTCAATTTTGAAAATATAAAATTCCATTTTGAATTAGAAGTGCAAAAAAAAAAAAAAAATTAAGATTAAATTAAGGCCAGTTTAGAGGGGCTACCTGTGGAATACTGCTCAGGTGAAAAGCATCCGTTTCAATGTAATTTTTCATAAAAATGAATTTTTCAAACAAATAATATCGGAAATTTCAGTCTTACATCAATTTAAATAAGATATAGTACTTTATTTATGGATCTAACACATCCGGTGCTTTTCTCTACAAATACCAAGATTTATTTATTTATTTATTTGAAAAAAATTAGGAAAAAACAAAATAGTGCGATATTTGGTTGTAGTGTGCATTTATATTACTCACAATTTATCAAAAAGTTTCAATAAAAATTTTCTACTTTTCTTTATTTTTAACAATTTTTAATTTTAACAATGAAGGTTCCTGATAGAAACAATATTATCTCCAGTAAATACGATATTATCTTTTTTTAGCCTTCCAATAATTACCTATTTATCGATATGTAAAACACTGACACCAACTAACTAATAGCATTGAAAATTTTAATATAAATTCTCTCCACCCATCAAGTTAGCCATGCCATGCATTAAGTGAGGAGAACGTAGGCACTTCAAATCTGGCTGGTTTCTACATTTGTTTTAATTCATCGCCCACATTTGCAGAAGAATAACATTTATTTGTTTTGAAGGTATAAAGCAGGCATAAAACAAATTGAATGAGACAGCCAGCTTACACTATCACATAAGCACTAAAAACTGATGAATAATCTGGATCATTAGCATGCATTGAAATGTATACAATGTTGAACATAATCTGTCATTATAAGATTTTCTATATATGGAGAAATAGTTGCAGAGAAGCTTCATAAATAAAATGCCCAAAGATTACCTCGATTTGATCCCCATGTAAATACTTCTCCACCCTCTGTTGCGATGATGGTATGATGCTTAGCTGCTGCAATAGCCTTTATTCGACGAGATCCTAACCCAAGAGTAACTTGTCGAGGGGTAATGACTGCAGCCTGACCACTGCAAGTAATCAAAAACTATCACCATTTAGCCAAATTCTTGACTATGTAACATATGCATCAATTTCTTTTTGTTCTGCAAGAAAGATTCTTGTGCCAAAGGACCGCAACATCAAGATTAATCAGTGATAAAACAGCTAAACATATGAAAAGAAAACTAATAATAGGAAGAAAAATACTCCTAAAAATGACACAAAATCCTAAACATTAAACGAAAAGGAACCAGAATACTTTCGATATTGTTTTGATTTTTACCCACCACAGTCAGCATTGTTAGGAGTTTCTTGCTGACACATAGTTGGGCCACATCATTGTGAGGTATAGATAATTACAAAATAACAAATAAATGACAAGCCCAAAAATTGTCACACAGGCAATAACTTCAAAACAGATATCAAAAGAATTATGTCCCTATCCAACCTCCAATTGCCAGTGAGCTCCAATAGACCATTGCATAACATTCCATAAGCTAGAACAAACAGCCAAAACGTGCAGCCTACAAATTGATGTTAAGAACCCAAAGGATGCGAAGAACAGCACCTGATGCGCCATCCTCGGCTTAACCAAACAAAACAATATACAACAAGCAAATGAAGCCAAAACAAAAGTTTGTTTTTTTGTTTTTTTGTTTTTTTTATAAGAAATCGCAGACTGTGGGTACCCAATTGATGCATTCATAAATGTATAAGACCACCTTCCAGCATGAAATTCTTAGAGCATGCACTTTTCCCAAATAACATGCCAAAGGTTTCGCGATCTCCAGCTTACTACCCCTGGATCATGCACATATATGGTTTTGAATATCTGCCGAATTGGATCTAATATGGCCGTATCGTATCCGTATCCCCACTTACCTGTACGCTACACACCCCCGAATCGTATTAGGGTTAGCATTTTATCCCTTATCGGTCTGTATCAGGCCGTATTGGCCCGTGTCAGGGCCGTATCGAGCATGCATATTGGGTTGGGGCGTATCGGTCTGCATATGATCTTTGGACAATGCTGTTTTCAATTTTTCTCCCTATACACGATTTTTCCAAGCATTTTTCCACCCCTACAAGATACTATCATCATTTTCGAAACCACCCATGCAATGAAATCACATTCAAAACCAGATTTCAGCTTGTTTTCATCCGAATTTAGAGAAAAGGAGGTTTCCGTCTAGGTCCAAAAATTGGAATTAAAACCCCTAAAAACAATTTTCTCCCCACAAATTCATCACTGTTGTGAGTAGAGGGAGTGATTTCAACCAAATTGAAGCTGCCAATTTGAAGAAAAACCAGTTATTTTGGAAGTAATTTCAGATCTAGAAAGAAGAACCCATTTTGGGGAAAAACCACATAAGTTAAGATTTTCTCATCTATTTGGTTTTAGACTTCAGATCTGCATATGATTCGTGTATATCATTCCATTATTGAGCAAGATCTACAATTTTTAATTTTTAAATTATTTTTAAAACTTTTAAGAAATAAATAATTCTGAAAATTAGAAAATATTAATTTTTTCTTGCTGATTCATTTTTCCATTTAGAGATAAAAATAAAATCTGCATTTTACCTCTGTTTTCAGCCTAGATCTACAACCTTTTATTTTTAGAAAAAATAATTCTGAAAATTAGAAAATATTAATTTTTTTCCTTGCTGATTCATTTTCCCATATTGAGATAAAATGAAAATATGCACTTTACCTCTGTTTTAAGCCTAGATCTATGATTTTTTTATTTTTAAATTATTTTTTTATTTTTAAAAAAAATAATTCCTAAAATTAGAAAATGTTAATTTTTTGTTGCTGATTCATTTTTCCCATCTTGAGATAAAAATAAAATCTGCATGTTACCTTTGTATTTTGAGTATAGATACATTTTTAATTTTCATATTTAAAAACCACATTTTCTTAAATATTGCTATTTCATTTTAGATTTCATTAATACTTAATTTTCTTAAATTCTCTATATATTATGTTTATGTGAAGATTAAATTAAAAAATTTCGATGGGCAAAGAGCAAGAAAATGATATTATCGATATTAGATGGAAATTTGAAGAAAGAGTTGGAACAGGATGAAGACAAATTAGATATGTGCAAATTTTGTAGAAGAATTTATTATTTCAAATTACTCTACTTGATTATTATTTAATTTCAGCATAATATTTTTTATTTATAGTTGTAATATTGCATATGAAAATCATATTACACGTATTCTGTAAACAACTACTTAGAAGAGAGAATGGACCGATACACCATCTAATACACAGTCAAAATGTAAACTAATTATATACTCTTTCATTTCTCATTTTTTTGAATTTATTACATATTTTTTGAGTTAAAAAATAATTCCGTCCAATACGGTTCGGTACGATATGCCCATATCATATCGTTTTTGGAGGAGGCCAATACACCTCCCGATACAAATATACAGATCTGAAATTACACCAAATTGCATTCCCAACTGCCAAACTTTATGCAGTGAGCTGGAGTTAACAAATGAAAATGCACCCACCGATTACAGAAAAAAAAAATATATTATCGTTTCTTTTCAAAATAAGGAAAATAAGGGTAGAAAAATTTTCCAACCCTTTCACCACACCTTTTGATATAATTTTATATCTTAAGTACCTTACTTTCTTCTCATTGCTACTGGTATTTCCGACCATTCTTTCAATCTTTCAATACAAAAAACTGATTTATTTTGTCTTTATTCACTTTACTAATAATCATTACCCCTGTTACATCATATCACTCTCTTTTTTCTCATTTTTCCACCCTCGTCTTTTCTTAGTTTTTTTTTTTCCACTCATTGTCAAATAGACCCCAATTTTAGACACATTATGTCTACTAAAAAGATTCCAAAGGCCCATGAAGCAGTTCAACCAAAGATCCAACCCAAATAGTGGCACAATCAAAAATACGCACGAAGAATTGATTTAGTTATTATATAATCAACTTGCTTGTGCAGCCATTTGGCTGCATATACATTCCTTTCTGAAGCCCAGGCTACCTATGATGCAGTTAGAGAGTAGTAATTGGTAGTGTAAATTCATTAATAGGAGAACAGAAGACAAACAGGAAAAAGAACTCAGGAAAACAGGAAGGCTGCTCCCCTCGAAACAAAAAGTACAATGGTAAGAACATATTCAACTTTCTAAGTTGGCAGATAAATGTTGTTTTAAGCTTGTCTCCAACTGCATCGCTCAGTTGCTATAAATGAAATGTGTATAAGCCCAGGACTCAAAACATGACATGATTTGCAAAATCAAGTAGGCATACTCGGAAAAAAGTGCACCGATGTTCAGAATCATTTTTGTCATTTCCTTTTGGCATCCAAAATATATTTGAAGAACTAATTCCACAACATGCTTATACTTCTCCAAAGTCACAGGCTAAAGAGGACATCTAAAGGTGGTTTATGAAACCTTTCACATTTTACGTCTTGATTTCCAAACAACTTGCATATCGCTAATCCCAATCACCAAAAAAAAAAAAAAACTTACATATCGCTAACAAGAACAAAGCTCAACAGTAGCACTGAGATGAGTTGAATTTGAGAATACAAATTTTTTCCAGCCCTCAAAAAAATGGATGATTATAGCAATGTAATCAGAACAGAACCACGCTGGACCAGCCAGTTGAACTGGTTGGAACAGGAACACTCATACCTGGTTCACCAGTTTAACTGCCTAAAGCCAACGGTTCAACCGGAAATGCCGGGAACCAGTGGGCTTCCATGTTCAATGCCCAGTCCAGTTCCAATAACATTGGATTACAGTGGTGAGGAAGTTTAGGAAGAACACATAAAAAAGTCCCTGAAGAATACAATTCACCAGACACAATAAAGCAGAAACACATCTGAATTTGCATGGAGAGAGAGAGAGAGAGCACAAGTGGAAACATACCTGTGAATATCAAAGTCAGGATGCCCAAGACGACCTCCCCGTCCAAAACCCCAAGTGTACAATTCGCCAGCGGCACCCACTGCTACACTATGAAATTTTGCAGCAGCAACAATCGTCGAATCAGAGCACTGAAGTGCATCAACTTTGCCAGGAAGTTTCTGTATGTGTGCATTTCCGGTACCAAGTTGATAGTTTGTGCCACTTCCCCAACTAAAGACCTCTGTGGCAACTGGAAAAAGAGACAAAATCAAGATTGCACCCGTACAGATTCACAATATGCACAAACACATGCTAGAATAGCATGCTGACACAACATTCCTGCCACAGTGTTGCAGTCTCTAAAATCACAAACAAAAAAAGGTCAATCAATGATCAGCAGCCAAGTTATTCTACACTACCAGGGTGAATTAATTTAAACTCCGAGACAATGATATGGTTCCAGTCCTCATCATTTAGTAAGGCTGTAATAATTTTACAAGCCTATCTCAGATAGTTATTGTAATCAAATGCACATGCTCCTTTCTTGATATATAAAATTCATAGTAAAATCCATTTGGTTTCTCACCAAATATCAAGAATCCATTTTGCATTTGTTGACTAATGATAGCAATCATAATCATTACAGCATCAGCATCATGCTCTGCCAATGCCAGACTGCAGTAACAAGACAATCTAGCTGAAGATCAGAAATTCTATATATTAAGACTGGCATGCAAGCATCCTACCTGAGATGTAAATGAAAGAGAGGAAAAAGTAGACAAACCTTGATGCAAAAATAAGAAATTATGCAATGGTTGATGCCTACGAAAATAAAATAGAAAGAGATTCAACATATTTGTGCAAAACAAATTTGCGTACGATAATAAATAAATGGAAAAGATTCCATCCATGCCCACATACTTCCTTCCATTTTCATCTAGTAAGGGGTTCATCAAACAACAAATGAAGGGCTATTTGCACAATACTTTATGCCCTAATTCATCCATCAGTTGCAAAATCAACTGCACACGCATCAAAACAGCTTTGAACAATCATTAAATAAATGAAGGGTTGTTTACATGATGTCTACATTGCATCCAATTCATCTTCAATTTGTAGAGGCTCATGATGGATTATACGCTGCATTCATCATCAAAATCTGTTGTTGTTCTCACTAGCACAGAACTAAAAGCTGTGTAGACTGTAGATACCACTGGTAATTACATGTGATGCAGTACTAGCTCGGATTTTTGAAGAAAGGTATTTCATGTTTGAAGAAAACTATGGAAAATGTCAATTGCGCACTAAATCATTTTCACTGAAGACATAACCTGTCCTAATGAGTTTGGTCTATGCATGCATAGACAACATTGACATAAGCAAGACTTGGAATTCTAGATAATACCATGGGGCAAAAAGGTTCTCTTGGAGCAAAGGCCCATCTCCATCAAAATTCGAAACCTACGAAGTAGTCTAGAAAATGACATGGGACAAAAAAGGGAAAAACTCTCTGACAGTAAAAAAACAAAGTGTGTTTGGAAAGTGAGAAAACTTTTGGATAAAAAGTCTTTAGTGTAAAAGTTTTTGACATGGAAAGAAATGATGTAACATGATAAGGATAACGATGAGGAGTAACAAAATTAAAATAGATAGGTTAATTATATGGATAGTTGTGTAAAAATGATTAAAAAGTAGGGTAATTGTATAGGAAAATGTGAAGAAATAATTTTTTTTTTTTAAATGTGGCGCGTAAAAATTTTAGACTGAAAAGTTTTAGTTGAGAAAGTTTTGTTGTTAAACATGGACACCCAAAGTCAAGCAAAATCCAAGATCATGTATACACAGAGATGTCCACAACCTTCAAAAAACAAAGTTGTATTTCTCATTCAAGAGATGTATGACACAAACAAGTCATTCCAACCATCAGTGATTTATATACGTGAATGATTGGCCACATGACAAATACGTTATTGAAAACATTGCATCACTTCTAATCTAGAAACAAACAATTCCTCATTGATCCAGAATTAAGATGGTGGATGCTCGCTAATGTACCTGAGTCTTTTTCTCCAACAACCTGTAACACTGGTCCTGAGAGGAGATCAACAGGGATTCGGCTCTTAGAATCCTCCAATGTAAGGGATGCACTGGCCTGGAGGAGAACACTTGCCACAGCAAGATGGCCAAAATGCAAAGCTCTGTGTAGACTGCTCCACCCAGATTCTCCATCCTAGAAGACAAAGAGGTCACCTTAAATTCCATTACTTTTTATAAAATGTTATGTCTATATAGCAAAAACAAGAACAATATTTTCTAAGTGAGAAATGTATTCCAGAAACATTAAAGTACATGGCTTATCAGAATCTCAATCCATGCACATACTGCTACTGATGGTTTGATACAGGCATGATAAATCAAATATAAGCTCCTTTGTCCAGGAGCTCAGGACATCCCGAATGAGCACTAATTTAGAGCATGATACCGAACGTTGGTCATAACTCATACATGTCAAAGTTGTTCAAAATGCAAATTGTTTCCAGCAAATTAAATGCCAACAACTGCACATCTCAGTGGCTGTAGAATTTTAAAAGCTGTAGCAGCCTACAGACTCCACAAACATCCACAAAAGAAACAATTTTTCTAGAACAACAAGTCAGTATCTGCGGAACCTTCAGATCCCTGATTCTTAGGATCTTGGCACGCAACCAAGTTGCCACTGTTGTTATTATTTTTTCGAATCCCTTTCTAATGACAAACACGTTATAAGCCATTTCCCAAGTAACATTGCCAGTACAAGCTATGGAAATGTGACTTTCCTTCCTATAAACCCTTGGAAGTTTAGAAGCAACTAAACAATAGGCCACTGCCAGCAAATCTAAGTAGGGGAGCAACTTGGGTAGGGTACCCACCGACCAGACCCTAATTTGGGTAGAGTAAGGTAGAAAATATTACTCATGAGTATGGGTAGGGTACAAATTATTACCCGCCTCCTCAAACTTACCCGCATAGGTACTCATATGGGTAATTAATTAGGTGCATAATTATATATATGTATAATATATATTATATGGTATGTATTATGTTTTGTCTTTGACATCTTATGTGCACACATATTTTAACAAATTCAAATTTAAATGAATTTTATACCTTGTGAAGTATAAATTTAAATGAATTTATAGATACATCATTGACTTCCGAAAGACTCTTATAAATATACTTGTGACTTATGATTATAATATATTAATAGTTTTAATTATTGGATCATGATGGTCTATACTTCATATTTTTATATAATAATATAAACAATAATATATGTACTTATGATTTTAAAACATAAATGAATACTATTTTACATTATTTAAGATAACATAGAAATTTTTAAAAAAATATTATATTTGAGTATTAAAGGAACCGATTTGGAACCGAAACTGGAACCGACCCTATGGATAATGGGTAGGGTAGGGTATATTAGGAACCGAACCGACAAATGAGTAGGGTAGAGTAGGCCTTTTACAAATAGGATACGGGTAAGGTAAACCACTACCCAAACCAAACCGACCCGAGTTGCACCCCTAAATCTAAGCCACTCTGATTTTTATCTGAATTAATCAGAGTAAAATGGTAATGGCCATCTTCATTCCAATACTTCAGCCTTCCTAAAGTGGGAGTGACTGGAAAACATCAGAGCACTCTAGCAGCTGGGAAACATTACAGAGTATTGTAGTTTCAGAAGCTCCAACAATATTTTAGCACAAGGCAACCAATAATCTAGAGGATCCTTGGCCCCTTTTTTCTTTTTTTCTGTCTTCTTCTTCCAGGAAGACAATTCTTTTCCCCTCTTATGAATTTAAGGAAACTAAGAAATTGTTCCCAGGCAAACATCACATTTCTTCTGGTTAATATTACCAACACAATGACACAAACCAAAAATAGGAGAAACATCATGTGGAATTTAGTTTCTCACAAATTTAATTGTCGGCATAGCATTAATAGCCTTTCGCTCATATATAAATGTAAAAAAATAACAAATTTATTGAAACAGTAGCACACAGGAAATAATACACAGTGACAACTCTATAGCAGAATAAGAGAATCATTGACCTTGGGTGATGCGCGCGCGCGCACAAAACAAAAAAAATTGGTGGCATGCAAAACCAACATACCCGGGCATCAGGATCAGCACCAGCAGCAAGCAGTCTCCTCACAATGGGTACATGATTTCTCCATGTAGCAATATGAAGAGAAGTAAGGCCAGCTGAATTTCTTGAATTTACATTCCCACCATTTTTCTTTAGTAGAAGCAATGCAGCATCAACATCAGCTAATGACCCTTCTCGTGTAACAACCCACAAGTCTTTCTGAGAACCATAAGAAGTTAACTTCCGTGATGTTGGCTGCTTTACCAGCCCTGCAGCCAATGCCATAGATGCCCAAAACAAGTATGCCCAATCTCTGGATTTGCTTTATGCCCTTACAAAAGCATATCAGGAGCCAGATCTTTCAAAACCCCATAGGCCATCAGCCAAGACAATAGTTATTTATATTTAGCAGTGGCTCTTGAGAAACAATACAAGACTAAGCCATGTCAAGGACTTAAAATGATGAATGCTAGACCCCCATCATTATTTGTGGCAACATTGTAAAGAGATGAAAACTGAAGATGACATAAGGAAAACCCCCTTTATGGCTCATGGTCTTCAGAAGACAAGCAGAAACTAGTTGATGTTGAACAAAGGTCCCTCCAGAAACTATAGCTAAAGAGATCGCATTGCATCTGTGCTGCCATTTTTTTTTTGCCAGAAATATCATCAGTTTCAAAGGACAGACGGAAACTGTACATGGATTTCACAAAGTCATGAATGGAAAGCTAATTTAAAAAAAAAAAAAAAAAAAAACATAGCACCAAATTAATAAATAACGGTGCCGAACTGCTAAGTTACGGATTTTTTATTTGAAAGAGAAAGAAAAAGAAAAAGGCCAAAGAAGGGAATATATGAAGTAAAAACATTTGATCAGATTGTGCAAACAGCATGCCCTATACTCAACAACAAGAACAGTTGAGATCCAGCTAGCGCATAGATTATATCAAACAATGTGCTACCACAGGAATGAAAACTCTGAAAAATTAACCATAAAAAAGAAAATTTCCATAATCTGCAACAGAGAAGTTGGAGAAATCCCCAACAGTATACAGTTCGATACGAAATCCGACAAACCCAAATCATATTGGTCCATCGTCGAACCAGCTGAGAACTTCCAACAAAAAAGAAACGGCCTTTTTATATAAAAATTAATTTTTATATTAAAAAAACGCACACACACACACACAGAGATGGAGGCAGATCGAAAGATGTGATTGGCTATGCTGTGGATGAAGAGAGACAGAGAGAAATGACCTGAGAGAGAGAATGGAACTTTTGAAGAGCGGTTCCTTTGCTTCCTTGTTCTTCTCGTTTTTTTCTCTTCGGTCTCTGGTCCTCGTTTCTGGTATTGCGGAGCGAATCCAGCCATGGAATATACGCAGGCCCAGCAGTGTCGTGAAGGGAGAGGAATCATAACTCCCCCGCTAGTTCACCACCATTTCAACACCATTCGGTTCCCTACAGTAGTGCAGTGGCCACTGCAAGAGGCCACGTCTTTTACTTATTTATTTTTAATTTGGGATCTGCATTCTCAATCCACGCCCTCAGAAATTTTTGTCTAATTTTGGGTCATTTAATCAGGATCCCTGTCGATGTATGAGAATTGCAACACGGTTAGGTGAAGTAATTACACACGCTGATGTCCGGATCCCACCTTCTGGGAAGTGACGGTTAACTAGCATTGAAGAAGCACATGCGGAAACCGAGGTTGGAAGCAATTACACGTGCGGAGAGCTCAGCTGACGTCGTAACATGAGCACATGACGGCCGAAATTGGAGGCACTTCTCCTCGTGCAAGTGTTGATTTTTCTAAAAAATGTGGCAGCTCAGGTCCAACACACGTCGCGTGCATGCAATGCAATGAGAAATTTCAGCGTTGTACTAGAAATTTTAATACAAAGTGGTTGAAGGAATTGGATATGAGCTTCACGTTATTTTCATAAATCAAATTTATATGAGTGATATTTTCGTAAAATAATACTTATTCGATATATCAGTGGAAAATATTCTATAATTAAACTAAATAGTAAACCTAGAATATATAAAATAATTCATATAGGATTAGATCGTTATAATAGATAAGAAATGGATTGCACAAGGGAAATTATTCGTAATGCCCTAGAATATAAAAGTAGGAAGAATGCTCATCAAATCTTTTTGAAAATTTTTAAAAATCAAGAAAGTAAAGCATGTTAAGAAGATAATTACTAATCAACAATATCCAATGCTCCACGTTGCAAAGTTATCAAAATCAGACATATCATAAATAAAAAAAAATATTTCAATGCTCTATGAAATTTTAATGCATTTAGCTAGAAATTTCATTTTAAATATTTTTTTGAAATTTCTTTATAAAACTCTTAAAATGTATTTAATCTATAAACTAAGTTTTATCATTTTTGAAAGCATGTATTTTTATTTTTAAAAATAAAGAGTTTTAGTACTTTTAAAATGACCAAAATACCCTTATTTTCAAAAAACGAAAATATAGATACAGATTTTTAAAAATAATAAAACTTAATAATATAAAAGTTAAATAAACCTAGATTAAGAGTTTTATAAAAAAAAATTAAAAAAAAATAAAACCCCGCATGCATGAAAAAATTACTAAAAGAGTTGAAAATATTCAATTAACTGTTAACCATATCCTTGATCATTGCATTTCTTATTTGATCACGTAAAGCTTACATTTCCACAAATGATTCGTTGACATTTGAATTATCAGCCTTCCCATCTTCTTCTTCTGACGATTGTTTTTTATAGTTGTCATAATTTAGGTTATCGTATGGGTAAGCTGGCATTTTTGTTAGAATAGCAATTTCTTTTTCTTTTTTTCTACGCCAAATGTCCTCGTGATCGTGCCCTTCAAACTTGAGTGGTAACAGTTGAACACTTCATCACGATTTCTAAAACCATTTTCTTGCTTGAAATCCGGTATATGATGTCGCTGTTTTTTATTCGATCCCAAATACCCAATTGGAATTGGATAGCCATAATCCATCAAATAATATTTCACTGTCAATTTAAATTAAAATTTTATTAGTATTCCTAAATTACAATGAAAATAGTTTTAAAAAATTAAAATCATATATCCAAATCATTATATAGTTGTATATTTTAATGATCGTTTTTGTGGTAGTGTAGAAACTTAGAATAGGTGCAATATTTGGTGATAAATTTAATTGCTTTGACCTTATAATTTTGCAACGACTAGGAGACCTTCATAGTTTGGAAACATGTGCCCTGAAATCACTTTGAAAAATCAAGACAATTTGCATGTAGTATGCGATTTGTATAGTTTAGAAATGGTTGAATTATTCGTAATGCCCCAATGTTTAACATACCAATGACACCACACATTAACCTAAGACCTATCTATATATGGCACTTAGATTGAAGAGTAAGCGCGCAATCACCTCCTAGTACCAAAATAAACTAATTTTTACAACATAAAATTTTACAAAGTTTTTGTAGAGAGTTTTTCTAAAAATGTTAAGGTGTACATCTATACACTCCATAACTATAATACAAGTGGAAGAAAATATCATCTGAGAAGGCAGTACATGCAACCACTTCATCAAATAATCAATAGGGCAATCAAGGAAAAATCTAAATTACATCTAATCCACATAATGGATGTATAATCATGTGGATCTTTAATAAAATAAATAAATCTATCGATGAAATCGTCAAAATATATGAAAAAACGTATAAGAGATCAAATATACATTAGCTCATTACTACATGATCTCTCAAACTCAGAATCTAGCCCTCGTGATGGCTTATTGGGTCATCATATTGATCTATATTTGCATTTGCGACCCTATTATCTAAAATGACAAAACAATGGCATGAGCTTAGGTATGCTTAGTAAATATTGTACAATAATAAATTATAATGTGTTTGAAAAGTGATAAAAAAAAATTTAAAGAAAAGTTTCAGGTATAAAATTTTTAGAAACGAAAGAAAATTATATGATATGCCCCTCTCTTATTGATACTAGACGCTTCAAAATATTATAAAATAGATCCTACAATTTGAAGCACCTCTTGTCATTGATACTAGACCCCAAGCATGTAAGGCCCAACGTGTGATTTGGGATACCTCTCTTATCAATACTGGGATCTAATGTCATACTTTCCCTTGTAATACACAGTAGTAAATCACTTCATTTCCCACAATTAAAATTGTATTCATCTTCTTTCCCAAGAAAGAGTTTTCAACTCTCCACTCTTGATATACCCCTTTCTTACCAATCCATATCCAAGACAATTATAATAGATTTCAAATCAAGATTTACAAAGAAAAATTTCAAGGAAAGGAAGAAATCTACTTGTTTGAATCAACTACGCTTTTCTACAAGTTTTTCAAGGTTCAATCCTTTAATCCATTCTAAAATAAGATGAGTTGACGGAATGAAGCTCCTAAGAGGTTTCAAGAAGAAAAATGAAGAAAAATAAGAAAAAAAATGGATGGATCTTTCAAACTTTTTAAATTTTCTTTTCTTTTCTTTCTTCTCTCTTAGTTTCATTCTTTTTTTTTTTCCACGAACTATGGCCTCCACTAATAAAGGGGCTTGTTCGTAACTATTTTCAATGAGGGTTGAATGAGGATTGAGTACTCACATGAGCTGCAACCCCCCCCCCCCCCCCAAAATAATATGCCCTTTTAGTTATTTTTCTCACTTTACTAACATTCAATATGTATACATATATTATACATAGGTTAATAAATATAATCTCATTTCAGCCCCTTCCCTTCATCATTTAAAAAACGTTTATTATGCACTTTAAAAACTTTCTAATCTTAATTATATTTAATTAATTAGTCAACATCAATTAAAATAGTTTAATTTTTTAGTATTTGAAAATTTTATTAACAACCTTTTTGAAATGCCAAATCAACATGCCCATAATTAATTTACATAAAAATTGAGACCTAAGTCTCATACTAAGGGTTAGACTGCAATGAAACTATAATTTTAAGCCTTAAATATAAATATATAAGTATTGAAATTTAAAAGCAAATATAAGAACTTAAAAGTTTAAGCGTTTGTTGTACCCCACTTGTTGTTGTTAGATGTAATACTGATTGACTATCTTAATATTCATTAAAGGCATATATTTATCTAGTCTTTGATGAATTCAAATCTTCAATCGTCTCATCCATGTATTCTTTAATATTATTTTATTAATAGTTACATGTGTTGATGTAGTTAGGTTATGTGGTGACAGAAAATTAATTAAAAAAGTTATAAAATACATAAATATGTGCAGCGCGTATCTACTTTACCAAGCCTATTTCTACTTTATGGGATAAATGGCATAGTCTTCCAAATGAATGCTCATGTTACAAAATGCAAAAGAAAGCAATGGTGCCATAGAAAATGTCCAAAAAAAGAAAAAAGGAATGCACATTAACTCTGATTCTAACTCTCTTTATATCATAAAAAGACAAAAAAATTGAAATAAATTTATCACTTCTTAGAATAAGATAAGCTAACACCAAATAAGTCCATATAACATAAAATAGGATAAAATTTTCTAAAATCAAACCTTAGTTAAACAACTAATGTTTAGTAACATACTATTATTTTCTACATGTGGAGTGTGTTGTGTGATACACTAATTTGGTTTGATACAAGAACACATGATCATCAGTTACTTGCTACCATCCCAGTCCCACCCCACTATGTGTAGCCTTTTATTCTTGAACACAACCCATTCGGTTTAGTTGATTCATGTTCTAACCACATAAATTGTAGAGAATATATGAAAAGGAAAAAGAAACATAATGAGTACATATGCATTAATTTCATTGTCATTTTAGTCGGCTGTAGATAGGGCCCAATATCTTCTTGGGCGTTAGGTATTGCCGCTAACATTATTGTGTCCAATAACATGTTGATCTCTCTTCAAAAAACTCCAATCTTTTCTCATATCCATTATTCTTCTTCATAGCTTTGAAGATATTAACCCTGCCTCACTTCCTTTACTTCGTTCCTTGTAACACTTTCTCATTCTATTTATTTTACTAGGCCTTTTGAAGCCACAACATGAATGGCTCTTGGCTTGATGATAGAAAATAAGAACATGTCAAGTAAGTTGGCTTGTTATTCTATTGAGTTGGTTTGGGAGGTTAGGCAATTGGGAGGGTTGGTTGTAATTTTAATTATAAGCAAGTATTAATCATTGTGAAGATCCTCTCTCTTTGAGGAAATGCTCCCTCCTTGAGTAAGAGCCTTGCAATATTCCTGTTTGAAGATCAATAAGAATATGGAGATCTACCATTGTCTCCTATAAATACAGAGAATGTTCATGCTTTTGGAGAGAATCAATTTCATGTCATTTGTAACTTTCGTAGAGATTAGTTAGATATTTATACACAACGTACCGCTTACCTGAGAGGTTAATGCATTCTCTACGTATACAACTAACCAATTCATTTTAACTTTATTCTCTTTAAACCCATCATTACCTTTATCATAACATATCATTTTCTTCTATTTTAAAAATTTTGATAATAAAAATTTTTTATTGAAAAGTTTTATCACTTCCCAAACATGCCCATAGAGTAAAGAGAAAGGTAGTTCTTGTATGAGGGCCTGGAATCCCTGAATTGTAATGTAATCCATAGATATTCAGGAACAATATTTGGCAGTGTAATTTGGATTGCAACACACCCGTCCATTGACAACTTGAGGGTCATCTTCAAGAAACACACCATTGCAAAATGAATATACAATCACATAGATCCTTAACTAAAATGAAAGAATTTACTTTGAAATCACTAAAATATTCAAGAAAAAATGCATGTGAGAGATAAGTATATATTAGCTCCTCAGTACACAATTTCTTAAATTCATAATCTAGCCCTATCATGATGTCTTACAGAGTCATCATATTGCTCTATATCTTTGTGTATAAACCCATCATCTAAAATAAAAAAAAAACAACAAAATGAGCTTAGGCATGAAAATCAATGATGCATTAACCAAAATATGAACATAATATCCCGTGTGACTAACCACTTTATCACAACTCTACCATTATAATATTATGACAATAGCTCTAAAATAATAAGAAATGGACTGTATAGCATAGATCATTGCTCTCTTTTAATGCCAGTCACTTTGAAGTAATAAAAAATTGGCCCCGCGACTTATAGTATATCTTTTTCATCGATATTAAGTCTCGAAAATCATAAGATCTAGTGTGTAATTTGAGAATACCTCTCCCTCATCAATACAAAGACCCGATGTCACACTTCTCTTATGCGTCCGATGCACACGCAAATATACATGCTCCAATACTAGTTAACGTGCTATAATGTTGTACTCTCATCTATGTCATCATATTTACATATCAAAATATCACACAATGCATTCATATTGTGTAATGCCAAATAATGGCATACATGTATATTTCTACTTCAAATCATCAATTAGATAAGCTCTAAAGGTTCAGGGCTTCCAAATCCTACTCTACTACTCTATTCCAAACTTTCAATTTCAACATTCCAATTTTCTAAATCCAACTAATATTCCAACCTCCATTATTCCTAAATGTTTATCATAGCAAACTACTCCCTTTTTATCATTCAAATATTTTTTTATCCTTTTTCTAAGCTAGAGTATTTTAGCCCATCATACTTGATATTTTTATTTTATACTAAATCACTTCAAAATCAACTATATTACATTCCAAAGGAAGATTTACAAAGAAAAATGCAAGGAAAAAAAGAAAAACTATTTATATGAAAGCTTCACACAGTAGCTCAGGCTCCCTGTTTCACCCCGTCTAATGTGAGATCTTACATTCATCTCCTAGGGCTCCAGCGTCCTTGCTGGACACATTGGCCTCGAGTATCGAGAATCGACTCTAATACCATTATGTAACACCCTGGCTAAAGAAACAAAACCCTTTTGGGTATTACGTATACCAAGAGGAACAAAACTGTGTGAGCTAAAGTCCAGAGTAAATAATACTTGTGACTTAAGGGTCAGGCGTTACCTAATGGTATCAGAGCCGACTCTCGATATCTGAGGCTAATATGCAAATGAGGATACTGGAGCCCTAAGGGGGTGGATGTAAAATCTTACATCAGATAGGGTGAAGGAGGGAACCTGGGTTATAGTAGAGGTTGTTGGTTAAATTCTCGAGTTACCTTTTGGGTACTTCATGAGCCAGATGGATAAAACCATGTTGGTTGAAGCCCAAAACAGACGATATCTGCCACTTAAAGGCCAAGGCATTACAAAAATGAATGTCAAATTGCAATAGCTTTAGGGCCTATTACAATAATCACCCTACAAGATCAAGTTCATATAATAATTTTTATAATGAATAAAATAATATGTGCTTGAAAATAATGACAAAATATCTCATCTCTACATCATGCAATATTTGACTTACATAATAAATAGGGTATTAAATCCCTTTACCTGAACCTAGAAGGACAATACTGATGGTATTATTAGAAGTCGCTAAATACATGAACAAGGGTAGTACTTACTTTTGACTTGATTAGTAAAGGGGTTGATGATAAATACCTCTCGAATTCTTTCAAAGGAACTTCACATTCTTTGTCTATTGAAATTCTTACTTTTTTTTTAGAATTTTAAAGAAAGGAAAACATCAATTAGCAGCTTTAGAAATAAATCTATGTAAAGCAATAAAATGTCATACAACCTTTTTTCTTTCAGAGTATTCATGTCTATTTCTGGCACCCCGAACCGCGGTGTCCACATAGTTCTTACTTCGGGATCTTGTCGATTGGTAAACGTGACTTAAGATTGTTGTCCTGATTACGCTATAAGTTCTTAATTCGATCTCGTCTAAATTTTTTTCTTTTTCTTTTTCTTTCATCATATAATCATATACTCATCATAATTCATAATAGACTTATCCATATTATCATAAAATCATGAACTTCTCATATTATCCATAACTTCATAATTTTATACAACCTATGTCTTTTTCGTCATATCCCATTAGGGCATTTATTTATACAAAAATCTACTCACCTTTGTAGATTCCTCTTTTCCTTTAGCAATACATGTCTTTCATCACTTGAATTTTCCCCGCACCTGTCTAAAGGGGGAAAACAAAACATGAGTCGAAATTCAATAAGAAAACATTTTTCATTTTAAATGCATTCCTTTCCATTCGATAAAATACACTTACCAAATGATTAACTATCAAATGCACGAAAATCTTTTCGTAAAAATCATTTCATAAACATTGGATGTACAAATACTTCCTTTCCATTCTTGACATAAACCTTCGTGTCCGGGTACACTAGCCCAGGGAACATCTCACATAACATGGTCCAATACGCCGGCTGTCTCCGACTTGGCCTCATCAAGGGGAACTTCTCTTCCTCTTGACGCCTACATGGTCTCCTACGTGCATGATTTTTTATTTCCCCGGCATTATATACCTCTTACACTAAGTGACTAGTCATTCTCATATAAAAAATTATTTGCACCATCCCTTAAAACATCATTTCAAATCCATGCTTTCCTTTTCAATCCACGTATGTAATGCATTCATTCACACATAACATTCATTTGCCTCCACCTTTAAGGAGGATGCCGCCGGCACACAGCCCATACGACTCGGTAATAGTAAAAGGGGACCCTCTGATCCGCTTTCTACCTTCACCAAAGCCTCTTCACTATACATCATACATGTGTACATGTCCATGAACATCATATGATATCAATATGCCGACATGACTTTTCATAAAAACGCATAAACATTCATTATTTCAAAACATTATAGGAACGGCTACCCTTAAACACATTTCATAAATACTTGAGAATAAAACATATTTTCAAAAAAGTTTGCTTGTTTACCTTCTCAGTCTGTGTCCTCAACCTTCTCCTTTCCTCTACCTATACAAAGAAATTAGATATTTTATCCATTTATTTCATGTCTTAGATTGCTTTCCATACATGCTTTATAATAATTCATTTTCTTATTCCCATAGAGGTTAATCTTATAAAGATACTTGGTCATTACTCAATTATATGAATTTTTATCTATAAATTCTTTAAAAATTCCATCCATATATCCTCATAAAGTATAAAAAAAATAAATCTCTATTTTTTCCCCAAAATCACGTTGTTCACTGTTCATAGCTACTGTAGTAGATTACTGTTCATCATCATTGTTCATGGGTACTATTCACGTTTGCTGTTCACCCGAGGTAACTATTCACAGCAACGTGGGTTACTGTTATAGGTTCCAAAAATTAATATTTTTTTCAAAAATAAAAAATACCATGATATAGCTCTCAGTTATCATATTATGGAAAAATTTATGAATTTTGAATTTATCATCATTTAATTGTCTAAATAAATCATTTTCTCCATATATTAAAAATCAACATAATTTCACTTAAGTATAATCCTTAAATCCAAAAATCATGAGATTAATATATCATCATTCCAACATCATAACTATCATAAATATTCATCACATATCATTGTTTAGCAATTTTGGAGCATTATTTGCACTTACATACATGATTTTCCCAGATGCTCTATCTTTGCTTCAAATTCTTGATGTTTTGGCATAATTCAACTTAGGCATTATAACTTTACTTATTTTTTCATGCTTAGGTATTATCTAAGTATGGTTTTACACTACTTAATACTCAAATTTTTTTTGGGAAGAATCACCTTACCTGAATTAGAAAAACTCTCCTCCTACTTGCCTTTTCTCTCTCTAACCTTCTCTTTCTCTCTTCTCTCTTGGCTAGAAGGTGTGAGGCAGAGTTTTGGCTTGATTTTTACTCCTTGGAGCTGGGATTTGGAGGGCCTTGGACGTCCACCCCTTGGCCCCTTTTATAGGCATGCATTTTTCACATATTTGCAATTTACCCCCTTGCTTGAGGTATTAAATTCTAAATATTTTTTCCAATTTCCATGAAATGTGTTGAGCCTTGTGCAGCCACCCCTAGCTACTGCTCACACCCCCCTTATAGCAGCCCTATTTAATGATTTTTTTAATTAATTAAAATTAATTATTTTTAAACCAATTAATCTCAACCATTGATTACATGGTAAGATCAATTGTGGGCCATTGGATTTGGCTTAAAATTCCACAGCCCCTGCACATCCAGCCCCCCCTTTTGTACTTTGAGCACAATTGCATTTAATTAAAGTGATTTTTAATTAATGACATTTGACTTTTAATTAATCAAAAATTAAATGAAAAAGTGGGCTACTTTTTTTCGTTAAATCTTGGCCTTTTATTCATGATTTTCATTACATCTTAAACCATTCTTCATGTTCATCATACGTATTTGGCCATCCATAAAAAATTTCACTTCAATCCGACGTCGGGATTGCAAATTATGAATTTTTCTTCAACTTTTCACTAAAATTTGAAATTCTATTAAAATATCAAAAAGTATTATTATTTTGTCTTGTAGTTATTAAATCTCCCTTTTTTGTCATTTTGTGATTAGGTTAATCTACGTGATTAACTCTTAATCACCTCAGTTACTATTCACATTACTATTCACGTGGTTTAATCTCACAATTGCATTTCTTTAACCTCTAATACACATGTTTTCATACTAATGAATATGTATTTCATTAATACATTACCTAGGGTTTATAACTCTAGGGTTTTATACACGTGTCTAAGATTGAGGTTTCATACTATTATAGCTTTTATTTTTGCGGAGTTAACCTTAATGTCCCTTTCTAAAATTATTACCCTTGAGAATTTTCCTTTTGTTACCAAAATTTATATTTTTATCGATTTAATTTTATATTGAAACCTTTAAGAATTGCAAAGGTCTCTCCTAAGTCTTTAATGTGTTGCATGAGGTCTTTGTTTTTTACTATAGTATTGTTAATATACACTTCTATGTTTCTGCCAATTTGTTTAGCAAAGACCTTATTTATTACCTGTTAATAAGTACAACCTATATTTTAAAACCAAAAGGTATTATTTCATAACAATATGTTTCTTTCAAAGTGATAAAGGATGTTCTTCCCTCATCTGTAATAGACATTTTAATCTAATGATATCTAAAAAAGACATCCATGAAATTGAAAATATTATAACATATAGTTGAGTTAATCAATTAGTCTGTATTAGGTAGGGATAACTTTCATTTAGCGGTGGTTTTGTGTAGGTTTATACAATCAATACATATATGCCATTTTCTGTTGAATTTAGATACTAAGACTACATTAGATAACCATTAGAGGTATTATACTTATGATAAAATAGGTTGTTAATAGTTTATTTATTTCATATGCAAATTATTCATCGTCTTTCATATGCAAAATTTCTTTTCTTTTCTTTTACTAGTCTAGTTTTTGTATCTATATTTAACTCATGGTTTGATATTGATGGGTGCAAATTAGTTAAAGCAAATGCATTTCATGCAAAGGCATCATGGCGAACATGAAAAAAATCAGTTAACGCAACTTGTAAAAATGGATCTGCAAAGGAACCTTTGATGATGTGTTGAGGAGTAATCTCTCCAATGTCGATTGTGGTGGTAGGCTCAATTTCGTCAAAGGGTGTTCTTACATCCATGGGCCATTTTCACTTGCAAACCATCAGGTAGTAATGATGACCTATTTTTTTGTCTTCTCGTGCTATGCCTTCTTTTATAGGTGTTGAAAATTTGGTGCAAAGATGATATATGAAGATGATAGCTTGTAGTTTATTGAGAATAGGTCTTCTGATAATGGCATTGTAAGCAAAGGAGATATTGACAACTAGAAAATTAATTTCGATAGTAGTGGTGCGTTGTGTGCAATACTGATAGAAAAGAGAGAGTGATAATGCCTTTAACACATATCTTATATCTCGTAATTTCAATTGATATCCTTGTATAAGGCCAAAGATTTTCTTTGAAATTTTCAATTTGTCAAAGGCTAGTATAATGATAGAACTGCTAATATCCATCATTATTCGACAAACCAGCTAGCTAGCAATGACAACTTCTGCAAAGGGGTCTTTTCATTAATGATAAAGGTGTATTTTAATGCTAGACAGGGTATATTGTTTGATATTTGCTCCAAGCATATCTTCTTTTTCATAATATGGTATTACCTCTACAGGCAATATTGCCATGAATAGTGAATATGATTCCATGTGTAAGAGTATTGGAAGAGTTATACTTGGAATATGAACCTGCCATAGGATTGGCAGGGGGGCTTTTCTTCAACTTTTTTAACGCATTAAGTAACCTGCCTTTTTGATAAGGCCTCAATAATGTTTTTTAGCTTTATGCGTCACTTTGTCGAGTGCTCATGGTCTTTGTGAGGTTCACCACCCCAAGGTGTAGCTCTTTTTTAAAAGAGCTTTCATCTAATTAGACGTCTTCAGAAAGTCTCTGTCTTTGATGGAAAAAAGACCTTGTCTTACGTAGTAATCAAAGGGGTATATTTTTCATACCTGAGAGATAAATGTTGGGATTTTTTCTGTTAAAGACTTTGTTGTCATTTACTTTCAATGTCTATTTCTTCTATTTTGTCTGCTCTTAAGCATTCATTAATTTGTTTACTATCCTAATAACTTTGTCATGGTGTCGAGTTTATAGACTTTGAGCTTCATGTATACTCTATTCGGGCATAAACCTCCAATGAAAGTTGCTTTGATGAGTTTAGGAGTTAGTCCTTGCACTATTGTGCATTCATGATTAAAGTGGTCGATGCACTCCCACGAGGGCTTAATTTTCCCTTGTCGTACATGGTAGAGATCTGAGGTCCTTTCACGTTGATAGTTCGGCTTATAAATTGTAATAGAAAATTTTTGGATAAATGATTAAAGGATGTGATTGAAGTCAGGGGTAAGCTGTGGAACCATGCCATTGCTTTTCCTTCTAAGGTATTAGTAAATGTTTGACAGTTTATTTTATTTGTGAGACCCATTAAATTAGCATTTATGCAAAAACATTAAGATGGTCTTGGGGATCAGATTGTGCATCATATGGCTTCATCGTAATGGCTTTAAATTTTTAGAGAAGTGGTTCATTAATCATTTCTAATGTGAAAGGCCAACGACTAGTGGTACTAATGAACTAAGGCAAAAGAGTTTGAAAAGGAGAGTTACCAATGGGTCCCTGCATAGGAGGGATAGGTGTTGGAAACAATGCTTCAAAACAAAATAAAATTGACCAAAGATTGAGTTTTGATGATTAACAACAACTAACTTGAGTACATTTAAAGGACTAATGAGTTTGCCATTTGTTTTAAGGAACTTAAATAGCCAAGTCGATCCCCAAGTCGACTTGGACTTCGACTTAGGGTGAAGTCGATCCCAAAGTCGACTCAACTATCGACTTGAGAAAGAACCTCAAAGGCAAAATCAACTTGCAGGTGAAGTCGCATCCCAAGTCGACTTCACATGCGACTTGGGAAACCAAGTCGCAAACAAAGTCGACCTCGATATCGACTTCAAACATGAAAAACTATCCAGAGCTGAATTTTGGGGCACGAAGCTGCCCAAGTCGCAGGCCAAGTCGACTCCAGGTGCGACTTGGGTGAAGTCGCAGACAAAGTCCACTTCATCCGCGACTTGAGAAGTTCAGACTTCAAAGATGCAGTTTCAAAGCCTATTCAAAGAATCTCTCACTCAAGTTCAAAGCAAAGATTCAAGATGGAGATCAAATCAAGTCTATCAAGTCTTAAAGACCAACTGAGTCAAATGCAAAGCAAGGCGCATGATTTAACCAAGCAGGACTCAAGCTCTCCTAAGAATCATCAAAGAAACAAGTCAAGCAAGATAGAGGAAGATCAAATGAAGAACAAAGCATACTTTGACGAAGACCAAGTCAAGTCGCAACCCAAGTCGACTCCATGATCGACTTGAGTTGAAGTCGGAAGCCAAAGTCGACTTAAGACTCAGACTTGGAAACTGACAAGGTGAAGTCACACCCGAAGTCGACTTCACCTGCGACTTGGGTCAAGTTGATGCCCAAGTCGACCCTGACTGAAACTTGAAGTTGCGACGGAGAAGCGAAGTCGCACCCGAAGTCGACTCCATCTGCGACTTGGGCGAAGTCGCATCCGAAGTCGACTCCACATGCGACTTGGGTCGCAACGGTCGTAATTTATTCGAACGTTGGCGCATTAAATGCGCGCCACCTACCCTCTAACGTTTGGATTCTCTCCAAAATTATAAAAGGCATTCATGGTAGACGAGGGAAGTAGCTGAGAATCATTAAGTGTGCATAACTACCATCTACAAGAGCTTTAAAGAGATCAAGCTAATCAAAGAGGAAAAACTTTGCTTCAAACTGCAAGAGCTCAACTACTGATCATTCAAAGCCAATTTAACAAGTTCTTCTCTGCGCCAAACTGCTTCTACACAACTGTAAAGTGTAGTTTTCTTATTGTTTCTTTTGTATGTGTTGAACTTGATTTAGTTTGAGGAACTAAGATCAAGTGTAAGCAAAGTAGTGTGTGATTGGAGTGTGACTCATCACCTACTTGTGCTGTGTTTTGTTGATGCCCCCTAGAGCTGGAATCTAGAAGAGAGCAGTGACTCTAATTGTATTGAGAGAATACAATAGTAGAATCCAAGTCACAAGGAGTGTGAGCTTGGAAGAGTGGAGTAGGGAAGTTGCCCGAACCACTATAAAAATCCTGTGTGTTTGATTTATACTTCTGTCATTTACATTACATTGCTTTCCATTTCGTTTCTTCATTAAGGGGACTGGATTAATCCGGGGTTAAGTTTCTGTTTAAGATATAAATTTTTTAAATACCCAATTCACCCCTCCCCTCTTGGGTTTTGCCATCAACTCGGGACCAACAATAGGGACTTACATTTCCAAGGCATGCGCCTGATGGGGGCATTAAAGAAGTTGATTATTTTTGTGTTTTTCACCCTTTTAACATAGTCATCATTTCTTAGAATTCTTGTTTACTGATGACATTGCGGTTTATTTTTCCAAACTAGTTTCAGCAAAACCCTCTTATGTCTTTTGATGCGAATCGCCCCTTTGTTTAGCATTTTTTAGATTAGAATTTGATTGATTATGCTCCATGGATAGACATGGTAATAAAAAAGAAAGTAAGAAAACATGTGGGGAAAGAAAAAGGTTAAGAAAACTGTTTCCCACGAATGGTGCTAAGTGTAAAGGATCAAAAATGCCCTTACACGTGTATGTTATTTTAGAGGAAGATTAGGAAGATTGAGAGTAATGAATATATGGGATTCTTTAGGAATTCCAAGAGTAATAGGAGTCTTTTGCGAAAAATCACATATACCTTTAATCATATTTCATCTCATCTTCCTTTTACAGGACAATAAGTTTAGTTTTCCTATATTTCCATTATTAATGATTTAGGTGGTTAGTTGGGCAAAACATTTGTTCTTCATGTACATGGTATAAGTCCATGTTCGCATAACCCCGCGAAAAATGTAGTATATTTAGATGGCTACAACATAAGGCAATTCTTATATAATGGATTCCCCAGTTAAGAGAGTTATACAAATCTCAATTAAAGACGTTTACCGTTTTGGGTGAGTTATGCAAATCTCCTTTACCTAATGTCCCTTCATGGAGAATGAGAACTTCTATGTCGTTTTACACACCTTTTTTCTTGGTTCCCTCTACCTTATAATAAAAAGAAATTTGTATTTAATATCATTTTCCTCAATCTCAAGGTAAGAATGAATTTCTTTTTTATTTCATTTTTTCAATATTCTTTGCATTTTTTCTTAGATAAGTTAATTAGAGCTTCAATACAAGATGTTAGGGTGCGGGGAAGTGGAATATGATGACTTCTATGCCACCCTTGAACCAATTGACATCAGGCCTGTGATAAGATTGCATGTATTTACTTGAGAATGATGTGAGTATATATTCCTCAAATTATTCCAATCGAATTCCATGGAATTTGATGCAGCTTGGATAATTCACCAATCCTCTTCATTTAAGCTCTTTTCTTAAGTTTAAATACCATAAAATCAAATCATTAAGCTACTCGTATTTCAATTTCTACCTTCTAAGATATAATACCTCGCATTGATGGTGAAATTTTTTTAACCACTTGTTTTGAGAAAATGTTTAACTTTTTGTTGTTGATTATGAAGAAAATTCCTTAAGCCATCTATTTAATAAATTCTCAAGATGACATAATGCATCTCGTCAAATATTCATGATTAGTAAAATGAAACCTTTCTGGGAAGAATGGGGGTGATTTAGGATTTTAGTTTTTTTTTTCCTTAAAATTTTTGAAAGATTTAGTGTTACGGAGATACTTGCAAATAGCTGCAAATTATAAAGGAAAATTTTGCCGGTTTAAAATGATAGGATTATTTACAATTATCAAACCATGGGTACATTTGCAAATGACTTTTTTTCCTCGAGATGGAGAATCGTGATGTGTGCAATGAAATAAGCGAATAACTAACTAATTTTGCTAGAAAATGGAAGACAGAATGGTGGGGTGGGAGAGGTATGGGTCTCCTTACCGGCCTAACTTCCAATTGCAATTAATATTATTATTATTATTATTATTATTATTATTTTGGATTATTCCAATTCCAAACATTGGTTGATTGGATTGATTGCAAATAAAATTTTTTCTTGAAACTAATTTATTTAATCACTTACAAACAAATACTTTTTAGAAAAAAGTAGATGATACTTTTTTCTAAAAGAGGATCATCTACTTTTCAATCAAAATTAGTATTTTATTTTCTTTATTTTGTAAATCACACCATTCTCTTTCTTTCCGTTTATTCTATCAATTTTCATTTCACCCAACAAACTGAAAATGCCCTTGTACTTGTTGGAATCCACTTCATCCTTATATAACCCCTCAATAAGCTAGGCAATCCTTTTTGGACGATCCATTGCTTTTACACCACTCCAAGTGAGTTTTATATTTCCTGACCACCCCGTCAAGTTAGCCTCATATCTGATGTCAATTCCCCAAATGGCCTGTCAATTTATTATTATCATGATTAGGGAAGTGGCAGAGCTGTACACATGCATAAGAAGGCATCAATCGTATTTTGAACCCCTTTTTATTTTTTTTAATTGCGTAACAAGGGCAAATTCCACGTATACTTACAAATCTTACTTCTATTTTCAATTAAACCCACGAATTTTCAAAAATTCCAAATATATCCAGGAATTTTGTCCAAAATTTCATTTATACGTGTATCTCTATGTGAAATGACAAATATGCTCAAATTCTAATTATGAATTTAGAAACGAAAATTCATATTGTACTGTTTGGTTGCTACTTCCAAGCACATGGAGGAATTTTACAGTTTTAAATTGCACACAAGTTGTCTGAATCTCTCTTACCAGAATTCCCAGCCTAGACCGAAGGCATCCATATGCTAATTGAGAATAACTCTCTACCTCACTTCCTTGTAATGCATTTTAAGTATCCATTGGACACTTAAAAGCGTAGAATTTGCCTCCACCATCAGAGAATCAGATACCCCTCGTGAGGCCCAGATTCGATTCTTGCTGCAATAAAGTTATTGGAGACTTTTAAATTCAGACGTAAGAGATTTTCAAGGCTTACGCACAAGAGACGTCTTGTGATCTTTTTCTCTGAAGTTAGCGTAGGATAAACACGAAAATTCAAATATATCTCTAACTCAAAATTTTTGGAAAAGGAAACTTCCAAAGACCATTACTATTTCTTGATTTGTAATATGTATTGCTATTAGTATTCACATTTCATTGTTTGTTTCCCTTATTTTCCCCCTTTTCCCCCAGATATCCAAACAAATCGGCTGCTGTGTCGGCCTTAGATGGAGCCCATGGGTCCATATGTAATGACCTCCATCTCCATGGGACTCATCTCCCTCATTTCCATTTGGAATTTGGTACGGGATATTGTCTCTACTACTACTACTGAGACGAAGGGAAAGCATATGATACTGCAACAGAATCTTTCTCAAGGATATTCGCTACTTTCCAATGCTAGCCTGAAAAACTCTGGGGGATAACATCCGCAACATGCCAAAGAAATGGATCCCTCACTTGTATTGCCTGAACATTAGACCCAATCAATGATTTCAATGTTGACAGAAAAATTAGGCGAATGAGTTGAGTACTGGTATATTTATTTTGTTTATTATTTTTTAATGATAGAATATGCGGAATAGGCTCTTCAGAGTCACCCCGTTTGTAAACAAGCACTGCTCAATGATTGGAATAAGCTAGATTTTATTACCAATGCATTTCTGTGACTGAGAGAACAAGGTGTTCTCCAATGCCCATCCTAGATTTTAGATCGGATGAAAGGTTAATCTGCGTTAACATGACTCCTTGCTAATGGTTAAAATTCTAGAAACATGGGGTGGTATTCGCCTACTCAAAAGAAGCATTGCATTGATTTAACAAACAAAACAAATCGTAATTTCTCAGTTCAAAAAGGGCATATACCTTACACAAAATGCAATGAAACAAATACGTCTACAATTCCTGATCACTCAAACAAATGGGCAGTAAAAGAAAATACAGACATACACATTCAATCACATCGACAGGCCACCTCTGAATTGTCTTCCACTAGTGCCCTTTTATCTCAGTTTGAGAATTAAGACATCGCACATGTACACAAGAATTTACACATCACACATCCATAATAATCTGCACTGCTGAATTGATGCTCTCAGAACAGGGGTCCACGCTAAGGGTCTGTAATCCCAAAAGACAATTCAGTGACAGTATGACAGGTGGACCTGATTTGTTTGGCAGATTGAATAATTGTCCGGCCTGTCGAACTCGTAAGCAATGATCTACAGCTTTCCCCCATGGGACTTTGGAACTTTATGCAGAAACATTCATGTAAATCCGAGGCACTGTGTTCCAAATTGTGGTCTAAGACTTTATACATGAAAACCGACAGCTGTGTTGTTAGTGGAGAAAATGCTTCAACTTGCCTAGCCACATATTTCGAAGTGCGTCTAGTAAAATCCCAGCAGCCACCTCATGTCATGTTGTTCTGAGAAATGATAATCAGTAACTCAACTCAGCAGTGAATGGAGATAAGGAAAATCTTCATTGGCTTCAATTTGAGCCATCTGTCAAGCAGCCACACTCTTTGGAAGCTAAAACTTAAAAATCTGTAGTTACAGGAAATGGCAAATATCAAATATGGACTGATGACCAGTTCTGATATGCTACCACATGCATCATTCTTCTTTCAGGATCATTAACCATCTCTCTTGGTTTTTTCTTGGTATGATTTTAGTTGCCAGTCTGGTGCTCATATATTTGGTAGTCCAACCTCACATCATACAGCTTGTGCCCATTGAAAGTGTTGCAAGAAGCCTTCAATATGTTCTCAGACTTCAATTCACTCACTAAGGTCCCCAGCTCATTTCCCCACTAATAACATTTGAGAAGTAGCCATTGTAATTTAGGTACTCCCAGAAATGGCAAAGACCAAAATCACTATGTTTAGGAGATTTTAGATAACAGAAGTACAATTCCTTCAGGTTTTTCTCAAAGGTTGCTTTAATGGCAAGTACCTGCATCACCACAGTCATTGACAACACCTCACATGTGATAGAAGTCAAAGAAATTTAAGCTTAAATATGAGTATCCAAAATATAGAACATGTTATCATCATATTTAGTGCAAGAAATACATGACAATCCAGAAGCTAAGGTTGACATGTTTCAGTCCTGAGGCTGTTGCCGAATACTTAACAGTATGTGACATCTCATAGTCCTATTGTTGCAATTGTATTGTCCGGAAGTATATACAGCCAAAAAAGAAAGCCTAAAGTTTGGATAGGTAAATAAGAGAAAACAGGCAGCCTCACAAGATCAACAAAACAACAATGCTCCTCCTACCAAACCAATTTCAACCTAGTCGTCTCATCCCAACCTGAATTCAGTTGAATATTGAAAAAATGCTTCTGCAATGTGTGAGTTACGACTCCGAAAGTTTGACCCTAGTCCATAAATATGCCCCTATATACCAGTGTCTCTCATGCAAAATACCAGATTAAAATAATTATTTAAAGAATAAAATATACATCAACCACTTCCCTTTACTTGATAGTTGATACCTCTACTATTTTGCTTTCTCAATCTCTTTCCGGCATTGAGAAGTCAATCCCCATCGAACTCCAGTGATTCTCCATCTCCATCACCATTCAAAGCCTCTGCAACGCCTTTTCTTCACCCATCTTTCCATTGCCTACATGTTTCATTAGATACTAATCCCTGCATACTTCCATCTCGATTTATCGAGTCATAATTGATGATCGATTCTATCCGTAACTCTTTCCACTAGCTTCAAGGGCTGCAACTGAGACTATGCAACTAGTGTTTCTTGCCATGTGCTGCACAACTACTGGCAAGACTTAGGAAAACACTTCTGTTAGTAATCTTGTGGAGTATCATATGATTTTTCTTTTATTCACCGTCTCCCATATTCTCTACAATACTTCCTTTTGTAAAATACTAGAATAGGCATAAATTTATCCCCTCCTTCCCAGAATTTAATTTATCTGATTTTATATACACCGAATTTCATTATATTCGGAATGTTCGTAAACAATAACCACAAAACATTATTAAAAAAAAAAAAAAAAAACTCATTCTGATGAACTATACAATAAGAAATGATTGGCATAAAAAAATGTTTTACATTGGTCTTGGCTGGAATGGAAATATCAGACAACATGTTCTTGACATGAATAATATTTCAGTTCTAGGAATTGGTTATCATACTCATAATTTCGGTTAATTAAGTAGTGCAACTATAAGAAAGCCAATGAAACATCATGCAGATATTACTGAGAATTATTGCCTTTGTGCATGGAAGAAGAAAATAAAAAAGATGTCATGATTGGAAACATGTGGCTGTTCAGACACAAAAGCATTCCACATGCATTGCTGATTCGACATTTTAACTTGTTGGAATGGACTCGTTATACAGGCTGAATAGTAAGTTTATTGAAATGTCAAAGAAATGATTACATTGCAAGAAAAATAATTGTACATGATTGGATGATGTTTCATATGGCGGTGCAATGATTTGGATTGATATTTTCCTTTGAAAATTCAGCAGAATAAGGAGGGAGAAGTAATAACAAATATTCCAAAAGTTTTAAAATTTTGGGTGTGTTTGTTTGGGGCTAAAATATGTCAACTAAAACTTTTCAACTCAAAACTTTTCACTCTCCATAACTACTCTATTTTTTAATTAATTTTTCACATTTTTCTATACAAATTACTCTATTTTCAATCATTTCTACACAACTACCCATACAACTAACCTATCTATTTTAACTTTATTTTCTTTACTCCTCATCATTACCCCTATTATATCACATCATTTTCTATCAATTTGACAACTTCTATCTCCAAAACTTTTCATCAAAAATTTTACCTCCAACCAAACACACCCTTTATTACCTAAAATAAATGACACCATATGAAAGGAATATAAGGGTATTCCCCTGAAGTAATCTATCCTATATATTCCTCGATGTGATGTTTATAATGGAACTATATGACCTAGGTAATTCTCTAGACTACCTCTATCCAACAATCCCAGAGCCTCAACCTATTGACATTCGAGCCACGATTATATACGATCAGTCATGTATAGGCTCTCCATGCAACATTTATTTTTTTTATTTTTTGCTTTATAAACACATTTTTCTGAGTGTATTTAATCCATATATCAAGTTTTACTATTTCGTAATATTTTCACATATGACCCCCACATAAGTGGGAAATGGCTTATAATGATAATGATGATATTATTACATACTTATTTTTAATTTCTAAAAAATAATTTTTTAAGAGGTAAAATTAACTACAATACCCCTAAAATTGATGATTTTTAAAAATAAAAAATTCCATAAAAAAAATAATATGTAAAATTATTGTAAAATGGTAAAACTTGATATATAAGTTAAATACATTTTTTAAAACAAGTTTATGGAAAACTCAAAAAAATAATAAATTATAAATAAATAAACAATGTATCTAGATACTATTAGTTGTATATAATCATGGCTCTTGATGTTGCAGATGTTACCATCTTAACTGTCACAGTCCCCATACGTCCCTTTGATCTGCATATTACATTTAGAAATCTTGTGGCATTGAAATTAGATATATGTCGTGCTTGCAAAGCATTCCTCCTCTGAATTCCTCCCACACAGTTGGCTTTGAGAAATTTTTATTCATAACAGTAGCCAGTTATCTTACAGAAAGCTGTAAGCTATTACATGACAAAAAGAGCCTTCCAATAGGATCATTGCACTCAGGAAAATAAACTAAATTATGCTGGAATGCTCGATCCTTAAACTGAGGAAAATAAATAAACTTCAACTGGAAAAGAAGAGTAATTTGACATAGACTAAGACGGAAAACTAATGTATCTGAAAATCAATTTAGTTTTATGCCAGAAAGATCAACCACTGAAGCTATTTTCTTACTTAGACAACTATTTGAAAAGTAGAGGGAGAACAAAAAGAACTTATACATGATTTTTATTGATTTAGAAAAAGCATATGATCGAGTACCAAGAAAGTTAATATGGCAAGTGATGAAAAAGAAAGGAATTAATAACAGATACATTAATATTATTAAAGATATATACGAGGGGGCTGTTACGAATGTGAGAACCATTAGTGGAGATACTAATATCTTCCCAGTTAAAAATTAAAATAGGTCTACATCAAGGCTTAACCTTGAATCCTTACCTTTTTACCTTAGTAATAAATGAAATTACTAGACATCTCCAAGACGAAATACCGTGGTGTATGTTATTTGCAGATGACATTGTTCTAATAGATGAAACTAAAGAATAACTAAATTTAAAATTGAATAGGTGGGTAGATACTTTAGAATCTAATGGTTTTAGAATTAGTCGCACAAAAATTAAATATATGAAATGCAATTTTAATAATAGTAAGAACTCAGATGAGGAACCAATTAAGATTTCAGATCAAGTAGTAACAAGAACTAATCACTTCCGGTATCTAGGATCAATAGTTCAAGAGAACGGGAAAATTGAGAAAGATATAATACGTAGAATTCAAGCAGGATAGAAGAATAGAGAAGTGTATCAAGAATTTTATGTGACCGTCAAGTTCCAATCAAACTAAAAGGAAAATTTTATAAGACTGCGATTAAACCTGCTATGCTTTATGGGGCAGAATGTTGGGTAATTAAAAAACAACATACACAAAAAATGAACGTAGCAAAAATGAGAATGTTAAGGTGAATGAGTGGTAAAACAAGAAAAGATAAAATTATGAATAAAATAATTCGAGAAAACTTAAAAGTGGGACCAATCTGTGATCAAATGAGAGAAAATAGATTAAGATGGTTTGATCATGTTAAAAGGAGGCCTGCAGTAGCACCGGTTAGGAGAATAGAGTCTATCCAAGTAGATGGTGGTAGGAGAATGAGAGGAAAACTAAAAAAAATGGATTGAAGTAATTAAACAAGATTCAAAAATATTACAAATTACAGAAAATTTAGTCTTAAATCGCCAAGAATGGCGCAACAGAATCCATGCAGCCGATCCCACCTAGGTGGGAAATGGCTTATGATGATGATGATGATGATGATGATGATGTTGATGTTGATGAAACTGGAAAAGAAGAAGATCAGCAACACTTGCCTGTGGAAAGTTTATAAGGGAATTTAGTTGTGACTTGTCTCCTTTCCCTGGTGAGACCATCAATCCCCCACCAAAAAAACATGACCGAAAATCCAAGGCACATTGCAAAATTCTCTGTATGATACTGGCCGCGGGCTGTGTCTCAACTGACAGGAAACATCTTGAAGCAAATCACATTGTTGATCAGAAAAGGAGAAATAATAGATAGAAAATTTGTCAAAACAGCATGAATAGGAATTCCACCAAAATCAGAAAACAGCTTTCATAATCCCTGAAGCAAGTACAGTGCACAGAATTGTTGGCTTTATCCATGCTTATGTGAGGTGCATAGTATAGAAGACAGCATGATTGCTTTTTTTTTTTTTTTTTTTTTTTTTTTTTGAAGTTTTCTCAAAGGTGGGAATATGACTCCAGATCCATGTAAAGGAAAAATCCTGCGCATTCGGTCTACAACTGATAAAAATGGCTGCATATAAAAATATGGAAAGGAAGAATCCTGTGCATTCGGTCTACAACTGATAAAAATGGCTGCATAAAAAAAATACCACCAGTAACCTGAAACAAACAATAAGAGAGAAACAAACTGGTAGAGATAATTAGGGTGCCAATTTCTGCCTATCAAACAAGCTAAACTTAACCACACTGCGAGATGAACCTCAATTGCATGAACTAAAAGAACAAAAATAGCTTAGATATCATAAATTTATAACATCATATAATGATATAAACCATACCAATCTTCCTAGTTCCTACTGCTGTGGTGATGACTCAGCTCCATTTCACTTCATATGGTGGCAGGTTGGTCTTGAGAAAAAGTTGAATGAATTCAGATTAAAGAGAGAAACCTAGATCATCCACTCATGATGCATTGGTGATTTGGTGTTAGATATAAGACTAATAATCTCAAAGGCTGGCCATAACTGCAGTGTGAAATAGTAAAAGACAGCTTTCATGGTGCAGGCCAACTTTGATTGAGATACATATGGTAAAGTTCACTTTTAAAACTTTACTTTCTGCTCATACAGTTTAAATCTCCGTTGGATGGACATCAACCTTATAAGATGGATCACAATACTCATGGTCCTCCAATTAACAAAGCGTGAAGATTCAAATGAGTGGTGCCTTGCATACAAAGAGGACTCAGAAACAAGGCATTTAACAACAGTAACACAGCTCTTAAACCATTACAATTTATGTTATGAAACACAACAGACAATGACTTATAAATATCCAGTATTGTGCATAACTTTCTTTTAACATTAAAACAAACAAACAAATAATTGAAAATTCATAAGCTATAAAATCTAAATATTGTATTGGTTTCTGGCGCTCAACTGGTGGCAGCATTTAACAGCCTTCTGTGATTGAGTAGTTGCCAACTTGATCATTGGAATGCCCAATAGATACTATTTCATTCTAGTAAGTACAAAATCCTCAGAAGTTCATGTAACAACAGCTGGCTAGTAAGTACAAAATCCTCAGAAGTTCATGTAACAACAGCTAAGCTAGTAAAACCTAGGAAGAAATTTTCCCAAACATCTATATACTTACATATGCAGTGAGTTTGCTAGGTATGCCATGTGAACTGATTCCAAATCCAGCATATCTTTGACCTGTCAAAAATGAAACCAGTATAAACTGCAGTGGTCTGCAATACAGGATATGAGAAAGCATGTCAAGATGATATTTGATTGTCACACATTTGAACCAATCCATTTGGAGATTTCACTGGAAGGTTTTATGCAAAAGAGTATTCAAACATTGCTTTTGTTGGTGAACTGGACAAGATCAAATCCATCAGTTGTCTTGTCCAGAATAAAGCAACAAATCCGATCCTTAAGCACATACCTGAACAAAAATCCTTGACCAATATCCCAACTCCAAATGTAGCCAGGAAGTCTAGAACTATGGTCTGAAAGAGAAGGGCTGTTTGCATTGATTTAAGAAGAGGAAGAAAAACAGAACATAAAAACCAGGCAAAAAAGCTTGGGTCCATTTTGGGGATTGCAAGAAGAGAGAAAAAAAAAAAAAAAAAAAGAGGAGAAAAAGAGGAATCGGAAAGGTAGAGAAAGAGAGGATATCATGAGGTGTGATAGGAGTAATGACTCAAATAAAAAAAAAATTAAAAAAAGATAAACAAGATAAGCATCTTAGATGATTACATTTGGGATAATGATTAAAATATAGGTAATAAATAAGAAAATATGACGTGAAAGACTTGATTACATTGCACAACAATTACCAAACATGCTTAGGTCTTGCAAATTAGTCTATGGAATCATACCCTGTACCCTATAATCCAATCGTTAGAAAAGCTCAAAAAGCTTTTGTTTTGCACCATAAACACATACCATCATTCGAGTTTTTACAAAAATGGAAGCCTCCTAATAGGCTATGAAATAAGAGATTTTCACTTAAAATATTATTTTATTGATCATCCATCAGCTGATAAGAGAAAATAAAATAAAATAAAATATAATCTGAACTCGTCAGTGGTACAATAGAACTGCCTTTTCCAATATCAAATTGACCAAAAATTAAAACAGTAAGTTCCACATTTCGGACTACAAAGATCAATTACAAAACAAACCAGATGCTTGCCTGAAATAGGTAGTCATAATAACCAAAGGACATGCCAATCTGAAACAAGCATGATGGCATTCTGAGTGTGCTTGGTTTGTGGTGGTGGGGGTGGAGGGGTGGAGGGGGTGTATGAAATGGAAATTTCCAATTTCAGAGAAATTCCATTATTCTAGATACAGTTTGAGATATATCTACCAGGCTACCTACCAGACCAACAAGATCATGTCTCTTATGTATATTTCTAACCATCACATCTAACTTTATATAGCTGACATCATCTCATAATTTCCTTTCCTTTTCCCCAACCAAACATCACACAGGTCTAAAAATGAGGAAGTGCAAGAGACATTGAGCCAGTGAGTCTAAAGATTTATTCAAAAAACATAAGAGCAAGGACAAAATGAGGAAAAAGGAAAGATAAAATTGTAGTAGAAAGGGTGTCTAAACCTGATGCTTAAGTGAATGCAAAAGCTTGCACCAAGATACGTGTGATAGCTGTGACTGCACATACTGCTGTAACGTTAAGCTAAAATGATTAACCTGTTGCCTGAGACATAAAAGCAGTAAGTGAGAAGCATTATGCTAGTCATCGCAACTACTCTCAAGTCCAAGTGAAACTCCTAGGATAATTCAAGATATGGATAATGAATACAATAAGCAGAAGAGATTATGAAAACATGATCAGAAGAAAGAGCATATTTATTTGTTTGATGACAAGAACAAATGTGCTGAAGTTTTTAACAATGCAACGGAGGAATAAAGAAAACAGAATAGTGAAATGAAGGAAGAAATTATGTGCAAATATGCAGCATGCATGCTACATACTAACTTTTATCACAATTATCAATTGCTACACAAAATGCACTGTGCTAAAGTTGACCGGCAAATGACTTGGCCCCAAACAATACAGAAGAAAAAAGGGCTCAACTGAATAGACACCACCAATATGCAAATATTAAACTAAAAACAAATGAGCAATCGGGGATAAAAGAAACAGCAGGATTAAGTTGGTCGCTAGACAAATACCTCATCTTTATTACAACAATGAAATTCTCCTGTTTTGCAAGTCCAGGATAACGACTCAATAGATCCTGTCAACCAACAAATAGAAAAATTCATACACAGAAATCTAACCAAAAAATAACATGCAAGCAGTTGCTCATAAAAAGCCTGTATAAAACAGGTTAGATTTTTCTGATAATAAATGAGACCAATGATTCACTAATTCAAATCTTGCGTAAAAAACGTAGGAACAGAGATTATTTGAGAAAACCTAAGAGAAAAATAGCGATTAGAAATAAGATGAGCAATAGGAAACAAGAATGACACTTGAAGGTTGGCAGAAGAACAGTAGTGAATGATTATCTGCCATTGTTAGTATGATAGGGAACATTGGATCCAGTTAGCCTTGACAGGAACATTTGTTTGATCTGGTAGTTATGTAGGGTGTGTTTGGGAATGGATAAAACTTTTGATGAAAAGTTTTGGAGAGGAAAAGTTGTCAAATGATGTGATATGATAGGGGTAATGATGATAAGTAAATGTGATAAAGTTAAAATAGATAGGTTAATTGTATTGGTAGTAGTGTAGAAATGATTGAAAAGTAGGGTAATTGTATGGGAAAATGTGAAAAAATGATTAAAAAATATGATAATTATAGAGAGTGAAAAGTTTTAGGTTGACATTTTTTCCTCATTGCCAAACACACCCGTAAGAATCTTTGGTCAATTTCAAGTTTTTTGATTGAATCGTAACTTTCAAGTCCTAAACCCAAGAAACGCATGCACACCAAAAGCATACATGCCTATGCACATAAAAATATGAATGGGGTGAAAAAGGCACATGCAATCATGGTTTAAAGATTTAATGAAGAATGATTCAGCTCACCCTAATAAACTCATATTTTGTACTCGAAATCTGTTCCATCACAGCTTCACCAAAGTTAGCTCCTCTGAATCACCCGATTAAGGTGAGTCGATTAAATCAGCTTGACACAGAGTCTGGATTTGGTTACTGATCAAATCATACTTGGTCACAAAGTCCCTAAACCAAGCATGCAATAACAAAAACAAATGCACAAAACCTAGTTGATAGTTGGACGTAAAAATATTTTTAAAAGGTCCCATAAATTCCTAGGGAGGAAAAGTCTCTAAGAGAAAATGAACCAGAGAGGGTTCAAACAAAAGATAGATAAAAAGAGAGGCCAAATGACTATCCAGCAGTGTCGTAAAACAGTGAAAAGTCAGTTAAGAGCAGTGTATACTTTTGGATGGCTGCAGACAATATGACAAAGCCATGTACCTTAAATGAGCGCCATACATCAGTTAGTGAGAAAACAGCAAGCTTGACTTGAGTTAGAAAACTGAAAATCCGGGAATACAGTTTCAAGGCATCTGGCGTCAATATAATATTCATTGGCCAGTCTACCTTGTAACCTAAAATAATAAAATCGAAGGATCGGACACCTGCAACAGAAAATTATAAAATATCAATAGCAGTAAAAGAACAACATCAGATGACAGTACCTATATCATGCATTTTATTGTGTTTGCAAAGAAATTGCTGAGAAGGTAAAAGAAATTTACTACTGGCAGAAGTTGGCGGTAGCATCATGCCTTGTCCTTTTATAGATACAAATAACCTTTCCTTATATTGGTCACTCTCACAGGAAGACCTCTGCAGCGCAAAATCAAGAAGGGCCTGCACTTCTGATACTCTCTGCTCAGCCTCAGCAACATGCCATTTCTGGTTTGAAATGGAACCAAGGTCACTACTATGATTCTATCAACTGAATGACTAATACAAGAAAATTAATTACTTTAGGATAAGTTTCAATAGGTATCACCATACATGATACCAAAGAGACATAATAAATGAATCTGCCCAATCAGCTAATTCCATCAAATGGTAACGTCGCAAAGCCAAAAGATGTCCTCGCAGATCAAATCCTTCCTCAAGCAAGTTGATTGTGAAGCTACTTACATACTTATACCTTGCACAGTTCAGGAAAAACAAATGTAATGAAGAACCTACACTATTCATGAACAACTAGCACTAACAAGAAGGCGCAGAGAGAGAATGTGTCCAGTAACTAAAGAAAAAAGGTTAAATTCCAAACATAACCACAAAACAAACATTTAGAACAATTGCATAGATGACCACAGGTTCTGCCCCTAATTCCAATATAACAATTCCACAAGTACTGCTTCTCAAAAAAAAAAAAAAAAAAGCCAATGTCATGAGACTGACATTAAAAACAATGTGAAGTCACAAAACTACCCCTGGTAAAAGCAAAAGGGGAAGCAAGCAAAAGCAGCGGCCGTTTGCCTCTATTCTCGCTCCATCATCATCATCTCTGATCCTTCTTCGATGATGATGACATTGGCCATGGAGGGCTGTAAGCAGCTTGCATCTGTTCTCACTCCAAGAGAACAATCTGCAGCTCCTGCTCTTTTTCTCAGAGGAATGAGATGGTAGGGAAAATGGGCGGAGTTGAAGGAGCAGCGGAAAGGGGAGAAAAGCAGGCAGGAGTAGATGGGTACTCTTCTATCATCATGCATGCTGGAGAAATGGAGAGGGATGCTCTGCTGTATCACCATTCTTCCTCAATGTGGAAGCTGTTCACAGCAGAACTCCTTTCCTCCGTCTTGTGGCAGCCCAGATGTCGAAAAGCAAGAAGGGAATGATAACAGGATTTACTGCTGGTTCAGTTGTAGGTCTGGCTTTTCCTGTAGGTATTGCTCTGTTCCTGGTGTGAAGATACCAAAGGAACAGCTTCCTCTCGCTCAATTGTTGGCATGAACTTAGAGAAAATCCTCTGGTTCTCCATTCTGACATAACGAAAACAATTTACATTGCCACTGGCACCACCAGACATGAATCTTGAGAACATGCATTCTGCACTGGGGCTGGTCGAATGAAGGAAATCCTCCATTCAGTCACACAAGCCATCGACAAAATCTGCAAACAGGGAGCTCGGCGCAGAGTGGTACTGCATTGAGCTGAAGTTAAGCTGTACCGGCTGCTGCTGGTGGTGGTTCTGAAAATAAGTGGCAAGGGAGGTGCAGTTGGAGACGAGAGGAGATAGGCTTGGATCTGCCATTGGTTCCAGGCACCAATGACATGAGATGGCACCCATGCATGTTTGGGGAAGATGGGCTATCTTCATGTTGCAAACACCCCATCACTGATCTCCACGGCTGCCTGTCTGATCTGGGCCATCAGATGATTGCAGAAAAAGATCCACGGCAGTCATTATAGATCATCTGGGCCATCATCATTTCTGCTCTTGCCAACCACCATGGTTTTCAAGTACATCCCATCTCAGGCTAGATGAAGAGCCATAAATTGCCAGATGTGGTGGTTTTTTGTTGGATCTGTTGGACCAGCCAGCCAGACCTGACTGCCATATGGTAGCTGCAGAAATGGCAGCCATGATTGGAGTTTCATGGGAGAACATGAAGTGTGGTTATGGTGCTTTAGAGGTGTAACTGGTAAGGGCAATTTCGTCACTTTAAAAATATTTTACCATGTCATCTAAATGGAACCCAACGTCATTGTCGTATTTGGAATTAATGGTAGAATATGTGGTCATCTATGCCATTTTCTTAAATGTGTGGTAATTTCCATAAATATGGGAATAAGTTGTCGTCATATTTGGAATTAATCCTAACATAAATATACATTTCTGGACTCCCTGGCCAAATGGTTACGATCTTCACAACCAGGAGATATGTTAGCATGCCACTGATTAAGGGAACCACCCTAAATGTATCATTCACCATTTTGCCAACACGTGGCAAGAAAAGAGGAGGCAATTCCATCAAATGGTCAATCATAATGTGGAACATTCTAGCTTTGGACCCAACACATTTCTAGTTCTTCTAGTTCTTATGAAATGGAAGATGCTGGCCATGTAATCATCGCAGATTTCTCATGGATATCACAGCTTTCCCCAGGAAGAACAAGTTGGTGGAAAGTGATGTCACTAGTCTCTTTTACCGAATTTGTATCTTCTTTCCCAGTTTCCCTATAATGCATTCCTGACCAACCAATAAACACAGCCTAATAAGTTAACCAATAATGACCATCAAGAATCAATAGTTCTGTAGAGGGAAAAGATTTTTTTTTTCCAACTTAAATCTATTTATCCCAATAAGACTGATTCAATAACTAAATTAAAAGATGGTGTGAAAATCTCCACCAAATGTTTTTTTATCCTATTCAAAAGGTATAGAGAATAGCTCGGAAGACCAGAAAGCAGTGCTTAGAAATAAGAATCACAGTAGCTAGGATACTGCAGCAAGATTTCCTGCACAATGCATTTGTTGATGATCACATCCAGGGGTATCTGATACTGAGCCAATGCACCAGGCCTACAGCCTCCTGCACCAACCGCAACAGTTTCATTGGAGTAGCTCAACAAACTTTCCCAATTAGCACCACCAGAATTACTGGTTAACTGATCCTTATCCTGCTGGCCTTTGATTAATTCTTCTGATGAAAAAGCAGGGGAACACAAAACTGATTGATCTATGTGGCCAGATACTTTGGCATCACTGTCATGACATCGTATGCTATGCCTTTTCGTAGTTTTCTCCAGTGAACAAGAACTTGGCTTAATGGATACAGGAAAATCAACTTGAATTCCATGATCAGATCTGGCATTGAGCCTTTCGTTGTATGCCTTGCATGGATCCTCCACAGATGAGAAATCAAAGCATGTAAAGGAAGATTTTTCAATAGAAGCAGGATTTTCATCTTTCAAATTGTCTCTCATATGAAACCAAACATTTTTTGCCAAAAAGGAATTCATGCTTAGAATTTTGCTGTCACACCATAAGTTCTGGGGCTCAGTCAACCCTCCACACCTATTCTCCTTGCATTCATTCTTTTCCAGTGATAGATCCAGGTCAGAATCATCATAGAAAGATAGTGGAGCAAAATGCGAATCTTCTGTCTCCAATCTTTCCATCTTCCTATCAGTCACTTTTAGGTTACAGTTAAGAACAAATGCATTTTCATCATTGGCACGTCCTCCAAAAGAAAAAGGATTCTGCAGAAGACCTCCAAGTGGCCAGCATGTACTAAATAAATAATCTGCACCCCAAATTTGTGACTTCCTACAGAAATTTGAAGACTGAAATTGAGAAAGATCATACAATTGAGTTAATCCTTTCTCCTGGGGACAATAATCTATGAAACCATTTGCTGAAAGAATTTGATCAGAGTTCAGTTCTGTAGAAAACTTCATGCCATGCCTTTGGGATATGCTTTGCTTGTCAGAAATTCCTGGCAATAGTCTTGGATGCGCTTCAAAGAAAATATCAAACAGTTCAGAGGATCCGTAAGACTTGGTTTTCCCTTCAAAAGTATTCAAAGAGAGACAACTTGAGGATGCTGACAGTTCTGTATCAGAAGAGAAATCATCCGATAAGCTAGAAGCATCTGTTTCCAATTCGCCAGCATCCCTGAAAAATAAGAGAAAGGTCTGGCCTCTTTCCATGGAAATAGAAATCTTAAACACAAGTTTGTTATTCTGAAACTTGAAACAACTTAACGAAAAAGAAGTGATGCTTTGCCATTTTCAAAGAATTTGAAACAATATTGGCAACAGAAATATTTGAGGAAGTACTACAAAATTGAGAGTAGATCGACAATGAACTCACAAGTCCATGGTTTGTTTATCAGTGATTGTAACAGAATAAATGAACTCTTCATCAGATACCAATGCCTTTGAAGGAACCATACAATATGGAATTACCTGCAAGGAAATTAAAAAGTCAATCTCAATGAAGAAAATGAAGAAAGCCATAAGAGAATATGTGTTCCCCTAGGTAATCTAATTGATTGAGATGCATATGTGTGCATTCCAGAGTGCAAGATTTGATTATGTTTCTAGCCGTGAAATAAAATCCTTGCACACTTCAATTAAGAGGTTTGATGCAGGCAACCTGCTGGACAGTTTCTAAAATTACAGAAAATACCACCTTATCAACATAATCAAAGCTTGTTTCCTAGCTAAGTAGGATCAGCTACGTGAATTTTGTTGTGCCATTCCTTTCCAGCTCAAATCATGCCTTCAACATGCACAAACATTTTCCAATATCTCTTCAATATGTCTAGCAATTTTCTTTTGAGCATTGCCTTATTTCTCTTATAGCTTTCTACTTCATTAAAATTCATTCCATCTAATTAGTGCAATTTCTAACCTGTGCTTTAAAGGGCCAAACCACTGGAGTTTGCTACTCTTTTTGCAGCATTTATTTTACCATTAAATTATCTAAATTACTTCCCTTCTAACCTAATCGTTCCTCATTTTACCACTTATCCATCTTAAGATACTCATTTCAATCACATTTGCATTAGTCTTTGACAAGCATAATCTTTCAATTCCTACTTAAATAGGGGATGATAAGATTCTATAATTGTAGAAGATTTCATATAATAGAAATTTCATGAATTTTATAAGGTTGTGCCACCATAGAAGCATACACATTCATATCATTTTCTTTATACACAACAAAACGAGCATTTTATTGTGAACATAAGATCAAAAAGTGGGTAAGAAGAAAAACAGATTGATGGATGCAGTAAAGAAACCAAAAAAGAAGAAAAGAAAAAAACGAAAGTCTCTTACAGTAGAACTAATCTGTTGACATCTGAGACTTAATCTTGGCAAGAGAGTTGTAAGCTTTTCTTGTGCCCTTTTGTAGACAAGTTCCCTCTTATGGACCATTGTCTCCATACTTCTTTTGTTGAAAGCTAGTGGGAACAAACAAGATACAGGATCGCTTGAATAATCATTCCAGTGAGGGAGAATATCCTCTATATTTGATAAGCGGGATGAAAAATCATCTCCTGCTAGGTGAATATAATCAGCAAGGGATGAAAAATTGCACATATCCAAGAGTTTAACAAGCACTTGAAGCTGCTGGCCAGCCCTCAGGAGTGGTAGCTGCACATCATTCAGAAAAGAAGGAACAACCACTCCATGTCGCTCCTAAGTTAATTAACAATTTGTTAGAATTCAAACAAATGTCTGGTTGCAATAACGCTTATGCATATCAAGAGTCGAACTTCCAGGTTAAATATCCAGTCGACGGAAATCACCTTCACTGATGTTAGTGACAAGTTGCCATGGTGCTCAGCTTTGCCTAGCAAACAAGGTGATGCTTCATCTTCATATTCTATGACGAACTCTTTATAAGGATCACAAAACCGTGCTTGATAAATCCATGGTTTGATGAAACCATAATATGGTTCAAATGAACGGACAAAAAGAAACTCAAGAAGTGCATGATGAACTGGATCAGCATCCTAATTAAAAGGGGGGGGCAAAGAAAAGAAAAGAAAAGAAACGAGAGACCAATGAGCAGATAGCTGGGAGAGATTAAACCAACAAAAAAATGGAGGATTTTTAATGAAATGAAAGAAGAAAGGAACAGTTTTCCAACACGCACGCACCCGCAGCTGATTGTACAAATAAGTAAGCAGTTGGGCTCCCCTGGGGAAGCTACAAAGCAATAAGGTGATATCAGCATTCAGAGCGTCCCTGAAGGGCATCAACAGGGTCCCACTGTTGAAAAAGCATAAATTAGCGAGAGCTTGAATGCGAGTTGTGAGCTCCTTGGTGTGCAGGTAAACCTCCAGGACTGACATATCTGCATGCACAACACTAGTAAGACAGCCATCGGCAGGATGATGACCATTTTCCTGGGAATTGGCATCATCCTTGGATGCACGCCTCAGCTGTATTGATGAAGATAGTGTGTTTAGCGCACAAATGTATCCTTGTAGGACCTTTCCTACAGCAATGGCAAAAGCTTGATTGACGAGAGTGTGAGGAGGAGGGCATTCCCCTTGTTCATTTTCAGCAGAAGATTCAGCACGACTTTTGTCTTCTCCTCCACTTTGATTTTGGGAAGCGGCAGCGAGGAAATAGTCGACAAATTGGCGGAGGAGGAAAAAAGCGAGACCTGAGCGGGCCAGGGAGCGGAGAATGTTGGCAAAAGCATTGTTGCTGGATGATCGGTGCCATAAAGTAGGAATCCGGTGGAAGGTCCTGTCGGCAGGGTCGGAGGAGAATGCCTCACAGAGACGATCGACGGCGTGGAGGTCTGATTTGACGCCTTGCAGTGCGTTGAGGACGAGTCTCACCAAGTGGCTCTCCTACAAGGAAGGCAAGTGAAGGTAAGATCGAGGAGTTTGAGAGAGAGAGAGAGAGAGGAGAAAGGAAGAGGACAAGTGGACTGACGGAAACGGCGGCGGCAGAGGCGGAGGAGGAATGGTGTTGGTATGTGGGAAGAGAGAAGGATGGTCCGCTCTCGGTGGCAATGGATTCCCAGGGTTTGGGCGGCAGCAGGGAGGAATGAGCTTCCGTAGCTTCTCGTCCTCCTCCACCGCTGAGACGACCGAGATTGGCGAGCGCAGCAGCAGCTGTCAAGCCCGCCATTCTCCCATGTATATATGTATAGGCAGGAAGAGGAATGAGAATGAGGTCCTGATGAGGAGCCAAACGGCCTTCTCCCTTCTCCGCCTATAGGACTGCGCATGTCCGCCTGGAAAGGGAAATACGAGTGTCCTGGAGCAGCCAAATTGCAAGTTGCAGATGAGCGCGCATTTCATAAGATGTAAAGTAATAATAATTAATAATTAATTAGGGTGCTTTTGGCATTTGATTAAATTTTTGAAACAATTTACGTACGTAAAACTTTTTAAAATGGAAAAAGTGATCGATATTATAAATATAATAAAGAAAAGTAAACAAAGATAAAGTTAAAATAAATGTAGTACTGGTATGAGTAATTGTGAAGAAATAATTAAAAAATAAAGTAACATAATCATATAGAAAAATACTAATGAATAATTAAAAATAAAATAATTGTTAGGTGAAAAAAATTTAATTACAAAATAAACCCTAATTAACTAAATTTTCCTATTTCTTCTTGTACATAATTTTATACGTTTTGATTGTTATGTTGCAGTACTATTGGAGTTATTAGAACGATTTTAGTAATGTAAGCGTGATTGTGTCATTTAAAGCTTTCATTAAATATAAACAAAGAGAGAAGTTTCTTACAGAAAAGAGTTGAAGCAACTCAGATGAACCTCAAAGCAACACTCAAGAAGAGACTTCTGAAAAGAACGCACCACTCTATTTTACAACTAGTTTAGAGCTCAAAGCCTTCGATGATTTACAAACTGACTTAAGACTCTATATATAGACTTGAAAAGAAACAAGCGGATTTCAACATCTCTTGAATCCGCGGATTTAACAAAGAGTGAAGTCCGGAAAGTTAACTTTGGATAAGAGAGCGCCGAAAGCAGAGTTGACGTGTCCTTGAACTTGGAGTCGAACAGTATCTGCTTTAGAAAAGAAGGCGACAACTGTCTTTACTTTAGCAAAATCGAATCTTTTAACGAATCTTCCTGTAGACCTTTTGACTTTAGCTAGGAGAGGATAAGGATGGAGTAGAAATCTCCATATCACTATCCTGTTCATCTTCCATCTGGCTTTCGAACATGATTTCAAAAGCCTTTTTCTTTAACTCTTTCCCTGACAATGTCGGGAATAGTCTTTTAGCGGACTCTATTGCCTGTTTGAAAGTAGTCTTGGCTTCTTCAGTCTCTTTCAAATCTTGCAAAGTGGTGAAGCTGGAGGGACTGCCGATAAGAGAATCGGAGAGTTTGGAAGCTCTTTCAGCTGCTTTCTTTCTCTTATAATCTTCCGAATAGGAAATATGCTCAATGTCGAATTTTGGCCACCATTTTAAGTGAGAGGTATAGGCAAAATAGCTAGATGAGGGGGTATCAATATAAAAGGAAAAGTCCCAGCGGACAATCCAAGGAATAGACTCTTTTATAACAAATTTATTGAGTTTAACAGAATCATCAGGATCAAAAGACAAATAAGGTAAAAGGTCTTCAGAGAGAATGGAACGATGAAAACCCCAATGATCCCAGAATCTTTCGAGAAACCAATTGGGAATTGTTTGATTTGGCTTTTGAAGGTTAAATCTTATCCACCACGAGTGTGAAAAGATAAGATTTTGGCGAAGGAATATTTTTTGCCAGGCATCTTGGTAATCCCAATAGTTATATTTTTGATATGGGAAGGACTCAAGCTCAAGTTGGGATGGTTTAGGAAAAGAAAGATATTTATTTGGATTATAACAAGGCCATTCTTCAAGAGGGATAATCCTCTGAATGAATAACTTAGAATATTGTATGGCATCGCTTGTTTTAGCTTTAACATGATCAATTGTAACTGATCCAGTTACCAAGAGGATTTTTTCATAGAAATGAATATCTTTACCAGGAACATGTGGAATAAACTACTCAAATCTCGGTAAATACTTTTGATATAGCATTTTTGCAATCTCTTTAATATCTTTATCATCCTTTTCACTTGAAGAGAAAAACGGTATACCAGGAATTTTCGAAATACAAAGCTTATAATCGGGTTCTTCTAAATATAGAAATATTTGTTCATGATGAAAAATGAAATTATAACTTTTGGATGGAGAAGGAGACATTGGAGAAGAAGGGATCTCTATTATATCAGGAATTTTATCAGGATTTTTCTCTGTATTTTTAGCAGGAGTTTTAACTGGCGCTGAACTTGATGAGGCCATGCTATTTTGATTTTCCCTGCAAAAATTCTCTAGTCAAGAAGTCAGGCAGAGAATTGTTATTTCCTTTGATAAATTCTATATCAAAATCAAATTCTGTTAGAATAGCTTGCCATCTAGCAAACATGTGTTTAGCAACTTCATTTTTAACATCTTTTTCCAAAATATGTTTAGCTGCTTTACAATCTACTATGAGAAGAAATTTCTTATTTAATAGATCACTTTGAAATTTTTGAATGCTTATAACAATAGCAAGAATTTCTTGTTTTATGGTAGGGTATTTTTATCTAGTCTCATTCCATAGTCCTGAAGTAAACCGGACTATAAGTTCTTTACCTTCTTCAGATTTTTGCTTTAGTATTCCCCCATATCCTTTATATGATGCATCTGTTTCAACTATTTTAAAGAGATTAGGATCCGCAAGGTGCAGACATGGAAGATATTTTACTTTAGCTTTTATGTTTTGAACTGCCTTAGTACATTCTTCTGTCCAAGGCGGAGGGTTTTTTCTAAGCCTTTTAAGAAGAACTGCTCTATCAAAAGCAATTTTCTTATAGAACTCAGAAACATAGTTCAAACATCCTAAAAATCTTTGTAACTGTTTTTTATCTTTGTTTCAAATATAGAGGGTAGACCTTGTAAAAAATTTTCAATATAGATAGGTTGTCTTCCATCATCTAGCATTAACAAGTCTGTTAGAAAAACATCTTTATACCATCTAAATTTTGACATGTTTTTACATTTTAGTTTTAGGATTCGCTCTCTTATAACAGATTGATAATCTTCTATTGTTCCTATGAATTGATAAATAATAGTACTTACTAGAGTACTAAAGAAGAAAACTGTTATTTTCACACGGACCGTGTTTTCTACATACTATACGCGGAAATTTTATGAAAAAAAATTTACGAATATGCGGATGAATATCAGAGCCTGATTGTATTACCAATTGAGATACTATAACATATATATAATCGAAAAAGAAAATATTGCATCCGTATTTTTCAGTTTATTAAAATTATAAATATACCTATTAAGTTTATATAAATTTGCAACTATATTACTTCCGTTGGAATACCGTTAGAATTTTCAGTAAAATGAAAAAATAGTCTTTAAACTAAACTATATATTTGTAATATTTCCAAATCTTGCAACATATCTATTATTTCATTATTTTATATATTGTTACATCTATTATTATTTAAATTTTTTGTAAATATGCTTACAACATTTGCAAAAATTATAAATGTATCCCTTGACTTAAAGAGCAATATTGTTATTTTATAAAAAATCCTAATGACATCCTAACAAAAGTGATACATTTGTAATTTTATGCAAATTTTATGAGCATATTTGCAATTTCAGTAAACTTAAAGATACGAATGCATTATTAGTCAAATATTGTAGACACATTTGCAAAAATCTTTTTATTAAAAAATGCAATTTTGAATATTTTCTTTTACATAAAAAATGGATACTTTTATATGGAGGCTAACAAAAAATTTGATTATCTAAATAAAATACCTAAGATTTGAATTAAAGATGAACCTCAGCAAGACAAAAAGAGTAAGTTTGATGTGGAGATTCAATATCACATTGGTAAGGTTTAACTTTTGCTCTCTTAATTTTATTGTCATGGATTTAAAAGATTTTGTTGAGGTTATTGTGATGTATTTTTACTCATTAAAGTTATGTCTAGCTAGACTCTAAAATAGAGTTTAGGATGTAACATATAAATTAGCACTTGATTATTTGCAAATAGCCAACAACATATTTTTTATTTTTTAAAATTTTTAAACAAAATTATTAATCTAAGTATAATTAATATATAACCAAGTTTGACTCTTCTTGAAAATACATATTTGGTCTCACTTCTATGAAACTTTTTTTCTATGTAACCCCCTTCATATTTAAAATGTTGATGGTTGATGAAAAATTCACTCTATCTCTTCTATTTAACATCATTTTTAGTATCCTAGGAACCCTTTTATTTATTTAGTTTCACTTTATATAGGTCTCATCTATAAATGTGTAAAATCAATATAATAAAATTGTTTAATGCTAAAATATCAATTTCAAAGTAGTTTTTTCAATATTTAAACTATCTAAAATATTACTATTATATAGATAAATTATTCTATAAAGTATTATTATATTATAATACTTGTGTAAACAAATTTAAGCATTTTTCATAATTTACATATGAATATATATATTTCAACAAATATGACTCATACACATACTTGATTAGGATGAAACTTGATCTTCTAAGTAAACAAATAATATTAAATAAAATGAATGAATTAGATTTTCCATCAATGATCAAAATCTTAAAATTTGAGGGGTTTATATGGCTTCGCTTTTATATAACTTGATTACATAGAAGTAGATTTCATATACATTTATCTTAAATTTTTAAACACAAGCATAATTTAGTCATTTGCAACTACTTAAAATGACAACTAGCATTATTTAAATCTAAACAATTGCAAAACATGCTTTTTTTATAAGATGAAATCATTACATTAAACCAAAAAGATCAATGTACAATTGGTTTACAATAGCTTCGGGTGGGTTTCCAACCCAAAAATGAGATTCTTCTTTCATGTCAACTGCTATACAAGCCAACTGGTGGGCTACACAATTGCCCGACCTAAGCATATGCTTGAAGCAAATGGAGTCAAAAGATGTGCAATTGATCTGATCATCTAAATATGAACGCCCATAGTTGACAAAAAAGGGTTGTCTTCAGTTAGGCTACTGATAAGGATGAGGGAATCACTCTCAACCTCCAAGTGTTTAATTCCCAATTCAATTCCCCACTTAATTCCAAGTAAGACAACAATCCCCTCCATGGTTAGCACATCCACAATGCCTCTCTCCCGCTAACATCTTGTTGTAATAAGCTTTCCTTTGGGATCCCTTATCACCGCTCCAAATCCCAAACATTCATCCCTAAGGCATCTGCAAAATATGCTTTAAACATGACACCTAGACATATTTTAAATTTGTGAAATTGCAAATCTCTCTCTTAACATGATGCCTTGTATTTGACTATAACTAAAATAACACCTCGTTAGATTTCAAACCACCAAATGTGCCACATCACACAACTCTTCCAAAATTATAAATTTATAATTTAGTCATTCTACATAAAAACTGTAGTAGTTCTAAATATGCAAACCCATCATAATGTCCAAATAACCTTGTCCAAATCAAATTTATACAAACACCTATGCTTATGATAACATCATAAACCATAACAAATACACAATTTAAGTTTACAAAGACCTATAAAACCAAATGAGTTATTCAATAGTTACAAAATCAATCATATACACTCATCCTGGGCAAAATATAACTTCAATATCATATCCAAGAACTTGCTAAGACTTTTCTTTCCACAAGTATTTATGACATCATTTTAATCATTATAATCATCATTCCATCAGTAGTACAATCAAAATCAAACCAAAATTAACCCATGCCATTAGTAGCATGACTTAACTACAACTTCCCTATATAAAAAGATTAATGTGAAAGCTTCTTGCTAAATATGCAACCTCCATAAAATCAATAAGATTTTTGTCTCTATCAAGTGTCTTAAACGCCTCATTTCCATCAAACATCTATATCTCAAGTAATTACATCCATCCCCACATCCAATCACAAGTTATGTCATTATGGAAACTTCATCATAAATTCCACACACTTACCATTGCAATGTGCTTCTTAATAATGAAAAAATTAAAGAGTTCTAGATAAAAAAAAATTATTTACCTTCAAGCTTTTTTGGCCTATAATCATATCCATAGTTATGATGAGTTACGTATATGTCTAATTAAAATGTTCATTCTAACGCAAGTATACATACCGGTCAAGTAATAAAGTGTGAATAAAGTATTGTTCTCGCGAGGAGGGAGAATTAAATCATAGTACAATCAAAGATTCCATTTGCCAATTATGAATTGTTGATTTAAATAGAGAATTTAACAAATGTAAAGAGAATTAACTAAATTGACTAGTAATAAATGTACAACTAACGGAGAATCTCAAGGGGATGATTAGATAAATGGGAGTTATGAATCCCTTGACTCCAACTATACCAAATTGGTTCCATTTTAGTTCATTGTGTAGAGAATTATTGATCTAGGTTCATTTATATTTATATATGTCTTTCAACACATATAAACTTAACTATGTTTTAGTCAATTGTTATATTCTCATGTAACGGATTAAAAAAGGTTGATTTGCACATAACCTAAACATGATCACATAGGGTTACTAGGTATATTCCTATCCATATTAACAACCAACCACCACAAACAACTGCAAATCTATGCTTTACACATGGATCTCATCTAAAACTCACTTTTCCAAATGTAAATCTAGTTATTACATCAATCCACAAGTTGATTAAGCTTGTAGAAGCATTAAATACGATATGTAAAGGTAAATCTCAAACAAACACATATATATAAATCTGTAGATTCAATTCAAGCATAACAAATCAATCAAGCATAGCTTAGGAGTACAAGATCATCACAATATCCCATTAAATGTTTCAGCCGATGAACACAACTAGGACTCTAATCATAATCATATTCAAATACACCTTAAGTGAGGAGAATGGTAAAAATAAGAGAATAGGGAAAAAGAGAAGATAAAACTTAGTTGGATTTCTCGTCCAAGTTGATTTCTATTTTCATCTCCACCTCTAGTTTGGAAATCTCTTCTCTTCTCCTCCTTGATCTCTCCTTCGTGCTCCCTCTTCTTATGTTTTAGAAACTTTAAGAGAGTATTTATACTCCTTGCAAAATGGAGAGAGACACATGCGAGATTTCACATATGCAAGGGTTGGCGCCGGGGCGCCACTTGTCTGGAGCCTGAATTGGAAGCTGTCTGTCTAGAAAATTTTGGAATGGTAGTTGTTGAGGCCGGGGGGCCGAATTTTGGCACCAGAGCGCCATCTTTCTACCTCCACTTTTCCATCGCTACTTGCAAAGCAACTTTCTTTCCATCACTTTGGCATGAAGTCTAAGAAAAATCCACCGTTTTTTCCTGCAACAAAAGACCTAAAATAAGTAAATGATATCCTAAATGATCTAACGTAATAACCATAACCTAAGATGATATGATTTCCTTTAAATTCAACTAAAAATGCGTGAAAATCTAAACCCAATGCATGAAATGCAGAAATGAAAAAACTAATGCAAAACTTACGTAAATTCACGTGTTTCTCTTAAACTAGCATTCAAATTAAGTGCAAAATGAGTCTTGACAACTCTATTTTTCTAGAGCTGTCAGGTTACCAAACTTGTGGTCAGTTTACACCATCTTCATGATGTTTTATTAAGATCTCAAATATATAAGGATTTTTAAGGAGTACGTGAGGCACAAACAAGAATAGAATATGAAAATGTTCTTATTATTAAAATTGGGACATTAATATTTGTCAATATTACATATTATATTATATTATTCATTTAGTTATATTATCATTATTAATATTATTTTGGTTATAATCATTTATTTATATTTCTAATTAATATAAAACTTTTCTTATGAATTTACTTTAAAAAATGACTAAATGATAAATATTTTGAAAAATGGCAAAGGCATGATTTGAACTTATATATATATATAACTAATACGAGCCAACCCTTTTTATCATTTCAAGAGTGTTAGTATTCATTTTAAATTTTAGTATTATAATTTACATATTTAAAATAAAAGATTTGAAATACATAAGGTGTTATTGCATTTTGATCCAACCCCACTTGGTTGGAAGTACCTATCTCAAAGGCCATGTGGTATTTTATTTTATTTATTTTTATTTTTATTTAAAACTTATTTCATTATTGGTAATTAAGGAAAATTTTAATAGGAATCTTGCTGGACTTATGCTTTACCATGGACTTATACTCTACCATATATACATTGGTCATTATTTATTTGTTATTCTTCACCCCTTTATAAATCTCATATCAGGTTAAAATGATTTATTATATCAAAATAATGAAAAAATCATTTCTTATGTCAAAATAATGTTAATATAAAAAGGAAAGAGTGGGAATTTGACCCCACAACTTAGATTGGAATTGTAAATCCTCAACATTATAATCACGTTATTATTAAGAATTTTCTTTGAAATATCATTTAGATTCTGTTCATTTTATTTCATTGTACTCATGTCCATATCTTAAAAAATATTTTTAAATAAAACTTACCAATTTATTATTATTGTTGTTCTATTCCTTTGTGTCATTGTTTAATTATCACATCTAAGATAAAAATTATATTACACTCCCATATATTAAAATTCATGCACCAAATGAATGTTAGAGTGTAATATATTAAAATTCATGCACCAAATGAATGTTAGGAAACTTGCTTTAACCATACGAGACTCACTTCTCGATACTTGAAAGAAAGCTTTGTCCTGTAATTTTTTTTTTTTTTTACTATAGTAACCATATTTTATGTTGTCATCCCTCTCTTTATCTGTACCGAGCCATCCTTCCATTCTTTAATAAGCTCGAGCGAAGCTGTTGATCATCGTGCATGTCCACATGTCATGCTTACCCTTGCCACTGTATTTCATGGGGTCGTGTTTTGATCCAACAAAATTGGACACCACATCGTGCCATGCTCATCTTTCCTGTTGTATTTCATGGGAACTTATTTTGGTCCAATAAAAATTGGACAATGTAACAGTAGGTGTCATCGTTTCCCAGTTATTTTATTATTATTATTATGATTATTATTATTATTATTATTATCCCTTTGATAGCATATGCTATGGGCTATTCGTTATTATTGCTATATATGTTTTTCTTATTTAAGGTCGACGGATGCACTATATATAATTAACCTGTCTAGCTATAGCACATATATGCGTATAGTATTTGAATAATATGTTCAATACTGAACATATGGACTACATTCATATTGGTATCCGTATATATCATATATATAATAATTAGTTTATATTAGTACAATTAAATAAACAGCGGAGTACTACACTTATTAAATATTTAAAATTTTAGAAATTTGTCAACACTTGTTTGGTGGTTATTATTATTATTATTATTTATATATTTTTATAATTCACTTGTGAGACTCCATATATATATTATATTTACACAAGAACATACATGTTAATTCATGTTAAAGTATGTATATATTTTTAAAATTTACTCATGGGTGTACATGTGATTTCATGTCAAAAATATTATACCTTTTTTATATTATAAATAACTTCAAATTGAAATCTAGATCTTTCCAAACCCAGTCTTATTATTATTATTATTATTATTTAAAATAAATATTGTGTGCTTCCTTAATCATGCACCTAACAAAAAGTCCTAATTAAATAACATAATAAAATAATCAATGTGAACGCAAGAGATTAATTTACTTGAATTTATGTGACCCCTCACTCTCTTCCCCTCAAACAGGTTTCATCCTGAAATCTAATCATTGTTATTCAAATAAGTGTGGGTACTTCCTTTGCATAGCTTCCTTAAGTTCCCACGTAACTTCTTCTTTGGAATATTGGTTCCATTGAACTTTGATATATTTAATGATTCAATTCCATAGGTTTTGTTCCTTATAATCCAAGATCTTGATAGAAAATTCCTCATAATTCAAGGTATTTTTAATTGGAAGAGTCTCTAATATCAACATGTGAGTTGGTCTGAAACATAATTCTTAAGTAGCGAGATATGAAAAACATTATGGATTGTGGTCAGAATTGGAGGCGGTGAAACTCTGTATGCTACTTTTCCTCTTCTATCAAAAATTTTAAATGGTCTAATATATCTTGGATTCAATTTTTCCTTTTTCCCAAATCTAGTGCTTCCTTTAGTTGGAGAAACTTTAATGAAAATACGATCTCCAATTTGGAATTCTTTTTCCTGCCTTTTTTCATATGCATGTCTTTTGTCAAATTTTTGTTGTTACTATACATTGGATACTTATCTTAACTTTATCCGCTATTCTTTGAGCTAAGCAAGGGGTAATTTTTCTTTCTCCAACTTCATTCCAATTTAATGGAGTTCTGCATTTCCGTCTATATAACACTTCAAAGGGGGTCATTTGAATATTTGCTTGATAATTATTATTATATACAAATTCAAACATAGATAAATATTCATCTCAAGATCCACCAAAATCCGTTATATACATTCGAAGCATATCTTCTACAATTCTATTTACCCACTCTGTCTGCCCATCTATCTGTGGATGATATGTTGTACTAAACCGAAGCTCTATACTCATAGCCTAATGTAAATTCTTCCAAAAATACAATGTAAAATATGGTGGATTTAGAACTCCATGTAATTTAACAATTTCTTTATAACATATTTATGCCAATTTTGGTTCTAAGAATGTGGATTTCATGAGAAGGAAATGTGCTACCGTGGATAACATGTCAATTATTACCCATGTAGCATTATATTCTTTCTGGGTTCAGTTTAACCCTTCAATGAAATTCACGCTAATATCATTTAATTTTTACTCAAGAATTTCTAATGACTGTAAAGATCCTGTTGATTTTTATGATATGCCTTAACCTGTTGACAAACAAGATATCTGCTTACAAATTCGGCAATTTCGCTTTTCATATTATTTCATCAATATCTATTCTTTATATCATGATACATCTTTGTACTCCCGAGTGAATAGAGAAGGGTGAGTAATGTGTTTCTTTCAAAATTTATTCTTTAATTTTTGTCTTATTGGGAACACAATTAATTTTGATACTGATGCATTCTATTTTCATCAATACTAAGTATTGTATTTCTTTTTTTTTTCAGAGTTTAAACCAATTTTTGTAATTCTATATCCTTTTACTATTCCTGTTGAATTAGTTCGAATAAGGAGGACTTCAATTGTATTTTACCTTACCCAAATATACTTCCAATTTTATTTGTCTCATTTCTTGACTTAATTCTTCTTGACGAGTAATTAGACTTGCTAAATTTACCTTCCTACTTACGTAAGCAACCACATTAGGTTTACTTGGGTGATATTAGATGGTGTGATCATAATATTTCAATAATTTCAATCATCTTCTCTGTCTCATATTTAATTTTTTTAAAGTAAAAATATACTTTAAGCTTTTATGATATATGTATACTTCACATTTTACACCATATAAGTAGCATTACCATATTTTTAAAGAAAATATTCTAGTTACAAATTCTAAGCCATGAGTGGGATAATTTAGCTCATTTAGTTTGAGCTGTCGAGAAGCTATTACTTTTTCATTCTGCATCAATACACACCTCAAACTTTTTTAAGATGTATCATTGTAAATTATGTATCCTTCATTATCTTTCGGCAAAGTCAAAATTCGGGCTTCAACTAATCTTTCCTTAAGCTCCTAAAAGTTGTGTTCATAGTCGGCATTCCAGTCATATTTTACTGCTTTTCTTGTTAATTTAGTGAGTGGTGCAGATAATTGTGAGAACTCTTCTACAAACATCCGATAATATACAGCCAACTCCAAAAAACTTTTGATCTTGGTAATATTCATTGGTCTTGGTCAATTTACTATTACTTTAATTTTCTATGGATCCATCTTTATTCCTTCGGCCAAAACCACATGCACCAAGAAAGATATCTAACTTAATTAGAGTTCACGCTTTTTCAATTTAGTGTAAAGTTTCTCTTCTCTCAATTTTTCAATACCAACCACAAATGTTTTTGATGTTCCTCCTTGTTTTGGGAATATATTAAGATATTATCAATAAACACAACTACAAATTGGTCTATATATTCATAAAAAATTCTATGCATTAAATCCATAAATGCGACTGGTGCATTGGTCAATCCAAAAGGCATGACAAAAAATTCATAATGTCCATATCTGGTTCAAAATGCAATTTTCTCGATATCTGCAGGACTTACCTTCAATTGATGATATCCCGATTATAAGGCTATCTTAGGAAGTACTGTCGCTCCTTTCAATTGGTCAAACAGATCATCTACCCGAGGTAAATGATATTTTTTTTATGGTGACCTTGTTTAATTCTTAATAATTAATACATAACTGTGAAATACCATCCTTTTTCTAAAAAAATAATATTAGCGTACCCCAATGTGATACATTGCGCCTATAAAGCTCTTGTTTAATAATTTTTATATCTAAATTATTAAGTTATAGTATTTTGATGATGGACAAGTTAAGAATTTAATGCTTGAAATGTGTTTGATTGTATTTGGTTCGAGATAAATGATTGTAATCGGTATGGAAATTCTATGTTATGAATCTATTGATGTTTTATGTAATTTTTCAACAGATTTGGTTTGGAACTTCAACGAATTTGGTTTAAAACTTCAGCAGTTTTGATGATGAACTTTGACAATTTTGAGCAAGATCTATGAAAAAGATAATTAGATGATTACAGGACAAGTTGGTTAGTTTATTATGATGAGTTGTCTTGATTTGTTAACTTGTTACAGGTTGTTGAAAAAAAATCCGATTAGTTGCGGATTTGGTGGAGAAAATCTCTCTTAGTAGTTCCGGAAGTTCAAAGTTATAAATAGACAATGAATTTTAACTGAAAATTCAATTTAGAGAGAATTATTTTAAAAGTGCAGATTTGTCTCAAGATGTTCTTTGTGAACTTCTGTCCATCTATTAGAAGCAACATATTAAATATCGTTGTGACCATCCTACTAGAGCTGCATCTTTGTGCTTCAGTGCTATTTAACTGGTAATAAGTTTGATTTTATTTTACCTTAAATTAGAGGTTGTCTAATTCAAGAGAAAAACTTTCATTATGATTTGTGAAGAGCTTCATATACCACTTGGAGCTATTTGTGTAATCTAGAAGATGATTGAGATTATCCCACTATAACTTGAGTTCTAAGTTGACTAGTGGAAACCTGAGTTAAGGAGTTGACTTGAAGAGTAGAGTAAGTGCATTAACCGAACCACTATAATTTATGGTGTTTTCTTTGAATTATTTTTTGTGATGTGTGGAATCTATCCTGCTCTTTCTTGGATCTCTCTTTGTGCTTTTGTCTCTTTTCTTATCTGTTCCTTATGGGCCTAATAATTGGAATCAGAGTAGTTTTTAAATTAATCCAAAGAGATCATGACAACTGAGAGAAAGTGAAGATTTGATATGGTGAAGATCGTTTCATAACCGGACACCATATTTTGATGGCACAAATTATGGATATTGTTAACGTAGAATGCAGATCTTTATCATGAGTTAAAACTGAAAACTTTGGAATATTGTTCATAGAGATGTAACTTTATCTGGAGATGATGTAACTGAACCAAATGAATAACAAAATGAACAAGTGCAACTAAATGCTAGAGCTTTAAATGTTTTATATTGTGCACCTTGTCCATTTGAATTCAATAGAGTATCTGCTTGTACCATAACTAAAGAGGTTTAGGATACACTCATGGTAACACATGAATATACTTCTCAAGTTAAGAAGTCCAAGATAAATATGTTACACATGACTACGAACTTTTTATGTTCAAATCTAATAAATCTATTATTGGGATATTTTGCAAACTCACCAACATAATTAATGTCTTGAAAGCACTTGGTAAGTCTATTGAGGTAAAGGAATAAGTAAAGAAGATACTGAAATTACTTCCTTTTTTTCTTGGACTGCAAAGGTTACAACCATAGAGGGGCCAAGAATTTAACAACCATGTTTGTAGATTAATTAATAAGCTCCCTTATGATACCTGAGATCATTATGAAGAAAAATGATAATAATGATAAAAAGCAGGAAGATAATTGATCTAAAAGTTTCATCGGATCATTCTGATGATAATACAGGTAATGAAGATGAAGACATTGCTATGTTAACGAAGAATAGTAGATGATTCATCACTCAAAATCAAGGAAACAACAACAACAATAAGAATGTAGCTGCTAGAAAGATACAGCGACGATCTAAAAAGAAAAGAAAGTAGAAGAACCAGAGGAAAGATTTTGAGAAAAGAGTAGAAGACAAAGTAAGGTATCATAACTGTCAAGATTTTGAACATTTTAAAAATGCATGCCCATCTCCTGTTGAGAAAAAGATTTCAACAAAAGAAAAAATCAAAGTTATTAGGCATGGTGTGATAGTGATACTTCACTATCAGTCACTTTAGGATCAGATGATGATCAAGCTAATTTTGCATCACATTTATGATTCGTGGCAGGTCGTGAAGATGAATCTAAACATTCTGAGATAAGTTATATAACTGATCAATTGGAACAAGAATATGTTGAAGTAGTTGGAGAATTTACTACCTTGTTAAATAACTATATAAAATTAAAAACTGATCTCGAATTTGAAAAAGAAAAATTTGATTTTGCAAATACAAATAGAATCTTTTGTTGAGGCAAATAAAAATTTAAAAAGTCAAATAAAAGAAAATAAAAATGTATATAACAGAAAGTCAAATAAAATATCTAGAAATCAAAATGAAATTTGTAATTTTTGTTATAATTGTGGACATTTTTCATATATTTGCCAAGTAAGAAAATTGCAGATGTTTGGAGCAAAATTGGCTTGGAAATCTAAAATGTATAATAATGATACTAACTAGTATGGACCCATGAAATGAGTACCAAAATAGTAAAGGTTTTTTTCGCTGTTTTGCAGAAATACATGAAGCGAACTTGCTAAATAAGATGATATATGGATAGTGATTGTTCACATTATATGACTGAAAATAAATATGCATTTAAATTTTTAGACATACAAAATGGGCTCTACATGTACTTAAACATATTGATACTTTATAAAATCATTATCCATATATAAATTTTATAGCAAATGGTTTACATGTTGAAAAAATAACTTTAAAATTGTTATTTACATCAAACTATTTTATTACGTCGAATTTGTACTATTTTTAGATGGGTCCATACACATATCCAATTGGGATGAAAATTGATATGATAATAGAATACATAATTCTAAATACAATGGGTGGAGTAGATTATAATTTTATGATCATGTGGAGCCCGTTTTGAGGTAACTGCACCATAATTGTGCTGCAATGAAGCTGCATCTGAATATTTCTCATATATATATATATATATATATAATGACAGACGCCACCATGCACTTGTCCAATTTGCGTTTCCAACAATATAATTTGTTAATATGAGGGTGTAAGTAGAGATGTTTTTGAATGTTGATATCTTTTATGAATCATGAATTTAGTTAATAAAACGATGGTTTAAGGATGTTTGATTTGTGCTTCATGTTTTTTCAGTCATTAATTGCTAGAATTGAATTAGTTAAAAGCATAGAGGTTGATTTGATGAACCAAGCCAAAAAGTATTGGGTAGTTGGGTAGAAATAACGCTGCTAATATGTAAAAATTGAAATGGAGTAAGATCATAATCTGAATAAAAGATTGCATAAGCATTGAAAAATAATATTAAGAATTAAAAAAAGATAATATTAAGTATTCAACCTGTTTTGTACACTTATTTAATTTAATTTAATTTAGATCATATTAGAGCATGCATTGACCATTTCAGCTCCACTCTTTAATACTCCTATATACATATTTAGAATCATGTATTCTATTACCATACTAATTTCATTCTAATTGAATATGTGTTATAAACCTCATCTGAAAACGGTACAAATTTAATGTAATAAAATAGTTTGATGTAAATAACAACTTTAAAATGATTTTTTTCAACATATAAACCATTTGCTATAAAATTTATATATAGATAAATGATTATATAAAATTTCATTGCATTCTAATGTGTAGGACCCATTTTTAGGCAAATGTATTGCTGTTAGAACAACTCTTATATATATATATTTATACATGAGATATGTTCCTGTGCATTTGCCTACACTAAAACTTATCGTAAATTTGACCCAAAGTAGACCTCATATGTACTTAAATGTATTGATACTTTATATAATTATTTATCTATAAATAAATTATAGCAAATAGTTTATATATTAAAAAATAATTTAAAGTTGTTATTTACATCAAACTTTTTTTTTACGTTGAATTTGTGTCATTTTTAGATGGGGTCTAGAAACATATCCAATTGTAATGAAAATTTGTATGATAATAAAATACATAATTCGAAATACAATGGGTAGAGTAAATTATAGTTTTATGATCATGTAAGACCTATTTTGAAGTAATTGCACCATAATTTTAGTGTAGTGAAGTTGCACTTGAATATTTTTCTATCTCTTCTCTCTCTCTTTCTTTCTCTTTATATATATATATATATAACCTTTCCTGTTCATTTGCCTGCACCATAATTAACGGCGCATTTGGCAGAAAATGGGGCCCATATATAATCAAATATATTGGCACTTTATATAATCATTTATCCATATATAAATTTTATAGCAAATGATTTATCTATTGAAAAATAATTTTAAATTTGTTATTGACATCAAACTATTTTATTACATTGAATTTGTACCATTTTTAGATGGGGTCCATACACATATCTAATTGGGACAAAAATTAGTATGGTAATAGAATACATAATTCTAAATATAACGAGTGTAATAGACTATAATTTTATGATCATGTGGAGCCCATTTTGAGATAACTACATTGTAATTTTGGTGCAATAAAGCTACACCTAAATATTTCTCATACATATATATGTATATGAGAGTTGTTCCGGTTTAGCGCAATTGCATCGGAACAGTGGTACATTTGCCAAAAAAAGAACCCACACATATTAGAATACAATGAAACTTTATACAAACATTTATCCATATATATTAGTTTTACAGCAAATGATTTATATATTGAAAAAACCACTTTAAAGTTGTTATTTACATCAAACTATTTTATTATGTTGAATTTGTACTATTCTCAGATGGGGTCCATACACATTTCTGATTGGGATGAAAATCGGTATTATAATAGAATATAAGATTCTAAATATAATGGGTGAAGTAGATTATAATTTTATGATCATATAGGGCCCATTTTGGTACGATTGCACTGCTATTATGGAGCAGTTGCGCTACAGCTGAATATTTCTTTTTTTTTTCTCTCTCTATATATATATGTGTGAAAATATTCAAGTGCGGCTTCACCGCACCACAATTACGATGCAGATATCTCAAAATGGGCCCCGTATTATCATAAAATTATAATCTACTCCACTCATTGTATTTAAAATTATGTATTCTATTATCATATCAATTTTCATCCTAATTGGATACGTGTATTGACTCCATCTGAAAATGATACAAATTCAACGTAATAAAATAATTTAATGTAAATAACAACTTTAAAGTTATTTTTTCAACATGTAAATTATTTACTATAAAATTTAGATATGAATAAATAATTGTATAAAGTATCAATACATTTAAGTACATGTGAGACCCATTTTGGGTCAAATGTAACGTTAATTATAATGCAGCGTCACTGCATCGGAACAGCGGTGCAGTAGCCCAAAAATGGGCCCCACATGATCATGAAATCATGATCTACTCCATCAATTGTATTTAGAATAATGTATTCTATTACCATACCAATTTTCATCCAAATCAAATACTTTAAAGTTATTATTTATATCAAACTATTTTATTACGTTGGATTTATACCATTTTCAGATGGGGGCCATATACATATCTTATTGAGATGAAAATTGGTATGGTAATAGAATACATTATTCTAAATACAATGGGTAGAGTAGATCATGATTTCATGATCATGTGGGGCCCATTTCAGCGATGCTGTACCGAAAATTCCACCAGAATATATTCCTATATATATATATATAATGACAAGCACCCACCATGCACTTGTCCAATTTGCATTTCCAACAATATAATTTGTTAATATAAGGGTGTAAGTAGAGATGTTCTTGAATGTTGATATCTTTTACGAATCGTGAATTTATAAAGAATATATTTATTGTTAGTTAATAAAACAATGGCTTTAAGGATGTGTGATTTGTGCTTCATGTATTTTTAGCCGTTAATTGCTAGAATTGAATTAGTTAAAAGCATAGACGTTGATGTGATGAACCAAGACGAAAAGTATTGGGTAGTGGGGTAGAAATAACGCTACTAATTTGTAAAAATTGAAACGGAGTAAGAGAGATCATAATCTGAATAAAAGATTGCATAAGCATTGAAAAAATAATATTAAGAATTAAAAAGATAATATTAAGTATTCAACCTGTTTTGTACACTTATTTAATGTAATTTAATTTGGATCATATTAAAGCATGCATGGACCATTTCAAACTACCCTATGAATTTAAGTTCGTTCTTTGCAGTTGGGGTGGAAAAGCACTGCCAATTACCATGTGTAAAAGAATAATGTAAGAAATGCGCATCATCCAATTTTATATTGTACAATTACATACGAAACTTATAAAAGGGTAAAAAGTGGATTGGATTAAGATTAGCATGCTATTATTATGATTTTAGAAAATAAGTTAGTATTAGAGTTAAGAGTGCATTTGAGTCCCCCCATCATCCGCACCCTACAAGTCTACCACTTGGGAAAGAGGTTTCATTGCCGAGTTGGGAAACCCGAAATCCATGATGGAAGCTAAAACAAGGAATTTTAAGAATGTTTTCCCATTCAAGCAAGCAAGGAATGAATGGATTAAGGAAGAGGGTGATGAGTGCATGACACCAGCAAAAACAATTCCAAAGCACAAGTCACCCAATTCCAGAGAAAAACCAAGACACAAAGCAATAGAAAAGGAATACCACAAACCTCAAAACCTTGCATTTTTGCCATGCATGCATGGCATGTACGTTATTCTCTCTACCTTATACAAATCCATTCAACTTCTCCTCTTCCCTTCAAAGCTTCAACTCAAGCAAGACGAGGCAAATAAAAGCAATTAGTGATTAATCTGGGAGTTGAGAGAAAACAATATAATGGATTCCAAGTCCAAAAGTTCGGAGGCAAGACGCACTTACGAGGAATTCCAGCTCCTAACCAATTGGAGACGAGAAGAACAAGCTGATACCGTCGCTATCAATCTTCCTGGTATCTCCAGTTCTCCACACACACACAGACACGCACATGTTTCACTACATTTTTTCTTACTTAATTTTCATTGCATGCATATATATCATGCATGGCTTGTTATTTTTTTCTGGGTGGTTTTTGTTTTTCTCTAATTTTCGGCTACGCTGGTGTTTGAAACAAATTATAAGGAAAGGAAGAAAACGGAAATGAAATAATATATATCAGCAGCTAATTAATTAATTAAAATTGACGACAATCAAAGGAATGCAAACAAATGATCTTTACCAACTTCTTTTTGGATAGAAAAAAATCCATAATCACCTGAAATATTAGGGTCGTTGGAGTACTGTATTTCGCCACTGTTGTTTTACTTTATAGAAAAAATACACTTACATTTTTTTTAAAAAAAGAAGGATTGTTAGAATCTTCCATTTGTATAAATAGATGACAATTTTTCTTTCGATGTGAAATTTACTTTTCTTGCGAAACTTTCATGATTAATTGCAAGAAATTAAATCCGCTTTCTTAAGAGGGAATAAAAACGCATGGAAAATAATAATGTAATCCCCATAGAAAAATTCATTCATCCTGTTATTTCTTAGCCACGGCAAATTTTTATTTTTCAGTATAGACACCAATTACACGTCCTTTGTCAATTTTAGAGCCCCTTTCCCTTTTAATTAAATTTATTTTTTTTATCTCTTATCTTACAATTCAATCATCCAAGTACATTTTTTTTTTCTAATTTTTCTCAACGAATATATACTCAACCACTAATCTTACCACCTCTTGAAAAATAGAAAACAGAGCTCCCCCAACGAAATCGAAATTAGGACGACCAGCACCACTTGTGCCAGCATCTAAAACATTCAAATATGATCTATTTCTTTACTATACTAAAATGTATTCTTTTAAATTTCAAAAGCGATATATATAAGTTTTCAATCAAAATTATCATGCATTATAAATTGAGTAGCTATTAATAAAGATAATCAGTGATTTAGATTTTTAAGAAATTTTGAAAATTAAAAAAGCAAAGGTGTCCATGCAGCTGGGTTGCGTTAGATAAGGACCCAACAGAAAATGGCCTATACATACGCAAATGTGCGGTGGCAGCGCCCAATTAATTTTACTAATAATAAATTCGTTGCGCTTGCAACGCAGTATAGTTACCCATCAATCTCACAAGGTGAGCATGCATGAAATATATGTGGGTTATAATTCGCAAGCTTTTTTTTTTTTTTTTACTCATTTATTTGTTTATTTTTTTTAAAAAAAAAATCCTTGGATGCATAAGCTGAAAAAGGATTATTTCGCTATCGAAAATTTACATTTTTCTATTTTGTTCAACAAAATTTTTTTTATTTGATGGGATGCGATGAGATGTTGGGTTGGGTGCTATGCAACGCAGGGTATGAAAAGCAGCAACTGAAAATCCTTCTGGACAACACTGGGAAGATGAAGATCAGCGGAGAAAGGCCAGTAGGCCAAGACGACCAATGGCAGCGCTTCCGCGTCGACTTGCAAACCCATCAGTCCTCTGATTTGAACGCAATCCGTGCTAAGTTCGAGAAGGGAATTCTAACAGTCACTATCCCAAAGACCACCACTACTCCCTCCAAAACCACTACCACTAGCACCCAACCAACTGATGACGGCGCAGCAAAGACAAAAGAACCTCCCTCCACCACTCCACCCACGGAAGCCACTGCCCCATTGATCTGCAGGCCGAAGAGTGACGGCGGTTTCTTGTACCAGCACAGGAAAGCCGCAATGGGCATGGTGCTGGCTGCCACCGCACTTACTGGAGGGATTTATGTGCTATACAAGTTAGGAGAATTCCGAGTTCAACATGGGAAATAACTGCTGTCTGCCAGCAATTTAATTCTTTTATTTCCATCTTTACATGTTAGTTGCATGCTTGTACAAGTATAATACACAAATACTGTTGGTGTTAAGCCATCCTTAAATTGGATCTGTTTCTCTGCATACAAAAAGTGATGCCAAGATCATAACAAGACAACTAAAAAAATGTGAGCTCTGATGCTTTTGCAAATTTCTTTCTTCTTTTGGAATCATTTTCATTTTTAACCCCCATTGAGTGGACAAAGATTGGGTGGATATTCCATTCTGTTCACCTTTTAAATTATCCCAATCCAACGGTGAAAATATTGAAGAGTTCTAACTGACCCCTTCCAGTCCTTCCTCTATTATCAAACGTTGATACCACTGCAGCCACCCAAAATTTTCACAGGACAGCAAACAACTTGGAAGGATCATGTCGCCTGTCTTCTACACACACACACACACACATGGGAGGAACCACTCAGACAAGAAAATAGATAAGAGGCAGCACTTGCAAGAAAGAGAAGAGATTATCATCCAGACTAGGAGCCAGTCAGAAGTCTGCTCATTACTGAAGCACAAGCTGTCAGGATCTCATATACAGCATCCCACGAGTCGGTAGCTATGTGCAGTGTGCTCCAACACTCCTTTACTTCTGCTCACTACTGAAGCACAAGTTGTTAGGATATCATGTAAAGAATCCTATGAGTTTGTAACTATATGCAGTGTGCTCCAAAACTCCTTTACTTCCTCTTGCATGATGCAGCGCATGAGGAATTTAAAGCAGAATATCACCTGTGATTCCTCCATCAGCACCCAGAGAAACACTGCTTTGCACTTGAGTAGAGGTGTTAACAGATCGGATTGGACGGGTTGAAGCCTAATCCTAATCCTAACCCATTTAAAACATCTCGACTTTAATCTGTTTATTAACCCATTTAAAAAACTTCAACCCTAACCCATTTACAACCTATTTAATAAACGGGTTATATAGTTGACAACTTGAAGGCCTAGACTCTAGTAAACGATGATCTCGCAAGGAGAGGCGATAGAGTGTTTTCGGTGCAGGAGAAATGAAAATAAGCAGTAACAAAAAAAATGGAATTAGAGTAACAGTGGGAAAATAAAAATTAGGTGATAAGAGGAACACTTAACAAGAGAAAATAATCAAGGAATTTATATTTACATATCTAAACTTTAATGAGTTAAACGGGCTGAATGGGTTACTAAACGAGTTGGCGGGTAATAAAATCTCAACCCTAATTTTATTTAATTAAATGGTTGAATGAGTTAGTAGATCATAACCCATTTACTCAAAAACACCAACCCAAACCCATTTATAAATGGGTTTGATGAGCAGGTTGGCAGGTTGACCATGATTATTAACACTCCTACACTTGAGGCAAGACATCACCCATAATCCCTCAATTGACACTCAAAGATTTGATGGTCTGAGTTGCAGAAGAATTACCGATGGGCTTATGATTCTGCAGAGACTCAGAATGGACTGATGGGGCAACAGATTCTTTCTCAAGTGCAGCCTGAGTTTGGAGTAATGTAGAAAGATTTCCAGAGACCCTACTCGAAGCACCTTCGAGGAAACACAACTATGTCAGTAGCTATAATAAAATTCCACGCATGCCATCTACATCAAAATATGCAAAAATGAGTTGAAAGATGTGGACAACTATAGTATGCTTCTTGCATTTCAAGTTCTTAGGAATTGTAAATTATGGTGCATCAGAATGTAGTGTATTGAAGAATCTACTTCATAAACTCCATACGGCAAAGGCCCATGACTCATGGTCCACACAATTAGATCCAATCTTAACGAATAAGTAACATCCTCCTGCAGCACCACCACCCCCAAAGATGCAAATCTTTGGACCAATTTGACATGATATAAACAATTCATGTAACACCAAGACAAACTGGGTTCCCAATCCAATGCAAACATTTGCCTTGAACTTCAATGCAAACATTTACATTAACCTTTTTTATTTTTTATGACTTTTTTGGAACTAATATGTGGGCCAAACATGTATTTGCAAATTAAAATTTTATAATTTTTGGAGAATGTTTAATATTTATTTTTGAATATTGAAAATAAAGAAGAAACATTCTCCAAAAATTATAAAATTTTAAACGTAAGAAATACATGTTTGGGCCCACATATTAGTGCCAAAAAGTCATAAAAAATTAAAAAAAGGGTAATGCAAACATTTGCAATGGATTGGGCTCCGACAAACTGAGCAATCTTTCATTGGCTTCTGCCTTCTCTACACACAACCGACGAAAGAAAAAGCAACCAAATAGCTTGTGTAAAGAAATTTTGCTTTTTAAAAAATGTTATGCCTACAGCAGGAGGCCCCCAACAATGTGGGGCCTAGGGAGGGCTACATGTGGAAAGAATACAATAAAATAGGACTTAGTATCTAGGGAGGGATAAAAGAATATTACCCATGGTATCATCAACTTTATCTTTGGATGAAATAATTGGAGAGTTAGATTGAATGGAGTTAACGATAAGACTACCACACTTACACAAATCACCAGTAACAGCTGATTGTAAGAGACATGAGAACCCATTTGATTCTTGATCTTGGGAACTTGTGGCAGACATCCGACTCAATTTACCTGAAAAGAGAAGGTAGAAAAATCATTAGTTGATGACAACATATGACCTTTATATACCGCGATACGCTTCCATAGCATTGACTGCTCTTACACTTTCCACCAAAGAAGTGGGAATGATGTGACGCGGCTCAACTTATGCTCACGTAGTTTCCACTGACAATCATTTGTCTACTATGGATAGGATGTAACTCAAATGATGTGATCCCAAATCATAGTTGAAAGAGCTCAGAAGAAATACATTCCAAAGGGCAATCATGCTTCTCAGTTCATCATCCCATATTGTTCCTTGGCTGCTTTGATGCTTTAGACAGGCAGCAATGCCTTCTTTGATATTAGCTTTTCTGGAGGAAAAATATTTACATGTTTCATCTAATTTCACTTTATTGGCTATCCATGGGAAAACATGTTATTGCTTTTATCAAAGACCATATTGATTTTCCAGCTGAATTTTATCAATAAAATAGATTATATTGGCTTCCTTGATGCTTGTATCAATCTCTAGCTGGCTGCTAAAACCTCAACATGGAGGCAGCAGCTCTGAATCTTGTTTTTCTTCTATGAAGTTTCTTTTTCTTTTTGGGAAGTAATCTTCTATGAATTCTTAATATCAATTGCAATATGTATTTTCAGAAGGCTAAGATACTCTGTTTAAAGTCAGACAGATCTGAATATAACTGATCCTTTCCAATCATGATGACTTAAATGCCATGAACTCAACACGAGTACTAATTAAGAAATGCCTAGATGAATTCCCCTTCAACAAACTAGCATATGATGTAGCAGTTTTAAACTAATTCTGACACTGCTGACTTTTCCTCTGCAACTTGCATGAAGAGTACCATAGTTTCCCATAAAAAAATTTCAATGCCACTGCTTGGTTTTTGCAGAACTCTCAATGCAGATGCATGAAATAAGTTGCTTTTGACTGAAGTGAAGTATAACACTGTAACTACGTGACAAATCCAAAGAATGCTAAATGACTAAGGAAACTGTATTAAGGATCTTAGCCAATGAGATTTCCACATCCATTTGGAAACACGAAACAAGGGATGACAATTTAAATAATGACTTACGCTCTTCATGGTAACACCAGGCAACTTTTGCTGCAAAATTCTCAGCCTGCTTCTTGCTTTTTGCAGGTGTTCCAGAGAAGGTTTCCCCTTCTATTTCAACTATGCAAACAAATATTGGTAGATGAGGAGGACCAGAAGAAACAGTATGATATACTGGCAAGTGGCAATGAACATCCTTCTTTCTGGGATAATTCCTGCAGAAGGTTCTTGTAAACCCCAGCATCAACCTGCAGAAATTAGTTCAGAAATAAATAATAACAAAAACTTGCTAAAGAAAAAGGGTCAATGACAAGCTCACGAAAGAGCTTGCCTCTTGACTTCCATCTGATAACGAAACAAGAGCAACTTTTGCAGCAGCATGTTCTGCTTCTCGTAGAGTGGTGAAAAAATCAGGAGACTCAAATGTTTGACCATCTACAGTGACAGTAGCCTTAAAACGTGGAATATGAGGCGGAACGTCATGAATACTACCATACACAGGAAGACTCAGGTTTTTTTTTTCTGCATCAAAACCTGCAGTTGGTTGTTGTACATGTATTGCATGCCTATACAAGGAATAAAACATGAGTTCCATGGTACATCATGACAGAAACCAAAAACAAATGGTCTCACATGATAAATAACAAGAAAATGTCAATGCAAGGTTCGATTTGCTCATTACAAGTAAAAGAATTGATGAAGGCAATGTCTTATTAGTTTTTTTTTCCTTCATTCTTTCTTTCTCTTCTATCCTTGATTTTTTTCTATAGATACAAAAGTTTAAATAACTCCGTCAATGACAAAGCATCCTACTAAAATTCCCAATGAATATCTTCGTAATCATGACTTCCGAACTCCCCTACAAACAAGTTATAAATGCAGATCTACTTGATTGAACATGAAACGTATTTTCCAAAAGCAATAGGAACTGATGCAGTAGTCACAAAAACAGATCCCAGTTACATGCACCGGGTGCACTTAGACTCGGTGCACCCGAGTGCAAATACCCATTTTTAAAATTTTTTTTTGAAAATTTTTGTACACAACTTTTAGTGTATTTAACATATGTATCAATTTTTACCATTTTTGGAGATTTTTAAATATTTTTTCGAATTTTTAAAAATCAGTGGCATTTTTAGTAATTTAAAATTACAAAAATATCACTGATTTTTAAAAATCCGAAAAAAATCTAAAAATCTCTAAAAAGGTAAAAATTGATACACATGTTAAATACATTTAGATTAACAATTTTATGAAAAATTTGAAAGAAATAAAAGAATGGGCAAAATGCACCTGGGTGCACCGAGTCTAAGTGCACCCGGGTGCATTCAATTAGATCCCCACAAAAACATGCTACATGTTGAGTGTGTGTCTTCTATTCCACGTATTTAGTTGCGCGTATAGCTTCGCATAAGGTGTGAGCCTAGAATTGCTTATTGGATCTATGGGGCTTATCATAAGGTGTAAGCCATTTGTAGTTATGATTAGTGAAGACAATTTCACAATTGAGAGGGCAAGTTTTGTTTGTTGTAGAACATAAGCTCCTCCCAATCATGTGCATGAAGCTGCTCCAGTTGTCGTGCATCCTCACAAGACCCTCCATGGCAGCTGTCACTACTTACCATTGACATGCCTCTTGGACTCTTTCAAGGACCCAGATAGATGGCAACACATTCACATGTATGAGTTACTATCATCCTGATTGTCATGTTTTAGTGCATGCAATCTTCTACGGTATAGAAGTTGCTATTTTCCAGATCCTCTGACTTCTAAACCACACTAAGCTTTTCAGCATCAGTTTGCAAAACATCCAAAACATTGAGTAGAAGGCCTGGGAAAGCATGCTTCACTATATGCTTCATATTTGCTTCTCACGTTCTAGTAAGTTTGTGCCACTCTTCATCTGGAAACAATGACTATTACATGCACAAGGTTTAACAACACTCATCAAAACACACCTTATCATCAAATGGAGATTCACGCTTGCCTATAAGCCCTCGCACTAAATTGTCATATAGATCAAAGCTTATGTGCACGTTGATACAATTCACCTCAAGAAACCTACAGCCACGTCATGTAGGTCCCTCAAGGTGGCAAGCAAAGCTTCACGAGCAGGGCTTACTGACATCCAAATCAAGTTTTTCTGCCTCATTCATGACAGCTATTTTCATAACAAGCCAATAAGTACTATAGGCTAAGCATTGAAAAACAGGTCAGTATCTTTCTCCAGTTCTGCATGTCAACATAATACTGATGATCATTCCTTTCCTAAAGTTGGTAGGACTTACAGTTGTTTGAGATGAAAGAGAAGTTTTGGAACAGAGATAAGGCAACTATGTAGCATCCAGGGAAGGAGGGAAAGGATTGTAGAAGATTACCATTTGCATCACCTAGGCCATTGCTATTAAAATAAGAAAAACACTTGCGCTACACCCAAGATTATATATGTACAAAATACTATCTTTCATATTTGTTGATCCCAACTTGTATCTACAGCGTGGGTCATTAATAGTAAAAGTAATAAAGACGTGTGATGTACTGAAAATTCCGTGACTCATGCTAAGTTACAACCAGTGTTTTTTCAAAAATTTTCAAATTTCTAGTTCCTGATGTACTTCCAACGAAAGAAAATATGAATTCTTACAACTTATGTGCTGGACATGCAACCAAGTAATGTCAGCATACTTCATATAACATAATCGACGGAATGAGACACAAAAGCTGGCATGCTTCTAGAAGTTACCATTGGTATAAAAATCTAAACATGCATATCATATATCAATGACAGGCAGGATCAAGAATCAGAAGCTTATAAAGATAAGGAAAAGAAAAAGGAAGAAAGAAAGTCTGTATCATAACTGGAATTCAATTCGCTTCTGTGAACATCAGAATTTGCTAGTTTTTTCTTGATTTGACACCTCAGATGTCCTCGTTTCATTGGCTGTATTACTCGAATCAATGATCCCAGAGAAAGAACCTAAAGAAAAAAAGGGGGGAAAAAACACATAGGACCACATTTTTATCCTTTAAAATAGTAGATTGTTCTGGTCAGGAAGAAAGATTATTATACTGTTTTAAACCTCCATTCATGAACATGTTAAGGAATGGTTCCAATCTGGGGTTTCCAAGGCATTTTAGGATCATATGTAGTAGCCTATTCATGCTTACAATCCTATCCCCTCCGGGCCTGCACACCTTTATTTCATTATATTCCATCCGAACAAAAATATGTTAGTTAAATCCCTGTTTTAAGACAATTCCAAAAACCTATAGATCCGTAAACTCATGACATCCTCAAACATCAGAACTAACATGTAAATATGCTTTGGACCTTAGTCCAACAACAGGAACTTGATATATCCGTTCGCAAGGTGAACCATTTACCAAAATAACCAGATGGTGAGATAGGCACACCTTAAAGGCTCAAACTCTAAAAAGGACAACAGGGAAAAATGCCAGCGTAGCCATCATTTGAAGAAATCCATGTACTAATTTGCGAAATTAACCCAGCAACCATGACAGTGCTGCACACAATATGCACTATATGACTCAGATATTATACAACTAGGAAAATGCCTCCATCAAGCACCACGAAAATTTTAAAGGTAAGATTCCACATTACATTATAATTAAGAACTAACATTTACATACGCTTTGGAACTTACTCCAACAACAGCATTCTAAGAGAGAACTCGTTTCCCAAACCAAACAGATGGTGAGACAGGCACACCTTCGAGGCTAAAACTATAAAGGGAGCAACAGGGAAGCATAGAACATAGGAAAAGGGCCTGCCTAGCCTTCTTTTGAAGAAACAACATTGTACTAATTTGAGTAATTAACCCAGCAACATGATGGTATTGCAGGCAATATGCACCATATGACTCGTATATTATAAAACTAGGAAAATGTCTGTTTTCAAGGATCAACCTCAAAAGAAAATAAAAATTGCACAATAAATTAATAATAGAAATCAATCCCGAATCTTCAGTCAAGAATGGTGCTCGTATTCAACAACGAAAAATACGTACGCAATTTGAAAGTAAAAAACTGAATAGATGCGGCGATGGAATTCACCTGGCAGCGACAGTGGTGATGAGGGGAGCGGGTGGGGCTTCGTGAAGTGGTTGAAAGCGACCTTAGCAGCCGCGTTCTATTCAGAAAAGCGAGAGCGGAAATCGATTCCATTGACGGAGACGGCGGCGTTGAAGGTGGGACAGTGATCTGGGCCGTCCTTTGAAGAGGTGTAGGTGTAAGAGGTGTAGACTGGGAGATGGCAGAGCTCTAGAAGGCGGGATTGATACATATTTCTCCTCTTTTCTCTCTCCCAGTCTTGAGCTTTGGCTGCGAGCGTAAGCGTGAGTGGGGCGGAGAGAGAAATGGCGGGGAAGGAAACGCATGGTAATTGGCATGAATCAGATTCTTGCTTTGCCTCGCCTTGTATAATTTTCTTAAAAAATAATATAATATTATATATATATATTTATTTATGTTGAGAAATGATTCAAACGTATAAATGTACCTTAAGATATCGCTTAGTTAGCTCAAAATCCGCTCCACATGATCATAATATAATTTATTCCAAATATTATATCTATAATGATTATTTAATTATTATAATAATTTTCATACGAATTAAATATAGATATTACATCATTTCAAAATAGTTCAAAATCGATATAATAAAATAATTGAATGTAAATAATAATTTTAAAATTTTAAATATATAATCCTTTTGAGGCATAATTTAATGGATGATTGTATAAAACATTAATAAATCTAAATGAATGTATTTTTGAGTCAAGTTCATACATGTAAATGTATTAAATTATGTTTTAGAGTTTTCCTATTATTCATTTCGTTTCAAAAATCTCAATATACCTATTATATTTGCATTTAATTCCAAAAAATGTCCACTCTGTTGCAAACATTAATAAACGTTATTAGTCTATTTTGTAAAACTACTAATATGTCCATCAAATTTAAGGTTAGATTCAAACGTTTGAATATTATCCTACTGCTACCCTAATTGCACAAGAGTTTTAATGTGGAGAGCTCTAATTTCATTCATACTTTATTTTATTTCATTTTTTTTTATTATTTTACACCATGGGTAATTTTGACATTTATAAAATTATAACCAACATTTAAACGAATGATCATCAACTTACTTAACAATCTTTAACAGAGTTAAGTATTTTTGGGAATGTGGGTAAACGTAGTAAGTATATCTTAAATTTCTTAAACATAGTGGGTATATTTAAAATTAGAGTCAATCGTAGTTAGTATATTTAGAAAAAGCCCTTATATTTCACATATATTTATTATTTTTAAAAGGGAGACTTTATTTTATACCCTCAACATTTGCACCTAATTCCTAATATATCCATAATATTTTGCAAATTTCTCTTATATACATAACATTTTACCCAAAATTCATATTATACTCATACCGTTAACATAATTGTTATCTATCCCATTGACAAGACGATTTTACCCTTTTAAAATTTTTTTAGTTAAAATAATTTAGCCTTAATATAACTCTTAAATTATTTAATATCATATATTAATGATTTATTATCATCAATTGAGTTTATAGACACCCTTCTCTTGAGCCCAAAATATGGCATACAAATAATAAAGAAAACATATGTATAAATCAAAATCCAAGCTCAAACAACCACAAGAAAAATCGACCCAAAGCAATTACTAATGGGTTCTATAACAACAGCCTACCAGTTCCAGCAAACTAGACTCTACAGCAACAACCCCCCAGGTTCCAACAAACTAGGCTCTACAGCAATAGCCCATCAGATCCAGCTTCAGCTACAACAACTGGGCTCTATAGCAACAACCCACCAAATCTAGTTTCAGCTACAACAACTGGGCTCTACAGCAACAGCCCACCAGATTCAGCCTTAACCCAATAGAAACGGGCTCCACTCTCACGACCCAAGGCCCGCGCGCCTAGCTCCCCTCTATAAATAGAGGGGCAAGTTCCAACTCCAAGAACACAAGAGGAGGCATCCCAAAGGGAGAGGATGAGAGTCTACAGCAACTCCTTGGCACCCTGACTTCTCCTCTTCTCCAGCTCAAGTTTTCCCTCTTTTCCAGCTCCCTCTCTCTCCCTCTCCCCCTTTCTTCAGATTTTTATTTTTATTTTTCCATTTTTTTTGCCCATGTAAACAGCTTTGGGTTAACAGATTTTATTACATCCGTTTTAATCCAAAGACCAGAATCCATGTTCTGTAAGACCGGTGTTTTGATTCAATGAGAAACGGAGACTGATCCCCCTTTAAAGATCAATGGCGACTCCATCTAACGGTGCCAACTTGTCAGTTATTAAGGTTGTTTTTATATGCTTTGTTTGATTTAATACTAACACTCTTTATTAAGTTGGAGCTATAACAAGATCGGATCACGCTGTCCAGCCGCTTCCAGCGACATGTGCGACCATCACGCTGTTGAATCTGCCAATCACGTTGTTGAATCTATGGGCGAATCCATCAAGAATAGCTCCCCTCTTTCCAACAGATTTATGTCGCTAAATCCATGGAAACCCCGCGCATATGCTGCTGCCCCGGAAGCTTAAGGATCAAGCCCAAGACCTAGACTTATTCTATGCAAATACCCATTTTCTGAAATATACTAACAACTCTTCTATTTAATGAGAATATAGGTTCCAACCCATCAGATTCGGCCTAGATTTCACAAGGCTAGGAGGGCATCCTAGCACATCATAGCATCCATGACGGGTGTTACAATTTGACGACCCCACTGGGGACGGTAATACTAGTTTACACTGGGCACAAGGGAGCAAAAATCTGAAGATCATGGCGTTGCTCCTCTCTAGACAGCGAGGTCCTGCAGCGCTGCCCCTCTTTGGACAGCAAGTTCTTGCTATTTCTAGAACAAAAAATGCCTAAAGATGTCTGTACCTAAAAAGTTTTTTGGTCTAGAGGCGTTTAACTCATGAACTCGAGAGTGTTGGTCCCGAGTTGATGGCTAAACCCAAGAGGGGAGGGGTGAATTGGGTTCTTTTAAAAAAAAATATCTTTGGTAAATCAAAAACTTAACCCCTTTCAAAAATTAATCCCCTTATGAAAGCTAATGGAGAGCAAATTAAAATAACGCAGTAATAGAAAACAGAACACAAGATTTATAGTGGTTCGGGCAAACCTTCCCTACTCCACTCTTCCAAGCTCACACTCCGATGTGACTTGGGTTCCACTATGTATTCCTTGAATACACTTAGAGTCACCGCTCTCTTCTAGATTCAAAGCTCCAGGGGGCATATACAACTAGAGCCACTTGCTCTCTTCTAGATTCTAGCTCTAGGGGGCGTAACAACTCAATGCACAAGTAGGTGATGAGTCTCACTCCAATCACTCCCTTCTTGCATACACTTGATCTTAGCTATCCAAGCTAAATCAAGTTTAGTACAACAAAACAATAAAAATAAGCAAGAACTACACTTTACAGATTTGTGTAGACAGATTGAGCTCGAGAAAGAAATCAAAAACAGCTGGGATGATGATCGTTGAAGCAACTTGCAGTTTGAAGCTCTTTCTTCCTTTGAAACACTCAAATATGGAGAAAAGGGATTTGAAAGTCTTTCTTGCACTTCTTTTCTCTCTATGATCCTTAGAGTAGTGAGTATACTATATTTTCTCACGTTCATTTGAATGTCTTTTTATAGAATGAGGAAGATTGGTACGTTGTAGGAGTGGTTGGCGTGCAATAAATGAACTCCAACGTTCAAAAATTTGACCGTTATACTCCAAGTCGAAGATGAAGTCGACTTGGCCTGCGACTTGGTTTCCAAGTCGCACATGGAGTCGACTTGACCTGCGACTTGGGTTCTTTAGAAACTCAAGTCTGAGACTTGGGTCGACTTGGCTTTCAGACTTTAACTTAAGTTGATCCTGAAGTCGACTTGGGTTGCGACTTGGCTTGATCTATTGCAAAAACGCCTTGATCCTCACTTGAAATGTCTTGAATCTTGCAAACCATTTGAAAGCTTTGAGTCCTTGCACAATATATGTATGTTCCTTGCTTTGCTTTGGACTCACTTGGTCTTCACAACTTGGATATTACTCCATTTGGAAGCTAGCTTGAAGATTTGCTTTGAGCTTGATAGACTTGATTTGAATTTGTACTTAGATTCTTGCTTTGATCTTCAAAACTTAAGTTTCTCTTTAAGAGTAGTCTTTACATCTCATTTGTATGTGAGAAACTTCAAATGGATGTCTTGAATATGCTTTGAAACTTCAGCTTAGACCTCAAAACTTCTCAAGTCGAAGTTGGAGTCGACCTGGTTTGCGACTTCGCCCAAGTCGCACTTGGAGTCGACTTCGTCTGCGACTTCGTCATCTTCGGGAGCCAGATTTCAACGCTGGACATTTTTGTGCACTTTGAAGTCGATGCTGGAGTCGACTTCGTATGCAACTTGACTACCCAAGTCGCATGTGGAGTCGACTTGGCCTGCGACTTCACTCGTCAGAATTCCATTTTCAACTCTGTCCAGTTTTGGCTTGTTTGAAGTCGTTAGTGGAGTCGACTTCACTATCGACTTCACTCCCAAGTCGAAGTTCAAGTCGACTCGAAGATCGACTTGACTTCTCTGCTTTCCTTAAACACTTGGCAAACATATTAGTCATATATATATACTCAAATTAGTTCTTGTTAATCATCAAAACTCAATCCTTGGTCAATTTGTTTTATCTTGAACATTGTTTCCAACAATCTCCCCCTTTTTGATGATTGACAAAACTTCATTTGAGTTGATACCTTTCAAAAAAAAATTCAAACATGTTCATTTGAGAAAACAGAGCATATAAGTATCCTTGAACATATAATTTAGAGTTTTGAGTTTAAATGAGAACATTTTCAGAACATTAGTCATTTTGGCATAGAGTATGCTTGAATACCTTACAAGCCATATATTGAGTATTAATCATTAAGAATACTTTGTATTTATAAAAATTGCAATCGCTTATCAAATATATCAATCATATCAATCAAAAACCAATAAAACATCTTTTCATATATATATATATGAAGTTTCATTACAGAGAACAAAAATTAAAGCATAAATGAAACCTTAAATACAATGTACCCAACCCAAAACTTAAAAAAAAACTTTCAACTCAATTCCTATTCTATCTATTCTATCTCCCCCTTTTTGTCAATCAAGCAAAAATAATGATTTGATGAATTGAAATTGAGAGATCGGATATGGAATAGGTTTGATGGGACAATGATGGGCCGATGAGTAAACAAGAGAAGCGTGATCGGGAGTTGCCTCTCTATGAACTGAACCCGACTCGTAGGGATCGAGTTCAGGCATGGGTCTCTTCTTATGATGGCCTGAGGCAAGATGATAGCGGATATTTCGCATTTCCCGCTCGATTCTATCTTGTCGGGAATGCATATCTTCAAGCGCATTAAGGACACCGGTGACAAGACTTGTCATCCGGTTTTCTTGATAACCCATTTCTGCCCTCATGGCAATGATTTCATCTTTGAGATCCCTTAGGGTGACCTCCTCAGAAGAGGTGGGAGGCACCCGTTCTCTTGCAGCGGACCCTTGTGGAGAGTAAGATCCGTGCGATGGAGGAGAAGCGGCCCGTGCAGGTGAAGCCATGGGAGATTGCTCCCCCTCAGCTTGTGCTTGGTCTTCTCGATGCTCTTCTTCTGGAGCTTCGGCCCTGAGTTCAAGCACATTTATCTTCATCCTCTGGATTAGTGCTTTGTTGATTGCATTGGTGGACTTGAGCACTTCGAATGGCTCGCCTTCAATGTCCACTTCAAAATGTTCGAGGATCTTTGTGATCCAAGTGCCGTAAGGAAGGACTCCCCTCGGATTATCCTTTCGACTCGCCAAGGCTTCTAGAAACAATCTAGGTAGACTCACCTTGACTTTATTTGTTACTTTCCATAAGATCCCAGCTTCTTGTGGGTTCAATTGATTTCTTCCACCGCCCTTTGGGTAGATGCAGTGGGCAATGAGAAGTCTTAGAACCCGTAGTCTTGGTGATAAATCCATGTATCGAAGAAATTTGATGCCCGGATGATACTTGTTACTCCGGGTGAGCTGATTGTATATCTGATCCATTGTGAGATCCTCAGGAAAAGGTTCTTCAACATAGGGGACTCCAAGTATTTGTCCTAAATGACTCATTGCTCTGGTCTGGCTTGGATTTAACCCGATTCCAAAATCCATTTCCACTTCTTTGACATATGTACCAAAATTTTCTTCATCCCACTCATAGTAAAAGATTCTGGTAAGATCTGGATAGACCCTGTCATCCTCCTTTAGCAATTTGGTCCATCCTTGAAAATCTAATAGGTCTTCTATGTCGGACCCATAATCTTTTAAAAATTTAAAATCTATGATTTTTGGTATGAATACCTTTCGTTCATAGAAGTTCTTGTAGAATCGGCCATGATTGATCTCTGTTCTGAAATAGGTAGTGGGCATCTTTAGTACTTGTGTTTTTCCAGCCACGGCGCCCCTTCTACTTGCCCCGGAGTGTGTGCTCTGTGAGGTTTGGGCTTGTTCCTCACGACCCGCAGTGTTGGATGGAGTTCCTTCTTGGAATCGGACTCTTCTGCCCGTAGATGTAGAGGGTTCCTCTCTTGCCCTTTTTGCGGGTGTCCTAGCTTTTCTAGGAATTTCTTTCTCTGTGAGAGATTTGGAAGGTCTAGGCACAGGCTTTTGTGATGGTTTTGAGACGGCTTTCTTTGGGGCCATTTGGAATGAGATATGAGGTTTGAAAATGGAGTTGTGATAGGCTGCCTGTTGGCAAGAAAATGAGAGAGAGAAGCCGGAGATGGAGGATTCAACCGGAGAATCGCCGGAAAAAATGGTATGCCGGAGGAGAGAATCGCCGGGAGAGAAGAAAAAAAGAATGGTCTGGCGGGAAATGAGGGAGAAAGAAAAAGAAAGGAAAGAAATAGAGAAGAAAAAAGAATTCGGACGGTCGCGCGCTCGCGGAGTCGACTTGCCCTAGGCGAAGTCGACTTCGGTCCTTCTGGAGTCGACTTCGCCTGGAGGCGGAGTCGACTTCTACCCTAGCGGAGTCGACTTCGCTTCTGGAGGCGGAGTCGACTTGGCGTCCTTGGAGTCGACTTGACTCATCGACTTGACATTTTCCAATTTAATTTTCTTATTTATTTTTCCTAGTTTAGCTCTATCATTCCCATATCATTCCTAATCTTATAAAATGAATCCTTGGCTAGAGGTTTGGTAAAAATATCAGCAATTTGGTCTTCTGTTTTTACATATTCTAAGCACACATCATGATTTTCAACATGCTCTCTAATGAAATGATGTCTCACATCAATATGTTTGGTTCTAGAATGCAATACAGGATTTTTAGTCAAACAAATTGCACTTGTATTATCACATCTAATAGGAATATCAACATAATCAATATCATAGTCTTTCAACTGTTGTTTCATCCAAAGTAATTGGGCACAACAACTACCGGCGGCTATGTATTCGGCTTCCGCAGTAGATAGTGCAACACTTGTTTGTTTTCTTGAATGCCATGAAACTAGCATATGTCCAAGAAATTGACAAGTTCCACTGGTACTTTTTCTATCTACTTTATATCCGGCAAAGTCTGCATCCGAATAGCCGATTAGATCAAAGGTTGTCTCCTTTGGATACCATAGTCCAAGATTGGCAGTTTTTATCAAATACTTAAAAATTCTTTTTACAGCGTGTAGATGTGATTCTTTAGGGTATGCTTGAAATCTAGAACACATACAAACACTGAATAAGATATCGGGTCTAGAAGCAGTTAAATATAACAAGGATCCAATCATGCTTCTATAGAGCTTTTGATTGATACTTTTACCGTTTTCGTCCGTGTCAATCTTGATTGTAGAGCTCATTGGAGTGTTTGCCCCTTTGCTATTCTGCATTCCAAATTTCTTGAGCATTTCTTTGACATATTTGGACTGGTTTAGAAATATTCCTTCATTTTGTTGCTTGATTTGAAGTCCAAGGAAGAAATTTAATTCTCCCATCATGCTCATTTCGAACTCGCTCTGCATTATCTTAGAAAATTCTTGACAAAGATTTTCATCAGTAGCACCGAATATTATGTCATCCACATAAATCTGTACAATCAAAATATTTTTATTTTTGTACTTGATAAATAAAGTAGTGTCTACTTTCCCTCTTTGAAACTCATGATCAATCAAGAATCTATTTAACCTTTCATACCAAGCTCTTGGTGCTTGTTTTAGTCCATATAATGCTTTGGTTAATTTATAAACAAACTTTGATTGATCCTTTTCTTCAAAACCAGGGGGTTGTTCAACATATACTTCTTCATTCAAATAACCATTCAAAAATGCGCTTTTTACATCCATTTGAAACAATTTGAAGTTCATATGAGAAGCAAATGCTAGTAGGATGCGTATGGCTTCTAATCTAGCCACGGGTGCATACGATTCTTCAAAATCAATTCCTTCTTCTTGGGAATACCCTTTGGCTACTAATCTTGCCTTGTTTCTAATTACAAGACCGCTTTCGTCTAATTTGTTCCTAAATACCAATTTTGTACCAATGACTGTATGATTGTTTGGTCTAGGAACTAAATGCCATACATTGTTTCTTTCGAATTGATTTAGCTCTTCTTGCATTGAAATAACCCAATTTTCATCATTAAGAGCTTGTTCAATGGTATTTGGTTCAATTTTCGATACAAACGCATATTGGTCATAAACGTTTTGTTTTGATCTTCTAGTTTTTACTCCTTCATATATGTTTCCAATAACTTGTTCAATTGGATGGACATTTTTGAACTTTAAATCAGTTGGAGGTTTGTAAGAGTCATTACCTTCACTTACCTCTTCCTCCACTGGATTTTCTGGCTTGAGCTCGAGTTCCTTTGGTTGTTCTTTGCTTTTTGTCTCATCTGCATCACTTAGTTCATCCTCCTTTCTCGGACTTTGGTTAATTTCATCAAATACAACATGTATGGATTCTTCTACAACTTGGTTTCGTTTGTTGAATACTCTATATGCTTTGCTATTTGATGAATAACCAAGGAATATAGCCTCATCGCTTTTGGCATCTAATTTTCCCAAATTGGTTTTTCCATTGTTTAAAACATAGCATGTACATCCAAAAGCATGAAAATATGAGATATTTGGTTTCCTTCCTTTCCATAGTTCATATGGGGTCTTTTTCAAGATTGCTCGAATGGTAACTCGGTTCAAAACATGACAAGCTGTACTCACAGCTTCACCCCAAAATTTCTTGGATAGATTGCTCTCATTTAGCATAGTTCTAGCAATCTCTTGTATAGTTCTATTTTTCCTTTCTACTACTCCATTTTGTTGTGGAGTTCTTGGTGCAGAAAATGTGTGGTGAATTCCTTTTTCATTGCAAAATTCCATGAATCGTTTGTTTTCGAATTCGCCACCATGATCGCTTCTTATGGTCACAATAGTACTTTGTTTTTCATTTTGCACCAAATTTACAAAAGTTGCAAACATAGAGAAGGCTTCATCTTTACTAGCTAAGAGAATTATCCATGTGAATCTTGAAAAATCATCAACTATGACAAATACATATTTCTTTCCACCAATGGTTAGAATGTCGGATGGCCCGTATAGATCCATATGTAGCAATTCAAGTGGCTTAGTGGTGGAAATTTCCTTTTTGGTAGAGAAAGCCATCTTGGGTTGTTTTGATAATTGACATGCCTTGCAAATCTTGTCTTTGTCATATTTCAATCTTGGTAATCCTTCTACCAAACTCTTTTTCCATAGGGTTTTTATGTTGCCCATGTTTATATGTCCAAGCCTCTTGTGCCAAACCCATGGATCGTTATCAATGGCCGTTAGACATTGACCATCTAATTCATCAAGTGAAACCAAATAAATATTTCCATGTCTTTTACCACTAAACATGATATGTTCTCCATCAAATACATTACATATAGATGATTCAAACACAACTTTGTATCCTTTATCACATAATTGGCTAATGCTCATTAAATTGTGTTTGAGTCCTTCAACAAACAAAACGTCTTCCATGCATGCATTTGAAATACTATGTATATTTCCTTTACCTTTAATTTTACCTTTTTCATTATTGCCAAAGGCAACCATTCCATCATTACAAGGCTTAAGTTTGTGAAACAAACTTCTTTCACCGGTCATATGCCTTGAGCAACCGCTATCCATAAACCATTCATTGTTTGCCTTTGCCTTAAGACATGTCTGAAAAATAAGTAAATAAATCTTATCTTCTTGGTACCCATTTTATGGGTCCATTTGGGTTAGTAATATAGATCATTCTTTGTTGTTCTAACTTTGAAAGCCCAAATCTTGTGTTTCTTGGAACCCAAACTAATTTTGCACCATGGTCATATAATTTCTTAAAATTACATTTGTAAGTTTTGTGCCCCATTTTATTGCAGAAATTACAAGCCATAGGTAATCTTGGAGTAGGCCTCCAAGTATGCAATGGTTCCATTATTGGTCTTCTAGTCCACTTAAAATTTTTCTTTTGTGGCTTGTATATAGATGCATTTTTAGTTTGATGTTTCTCAAATATTTGTACATTTGATTTGCTATTTTCTCCTTGCTCAAATGTATGATACCCAAGACCTCTTTTATGCGTTTGGGAGGTCATATTCAAAAATATTTTGACGCTTTCTCCTGGATTAGAGAACTTAGCTAATGATTCATTTAATGATTTGTTCTCCTTTTTTAGCAGATCATTTTCATCTTTCAATTTGTCTAATCTTTCTGCAAGTTTACCATTTACAATTATTGTTGCATCACATTGTCTTTTCTTAATTGTAAACTTGCTTCCTAATTTCTTTATTTCTTCATATAATGAATCATATGCAGTTTGTAGTTCATCTAATTCAGTACATTTGAGGCATTCTTGAAAGGAAGAATAACTTGATTCAGAAAGGGAGAGTTTAGAGCTTACCTCTTCATTGCTTGTGTCTTTTGTTGAGGTAATTTGTTCTCCTTGCTCGATTTGTGCCATGCAGCAAATTCTTGCACATTCTTCCGCCTCTATGTCGTCGGTTGAGGAGCTACTCGTCGTAGATTCTTCATCATTTACGTACATGCCTCTTCCTTTGTATTTCTGGAATCTTCTATTGTTCCCTCGATCCTTTCTTTGTTCTTTTGCCTTGTTTTCTTCGGGAGTTGGACATTGAGCCTGCATATGTCCCGAACCGCCACATCGGTAGCATTTGGTTGATTCTTTCTTCTTTTCTCTGGGAGTTCTTTCTTTGAAGCTTATGAAATTCTTGCCTTTCCTCACAAATTTTCTAAAGCGTTTTGTGAGTAGGGCAATCTCATCGTCGTTTTGAGAAGAAGATGTGTCATCGGTGTCTTGTGCGGCTTTTAAGGCAATTGCTCTTTTGCCCCTGTGTTGATCTTCATTTCTTCTCTTGATTAGCTCATGTGACATGAGAGAGCTAATTAAGTCTTCAAGCTTTAATGTGTTAAGATCCTTGGCTTCTTCTATTGCAGTGATTTTTGGGGTCCATGATTCGGGTAGAGCTCTTAAAATTTTCATAACCTGCTCAGATTCAGAAATAGCCTTTCCAAGACCTTTTAGAGCATTAGTAATCTTTGAGAACCTAGCAAACATTTCAGAAATATTTTCTATTTCTAGCATTCTAAAATTCTTTAGTTCTCCAATCAAAATATTTCTTCTCGTCCCTTGGACTTGAGAAGTTCCTTCATAGATAGAGGTTAGTGTATCCCATATCTCTTTGGCGGTTAAGCAAGAGGATACTCTATCATACTCAGAAGCAGTAAGAGCACAAAATAAAGAGTTCATAGCTTTGGCGTTGCTCTTAACAGTTCTTACTTCCTCATCGGTCCATTTGGAAGCTCGTTCATCGATAGGCAAAGTTACTCCATCTTGAATAGCAATCCAAGAATCCATATCGGTAGCCATGATGAGTTGCTTCATACGAAGCTTCCAATATCCAAAATTGTTCCCATCAAACAACGGTGGCCTTGTAAAGGATTGACCTTCAGCAAAAGCGGGAACGGAAGTAGATTGGGATGCCATATTGATAAGATTTCTTTGGCAAACTCAAAGACCTGCTCTGATACCACTTGTTGGTCCCGAGTTGATGGCTAAACCCAAGAGGGGAGGGGTGAATTGGGTTCTTTTAAAAAAAAATATCTTTGGTAAATCAAAAACTTAACCCCTTTCAAAAATTAATCCCCTTATGAAAGCTAATGGAGAGCAAATTAAAATAACGCAGTAATAGAAAACAGAACACAAGATTTATAGTGGTTCGGGCAAACCTTCCCTACTCCACTCTTCCAAGCTCACACTCCGATGTGACTTGGGTTCCACTATGTATTCCTTGAATACACTTAGAGTCACCGCTCTCTTCTAGATTCAAAGCTCTAGGGGGCATATACAACTAGAGCCACTTGCTCTCTTCTAGATTCTAGCTCTAGGGGGCGTAACAACTCAATGCACAAGTAGGTGATGAGTCTCACTCCAATCACTCCCTTCTTGCATACACTTGATCTTAGCTATCCAAGCTAAATCAAGTTTAGTACCACAAAATAATAAAAATAAGCAAGAACTACACTTTACAGATTTGTGTAGACAGATTGATCTCGAGAAAGAAATCAAAGACAGCTGGGATGATGATCGTTGAAGCAACTTGCAGTTTGAAGCTCTTTCTTCCTTTGAAACACTCAAATATGGAGAAAAGGGATTTGAAAGTCTTTCTTGCACTTCTTTTCTCTCTATGATCCTTAGAGTAGTGAGTATACTATATTTTCTCACGTTCATTTGAATGTCTTTTTATAGAATGAGGAAGATTGGTACGTTGTAGGAGTGGTTGGCGTGCAATAAATGAACTCCAACGTTCAAAAATTTGACCGTTATACTCCAAGTCGAAGATGAAGTCGACTTGGCCTGCGACTTGGGTTCTTTAGAAACTCAAGTCTGAGACTTGGGTCGACTTGGCTTTCAGACTTTAACTTAAGTTGATCCTGAAGTCGACTTGGGTTGCGACTTGGCTTGATCTATTGCAAAAACGCCTTGATCCTCACTTGAAATGTCTTGAATCTTGCAAACCATTTGAAAGCTTTGAATCCTTGCACAATATATGTATGTTCCTTGCTTTGCTTTGGACTCACTTGGTCTTCACAACTTGGATATTACTCCATTTGGAAGCTAGCTTGAAGATTTGCTTTGAGCTTGATAGACTTGATTTGAATTTGTACTTAGATTCTTGCTTTGATCTTCAAAACTTAAGTTTCTCTTTAAGAGTAGTCTTTACATCTCATTTGTATGTGAAAAACTTCAAATGGATGTCTTGAATATGCTTTGAAACTTCAGCTTAGACCTCAAAACTTCTCAAGTCGAAGTTGGAGTCGACCTGGTTTGCGACTTCGCCCAAGTCGCACTTGGAGTCGACTTCGTCTGCGACTTCGTCATCTTCGGGAGCCAGATTTCAACGCTGGACATTTTTGTGCACTTTGAAGTCGATGCTGGAGTCGACTTCGTATGCGACTTGACTACCCAAGTCGCATGTGGAGTCGACTTGGCCTGCGACTTCACTCGTCAGAATTCCATTTTCAACTCTGTCCAGTTTTGGCTTGTTTGAAGTCGTTAGTGGAGTCGACTTCACTATCGACTTCACTCCCAAGTCGAAGTTCAAGTCGACTCGAAGATCGACTTGACTTCTTTGCTTTCCTTAAACACTTGGCAAACATATTAGTCATATATATATACTCAAATTAGTTCTTGTTAATCATCAAAACTCAATCCTTGGTCAATTTATTTTATCTTGAACATTGTTTCCAACAGAGAGGGCTTGTAAAGGGGGTAAATTATTGAGTATTGGCTTGTAATTGTTCGTATATGTAAAATGAGCCTAGAGGAAGGGTTTTCAAGAGTTAGATTGTTAATTGTCACTAAATAATTTTTCACCAAAAAAATCAGGCCTTAAAAAAGGGACACACACTCAAACCTAAAAAGTTTTCAGTTCTAAAAGGGATCAACTCAGGTAACTTAAGGAGGCTCTCTAAAGCACATGCTATTGTGTATGATGTCATAAAAGCGTGTATGTGTAAAACAAGCCATGGAGATAAATGTCCAAGAGTTAAATCACCAATAGCCATTAGGAAAATTTTGGCCAAAAAAATTATGCCTTTTTCAAGACTTAAAAGTTTTTTGGTCCAGAGGCTGTTGTGTATGATGTCATAAAAGCGTGTATGTGTAAAACAAGCCATGGAGATTAATGTCCAAGAGTTAAATCGCCAATAGTCATTAAGAAAAATTTGGCCAAAAAAATCACACCTTTTTCCAGAAGCCTCTTCAGAAACCCCTTGGACAGGTTGGGTCAGAAGGTCCTAAATCATTTTACTGGAGGAACTTGAAACATCCAAAGTTTCCACTAACACTTAAAAGACCCCGATTTGCAACACCTATTCAATGGCCGATCTTCCCATTTTGAAAGTCATAAACCAAATTATTATTTATTTATAGTTACTGACCATCTTCATTTATTGTCCAAGTTTTTCACCATAGCTCGAAAATAGAGCAAGTCAACCATTGATTGAAGCCCCATGGTCACCAGATCCAGAACAGCCAGGATGGAGTCAGAACAATCTTCACATGAAGAATATTGAGATCAACAGTTCAAACAATCCATTAAAGCCTATATGGCGGCAATGGATAAAAGAATGCAAAAACTAGAAGATGCCCTATCTAATATGGGGCAATCCTCAGCTAGTAGCCAAAATACTACCATACCACCTTTTTGTTCCCAAAATCCAAACATTGAGCTAGACGGAGGACATCAACAATCTTTCCATAGGTCAAGAAACGACCATTACAAAGAAAAGGAGACGACGTTAGAGGAAGGCCGTAATGAAATCCAAGACATCAAAAGACAACCCCAAAACTAACTAAGAGAAATGGAGGAGCGAATCAAGCATCATTAAGGAGAAGGACTATCCTCGGCCAAAATGGAAGATTTATGTCTCTTTCCTGACACCAAGCTGCTCGAAAAGTTCAAGATACCAGCTCTACCAATATACGAAGGGGACTCGTGCCCAAGGGCTTATCTCAAAGCCTTTTGTGGCATCATGTATCCTTTAGTAAAGAGTGAGGAAGTTTTAACAAGATTGTTCTAGCATAGTTTGAAGAAAGACGTACTAGAATGGTATACATCACTTGATTACTGACCGATCAAGACATGAGGACAACTTTCACTACCCTTCATGGATCACTTTTCATATAAGTTAAATATTGCACCCAAAAGGGCCGATTTGGAAGCATTAAAGCAAAAAACTGATGAAATATTTTCAGATGGTGAGCATTGGCAGCAAAAAGGAAGAATCCTCTGCCTTTAAATGAGCAGATCTCCATCATCATGAACTCAACACACTCAAATTATCTTTAGATACTTAGTCTCATATCCATTTGCCAGCTTTATATAACTATTGCAAGTGACGGAGCAAGTTGAAGATGACCTAAGAAGGAAATGATTTTTCCATGGTCACAACAAGGGAATGATATTTATCTTGAACAGGCAAGCCAGACGTCTCAAGTGGCAGACATCAATATGGAAGTCAATTTTATCAAGGGTAATGCCGAAAATTTTGACCTTTCTATTTTTATAACAAAAGTCCAGTCTCATAATGATCCTGTTATTTTGCAAGGCCGAAATGTCAACTCTATTGTCCTTCGAAGAAAATATGTTGAATCTGTCATAGGAAAACCTACCAAGCCTATGCAACAGAGTCCTATTTTACATAAATCTTCTATTGTTGAAAGAAAACCCTCAAATATTTTTCTTACAAACCCGGGAACTCCACTCAAAATAGTGACCCAACCAACTTTGCCTCACTTATCCCAAAAAATATTTTTGTTCTAGTCAATCAACCAACATGCCCACAATCTAAAAATGCAGAAAAAAACTCAAAAATTCCTTATATCTCTAATCCAAACATCCATCTAAAGCAATCATTGTCATCTTCATCTACACAACCATGCCCAATCACGAAAGGTGAAATATTAGTCTTATCAGCAAACCGGGAAAACGTCTCAGAAAAGAAAGTGTTAACCAAAGCACACAACTTTCAAAAAATTTCAACAGAAGAGAAGTCAAGTGGAAAAGATAATCTGCAAGCCACAAATGAATTTATTTACTCAGACAATCAAGCTGAGGCATCTAAAAAGCTCAACAAATTATCATCAATATAGGCAATGCCGACGAAGTCAAACAACCAGTCAAGTTAGCCCCGGAAGCCGTGAAATGCGCAAGGCACACAACCATCACCAGTCAACCTATCGTCACAAACGCATTTTTACCACACCCACAAGGGATACTTCAAAATGGCTACAAGGCACTCTTTTCACCAGGCTTGGGAGGAAAAATGCCAACAATAAGTGAAGATAATATTTCACCAAGGGCAATGTTTATTTCAAAATTATTCAAGACAACGCTCTACAAAAGTGGGGTGGCCACAACAGATAACACATTCAAGAAGCAAACTACCAAAGTTGCATGTCAGGGAAGCATTAAATTCAAGCGACAAGGGAAAATTTACAAACAAATCTTGAGAGGTAAAGGGTGGAGAAAATATTTTCATACTATCACAAAGCATGGGGCAGACAATTTTGAAAAATTATTTTTATATCAAGTCTCATCTTGCCTCAAACAAGGTTTGGAACCCGAGAGGCAAAGCTGCATGAAGAAAGGTATTTATATATTCTTTTTTTAAAAAAAGAGAAAAAGAGAGAGAAAAAGAAAAAAAGAGATAAAAAGAAAAAAAAGTGAAAAAAGAAAAGAGAGAAAAAAAGAGGAAAAAAAGAAAGAGACAATGGCAAAAAGATGCAACCACCTCATCAAGCATATGCAATTTGGAAAAAAGAGAAAGGCTGTGACACAACGGCAAAAGGAGGCGGCCACCTGATTAAGCGTAAGCAATTTGGAGAAAAGAGAAGTACCTCAACTCTAAAGAACAAAAAGGGCAGCATGCCTATATGTTGTCCATATTCAAGACAAAATAAGATCCTATTATGTCAACAAGATAAAAGGAAGACAAGGTGTGTCATCCCTTTTCAACTCAAGTTATGGGCCCTCATCACAAGGCATAAAAGACAAAATACCTACAAGTGGCCAAAAACTACCCATTTAGCACTCCAACGGAATGAAAAAGGGGAGATAGGGACCACAATTCCCAAGTCAAGATGCTACCATGATGGAAAAAATGCCTTAACAACCCGCCTTTGTTTCACTTAAGAAATGATCCCAAGGCATCCTAGTACTTCACAAATAACGACGCAGACCCCACAACGGTCGCCATTAGGTGTGGGCCATATAAAGATAATAACAGTTGACATACACGATGGTCATGCAAATCCAGCACAAACAGAAGGGCAAAGACAACATAAAAAAGCAAAAGAAAGGAAGTACCTATCAAACTAAAGGGACGGTCAGTTCCAGTAATGACAAATCAACAACCAGGAATCGCCAGCTGATACTCAACTCCCCAGCAATAAGCTTCCCAAGCTACAAAGAAATAAAATCTTGATCAGATAAAGAAAAAATGCATCTAACACGGCTGCCACAACTGCCAGTGCAGTAGCTACAAACATGACAACAATGGAAAAATTAAATTAGCAATAGCATGGGAACGCAAGATCTATTCCCTTTCTCCTATCCGCACATCTCTAAATTCCTATGACGTGGCAGCCGTCTCCGCAGCTAAGCTTAAAACTAACCAATAAAGGAAAGGAGTCCCAAAAGCATGGCTACACCTCGAATCTCGTTCCGTAGCGGATTCGGCACCGCACTCGCCGCTGCTTTATTAGTAGACCTTGTCTACACCGACAACCCCTTCCGTTTGAACCCCAAAGCGATGGAAGACCTCTGGAGACATATTGTCTTCTTCCAGAAGGTTCGGCTCCAAGACTCTAGAAAGAGGAGCTATAACCTTCCGTGAAACCAACTCTGAGCAAATGATGAGGAAGTAGGAGCCCCAACCGGCGACTAGAGGTGACAGTAGCTGGAAACGAAAAAAATGGAAAGGGCAGCGACCAAATCCAGGAGCACCGTGAAAACAGGCGAATGGAAAAGAGGTAAACCGCTGCCAAAAGGGACCCCTCCCACTCAATCCCTGATGTCGACGACAATCTTTACTCACCATCGACAGACACTCAAGCCACAACCGCTGTCTGCCAGTGAAAAAAAAGGAAAATACCTGCCGATTGATAACAACTCCAATGAATACCAGAGATTCCCTCGCCTTCCGACCAGGTGCTCGTCAGCGCTAGCAGACATCCGGCTCACCCAAATCGTACTTGCTAGCACCTGTAGTCACCCAACATTGCCGCCGTCAACACCGACCGCAAGAGAAGAAGAAAGCAAAAGAAAAGGGAGAAGAGGAAAGTACCCCTTAGCCCCACTGCCTCGGGTCACTGCAAATGCCGTTGCTGATGAGGAAGAAGGCAGCCAATGACGAGGAAGACGGCAGCTCAAAATGCCACGAAGATGAGGAAGATGGCGGCCCAAAACGTCGACGAAGATGAGGAAGGCGGTGATAACTAGAGGCCGACTTGGGCCGAAGATCGCTGCCAGAGGACTACCATAGCCGGCTGATTGACAGCAAGCCTCACCGGAGGGCGGCAAAGCCTCCCCTAAAACCTCCATGAGAAAGAGGGCGAATGGGGAAGGAGAAGCCCATTACCGGAAAGAATCTGTCCGGATTACCCGCATGAAACCCTTGATGATGGTGGCAGCACTCCGAGCAAGCCTCGTTGGCAGCGAAAGAAGAGCTGAACCGACGATCGATAACAACAGTGGTGGGGAGGAGACGAAGCAGATCGCGACCAACACCCTAAAAGCCAGATCCTAATTACATGCACGCGGTCACCGATGACAGCGAATAGTAACCGAAAGCACGATTGACGATCGGCGAAGAGGAAGGAGGAGCAGCCGGAAAAAACAAGAACCACGAACAAAGACCCTAAAAGCTGGACAAATTATAGATGGCTCCCTACAATTTTTAAGAATTACTAAACCACGTCAATTGGAGAAAAGCAAAAAATAGTCCAGCGAGTTAACAAATTTTACAAGGCAGCCCACGCAAGATCATTAAGATTTTACAAAAGGGTCATCAGATGAACCATTGTGAGTTTGCAAAATTGCAAAACAACCCAGAAACCTAACTCAAAAATTTCTAGTTCTAAGACAAAAGGGTGTCTGAAACTTTGTCATTCACCGTCAAGACACCTCTGGCAAAGGGGGGCAGCTATAGACACCCTTCCCTTGAGCCCAAAATATGACATACAAATAGTAAAGAAAATATATGTATAAATCAAAATCCAAGCCCAAACAACCACAAGAAAAATCAACCCAAAACGATTACCAATGGGCTCTACAGCAATAGCCCACCAGGTTACAGCAATTGGGCTCTACAGCAACAACCCACTAGGTTCTAGCAAACTAGGCTCTATAGCAACAGCCCACCAGGTTCCAGCAAACTAGGCTCTCAACAACAGTTCACCAGATCTAGCTTTAGCTACCGCAACTGGGCTATACAGCAACAGCCAACCAGATCCAGTTTCAGTTATAACAACAGGGCTCTACAGTAACAACCTACCAGATCCAACCTCAGCCCAACAGAAACGGCTCCACTCTCACGGCCCAAGGCCCGCGCGCTCAGCTCCCCTCTATAAATAGAGGGGCAAGTTCCAGCACCAAGCACACAAGAGGAGGCATCCCAAAGGGGGAGGACGACAGTCTGCAGCAGCTCCTTGGCACCCTGGCTTCTTCTCTTCTCCAGCTCAAGTTTTCCCTCTTTTTCAGCTCCCTCTCTAGCTCTTCCTCTCTCTCCCTCTCCCCCTTTCTTCAGATTTTTATTTTTATTTTTTCCTTTTTATGCCCATGTAAATAGCTTTGGGTTAACAGATTTTATCACATTTATTTTAATCCAAAGACCGGAATCCATGTTCTGTAAGACCGATGTTTTTATTTAATGAGAAACGGAGACTGATCTCCCCTTTAAAGATCAGTAGTGACTCCATCTAATGGTGCAAATATATGGTTATTAAGGTTGTTTTTACATGATTTGTTTGATTTAATACTAACACTCTTTGTTAAGTTGGAGCTATAGCAAGATCGGGTCATGTTGTCCAGCCGCTTCCAGCAACACGTGCGGCCATCACGCTGCTGAATCTATGGGCGAATCCATCAAGAATAGCTCCCCTCTTTCCAACAGATTTATGTTTTTGAATCCATGGAAACCCTGCGCATATGCTGCTGCCTCGGAAGCTTAAGGATCAAGCCCAAGACCAAGGCTTATTCTATGCAAATACTCATTTTCTGAAATATACTAACAACTATTCTATTTAATAAGAATACAGGTTCCAGCTCATTAGATTCGGCCCAGATTTCAAAAGGCTAAGAGGGCATCCTAGCTCATCATAACGTCTACGATGCGTGTTACAAAGTCATATTAGAATTAACTTGTCTCCATTAAAAAATTTTAAATAAGCAAAATCGTCTTTTTAATAGGGTAAATAATGATTGTGTTAACGACGTGGATGTAATAGGAATATAGGGTCAAATGTTATGGGATATAAGAAAAATTAGTAAAATATTGTAGATATATTAGGAATTAGGTGCAAACGTTGCGGATATCAAAAAAATTTCCTGTTGAGTTAAAGTGTTTTGATGATAGACAAGTTAAAAATTTAATGCTTGAAATGTGTTGCTTGTATTTGATTCATGATGAATGGTTGTAACAAGTTAGTTTTGAATTGTGTTATGAATCTGTCGAGGTTTTGCTGTAAAACTTCAACAGTTTTGGCATGCAACTTCAACTGATTTAGTTTCAAACTTCAACAGTTTTTGGGTTGAAACTTTAACAGTTTACTTAGCAAGATAAATGGATAAGTGATTGGATGATGACGTGGCTAGTTTGAAGAGCTGTCCTGGGTTGTTACAGGTTGTTGAGAAAAATCCGATTGGTTGCAGATTTGGTGGAGAAAATCTCTCTTGGCGGTTTCTGTTTGTTAAGTTGTTACAGGTTGTTGAGAAAAATCCGATTGGTTGCGGATTTGGTGGAGAAAATCTCTCTTGGCGATGGGAAGTTAAAAGCTATAAATAGACAATGAATTTCAACTGGAAATTCAATTCAGAGAGAACATTTTCAAAAGTGCAGATCTGTCTCAAGGCATTCTCTGTGATCCTCTGTCCATCTATCAGAAGCAACATATTGAAGATTGTCGTGACCATCCTACTAAAAGCTTCATCTCCGTGCTTCTGTGCAATTAAATTGGTTGTAAGCTTTATTTCATTTTTATTTATTTTGCCTTGAATTAGAGGTTGTCTAATTCAAGAGGAAAGCTTTCATTATGATTTGTGGAAAGCTTCACGTGCCACCTGGAGCTGTTTGTGTAATCCAGAAGACGATTGAGATCGTACCACTGTAACTTAAGTTCTAAGTTGACTAGTGGAAACCCGAGTCAAGGCATTCACTTGGAGAGTGGAGTAGGTGTGTTAACCGAACCACTATAATTTGCAGTGTCTTCTTTGGATTATTTTTGTGGTGTGTGAAATTTATCCTGTTCCTTCTTAGATCACTCTTTATGCTATTTTTCTTTTCTTTTATCAGTTTCATACGGGCCTAACAATTGGTATCAGAGCGGTCTTTGAACTACTCCAAAGGGATCATGACAACTGAAAAGAAAGTGGAGATTGGATATGGTGAAGGTCATTCCATAACTAGACCACCATATTTTGATGGCATAAATTATGGATATTGGAAACGTAGAATGCGGATTTTTATCATGGGTCAAGATTTAAAACTTTGGAATGCTGTTCATAAAGGTGTTATTTTACCTGAAGATGATATAATTGAACCTAATGAACAACAAAATGAACAAGTGCATTTAAATGCCAGAGCTCTAAATGTTTTATATTGTGCACTTTGCCCATCTGAATTTAATAGGGTATCTGCTTGTGCCACGGCCAAAGAGGTTTGGGATACACTCATGGTAACACATGAAGGTACTTCTCAAGTTAAGGAATCTAAGATAAACATGTTGATGCATGACTACGAACTTTTTATGATGAAATCTAATGAATCTATTACTGAGATATTTTGCAGATTCACCAACATAATTAATGCCTTGAAAGCACTTGGTAAGTCTATTGAGGCAAAGGAATAGGTAAAGAAGATATTGAGATCACTTCCTTCTTCTTGGACTGCAAAGGTTACAGCCATAGAGGAGGCCAAGGATTTAACAACCATGTCTGTTGATCAATTAATAGGCTCTCTTATGATACACGAGATCATTATGAAGAAAAATGATGATAATGATTCAAAAGGAAAGAAGATAATTGGTCTCAAAGTTTCCTCTGATCATTTTGATGATAATGCAGGTGATGAAGATGAAGACATTGCTATGTTGACAAAAAAGATAAGACGGTTCATCACTCGAAATCGAGGAAATAACAACAACAACAACAATAGGAATGCAGCCGCTAGAAGGATACAACGACGATCTGAAAGGAAAAGAGATCAGAAGGACCAGAGGAACGATTTTGAGAATAGAGAAGGAGATAAAATAAGGTGTTATAATTGTCAAGGTTTTGGACACCTTAAGAATGCATGCCCATCTCCTGTTGAAAAGAAAGATTTCAACAAAAGAAAAAATCAAAGCTATGGGGCATGGTGTGATAGTGATACTTCGCTATCAGTCACTTCGGGATAGTGATACTTTAGGATACATTTAGGATTTATGGCAGATAACGAAGATGAATCTGAACATTCTGAGGTAAGTTATACAGTTGATCAATTAGAACAAGAATATGCTGAACTAGTCGGAGAATTCACTACTTTGTCAGATAAATATATAAAATTAAAAATTGATCTCAGATGTGAAAAAGAAAAAAATATGAATTTGCAAATGCAAATAAAATCTCTTGCTGAGGAAAATGAAAATTTGAAAAATCAAATAAAAGAAAACAAAATAATAAATAATCGAAAGTCTGATAAAAATTTTAGAAATCAAAATGGAATTTGCAATTTTTGTTGTAATTTTGGACATTTTTCATATATTTGCCCAGTTAGAAAAATGCAAACATTTGGAGCAAAATTGGTCTGGAAACCTAAAATACATAATATTAATACTAACCAGTTTGGACCCATGAAATGGGTACCAAAACAGTAAAGTTTTTTCTCTGTTTTGCAGGAATGCATGAAGTCAACTTGCCAAATAAGATGGTATATGGATAGTGGTTGTTCACATCATATGACCGGAAATAAAAATGCGTTCAAGTTCTTAGAAATGCAAAATAAAGGTAAGGTTACTTTTGGACACAACAACAAAGGTTTCATCAGAGGTATGGGTACGGTAAGTTGCGGAGGCATTGAAATAAATGATGTATTTTATGTAGAAGGGCTTAAACATAATCTCTTAAGCATTAGTTAATTTTGTGATAAAGGCCTTGAAGTTGTGTTTAAGTCTGATATGTGTATAGTTCGTGATAATATGAGAAATAATATTTTCTGTGGAAAAAGGAATGAAAATGTGTATATTCTGGATCTTAGTGTAGACCATATAAAGTGCTTATCTGCAGTAGATGATGAGATTCTGATTTAGCATAGAAGATTAGGACATGCAAACCTTCACAATAAAGAACCTGCAAAAGTTTAATCTTGTTGATGGTTTACCAAACTCAAAAATTAATTTAAAATATATTTATGATATTTGTCAATTTGGTAAACAAAAGAAGGTTTCTTTCAAATCAAAAGATATTGTGTCAACAACAGAACCTCTGCAGTTACTGCATATGGATTTATTTGGACCTACACGGACTAGAAGTTTGGCTGGAAAACATTATGCCTATGTCATTGTTGATGATTTTTCAAGATATACATGGGTATTGTTCTTAGGAAGCAAAGATGAATGTTTTAATTTATTTCAAAAATTTTATCGCAAAATTCAAAATGAACGTGGATTGAAAATATTTGCAATTCGAAGTGATCATGGATGAGAATTTGACAATCATCATTTTGCAGAATTTTATGACAGTTTTGGAATAAATCATAACTTCTCAGCTCCTAGAACACCACAACAGAATGAAGTTGTTGAATGAAAGAATAGAACATTGATTGAAATGGCTAGAACAATGTTAATTGATGCTGATTTATCACATAGCTATTGGGCTGAAGCAGTAAACACTGCATGTTTTATCATAAATCGTGTTTATATTCGTCCAATTTTAAAGAAAACTCCATATGAATTGTGGAAAGGTCGAAAGCCAAACATTGCATATTTTTATACTTTTGGTTGTAAATGCTTTGTACTGAATAATGGAAAAGATGACCTAGGTAAATTCGATTATAAAAGCGATGAAGGCATTTTTCTTGGTTATTCTTCTTCCAGCAAAGCATACCGAGTCTATAATAAGCGAACTTGCACAGTTGAAGAGTCAATACATGTCACCTTTGATGAATCTAACACCAGGCCGAGAAAGGTTGTTTTTTCAGATGAAGAAGAAAGCATTCTTGATGTACAGAAATCATTGGGAGATAAAGAAATGGTAAGTGCAGGTAATGTTCTTAGAAAACCTCTAAATATGCGAATACATAAGAATCATCTACTTAATCAAGTTATTGGTGATGTTTATGACAAAGTCAAAACTCGAAATTCACTTCAAAATGTCTTGGGCCATTATGCTTTTATTTCTCACTTTGAACCTAAAAAGGTTGATGAAGCAATATCTGATGAAAATTGGATAATTGCTATGCTAGATGAACTGGATCAATTTAAAAGAAATAATGTGTGGACACTTGTGCCTAAACCTGATGATCATCCAGTTATTGGTACAAAATGGATTTTTAGAAACAAATTTGACGAGTCAGGGATCATTGTTAGAAACAAAGCACATCTAGTTGCACAAGGTTATTCTCAAGAAGAGGGTATTGATTTTGATGAGACTTTTGCACCTGTAGCTAGACTTGAAGCCATTAGAATGTTACTTGCATTTGCATCATTCAAAAAGTTTAAACTTTTTCAAATGGATGTAAAAAGTGCATTCTTGAATGGTTTGATAAATGAAGAAGTTTATGTCAAACAACCACCAGGTTTTGAAGACCATGAACACCCTGATTATGTGTTCAAACTATCAAAAGCTCTCTATGGATTAAGACAAGCACCAAGAGCTTGGTATGATAGACTTAGTAGGTTTTTGATAGAGAAAAAATTCAAAAGAGGTAAGGTTGATACTACTTTATTTATCAAAAATATTCACAAAGACATTTTGATTGTACAGATTTATGTGGATGATATAATTTTTGGGTCTACTAATGAGTTGTATTTCAAGGATTTTGAAAAATTGATGCAGAGTGAGTTCGAAATGAGCATGATGGGTGAGCTTACCTTCTTTCTAGGACTTCAAGTAAAACAAACAAAAGAAGGTATTTTTATCTCTCAAACAAAATATGTCAAGGAAATGTTGAAAAAGTTCAAAATGAAAAATGTAAAGCACATGTCAACCCCTATGAGTGCAAGCATAAAAATGGACAAAGATGAATCAGGTAAGCCAGTAGATCAAAAGTTATATAGGAGCATGATCGGTTCACTTTTGTATTTAACTGCCAGTCGACCTGATATTTTGTTTAGTGTTTGTATGTGTGCACGTTTTCAGTCAAATCCAAAGGAATCACACATGAGTGCTGTTAAACGTATATTTAAATACCTTGTTGATTCACCCACCTTGGGCATTTGGTATCCTAGAGAGTCCACTTTTACCTTAGTTGGATATTCAGATGCAGTTTTTGCAGGTTATAAAGTGGATAGAAAAAGTACAAGTGGTACTTGTCAATTTCTGGGTGGTATGATTATATCATGGTACTCTAGGAAACAAAGCTCAGTTGCATTATCAACAGCAGAAGCTGAATATATTGCTTGTGCTAGTTGTTGTGCCCAAATTTTATGGATGAAACAACAATTGTGTGATTATGGGTTGTCATATACCAATTAGATGTGACAACACAAGTGCAATAAATTTGTCTAAAAATCCTGTACAACATTCACGTACTAAACATATTGAGGTAAGACATCATTTTTTAAGAAATCATGTATCACGAAATGAAATTTCTATTGAATTTATTCCCACGGAAGATCAACTGGCAGATATTTTTACAAAACCACTTCCCTCTGAAAAATTTCTTCACATAAGAAGGGAATTGGGTGTAATCGATCCTTTTTCATAACATATGCATTTATGTAAATACTATATCATGTGGTTGATAATTTTAAAGTGATATGTTTATCTGCTAATTTTTTTAATTTTTAAATAAGGTTATTTTTGTTAAAAAAAAAAATGGCAAACCAAGGTAAAATATTTAATAAGATCAATTGTTTAATAATTTTTTTAAAACTGTTTAAAATAATAATAATAATTTTTTTTTTAAAAAAACACTGTTTAATAATATCAACCGTTTTTTTTAAAAAAAACAAACCAAAAAGAAAAACAAAAACAAAAAACAAAATAAAACAAAATAAACCAAAAGCTAAAACACACAAAATCGTTTAAAAAAAAACAAATACAATCACAAAACTACCGCACATCAATAACAACGGTTTTATTAAAAAAAAAAAGAGAAAACGACAAAACTGGAAAGCAAGAAAGGCACAAGACGTTCAATTAAAAAACAAAAAGCAAAAAGCAACGGGCTTTGAAAAGCAAAGGTATGAGCATTTGAAAAAAAAATGATGCATTGAAAAGTCAACACTTGCATATATGAAACGTGCGTGCATCACCTTCCATGGAAGCTAAGTCTGTATCAATTTTACCCACTCACAGCACTTGTCCGCTCACGGCTCTTTCTGCCTTCTACCGCTTCATGTTTTTAACGCAACTCCTCTCCAGCAGCTATTAAAAAAAAATCACGCAACCTTCAAATTCTCTCTATATTTTCTGTTTTTGAAAATCAAATTTTTTTTTCTCTCTCAAAATTCTATCCAAATCTTCTGTTTTAAAAATCAAATTTTTATTTTTTGAAAATCAAATTTTTTAAAATTCTATCCAAATAAATCAAACTTTCATTTTTTGAAAATCAAAATTTTTTTTCTCTCTCTCAAAATTCTATCCAAATCTTCTGTTTTCAAAATCAAATTTTTTATTTTTTGAAAATCAAAATTTTTTTGAAACTCAAATCTCTCTCTCTCTCTCTCCCTTCCCTCTCTCTCTCTCTCTTCCCTCTCTCTCCTTCAACCGTTTGCTCCATTCCACAAAAAAAAAAACCCACATATCTCAAATCCGTTCAATTCTGTATTCACTTGATGGTTCGGAAAAGTGGTGCACAGGCTGGGAAAAAGCACTCTTATGAGAAAAAAGGAAAGCGGAAGGCAGATTCAACACCCTCGGATCCTCCATCCACTCGTCGACGTCAAAGTTCCGGCATTCACATCAATGAGAATGCAAACCCTTCTCCAAAAGCTTCAAATTTTTGCCGCCTGTCTGATGAAGATACTTATGTGGGTAAATTTTCACATCGAATATTTACCAAAGGTAAAAAGGTAGATTTTTTATTTTTTGGCAAAGAGATGTTTGGATTTGTGCATTGGTTGAAAGAATATGGACTACTTGAATTTCTGAAGAAAGATTTCTATATCTATTCGGATCTTGTGAAACACTTTTATTTCAACTTATCACTGGAAGGCACTACTTATACATCATTTTTGAGAGGAATTGAACTTAGTTTCACAGAACAAGAGTTTGCTGGATTTATGCTTTTACCAATTCATGCCACGGATTCATATGAAGACATTGATTTTGAGGAGGTTATCTTCTATTTTACACAGAATGAATCGTTAAGTCAGCAACAATGCAATTTTACAAACAAGGAATTTTCCAAATTGGATTATAAATTGCTACATTTGGTTGTTGCACATTGTTTTCTACCTAAAGGGGGAGGATATGATATTGTTACACTTGATGATTTGGAATTAATGTGGGCAATTGTGAAAAACAAGCCTTATAACATTGCTAGTGTGATGTTATCTTATATGCTGTCACAGAAGAAGAGAGCAAATGGAAGTTTGCCCTTTGCTATGTATTTAACAAGGCTATTTCAGAATTTCAACCTTGATTTGAGAAGAGAAGCGCCTATCAAACCAACAAGCTATGATGTGATAAATGAATCTACACTCAAGCGTATGCGGTATACTCGTATTGGTGATGGTGAATGAGTTGTCAATGCAGCAGGTCATCAGTCTCCTCAAGCACAACAAAGGGTTTTTGTTCAAATTGATGATCAGGATATTGGACTTGGTCGAAGACAAGATGGACAGGATGGTTACTTGGGTGGTGATGGACATCATGGATATCAAGGTGGTTCTCCTAGAGATGCTAAATCTGAAAATGAGTCGATACCACCTTCGCCTTTCCATGATAGTGCAATAGCAGAAGTCAATTCTTCAACTCAAAAGCCTACTGACTCGCCTCACATTTCGCCTACCAATCAAACTCCTCAAGTGGGCACTGCCTCTTCTAAACACGATTGTGCACCTCAATCTTCAGCAGGTATACCCCTTCAACCATATTCTGTCAATGTTGATTTCTCTTCTCTCCAATCCTTTTTAGAATCTAATTTTCAGCAATTAAATTCTAGAATGGGAACCATTGAAACTAAACTAGAAACTTTAACCCATGATTTTCAACAATTCAAGCATGAAACTGTTACTTCTTTTTCTCATACACAAGAAAATATCACCACTGTTGCATCCACTATTGCTACTGCCACACCAATGGTGAGAAATTCAATTTCCACAATGATGCAACAACTTGAATTTGCTATTGGCAGCTTGTGTGAGGATAGTAGACAGTTAGGTGCTACTATGAGAGATTTAAGAAATAACACTGATAGAATATGTTTGACTGCTGGATTACCCGAACTGAATGATCTTCTTCAAGAAATTGCAAACAACAACCGTCGTCGTGCTATGGGTTTGTCCCCTGAACCACCATCCTGACCGCACCCTCCTGGCAAAGAGCCATATGAGTTTCAAGTTCCACCCCATTTTCGAAGATCCAAACCTTCCAAATCCCGCAAAACCAAGGGTCAATCATCCAAATCCTCCAACTATTCATCTTCTCATATTCATTTGTCGGATTCCGATGATGAGTAAGGCTTAAGTTTCATGCAGGTGCTTCTGATTCATATGATGGCAGATTGATAATTTTTTTTAGTGTTTTGGTGACTTAAATTTTTTATTTATTAATAAAAAAATAATATTGGTAGACATTTATATGGTTTATTTTTATCATAAACATGATATCATGCATATTGATGCATTTAGTTAGATTTATTCATCAGTTTTGCATTTTAGCTTGCTTTTTTAATAAGGCTATCTGATATTTCTTCCTTGTTGCTTTTTATTAATGACAAAGGGGGAGAAAATGAAATGAATGATTGGGATCATTAAAACAGGGGGAGTTTTGGTTAAAAATTCATTATATTCTTAACATGTCACTTGTGATTTGTCATCATCAAAAAGGGGGAGAATTGTTGAGTTAAAGTGTTTTGATGATAGACAAGTTAAGAATTTAATGCTTGAAATGTGTTGCTTGTATTTGATTCATGATGAATGGTTGTAACAAGTTAGTTTTGAATTGTGTTATGAATCTGTCGAGGTTTTGCTGTAAAACTTCAACAGTTTTGGCATGCAACTTCAACTGATTTAGTTTCAAACTTCAACAGTTTTTGGGTTGAAACTTTAACAGTTTACTTAGCAAGATAAATGGATAAGTGATTGGATGATGACGTGGCTAGTTTGAAGAGCTGTCCTGGGTTGTTACAGGTTGTTGAGAAAAATCCGATTGGTTGCAGATTTGGTGGAGAAAATCTCTCTTGGCGGTTTCTGTTTGTTAAGTTGTTACAGGTTGTTGAGAAAAATCCGATTGGTTGCGGATTTGGTGGAGAAAATCTCTCTTGGCGATGGGAAGTTAAAAGCTATAAATAGACAATGAATTTCAACTGGAAATTCAATTCAGAGAGAACATTTTCAAAAGTGCAGATCTGTCTCAAGGCATTCTCTGTGATCCTCTGTCCATCTATCAGAAGCAACATATTGAAGATTGTCGTGACCATCCTACTAAAAGCTTCATCTCCGTGCTTCTGTGCAATTAAATTGGTTGTAAGCTTTATTTCATTTTTATTTATTTTACCTTGAATTAGAGGTTGTCTAATTCAAGAGGAAAGCTTTCATTGTGATTTGTGGAAAGCTTCACGTGCCACCTGGAGCTGTTTTTGTAATCTAGAAGACGATTGAGATCGTACCACTGTAACTTAAGTTCTAAGTTGACTAGTGGAAACCCGAGTCAAGGCGTTGACTTGGAGAGTGGAGTAGGTGTGTTAACCGAACCACTATAATTTGTAGTGTCTTCTTTGGATTATTTTTGTGGTGTATGAAATTTATCCTGTTCCTTCTTAGATCACTCTTTATGCTATTTTTCCTTTCTTTTATCAGTTTCATACGGGCCTAACATTTCCTTTTAATTTTTTTTTCTTAAATGGGTTCGGCAATTGATTCTACACCGGGTTCGGAAGGTGAGAGACATCGATTGAGAGAGCAAAAGAAGCAACTAGGGATTTGCATACATGCCCTTCAACTGTTTAAAATTTCTATTTTTTATTGTTTAAGTTTCATATTTGCATAATTTCAGTCCATCCAATAACCGCCAACATAGATTGTTAATTTTTTATAATGAAAATAACCAATATTTTTACTCGAATCTTAAATTGACTGCCTTAAACGGTGAACTTTTTTAGGCAATTTTCTTTAGTGTGTTTTATTTAAAATAAAATTTTTTAATTTAAAACCATTTACTCTCTATAGCTAACCTATTTTTTTATTATTTCTTCATATTTGTTATACAAATTACCATAACTTTTAATCATCTCTATATAACTACTGGTATAATTAACTTATTTATTTTAACTTTGTTCTTTGTATTCTTCATTATTATCCTTATCATATCACACAATTTTCTCTTATTTGAAAAACTTTTACCTCAATAATTTTTCTTTTAAAAATTTTATCACTTTCCAAACACAGCTTTGATCGATTTTGGGTAGATTTTCATAATAAAAAAATTTTAGATTTCAAACATTTATCTTTATTAAAACCTTGCTTATGTATGCCAGCCTAAAAATCTATTTTTAAGTTTTTTACAAAATTATTTCCTTAAATATATTTAATTTATACATCAACTTTTATCATTTCCATAGATATATAATTATTTTTCAATTTGAAAGTTAAGAATATTTTATTCATTTTCACTAACTTAAAATAACTAAAATTCTTGTGACTTTAAAATGTTAAAAAATAGTTACATTTTAAAAATAGTAAAATTTGGCATCTGAATTAAATATAGAAAATAGTTTTATAAAAAAATTAAATTAAAAATTTTTTAGGTTGATTTTTGGCTACTTTTAGAAGATCATGACCCTTGTTAAAAGATTATAAGGGCATTTTAACGATATTAGGATTTTTTGCTAAAGGAATATTTTGAATTTTAAATAAAAATATTTATTAAAATATTAAAGGGAGATTTGGGTATTTTAAGTAAAAAAAATTAATAATGTTAAGATTTTTGCAAGGAAAATACTGTAAAATTTTAAATAAAAATATTCATTAGAATATTAAAAGTGCATTTTGGTTATTTTCAATTAAAAAGTATCAAATTTAGGATGTTTGTTAGAAAAAAATTTTAAGATTAAATTTTTTTATTAAAATATTAAACAAGCATTTTGGTTATTTTAAGCTAAAATTAACAATTTAGAATTTTATGTGACAACAAGTACCAAAACTACATAATTTTTAAATTTGAAGTCATTTACCACAAATTTGGAATTTAAGTGTCAAAAAGATCAAATTTTGCAAACTTAAAAGGACATCCATACGAATCCCGTGACAAGCGACAACGAGACATTAAGAGAAAGGATACGGATGCAATCATGTAACTTGGGGTTGAGTCAGAGTGAATTCTACTTTTATTTTATTTTCAAAAATTTCTATTTTATTTTTGGTTAGTCGATTTGAAGCTTGCTTCATCTAATTTTTTTTTTAAAAAATCTAGACTGGTTTCAATTTCAATGTCAAATCAGTCCTTTAAAATGATTTTTTGTACTATATATATAAATATTGTATTTTTACTATAAATCTTACTTAATACCTATAATCAATATGATAATAATATCATTTTAAAATGCATTGATTAAATGTATCGAATAATAGATAAATTAAACAAGTTTTTTTATTTATAAAAGATATACTGTTTATCTTTAAATGTATAATACATTGTATAAAAGACTATTAAATATATATATTATTAAATTCGAGTTGGTTCTTGGCACTAGGACCTTGGAACCTACGTCTTGTACCCTAATTTAGTCAGATATTTTTATTTGTAATTTATCTTACTCTAAGGGTAGTAAAATAAGGACCTTCTTTATTAATTTTAAAGCACCTAATGGGTCAACACACTCAAGTTCCACTCCTAAGTACACGCGTCAAAATTAATGCATGTTTTTTTTTTGAAATTAATGCATAGGTTTTTGTTGCATTGAGTACAACACTTACTTACAAAGCTTTTATTAGCTCATACTCAAAGATTGAAAGGTGAAGTGTGGTATGTCTTATTCTGCCATCCCGATATTACAATAAAATATATGCTTACCCTCACACTATAAAGAAATTTTTTTTCCTAAACCCCCACAAAAGGAGAAATTGCAAACCCCACCATAGAATGTAAGTTGTATAAGCCCTACTATAAGGGGGACTAAATTGTAAAATTTCATTCAGTATACCTGCAGCAGACAAGTATCAAACTTGTGAATAGACACTTGTGTACTTAGTGAGTTTATCATGAGGCTACAACCCTCGTGGCGGCATTTGTAATACTTTTGAAAGAAAAATTTATGGTATAAAATTCTTTAAGACTAGGAGAAGTAATATTATATAATAAGAGTATTGATGAAAAATAAAAAAACTAAAGTTGAAATAGATAGAATAGTTGTATAAGTAGTTTTGGAAAAATATTGAAAAATAGCATAATTGTATAGGAAAATATAAATAAATAATTAAAAAAATAAAGCAGTTGTGGATATTGAAGAGCTTTTTGATTGACTAATATATTTGTTTGCAAAATTCTACCATATATTTTTAAATATAATTTGAAAAATTTTCAATTATACTCACGAATTTTATCACTATTCCTCGCATATCTACAAAATTTTGAAAATTCCTCTTGGGCTCGTGAATTTTATTCAAAATTTTTCACGTACGCAATTCATAAGAAGCAATGCCATTAACCTAAGTATGAAATTATCGATTTACCCATCCTAATTTGCACTCATCATCTCACTTGTGGCTAACATAGCTTTCTTCTTTGGCCACCGTCAACCGTGAATGCACAACCCGCCTTCCTAGCCACCAGATCTGTCACACAAACTAAGCAAATCTTTTATCTACCTTATCTTCCCTAACTATCTACCATGGAAGCTCCACAGTTGACGATCTCTGCATGTCTCCTTCAATTCTGGTAGCCGGCCATCTACAATGGAAGCTCCACAACCAACAATATCTGAATCTTTCCTACGATTTTGGTACCTAGCCGTTTACCATGAAAGCTCTATAGCCGACAATCTCTGCATCTGTCCTTCAATTTTGGCAACTAGTGCACCACTTGGTACTTGGGACCAACAATATAACATCCCTCCACATCGATAAAGGAAAACCTGCTGCAAATCCATGATTTGGGCTTAACTAAGCAAACTCTGGCACCCTTCCTAAATCGAAAGATGCCAAATCCTCTCATAAAAGCCATTTAATCGATAACTTTGACTAGTTGTAGTTGTTATCCCATCTCCATAGAGCCTCTCTCAAATCCATCTCTATTTGTAAAATCAATAGCCTTCAAAACTAGCAAAGAATCAACACCAGAAGTCCAACCATGATACCAACTCAATAATCAACTGGTGGATGTTCCAAGCTCATGTGTAGCTCCCAGTTGCAACATCAATCAACAATTGAACCCATCGGCATTTTCTCCAACATCAATCAGCAACCACCTCTATTCTGCTCACTGACAGATTCTATCGAAGAAAAAATCATCCCTAATTCACAGTAACCTACTTCTAGCTATCAGCAGCACCAACAATGATGCCCCTGTTTGCCCCCTATCATCCAAAAGTTGAAAACTGATGATTGTTCATAGCTCTATCAATAGTTATCAACCATCCAAGCAACCCATCTCCACCACAATCGTTCAACCACTGTAGCGTGCAAGCACATCACAGATCCAACACTAGGAATATTGTTGCAACTGTAATAATTTTTTCTCCATTACTTGCGGCAAATTGATGGGGATGGTGGATGACTACAATGATTCAAAATTGATAGGGACAAATCAATGCAGTAGATTGTTGCTAACTGGGTTTGATTTACAAGTTAGCTACAAATTTGTGGCAGAGATTGCAAATATATTGTTTGACTCATTCACAAGCATAAAAGCATGTGCCCTCTACCCCCCACACACACACCTCTCCCACAAATGCCAAGTGGGTAATGCTCCAAAGACTTAGATTGCTCCTTAAAGAGTGGTCTTCGAGCGAAATTTGGGTTAAATAAATTTTCTTTTAATTATAAATTTTAACGTTTTATAGTTGTTAATTTTAGATTTATAATTTTTAGATTAGGTTTACTGCTTTATGCTTTGTAATTTTTAAATTAATTTAATACAATTTTCATTCTTATTTTTGTAGATTAAATTTTGCTTCCGTAATCTTTTAATTACTTTCCTAGTTTAAATTTAATTTAGTTGTTGTTAATTGCTGTTTCTCCTCTCCTTTCTTTTTCCTCTCTCTCTCTCTCTCCTAGTTTTTCTCTTTTCTCTCCCTTCTTTATCTGCTTTCTCTCTCTTCTTTCTCTTTCTTCTCTATACCCTCTCTCTCTTCTCTGGTTTCTTCTTAAACAATTCAAAATTATATCACCTTTCTATAGATTCTATTCGACTCACTATTATTATACACTATCACTCGCATAGTGGTAGCTTTAATGTGTTTTGGTTAATTTTAATTAAATTAGTGATCATAGCACTCTTAACGATAAGCACTTGGTTCGCGCCACGTACCATTGACAATCAGAGCAGTTCCTTGGCTTATCTTTATTACCAGCTGTCAGTTCTATTTAAGGGGAGAATGTGGTTGAATAGAAATAACATAAGAAAAATATAAGTTTTATAATCAAAACAAAATAATCCCATTTATGCTATGAAACAATTGAACATAATGTTTTATGAAATAATTCCGCTAAACAAGTTTCTTAGGTAGAAAGAGAATTACTATTAGGACAATAATAATATTGAAACAAGCAGGGGAGCATCAGCACTTGTTACAATGGTAGCATACGTATTCCAGTAACAACCCAACTCAATCCAATCCCAAATGCAGAATTCAAGCCTGTATAAAAACCAATGATTGCAAAATTTTCTTAATCAATACAAAAAATAATTGTTATATAATCAGAAAAATTAATGATCTAAATATATACAGGAAAAGTGTCTGCTTCTTAAGTTAAAAAAGGAATCTACACACATTAGGTAGATGCTATGCATGCAATTCGTTGTAGAAGCTCAAAATATTAACCATGGGATTTACAATACCAACGACATAGTTGCAAAGAACAGAAGCTAATAGAATTTTCCAATTTCTAAAGTTGACCAGAACTCTTGCACATAATTTGGAAGATTAATATACACTAATCAAGATCTAAATCTTTTTATTCTCATAAAACTAGAACAGAGAAATAAACTGATCAAGAAGAAGTAGAGAGAGTGTGAGATTCCTCTACTTGTAATGCACAACAAAAGCGTGACTGCCAGCCATTTTATAGGAAATTCACTAAAAAATAAAATAAGTTTCTAACCTCAATGAGGAAGGAAGATCAGCTTCATCTTGATGTCTCTCCTTTTCCTTCTCACTAGAAAGGATATTTACAATAAGAAATTAGAAATGCCAATAAAAATAAATGATGGGGTCGAATCTAGAAATAGGGAGAAAAAAGATGAAGAAGCTTTGTCCATCATTTTTTGATTTGAGTCTATAAAGAGGTAACATGAAATGGCCGGAGTTGACGAGCTTCCAATAGAGGTGATCAGTGGTAGCGAGAGAAGAAGAGGCGAGAAGACAAGAACAACAACTGAGTCATAGGGGTTAGGGTTTGGTGTTGTGACAGTGTGGCTAACACAAAAGCTAGCTGTTGCTTTTTAGGGGTAAAAGGGCAATACACTTCGGACCGGGTTAAGCTCAGTATTAATGCATGATAATGTTTTTTAAAAAACTCGAAACTAGGTAATTTTTTCAATACTAGACCATTCTGGTTTAGGTAAAACTCGACCGGCCAATACTCCTACTTATGTACCACCATTGTCTTGTTTTGTTAATTAGGTGGGCATATGTTTGTGTATTGTGCTTTTGCATTCATACAACATAAATTTGTAAATGTTTGCGATCTCACACATATAGGGGTCATTCTAACTTATGTACCACTATTATCTTATTTTGTTGATTAGGTGGGCATGAGTGATATGACATTATCTTCTGGTTCATTTTCCCAAGTAAATAAAATTATGAATTTACTTTTAGACATGTGGTGTTCCGGTTATTATATTGACATCAAATACAAAAAAAAACCCATATGGCATTTTCTTCATTTCCACATTTCAAGTATGCTCATCAGCTCTTCCCTTATAATGCAGAAAGCATTTTTTACTAATAGCCCACTTCCTTATTGATTCTCCTTAAGGCTTAGAAAGTCTGTGATGCCTATGTCTTCTTGGGATACCAATTCCATATTTATGTATTTGACAGGATCATTCAAAGTGTTGTAAGTTTTTTAGATGAGTAGATGAGTGTTTTATATGCAAGAGTACATCTGTAGCAGATGATAAAAGAGGAACGAATCTTCAATCTCAAATTCAACTTATTCTCTCCAACCATGATTAAATGTAGCGGATATTGGAGAGGTTATACATTGTATCACTAATTTACAGGAGATTCACATAACAGAAGCCACATAACAGAAGCCACTGAAATAAAGCATATGCATCATGCTGCAGTATGTAAATTAAAGGGTGAAATACGACAGTCGAGGGATGCAACAGTGAAGAGGACTTGGATGTAAGACAAGCACTAGAGAAGAGAGATATGGAGATAGTTAATATAAAGAGAGTCTTTGCCTTGGTTATTACTCTATTTTATGTCATTTTGGCTACCAACTTGTATTTGATATTGTGAACTATGTTCTTCAATAGACATGTGTTGGAAACATGAGGAAAACTAGCTAAATCTATGTTTTGATGATTAACAAATCAATTTGAGAAAGTCTTGGCTACTAACAAGTTTGTGAAAATGTTTAAGGAATAATCATTTGAAGAAAATCAAGTATAGAAGCCAAGTCGTATCCCAAGTCGACTCCAAGATCGACTTCAAACATGCAGAACGTCCAGAGCTGAAAACCGAAGAAGGGAAGGTGAAGTCGCAGGCCAAGTCGACTCCACCTGCGACTTGAGTAGCCAAGTCGCAAACGAAGTCGACCTCACCATCGACTTCAGTCGGGCGAAACCTTCCACAGTTGAATTCGAAACAGCAGAATGCCGAAGTCGCACCCCAAGTCGACTCCACGTGCGACTTGAGGTGAAGTCGCAGCCGAAGTCGACTCCGACATCGACTTCGATCGGGCAGAGGCGATTTTTCAGAAGATAAGCTGGAATGCATATTCAAGATGAAATCAAGTCATGAGTCCAATGCGAAGCAAGGAGGTTGAATCAATCATGCAAGGGTCAAGCTCTTCAAGATTCACAAAGACTACAAGTAAGAGGAGCTATTCCAAAATGAAAACGATTGAAGAAAAACATTCTGCAAAGAATCAGAACTTGAAGCCGTGAGCAGAAGGTGAAGTCGCACCCCAAGTCGACTCCACCTGCGACTTGGGTGAAGTCGCAAAGCCAAGTCGACTTCATGATCGACTTCAAGTGGGCAAAACCTTCCAGTGTTGAAATTGAAGACAGAAGTTCGCGAAGTCGCACCCGAAGTCGACTCCATCTGCGACTTGGGCGAAGTCGCATCCGAAGTCGACTCCACATGCGACTTGGGTCGCAACGGTCGGAATTAATTTGAACGTTGGCGCATTAAATGCGCGCCACCTACCTTCTAACGTTCGGATTCCCTCCAAAATTATAAATAGCATTCATGGTGGACGAGGGAAGTAGCTGAAAAACATTAAGTGTGCTTAACTACTACATTCAAGAGCTCTAAAGAGATCAAGCCACTAAAAGAAGAAGAACTCTACTTCAAACTGCAAGAGCTTCACTTCAGATTCTTCAAAGCCTACCACAAGTTCTTCTCTGCGCCAAACTGCTTCTACACATCTGTAAAGTGTAGATTTCTTTCATTGATTACTTGTTTGTGTTGAACTTGATTTAGCTTGGGTAGCTAAGATCAAGTGATAGCAAAGTAGTGTGTGATTGGAGTGTGACTCATCACCTACTTGTGCTAGTTGTTGATGCCCCCTAGAGCTAGAATCTAGAAGAGAGCAAGAGGCTCTAGTTGTATATGCCCCCTAGAGATTTGAATCTAGAAGAGAGCAAGAGGCTCTAATTGTATTGAGAGAATACAATAGTGGAACCCAAGTCACAAGGTGTGTGAGCTTGGAAGAGTGGAGTAGGGAGGTTGCCCGAACCACTATAAAAATTCTTGTCTACTTGTTTTTATTTCTGCTCTCTACATTACTTTGCTTTCCATTCTGTTTCTTCATTAAAGGGACTAGCTTAATCCGGGGTAAAGTTTCTGTTTGAGTTATAAATTTTTAAGAACCCAATTCACCCCTCCCCTCTTGGGTTTTGCCATCTATTCGGGACCCAACAACATGTAGAATGGTTTCAGTAGTTCTGTTAATAAACTTTGAGAGTATCTACTATTGTAATAATCTACTACTTTTTGCATTCGACAATAATTGCATGGAGGTGACTACCATATGACAGTTTTACAAAATTTTTGGATGATTTACTTCAATCTAATGCTAATCTTTATATTAGATAGATTAAACTAGCTATAAACAAGCTTAGTAATTTTGATTCTATCATATTTTAACCCATTTAAGTGTCTTAATAAAAACAAGTTTTGTTTTAGTTAGAAACCTCTACACTTACAAATTGCTAAAATTTACTTAGCTGACTTGAATCAAGAAAAAAAATTTACAAAGTAGGGCACAAGGATTGAATCATCTTCATTGACATACTACATATCACATCATTCATGGGAAGATCCACATGGAGTTAACAAGGTTTTAGATTCATAAAGGTACATAAACATTCTAATACTGGATCCATTCAATATTATATGTAAATTTACAGAAATAAATTCAATAAATTTTCAGCATTGAATCCATGCAATAATAACAAACCAAAATTCCATGTATCATCATCCTTCTCTTTCTCTAAATGTTGTTGTCATTACGGAAAAATAATATTACAAAAAAATATTACATTGAATCCATTTCTACTTGTCAGCTTTGAATGGGAAAACTTAAGCACTTAACATTTCTTGCTTCCAATTATAGATATAGTAAATGTGATGAAACTCAAGATGAGTAATACATTGGATGGAATGGGAAAAAATCCTCACTATTTTGCCTATTCTTGAAATTGAAGTGTATACATTGGCTTGAGCAGCTAGTCGATGAGTATGTTGTGATTGATTGCTAATTAGAGTTTCAAAAAATTAAAGGGCTTCAACCATTTTGGAGCAAGACCATTTTCTTCGGTTTGGTTTTCTTGTCTGTCTACTTAAGCAAGTAACACATCTTATATGAATCATGCTATATTTGTCCTTTTATAGTTGTTATCCTTCCTGCAACACAAGAAATAGGAAAGGGTAATTAAGCAATTTAAGCAAATTAGGACTATCCAACTGAAGCTTTGTAACAAAAATTAAAATTCAATAGCTCTCTCCTTAATCCATAACATAACAACAAAAGAATTATTCATAGATAGTGTAGAGTTTAACTTGACAAAATATTTACATTGGACCTAAATTCATCAAGACACATAACTACAATGATCTAAATGGACAAAAAATTAATAGCAGCTCCCAATTCTCTAAGACATTTGTAGCTCAAATACACTCATTGAAGCAAAGATTTCGAAGCAACATAAGGGTAAAAATGAGATTAAAAAACACAAGCCTTGTCGTATCCCAATAGAGCATTTCTAACAACTTTCTAAATCAATTTTAGGTACCAGTCACAATATTCAAACACTAATAAGAAGTAAGAGAATGGTGAAATAAAAAAGGGGATTCATGATAGGCGTTAACATATGCAATTGATTCTCTTTTCGATTAGATGATGCAATATTATGAGAAGCTGAGACATGAAAAGGTTAAGGATGAGCTTCTTTGGTGATCTCAGCAGAAGAGCATCTTTGTCCATCTTGCTAAATAGATTAGAGAGAGGGAGTGGGAGCAACAACCAATTTTTAAAGATGAGTCATAACTCAAATTTTGAAATATAAGAGAAATCATAAAAAGGTTGAAAGAAGTTATGACATAGCAACGACGACTCCCACCTGCAATGGCATGTAATGGCCCCACCAGTGACATCTCCAGTAGGGATGGAGAAGGAAATGAGACAAGAGGTCAACGGATGAAAGCAGAGAGTCTTAAGCAGATGAGAAAAGATGAGAAGATAGATATGAGAGGAGAGAGGGTCAAAAGCTACGACAAGGTAGCTTTTGAAAAATTTCCATAACAAGAGCAAAGATGGTAGAGGGGCCTGCGAGTAAAATTTTCTACAATAAATGTTTAACATCTACTACAGAGGGAGTTTAAAATTCGAATGACTCAGATAGTAGTAGCTAGGAAGGAATGATAAAAAGCCGAAGCATTTACGCCCAAGAGTAAACAATCAAACCTCATAGATGATTTATATAACAACCATTGAAGCAATCATGATAAAACACATTCAAATATAACAAAGATTTTTTTTATATCTAAGCATGTCCAATAAAAAAAACTAGGGGTGCAACTTGGGTCGGGTAGGCCCGGGTACGGGTGGAACCTACCCTTACCCATTTTGTAAAAACCTCTAACCTACCCTATTTAGACCGGGTCGGTCCGGATCCTACCCTACCTAATTTTCTCAAGAACGGGTTGGTTCCGGTTTAGTTCCAAATTGGTTCCTAAAGAAGTAATGCATTCAAATATATTTATTATATTAATGCTCAATCCATACACTACCATAATCCATATAATTTATTTCTATCAATTCTATCAAATAAGTGCAACCCGTTTCCATGTAACATATTTGTATATAATCGGTAAAATAATACAAATTGTACATACTAGAACACGATCTATAAGAAAATGCAACCTGTGTAAAAAAATTCAATTTATATGTACTAAAATATGAAATCTATTAAAAAGTGCAATCTGTAAATAATGAAATATGTATAAAAGAATCAAATAACATAAGAATTATTATCTCATTAGAATATACTACTTTCAACAATCTTAAGTCTGTCCAATCCAATAAAAAAACTGTTTGAAAAATAGATACAACACAATAGATACAACTTAAGCATAACACATTTGTGATCATAAATCCAATGATTAAAATCAAAGTTCAAACATGAATAATATTAGAATTAGGTTAACTCTTCTCATCTCTCAACTTTCATCCTTCATTTAGAATACCTTTTCCCTGAAAGTAGAAGATATAAAATTTAATAAGAATCATTTGACGTTTAAATACAAAGATTAAAGAATGAAAAATAAAAATTAACATAACCTTATTAGGAATGGTGGCAACATTAGTAGCATTGGAATGAACACTTGTACTTTCTGCAAAACAATTAGAAAACATATATTAATAATAATTTATCGAACAACCTATGCTTATAAACTTATTACCTATGAAACATATTCAGTACATGTAAAAAAAGAAAAGGAAAAATGTAAAATGTTACCTGATGTTGTGCTATTCAAATTGGTACCTGGTTCTACAATGGAAAACTCACTAAATACTTCTTCAATGTCGGATGGTTTTGGGTTGTCCTTAGTCAATCCGGACAACATATTAATGACTCAATATTTTTTGGAGATAAAGAACTTCTATATGCATCAAGAACTCGTCCCTTAGTACTAAAAGCATATTCATATGTCACAGTAGAAACAGGAATAGCAAATATGTCACGAGCAATCAAAGATAATACTCTGAATTTGGATGCATTAGCTGACCACTAATCTAAAACATTAATTTTGCTAGTTGGCAACAATCCAGGCTCTTGAATATACAAATCAATTTTAATTTTCGACCATTGCTCTTCATTCTCTTCATAAAATTCTATAAAATCATCAGTTGCACAAACCTCAATATTGGTTTGACTATACCCTCCCACCTCATTTGAAGCTTTTCTTGGAGCAGAATGAGATTCATAAAACTTAAACAGTTTATGCAATTCAGAAGTAACCATTTGAGTAACTTCAATAGAATAACTCTTATCAAATAACTTAGCATAAAAATAGCTTATAAATCTAAGCTTGTATCATGGATTCAAATCATTTGCTATCAACAAGATGATATTTATTCTGTCTAGGCTTCTCCAATATTTATTGAATTTGTCTCTCATTCTTTTACTCATGTCTTGAAGAAGATAATTATCTGATATTAAAATCATGAGTAAAAGTTTTTCAACCTCATATAGTTTGACCAAAAGCATTGAAGAAGTAACATAAGATGTGCTAGACAAAACTTTTGTAATCTCATAAAATTTTTGCAAAAATTAACACAAAACTTGTATATTATACCAATCAAATGCCATTGGAGGTCCTTCCCTAGCAACAACTGCATCTTTTTCCCCTAATTTATCAAATGCTGCTCTAAACTTTAAAGCACTTGCCAATATGAAATATGTGGAATTCCATCTAGTAGGAACATCTAAGCACAAGCCACCTTTTTCGTTGATTCCTTCTTTTTGACAATATTTTTTAAATTTATCTTTCCTAGCAGGTGAAGCTCTTACATGTTTAATCACATTTCTAATTCGGTAGATTGAGTCTTGAATCTCATCTATTCCATCAAGCATAATTAGGTTAAGAATATGTGTTGCACACATAATATGAAATGTGGATCCATCTCCAATGAGTAAACCCTTCTCCCTTAAACTTTCTTTCAATTTTCTAGCTACAACATCATTACTGGATGCATTGTCCATAGTTATAGTACAAATTTTATTGAAGTTCCATTTCGTCAAGCAATCAAAAACAACATTAGCAATGCATTCACAGTGTGTGGAGGTGGGCATAAATAAAAGTTAATAACTTTCTTATTTAGCTTCCAGTTGTCATCAACAAAATGTGCAGTGAGGTAGAGATAAACTTCATTAGCTATAAATGTCCACATATCTGTTGTTAAGCATACTCCATGCACTTGGTCATGGAAAAAACTCATTAGCTTAGTTTTTTCATTTTCATACACCGAAGCCACATCTTTAGCAACTGTTGTTCTAGACACAAATTTCACAAGCAGTTGAATTGTAGTAATATATCTGCGAAAACCCTCACACTCAACCAACTTAAATGGAAGTTCATCGATTATTATCATTTAAGCAAAACCTCTTCTATTTGTAGTTTGATCAAATTGTCACGCAGTCAAACTACCTACTTGGCCACTAGAATTGCATAATGGAGACGATAGACTCAACAATTTCTGCTTCTTGTCACCCCGCCCACGATCGTAATAAGTGTATCTATCTAGATGCTTTCTCATTGAGCTAGTTCCATTCTTACTTGAATAAGCTAAAATCTTCTTACAGTAATTACAAGTCACTTCCTGTTTCTCCTCTTTCTTACCATTCTTTAAAACTTGCTTAACTTTCTTAGTGAAGTATTGCCACACATTAGAAGATAATTTATATTGAGGTTTCGATTTTGGAGGAACAACATCATTCTTAGTTTTCTTGTCCTTTGAATCTTTCCCACTCACACCCACTTGTCCCATTACATCCCCTTTCACCATATTCTCATCCTCATTCTCAACCTCTAAGTTCTCTATTATATTAACTGTATCATCCATATTCAAATTAACACAGTTGTTCACACTATTGCCATCTTCCATACTTAATATTATAGTCACTCCTAAAATAGTAACATTACAATATTGATTAAAATATTGAACTAATGATAGGAATTTTTAATACAAGTAGGGGCAACAGAAATTTTTTACCTCAATGTTATTTGACAGCAGTATCTATTTAATGCCTATGAAACGGCACAAATTGTTAAAATAAAAACTTAAAAATTCATTTATAAAAATCAATGCAAGACAAGTAACAAGTTAACAAATTAACATCTGACCAAATTAGAAATTAGTAGCAAAATAGCCACAACAAAGTGACGGCTTAATGTTTTCTACCACTCTAACAAGTAACAAGCTAACATGAACATCCAACCAAATTAGAAATTACAGATTACGCATTTAAGGAATAGCTAATAGCCGAGTAGAAAGTAGAAATTTCACAGAAACCTAAATTAGAAATTCAACAGTATAAATGCAAATTCGTCTTGCACGTTTTAGATGTCGGTGATTGAAGAATACTTTTGCGGAAAGATTTTCGCGTGTGGATTAAACGTCTTGGTAAGAGAGTGAATGGGAGTTAGACATCTATACATTTGGACATAACTTAGAAGGCTCACGCGCCACTATCCTAATATACATGACTAAAAGGTAAAAATCTAACTAGAACATTATCTTATGAAAATTGATTACGCTAGTGATAATTATCTCGATAAAGTTAAATAAGCAGGGCTAGAGATCCATCAAAAGCCCGCAGCCCCCTGTTAATGGGCCTGGAAAGTAGTAGAAGGGATTAGCTGTTGACGACCTAAGATCGGTCAATTTGGCGGTGATTTCTTTGAAGAAACCACGAACAAGATCGGAATGCAAGTCATAGGCAGAGATGGTTGTGGCCAGATTAGTGGCAAGATCTGCAAGCCTTTGATCTAGATCGGAGTAGCATTTGTGGAAATGGGAAACGAGGTTCGGAGCATTGAAGAGATCTTGCTTGGTCTTGAAGTTATCGGCGAGAAAGCGTTGGAGGGCAGGAGAGAGGAGGGAGGGATTTGGGAGACGATGAAGGGATGCCCCCTCCATCTTATTCATGCCAAGGAGTCGGGGTCGTAAAATTATTTCAGATACAATATCTCATAGTAAGCTGTACTCATATATACAAATTTTGGATATATATATATATTTATTATCTTCCACATTAAAATCCCCAGCCAGAAATCATACATTTGGACAAAGCCAGAAATCAAAAAATCATTACCATTGTTGACAATGAGTAGAGGCGCCAGTGTGTCACTGTTGTTGGAGAAGAAGGACGATGACGGGATGCGGCGGCGCTAATGGGGTGACGACGTCGACAACGATGAGCTTAGAGGATGATGAGCACGACAGGCTGGATTGAGGATTGCCGAATGCCGAATGCTGGTCCCGGATGGGGAGACTGGAGATGGTGTTACCGCGTTGGAGACTTAGTAGAGGGCGATGGCCGATGGCAGAGCCGCGGAGGGTGATTTGCCGAATTTGGGAATAGGCAGGGCAGTGAAGGCGCCGTTCTTTGCGGCTTACCAAGGGTTTGGTTCTCGTTCAATCAGCTGATGAGGCGATGAAGCTGTACTCGAGTAGTCGAGTCTGCTGCCTGTGGAACGCCAAATGCGGACGACTGGGCGACGAGGGGCGGCCGGGTGGGCTGGAGAAGACAAATTGGAGCAATGCAAGAAGACGGACTGGAGTAAGGGCTGCAAGGTGCCGTTCGTCGCGGGGTTCCACATCGACTAACACTGACAGAGTGATAGACGGCAGGCGACAGCCTGTTAAATGTTAATACTTAATAATATATATTTATATTTATTATAATAATATTATATAAAATTTGGTTTGGTTCTGGGTACTTGACACTTGGTACTTACCCTACCTAAATCTCCCCGGGTATTGTGTACCCGGAACCGAACTGACCCTACAGGTAACTATGGCGGAACCATACTGACCCTATTTAGGGTACCCATCGGGTCGACCCGTGGGTACCCGACCCAAGTTGCACCCTTAAGAAAAACATTTTCTATAACACATCATACACATCTACTACTAAAGTGAATGACGATGCCTTCTTCTTAACAATTCATTCTCATGTTGTTAAAGGCTGATACCATTGACTCAAATTCGACTTTTTCTTTGAGTAGTTTAATATCTATTCTTGAAATAGCAAGCTCTAGTTTTAAAAAGTTTATTTCTTTCTTCAAACTATTCACTTCTGAAGTTAGCCCACAAGTGCATGTTCTTGCTCATTTTGCTCCCTAGATAAATTGTATTTCATTAATCCAGCAAAAGTAATTACATTTTGTTGGTTCATGCCATTTATGAATTTTAATTCAACTCAAATATAATGCATTGAACTAAAAATTAGAACACGTCACATTTACAAATAACTTACCCTCTTTGGGCATTGATAAAACCGCATGCTTGGATTTTCTGAAGTTCTAGATTTGAACACATTGCATAGGCCTTAACCACATGATGAGTCACACTTTCATACCGATGGACTTTGTGAAGAAGATGTCATTTACACAAATCTAAACTATAACTTCAACAAGTGCGCACACATTAATAAATAAATAATATCATATTAATACGTTTACATTCTACATTACAATATTGTTACAACTTACAATACCAGTGCACAAATAATTGAAATATAAATCAACAATTAAACTAGAAGTGAGTAGGCTTGTAACCAATCTCACACATCAAAACTAATTTTTTTGAATGAATAATATTAACAGAAGTAGAAAAAAATTAGGGTTGGATGCATACAATCCACCAACCTGTTTAGTAACTCATTTATCCCACTAACCCTTTCAACCCACTAAACCGTTTAGTAACCCGTTCGACCCACTAATCTGTTTAATAACCGTTCAACTGCTAACCTATTTAGTAACTTGTCCAACCTGTCAACCTGTTTACAATCTGTAAAAGATGGTATATAAGAAATATCTCAAACCTTAATATACGATATTTGAAATGTAATTTCTTGAGTATATTTTATTTTTTGAATTTTAAAAATTAAAAATTTATTTATCTTGTGCTTAAAATTTAAAAAAAGACATTTCTCATGTGCTTTTTGATTTTTAAAATTCAAAATCAAATATTAAAAATAACGAAAAAATGTGAAAATTGTATATATGGGATATTCATGCCTGGGCCCACATATGAATTTTAAAAAATTCAAAATTTTTCAAAAAAGGTTATGTACTCGGGTGTGCTAGATCGAGGCTTTAAATTTTAAGAGATATTTATATTTGAATATTTGTTTTCAAGTTAATTATGCATGCTTTTGATTTGTAAATATAGTTTTTTTCATTTTATCAAAATTTTAAATTAACTTAATTTTAATTTGTTTCCAATGCATATAGACAACAGGTCAACAATCCACCAATTTGTTTATAAAATGTGTTATAAACATATTATAATTGAAAATTTTTAAATGAGTTAATAAATAGACTAAAGTTGAAATTTTTTAAAATAGGTTAGGATTAAAATTAAAGTCTAACTCATCCAACTCAATCCTTTAATAGCCCTAGCTCGGATACCAATGTTGGAAATCATAGTCCACAACCACTATTGGGCCAAATAAGAATAAAATAGAAAAAACTAAAAGACAAAAAGATGAGAGAAAGGATAAAAGAAAATTTTATCTTATTAAGGTAAACTTTAAAGACTCTTACAACTGAACTCTCCCAACTAGATGTTTAACTTATGCTAAAACACTACTTAGAACTCCTATTTATAACATAAACAAATAATTATGTAATTCATTTTGCATAAAATGTTCTAATTAAAATAACAATCTTTAGATTTAAGTTAAGGTTTCCTGGTGTATAAAGGATACGTACGCGGTCTTAGAAAAGTTATATTGTACTTCTATTAGGAGTCATGATAGAAAGAGTTCTATTTAAATAGAAGAGTCTGGGTACTTCTCTTACACATATACAAGCACAAGCAGTTTCCATCTATTGTGAGTATCATAGGAAGAAATGCTGAGGAAAAAGACCTTGCATGATGAGGCTTCATACATGTTCTTCAGGTAGAATCTATACAAATAGATTTAAGTATACGGAATTGTAACAATTATCGTTTTCGTTGAAAGAATGTTTAATTGATATTAATGTCACAGTGATGCCTTGGATTTTAACATTATCAGATGCTTAGCTTGATATATGCACACACACACACACACACACACACATTTAGATAAATAAGTGTACGAAGAAAAAAGTTGTTGTAAATGGATTTTTTGAGGTGTGGTAAGCATGACATTTGCTTAGCTCAGACTAACATGATCATTTAATGGTGCATTTGGCCCAAAATGGGCTCTGCATATACTTAAATGTACTGATATTTTATACAATTATTTATCCATTTATAGAGTTTATAGTAAATGATTTACATATTGAAAAAATAACTTTGAAGTTGTTATTTACATCAAACTATTTTATTATGTTGAATTTGTACCATTTTCGGATGGAATCCATACATATATCCAATTGAGAGGAAAAATGGTATGGTAATAATTGGTGGAGTAATTATAATTTTATGATCATGTAGGGCTCATTTTAAGGTAATTGCACTGTAATTGTGGTGTGGTGAAGCTGCACCTGAATATTTCTCATGTATTTATGTAAGAACCTATCTGGTGTAGTTGTCTGCACCGTAATTAACGATGCATTTTGCCTAAAATGGGCCCCGCATGTACTTAAATGTATTAATATTTTTGTTGAAAATATGTGAAAAATAAGCCAAGTTTATGTTTTAATGATTCACAAATTAATTTGAGTAAGTTTTGGTTACTAACATGTTTGTAAAGATGATTAAAGGATATACAAATGAAGAAAATGAAGCATGACAAATCAAGTCGATTTCAAGTCGACTCAGGCTTCAACTTAGGCCAAGTCGATCCCCAAGTCGACTCAAGAAGCAACTTCAAAGCGTCGTTTTCGTCTAAAGTTGAAATCAGGGAGCCAAGCTGCCGAAGTCGCAGACCAAGTCAACTCCAGCATCGACTTCGACTCGTCATTTCTGCCAAGAGTTGAAATCGAGAACGGGAGTTGCCGAAATCGCTTCCCAAGTCGACTCCGCATGCGACTTGGATGAAGTCGCAGACCAAGTCAACTCTAGCTTTGACTTCAGTGCGGAACTTGCAAATCGAAACAACTTAATGATAGATTCAAGTAAAGATGAAGGCCACGATGACTCAAACACTCAAATGAAGATCAAATGAAGAATCAAAGCAATCAGGGTTGCATGAATCCATCATGTTGGATCATGAACACTTACTCGGACATCTTCCATGCATTCCAAGATTCAAGTACTCAAGAACTCAAGAAAAGAATCCAAGCTTTCTAAGTAAATAATCATACAGTGTTCCAAAGAGATATAAATCAAGAGAATAACATCAATATGTAGAAAATCAAGTGATTAAAGTGATCTCCGAAGATTTCAAATTCATCAAGCAAGTTGAGGAAGTGAAGTCGCACCCGAAGTCGACTTCACCTGCGACTTGGGTCAAGTTGAGGACCAAGTCGACCTAGACTGGAACTTGAAGAAGTTGCAAACAGGCGAAGTCGCACCCGAAGTCGACTCCATCTGCGACTTGGCGTCGCAACGGTCAAAAATTTTTGAACGTTGGCGCATTAAATGCACGCCACCTACTTTCAAACGTTCGGATTCCCTCAATAATTATAAAAGGCATTCAATATGAACAAGAAGGGTAGCTAAAAATTCATTGAATGAGCATAACTCTCATCTCTAAGAGCATTAAGTGATCAAGCCAACATCTAAAAGAAGAACATTATTTCCGAACTGCCAAGAGCTGTTTGCTAAATCATTAAGCCTACGCTACAAATTCTTCTCTGTGTCAAATCTGCCTCTACACAACAGTAACGTGCAGAAACTTTCTTTTGTTATTTCTTGTTGTATTGAACTTGATTTAGTTTGGGTAACTAAGATCAAGTGTAAGCAAAGTAGTGTGTGATTGGAGTGGAACTCGTCACCTACTTGTGTTGTGAATTGTTGATGCCCCCTAAGTCACAAGAGGTGTGAGCTTGAAAGAGTGGAGTAGGGAAGGTTGCCCGAACCACTATAAAATCTTGCTTATTGATTTTTATTTTTGCTCTCTGCACTATATTGATTTTCATTTATTTCTTTATATAGGGGACTATATTAATCCGAGGTAAAATTTCTATTTAAATTGAAAAATTTTATTTACCCAATTCACCCCTCCCCTCTTGGGTAATTGCCATTAACTCGGGACTAACAAGTGGTATCAGAGCAGGTCTTTGAGTTTTACCAAGGAGATCTTTTGATATGGCATCCCAATCTATTTCTGTTCCCGTATTTGCCGAAGGCCAATTTTTACTAGGTCACCATTATTTGATGGGAACAATTTCAGCTATTGGAAGCTACGTATGAAACAACTCATTATGGCTACAGATATGGACTCTTGGATTGCAATCCAAGACGGCGTAACCTTGCCTATTGATGAAAGAACTTCCAAATGGACCGATGAGGAAGTAAAAACTGTTAAGAGTAACGCCAAAACTATGAATTCACTATTTTGTACCTTACCGCTTCCGAATATGATAGAGTATCCTTTTGTCTAACTGCAAAAGAAATATGGGATACATTAACATCTATCTATGAAGGAACTTTTTAAGTCCAAGGGACAAGGAGGAATATTTTGATTGGAGAATTGGAAAGCTTTAGAATGTTAGAAACAGAAAATAATTCTGAAATGTTTGCTAGATTCTCTAAAATTACTAACGCTTTGAAAGGTCTTGGAAAAATAATTTCTGAATCGGAGCAGGTCATGAAGATTCTAAGGGCGCTACCCGAATCATGGACTTCAAAAATTACTGTAATAGAAGAAGCCAATGACCTAAACACATTGAAGCTAGAAGACCTTATTAGCTCATTAATGTTACATGAGCTAATCAAGGGAAGAAATGAAAATCACCACAAAGGCAAAAGAGTCATTGCATTGAAAACGGGACAAAACTCGGATGAGTCCACCTCCTCATCTCACAATAATGATGAAGACATTGCACTACTTACACGCAAATTTTGAAAGTTTGTGAGAAAAGAAAAGAACTTCAAAGACTTCAAAGAGAGACCACGAAAAGAGAAGAAGAAGGAGACTATAAAATGTTATAGATGCAGCGGTATGGGACATATGCAAGCTCAATGTCCTACACCGAAAGAAAGACCGAAGGATCATCAAGAAAGAAAAGATAGATATGAAAGCCGAAAATTTCAAAGGCCCAAGGGAAGAGGAATGTACGTGAATGAAGAAACGTCATCAACAAGTAGCTTATCAATCGATGATTTTGAAGCAGCAAATTGTGCAAGAATATGTTACATGGCGCGGATTGAGCAAGAAGAAAATTTGAACTCAATAGAAATTTTGGAAGAGCAAACCACCTCAACAAAATGTAGTAATGAAGAGGTAACTTCCAAATTTTGTCATTCTCAATCTACTTACTCTTCTATTCAAGAATGTCTCAAATGTGCTAAATTAGAAGAATTACAACATGCATATGATTCATTATATGAGAAAATAAAAAAGGTAGGAAATAAGTTATCATTAAAGAGACAACAATGTAACTCCATTATTATTGTAAATGGAAAACTAGCAGAAAAAGCAACAAAACAGAAAGAGGAAAATGAATTGCTTTTGGAAGAAGTGGAGAAATTGAAAAAGGAGAATGAATCCTTAAATGAATCATTAGTTAAATTCTCTAATACAAGAGAAAATGTAAAAATATTTCTAAACATGACCTCTCAAACCAAAAAAAGAGGTCTTAGATGTTGGAAATATGTGGAAAATAAGCTAAATCTATGTTTTGATGATTAACAAATCAATTTGAGTAAGTCTTGGCTACTAACATGTTTGTGGAAGTGTTTAAGGTATATACATTTGAAGAAAATAGAGCATGGAAGGACAAGTCGTTCCCCAAGTCGACTCCAATATCGACTTCAAGGCGTCGATTCCTTCCAGAGTTGAAAACGGGGAGCAGAGCTGACGAAGTTGCAAATGAAGTCGACTCCGCATGCGACTTGGGCGAAGTCGCAGACCAAGTCGACTCCAAAATCGACTTCAAAATGACGTTTCCTTCCAGAGTTGAAGTGAAGACCCCGAAGTACCGAAGTCGCACCCCAAGTCGACTCCACTTGCGACTTGAGGTGAAGTCGCAGGCCAAGTCGACTCCAGTAGCCACTTGGAGGCGTCGTTTTCCGTCCAGAGTTGAAACCAATATCTGGGGGCACCGAAGTCACAGACCAAGTCGACTCCAGCATGCGACTTGGGCGAAGTCGCAGACCAAGTCGACTTCGGCATCGACTTCGATCGGGCAGAAGAGAAATTTCAGAAGACAAGTTGGGATTAACTGATTTCAAGACAAACATATGAAGACTAATCCAAGTCCAAGCAAGATGCATAAACTCAACCATTCAAATCAAAGAACTTGCTCATGAATACAAGAATCAAGACTCATGGATTCAAGGCTTGCAAAACATGGAGCCAAAAGAAACAAGCTAAAGTGAAGACAATGACTCAAAGAAGAACACAATCAGGGAAGAACAACAAAAGGCATGAAGAAACCCAAGCAACACAAAGCATCCCGGAGTTTTTCAAGTTCATCAAGACAACTGACGAAGTGAAGTCGCACACCGAAGTCGACTCCACTTGCGACTTGGGTCAAGTCGATGCCCAAGTCAACCCTGCCTGGAACTTGAAGTCGCTACGGAAGGCGAAGTCGCACCCGAAGTCGACTCCATCTGCGACTTGGGCGAAGTCGCATCCGAAGTCGACTCCACCTTCGACTTGGGTCGCAACGGTCGGAAAATATTCGAATGTTGGCGCATTAAATGCGAGCCACCTACCTTCAAACGTTCGGATTCCCTCCATAATTATAAAAGACATTCATTGTGGACGAGGAAAGTAGCTGAAAATAATTAAGCGTGCATAACTACTATCTTCATGAGCATTAAGTGATCAAGCCAATCATTAGAAGAAGAACTTTGCTTCAAACTGCAAGAGCTCAACTGCTGATCCTTCAAAGCCAACTCAACAAGTTCTTCTCTTCGCCAAACTGCTTCTACACAACTGTAACGTGTAGATTCTTTTGTTATTTCATTTGTTTGTATTGAACTTGATTTAGTTTGAGGAACTAAGATCAAGTGTAAGCAAAGTAGTGTGTGATTGGAGTGGAACTCATCACCTACTTGTGCTGTGATTTGTTGATGCCTCCTAGAGTTGGAATCTAAAAGAGAGCAGTGACTCTAATTGTATTTGTGAAATACAATAGTGGAACCCAAGTCACAAGGAGTGTGAGCTTGGAAGAGTGGAGTAGGGAGATTGCCCGAATCACTATAAAATCTTGTGTGCTTGATTTTTATTTCTGCTCTCAACATTATATTGTTTTCCATTTCATTCCTTCAATCAAGGGGATTAAACGTTCAAGGGGTTAAGTTTTTAATTTACCAAAAATTTTTATAAGAACCCAATTCACCCCTCCCCTCTTGGGTAATTGCCATTAACTCGGGACCAACAAGTGGTATCAAAGCAGGTCTTTGAGTTAAACCAAAGAGATCATATTATCATGGCATCCCAATCTACTTCCGTTCCCGCTTTTGCTGAGGGCCAATCATTTACTAGGCCACCATTGTTTGATGGGAACAATTTCGGCTATTGGAAGCTTCGTATGAAGCAACTCATCATGGCTACCGACATGGATTCTTGGATTGCAATCCAAGATGGTGTAACTTTGCCTATAGATGAAAGAGCTTCCAAGTGGACCGAAGAGGAAGTAAGAACTGTAAAGGGCAATGCTAAAGCTATGAACTCACTATTTTGTGCTCTTACAGCTTCTGAATATGATAGAGTATCTTCTTGTCTAACCGCTAAAGAAATATAAGATACTCTAACATCTATTTATGAAGGAACTTCTCAAGTCCAAGGGACTAAGAGAAATATTTTGATTGGAGAATTTGAAAACTTTAGAATGTTAAAAACGGAAAATATTTCTGAGATGTTTGCAAGATTTTCTAAAATTACTAATGCATTGAAAGGTCTTGGAAGAGCTATTTCTGAATCTGAACAGGTCATGAAGATACTAAGAGCTCTACCGAAATCTTGGACTCCAAAGATTACGGCAATTGAAGAAGCCAAAGACCTAAATACACTAAAGCTAGAAGATCTAATTAACTCATTAATGTCACATGAGCTAATTAAGAGAAGAAACGAAGGCAATCACAAAGGGAAGAAAGTCATTGCGTTAAAAGCGGCACACAACTCAGAAGAGGCTACCTCCTCTTCGCATAACGATAATGAAGATATTGCACTTTTCACTCGCAAATTCTGAAAATTTGTGAGAAAAGAAAGGAACTTCAAGGACTTCAAAGAAAGAACACGAAGAGAGAAGAAGAAGGAGCCAACGAAGTGCTACAAATGTGGCGGGATAGGACACATACAAGCTCAATGTCCTATGCCGGAAGAGAAATCAAAAGAGTATCAAGAGAGGAAGGAAGGACATGAAGGTAGAAAATACCAAAGGCCAAAGGGAAGAGGCATGTATGTCAATGAAGAGACTTCATCAACAAGAAACTCTTCAACCGACGAATTCGAGGCGGCAAATTGTGCAAGAATATGCTGCATGGCGTGGATTGAGCAAGAAGAAGATTTGTTGTGTTTGAACACAACGGAAGTTTTGGAAGAACAAACTACTTCAACAAAGTATACAGAAAATGAAGAGGTAACTTCCAAACTTTGTCATTCTTAATCTACTTATTCTTCTTTTCAAGAATGCCTCAAATGTGCTCAATTAGAAGAATTGCAAATTGCATATGATTCATTATATGAAGAAATCAAAAAGCTAGGAAACAAGTTGTCATTAAAGAGATAACAATGTAACTCAGTTATTATTGTAAATGGAAAACTAGCTAAAAGATCAACAAAACTGAAAGAGGAAAATGAATCATTGTTGAAAGAGGTAGAGAAATTGAAAAAGGAGAACGAATCATTAAATGAATCATTAGCAAAGTTCTCTAATCCCGGAGAAAATGTGAAGATGTTTCTGAACATGACTGCTCAAACAAATAAAAGAGGTCTTGGATATTATATATTTGAGCAAAAAGAAAGTGGCAAATCGAATGTGCCAATACTTGAGAAATATCAAACGAAAACTGCACCTATATACAAGCCACAAAGGAAAAATGTTATGTGGACTAGAAGGCCAACGTTTGAACCATTGCATACTTGGAGGTCTACTCCAAGATTACCTATGGCTTGCAATTTCTGCAACAAAATGGGTCATAAAGCCTACAAGTGTAACTTTAAGAAATGGTGCAAAATTAGTTTGGGTTCCAAGAAATACAAGATTTGGGCTTTCTAAGTTAGAGCAACAAAGTTTGAATCGTATTACTAACCCAAATGGACCCATAAAATGGGTACCAAAGAGATAAGATCTACTTGTTTATTTTTCAGATATGTTTCAAGGCAAAGGCAAACAACGTGTGGTTCATGGATAGCGGTTGTTCAAGGCATATGACCGGAGAAAGAAGTTTATTTCATAAACTTAAGCCTTGCAACGATGGAACGGTTGCCTTTGGTAATAATGAGAAAGGTAAAATTAAAGGTAAAGGAAACATATATAGTATTTCAAATGCATGCATGGAAGATGTTTTGTTTGTTGAAGGACTCAAGCACAATCTAATGAGTATTAGTCAATTATGTGACAAAGGATACAAAGTTGTGTTTGAATCATCTATATGTAATGTATTTGATGGAGAACATATCATATTTAGTGGAAAAAGATATGGAAATGTATATTTGATTTCACTTGATGAATTAGATGGTCAATGTCTAATGGTCATTGATCCATGGATTTGGCATAAAAGGCTTGGGCATATAAATATGAGAAATATAAAGACCCTATGGAAGAAAAGTTTGGTAGAAGGCTTGCCAAAGTTGAAATATGACAAAGATAAAATTTGTAAGGCATGTCAATTATCTAAACAACCTAAAATGCCTTTCTCTACTAAAAAGGAGATTTCCACCACTAGGCCACTTGAATTGCTACACATGGATCTATATGGGCAATCCGACATTTTAACCATTGGTGGAAAGAAATACGTGTTTGTAATTGTTGATGATTTTTCAAGATTCACATGGATAATTCTCTTAGATAGCAAAGATGAAGCATTCTCTATGTTTGCAACTTTTGTAAATTTGGTGCAAAATGAAAAACAAAGTACTATTGTGACTATAAGAAGTGATCATGGTGGTGAATTTGAAAACAAACGATTCATAGAATTTTGTAATGAAAAAGGAATTCATCACACATTTTCTGCACCAAGAACTCCACAACAAAATGGAGTAGTTGAAAGGAAAAACAGAACTATACAAGAGATGACTGGAACAATGCTAAATGAGAGCAAATTATCCAAGAAATTTTGGGGGGAAGCTGTAAGTACAGCTTGTCATGTTTTGAATCGAGTTACCATTAGAGCAATCTTGAAAAAAATCCCATATGAGCTATGGAAAGGAAGAAAACCAAATATCTCTTATTTTCATGCGTTTGGATGCACATGCTATGTTTTAAACAATGGAAAAACTAACTTGGGAAAACTAGATGCTAAAAGTGATGAGACAATATTCCTTGGTTACTCATCAAATAGCAAAACATATAGAGTATTCAATAAGTGAAACCAAGTTGTAGAAGAGTCCATACATGTTGTTTTTGATGAAACTAACCCATTTTTTAAAAGAAAAGATGATTTAAGTGATGCAGATGATATAGCAAGTAGTCTTGAAAAATTGCATGTGGAAAAGCAAGAAGATTTCATGGAGGAAAGGGTAAGTGAAGGTAATAATTCCTACAAATCTCCTACTGATTTGAAATTCAAACATGCCCATCCAATTGAACAAGTTATAGGGAATGTATATGAAGGTGTAAAAACTAGAAGGTCAAAGCAAAATGTTTGTGGACAATACGCCTTTGTATCTAAGATTGAACCATCCAATATTAATCAAGCTCTTGATGATGAAAACTGGATTATAGCAATGCAAGAAGAGCTAAATCAATTTGAAAGAAATGAAGTTTGGCATCTTGTTCCAAGACCAAAAGATTGTACTGTTATTGGCACCAAATGGGTTTTTAGGAACAAATTAGATGAAAGTGGACTTGTAGTGAGAAACAAAGCTAGACTTGTGGCAAAGGGATACTCACAAGAAGAAGGAATAGATTTTGAGGAATCCTATGCCCCGGTTGCTAGATTGGAAGCAATTCGCATCTTACTAGCTTTTGCATCTCACATGAACTTTAAATTGTTTCAAATGGATGTCAAAAGTGCATTTTTGAATGGATATATAAATGAAGAGGTGTATGTTGAACAACCACCTGGATTTGAGGAAAAAGATCAATCTCAATTTGTATACAAGTTAACCAAAGCATTATATGGATTAAAACAAGCCCCAAGGGCTTGGTATGATAGATTAAGCAAATTTCTGATTGATCATGATTTTCAAAAAGGAAAGGTAAACACCACTTTGTTTATCAAGTATAAAGAAAATGATATATTGATCATACAAATTTATTATGATGATATCATTTTCGGTGCTACTAATGAGATTCTTTGTCAAGAATTTTCTGAGCTTATGCAGAAAGAATTTGAGATGAGTATGATGGGGGAGCTGAATTTCTTCCTTGGACTGCAAATCAAGCAACTAAATGAAGGAATTTTCATTAACCAGTCCAAGTATATCAAAGAAATGCTGAATAAGTTTGGCATGGAGAATAGCAAAGGAGCAAACACCCCTATGAGCTCAACAATTAAAATTGACAAAGATGAGAAAGGAAAAATAATTGATTTAAAATTGTATAGAAGCATGATAGGTTCTTTATTATATTTAACTGCTTCTAGGCCTGATATATTGTTTAGTGTGTGTATGTGCTCTAGATTTCAATCATGTCCAAAAGAATCACATTTGGTAGCTATGAAAAGAATTTTCAGATATTTAGTAGACACTACCAACTTAGGGCTTTGGTATCCAAAGGGCTCTAATTTTGATCTAATCGGCTACTCGGATGCAGATTTTGCCGGTTACAAAGTAGATAGAAAAAGCACTAGTGGAACATGTCAATTTCTTGGAAGCATGTCGGTTTCATGGTTTTTAAGAAAACAAACTAGTGTTGCTCTATCTACGGCGGAAGCCGAATACATTGCTGCCGGGAGCTGTTGTGCCCAATTACTTTGGATGAAACAGCAACTTAGGGACTATGACATGGATTTTAAAGATATACCCATTAAATGTGATAATACTAGTGCCATATGTTTAACTAAAAATCCAGTCTTGCATTCTAGGACCAAACATATAGACCTTCGACATCATTTTATTAGAGAACATGTAGAAAATCATAACATATGTTTGGAATATATAAGAACTGAAGATCAAATTGCAGATATATTCACAAAGCCTCTAACAAAAGAAGCATTTTACAAGATTAGAAATGATATGAGAGTGCTTGAATTAACTTAGCACAAACTCAGGGGGAGCACACCCACCTGTATCTTACTTTACCCTCTAATTTTTGATATATTGACAAAAAGGGGGGAAGAGTAGGATTTGAGTCCAAATGAGTCCAAAGGGGGAGAAGAGTAGGATTCGATATAAGTCTTAAGAAGAGTAGGATTCGATATAAGTCTTTATGATTATGTTTAACTTGAATGTTTGTTGAATATTTTCAACTTGACTGATTTGCATAAATATGATATGTTTTTAAGTAAATGAAAGGTATACATTCAAATCGGTTTTGTCAATCATCAAAAAGGGGGAGATTGTTGAAAATATGTGGAAAACAAGCTAAATCTATATTTTGATGATTAACAAATCAATTTGAGTAAGTCTTGACTACTAACATGTTTGTGGAAGTGTTTAAGGTATATACATTTGAAGAAAAAATAGAGCATGGAAGGACAAGTCGTTCCCCAAGTCGACTCCAATATCGACTTCAAGGCGTCGATTCCTTCCAGAGTTGAAAACGGAGAGCAGAGCTGACAAAGTTGCAAACGAAGTCGACTCCGCATGCGACTTGGGCGAAGTCGCAGACCAAGTCGACTCCAGAATCGACTTCAAAATGACGTTTCCTTCCAGAGTTGAAGTGAAGACCCCGAAGTACCGAAGTCGCACCCCAAGTCGACTCCACTTGCGACTTGAGGTGAAGTCGCAGGCCAAGTCGACTCCAGTAGCGACTTGGAGGCGTCGTTTTCTGTCCAGAGTTGAAACTAATATCTGGGGGCACCGAAGTCACAGACCAAGTCGACTCCAGCATGCGACTTGGGCGAAGTCGCAGACCAAGTCGATTCCGGCATCGACTTCGATCGGGCAGAAGAGAAATTTCAGAAGACAAGTTGGGATTAACTGATTTCAAGACAAACATATGAAGACTAATCCAAGTCCAAGCAAGATGCATAAACTCAACCATTCAAATTAAAGAACTTGCTCATGAATACAAGAATCAAGACTCATGGATTCAAGACTTGCAAAACATGGAGCCAAAAAAAAAGCTAAAGTGAAGACAATGACTCAAAGAAGAACTCAATCAGGGAAGAACAACAAAAGGCATGAAGAAACCCAAGCAACACAAAGCATCCCGGAATTTTTTCAAGTTCATCAAGACAACTGACGAAGTGAAGTCACACACCGAAGTCGACTCCACTTGCGACTTGGGTCAAGTCGATGCCCAAGTCGACCCTGCCTGGAACTCGAAGTCGCTACGGAAGGCGAAGTCGCACCCGAAGTCGACTCCATCTGCGACTTGGGCGAAGTCGCATCCGAAGTCAATGCCACCTGCGACTTGGGTCGCAACAGTCGTAAAATATTCGAACGTTGACGCATTAAATGCGCGCCACCTACCTTCAAACGTTCGGATTCCCTCCACAATTATAAAAGACATTTATTGTGGACAAGGGAAGTAGCTGAAAATAATTAAGTGTGCATAACTACCATCTTCATGAGCATTAAGTGATCAAGCCAATCATTAGAAGAAGAACTTTGCTTCAAACTGCAAGAGCTCAACTGCTGATCCTTCAAAGCCAACTCAACAAGTTCTTCTCTGCGCCAAACTGCTTCTACACAACTGTAACGTGTAGATTCTTTTGTTATTTCATTTGTTTGTATTGAACTTGATTTAGTTTGAGGAACTAAGATCAAGTGTAAGAAAAGTAGTGTGTGATTGGAGTGGAACTCATCACCTACTTGTGCTGTGATTTGTTGATGCCCCCTAGAGCTGGAATCTAGAATAGAGCAATGACTCTAATTTTATTTGTGAAATACAATAGTGGAACCCAAGTCACAAGGAGTGTGAGCTTCGAAGAGTGGAGTAGGGAGGTTGCCCGAACCACTATAAAATCTTGTGTGCTTGATTTTTATTTCTGCTCTCAACATTATATTGTTTTCCATTTCATTCCTTCAATCAAGGGGATTAAACGTTCAAGGGGTTAAGTTTTTAATTTACCAAAAAATTTTGTAAGAACCCAATTCACCCCTCCCCTCTTGGGTAATTGCCATTAACTCGGGACCAACATTAGATTCTCCACATTTGAGCAAGGAGAAAGTAGCAAATCAAATGTGTCAATACTTGGAAAAAATCAAACCAAAACTGCACCTATTTACATACCTAAAGGGAAACGAGTTGTTTGGACCAAATGACTAATTTTTGAACCACAACTTACTTGGAGGCCTACTCCTAGATTATCAATGGCTTACAACTTTTGCAATAAGATGGGTCATAAAATCTATAAATGCAATTTTAAGAAACTGTATGACCAAGGTGCAAAATTAGTTTGGATTTCAAGAAATACAAGATTTGGGCTTTCAAGAATAGAATAACAAAGATTAAATCAGGTGGCTAATCCAAATTGACCCATAAAATGGGTACCAAAGAGATAAGATTTATTTGTTCATTTTTCATATATGTCTCAAGGCATAGGCATGCAACGTTTGGTTCATGGATAGTGGTTGCTCAAGGCATATAACTGGAGAAAGAAGTTTATTTTATAAACTCAAGCCTTGCGACGATGGAACTGTTGCCTTTGAAAATAACGAGAAAGGTAAAATTAAAGGTAAAGGAAATATTTATAGTATTTCAAATGCATGTATGGATGATGTTTTGTTTGTTGAAGGACTCAAGCACAATTAATGAGTATTAGCCAATTATATGACAAAGGATATAAGGTTGTGTTCAAATCATCTATATGCAATGTATTCGATGGAGAACAGATCGTGTTTAGTGGAAAAAGACATGGAAATGTTTATTTGGTTTCATTTGATGAACTAGATGGTTAATGTCTAATAGCCATTGACAATGATCCATGGGTTTGGCATAAGAGGTTTGGGCATATAAACATGACAAATATTAAAACCCTATGGAAAAAGAATTTAGTAGATGAATTGCCAAAATTGAAATATGACAAAGATAAAATTTGTAAGGCATGTCAATTATCAAAACAACCTAAAATGTCTTTCTCTACCAAAAAGGAGATCTCCACCACTAGGCCACTTGAATTGCTACACATGGATCTATATGGGCCATCCGACATTTTAACCATCGGTGGAAAGAAATATGTGTTTGTAATAGTTGATAATTTTTCAAGATTCACATGGGTAATTCTCTTAGCTAGCAAAGATGAAACCTTCTCTATGTTTGCAACTTTTGTAAATTTGGTGCAAAATGAAAAATAAAGTACTATTATGACGATTAGAAGTGATCGTGGTGGTGAGTTTGAAAATAAACGATTCATAAAACTATGTAATGAAAAAGGAATTCACCACACATTTTCTGCACCAAGAACTCCACAACAAAATGAAGTGGTTGAAAGGAAAAATAGAACCATACAAGAGATAGCTAGAACAATGCTAAATGAGAGTAAATTATCTAAGAAATTTTGGGGTGAAGCTGTAAGTACAATTTGTCATGTGTTGAATCGAGTTACCATTAGAGAAATCTTGAAAAAGACCCATATGAGTTATGGAAAGGTAGAAAATCAAATATTTCATATTTTCATGCTTTTGGTTGCACATGTTATGTTTTGAACAATGGAAAAACCAACTTGAAAAAACTAGAAGCTAAGAGTGATGAGGAAATATTCCTTGGTTACTCATCAAATAGCAAAGCATATAGAGTCTTCAATAAGATGAACCAAGTTGTAGAAGAGTCAATACATGTTGTTTTTGATGAATTTAACTCATGCTCCACAAGAAAAGATGATTTAAGTGATGCAGATGATATCACAAGTAACCTTGAGAAATTGCATGTGGAGAAGCAAGAAGAATCCATGGAGGAAAGGGTAAGTGAAGGTAATAATTTTTATAAACCACCAACTGATTTAAAGTTCAAAAATGACCATCCAATTGAGCAAGTTATAGGGAACATCTATGAAGGTGTAAAGACTAGAATATCAAAATAAAATATTTGTGGACAATACGCCTTTGTATCTAAAATTGAACTATCCACTATTGACCAAGCTCTTGATGATGCAAAATGGATCATAGCAATGCAAGAGGAATTAAATCAATTTGAAAGAAACCAAGTTTGGCATCTTGTTCTAAGACCAAAGGACTACACTGTCATCGGCACAAAATGGGTCTTTAGGAACAAGTTAGATAAAAGTGGACTTGTGGTGAGAAACAAAGCTAGACTTGTGGCAAAAGGATACTCACAAGAAGAAGGAATAGACTTTGAGGAATTCTATGCCCCGGTTGCTAGATTAGAGGTCATTCGCATTTTACTAGCTTTTGCATCTCACATGAACTTTAAGTTGTTTCAAATGGATGTTAAAAATGTATTTTTGAATGGGTACATAAATGAAGAGGTGTATGTTGAACAACCAACTGGATTTAAGGAGAAAGATCAATCTAAATTTGTATACAAATTAACCAAAGCACTATATGGTTTAAAACAAGCTATAAGAGCTTGGTATGAAAGATTAAGCAAATTTATGATTGATCATGAATTTCAAAAAGGAAAGGTAGACACCACTTTGTTTATCAAGTACAAAAAAAATGATATCTTGATTATTCAAATTTACGTAGATGATATTATTTTTTGTGCTAATAATGAGCTTCTTTGTCAAGAATTTTCTGAGCTTATGCAGAAGGAATTTGAGATGAGTATGATGGGGGAGCTAAACTTCTTTCTTGGATTACAAATTAAGCAACTAAGTGAAGGGATCTTCATAAACCAGTCCAAGTATATCAAAGAAATACTAAAGAAGTTTGACTTGAAAAATAGCAAAGGGGCAAACACGATTATGAGCTCAACCATTAAAATTGACAAAGACGAAAAAGGCAAATCAGTTGATTTAAAATTATATAGAAGCATGATAGGCTCTTTATTATATTTAACTACTTCTAGACCCGATATTTTGTTTAGTGTTTACATGTGCTCTAGATTTCAATCATGTCCAAAAGAATCACACTTGGTAGCTGTAAAAAGAATTTTTCAGATATTTAGTAGATACTACCAATATAGGACTTTGGTATCCAAAGGGCTCTAATTTTGATCTAATCGGCTACTTGGATGCGAATTTTGCCGGTTACAAAGTAGATAGAAAAAGCACTAGTGAAACATGTCAATTTCTTGGGAACATGTTGGTTTCATGGTTTTCAAGAAAACAAACTAGTGTTGTCTATCTACGGTGGAAGCTGAATATATTGTCGCCGAGAGCTGTTGTGCCCAATTGGTTTGGATGAAACAACAACTTAGGGATTATGACATGAACTTTAAAGATATATCTATTAGATGTGATAACACAAGTGCAATATGTTTAACTTAAAATCCAATATTGCATTCTAGGACCAAGCATATAGACCTTAGACATCATTTTATTAGAGAACATGTAGAAAATCATGACGTATGCTTGGAATATGTAAAAACAGTATATCAAATTGCAGATATTTTTACCAAACCTCTAGCAAAAGAATCATTTTATAAAATTAGAAATGATATGGGAATGAATGAATTAACTTAGACAAGCATAAGCTGAGGGGGAGCACAGGTTCAGGGGGAGCAACCCCGCCATTCTCAAAGAAGTCACCCGCTCCATCTCTATTTTTTATTAATTGACAAAAGGGGGAGAAGAGATCGGATTTGAGTCTCGGTTTTCAATGTTTGTATAAATGGTCTTAAGAAATCGGATTTGTGTCTCAGTTTTAAATGCTTGCATGAATATTTTTAACTTGTGATTTAGTAGAAGTGGAATATGTATAATAAACTTCAAAATACACTAATAGTTTATTTTAAAGACATTGAAAGGTATACACTCAAGTCGGTTTTTTCAATCATCAAAAAAGGGGAGATTGTTGGAAACATGTGAAAAATAAGCCAAATTTATGTTTTGATGATTAACAAATCAATTTGAGTAAGTTTTGGTTACTAACATGTTTGTGAAGATGATTAAAGGATATACATATGAAGAAAATGAAGCATGACAAGTCAAGTCGCTTTCCAAGTCGACTCAGGCTTCAACTTAGGTCAAGTTGATCCCCAAGTCGACTCAAGAAGCAACTTCAAAGCGTCATTTTCATCCAGAGTTGAAATCGGGGAGCCAAGCTGCTGAAGTCGCAAACGAAGTCAACTCCACATGCGACTTAGGTGAAGTTGCAGACTAAGTCGACTCCAGCATCGACTTCGACTCGTCATTTCTGTCTAGAGTTGAAATCAAGAACGAGAGTTGCCGAAATCGCATCCCAAGTCGATTCCACATGCGACTTGGATGAAGTCGCAGACCAAGTCGACTCCAGCTTCGACTTCAGTGCGGAACTTGCATATCAAAACGACTTAATGATAGATTCAAGTAAAGATGAAGGCCAAGACGACTCAAACAGTCAAATGAAGATCAAATGAAGAATCAAAGCAATCAGGGTTGCATGAATCCATCATGTTGGATCATGAACACTTACTTGGACATCTTCCATGCATTTCAAGATTCAAGTACTCAAGAACTCAAGAAAAGGAATCTAAGGTTTTCTAAGTAAATAATCATACAGTATTCCAAAGAGATATAAATCAAGAGAATAACATCAATATGAAGAAAATCAAGTGATTAAAGTCATCTCCGAAGATTTCAAGTTCATCAAGAAAGCTGAGGAAGTGAAGTTGCACCCGATGTCGACTTCACCTGCGACTTGGGTCAAGTCGAGGACCAAGTCGACCTAGACTGGAACTTGAAGAAGTTGCGAACAGGCGAAGTCGCACCCGAAGTCGACTTCATCTATGACTTGGGCGAAGTCGCACCCGAAGTCGACTCCATCTGCGACTTCGGGTCGCAACGTTCGGAAATTTTCGAATGTTGGCACATTAAATGTGCGCCACCTACTTCCAAACGTTCAGATTCCCTCAACGATTATAAAAAGCATTCAATATAAACGAGGAGGGTAGCTGAAAATTTATTGAATGAGCATAACTCCCATCTCTAAGAGCATTAAGTGATCAAGCGAACATCTAGAAGAAGAACATCATTTTCGAACTGCCAAGAGCTGCTTGCTAAATCATTAAGCCTAGGTTACAAGTTCTTCTCTACGCCAAATCTGCCTCTACACAACAGTAACGTGCAGAAATTTTCTTTTGTTATTTCTTGTTGTATTGAACTTGATTTAGTGTGGGTAACTAAGATCAAGTGTAAGCAAAGTAGTGTATGATTGGAATGGAACTTGTCACCTACTTGTGCTGTGAATTATTGATGCCCCCTAGAGTTGGAATCTAGAAGAGAGCAGTGACTCTAGTTGTATTTGTGAAATACATAGTGGAACCCAAGTCACAAGAGGTGTGAGCTTGGAAGAGTGGAGTAGGGAAGGTTGCCCGAACCACTATAAAATCTTGCTTGTTGATTTTTATTTCTGCTCTTTGCACTATATTGCTTTCCATTTGTTTCTACATATAGGGGACTATATTAATCCGGGGTAAAGTTTCTGTTTAAATTGAAAAATTTTATTTACCCAATTCACCCCTCCCCTCTTGGGTAATTGTCATTAACTCGGGACCAATAATTTTATACAACCATTTATCCATAAATAAATTATACAGGAAATAGTTTACATGTTGAAAAATAACTTTAAAATTGTTATTTACGTAAAACTATTTTATTTAATTAAATTTGTACCATTTTCAGATGTGGTCTATACACATATTCAATTGGAACAAAAATTAATATAGTAAAAGAATACATAATTATAAATATAATGAGTAAAGTAGATTATATTTTTATGATCTTGTGGGGCTTATTTGAGGCAACTTCATAGTTATTGGTCCCGAGTTTATGGAAAAGCCTAAGAGATGAGAGGTTAATTGAGTCTTTAAAATTTTTTTGCCATAGAAAAAACTCAACCCTTTATAGTTTTGTCCCTTTGAATGAAAAATGTGAAACGTGAAACGTAAAGCAGTAAACAGTAAAACTCAATAAGTTATAATAGTTCGGGACAACCCTCCCTACTCCACTCCTCCAAGAACACTCCATAGTGTCTTGGGTTCCCCTCAAATAGGATTTCAAATACAGCAGAGTCATTGATCTCTTCTAGATTCTAGCTCTAGGGAGCCTTATACAATCACAACACAAGTAGGTGATGAGTTTTACTCTAATCACATGCTACTTTGCCTTCACTTGGTCTTAATCTCCAATACTAAACCAAGTGGAATACAAATGACCAATGAATAAATAAAAGTTCTACACTTTACAGGTGTGTAGGCAAATTCAAGCACAGAGAAGAACTTCTAGAAGCTGTAGAGGATAAAGCGGTTTAGCTCTCAGCAGTTGTGTGCAGTGTTCTTCTTGAAAAACTTCTTGTAGATCACTTGCATACTAGAAAATGAAGAAGGTGAACTCAATCAATGCTCTTTCATCTACTTTTCTCATTCATTTGAAGTCCCTTAAATAGAGAGAAGTAAATTCAAACATTTGGTGGTAAGTCACACTTGGAGTAGACCTGGCATACGACTTCTTCTAAGTCACAGAGTGGAGTCGACTTCGGGTGCGACTTTACCGAAGTTGCTGATTGGAGTTGACTTCAGATGTGACTTTGACCTTTAGTTTTCAACTCAAGTTCCATACTCAGGTTGACCTGGTCTTAGACTTGACCCAAGTCGCAGGTGGAGTCGACTTCGGATGCGACTTCAGCTAGCCATATGTCTTCTTAGAACCTTAGACTTTGTTTGCGATCTACTTGTGTATTTGGCTTTTATTTCTTCTCTTTTTCAAATACTTGGATCTTCATTTGAGACTTTAGTCTTTGACATTCATCACGATACTTGGGTTTGTATAGTATTCCTTAATCTCTTGATAGAATCCTTTTCAGTGGTCTTGACCCAAGATTGTCATCGCCTCTTGAATTTAACTTCTATATTTTAATAAGAGGTTTTAGAAGCATCTTTATGATGAACTGTACTTACGTCGCAAGCTTGAGTTGACTTGAGGTGCAACTTCACCCAAGTCGTATATTGGGGTCGACTTGAGATGCGACTTCACCCAAGTCGCATAGTAGAGTTGACTTGATATGCGATTTAATCCTGTCATTTTCAATTTTTGTAACCAAGGTTCACCCAAGTTGCAGTTGGAGTCGACTTGGTATTACGACTTCACCTAAGTCGCAAGCTGAGTCAACTTCGGTTGCAACTTCGTCTGTCTCAGAGTCTCAATTTCAGCACTGACGATTTTTATGCCTTTGAAGTCGATACTGGAGTCGACTTGGGTATCAACTTGACCTAAGTTGATGCCTGAGTCAACTTGGCATGCGACTTGACCTGCTATCATTTTGAGCTTTGATTATTTGAACCTTGACATCACTTAGCAACCACATTAGTACTTAAATGAGTCTCAAATTGAGTTGTTGATCATCAAAACATGGGTTGTGCTTAATTTGTTTCAAGTTCCAACAATCTTCCCCTTTGTTATGATTGACAAAACTAATTTGAGATAAACCTTTTATTTTTATCATCAAGGAGGCATTTCATGTTTTAGGTAATATTTTGTATTGAATTGTATTGTCAACATGTTTGTTACACTATATTTCATACATCCATTCAATTTAAGTCATAAGAGTTCAATCACTTGGTGAAACATACAGTGCAATCACACGGTGAAACATACAGTGCAATCACACGGTGAAACGTACAGTGCAATTACATGGTGAAACATAATTTCAATCATATAACTTTGGAACAAAAGAAATTTTCATTCAATGCAAGAAATATTCATTTCAATGTAAAATATACAAAAATGATTCAAGTTTATACATACTACCCAACCCAAAATGACCTAGTTCTCTCTCTCTCTCTCTCCCCTTTTTGTTAAGGCATCAAAAAGATATGTATAAGAAGCGAGATTTGTGGAATTAAAAAGCTGAGATGGGATAGGTAATGGGATGAGATGGAGGGATAGGATGGGTGTAGACTGAGGAAAATGGGGATGATGGAGCCTGAACGGTGGGTTCAGCTTTGACTGATTCGCCTCAATATGGATCAAAGTCGGGTAAGCTCGGAATAGGCCTTCCGTGGTGACTACCCTATGCAAGTTGACAATTGATCGTCGTCATCTCTTCATCCAACTTGTCCTATTGGCCGTGCATTTCCATCAAAGTAATGTCAATATTCCCTAATTCTTGAGATATACGGCTTTCCATCTATTGTAAATACTTGAGGATGACCTTAGATGTGGATGGCTTATCAGGGGAGCAGGCAAAGTGATCGGTTGCCCGTGATCCATAAGGGGAACATGATCCATGGGATGCGGGGGAAGCGGGAGCTGGAGGTGGAGATGGAATAGGATCATGTCTGGGGAGATCCTCCCCCTCAGGACAAGCTTTCGGTTCTTCTGGTGGAGCGGGAACATCTTAGAACTGATTTTCCATTCGTTCCCTTAGTCGTTCAGCCCAAAATGCTTCCACATCAAACTTATTCGAGTCAGGAGGGCACGGTTGATGGCGTTGGTCGGTTTTGGAACTTCATACGGCTCATCCTCCAAGTTGTCATGGTAGTAGGTCAAATTTTTTATAATCCACATATCATATGGTAAAACGCCTCATGGATTCTCCTTCTTTAGCTCAAGGGCCTATAAAAAATAGTCGAGAAAGACAGACCTTGACATGGTTAGCTACCTTTCATAGGATTTCGGCCTCCTGTGGGTTGAGTTGATTCCGGTATCCTCCTTTGGGATAAATGCAATGAGCAATCAGCAACCGCATGACCCTGAGTCTTGGAGATAGGTACATGTAGTGTAGAAACTTGATCTCTAGATGGTATTTATTGCTATAGGTGAGCTGATTAAACATTTGGGTAAGGGTCATCCCTTCAGGAAGGGGTTCATTATCTCTGGCATGCCGACAATATGAGCAACTCGATCAATAGCATTAATCTTGCTGATTCCATGTCCGAGCCCCAGATTTATTTCGACTCCTTTGACATAAGTATTGATATACTCCTGATCTCATAAGTAATAAAATAGCCTGGTCAAATTAGGGTATATTCTGTCATCCTCCTTTTACAGCCCAGTCCATCCTTGAAAATCCAACAACTCCTTAATTTCAACCTCGTACTCTTGCAGGAATTTGAAGTCGATGATTTTGGGCACAATCGTCTTCCTCTCGTAGAAATGCTGGTAGAACCTACTATGCTGGCGTTCGGTTCTAAAGTAATCAGTTAGCATTTTGCTGACTTGTCCCCGTTGAGTGAGGGTTCCTTTCCTTTTTCCTCCCACATCTAAACTATCACTGGATTCAACATTTTTCTCTTCTCTGAGTGCAGAAATGGAAGAATTACCTTCATGAAATCTAAACTGACATCCTATAGACATTGTAGCTTCTTCCCCAGCTCTGTGATCTGGATGGTTTGGAGATGGGTAGTTTCCCAGGTTTGGATATAGCTTTGGGTGTCATGGGTTTTAGGATTACTAGATCTTGGAAGTGTAGACGGTTATGGAAATTTAGGATAGGGAACAGGAGGTATTCTTGAGAGGAATCTGAGAGAAGATGAAGGAGAGGGGAGAAGAGGAAATGGAGAAAAATGAGAGAGAAGTGGGCTCTTCTCCGGATTCGCATTCCCGCCTCTTGCGGGCTGGGCAGCCAAACCGTTGGCTCCGGAGTTGACTTCGAACCCTACCCGAAGTTGACTTCGCTTATCCGAAGTCGACTTGGGATTAGTGGAGTTGACTTGGCTCCTCTTACCCAAGTTCAATACACTTTCTATTTTTCTACTCCCCTTTTTAATTGCAAGATTTAATATGTCTAATTTATGAATCAATATCAATCATACACATATAATTTCTAATTTTATAAAATGATTCTTTTGCTAATGGTTTGGTAAAAATATCAGCAATTTGGTCCTCTATTTTGACACATTCTGAACAAATATTATGATTTTTAACTTGTTCTCTAATGAAATGATGTCTCACATTTATATGTTTAGTTCTAGAATGCAGTACGAGATTTTTGGTTAAACATATTGTACTTGTATTGTCACATCTAATTGGTATATCTTTGTATTCAATTCCATAATCTTTAAGTTCAAAGTAGTTAGGCACAACAACTTCCGGCAACAATATATTTGGCTTCCGCAGTAGATAGAGCAACACTTGTTTATTTTTTTAAAAACTATGAAACCATCATGTTTTCAAGAAACTGACATGTCACACTAGTGCTTTTTTTATCTACCTTGTAACCAGCAAAATCCACATCCGAGTAGCCGATTAGATCAAATGTTGAGCCCTTTGGATACCATAAACCTAAATTAGTAGTATTGATTAAATACCTAAAAATTCTTTTTATAGCTATTAAACGTGACTCTTTGGGACATGCTTAAAATCTGGAACACATACAAACATTGAATAAAATATCCAATCTAGATGCAGTTAAATATAACAAAGATCTTATTATGCTTCTATACAACTTTTGTTCAACTAATTTATCTTTTTCATCCTTGTCAATTTTGATGGTTCAACTCACGGGTGTGTTTGCCCCTTTGCTGTTTTGCATTCTAAACTTCTTGAGTATTTCTTTGACGTATTTGGACTGATTTATGAAGATGTCTTCAGTTAGTTGCTTAATTTGTAGCCCAAGGAATAAGTTTAGCTCGCCCATCATGCTAATTTCAAATTCACTTTGTATAATCTCAGAAAATTCTTGACATAGAGTTTCATTAGTATCACCAAATATGATATCATCTACATAAATTGGAACAATTAATATATCTTTACCCTTATATTTGATGAACAATGTGGTATCAACCTTTCCTCTTTGAAAATCAGGAGGTTGCTCAATGTATACTTCCTCATTTAGATATCCACTCAAAAATGCACTTTTCACATCCATTTGAAACAATTTAAAGTCCTCGTGAGAAGCAAATGCTAGTAGGATGCATATGACTTCCAATTTACCTACTAGAGTATACAATTCTTCAAAATCAATTTCTTCTTCTTGGGAATATCCTTTGGCCATAAGCCTAGCTTTGTTTCTCACCACAAGTCCACTTTCATTAATATCGTTCCTGAAAACCCATTTGGTACTAATAACAATGCAATCTTTGGGTCTAGAAACTATGTGTCATACTTGATTTCTTTCAAACTGGTTTACCTTTTCTTGCATTGCCAAAATCCAATTTTAATCATTAAGGGCTTGGTCAATTGAATTTGGCTCTATTTTAAACACAAAGGAAAAATCTCCACAGATATTATGTCTCGATCTTCTTGTTCTTACTCCTTCATATACATTGTCAATTACTTATTCAATTAAATGGTCATTTTTGAATTTCAAATCCTTTGGAGGTTTGTAAGAATCGTTACCTTGACTTACCTTTTGCATCCATGGATTGCTCTTGCTTTGTTTCCAATTCTCCTTGCTGTTCCAATCGTGACTTTTCAGAATTCTTCGACATGTCATCTACATCACTTAGCTCATCATCTTTTTGGGATTAGGATTAAATTCATCAAATACAACACGTATTGATTCTTCTACTACTTGATTTCTTTTGTGAAAACTCTATATGCTTTGTTATTTGATGAATATCCAAGAAATATTGCCTCATCGCTTTTAGCATTTAATTTTTCTACGTTTGTTTTTCCATTATTCATCACATAGCAAGTACAACCAAATGCATGAATATTTAGTTCTCTACCTTTCCATAACTCATATGGGGTCTTTTTCAAGATTGTTCTTATGGTAACTTGATTTAGTATATGACATGCTGTACTTACAGCTTTATCCCAAAATCTTTTGAATAGTTTACTTTCATTTATCATAGTTCTAGTCATCTCCTGTATTATTCTATTTTTCCTTTCAACCACCCCATTTTGTTAGGGAGTCCTTGGTGCAAAGAACGTGTGATGAATTCCTTTTTCATTGCGGAATTCTATAAACAGTTTATTTTCAAATTCATTACCATGATCACTTCTATGGATATTATCGTATTTTACTTTTCATTTTGCACCAAATTTGAACAAGTAACAAACATTGAGAACTCTTCATCTTTGTTAGCTAAAAGTATTATCTATGTAAATCTTGAAAAATCATCAACAATGACAAACACATACTCTTTCCCTCTAAGAGTCAAAAATGTTGGATTACCCATACAGATCCATATGTAATAGTTCAAGTGGCTTAATCGTTGAAATTTTCTTCTTGAAGGAAAATGACATTTTAGGCTGCTTAGATAGTTGGCATGCCTTACAGTTTTATCTTTGTCATATTTGAGTTTTGGTAATCCTTCTACTAACTTTTTTTCCACAAGGTCTTAATATTTGACATAGTTATGTGTCTAAGTCTTTTATGCCATATCCATGGATCGTTATCAATAGCTATAAGATATTATCAATCAAGTTCATCAAGAGAAATCAAATACATTTTCATGTCTTTTGCCACTAAAAACTATTGCCACTAAAAACTATGTAATCTTCATAAAAAATATTGCATATAGAATATTCAAACACAACTTTGTAGTCTTTGTCACACAATTGAATAATGCTCATTAAATTATGTTTGAGTCATTCAACAAATAGTACATCCTCAATACATAAATTTGAAATATCGTAGACATTTTCTTTACCTTTTATTATACCTTTTTAATTGTTTCCAAATGCAACAGTCCCTTCACTACAAGGTTTGATTTTGTGGAATAATCTTCTTTCTCCCGTCATATGTCTTAAGTAGCCACTGTTCATGAAGCATATGTTGCTGGCCTTTGCTTTAAGACATACCTGTAAAATAAAATTATGTAGCACTTATTTCTTTGGTACACATTTTATGGGTCCATTTGGGTTAATAAGTCATTGGAGTCTACGTTGCTCTACTTTGGAAGGCATAAATTCAATGTTTTTTTGTACCAAAATTAATTTTGCACCATGGTCATGTAATTTCTTCATTCTTCATTTATAAATTTTATGACCCATTTTGTTGCAGAAATTGCATGCCCTTGGAAGTTTTAGAGTGGAAATCCACGTAGTATGAGGTTTTCAGATTGGCCTTTTTGTCCAAGTAACATGACTCGTTCTTGGTTTAAGAAATGTAGGCTTGGTTTGGTTTTTACCAAATTTTGAAGCATTTGATTTACTTCTTTTACCTTTCTCAAATGTGGAAAATCCAAGTCCTCTTTTTTTGTTTTGGCTAGTCATGTTCAAGAACATTTTCGCACTTTCCTCTGGACTAGAGAACTTTGCTAATGATTAATTCAATGACTCATTTTCCTTCTTCAATCTTTGCACCTTGTCAGTTAAAGCATTATTTTAATTTGTTAGGTGATTGACTTTTTCAACTAGCTTTTCATTCACAATAATGTCTGAATCACATTGTCGTTTCTTTAATGTGATTTTATTTTCTAGTTTTTTATTATTTCATCATACGATGAATCATACACTTGTTGCAATTCCTCTAATTCAGTACATTTGAGACAATCATGTGTAGAGTACATAGATTTGGTATTTGAATGATTGAGTTCGGAGGTTACCTCTTCACTGCTTGTACAATTTGTTGAGGTGGTTTGTCAATGTATGATTTCTGTTTCAGTGAGGCAGACCATGTCGTGTTCTTCATCTATCCTTGCCATGCAGCATATTTGAGCACAGTTTGCTGCTTCAATATCTTCATTTGACAAGCTATTCATTGTAGATGTCTCCTCATTTATGTATATTCTTCTTCATTTAAATTTTTGAAATTTTCTATTTTCATTCCTGTCGTTATTCTCTTACCGTTCTTTTGTTTTACTCTCTTCTGGTGTAGGACATTGAACTTGCATATGTCCCACTCCACCACATCTGTAACATTTAGTTATTTCCTTCTTTTTCTCCTTTCTATTTCTCTCCTTAAATCTTTTAAAGTTCTTTCCTTTTCTCACAAACTTTCTAAATCTCTGAGTGAGTAGGGCGATCTCTTCATCATCGTTTTGAGAAGACAATATGGATTCATCTGAATGCTGTGCAGCCCTCAAAATAATGGTTCTTTTACCTTTATGTTGCTCCTCATTTCTTCTCTTTATCAGCTCATGTGACATGAGAGAACTGATAAGATCTTCCAATCTTAGCGTATTCAGGTCCTTTGCCTCTTCAATAGCCGTGATCTTTGGAGTCCACGACTCAGGTAGAGCACTTAGATCTTCATGACCTGTTTAGGTTCAGAAATTATTTTTCCAAGATCCTTTAATGCGTTAGTAATCTTAGAAAATCTAGCAAACATTTCAGATATATTTTCAGTGTCTAACATTTTAAAACTTTCTAATTCTCCAATTAATATATTTATTCTCATCCCTTGGACCTAAGAGGCTCCCTCGTATATTGATGTTAGCGTATCTCATATTTCTTTGGCTGTTTGACATGAGGATACCCCATCATATTTTGCAGCTGTTAGAGCACAAAAGAGACAGTTCCTGGCTTTGGCATTGCTTTTCATGGTACTAACTTCTTCTTCACACCATGCGAAGGCTCTTTCACTGATTGGTAGAGTAACTCCATCTTGGATAGCAAACTGAGAGTCTATATCAGTGGTCATGATAAGTTGTTTCATTCTCAACTTTCAATAACTGAAGTTACTTCTATCAAATAGCGATGACCTTGTAAATGACTAGCCTTCAGTAAATGCAAGAGTGGAAGTTGATTAGGATGCTATTAATAAGATTTCTTCGGTAGAAACTCAAAAACCTGCTCTGATACCATTTGTTGGTCCCGAGTTTATGGAAAAGCCCAAGAGAGGAGGGGTGAATTGGGTCTTTAAAAATCCTTTTGCCACAGAAAAACTCAGCCCCTTAATAGTTTTATCCTCTTGAATGAAAAACGTGAAACATAAAGTAGTAAACAGTAAAACTGAAGAAGTTATAGTGGTTCGGGACAACCTTCCCTACTCAACTCTTCCAAGAACACTCTAGTGTCTTGAGTTCCAATAAAACAGAATTTCAAATATAGCAAAGCCCTTGCTCTCTTCTAGATTTTAGCTCTATGGGGTCTTATATAATCACAACATAAGTAGGTGATGAGTTCTACTCCAATTACATACTACTTTGCCTTCACTTGGTTTTAGTCTCCAATACTAAACCAAGTGGAATACAAATGATCAATAAATAAATAAAAGTTCTACACTTTACAGGTGTGTAGGCAGATTCAAGCACAGAGAAGAACTTGTAGAAGCGGTAGAGGACGAAGCGGGTTAGCTCTCAGCAGTTGTGTGTAGTGTTCTTCTTAAAAAACTTCTTGTAGATCACTTGCATGCTAGAAAATAAAGAAGGTGAACTCAATCAATGCTCTTTCATATACTTTTCTCGTTCATTTGAAGTCTCTTAAATAGAGGGAAGTAAATTCAAATGTTTGGTGGTAGGTGACGCACATTTAATGCGTCAACGTTCAAATTTTTCCGACTGTTGCAAGCCAAGTCGCACTTGAAGTCGACCTAGGATGCGACTTTGTCCAAGTTGCAGAGTGGAGTTGACTTCAGGTGCGACTTCACCGAAGTCGCCAACTGGAGTCGATTTTGGATGCGACTTCTGCTTTCAATTTTTAACTCGAGTTCCATACTCAAGTCGACTTGGTCTTAGACTTGACCCAAGTCGCAGGTGGAGTCGACTTCGGATGCGATTTCACCTAGCCATATGTCTTCTTGAACCTTAACTTCGTTTGTGTCTACTTGTGTGTTTGGCTTTTCTTTCTTCTCTTTTTCAAATTCTTGGATCTTCATTTGAGACTTTAGTCTTTGACATTCATCATGATACTTGGGTTTGTATAGTATTCTTTAGTCTCTTGATAGAATCCTTTTCAGAGGTCTTGACCCAAAATTGTCACCGTCTTTGAATTGAACTTCTATATTTTAATAAGATGTTTTAGAAGCATCTTTATGATGAACTTTACTTAAGTCGCAAGCTTGAGTCGACTTGAGGTGCAACTTCACTCAAGTCACATGTCGAGATCGACTTGAGATGCAACTTCACCCAAGTCGCATAATGGAGTCGACTTGGTATGTGACTTAACCCTGTCATTTTTAATTTCTGTAACTGAGGTTCACCCAAGTCGCAGTTGAAGTCGACTTGGTATTGCGACTTCACCTAAGTCGCAAGTGGAGTCGACTTCGGTTGCGACTTCGTCTATCTCGGAGTTTCAATTTTAGCGCTGATAATTTTTATGCCTTTGAAGTCAATACTGGAGTCAACTTGGGTATCGACTTGACCTAAGTCGATGCCTGAGTCGACTTGGCATACGAATTGATCTGCTATCCTTTTGAGTTTTGATTATTTGAACCTTGACATCACTTAGCAACCACATGAGTACTTAAATGAATCTCAAATTGAATTGTTAATCATAGAAACATGAGTTGTGCTTAATTTGCCTCAAGTTCCAACAATAGTAACTTACAGTGCAATTGCTTATTCACGAATATTTATATATATATAAAACTTTTCCTATACAGTGAAGCTGCACCATAATTAACGGTGCATTTGGCCCAAAATGGGCTCTATATGTACTTAAATATATTGATATTTTATAAAATTATTTATCTATATATAATTTTATAGAAAATGGTTTACATGATAAAAAAATAACTTTAAAGTTGTTATTTACATCAAACTATTTTATTACGTTGAATTTATACCATTTTTAGATGGGTCATACACATATCTAATTGGGATGAAAATTGATATGGTAATAGAATACATAATTTTAAATACAATGGGTAGAGTAGATTATAATTTTATGATCATGTGGAGCAAATTTTGAGGTAACTGCACTGTAATTGTAGTGCAGTGAAACTGCACCTGAATATTTCTCATATATATAATGACACGCACCCACCATGCACTTGTCCAATTTTCATTTTCAACAATATAATTTGTTAATATGAGGGTGTAAGTAGAGATGTTTTTGAATGTTGATATCTTTTACAAATCGTGAATTTATAAAGAATGTTTTTATTATTAGTTAATAAAATGATGGTTTAAGGATGTGTGATTTGTGCTTCATGTATTTTTAGCCATTAATTGCTAGAATTGAATTAGTTAAAAGCATAGAGGTTGATCTGATGAACCAAGCCGAAAAGTATTGAGTAGTTAGATAGAAATAACGTTGCGAATCTGTAAAAATTGAAATGGAGTAAGATCATAATCTAAACAAAAGATGGCATAAGCATTGAAAAAATAATATTAAGAATCAAAAAAGATAATATTAAGTATTCAACCTATTTTGTACACTTATTTAATTTAATTTAATTTGGATCATGCATTGACCATTTCAGCTCTACCGCACCATAATTACAGTGTAGTGGTGCTGCACTTAAATACTCCTAGATACATATTTAGAATAATGTATTCTATTACCATACTAATTTTCATCTCAATCAGACATGTGTTATAAACCTCATCTGAAAATGGTATAAACTTAATGGAATAAAATAGTTTGATATAAATAATAACTTTAAAGTGGTTTTTTCAATGTATAAACTATTTGCTATAAAATTTATATATGGATAAATGATTATACAAAGTTTCATTGCATTCTAATATGTGTGGGACCCTTTTTTGGTAAATGTACAACTGTTTTGGTGCAGTTGCACTACACCAGAACTATATATATACACGAGATATGTTCTATGCATTTGCCTGAACCGAAACTTATCGTAAATTTGACCCAAAGTGGACCCCATATGTACTTAAATGTATTAACACTTTATATAATCATTTATCTATAAATAAATTTTATAGCAAATAGTTTATATGTTAAAAAATAATTTTAAAATTATTATTTACATCAAACTATTTTATTATGTTGAATTTGTATCATTTTCAGATGGGGTCCAGAAACATATCCAACTGTGATGAAAATTGGTATGGTAATAAAATATATAATTTGAAATACAATGGGTAAAGTAAATTATAGTTTTATGATCATTTGGAGCCTATTTTGAGGTAATTACACCATAATTTTGGTGTAGTGAAGCTGCACACGAATATTTCTCTATCTCTTCTCTCTCTCTCTCTCTATATATATATAAATATATAAAACATTTCCTGTGCATTTGCCCGTACCATAATTAACGGTACATTTGATAGAAAATGGGGCTCATATATAATCAAATGTATTGATATTTTATATAATCATTTATCTATATATAAATTTTATAGCAAATGGTTTACATGTTGAAAAAATAATTTTAAATTTGTTATTTATATCAAACTATTTTATTATGTCAAATTTGCACTATTTTTAGATGAAGTTCATACACATATCCAATTGGGATGAAAATTGGTAGGTAATAGAATACATAATTCTAAATGCAATGAGTGTCATAAATTATAATTTTATGATCATATGAACCCCATTTTGAGGTAACTAAACTGTAATTTTGGTGCAATAAAGCTACACTTGAATATTTTTCATACATATATATGTATATGAGACCTGTTTTGGTGCAGCGCAACTGGATCGGAACAGTGGTACATTCGCCCAAAAAGGGGACCCACACATATTAGAATGCAATGAAACTTTATATAATCATTTATCCATATATATTAGTTTTACAGCAAATGGTTTACATATTGAAAAAATTACTTTAAAATTATTATTTCTATTAAACTATTTTATTACGTTGAATTTATACTATTCTCAGATGGGGTTCATACACATATACAATTGGGATGAAAATTAGTATGGTAATAGAATACATAATTCTAAATTTAATGAGTGTAATAGATTATAATTTTATGATCATATGGAGCCCATTTTGAGGTAACTAAACTGTAATTTTGGTGCAATAAAGCTACACCTGAATATTTCTCATATATATGTATATGAGAGCTGTTTTGGTGCAGCACAACTGCATCGGAACAATGGTACATTTGCCCAAAAATGGGATCCACACATATTAAAATGCAATGAAACTTTATACAATCATTTACCCATATATATTAGTTTTACAGCAAATGATTTACATATTGAAAAACTCACTTTAAAGTTGTTATTTGCATCAAACTATTTTATTACGTTGAATTTGTACTATTCTCAGATGGGGTCCATACACATATCTGATTGGGATGAAAATTGGTCTGGTAATAGAATACATAATCCTACATACAATGGGTAGAGTAGATTATAATTTTATGATCACGTAGGGCCCATCTTGGTGCGATTGTACTGCTATTATGGAGTAGTTGTGCTGCAGCTGAATATTTCTCTCTCTATATTTATGTATATGTGAAAAATATTCAAATGCAGCTTCGCTGCACCACAATTACGATACAGATATCTCAAAATGGACCCTGTATTATCATAAAATTATAATCTACTCCACTCATTATATTTAAAATTATGTATTCTATTATCATATCAATTTTTATCCCAATTGGATATGTGTATTGACTCCATCTGAAAATGGAACAAATTCAATGCAATAAAATAATTTAATGTACATAACAACTTTAAAGTTGGTTTTTCAACATGTAAATCATTTACTATAAAATTTAGATATGAATAAATGTTGTATAAAGTATCAATACATTTAAGTACATATGAGGCTCATTTTGGGTCAAATGTACTGTTAATTATAATGCAGCTTCACTACATAGGAAAAGTTCTTTATATATATAATGACAGGCACCCACTACGCACTTGTCCAATTTGCATTTCCAACAATATAATTTGTTAATATGAGGGTGTAAGTAGAGATGTTTTTGAATATTGATATGAATTTATAAAGAATATTTTTATTGTTAGTTAATAAAATGATGGTTTTAAGGATGTGTGGTTTGTGCTTCATGTATTTTTAGCCGTTAATTGCTAGAATTGAATTGTTTAAAAGCATAGATGTTGTTCTGATGAACCAAGCCGAAAAGTACTGCATAGTTGGGTAAAAATAACGCCGCTAATTTGTAAAAATTGAAATGGAGTAAGAGAGATCATAATCTGAATAAAAGATTGCATAAGCATTGAAAAAATAATATTAAGAATTAAAAAAGATAATATTAAGTATTCAACCTGTTATGTACACTTATTTAATTTAATTTAATTTGGATTATATTAGAGCATGCATTGACCATTTCAAACTACCCTAGTCAGGGTGGAAAAGTACTACCAATTACCATGTGTAAAAGAATAATGTAAGGAATGCACATCATCCAATTTTATATTGTACAATTACATACGAAATTTGTAAAAGGGTAAAAAGTGGATTGGATTAAGATTAGCATGCTACAATTATGATTTTAGAAAGTAAGTTAGTATTGGAGTTAAGAGTGCATTTGAGTCCACCCATCATCCGCACCCTACAAGTCTGCCACTTGGGAAAGAGGTTTCATTGCCGAGTTGGGAAACCGGAAATCCATGATGGAAGCTAAAACATGGAATTTTAAGAATGCTTTCCCATTCAAGCAAGCAAGGAATGAATGGATTAAGGAAGGAAGAGGGTGATGAGTGCATGACACCAGCAACAACAATTCCAAAGCACAAGTCACCCAATTCCGGAGAAAAGCGAAGACACAAAGCGATAGAAAAGGAATATCACAAACCTCAAAACCTTGCATTTTTGCCATGCATGCATGGCATGTACGTTATTCTCTCTGCCTTATATAAATCCATTCAACTTCTCCTCTTCCCTTCAAAGCTTCAACTCAAGCAAGACAAGGCAAATAAAAGCAATTAGTGATTAATCTGGGAGTTGAGAGAAAACAATATAATGGATTCCAAGTCCAAAAGTTCGGAGGCAAGCCGCACTTACGAGGAATTCCAGCCCCTAACCACTTGGGGACGAGAAGAACAAGCTGATACCGTCGCTATCAATCTTCCTGGTATCTCCACACACACACATATGTTTCACTACATTTTTCTTACTTAATTTTTCTACTTGTTTTTCTTCTTCAATCCTCTGCAATTTTCATTGCATGCATATATAGCATGCATGGCTTCTTGTTATTCTTTTTTGGCTGGTTTTTGTTTTTCTCTAATTTTCGGCTACGCTGGTGTTTGAAACAAATTATAAGGAAAGCAAGAAAACGGAAATGAAATAATATATATATCACCAGCTAATTAATTAATTAAAATTGACGACAATCAAAGAATGCAAACAAATGATCTTTACCAACTTCTTTTTGGATAGAAAATAGAAAAAGAATCCATAATTACCTGAAATATTAGGGTCGTTGGAGTACTATATTTCGCCTCTGTTTTTTTTTTTTTACTTTATAGAAAAAATACACTTACATTTTTTTTACTATACTAAAATGTATTTTTTTTAAATTTCAATAGCAATATATATAAGTTTTCAATCAAAACTATCATGCATTATAAATGAATAACTATTAATAAAGATAATCAGTGCTTTAGATTTTTAAGAAATTTTTAAAATTAAAAAAGCAAAGGTGTCCATGCAGCTGTGTTGCGTTAGATAAGGACCCAACAGAAAATGGCCTATACATAAACAAATGTGCGGTGGCAGCGGCCAATTAATTTTACTAATAATAAATTCGTTGTGCTTGCAACGCAGAATAGTTACCTATCAATCTCACAAGGTGAGCTGCATGAAATATATGTGGGTTATAATTCGCAAGCTTTTTTTTACCCATTTATTTGTTTATTTTTTTAAAAAAAAAAATTCCTTGGATGCGTAAGCTGAAAAAGGATTATTTCGCTATCCAAAATTTACATTTTTCTATTTTGTTCAACAAAATTTTTTTATTTGATGGGATGCGATGAGATGTTGGGTTGGGTGCTATGCAACGCAGGGTATGAAAAGCAGCAACTGAAAATCCTTCTGGACAACACTGGGAAGATGAAGATCAGCGGAGAAAGGCCAGTAGGCCAAGACGACCAATGGCAGCGCTTCCGCGTCGACTTGCAAACCCATCAGGCCTCTGATTTGAACGCAATCCGTGCCAAGTTCGAGAAGGGAATTCTAACAGTCACTATCCCAAAGACCACTACTACTCCCTCCAAAACCACTACCACTACTACAGCACCAGCGCAAGCACCAGCGCCTGCGCCTGCAGCTAGCAGCAGCAAACCAAATGCAAAAGAACCTGCCCCTCCACCGCCACCGCCGCCGCCACCACCACCACCACCACCACCACCACCAGCAGCTGCAGCTAGCACCAAACCAACTGATGACGGCGCAGCAAAGGCAAAAGAACCTCCCTCCACCACTCCACCTGTGGAAGCCACTGCCGAATTGATCTGCAGGCCGAAGAGTGATGGAGGTTTCTTGTACCGGCACAGGAAAGCCGCAATGGGCATGGTGCTGGCTGCCACCGCACTTGCTGGAGGGATTTATGTGCTATACAAGTTAGGAGTATTCCGAGTTCAACATGGGAAATAACTGCTGTCTGCCTGCAATTTAATTCTTTTATTTGCATCTTTACAAGTTAGTTGCATGCTTGTACAAGTATAATACACAAATACTGTTGGTGTTAAGCCATCCTTAAATTGGATCTGTTTCTCTGCATACAAAAAGTGATGCCAAGATCATAACAAGAAAACTAAAAAAATGTGGGCTGTGATGCTTTTGCAAATTTCTTTCTTCTTTGGTAATCATTTTCATTTTTAACCCCCATTGAGTGGACAAAGATTGGGTGGATATTCCATTCTGTTCACCTTTTAAATTATCCCAATCCAACGGTGAAAATATTGAAGAGTTCTAACTGACCCCTTCCAGTCCTTCCTCTATTATCAAACGTTGATACCACTGCAGCCACCCAAAATTTTCACAGGACAGCAAGCAACTTGAAAGGATCATGTCGCCTGTCTTCTACACACACACACACACAAAGAAAGCAAGAAACCTCATTAATCTCTTCCCACAGAGTTTAAAATCATAATTTCAAGTCATTTTCAATATATTTGTAGTGAACCAGAATTCATTGCCTCACTCAACTTTGGCTCTTGGCACAACTCAGCTGGGCAGCAACCCACTCGTCGTCGCTGATGGGCAACCAAATTGTCCCCTTGGGGGGTTGCATTTTGGCTCCACGAGGGTACACCTGAATCCTGTTGCCTATGACGCCACTGCTGGTGGTGCTACTTCTTGTGCCTGATGAGAGTTCTGCTGCAGCTGACCACTTTGAGCACTCCAAATCAGCCAATGATTTCCCATCTTCCAAAAACAAAGTTTTGGTTGGCAAAGGGTCCTGCGGGCTTGAGCATGCAGTGCCTGACTCCTTGTGCCGTGGGAAAGGCCCGGCAAAGAATGATAGTTCCTCTGTTTTTGGCACAGCTTCAATTTGTGTTTTGGGAGGAGACATCAACTGGGAGGTGGAGGTGCTGGGTCTGTTGTTGCTTGGTTTAATGGTTGCTGAAACACCATGTAGGATTTCATCTGCAACCCAAGCAAATAAAAAAACGTCAAAAATAGGTACAAAAAATAAGGAATAATAAGATATGTCTATATATCTCACTTAATGTCTTCCACATAATGTAATATTCATGCTCATCTACTGCAAAATGGCAGCTAGACCTCAGCCTTAATATCTAAGGGTCGATTTTGTAGAGCACTGAGGCTTCCCAACAAATGAGAGGAACCACTCAGACAAGAAAATAGATAAGATGCAGCACTTGCAAGAAAGAGGAGATTATCATCCAGACTAGGAGCCAATCAGAAGTCTGCTCATTACTGAAGCACAAGCTGTCAGGATCTCATATACAGAATCCCACGAGTTCGTAGCTATGTGCAGTGTGCTCCAACACTCCTTTACTTCTGCTCACTAATGAAGCACAAGTTGTTAGGATATCATGTAAAGAATCCTATGAGTTTGTAACTATATGCAGTGTGCTCCAAAACTCCTTTACTTCCTCCTGCATGATGCAGCGCATGAGGAATTTAAAGCAGAATGTCACCTGTGATTCCTCCATCAGCACCCAGAGAAACACTACTCTGCACTTGAGCAGAGGTGTTAACAGATCGGATTGAACGGGTTGGAGCCTAATCCTAATCCTAACCCATTTAAAATATCTCAACCCTAATTCGTTTACTAACCCATTTAAAAAACCTCAACTTTAACACATTTACAACCCATTTAATAAACGGGTTATATAACCGACGACCTGAAGGTCTAGACTCTAGTAGACGATGATCTCGCAAGGAGAGGCGACAAAGTGTTTTCGGAGCAGGAGAAATGGAAATAAGCAGTAACAAGAAAATGGAATTAGGACAACAATGGGAAAATAAAAATTAGATTATAGGAGGAATACTTAACAAGAGAAAATAACCAAGGATTTTATATTTACATATCTAAACTTTAATGAGTTAAACGGGCTGAATGGGTTACTAAACAAGTTGGCGGGTAATAAAATCTCAACCCTAATCCATTTATTTAATTAAATGGTTGAACCGGTTAGCAGATCATAACTCATTTACTCAAAAACCCCAACCCAAACCCATTTATAAATGGGTTCGACGAGCAGGTTGGCGGGTTGACCATGATTATTAACATCCCTACACTTGAGGCAAGACATCACCAATAATCTCTCAATTGACACTCAAAGATTTGATGGTCTGAGTTGTAGAAGAATTACCGATGGGCTTATGATTCTGCAGAGACTCAGAATGGACTAATGGGGCAACTGATTCTTTCTCAAGTGCAGCCTGAGTTTGGAGTAATGTAGAAAGATTTCCGGAGACCCTACTCGAAGCACCTTCAAGGAAACACAACTATGTCAGTAGCTATAATAAAATTCCACGCATGCCATCTACATCAAAATATGCAAAAATGAGTTGAAAGATGTGGACAACTATAGTATGCTTCTTGCATTTCAAGTTCTTAGGAATTGTTAATTATGGTGCATCAGAATGTAGTGTATTGAAGAATCTACTTCATAAACTCCATACGGCAAAGGCCCATGACTCATGGTCCACACAATTAGATCCAATCTTAATGAATAAGTAACATCCTCCTGCAGCACCACCACCCCCAAAGATGCAAATCTTTGGACCACTTTGACATGATATAAACAATTCATGTAACACCAAGACAAACTGGGTTCCCAATCCAATGCAAACATTTGCCTTGAACTTCAATGCAAACATTTACATTAACCTTTTTTATTTTTTATGACTTTTTTGGAACTAATATGTGGGCCAAACATGTATTTGCAAATTAAAATTTTATAATTTTTGGAGAATGTTTAATATTTATTTTTGAATATTGAAAATAAAGAAGAAACATTCTCCAAAAATTATAAAATTTTAAACGTAAGAAATACATGTTTGGGCCCACATATTAGTGCCAAAAAGTCATAAAAAATTAAAAAAAGGGTAATGCAAACATTTGCAATGGATTGGGCTCCGACAAACTGAGCAATCTTTCATCGGCTTCTGCCTTCTGACACTTCTGTAGTTAGATGAGGCAGTTTAAAGCCTAGACACTACACACAACTGACGAAAGAAAAAGCAACCAAATAGCTTGTGTAAAGAAATTTTGCTTTTTAAAAAATGTTATGCCTACTGCAGGAGGCCCCCAACAATGTCGGGCCTAGGGAGGGCTACATGTGGAAAGAATACAATAAAATAAGACTTAGTATCTAGGGAGGAATAAAAGAATATTACCCATGGTATCATGAACTTTATCTTTGGATGAAATAATTGGAGAGTTAGATTGGATGGAGTTAATGATAGGACTACCACTCTTACACAAATCACCAGCAACAGCTGATTGTAAGAGACATGAGAACCCGTTCGATTCTTGATCTTGGGAACTTGTGCCAGACATCTGACTCAATTTACCTGAAAAGAGAAGGTAGAAAAATCATTAGTTGATGACAACATATGACCTTTATATACCGCGCTACGCTTCCATAGCATTGACTGCTCTTACACTTTCCACCAAAGAAGTGGGAATGATGTGATGCGGCTCAACTTATGCTCTCGTAGTTGCCACTGACAATCATTTGTCCACTATGGATAGGATGTAACTCAAATGATGCAATCCCGAATCATAGTTGAAAGAGCTCAGAAGAAATACATTCCAAAGGGCAATCGTGCTTCTCAGTTCATCATCCCATATTGTTCCTTGGCTGTTTTGGTGCTTTAGACAGGCAGCAATGCCTTCTTTGATATTAGCTTTTCTGGAGGAAAAATATTTACATGTTTCATCTAATTTCACTTTATTGGCTATCCATGGGAAAACATGTTATTGCTTTTATCAAAGACCATATTGATTTTCCAGCTAAATTTTATCAATAAAATAAATTATATTGGCTTCCTTGATGCTTGTATCAATCTCTAGCTGGCTGCTAAAACCTCAGCATGGAGGCAGCAGCTCTGAATCTTGTTTTTCTTCTATGAGTGTTTTTTTTTTTTTTTTTTGGGAAGTAATCTTCTATGAATTCTTAATATCAATTGCAATATGTATTTTCAGAAGGCTAAGATACTCTGTTTAAAGTCAGACAGACTCTGAATATAATTGATCCTTTCCAATCATGATGACTTAAATGCCATGAACTCAACATAAGTACTAATTAAGGAATGCCTAGATGAATTCCCCTTCAACAAACTAGCATATGATGTAGCAGTTTTAAACTAATTCTGACACTGCTGACTTTTCCTCTGCAACTTGCATGAAGAGTACCATAGTTTCCCATAAAAAAAATTCAATGCCACTGCTTGGTTTTTGCAGAACTCTCAATGCAGATGCAAGAAGTAAGTTGCTTTTGACTGAAGTGAAGTATAACACTGTAACTACGTGACAAATCAAAAGAATGCTAAATGACTAAGGAAACTGTATTAAGGATCTTAGCCAATGAGATTTCCACATCGATTTGGAGACACGAAACAAGGGATGGCGATTTAAATAATGACTTACGCTCTTCATGGTAACACCAGGCAACTTTCGCTGCAAAATTCTCAGCCTGCTTCCTGCTTTTTGCAGGTTTTCCAGAGAAGGTTTCCCCTTCTATTTCAACTGTGCAAACAAATGTTGGTAGATGAGGAGGACCAGAAGAAACAGTATTATATACTGGCAAGGAAAATCCTTCTTTCTGGGATAATTCCTGCAGAAGGTTCTTGTAAACCCCAGCATCGACCTGCAGAAATTAATTCAGAAATAAATAATAACAAAAACTTGCTAAAGAATAAGGGTCAATGACTAGCTCACGAAAGAGCTTGCCTCTTGACTTCCATCTGATAATGAAGCAAGAGCAACTTTTGCAGCAGCATGTTCTGCTTCTCGTAGGGTGGTGAAAAAATCAGGGGACTCAAATGTTTGACCATCTACAGTGACAGTAGCCTTAAAACGTGGAATATGAGGCGGACCCTCACGAATACTACCATACACAGGAAGACTCAGGTTTTTTTTCTGCATCAAAACCTGCAGTTGGTTCTTGTACATGTATTGCGTTCCTATACAAGGAATAAAACATGAGTCCCATATGCTACATCATGACAGAAACCAAAAACAAATGGTCTCACATGATAAATAACAAGAAAATGTCAAATGCAAGGTTCTATTTGCTCATTACAAGTAAAAGAATTGATGAAGGCAATGTCTTATTAGTTTTTTTCCTTCATTCTTTCTCTCTGTTCTATCCTTGATTTTTCCTTTTCTATAGATACAAAAGTTTAAATAACTCCGTCAATGACAAAGCAACCTACTAAAATTCCCAATGAATATCTTCATAATCATGACTTCCGAACTCCCGTGCAAACAAGTTATAAATGCAGATCTACTTGATTGAACATGCAACCTATTTCCCAAAAGCAATAGGAAATGATGCAGTAGCCACAAAAACAGATCCCAGTTACATGCACTGGGTGTACTTAGACTCAGTGCACCCAAGTGCAAATACCCATTTTTTAAATTTTTTTGAAAATTTTTGTACACAACTGTTAGTGTATTTAACATATGTATCAATTTTTACCATTTTTGGAGATTTTTAAATATTTTTTTGGATTTTTAAAAATCAGTGGCATTTTTAGTAATTTAAAATTACAAAAATGTCACAGATTTTTAAAAATCCAAAAAAAAATCTAAAAATCTAAAAATCTCTAAAAAGGTAAAATTGATACATATGTTAAATACACTTAGATTAACAATTTTATGAAAAATTTGAAAGAAATAAAAGAATGGGCAAAATGCACCTGGGTGCACTGAGTAAGTGCACCCGGGTGCATTCAATTAGATCCCCACAAAAACATGCTACATGTTGAGTGCGTGTCTTCTATTCCGCGTATTTAGTTGCGCATATAGCTTCGCATAAGGTGTGAGCCTAGAATTGCTTATGGGATCTATGGGGCTTATCATAAGGTGTAAGCCATTTGTAGTTATGATTAGTGAAGACAATTTCACAATTGAAAGGGCAAGTTTTGTTTGCTGCAGAACATAAGCTCCTCCCAATCATGTGCATGAAGCTGCTCCAGTTGTCGTGCATCCTTGCAAGACCCTCCATGGCAGCTGTCACTACTTACCATTGACATGCTTCTTGGACTCTTTCAAGGACCCAGATAGATAGCAACACATTCACATGTATGGTAACTATCATCCTGATTGTCACGTTTTGGTGCATGCAATCTTCTACAGTATATAAGTTGCAATTTTCCAGATCCTCTGACTTCTAAACCACACTAAGCTTTTCAGCATCAGTTTGCAAAACATCCAAAACATTGAGTAGAAGGCCTGGGAAAGCATGCTTCACTATATGCTTCATATTTGCTTCTCACATTCTAGTAAGTTAGTGCCACTCTTCATCTGGAAACAATGACTATTAAATGCACAAGGTTTAACGACACTCATCAAAACATCATCAAATGGAGATTCACGCTTGCCTATAAGCCCTCGCACTAAATTGTCATATAGATCAAAGCTTATAAGCATGTTGATACAATTCACCTCAAGAAACCTACAGCCACCTCATGTAGGTCCCTCAAGGTGGCATGCAAAGCTTCACGAGCAGGGCTTACTGACATCCAAATCAAGTTTCTCTGCCTCATTCATGGCGGCCATTTTCATAACAAGCCAATAAGTACTATAGGCTAAGCAATGAAAAACAGGCCAGTATCTTTCTCCAGTTCTGCACGTCAACATAATACAGATGATCATTCCTTTTCTAAAGTTGGTAGGACTTACAGTTGTTTGAGATGAAAGAGAAGTTTTGGAACAGAGATAAGTCAACTATGTAGAGCATCCAGGGAAGGTGGGAAAGGATTGTAGAAGATTACCATTTGCATCACCTAGGCCATTGCTATTAAAATAAGAAAAACACTTGCGTGCTAAACCCAAGATTATATATGTACAAAATACTATCTTGCATATTTGTTGATCCCAACTTGTATCTACAGCGTGGGTCATTAATAGTAAAAGTAATAAAGATGTGTGATGTACTGAAAATTGTGTGACTCATGCTAAGTTACGACCAGTGGTTTTTCAAAAATTTTCAAATTTCTAGTTCCTGATGTACTTCCAACGAAAGCAAATATGAATTCTTACAACTTATGTGCCAGACATGCAACCAAGTAATGTCAGCATACTTCATATAACATAATCGATGGAATGAGACATGAAAGCTGGCATGCTTCTAGAAGTTACCATTGGCATAAAAATCTAAACATGCATATCATATATCAATGACAGGCAGGATCAAGAATCAGAAGCTTATAAAGATAAGGAAAAGAAAAAGGAAGAAAGAAAGTCTGTATCATAACTGGAATTCAATTCGCTCCTGTGAACATCAGAATTTGCTAGTTTTTCTTGATTTGACACCTCAGATGTCCTCGTTTCATTGGCTGTATTACTCGAATCAATGATCCCAGAGGAAGAACCTAAAAAGAAAAAAGGGGAAAAAAAAAAACACACAGGACCACATTTTTATCATTTAAAATAGTAGATTGTTCTGGTCAGGAACAAAGATTATTATACTGTTTTAAACCTCCATTCATGAACATGTTAAGGAACAGTTCCAATTTGGGGTTTCCAAGGCATTTTAGGATCATATGTAGTAGCCTATTCATGCTTACAATTATATCCCCTGCAGGCCTGCACACCTTTATTTCATCATATTCCATCTGAACAAAAATATATTAGTTAAATCCCTGTTTTAAGACAATTCCAAAAACCTATAGATCCATAAATGCATGACATCCTCAAATATTGGAACTAACATGTAAATATGCTTTGGACCTTAGTCCAACCACAAGAACTTGATATATCCATTCACAAGGTGAACCATTTACCAAAACAACCAGATGGTGAGATAGGCACACCTTAAAGGCTCAAACTCTAAAAAGGACAACAGGGAAAAACGCCCGCGTAGCCATCATTTGAAGAAACCCATGTACTAATTTGCAAAATTAACCCCGCAACCATGACAGTGCTGCAGACAATATGCACTATATGACTCAGATATTATACAACTAGGAAAATGCCTCCATCAATTACTGTGACAATTTTAAAGGTAAGATTCCACATTACATTATAATTCAGAACTAACATTTACATACGCTTTGGAACTTAGTCCGACAGCAGCATTCGGAGAGAGAACTCGTTTCCCAAACCAAACAGATGGTGAGACAAGCACACCTTCGATGCTAAAACTATAAAGGGAGCAACAGGGAAGCATAGAACAAAGTAAAAGGGCCTGCCTAGCCTTCTTTTGAAGAAAAACCTTTGTACTAATTCGAGTAATTAACCCAGCAACATGATGGTATTGCAGGCAATATGCACCATATGACTCTTATACTATAAAACTAGGAAAATGTCTGTTTTCAAGGATCAACCTCAAAAGAAAATAAAAATTGCACAATAAATTAATAGCAGAAATCAATCCCGAATCTTCAGTGAAGAATGGTGCTCGTATTCAATAACGAAAAATACGTACGCAATTTGTAAGTAAAAAACTGAATAGATGCCGCGATGGAATTCACCTGGCAGCGACAGTGGTGATGAGGGCTCCGGGTGAGGCTTCGTGAAGTGGTTGAAAGCGACCTTAGCAGCCGCGTTCTGGGCTTCTTTGGAGGATTTGGCAGAACAGGGAGAGTGGAAATCGATTCCGTTGACGGAGACGGTGGCGTTGAAGGTGGGACAGTGATCTGGGCCGTCCTTTGAAGAGGTGTAGGTGGGGAGGCTCCATGATTTCTGATGGCAGAGCTCTTGAAGGCGGGATTTATACATATTTCTCCTCCTCTTTTCTCTCTCCCAGACTTGAGCTTCGGCTTCGAGCGCGAGCGCGAGCGTGAGCGTGAGCGGGGCGGAGAGAAAAATGGCGGGGAAGGAAGCGTGTGGCAATTGGCATGAATCAGATTCTTGCTCTGCCTCGCCTTGGATAATTTTCTTAAAAAATAATATAATTATATACATATATTTGTTTATTTATGTTGAGAAATGATTCAAACGTATAAATGTACCTTAAGATATCGCTTAGTTAGCTGAAAATCCGCTCCACATGATCATAATATAATTTATTCCAAATATTATATCTATAATATTTATTTAATTATTATAATAATTTTCATACAAATTAAATATATATTACATCATTTCAAAATAGTTCAAAATCGTTATAATAAAATAATTTAATGCAAATAATAATTTTAAAATTTTAAATATATAATCTTTTTAAGACATAATTTAACGGATGATTGTATAAAACATTAATAAATCTAAATGAATGTATTTTTAAGTCAAGTTCATACATGTAAATGTATTAAATTATGTTTTGGGCTTTTCTTATTGCTTATTACGTTTCAAAAATCCTAATATACTTATTAGATTTGCATTTAATCCCAAAAAATGTCCACTCTGTTACAAACGTTAATAAACATTATTAGTCTATTTGTAAAATTACCAATATGCCAATTAAATTTAAGATTAGATTCAAAATTTTGAATATTATCCTATAGCTACCCTAATTGCACAAGAGTTTTAATGTGGAAAGCTTTAATTTCATTCACATTTTATTTTTTTTATTTTTTATTATTTTACATCGCGGGGTAATTTTGACATTTATGAAAATATAACTAGCATTTAAACAAATGACTGTTAACATACTTAACAGCCTTTAACAAAGTGGGGCATTTTTGGAAATGTAGGCAAACGTAGTGAGTATATCTTAGATTTCTTAAACATAGTAGGTATATTTAAAATTAGAGTCAATCGGAGTTAGTATATTTGGAAAAAACCCTTATATTTTACGTATATTTATTGTTTTTAAAAGGGAGACTTTATTTTATACTCTCAACATTCGCATCTAATTCCTAATATACCTACAATGTTTCTCAAATTTCTCTTATATACATAGCATTTTACCCAAAATCATATTATACTCGTACCGTTAACATAATTGTTATGTATCCCATTGACAAGACGATTTTATTCTTTTAAAAATTTTCTAATTAAAATAATTTAGCCTTAATATGACTCTTAAATTATTTAATATCATATATTAATTATTTATTATCATGAATTGAGTCATATTAGAATTAACTTGTCTTCATTGAAAATTTTTAAATGGACAAAATCATCTTTTTAATATGGTAGATAATGGTTGTTTTAACGGCGTGGATGTAATAGGAATATAGGATCAAATGTTATGGGACATAAGAAAATTAGTAAAATATTATAGGTATATTAGGAATTACCTGCAAACGTTTTGGATATAAAAAAAATTCCTTTAAGTTTCATATTTGCATAATTTCAGTCCATCCAATAACCGTCAACACAGACTGTTAATTTTTTAAAATGGAAATAACCAATATTTTTACTTGAATCTTAAATTGACTGCCTTAAACGGTGAACTTTTCTGGGCAATTTTTTAGGTGTGTTTTATTTAAAATAAATTTTTTAAATTTAAAACCATTTACTCTCTACAACTAACCTATTTTTTTATTATTTCTTCATATTTTTATACAAATTACCATAATTTTTAATCATCTCTATATAGCTACTGTACAATTAACCTATCTATTTTAACTTTATTATTTTTATTCTTCACTATTATCCTTATCATGTCACACCATTTTCTCTTATTTGAAAAACTTTTATCTCGATAATTTTTCTTTTAAAATTTTTATCACTTTCAAAACACAACTTTAGATTAATTTTGGGTAGATTTTCATGATAAAAAATTTTAGATTTTAAACATTTATCTTTATTAAAATCCCGCTTATGTATGCCAGCCCAAAAATCTATTTTTTAATTTTTTACGAAATTATTTCCTTAAATATATTTAATTTATACATCAAGTTTAATCATTTCTATAGATATATAATTATTTTTCAATTTGAAAGTCAATAATATTTTTTTCATTTTCACTAACTTAAAATAACCAAAATGCTTGTGACTTCAAAATTTTAAAAAATAGTTACATTTTAAAAATATTAAAATTTGGCATCAGAATTAAATATAGAAAATAGTTTTATAAAAAATTAAAAATAAAAAGTTTTTAGGCTAATTTTAGGCTAGTTTGAGAAGATCATGACCCTCGTTAAAAGATTATAAGGGCATTTTAATGATGTTAGGATTTTTTGCTAAAGGAATGTTTTGAATTTTAAATAAAAATATTTATTAAAATAGTAAAGGGAGATTTGGGTATTTTAAGGAAAAAAATTAACGACGTTAAGATTTTTTCTAGGAAAATACTGTAAAATTTTAAATAAAAATATTCATTAGAATATTAAAAGTGCGTTTTGGTTATTTTCAATTAAAAAGTAACAAATTTAGGATGTTTGCTAGAAAAAAAATGTTTTAAAGTTAAAAAAATTCATTAAAATATTAAACAGCCATTTTGGTTATTTTAAGCTAAAATTAAAAATTTAGAGTTTTATGTCACAACAAGTACTAAAACTACATAATTTTTAAATTTGAAGTCGTTTACTGCAAATATGGAATTTAAGTGTCGAAGAGATCAAATTTTGCAAACTTAAAAGGACATCCATGCGAATCCCGTGACCAGCGACAACGAGACATTAAGAGAAAGGATACAGATGCAACCATGCAACTTGGGTTGAATAAGAGTAAATTCTACTTTTATTTTATTTTCAAAAATTTCTATTTTATTTTTGGTCGGTCGGTCTGAAGCTTGCTTCATTTAATTTTTTTAAAAATCTAAGTTGGTTTCAATTTCAAATCAGTCCTTTAAAATGATCTTTTGTACTATATATATTAATATTGTATTTTTACTATAAATCTTACTTAAAAAATGTCAAAATTGAGGATCTTATAAATCAAATCGAGGATCCAAATCAGAAGGTTGAGTTGTTAAATAAATATTTAAAAATGTCAAAACCAACTAAATCATTTATTCTACCCGAAACTTCATCTATACTGCACATTATTAAAAACCAAAGAAGATATATTAAAGATATGCCTAAGTCAACCTCTACTTATGAATTATCGCAAGAAATTAAAGAAATGAAAAAAGAAATCTCAGAGTTAAAAACTAGAATTCAAATTTTAGAATTAAAAGAATTATCTATAAATCTGGAACAAGAAGAAAAGATTGAAGATGAATTTAAAGATCATTTTCAACAAATACTAAAAGAAAATAAGGCTGAATCTTCAAAATTAAAAGAAATCGATGACAACAATTCTATATCCATAATGTGTAATGAAGCACAGCGAATTATATCTCAAAAATGGCATATTAAAATAACCTTAAAAATTGAGGATTTCTCAGAAGACTTCTCTATAAGTCTTGTTGCTCTAGTTGACTCCGAGCAGATTTAAATTGTATAAATAAAGGGATAATTCCCCCTAAATATTTTGAATCAACAAATTCTTCTATAGCCACTACAGATGGAACCGATATGGCTGTAAAGTATAAATTGTCATCTGCAAGAATTTGCAATAAAAAATTGTGTTTACAAACATCTTTTATATTGATAAAAAATATGCAACAAAAAATTATTTTAGGAACACCATTCCTCCAAATGATAAAACCATTCTCGGTAACTGATGAAGGAATTCAAACCAATGAAACCATGTTTGCCTTCATAAAACCTCCAGAAGCCTCTCTTCTTGCTGAACTAAAAGATACTTCAAATTATAAAAGGAATTTCCTGTGTCATCTCCAAGACCAAAATACTACAAAATATATAGAAAAGGAGATAAATGGTTCGTTAAAATCACACATTGAAGAATTCAAAAATAAATTAGCTAAAGAAGTTTGTTCAGAAGCGCCAAATGCTTTTTGGAATCGAAAACAACATATAGTAAAATTTCCTTACATAAAAGAATTTAATGAAGAGAAAATTCCAACTAAAGCAAGACCCATTCAAATGAATAAAGACCTACTTGATTATTGTAAAAAAGAAATAAAAGGTCTACTTGATAAAAAATTAATAAAACCAAGTAAATCCCCTTGGAGTTGTTCCGCTTTTTATGTCAACAATGCAGCTGAATTAGAAAGAGGAACTCCTAGGCTGGTAATAAATTATAAACCTCTTAATAAAGTTCTAGAATGGATTAGGTACCCTCTACCTAATAAAAAGGATTTGTTAAATAGAATTATAAAAGCCAAATTATTCTCAAAGTTTGATTTAAAATCAGGATATTGGCAAATCCAAATATCCGAGGAAGATAAATACAAGACAACGTTTAATGTCCCTTTTGGACAATATGAATGGAATGTTATGCCTTTTGGATTAAGAAATGCCCCATCAGAATTTCAAAAAATTACGAATGATATATTTTACAATTATAGTGATTTTATAATCGTATATATAGATGATGTCTTAGTGTTTTCTGATTCAATTTAGCAACACTGGAAACATCTAAAAACATTCAGAAATATAATTTTTTCAAAATGGATTAGTTCTATCTGAAAGAAAGATGAAATTATTTCAGATAGAAATAACATTCTTAGGATTTCAAATAAAAAATAAAACCATCCAACCAGTTAATAGAGCTATAGCCTTTGCTGATAAATTTTCAGCTGTTATAAAAGATAAAAAACAATTACAAAGATTTCTTAGATGCCTTAACTATGTTTCAGAATTCTATGAAAGAATTGCCTTTGATAGAGCAGTTCTTCTCAAAAGACTTAGAAAAAATCCTCCGCCATGGACGGAAGAATGTACTAAAGCAGTACAAAACATTAAAAATAAAGTTAAATATCTTCCATGTTTGCATCTTTCAGATCCTAATCTTTTCAAAATTGTAGAAACAGATGCATCAGATAAAGGTTATGGTGGAATTCTAAAATAAAAATCTGAACAAGGTAAAGAACTCCTAGTCCGATTCACTTCAGGACTATGGAATGAAGCCAGACAAAAATCTCCTGCTAAAAATTTGGGAAAAAGCCCTGTTATAAATCCTGCTATAACTCCTATAGAAATTCCTTCCTCTCCAGAAACTATATCGCCAAAAAACTATAATTTTGTTTTTCATCATGAACAAATATTTGTGTATTTAGAAGAAACAGACTATAATCTTTGTATTTCAAATCTCCCTGGTATATCGTATTTTTCCTCTGGTGATAAAGACTCTAAAGCCATTAGAGATACTGCAAAAATGTTATATCAAGAGTATTTACCAAGATTCAAGTGGTTTATTCCACATGTCTCGGGAAAAGATGTTTATTATTATGAAAAAATCTTGTTATTGACTGGTTCAGTCACCATTGATCATGTTAAAGCAAAAAATAGTGATGTTATACAGTATTCAAAGCTGTTTATACAGAGGATCATTCCTCTAGAAGAATGGACATGTTATAATCCAAATAAATACCTTTCTTTCTCAAAGTCCTCCCAAACTGAACTCGAAACCTTTCCATATCAAAAATACAATTATTGGGATTACCAAGAAGCCTGGCATAAAATTTTTCTTCGCCAAAATCTTATTTTTTCTCACTCCTGGTGGATAAGATTTAATTTGCAAAAACCAAACCAGAAAATTCCTATTTGGTTTCTTGAAAAATTTTGGGATCATTGGGGTTTCCATCAGTCCATCCTTTCCGAAGACCTTTTACCCCATCTATCTTTTGACCCTAATGATTCTGCTAAACTCAATGAATTCGTTATAAGAGACTCCATCCCATGGATTGTTCGATGAGATTTTTCCTACTATATTGATTCTCCTTCAACCAGCTATATTTCTTACTCCTCACACTTAAAATGGTGGCCGAAGTTCGATATCGAACATATTTCTTATTATGAAGATTACAAAAAGAAAAGGGCTGCTATAAGAGCCTCCAGGATTTCAGAAAAAATGATTGAAAGCCCTTCCAGCTTCGCCTCTCTGCAAGATCTAAAAGAAACTGAAGAAGCCAAAGCCACCTTCAGACAGGCCATGGAAACTGCTAAAAAACTATTCCCGTCACTATCAGGGAAAGAACTAAAGAAAAAATCCTTTGAATTCATGTTCGAAAGCCAGTTGGAAGACGAGCCGGATAGTGACATGGAGGTCTCTACTCCGTCCTTATCTTCTCCCAGCTAAAGACAAAAGATCTACAGGAAGATTCGCTATAATTGGAAAAGCCTCTTTCGCTAAAGTTGAAGGCAGCTGTCGCCTCTTTTCATAAAGTAGATTCTGGTCGACTCCTGCTCCAAGGACACGTTAAATCTACTTTCGGCGCGCCCTTATCCGGAATCCACTTTCCGGACTTATTTCTTTGTTAAATCCGTGGATTCGAAATATGTTGAAATCCGCTAGCCCCTTTCTATGTCTATATATTCAGTTGTGTTTATGTCTGTATGGGCATCGAGAAATAGACTTGAGCCCTCAAATAGTGTAAAGACAAAATAGTGTGGTGTGCTCTCTCTCTTGAAGTGTCTCTTCTTGAAGTTCATCTGAGTTGCCTCAACTTTCTTCTATAAGAAAATTTCTCTCTTTGTTTATGTTTATTCTCTGTAATGAAAGCTTTGAATGATCTTTTATGGCATATACGATCTGCTAGAGACTATGAACAATTTTTATTTGAAGCATTAGAATCTGAACTTCGTCCTAGACTCATAAAATATTATAAAGAACAACTTGAATGGACTCAATCTGAGATAAAAGCTTTATCAAAACAGATATCAATTTTTCTTGCATGAATTGCTTGTCCTGGGTTTAGATTGGAGTACTCATTTTCTCTTCACAGACAACGACTTACAACGCCTTAACACGCCTTCACACGGCAACAACGGCTTAATTGCGCGACTAGTGAGAGAACACAGAGTAAACTTAGAAGTCTGTTTTAACAGAGTTCTTCAACAAGGCTTTGATACCAATGATACTGAAATTCATTCAGTAAAATTAGATGAAATTCAAAATATGTCTGAAGGAACTTATGAAAATATCGAAAAATCTTTACAAAATTGGAAAATTCCAAAAGTCCCAATTAAAAAAATATATAAGATAGGAAACTTTGATTTTGAAACTGAGTTTAGAATTAAAACAGTAGAAACAGTCCTAGAATTTGGAGCGGGATCTCATCAAATTCCGTTATTAGAAAAAGTTGCGTTAAAAGAATTATGTGAGAAACAATTTAAGTTTCTACATTTTGGGTTAATACAAATCGTTATACAGCCTTTAGTAAGAACCGGACTCCAAGCTTCTGTTCTTGCTTGTCTAAAAGATAATCGTCATAAAAATTTCTCTGACTCTATATTAGGGATTGTTCAAACTTCCCTTCATGCTGGTCCGATATACTTTCACAGTTTCCCAAACTTCTCTATAAGCTTAACCGATCCACATGCATTAGAAGTTTTATCTTTACTTGTTCAAACTCAAGGGTTTGATATGAAGTTAGGATCAAAACCTCTATGTGTTAAGTATAGAATATACTATAAAGCTATGAAAACCCTAGCACCTAAATCTTTGGTACAACAAGAAAGGGGTGCTACTCCATATTTCATCACAAATCCCGTTCATAAAAAGATTGAACCAAAGAAAATCTTATGGTCGGATATAAATCTTCCAACAGAATGGAAAATAGAAAAGGAAGAAAATTATAATATTCCCGAACAAAATTCTGAAAAAATTGAAACTATAATTGAAAGTTCAGACAATATAAGTCTACACTTTGAGCCTATTCCTGCCAGACACTCTGTCTGTACCTCTAGGCCCACGACTTCAAAACCCTTAGTTATAGAAGCCCGAAGGCCATTATCCTCAACTTCTGAAAGATTCCCTTTACAATTCGAACACCATATAGCCAGACCAGAACCCGAACCTACTGAATCAGAATTCTCGATAAATGTTATAGAATTTAAACTTGATCATAAAACTCTATTAAAAGAATTTGAAGGAAATCACAACTATAACAAGAGACAATGGATATCTAAAACCTATAATGAGGAGGAACTTAGTAAATTATTTAAAACATGGACTGCTTACTGCAAATCTATAAAAGAAAATGTTTACTTCTTTGATTGGTATAATTCCCAAGTTAAAACTTCATTAAATATGATAAATATTGATGATCAAAATCCATCTACCTCAAAAACAATGAAATCACAAGAAAATTATATTCCAGAATTCAATAAAGGACAATCTGTTAAAGAATGTGATGGAAAAATCCTTCAACAGCCTTTTAAACAATCAGTATATAAAGAAATTCCTATCTATGCCAGAGATTTATCTCAAGTTATAGAACAAGGAAATTTCACAAACTATAAACTTATACAAATAGAAAAAATGTTAAAAGGAAAATCAGTTAAAAGCATGTCATTTTATAAAAAACCTTTAGAATTAGAATTTCAAAACTTATCATTAGATGATAAGACAGAAGGAAAAGATTTCGCTAAATTCACTCAACAAGATACAACAAAAATCAATTACCTAAGAGAAAAAATTAAAGATTTAAAGAATAAAATTTTTTTACAAATGATAACAGAAAACCCACAATATGATTTAAACAGAATACTAAAAAATTATTATCATCGTCCATCCACAATGGATCAACAATTTGAGGAAGAGAGAACAGCTACCCAAAACAGCTTCAATATGAATGCTCTCTATGAATGGAGTATTGATGGCATGTCAGAATATCAAATTTGGAATATGACTCATAGTATGATCATGTATGCCACCATCCTTCAAGCAGCCAAAAACATTAGTAAAACGGATGCTGCTCACATTCTTGCATGGGGATTCACTGGACAGCTAAAAGCGTGGTGGGACATTCAACTAAAACCAGAAACACAACAAAAAATATTAAAAGACTCAAATCTAGTTAACACATTAATTAGCATTATAATTTATCAATTCTTAGGAACAGTGGAAGATTATCAATCTGTTATAAGAGAGATATTATTAAAACTAAGATGTAAGAACATGACTAAGCATAGATGCTATAAGGATGTTTATTTAACAGACTTGTTAATGTTAGAAGATGGAAATCAGGATATATATAAAGAAAAATTTCTGCAAGGTCTCCCATCAGTCTTTGAATCCAAAGTTAAAACATTAATAAAACAAGAGAACGATGGAAAGCTAAAATATGCAAATTACACATGGGGATTATTATTTACTAAAATCAAAAAAGTCGGAATAGAATTATGCAATAAAAAACATATGGATGAATCTAAGTTCTTAAGATCCCAAGACTTATCCATATTCTGTTCAAATTACGGTATAGAACAAACTCCTGTACAAAGAATAATGAAGAAATCTAAATTTCTTAAAAGCTAAAAGGTATCAAAAGAAATATAAAGAAAAACCATTTAAAGAAAAGGTCCCAAAACAATATTATACTAAAAAGAAGTTTAAACAATACAAGTCTAAACCCTCACAGAAAAAGAACGTAAAAGAAATTAAATGTTATAAATGCGGAAAGTTTAGTCATTATGCTTCTAAGTGTTATAAAACTCAAGTAAAAGAATTAATTGCAGATAAAACCTTAAGTGCCGAGGAAATATCTAAAAAATTAAATCAATTGGCTGTTACTTCCGAAAGTGAATCAGAAGATTCATCGGATAATGAAAGTGAGTATGAGCTAAATGAAATCCATAACAAAGAATCAGATGATCATCACTGCCAATGCTCATTTAGCCATCCGGATTATCAAACCTCATCTGATTCAGGCTACTATTCGCTAAATATGTTAAATAATTCAAATCAAATGCTTCTTGATCTTATAAATCAAATTGAGGATCCAAATCAGAAGGTTGAGTTGTTAAATAAATATTTAAAAATGTCAAAACAACTGAATCATTTATTCTACCCGAAACTTCATCTATACTGCACATTATTAAAAACCAAAGAAGATATATTAAAGATATGCCTAAGCCAACCTCTACTAATGAATTAAGAAATTAAAGAAATGAAAAAAGAAATCTCAGAGTTAAAAACTATAATTCAAATTTTAGAATTAAAAGAATCTCTCTGGCAGATCGTATATGCCATAAAAGATCATTCAAAGCTTTCATTACAGAGAATAAACATAAACAAAGAGAGAAATTTTCTTACAGAAGAAAGTTGAGGCAACTCAGATGAACTTCAAGAATAGGCACTTCAAGAGAGAGAGCACACCACACTATTTTGTCTTTATACTATTTGAGGGCTCAAGTCTATTTCTTAATGCCCTTACAGACATAAACACAACTGAATATATAGACATAGAAAGGGGCTAGCGGATTTCAACATATTTCGAATCCGCGGATTTAACAAAGAAATAAGTCCGGAAAGTGGATTCCGGATAAGGGCGCGCCGAAAGTAGATTTATCGTGTCCTTGGGGCTGGAGTCGACCAGAATCTACTTTATGAAAAGAGACGACAACTGCCTTCAACTTTAGCGAAAGAGGCTTTTCCAATTATAGCGAATCTTCCTGTAGACTTTTGTCTTTAGCTGGGAGAAGATAAGGACGGAGTAGAGACCTCCATGTCACTATCCGGCTCGTCTTCCAACTGGCTTTCGAACATGAATTCAAAGTCTTTTTTCTTTAGTTCTTTCCCTGATAGTGACGGGAATAGTTTTTTAGCGGTTTCCATGGCCTGTCTGAAGGTGGCTTTGGCTTCTTCAGTTTCTTTTAGATCTTGCAGAGAGGTGAAGCTGGAAGGGCTTTCAATCATTTTTTCTGAAATCCTGGAGGCTCTTATAGCAGCCCTTTTCTTTTTGTAATCTTCATAATAAGAAATATGTTCGATATCGAACTTCGGCCACCATTTTAAGTGTGAGGAGTAAGAAATATAGCTGGTTGAAGGAGAATCAATATAGTAGGAAAAATCTCATCGAACAATCCATGGGATGGAGTCTCTTATAACGAATTCATTGAGTTTAGCAGAATCATTAGGGTCAAAAGATAGATGGGGTAAAAGGTCTTCGGAAAGGATGGACTGATGGAAACCCCAATGATCCCAAAATTTTTCAAGAAACCAAATAGGAATTTTCTGGTTTGGTTTTTGCAAATTAAATCTTATCCACCAGGAGTGAGAAAAAATAAGATTTTGGCGAAGAAAAATTTTATGCCAGGCTTCTTGGTAATCCCAATAATTGTATTTTTGATATGGAAAGGTTTCGAGTTCAGTTTGGGAGGACTTTGAGAAAGAAAGGTATTTATTTGGATTATAACATGTCCATTCTTCTAGAGGAATGATCCTCTGTATAAATAGATTTGAATACTGTATAGCATCACTATTTTTTGCTTTAACATGATCAATGGTGACTGAACCAGTCAATAACAAGATTTTTTCATAATAATAAACATCTTTTCCCGAGACATGTGGAATAAACCACTCGAATCTTGGTAAATACTTTTGATATAACATTTTTGCAGTATCTCTAATGGCTTTAGAGTCTTTATCACCAGAGGAAAAATACGATATACCAGGGAGATTTGAAATACAAAGATTATATTCTGCTTCTTCTAAATACACAAATATTTGTTCATGATGAAAAATAAAATTATAGTTTTTTAGCGATATAGTTTCTGGAGAGGAAGGAATTTCTATAGGAGTTATAGCAGGATTTATAACAGGATTTATAACAGGGCTTTTTCTCAAATTTTTAACAGGAGATTTAGCAGGCGCTGAGCTTGTTGAGGCTATTCTCTTTAGATCGTCCCTACAAAAATTCTCTAAACAAGAAATCAGGCAGAGAATTATTGTTTTCTTTAATAAATTCTATATCAAAATCAAATTCAGCTAGTATGGCTTACCACCTAGCAAACATGTGTTTAGCTACTTCATTTTTAACATCTTTTTCTAATATATGTTTAGCTGCTTTACAATCTACTCTTAGAAGAAATTTTTTATTTGATAAATCACTTTGAAATTTTTGAATACATATAACAATAGCAAGCATTTCTTGTTTTATAGTAGGATATTTTTGTCTGGCTTCATTCCATAGTCCTGAAGTGAATCGGACTAGGAGTTCTTTACCTTGTTCAGATTTTTGTTTTAGAATTCCACCATAACCTTTATCTGATGCATCTGTTTCTACAATTTTGAAAAGATTAAGATCTGAAAGATGCAAACATGGAAGATATTTAACTTTATTTTTAATATTTTGTACTGCTTTAGTACATTCTTCCGTCCATGGCGGAGGATTTTTTCTAAGTTTTTTGAGAAGAACTGTTCTATCAAAGGCAATTCTTTCATAGAATTCTGAAACATAATTAAGGCATCCAAGAAATCTTTGTAATTGTTTTTTATCTTTTATAACATCTGGAAATTTTTCAGCAAAGGCTATAGCTCTATTAACTGGTTGGATAGTTTTATTTTTTATTTGAAATCCTAAGAATGTTATTTCTATCTGAAATAATTTCATCTTTCTTTCAGATAGAACTAATCCATTTTGAAAAATTATATTTCTGAATGTTTTTAGATGTTTCCAGTGTTGCTGAATTGAATCAGAAAACACTAAGACATCATCTATATATACGATTATAAAATCACTATAATTGTAAAATATATCATTCGTAATTTTTTAAAATTCTGATGGGGCATTTCTTAATCCAAAAGGCATAACATTCCATTCATATTGTCCAAAAGGGACATTAAACGCTGTCTTGTATTTATCTTCCTCGGATATTTGGATTTGCCAATATCCTGATTTTAAATCAAACTTTGAGAATAATTTGGCTTTTATAATTCTATTTAACAAATCCTTTTTATTAGGTAGAGGGTACCTAATCCATTCTAGAACTTTATTAAGAGGTTTATAATTTATTACCAGCCTAGGAGTTCCTCTTTCTAATTCAGCTGCATTGTTGACATAAAAAGCGGAACAACTCCAAGAGGATTTACTTGGTTTTATTAATTTTTTATCAAGTAGACCTTTTATTTCTTTTTTACAATAATCAAGTAGGTCTTTATTCATTTGAATGGGTCTTGCTTTAGTTGGAATTTTCTCTTCATTAAATTCTTTTATGTAAGGCAATTTTACTATATGTTGTTTTCGATTCCAAAAAGCATTTGGCGCTTCTGAACAAACTTCTTTAGCTAATTTATTTTTGAATTCTTCAATGTGTGATTTTAACGAACCATTTATCTCCTTTTCTATATATTTTATAGTATTTTGGTCTTGGAGATGACACAGGAAATTCCTTTTATAATTTAAAGTATCTTTTAGTTCAGCTAGAAGAGAGGTTTCTTGAGGTTTTATGAAGGCAAACATGGTTTCATTGGTTTGAATTCCTTCATCAGTTACCGAGAATGGTTTTATCATTTGGAGGAATGGTGTTCCTAAAATAATTTTTTGTTGCATATTTTTTATCAATATAAAAGATGTTTGTAAACACAATTTTTTATTGCAAATTCTTGCAGATGACAATTTATACTTTACAGCCATATCGGTTCCATCTGCAGTGGCTATAGAAGAATTTGTTGATTCAAAATATTTAGGGGGAATTATCCCTTCATTTATATAATTTAATCTGCTCCGGAGTCAACTAGAGCAAGAAGACTTATAGAGAAGTCTTCTGGGAAATCCTCAATTTTTAAGGTTATTTTAATATGCCATTTTTGAGATATAATTCGCTGTGCTTCATTACACATTATGGATATAGAATTGTTGTCATCGATTTCTTTTAATTTTGAAGATTCAGCCTTATTTTCTTTTAGTATTTGTTGAAAATGATCTTCAAATTCATCTTCAATCTTTTCTTCTTGTTCCAGATTTATAGATAATTCTTTTAATTCTAAAATTTGAATTCTAGTTTTTAACTCTGAGATTTCTTTTTTCATTTCTTTAATTTCTTGGGATAATTCATAAGTAGAGGTTGGCTTAGGCATATCTTTAATATATCTTCTTTGGTTTTTAATAATGTGCAGTATAGATGAAGTTTCGGGTAGAATAAATGATTCAGTTGGTTTTGACATTTTTAAATATTTATTTAACAACTCAACCTTCTGATTTGGATCCTCAATTTGATTTATAAGATCAAGAAGCATTTGATTTGAATTATTTAACATATTTAGCGAATAGTAGCCTGAATCAGATGAGGTTTGATAATCCGGATGGCTAAATGAGCATTGGCAGTGATGATCATATGATTCTTTGTTATGGATTTCATTTATCTCATACTCACTTTCATTATCCGATGAATCTTCTGATTCACTTTCGGAAGTAACAGCCAATTGATTTAATTTTTTAGATATTTCCTCGGCACTTAAGGTTTGATCTGCAATTAATTCTTTTACTTGAGTTTTATAACACTTAGAAGCATAATGACCAAACTTTCCACATTTATAACATTTAATTTCTTTTACGTTCTTTTTCTGTGAGGATTTAGACTTGTATTTTTTAAACTTCTTTTTAGTATAATATTGTTTTGGGACCTTTTCTTTAAATGGTTTTTCTTTATATTTCTTTTGATACCTTTTAGCTTTAAGAAATTTAGATTTCTTCATTATTCTTTGTACAGGAGTTTGTTCTATACCGTAATTTGAACAGAATATGGATAAGTCTTGGGATCTTAAGAACTTAGATTCATCCATATGTTTTTTATTGCATAATTCTATTCCGACTTGTTTGATTTTAGTAAATAATAATCCCCATGTATAATTTGCATATTTTAGCTTTCCATCGTTCTCTTGTTTTATTAATGTTTTAACTTTGGATTCAAAGACTGATGGGAGACCTTGCAGAAATTTTTCTTTATATATATCCTGATTTCCATCTTCTAACATTAACAAGTCTGTTAAATAAACATCCTTATACCATCTATGCTTAGTCATGTTCTTACATCTTAGTTTTAATAATCTCTCTCTTATAACAGATTGATAATCTTCCACTGTTCCTAAGAATTGATAAATTATAGTGCTAATTAATGTGTTAACTAGATTTGAGTCTTTTAATATTTTTTGTTGTGTTTCTGGTTTTAGTTGAATGTCCCACCACGCTTTTAGCTGTCCAGTGAATCCCCATGCAAGAATGTGAGCAGCATCCGTTTTACTAATGTTTTTGGCTGCTTGAAGGATGGTTGCATACATGATCATACTATGAGTCATATTCCAAATTTGATATTCTGACATGCCATCAATACTCCATTCATAGAGAGCATTCATATTGAAGCTGTTTTGGGTAGCTGTTCTCTCTTCCTCAAATTGTTGATCCATTGGGGATGGACGATGATAATAATTTTTTAGTATTCTGTTTAAATCATATTGTGGGTTTTCTGTTATCATTTGTAAAAAAATTTTATTCTTTAAATCTTTAATTTTTTCTCTTAGGTCATTGATTTTTGTTGTATCTTGTTGAGCGAATTTAGCGAAATCTTTTCCTTTTGTCTTATCATCTAATGATAAGTTTTGAAATTCTAATTCTAAAGGTTTCTTATAAAATGACATGCTTTTAACTGATTTTCCTTTTAACATTTTTTCTATTTGTATAAGTTTATAGTTTGTGAAATTTCCTTGTTCTATAACTTGAGATAAATCTCCGGCATAGATAGGAATTTCTTTATATACTGATTGTTTAAAAGCCTGTTGAAGGATTTTTCCATCACATTCTTTAACAGATTAAACAGGCTTTTTGGTTATTTTAAGCTAAAATTAAAAATTTAGAGTTTTATGTCACAACAAGTACTAAAACTACATAATTTTTAAATTTGAAGTCGTTTACTGCAAATATGGAATTTAAGTGTCGAAAAGATCAAATTTTGCAAACTTAAAAGGACATCCATGCGAATCCCGTGACCAGCGACAACGAGACATTAAGAGAAAGGATACAGATGCAACCATGCAACTTGGGTTGAATAAGAGTAAATTCTACTTTTATTTTATTTTCAAAAATTTCTATTTTATTTTTGGTCGGTCAGTCTGAAGCTTGCTTCATTTAATTTTTTTAAAAATCTAAGTTGGTTTCAATTTCAATTTCAAATCAGTCCTTTAAAATGATCTTTTGTACTATATATATTAATATTGTATTTTTACTATAAATCTTACTTAATACCTGTAATCAATATGATAATAATATCATTTTAAACTGTATTGATTAAATGTACCGAATAATAGATAAATTAAACAAGTTTTTATATTTATAAAAGATATATTATTTATCTTTAAATGTATAATAGGTTGTATGAAAGATTATTAAATGTATATTATTAAATTCGAACTAATTTAATAATAATTAAATTATTATCGTATTGTACCCTAATTTAGTCAGATATTTTTTATAGTCATATTTTTTTATTTGTAATTTATCATACTTTAAGGGTAGTAAAATAAGGACCTTCTCTATTAATTTTAAAGCACCAAATGGGTCAACACACTCAAGTTCCACTCCTGAATACACGCATCAAAATTAATGCATAGTTTTTTTTTTTAAAAAAAAATTAATGCGAAGGTTTTTGTTGCATGGAGTACAACATTTACTTACAAAGATTTTATTAGCTCATACTCAAAGAGTGAAATGTGAAGTGTGGTATGTCTCTTTCTGCTGTAGGGTGTGTTTGGCATTGTAAAACTATTTTTTGATATTTTTATATATATTATGTCATCCCGACATTGCAATAAAATATATACTTACCCTCACACTATAAAGAATTTTTTTTTCATAAACCCCCACAATAGGAGAAAATTGCAAACCCCACCATTGAATGTAAATTGTAAAAGCCCTATTATAAGGGGGACTAAAATTTCACTCGATATACCTGCAGCAGACAAGTATCAAACTCGTGACTAGACACTTGTGTACCCGGTGAGTTTACCACGAGGCTACTACTGTTGTGGCGGCATTTGTAATACTTTTGAAAGAAAAATTTATGATATAAAATTCTTTAGAACTAGGAAAAGTAATATTATATAATAAGAGCATTGATGAAAAATAAAAAAGAATAAAACTGAAATAGATAGAACAGTTGTATAAATAGTTTTGGAAAAGATTGAAAATTCGCATAATTGTATAGGAAAATATAAATAAATAATTAAAAATAAAGCGGGTGTGGATATTTAAGAGCTTTTATGATTGACTGATATATTTGTTTGCAAAATTCGACCATATATTTTTAAATATAATTTAGAAAATTTTCAATTATACTCACGAATTTTATTGCTATTCCTCGCATATCTACGAAAATTTGAAAATTCTCTCATGAATTTTATTCAAAGTACGCAATTCACAAAAAGCAATGTCATTAACCTAAGTCTGAAATTACTAATTTACCCATTCTAATTTCCACTCATCATCTCACTTGTGGCTAACATAGCTTTCTTCTTTGGCTACCGTCAACCGTGAATGCACAACCCGCCTTCCTAGCCACCAGATCTGTCACACAAACTAAGCAAATTTGTCATCTATCTTATCTTCCCCAACCATCTACTATGGAAGTTCCATAGCGGATGATCTCTGCGTCTCTCCTTCAATTTTGGTAGCCAGCCATCTACAATGGAAGCTCCACAACTAACAATCTCTGAATCTTTCCTTCGATTTTGGTAGCTAGCCGTCTACCATGAAAGCTTCACAGCCGACAATCTCTGCATCTGTCCTTTTGGCATTTTAAATTATCTAAAATGTTATTAATTTTTAAAAATTAAAAATAAATATCTAAAATAATCCAAAAATAGTAAAAACTGATACCCATGTTAAATATACTTGATTAACAGTTGTATAAAAAAATTTAAAAAATAAAAAATAAATTAAAACGAGTGTAATGCACCTGAGTGCACTGAAGCTAAGTGCACCTGGGTGCACGGATCGGGTTCCGTGCACCACTAGGTACTTGGCACCGACAATATAATACCCCTCCAAATCGATAAAGGAAAACCTGTTGCAAATCCATCATTCGGGCTTAACCGAGCAAACTCTGGCACCCTTCTTAAATCGAAAGATGCCAAATCTTCTAACAGAAGCCATTTAATCCACAACTTCGACTAGTTGTAGTTGTTATCCCATCTCCACAGAGCCGCTCTCAAATCCAACTCTATTTATAAAATCAATAGCCTTCAAAACTAGTGAAGAATCAACACCAGAAGTCCAACCATGATACCAACTCAATAATCAACTAGTCGATGTTCCAAGCTAATGCGTAGCTCCCAGTTGCAACACCAATCAACAACCCAACCAATCAGCATTTTCCCCAACATCAATCGGCAACCACCTCTGTTCTTCTCACTGACAGATTCTATCGAAGAAAAAATCATCCCTCATTCGCAGCAACCTACTTTAGCCATCAGCAGCAACAACAACAATGCCCCTGTTTGCCCCCTATCATCCAAAAGTATTAAACTGATGATTGTTCATAGCTCTATCAACAGTTGTCAACCATCCAAGCGACCCATCTCCACCACAATCGTTCACCCACTGTAGCGTGCAAGCACATCACAGATCCAACACCAGGAATATTGTAACAACCATAATAATTTTTCCTCCATTACTTGCACCATATTGATGGGGATGGTGGATGACTGCAATGATTCAAAATTGATAGGGACGAATCAATACAGTAGATTGTTGCTAGCTGGGTTTGATTTACAAGTCAGCTGCAAATTTGTGGCAGAGATTGCTAATATATTGTTTGATTTGTACATTTAATGAATTTCTTATTCATGCTAGCATGGAGTTTACTAAACAAGTGCTAGAATCTAGATGGGTAATCTGATAATTCTGAAAATATTAAAAATAAGAATTCAAAAATACAAGCGTAGTCTACGGAGGATGGCCATGAGTGTCAAAGGAATTTTGGGTAAATTACATGGATATAGGAGGAATTTTTGAAAATCTGCCAGTATATGAGGAACTATGAGTAAAATTCATAGGTATATTTAGAAAATTTCCATATAATTTTCATGCACAGTGTTTAATGAAATCCATAATAGAAGAATTATAATGATATATATTTTTAGATTATAAATAATATCCATTATATAGTCTATATAATCTGAAATATTATATGTATTTTAATTAGATTAGACTTAAAAATGATTATATAATATTTACTTATTAAGGATCATATTAATATCTTATTTGTGTGATTTTCATTTTGAATGGTTAAAATTATATTTTAAATATAATGATATATAACAAGTTTTTAAATTATGATGATCTGATTAAGATGGCTTAACATTATGCTCATTTTTTATTTTTTGGGAAACTATTTTTCAAAATGTATTTAACTTATATATCAAATTTTAATAATTTTTTGAATATGTTATTGTGCAAAAAACCATCATTTTTGATGGAATTAAAATGACTTAAATACCACAAAATGATGATGTTTTGAAAATAAAAAATATAAATACATATTCAAAAGTTTTAAAATATTATATATATTAAATACACATTCAAAAAAATTTCATAAAAATAAAAAATAATGGGTTTATCAGGTCATACTAAAATAATCTAACGTAATGTTGGCCTAACAAGATTACTACTATTTTAAAATATACAAACAAAATGATCGTATTTTGGCATGACATGGTTGGTGTGATTCGTAGAAGTGTAATTTGGGCAAGGTTGATACTGAACTTTGCTTGCCAAATCTAGAAAAGTAATATTATAAAATTTATATTTTTTAACTCGAATTTGAGAGCCTGATTTGTAAATAGGGTTAGGATTTATGCAAAGCCAAACCCAAAAAAAAGTCAACCTAAATTTTTTATTTTTATATTTATTATTTTTCAAGATAAATTTTTTTACTATTTCTAACTATCATATTTTTAATCATTTCCTTATATTTTCCTCTATACTTCATTTTTTAATCATTTCTAAACAACTATCTGTAAAACTATTTTATTTATTTTAACTTTATTTTTAAAGAGGAGTGATTCTTTTAGGCAGGGCGCATGGGACCCCCCAAAAGTATTTTTCTGATTTTTTGTATAATCATATAGAGCTAGGTGTATTTAACCTATAAACCAAGTTTTTTTTGGATGCTTTTAAGTATTTTTTATTTTTAAATACAGTGACAATTTTCGTAATTTCTTAATTAGGTTAAATACACCTAACTCTACATATTTATAAAAAAATAAGTTTTTTGGCCGGGCGCATGGGGCACGCGAACGCCCCTCGTTTTTAAATATAATTTTGAACGTGCATAGCCTTTAATAGAATCCAGCATAGAAGAATTTTAATGATATACATTTTTATTATAAATAACATCCATTATATAATCTATATAATCAGAAACGGTACACATGTATTTTAATTAGATTAGATGTTAAAATAACTATCTGATATTTACTTACTAAGGATCTATTAATATCTTCTTTGTGTGATTATATTATGAATGGCTAAAATTATGTTTTGAATATGATATATAATAAATTTTTAAATATTTAGGGTTGATCTTATCAAAGCCAACCTAACATAAGCTTATGTTAATTTGGTTTAATACGATTATTTTTATTTTTTTTGTGAAACTACTTTTCAAAGTGTATTTAACTTATATGTCAAACTTTATAATTTTAATACATATTTTTATTTTAAAAATGATCATTTTTAGGGGACTAAAATGACTTAAATAACCCAAAATGATGATTTTTGAAAATAAAAAACATAAACATATTTTCAAAAATTGTAAAATATTATATATAATTAAATACACTTTAAAAACAGTTTTAAAAAATTAAAACTAATAATGAGTGTAGTAGGTCATACTAACATAAGCTAATGCTATATTACTATGATTTTGTTCACATCTAGGATAGAATAATCCTTGACCGGATGAAATTGAATCTTTCATTTTTCAAAAAAATTTTCATTCCCAAAAGTAATAACTTAATTTTTTTTAATACAATAATTTTCAATCCTAAAATATCTTTTTCTATTAGGGCCACAAATATTCTTACAAATTTGTAGGGAGATACGGAGATACATTGCTACCAAATTCGTTAGGTACGGACTCACCGAAGAAATTGCCTCTGCTGGCCAACGTCCTCCACCATGCGGGTGGCAGCCGCTTCGTCTGAGGAGAGTTGGGTTTTGGTAAAATCAACAATTTTTTGTTTTAATTTTTTTTTTTGAAATTTGAATATCAGAAAAATGAAAGATGCCCTTTTTAATTTTTAAATTAAAAAAATAAAAATAGAAAATATAAAATTTGCTGTGAAATGCAATATAACAAGGGCCCATATTTTGGCAAAAAATTTAGAAATAAAAAATCCAATGCCTATAAAGCATCGGATTGATGTCTACTGCTTTGGCTACATTTATGCAAAACTAAAGGCGCTTTTTGCTAAATGTCACACAATCCAAATCTCTTGATGGGAATTATCTAAAAATTTGGTATTCTTTATTTTATTTTAGAAATCACGGAGAATGTTTCGATGCATCTGGGTGCAAAACTTGGTTTTTTTATATATATTTTAAATTTTTTTATAAGATTGTTATCTAAGTGTATTTAATTTATAAGCGAAATTTTACTATTTATAGATATGTGTATATATATTTTCTTGATTTTTTTAAAAACAATGGTACTTTAGCCATTTTTAAGTGACTAAAGTCCCCATGTTTTTTAAAAATAAAAAATATATATTTATATATTTTCAAAAATAATAAAACTTAATATATAAATTAAATAGATCTAGATTAACAATCTTATCAAAAGATTTTAAAAATAAAAATAAAAAAATGAGGTTTTGCATCCCGAAGCATTGTAATTTCAACATATTAGGGTGCATTGAAACATATCTAAGAAATCACACCACACATACTATTTAAACATTGAAACATATCTAAGAAATCACACCACACATACTATTTAAAATATAACTTGAACTTGATAATAGTGAAAATCATACGAAGCAAATAGTTTAATTAAAAAATGTTATGAAAGATCATTAATGGTATATATATTTAGATTACAAACAATATCCATTGTAAGGCTTATAGAATCTGAAAGGTTAAGTATGTATATTTTTTTTAAGGTCTTTTGTAATTATTAAATTATATTTTAAGTAATATACACTGGAAAATTCTTTTTCTTTTGGAATTTGCCCTGGATACCATTAAACGAAAGATGATTGAATGGAGAGTTAGATTGAATGGAGCCTGCAATAAGACCACCACTTGATTCTTGATCTTGGGAACTTGTGGCAGACATCTGATTTAATTTACCTGAAAAGAGAAAGCAGAAAAATCATTAATTGAAGACGACATGTGGCCTTTATATACCGCGATACGCTTCCATAGCATTGGCTGCTCGTATACTTTCCACTGAAGAAGTGGGAATGATGCGATGTGGCTCAACTTGTGCTCTCCTAGTTTCTACTGACAATCATTTGTCCACTATGGATAGGATGTAACTCAAATGATGCAATCCCATATCACAGTTGAAAGAGCTCGGAAGAAATACATTCCAAAGGGCAAGCATGCTTCTCAGTTCATCATCCCATATTGTTCCTCGGCTGTCATTATGCTTTAGATAGGCAGCAATGCGTTCTTTTGATATTAGCTTTTCTGGAGGGAAAATATTTACATGTTTCATCTAATTTCACTTTATTGGCTATCTATGGGAAAACATGTTATTGCTTTTATCAAAGATCATATTGATTTTCCAGCTGAATTTTATCAGTAAAATAGATCATATTGGCTTCCTTGATGCTTTTATCAATCTATAGCTGGCTGTTAAAACCTCAACATGGAGGCAGCAGCTCTGAATCTTGTTTTTCTTCTATGAATTCTTTTTTTTTTTTTTTGAAGTAATCTTCTATAATTCTTAATATCAATTGCAATATGTATTTTCAGAAGGCTACGAATCCCTGTTTAAAGTCAGCCAGACTCTGACTATAATTGATCCTTTCTAGTCATGATGACTTAAATCCCATGAACTCAACATGAGTACTAATTAAGGAATGCCTAGATGATTTCCCCTTCAACAAACTAGCATATGATGTAGGGACCTTGATCCTATGCTCCCGGGAGCATTGAGTCTCACTGCTCCCGGGCGCATATACCTATTTTTTAAAAAAATTTTCAAAATTTTTTCATGAAAATGTTAACCTAAGTTTATTTAACGTATGTATCATTTTTACCATTTTTAGAGATTTTTAGATATTTATTTCGAATTTTTAAAAATCAGTGGTATTTTAGTAATTTAAAATTACCTAAAATGTCATTGATTTTCAAAAATAAAAAATAAATATCTAAAATACTCCAAAAATGGTAAAAATTTATACACATATTAAATACACGTATATTAACATTATTGTGAAAAAATTTTCAAAAAAAAAAAAAAAATAGATGTATGCACCCAGAAGCATACCATCGACCGAGGTCCATGATGTAGCAAGTTTAAACTATTTCTGACACTGCTGACTTTTCCTGTGCAACTTGCATGAAGAGCACCGTAGCCTCCCATAAAAATAAATTCAATGCCACAGTTTGGTTTTTGCAGAACTCTCAATGCAGATGCAAGAAATAAGTTGCTTTTGAGTGAAGTGCAGTATAACACTATAACTACGTGACAAATCAAAAGAATTCTGAATGACTAAGGAAACTGTAATAAGGATCTTCGCCAATGAGATTTCCACATCGATTTGGAAACAAGAAACAAGGGATGCCGATTTAAATAATGACTTACGCTCTTCAAGGTAACAACACCAGGCAACTTTCGCTGCAAAATTCTCAGCCTGCTTCTTGGTTTTTGCGGGTTTTCCAGAGAAGGTTTTCCCTTCAATTTCAACTGTGCAAAGAAACGTTGGTGGATGAGATGGACCAGAAGAAACAGTATTATATACTGGCAATGAAAATTCTCCTTTCTGAGATAAGTCCTGCAGAAGGTTCTTGTAAATCCCAGCATCAACCTGCAGAAATTAGTTCACAAATAAATAATAACAAAAACTTGTTAAAGAAAAAAGGTCAACGACTAGCTCAGAAAAGAGCTTGCCTCTTGGCTTCCATCTGATAACGAAGCAAGAGCAACTTTTGCAGCAGCATGTTCTGCTTCTCGTAGGGTGGTGAAAAAATCAGGACTCTCAAATGTTCGACCATCTACAGTGACAGTAGCCTTAAAACGTGGACTACGAGGCTGACCCTCACGAATACTACCATAAACAGGAGGACTCAGGTTTTTTTTCTGCACCAAAACCTGAAGTTGGTTCTTGCACATGTATTGCATGCCTATACAAGGAATAAAACATGAGTTCCATGGTGCATCATGACAGAAACCAAAAACAAATGGTCTCACATGATAAATAACAAGAAAATGTCAAATGCAAGGTTCGATTTGCTCATTACAAGTAAAAGAATTGATGAATCAAATGTCTTATTAGTTTTTTTCCTTCATTCTTTCTCTCTCTTCTATCCCTTTTTTTTTTTTTTGTAGATACAAAAGTTTAAATAACTATGTCAATGACAAAGCAACCTACTAACAATTCTCAATGAATATCTTCACAAGCATGACTTCCGAACTCCCCTACAAAAAGTTATAAATGCAGATCAAATTGATTAAACATGCAACCTATTTTCCAAAAGCAATAGGAACTAATGCAGGAGCCACAAAAACATGCCACATATTAAGTGTATGTTTTATATTTTGTGTATTTAGTTGTGCGCATAGCTTCACATAAGGTGTGAGCCTAGAATTGCATATGGGATCTATGGGGCTTATTATCACCGAAAATAGAGTAAGAATCCTGGTGAGAGACTATGAGAGAGGCACCGTTTATTTACTCTAGTAATGAATTACTCTTCTCTTTGGTGGAGTAAGCATCTAGCCGAACCACAAAAAATCTCTATATTTTGTTTGTGCATGCATTGTGTTCTTAATCCTAACAAATGACATCCGAACGAGGTTCTAGAAAGGTTCATAGGTCGTGGAAATGTTGAGAACTAGGGATAGTGCAATCATCTTTGGTGGAGATCAAATAGATGATCGTCTGGGATTTGCTGAGATTAGACGACATAGATTGCTTAGTGTGGACGACTGTGATTAGTCTTGGTGAGCTGTGATTTTCGGCAACAATAGGGTTGGTTGAAAACTATGAAAGATCGATGGATTTTTCCTGCTAGGATGTGCAAAATAGAGGAAGTCGACGGAGCAGAAACGCGACAGTCGAATATGTAAAAGGTAGGGATGCAACTTGGGTAGGGTACCCATGAGTACCTGCTGCCTGACCCTAATTCAAGTAGGATAGTTTACAAAATATTATCAATGGGTATGAGAAGGTTACAAATTATTACTCACTCCCTCAAATAGGGTACGGGTAGAGTAGCCCGGAACCAATCCACATGGATATAATTGTATATAGGGCTCCGCTTCTATGTAACTAAGTTACATAGAAGTATGTAACCCCTTTAAAATTTAATATTTTAATCCTTGATGAATAATCCAATCCATTCATTGATCTAACATAATTTGTTTATATAGGAGACTAAGTTTCATCCCAATCAAATATATTTATAGGCCACATTTGTTAAAAAATATATTCATTCATGTGTAAATTATGAAAAATGCTTAGATCTATTCACACATGTATTAAAATATAATAATACTCTATAAAATCATTTATCCACATAGTAGTGATATTTTAGATGATTTAGATGTTAAAAAACCACTTAAAATTTGATATTTTAGTATTGAACTATTTTGTTATGTTGATTTTACACATTTATAGATGAGACTCACATACATTGAAATTAGAAAAATAAAATAATTCTCAAGATACTATAAATGAGACTAAATACAATGGATGAAGTGGATTTTTTACTAACCATCAAGATTTTAAAAATGGAGAGGGTTATAAGAAAATGGATTTCATAGAAGCAGAGTCGTTACATATATATACGATATATATTATATAGTATGTGTTGTATTTTGTCCGTGATGTCTTATTTTCACAACCATTGTAATAATTCAAATTCAAATGGATCTTGTGCCATGTGGAGTTATGAATTGTAAAGTAAGAAATCAATTTGATTTTCTATATATATGTCATTGACTTATAAAAATCTTTTATAAATAAGCTTGTGGATTATGATTAACATTAATAATTTTAATAATTGGGTTGTGACAATCTATATTTTATATTTTTATATAATACAATAAACATTAACGTATGTACTTGCAATTTTGAAATGTAAATGATTATTGCCTTATATTTTTATAACTAACATAGAAATATTTTTTAAAAATATTATATTTGAGTGTTAAAGGAACTGATTTAGAACTAAAATTGGAACAGACCATATGAGTAATGGGTAGAATAAGATACACTAAAAATCGAACCAACAAATGAGTAGGGTAGGGTAGGGTAGACTTTTTGCAAATAAAATACGGATAGGTAGCCTACTACCCAAACCGAACCGACCCAAGTTACAACCCTACTAGAAGGTGGCAAATAGCAATTGAATCTCGCCAACAATGATAACAAAAAAGCATCTTCTATAATTTCAACAATTAGAGCATATTTCGATGGTTTGCCAAAGCAAAGGAAGCTATGTTGGTTTCGTGCTATGATGGTCGGTAGTAAAGGAGAAACACAAAGGCGATGTGGTAGGGCAATCGGGCAAATTTTGACAATTGGAGTAGTGATCCAGTGAAGTAAACAAATCGCAGAAATCGAAATCCAACGAATTGTCTTCTAATCGATGTTGATCAATGGTTCGATAGATGGCTGGTGGGGCGTAAAGGAACAGTGATGCACGATGATGAGGGCTCTTGCGATTTGACTATAAGGGGTGACAAACGGATCATAATTTATCGTAACAGATAGAATCTATGCATAAAAATAGTAATTCTTTATTTGGTTTAGATCCTGTGATTTCAATGTCCAATTTGGGTGATTTAAGAATTGATTTGAATGTTTTAAGTGTTTTAAATCACGTGGATGGTTTAGTTTGCTGAAATTTTGCTTATTTTGATGTGTTTTTTTGAAGAATGATAAACAAAGAAGAAAGCAGTTCTACTTTAGTACTAGATCAATCATCAATACAACTAGGTATAAAGACAGCTAGTTTTGTAGTAGAACCATTTCACAGTTAGGATAATTTCACACTATGGCGGCAATGAGTGAAGAATATTTTGACTCAAGAAGGAAAAGCGGGGAGCGTTGAAAAAAGAGTTCGAAAAGCCTAAGAAGATGAGTGATGATGCTTGCGAAGGTATGAGAGACTAGACAACTAGTATAATTAAGATGAATCTTTATAAGAACACTCTTTAGGAGATGATAAATTTCATAGACTTGGAAGAAATTTGGACAAAATCTAAATCCTTGACAAATAAATTATATCTAAAAGAGAAATTATATGCTCTAAGAGTTATAAAACCTGAAGATCTTAGAAAACACTTAGTTGAATTTAACAAGGTAGTAATAGAGTTAACTACTCTAAGGGAGAAGATTAAAGAGGAGGATAAATCATTACTTCCGCTGGCCTCATTACTTGAGTCATTTGATCACATTGTGATGACGTTGTTGTTTAAAAAGGATATCGTAGAGCTTGATGACGTTATTGCTTATTTGTTAATAAATAAGATCCACAAAAAGAGCAAGGGTAATGGATTGTCAGGTAATGAAAGTGTTTTAGCTATAATAAGTAGTTGACGATACAGGAGAAGAGAGTAAAACAGTCCGAATAGATTTAAAAGTTCATTTAGAAGGACCAGAATGAATATAGATATTGGGTGTTGGGAATGAGACAAGAAGAGTTATATAAGGAGAGGCTATCACAAGTGAAAAGAGAGTTAAAAGAAAGAGATGACAAATGAACTCAAATCGTCTGATAATGTTTCATTTGCTGTAAACTATGACAATGATGTGTTGCTTACAACAGAAGCAAGGGCTAGTAATGGTGATTGGATTTGGATTCTAGATGTTCTTTTCACATGTGTGTATTCGAGGAATAATTCAATTCATATAAGGAGTGCGATGGTGGTATTGTGAGGATCACGAACAAGGCATAGAGAAAAATTGTGGTTACATTACAAATTAGCATGTTTGATGGAGTTGTACAGACATTGGCTAATGTGAAGCATGTTTCTAATTTGTAGACAAATTTAATTTCATTGGGAACATTAGACTCGAGAAGATATTAGAGTTCTGCTGGAGGTGGAGTTCTCAAAGTAACAAAGGGAGTTACAATTGTTATAAGAGATTAAAAGATGAGAAGCCTGTATAGACTGGTAGGGAATGTAAAGACAGGTAGAGTTCTGTGAAGTTCAAATTTGTAGGTACAGGTGGAGGCGTAGAGCACATATGTTTGGTTCTATAGTGAATTCTAAGAAGCAGATTTTTGCTTCTGTGGTCAGTGAAAGACTCTTTGGTCGAAATCGCAGTGAAGTGGTTAGAGAGATGAAGCCACTGAAGGTCGCACGATGGAAATGAGCTATACATTACACCCAAGAAGGGCGTGATAAACCGTGTAAGTTCAAGCATGCTCAGAAGAATGTTGAAGCATGCAAAGTGGTTGAAGACACATGTTTTCCATGAGCCAATTAGCTTGTCGTGTATAGAATTGAAACCAAGATGGAAAATTTTTATTGTCTTATATTTTGTGTAGTCAGTTGTGTATAGATTCTCATGGGATGTGAGTCTGGAATTGTGTATGAGATGATACATGTATATGAAAGCTATAAATAAACATGTGGTTTATAAGGTTTATCATCACAAAGAATAGAGTGAGAATCTTATTAAGGAATTCTGAGAGAGACAAAACTATAATTATTTGCTAATTAGTGAATTACTCTTTTCTTCGATGGAGTTGGCGTCTGGCTAAACCACATAAGTTTTGTTTTCTGTGTATGCTTGGATTGTGTTCTCAACCTTAACAAGTTACAAATGTAGATCAACTTTCAATAACCAAAAACCACAATATAAGAGGAAAGTCCTACTAAGGCCTACAGTTTTTCATTTGCTTGAACGTGTAACCTATTTTCCAGAAGCAATAGGAAATAATGCAGGAGCCACAACAACATGCATGTTACATAATCCAAACTATGTTGAATTGATCATGGCTATCAAAGATAACAAATTGACTTAGAGTCCATTTCAACAAAGAAGTTTGTGACAAATCCAATATTTCATCACTAGTGCAAGAGAATGATCAAATTGAAAAATATATTATAAATAGAATTCAAGTATGATGGAAGAAATGGTAAAGTGCTTTAGGAATCTTATGTGATTGTCAAGTTCCAATTAAATTAAAAGAAAATTTTTATAAAATTATAATTAGACCAGTTATGCTTTATGGGGAAAATGTCAGATAGCTAAAGAATAAAATATAATAGAATGAGTATAGCGAAAATGAGAATGTTAGAATGAATTAGTGATAAAACAAGAAAAGATAAAAAATAGAAATGAAATAATCCAAGACAATCTATAGGTGAAGCTAATAAGTGCTAAAATGAGAGAAAGCAACTAACATTGTTTAGAGATGTTAAACGGAGGCCTAAAATGACACCGGTGTAGAAAGATAAATTTATTCAACTAAAGAGCAAAAGAAAATTTCAAAAAAACATGGATGAAAGTAATTAAAAAGGATATAAAAGATTAAAAATTACTGAAAACTTAGGTTCTAAGCGCCAAGAATAACGCAATAGGATTCCCCCTTACTAGGTGGTAAATGACTTATAATGATTATGACTTTTCCATGTTGAACAGTAACACCACAAGTCAATTTTTGCAATTGATCAGAATATTCTCATCATCATTTTAAGTTGTTACCTAGCTAAGCGTTAGCAATATGAACCCTTTTATACGACTCTTATCAGTCTTACGTGGGGTTGCTAGAAAGCCCACCTTTTTCATATCCTTCTTAATGACTCTTCCAACCATGTCCTTTCTAGCCCCACTTTAGTTCTCTTATAGCTTTTTAAAATGACAAACTCATTCCTTATAACTAGTGTAGCCTAAGATCTCAACATCGCATGAATCACATTTATAATGTGAGCACAATTTTTAGTTGCATTGAGCCCTTTGAGGTGCTAAAGCCATTTGTAATTATGATTAATGAAGAAAATTTCACAATTGAGTGGGCAAGTTTTGTTTGCTGTAGAACATGAGCTCCTCCCAATAATATGCATGGAGCTGCTCTAGTTGCCGTGCATCCTCACAAGACCCTCCATGGTGGCTATCATTACTTACCATTGACATTCCTCTTGGACTCTTTCAAGGACCCAAATAGATGGCAACACATTAACATGTATGAGTTACTATCCTCTTGATTGTCACTTTTTAGTATATGTAATCTTCTACGGTATATAAGTTGCTATTTTTCTAGATCCTCTAACTTCTAAACCACACTAAGCTTTCCAGCATAATTTGAAAACATCCAAATCATTAAGTGGAAGGCCTGGGGAAGCTGCTTCACCATATGCTTGGTATTTTCTTCTCACATTCTAGTAAGTTTGTTTAACCTTGCCAGTAAGAGTTTCTATCTTACTGCCGGTCCCAAGCCTAGAAAAAAAGCGAGGGTTGGCATGTCAAGCTGGCAGCCGGTGCTATTAAAAATCACCGCCACATCTCTTATGGATTCTGAGAATATATTAAAATTTGTTAATGCTAGGGCGTCCCCTGTAAGCGACGCGCTGCAGTGGAGCCCGACTGTAGTGAGAAATGAGCAAGGGTGCTAGGGCGTCTCCACAGAAGCGACGCGCTACATCGGAGCCCGGATGTAGTGAGAAATGGGCAAGAGTTGCTAGGGCATTTTTTCAGAAGTGACGCGCCACAACAACGTCCGGTTATGGAGAAAAGTCGGCAAAGGTTCCCATGCCTTTATGGACGTGGTTTAGGGAAGAAGGTGGTACCAAAATACAAGGTCCGTTTTGCCTCATGGAATGTTAGGACTCTTTCAGGAAAAAGTATGAAAGTAGTAGATGTTATGAGAAGGAGAAAAATTAATATAGCATGCCTTCAAGAGACTAGGTGAAAAGGAGAGAAGGCTAAAGAGATTAATAGATTCAAATTATGGTATATAGGAAAGGATGGTAATAGAAATTGTGTAGGGATAATAGTAGATAACAAATTCATACATAAAGTTGTAGATGTGATAACTTGTAAAAATGTGAGTTATCATAGCCCATGTCAGACTAAATTTGCACGTTAGTCCAAGAGATTAGGCTTAGTTTGCATCAATTTAGCTTAATTTTCACTCGCTTTGCATTTTAGGAGCATTACATGGTTTTTATGCATTTTTAGCATAAATTAGGCATTTTTAGTTCATTTATTTGGTTTATTCATTTTTTGCAGGAAGGACGGGCAAATTACAGGCGTGCGGGCGAGTCGAATGCAGAACAGAGTCAAATGAGAGAGCATGGGTTTGGCGCCCAGGCGCCATCCTACAGGCCTTTGCCAAAATCTCCAACACCTCACATAACGGGAAGCATCCAGAGAGTTGGCGCTTAGATGTCACTTCACCAACATACAGACAAGTCTAGAAGGGTTTTTGAGGTCACACGTCACAAGAGCTTCCAGGGAGTTGGCGCCTAGGCGCCATGGCATGATCGTACAGGTGTTCCAGAAGAGTTTCCAAGTCATGAAGCATCTAGGGAGTTGGCGCCAAGGCATGAATTCCTAGGGCATCCAGAAAGGTTTTTAAGTTACCCAGCACACAGAGAGTTGGCGCCTAGGAGCTACTACGCATCCGTACGCCCAGATTTCTGTACGTGTGCTGCGCCAATCAAAATTATAAATAGAAACCTAGGGGTTCACGCGCGAGGGAGAGAAAGGAGGAGACGGAATAGACACCTAGAAAAAGAACGAACTAAATCTAAGCGCAGATTGAAGAAAAGATTCAAGCCCGTTGGTGGAAATAGCCAAAAAACCAATTTTCTCTTCATCTTTCTATTTTTCTTTCTCTGTCTTTACGGATACTTTTACAATATGGATGTAAAAGATTTTTATATCATGTCTTTGAACTAAACTTCTTTTAGATGGATAGTTAGGATAAATTGACATCTAACTATATTATATTGGTTCTTTGAGTTTTAGGAATGAATATTTAATTTTCTATATGATTGTGTGTGTGAATTACCCTTGCATATGTGGTTTAATGCTTTTTACAAGATTATCTGCCTTGTAAAATGATTTAATTGCTTGATTAATCCTTGGAAAAGGAAAATCTCTGCAAAATCCATGTGTAGGGCATAGGTTTTCTCTTGGTTAAGGGGAGTTGTTTAATGGATTGGAATATACCGTTAAACCTTATGTAGTCATGAACAAGTTATGAATCTATCAATTTCACTTTATTTAATGGCATGGGAACATAGCAATTGAATAGAGTGTAATTAGCTTTATATACGTTGGAAGACATATGTAAAGATTATTGAACTTGGATTAGTAAATCTGTGCACAATCTAATGAAAAGGAACCAATGCAATATAGTTTAGATTCAAGGATTCCGAGCTATCCATCTTCCATCCCCGATTGATATACTCGTTTCTAGTATTCCAGTTATTCCGCGGATTCTGTTCTATTTTCTTATTGCGTTTGATAATTTTAGTTTTAAATTCAAAACTTAGAATTTTATACTCACCGAAAGCAATTAAACTGATTAATAATCTCAGTTAAACAAATTCCTCGTGGGAACGATACTCTACTCACTCTTTATTACTTGATTCGGCACGTATACTTGCGTTAAAAGCGAGCATTTTAATTGACATATACGCAGCTCGTCAAGTTTTTAGCACCATTGTCGGGGATTTGGTTTAACTAATTATTATTAGTTTTATTGCTTTTTTGTATAATTTTGTAGAAATTGTTCGTTTTCATAATTTCTTTTAGTTTAGAATTTCCAGCTAGTTCAATTGGATTGGTTTTTGCAGGGACGATTGTGTTTGCATGCGCCGAGGCAGAGCCGGAAAGGAGATCATTATTCCTTTTGATCCGGAACCCAAAAGAACTTATCTGAGAAGGCGTCGTAAGAGCAAGGAAGCTAGGAGCCAACAACATACCATGGAGCGCATTGAGAATCAGGACGAGAACATTCAAGCAAACCAACAGGAGAACCAAAGGATTGAGGTTCCAATTCATCCACCACAAGATGATTTGGACCAACCCATTTGGGATCTCATTGCGCTTGGATAGAATGCAGTTCAGATTAGCATCGCACCTCCTCCTATCGACACCAACAACTTTGCAATCAAACTGGTGATTTTCCAGATGCTCCAGTCCATTGGGTAGTTTGGGGGATTGTCTTCTGAAGATCCACACCGCCATCTGCAGAATTTTCTACAGATTATGAATACATTCAAGCATAATAGAGTCTCCGACGAGGCAATGTGGCTACGGATCTTTCCATTTTCACTGAGGGATAGAGCTTCGGAATGGCTAGATTCTCTGCCCCCGAACTCTATCAATACATGAAATGACTTGACTAAGAAATTCCTAGAGAAATATTTCCCTCCTGCCAAGTTAGCCAAACTGAGGATGGACATAGTCTCGTTCAAACAACATGGAGAGGAGACTCTATCAGAGGCATGTGATCGGTTCAAAGACCTGCTCCGGAAGTGCCCGCATCATGGAATTCAGCCGTGGGTTCAAATTCAAATTTTCTACAATAGTCTCCAAGATTCCACCCGACGCATGGTGGATTCACATCAAACGGTTATCTGCCGAAGAAAAGCTACCAAGAATAATACGCCATACTTGAAAACATGTCGGTCATCACCTATCAACTGCCATCTGACAGAAGCCGAAGTGGGGGTCTACTTCAATTGAATGCAGTTTCATCGATAAAGGCCCACATGGACACTCTATCCAGGAAGATTCAGAACCTGTCCAAGCCAGCCAACATCAATGTAGTAGGGGTGTCTACACCACGACAGCCTTCAACAACAGACATTTGCACGTGGTGTGGAGAATTCGGCCATCCTAGTGATCAATACGCCTTCAATCCGGAGTCCATTAATTACGTAAAAAATTTCCAGAAAAATTCAGCAAATCCATATGCAAACAACTACAACTCAGGCTGGAGGAATCATCCCAATTTCTCATAGAACAACCAGACGAGGCCGAACCAGCCGCCGGGATTCTCACAGCAGCCATCGTAGCGACAGCTAGCAAGACCGGTTCAATTCAATCCACCACCTCGAGAAGAGAAAAAATCTGATATGAAAAATCTATTTATGCAATTCATGCAATCCCAGATCATGACAAATAGAAACTTGGAAGCACAGATAGGCCAACTGGCCTCAGTTCTAAGCAACCGACCTCAAGGTGCACTGCCGAGCCATACAGAGTAAAATCCGAAAGAAAAAGGCAAAGAGCAGGTGCAAGCAGTCACGTTGCGTAGCAGAAAGCAGTTACCCGACGTAATTCCACCAGAAGTGGTAACTGAACCCACTAATCCGTTAATTCAGCAGTCACAAGAGATAGAGGAACCAGATACTACCCAGAAGCAACTGGACGCTGAAATCGCCACAAATCAAAGGCCGCCTCCTCCATTTCCTCAGAGATTCGCAAAGAACAAAAAGGGGGGCCAGTTCAAGAAATTTTTAAAGGTACTAAAACAATTGTATATCAATATACCTCTCGTCGAAGCCTTGGAACAGATGCCAAGCTACGCCGAATTCATGAAAGACGTTCTGTCAAAGAAAAGGCGGTTGACGGAATTCGAAACAGTGGCATTAACAGAGGAAACCAACGCTATGGTGCAGAGGAAGCTGCCTCCTAAGCTCAAGGATCCAAGGAGTTTGACTATCTCGTGCACAATCGAAAATCAATACTTCGGGAGAGCCCTATGTGACTTGGGAGCCAGCATTAATCTCATGCCTAAGTCGATTTTCAAAAAATCGGGCATTGGGAAAGCCCGACCTACGATAGTAATGCTGCAACTGGCGGACCGATCTATGATATATCCGGAGGGCATCATTGAGGATGTTCTTGTCAAGGCGGACAAGTTCATCTTTCCTGCAGATTTTATTATCCTGGATTATTAAGAAGATCGAGACGTGCTAATCATTCTGGGTCGACCTTTCCTCGCAACAGGCAAGACTATCATTGACGTACAGGCTGGAGAGCTAACCATGCGGGTTCAGAATGAACACGTTACTTTTAGCGTGTTCAAAGCGATGCAGCTACCAAATGATCCAGACGAATGCATAATGATCGACATGGTGGATTCAGCAGTTCAGGCTAAATCCCAAATCTTAACTTTCAAAGACGTCTTGGAAGCATCGCTAGTTGGAGAAATCAGTGAATCTGACGATGATTTGGCAGAGATGATACGCTACCTGCAGCAATCTCCGACTTTTTCACGATACCAACAAAAATTCAAATCGCTGGAGCTTAAGCCAGAATCTTTTAAACAGTTGAAGTCGTCGATCGAAGAGTTGCCTGTTTTGGAGCTGAAACCCCTGCCAAAGCACCTCAGATATGCCTACTTGGGAGCGAAATCTTCACTCTCTATGATTATTTCTTCTGCATTGGATCCCGTGCAGGAAGAAAAACTACTCAGAGTGCTCAAAAATCACAAAAAGGCTATAGGATGGACCATCGCCGACATCAGAGGCATCAGCCCGTCCTTTTGCATGAATAAAATTCAAGTGGAGGAGAATTCCAGGCCACCTATCGAAGCGTAGAGAAGTTTGAACCCAATCATGAAAGAAGTGGTCAAAAAGAAGATTATCAAATGGCTAGATGCAGGCGTTATATACCCGATCTCCGACAGCTCTTGGGTTGGCCCGGTGCAGTGCCTCCCAAAGAAAGGTGGTATGACGGTTGTCTCCAACAAGAACAACGAGTTAATCCCGACCAGGACAGTCATTTGTTGCCGAGTTTGTATGGACTAACGCAAGCTGAACAAAGCCACCCAAAAGGATCACTTTCCGCTTCCATTCATTGATCAGATGCTAGACAGGTTGGCGGGGTGAGAATTCTATTGCTTTCTGGACGGCTATTCAGGTTACCACCAGATTATGATAGCACTGGAGGACCAAGAAAAGACCACATTCACATGTCCATATGGCACGTTCGCATTTAGGCAAATGCATTTGGCCTATGCAACGCCCCAGGTACATTTCAGCGTTGTATGATGGCCATTTTCACTGACATGGTGGAGGACTTCCTGGAGGTATTCATGGACGATTTCTCGATATTCGGGAATTTCTATGACGAGTGTCTGACAAACTTATCAAAGATTCTCCAGCCTTGTGAGGATACGAACTTGATTCTTAACTGGGAAAAGTGTCACTTTATGATACAGGAGGGCATCGTACTTGGTCACCGGGTCTCCAAACAGGGAATCGAAGTGGACAAATCTAAAATCAAGGCGATCGAGAAATTGCCTCCACCCACCTCAGTCAAAGGCATTCGTAGTTTTCTAGGACATGCGAGGTTTTACAGGTGGTTCATAAAAGACTTCTTCAAGATAGCTAAGCCGCTATGTTCGCTGCTCGAGAAAGATGTGCCATTCGAATTCACCAACGAATGCATTGAGGCATTCCAGGAGCTAAAAAAGATTTGGTATTTGAACCAATTATTATTTCTCCAGAATGGAACCTCCCATTCGAATTGATGTGCGATGCAAGCGACTACGCAGTGGGAGTGGTACTGGGCCAGTGAAAGAACAAAGTTTTTCACTCCATCTACTATGCTAGCAAAACCCTAAACGAGGTGCAAATGAATTATACCACAATAGAAAAGGAATTGCTAGCAGTGGTTTTTGCATTCGATAAATTCAGAGCTTATCTGGTGAGCACCAAAGTGATCGTATACACAGACCATTCGGCCATCAAATATTTGATCGAGCAAAAGGATGCAAAACCACATTGATCCGGTGGGTCCTATTGCTGCAGGAGTTCGACCTCGAAATCAAAGACTGGAAGGGAGCTGAAAATCAGGTCGCTAACAATCTATCCTGCCTCGAAAGATCCCAGCCAGCCCAAGACACGGAGCATATTTGGGAAGTGTTCCCGGATGAGCAACTCTTTTCTATCTCCCCAGACAGTCCACTATGGTATGTAGACTTCGTAAATTACATCGTCAGTGGACTGTTGCCTCCAGAGCTGAATTCACATTAAAGGAAGAAATTTCTTCATGACGTGAAATTTTATTTCTGGGACGATCCATACTTATTCAAGCAATGCCCAGATCACTTATATCAGAGATGTATTCCAGAATGTGAACAGGAATTGATATTGCAGAGCTACCATTCATCACCGTATGGGGGCCACTTCCAAGGAGATAAAACTGCGGCAAAAATACTTCAATCGGGATTCTACTGGCCATCTTTATTCAAGGATGTCCATTTTTACGTCAAAAGATGTGATCAATGCCAGCGAACAGATAATATTTCCAAAAGACATGAAATGCCTCTCACTAATGTCATTGAAGTGGAAATATTCAATGTTTGGAAACCAATATATTCTGGTGGCTGTGGATTATGTTTCCAAATGGGTAGAAGTGATTCCCACTCAAGCGGGCGACACCAAAACGGTTCTTAAATTCATTAAGAAGAATATTTTTACACATTTCAGCACGCCCTGGGTAATCATTAGTGACAGAGGATCTCATTTCTGCAACTGACAGTTCATGGTAATTTTGCACAGATATGGAGTACGCACAGGGTGACGACAGCTTATCATCCACAAGCCAATGGACAAGTCGAGTTGGCCAATAGAGAATTAAAGTAAATTCTAGAGAAAACAATCAAGTTATCTTGCAAAGATTAGTCTATTAAGCTGGACGACGCACTATGGGCGTATCGAACTGCCTACAAAACCCAGTTTGAAATGTCTCCTTACCAACTGATTTATGGAAAAGCTTGTCATCTCCGTTGGAATTGGAACACAATGCTTATTGGGCAATTAAAAAACTAAACCTGGACATGCAACAAGCAGGGGAGCGTCGATTGCTGCAACTCAATGAGTTGGACGAATTCCGAATACAAGTCTATGAAAATGTCAAAATCTATAAAGAAAAGGTGAAAAAATGGCATGACAAAAAGATTTTACCATGGAGATTCAGGCTAGGTCAGAGAGTTCTGCTTTTCAATTCAAGATTGAAATTGTTTCCAGGAAAGTTCAAATCCATATGGTCGGGTTCGTTCGTGGTGATAAAGGCGACTGAGCACAGAGCAGTGGAGATATTCAACGAGGCATCCGGAAATAGTTTCGTCGTGAATGGGCAACATCTAAAGCATTATATGGGAGATGATTTTCAGTGTTGCAAGGAAGTGGTGGAACTGAAAGAAAATTGAACAGCGGGAACGTCGAGCTGAGGACGTTAAACTTAGCGCTGAATGGGAGGCAACCCATTACTCATTTTTATTTTTATTTGTGTTTTTGTTTTTTTTTATTTTTGTTTTTTAGGAGAATAACTTGGAGCTCAATTTCATAAAGATCATGCTTAGAAGCAGCTGGGTGGAAAAAGTTCAAAAAAATGGCTGAAGAACATCGGCTCCTAGGTGTCGTGATGAAGATTCCAAAGAACACGGAGCAATGAACTGGCGCCCCAGCACCGGGTCGTGGACAGCACAACCCAGACGGCTTTATAAGGCGCAGGTTCTAACTCTAAACCCTAACCCCACACCCCGGCGCCACTTTTTCTCCCCTTTCTCATTTTCAAACATTCTCCCCTTGATTCCAAGCCATTTCAACTCAAATCCAACCCCATTTCATTAAGCAATCATCTCTCCATTTCATCCATTCCATTTTCGATTTCATTTTCACTTTTCCCCTTTTCTTAGATCCACCCAAATCCACCCAAAAATTCAATTTTTCATCACCAAATCCTTAGCCCCAACCCTAAACATTGTTTCCCATTGATTTCCCCTTCTTTTGGGCTCTATTTCAAGCCCAATCTGCATCGTTTCTACCGGTCGGCACCGAAAAATGCTGTCAGCAGATCGACGCCTAGGCACCACCCCATGGCACCCCTGTGCCAGTGTAGAAACAACATCTTTGAAGATTTCCAAGTGACAAGCTCCCGAGGGTAAAATTTCTTGATCTTTGGTGCATTGTTAAGTGATTTGAAGTTGCTTGGTGATTGTTTGGGTGGAAGATTGGATTGGATTGTTTGGGTGGAGGATTGTTTTGGTGATTGGACATCGAATTGGAGCTTTTCATGCAATTTTAGAGGTTGGCTTGTGTGGTTGGTTGTGGACTATTCCTTGGGAGTTTGTTTGAAGCGATTAATTATTGGAGACATGGCTTCCTCGTCATCTGCCAAGAGGAAGAAAATTTAGGAGCCGGTTGAATTTGACACTAATCGGTTCGTGTCCGCTCAGGCCTTTAAGCGGTACACGGACTCGCTATAGAAGCGCCACCTGATTTCGGAGAGGAGAATAAAGGTCGATGCATTCTCTGATGCTCCTCTCCTCAATTTGAATGCCCGGGGCTAGCAAAAGTTCTTAACACAGCCTCAGCCGGCTATCACACAGGTGGTGAAAGAATTCTACACTAATGAGGTGGAACATGAGTAGGGCAAGATAAAGGTCAGAGGCAAGATCGTCCCATTTCATGTTGAGGCGATCAACTCCTTCTATGGGTTGTGTTCTTTCGATCGCCCGGACCAGTACGAGGCTTTCCTGGAGGGAGAGATCAAAGACAGTGACTCCATTACGCGCCATTTCTGCAAGAGGCCACAGGTTTGGAAGTTGACGGGCGGGCAGCTTATCTCCTTCAAGCGTAGTGATATGCTTTACCATAGGAGGATGCTTTTCCATTTCATCTTAGCCCGGATGATGCCGTCAACTCAAGTCAGCGAGGTGACGATGGATAGGGCGCTCTTGCTTCACGCTATATACAATGGGATGTTGATCGATATGAGCAGGCTGATCTACCACCAGATCTGCGCCTGTGCGACAGCACACCGGGGTAGCTACTACTTCCCATCCCTCATCACCGGACTCTGCAAGTGGGCAGGAGTTAGATGGGAGCCAACGGAGGAGGTCCTGAACTGCCATGCGATCATTGACAACTTATCCTATCGCATTCCGGCCCGAGTCCGCACCGCCACGACGTGCCCCACAGTAGCTCCACCAGTGGGACCTTCCTTTCATCCGCTATCCACTGGCGAGCGACTGACTAACCTGGAGAAGTTGGTAGCGGCCCAAGCTAGGTATATGCGTCAGTCCGACAGGGCGATGGAGGCCTACTTGCGTCGGATTATGGAGGACCGACAGATCGACACCTTGACTCTCCCACCCTTCCCATCGACGCCCCTAGAGTTCTGAGCCTGCTTCGGGCGGCCATCCCAGCAGCAGCATAGCGACAGCGAGGATGAGGACGCCACCGAGTCTGATTCGTGAGGGAGTCCCTGTCCTTTCCATTTTTTCAATTTTTCTTTATTTTTGTTATATTTTACTTTGCATTTTCTTTATTAGGTCATCCTAGGTCATCATGCATTGAGGACAATGCATCTCTCAAGTTTAGGGGATGTATAATTCTCGACCATAGGTTTGTTTTTCATGTTTTGTTCAGATTGCATATTATGTCAACTCCAGCTAATGAAAGTTATCTTTGTTCAATCCATCTTATTGAAAATATGCAAGGTTGTGAAAAATGTTGACTTAAAATTGAATTCATGAAAAGTGGACAATTCAAATTAAGGACCATGTATTAAAGCAAGTTGCAAATGACATGTGAAAGAATTAAAAAGATTTCATAGTACATTGTTCTAATTCAATTATATGTCAATCTTCCGAACCGAGATGATGAGAACTGAATTAAATGAATGCTGACCATGTACTCTAAGGGAATTAATGGGTTTAAAAATGGTAATATTTCACAAAAATTACACAGATATGTTCAGTACCCCTAACAAGGCATCAGAACAATAAAAATGGGGTGATTGACCTAAGCTGAGTAACCGGGACTTGGCATCAATAAATGAAAAAGTTCGCGTAAAAAAGCAAAGAAAAATCACAGTAATAACATTTTAAAATCAAAATTCTCCCCAGATACCCTGAAATATGGTGAGGGGAGCAAAAAAATAATCTTTAGATATCTTGAAATATGGTGAGGAGAGTTTTGCAATATGTTTGGGGGGGGAGAATGTGCAGTTGGGCAAAAATTGAATCCAGTGAATGATTACCATTTTCTTTGACCAGTTAGTTCAGCTTAAACCTTGGTTCGCCTGTTTTCATTGATTTTCTAACCAGTTTCTTCTGATCAAGTGGAGGATTAGCATGTTGAATTATGACCATGTACTAGGAAATGTTGTTACCCACATGTAATTTAGCTTGAGAATAAAAATGCATGCCTTGCTTTGTGTAATGGATGATTTTTCAAGTTTAGATTATTCTTGACCTTGTTGAACAGATAAATGGATTGATCGAAGCATAATGGGAAGCAGGTTGAGTTGACAGGTCCGCATTCATTCATTCATTCATTATATTTGCATGTGTTGCTCGTGGACTAGCAACATTTAAGTTTAGGGGTGTGATCATGGCCCATTCAGACTATATTTACGCGTTAGTCCAAGAGATTAGGCTTAGTTTGCATCAATTTAGCTTAATTTTCACTCGCTTTGCATTTTAGGAGCATTACATGGTTTTTATGCATTTTTAGCATAAATTAGGCATTTTTAGTTTATTTATTTAGTTTATTCATTTTTTGCAGGAAGGATGGGCAAATTACAGGCGTGCGGGCGAGTCGAATGCAGAACAGAATCAAGTGAGAGAGTATGGGTTTGGCGCCCAGGTGCCACCCTATAGGCCTTTGCCAAAATCTCCAACACCTCACATAACGGGAAGCATCCAGAGAGTTGATGCTTAGGCGCCACTTCACCAACATGCAGACAAGTCTAGAAGAGTTTTTGAGGTCACAAGTCACAAGAGCTTCTAGGGAGTTGGCGCCTAGGCGCCATGGCATGATCGTATAGGAGTTCCAGAAGAGTTTCCAAGTCATGAAGCATCTAAGGAGTTGGCGCCTAGGCGCCAAGGCATGAATTTCTAGGGCATCTAGAAAGATTTCTAAGTTACCCAGCACACAGAGTTGGCGCCAAGGCGCCACTACGCATCCGTATGCCCGGATTTCTATACGTGTGCTGCGCCAATCAAAATTATAAATAGAAACTTAGGATTTCGCGCGCGAGGGAGAAAAAAGAGGAGACGGAATAGACACCGAGAGAAAGAACGAACTCAATCTAAGCGCGGATTGAAGAACAGATTCAAGCCCGTTGGTGGAAACTGCCAGAAAACCAGTTTTCTCTTCATCTTTCTATTTTTCTTTTTCTGTCTTTCTGGATACTTTTATAATATGGATGTAAAGGATTTTTATATCATGTCTTTGAACTAAACTTCCTTTAGATGGATAGTTAGGATGAATTGACATCTAACTATATTGTATTGGTTCTTTGAGATTCAGGAATGAATATTTGATTTTCTATATGATTGTGTGTGTGATTTACCCTTGCATATGTGGTTTAATGCTTTTTATAAGATTAGCTACCTTGTAAGATGATTTAATTGCTTGATTAATCCTTGAAAAAGAAAAATCTCTGCAAGATCCATGTGTAGGGCATAGGTTTTCTCTTGGTTAAGGGGAGTTGTTTAATGGATAAGAATATACCGTTAAACCCTATGTAGTCATGAACAAGTTATGAATCTATCAATTTCGCTTTATTTAATGGCATGAGAACATAGCAATTGAATAGAGTGTAATTAGCTTTATATACATTGGAAGACATATATAAAGATTATTGAACTTGGATTAGTAAATCTGTGCACAATCTAATAAAAAGGAACCAATGCAATATAGTTTAGATTCAAGGATGCCGAGCTATCCATTTGCCATCCCCGATTGATATACTCGTTTCTAGTATTCCAGTTATTCCGCGGATTCTGTTCTATTTTCTTATTGCATTTGATAGTTTTAGTTTTAAATTTAAAACTCAGAATTTTCTACTAACCGAAAGCAATTAAACTGATTAATAATCCTAGTTAAACAAATTTCTCGTAGGAACGATACTCTATTCACTATTTATTACTTGATTCGGCACGTATACTTGCGTTAAAAGCGAGCATTTTAATTGACATATACGCAGCTCGTCAAGATGTCTATAGAGTAAATGATAGAATTATTCAAATAAAACTTGTATTAGGTGTAGAGGTCTTAAATGTGATTAGTGCTTATGCACCACAAGTAGGATTAGATGATAGAATCAAGAAATAATTTTGGGATAACTTAGATAGTGTTATGCAAAGGACATTTAACTAAGAAAAGATTGTGATAGGTGGAGATTTAAATGGACATGTAGGAAAGAAGAATGTAGGATATGAGAGAAGTCATGGAGGTTTTGGCTTTGGAATAAGGAATGAAATGAGGAATGCCATTTTGGACTTTGCTATAGCATATGATTTGGTTATAGCAAATACCTTATTTCAAAAACGAGATGAACACTTGATAACTTTTAAGAATGGGACCAATTCTAGCCAAATAGATTTTTTCCTTATAAGAAAAATCGGATAGGTCCCTTTGTATTAATTGTAAGGTTATCCCAGGTAAGAGCTTAGCTATGCAACATAGATTATTAGTGATGAATATATATACACAAAAAGAGTCAACAAAAACTAAAGGCAATATAATTTCAAAAATTAAATGGTAGAATTTAAAGGGAAACAACATAAAACTTTTTAGTAAAAGAATGATAGAAGAAGGAAAATGGGATACACAAGAAGATGGAGTAGAATCAATGTGGGATAAAATGACAACTAACATAAAAGAAGTAGGACAAAGTATTGTAGGTATATATAAAAATCGTTGATCCTCATATAGAGAAACTCGGTGGTGGAATAAAGATGTTCAAAAAGCTATAAATGCTAAACAAGAAAAGTTTAAAACATGGCAGAGAAATAAAAATGATATAAACTTACAACAATACAAACTATCAAAAAAAGCTACTAAAAAGATTATTAGCGATACTAAACACAAAGTTTATGAGAACTTATATGATAAATTAGGAACTAGACAAGGTGAAAATGATATTTTTAAGTTGGCTAAATTGAGAGAAAATAAGGGCAAAAATTTAACACATATTAGATGTATCAAAAGTAAGGACCAAAAGTTCTAGTCAAAGACGATGATATTAAAGAAAGACGGAAAACTTATTTTTATAGTTTACTAAATGATACCCCACACGAACATTTAACATTAGATGTTAGTTTAAATAGAAAAGAAAATATGAATATCAGTTATTTTTCAAAAATTCGAATATCTAAAGTAAAGGAAGCTCTAAGGAAAACGAAACAGGAAAAACCTTAGACCCAGATAATATACCAATTGAGGCATGGAAGTACATGGGAGATGTAGGTGTAACATGGTTAACAAATTTTTTTAATAAGATTATAAAAATAAAGTTAATGCCAAGTGAATGGAGGAAAAATATTGTAGTTCCAATCTATAAAAATAAGGGAGATATTCAAAATTGTACAAATTATCGTGGAATAAAATTAATGAGTCATACTATGAAATTATGGGAAAGAGTAATTGAACATAGACTAATACGGGAAACTAATGTATCTGAAAATCAATTTGGTTTTATGCTAGGAAGATCAACCACCAAAGTTATTTTCTTACTTAGACAACTATTTGAAAATTATAGGGAGAAGAAAAAGAACTTATACATTATTTTTATTGATTTAAAAAAAGCTTATGATCGAGTACCAAGAAAGTTAATATGACAAGTGATGAGAAAAAAAGGAATTAATGACAGATACATCAATATTATTAAAGATATGTATGAGGGGGCTGTTACGAATGTGAGGACCATTAGCGGAGATACTCATATCTTCCCAGTTAAAATAGGTTTTCATCAAGACTCAGCCTTGAGTCCTTATCTTTTTACTTTAGTAATAGATAAAATTACTAGACATCTCTAAGAAGTACCTTGGTGTATGTTATTTGCAAATGACATTGTTCTAATAGATGAAACTAAAGAATGATTAAATTTTAAATTGAACAGGTGGGTAGATGCTTTAGAATCTAATGATTTTAGAATTAGTCGCACTAAAACTAAATATATGAAATGCAATTTTAATAATAGTGAAAACCCGGATGAGGAACCAATTAAGATTTTAGATCAAATAGTAACAAGAACTAATCATTTTCGGTACTTAGGATCAATAGTCCAAGAGAACGAGAAAATTGAGAAAGATGTAATACATAGAATTCAAGCAGGATGGAAGAAATGGAGAAGTGCGTTAGGAATTTTATCTTACCGTCGAGTTCCAATTAAATTAAAAGAAAATTTTTATAAGACTGCGATTAGACCTCCTATGTTTTATGGGGCAGAATGTTGGGCAGTTAAAGAACAACATATACAAAAAATGAGTGTAGCAAAAATGAGAATGTTAAGGTGGATGAGTGGTAAAACAAGAAAAGATAAAATTAGGAATGAAAAAATTCGAGAAAACTTAAAAGTGAGACCAATTCGTGATAAAAATGAGAGAAAATAAATTAAGATGATTTGGTCATGTTAAAAGGAGGCCTGAAGTAGCATCAGTTAGGAAAACAGAGTCTATCCAAGTAGAAGGTAGCAGGAGAATGAGAAGAATATCCAAAAAAATATGGATAGAAGTAATTAAACAAGATTTAAAAATATTACGAATTACAGAAAATTTAGCCTTAAATCGCCTAGAATGACGTAACAGAATCCATGCAGCCGACCCCACCTAGGTGGGAATTGACTTATGATGATGATGATGATGATGATGATGATGATGATTCTAGTAAGTTTGTTTCACTCTTCATTTGGAAACAATGGCTACTAAATGCACAAGATTTAATGACACTCAACAAAATACACCTTAACATCAAATGGAAATTCACGATTGCCTACAAGTCCTCACACTAAATTATCATATAGATCAAAGCTTATATGCATGTTGATACGATTCACCTCAAGAAACCTACAACCACCTCATGTAGGTCCCTCAAGGTGACATGCAAAGCTTCACGAGTAGGGCCCTCTAACATCCAAATTTAATTTTTTTGCCTCATTCATGGTAGCCATTTTCATAACAAGCTGGTAAATACTACAGGTTAAGCAATGAAAAGTAGGTCAATCTCTTTAGTTTTGCACGAAAACATAATACAGATGATCATAGTTTTCCTAAAGTTGGTAGGGCGTACAATTGTTTGAGATTCAAGAGAAGTTTTGGAAGGAAAATAAGAAAATTATGCAGCATCCCCAACAGGGAAGGAGGGAAAGGATTGTATAAATTATCATTTAAATCACCTGGGCCATTACTATTAAAATAGAAAAAACACTTGTGTAACACCCAATATTATACATGTCCAAAATACTATCTTTCATATTTGTTGATCCCAACTTATATTTACAACATGTGTCATTAAAAGTAATTAAAATATGTGATGTACTAGAAATTATGACTCATGCTAAGTTACAACCAGTGGTTTTTCAAATTTTTAGTTCCGATGTACTTCCAACAAAAGCAAATATGAATTCTTACAACTTATGTGCCAGACATGCAACCAAGTAATGTCACATATAACATATAACATAATCGATGGAATGAAATGTGAAAGAAGACATGCTTCTAGAAGTTAACATTGTTAGAAAAGTTTAAACATGCATATCATATATCAATGACAAGCAGGACCATGAATCAAAAGATTATAAAGAAAAGGAAAAGAAAAAGGAAGAAAGAAAGTCTGTATCATAACTGGAATTCAATTCGCTTCTGTGAACATCCGAATTTGCTAGTTCTTCTTGATTTAACATCTCAGATGTCCTTGTTTCATTGGTCGTATTTCTTAAATCAATAATCCCAGAGGAAGAACCTAAAGAAGAAAAGGAAAAAAACACTTAGGACAATATTTTTATCATTTAAAATAGTAGATTGCTCTGGTCAAGAACAAAGATTATTATACTATTTTGAACCTCCATTCATGAACATGTTAAGGAATAGTTCCAAATTGGGGTTTCCAAGACATTTTTGGATCATATGTAGTAGCCTATTCATGCTTACAATTATATCCCTTGCACGCTTGTGCACCTTTACTTCATTATACTCCATTTGAATAAAAATTTATTAGTTAAATCCCTGTTTTAAGATAATTCCAAAAATCTATAGATCCATAAATCCATGAAATCCTCAAAATCAGAACTAATGCATAAATATGCTTTGGACCTTATTCCAACCACAGGAATCTGATATATCCATTCCCAAGGTGAACTATTTACCAAAACAATCAGATGATGAGATAAGCACGCCTTAAAAGCTCAAACTATAAAAGGACACCATGGAAAAACACCTACGTAGCCTTCATTTGAAGAAATCCGCGTACTAATTTGTGAAATTAGCCCAATAACCATGATAGTGTTGTAGGCAATATGCACTATATGACTCAGGTATTATACAACCAGGAAAATGCTTGCATTAGGCACCATGACAATTTCAAAGGGTAAGTGTAAATACCTTAAAATTTTCTAAATCCTATGTGGTAAGGATTGAGTTTTGACCAATTGAGTTGAATGCTTAATAAGGGGGCTTTGCTCAATTATTATTTATATATTGCGAGTTGTATTTTTATATTTGTATGTCTTTTTAGCAACTCATATAGCTCGATTGGCATATAGGTGATCTAGAGATCTTTGAGGTCCAAGGTTTGAGTGGGGATTCCATAAGAAAATAAAAAAAAATTAAATTTTTGAAAATTTACCTTCCCAAGAATGTGGGCCCTATAGGATAAGATAAGATAAAGATTTAGTAAGATAAGATGGAGTTGGAATTGATTTAAAAGTTAAAATTAAGTGATAAGGTTTTATTATTTATCTCTTTCCCTATCGCTTAAAAGCTACAAAAGCTTTTGTAAATTAGGTTGGGAAGTTGATGGATTTAGGTATTCGTATAAAAGGTTTGGAAAGCTAGAGTCTCGAAAGAAGGGAATAAGCTGCAAGAGGAATTTTGTGAGGTAAGTAGATTTTTATTTGGATTTTGATTTTGGATTCTAAATAATTGTTTTATACTATGATTAAATATTATTAATATAGTTAATTTGGTTAGTCCCAAATTAATTATACAAGAACCATATAATGTAATTGTATTAGGTATAAAAAATTTTGTACACCAATGAGGTTGAAGGAATGAAATCTTTTTATACTCAAATATTTGAGAGTGGTATGGTTTTAATTTGCGCGTATTAGGATTAATATATGCTAGATAATATGTACAAGTGATGGCCCGTGTGATATAATGATTATTCGGCAAGGTATGTATCAGAGCACGCATGCAGGGCAGTCTCCATAAATTAGATTTCTAAAAGGACAAATTCTACATTGTTTTTTTATGTGCACAATTTCTTTAGCAATGAAGCTTTGGTTGCTTCTGAGCAATTCATTAAATGATGAGGGTATCAGGAGTCCAGCAAGCATGCATCATGTACCATTTTCAAATAAAATATATATTATATATACGAACGCGAACAAATACTTTGGATGACATATTTATCATGGAAACAAATACATAATACACACCATTTTTCCAAATATGCATTAAATGTGAGTTATCTCAAAATTTATTTTAACGACTTTGATTTTTGCAGAAAGATACATTTGGAAAATTTTGCAGGAAAGCATGAGTTGTTATATTAATTGCAGAACCTGCCTATTAATAAAAAATTACAATCTGATCACTTTACCTTTTTGCCTAGGTTAGTGATTGGGCTGGACCTAGTATCAAAAGAAGCCCAATGCTAAGAGATGAGCCGAGTGGACTTAGAGATAACGCAGCAATTTATTAGTCATTTATTCTTTTTTCTTATAATTTGATCATTTTAACTCTGATTTGTATGATCGAATAGTTGATTTTTATATTTTTGATGTTTCTGGACTCAATAGAAGGATTGATTTTGCGAATAAGGTTAAAATTTTAAGTTATTGAATTAAATAATTATTTTTATCATTTAATTAAGTTTTAATTGGGTCATTATCCATTTTTAAATAATTTTCTACTTGCTAGTCATGTTCGGACTAACCCGTTATTTTTACAGGTGTACCAAATCAAGTGAGACACTAAAGATTGACTTACTTATTTTCAAGAACAGTTATTATATTTGATTTAAAATTATTTAAAGGCATGTGTTGAAAATAGCGAACATGTATTTTATTTTATTATGTCTCGGATGTAATAATGAGATCAAGACTAGTATAAGTGGATTTTTAAATTATTTTTATAAAATTATAATAATTAATTTTTCCATAAATGTGTAATTAATCTTGGGAAGTTGCATGAAGTTGCATTAAATACACAACTCATGATCATTTTTCTAAGATGGTATGTTACAGATGATATCAGAGTGGTTGCACATATAATAGGATGGTTTATTAATTATTATATGATTTTTAAAAAAAAAAGATTTTTGAAATGAATTTGCAAATCTAACCTTACGTTTTTCTTTTTTGTTTCTTAGTCCAGAAAATGGTCAGTTCTGGTGCATCGGTATTCCATAATTCTAAAACCCAATGAAAGACCATCTCTACTACCCATAAAAGGCCGAGTGCCCTAGAGAAATAGGTTTTAACTTGGAAAAAAGTGTTCTATTTGCAATATTAAGCCCTAAATAAAAAGTTGGATAGAATCCTGACCTTACCTACACCTATTAAGCCTCAGATTAGAAATCTAAGTAGGGAAAAGGATAAAAAACTAATGACCCAGGTAATAGCTTACCCAGAGATTGACCTAAATAATGAAACCCTGGCTAAAGAATGTAAAAGGTTGTATACCTAGAAACGCATAGAGGATGAGAAGCCTAAGAAAAGAAAAGTTGAAATTCAAGTTGTACCTATGCCCGAGAAGGTTGCAACCCTACCTCAGATGACTAAAATCTTAAAACAGGATAGTCCTTCAACCTTAAGGAAACTTTTTATTCAGACTAAAGTTGTTATTTCAAAGTCTAGGACATCACCTATAATCGTAGCCAGAGCTGAGGATGTACCCAATGTTCTGGATGTATCTAAAACTACTAATATACCCAAATCTATGGATGAGCCCAAAGCTAAAGATGTGCCCAAAGCTATGAATGAGTTTGAAGCTGCTAATGTACCCAAGATTGTGGATGTGCCCAAAGCAGTGGATGCAACTAAGACTGCTGATATACCTAGGGCTATGGATGAGTCCCTAGCTATACCTCCTGTATCCCCTGTTCAAGACCCAGCCCAGATTTTGTCTATACTGAAGTAGAGACTCGGGAAGTACCTTCTCAGGCCACTTAAAAACTATCCTCTATGCGGTCATAGGGTCAAGATGTACAAACTAGAGTTGAGTCTAAGGAAGCCTATGCTAGGAAGAAATTAAGAACTTTTTGTTATTAATGGCCCATTGTAACTGAGTTAGTGTGTTATTTTTGTAGTACCAATGGACATACAGCTAAGGCTTATTCATATGGTAACTGAGTTTGTTTTTTATATCATTCCTTTGATCACTTTAAGAAAAATTGTCCTTTTAGTAAATATGCAAATTAGGTCGTAATATTTTTAAATAAAAGTTAAGATTGTTCCTGTTTGCTTAAGAAATAATACGTATTAAGGTCATATTCTCTTCTATGCTAGAATGGAAATCAATTTTGATGATCTGAATGCCCAAACTGGTTACCCAAAGCAATATCCTAGTAAAAAGCCATGAAAAAAGCATGCTAAGGACCAACTACGAGCTGAGCCTAGAAAGAAGCCCAATAGAAAGAAGGATAAAACTCTATTTGAATCTCTGACCAAAACTACCATGCTTGAGTAGCGTCTGAACAAACAACAACAAACCTTCATAGTACTTCAGGAAATGACGCAAAGGCATTTCGTTAGTGGGAATGAATGCAAGCATAGCTAGAATAGATTGTCAAATAGCAATCATCAAAAGTGCTAAGAAACTAAGAGCTCTGAACAACAGTCGATTGCTAATATGCATAGGAGTCAGAACCCGAGTGCTCGAGTTCTAGGAGAAAAGTCGAACTTTGATGAGCAAGATGAAAGGGAGGTCTTACACTAAGCAAACAAAAGGGTTAGTGATAAAGCTCAGGGAACAGTTATAGAAAGTTTGAATGTAGCAACCATGGGTTGTCTAGAACAATGAGAAATAGATTGAAGAGATGTTGATGCATTTCATCGTCAGAAACCCCCATCCTTTGTGGGTGGTGAATGTCTAGTTGCTGAGCATTGGACAGAGGTGATAGAAAAGATCTTTGATTTTGTGGGTTGTAACAATTGTTAGAAAGTTTTGTTTGCTCTATTTAAACTCGGTGGAGAGGCCTATCGATTGTAGAAGACACGTTAGCGTGTCTTCAATTTGTGAAGAATGGAAAATCTTCTTCTAGGCAAATTAAAGCTGAAGGAGGTGCAAAGAATGGAGGATTTCAGAAGAAGCAAATGGTCCTCAAGTGTAACAGATGCAGAAAGTTTCATACTAGGCTTTGCAAGTACTTCAAGTGCAGGAAGACTGGTCATAAGCCATTGAACTATGTTATGGATTTCGTGTGCTACAACTGTGGGTAACCTGGTCACATTATTAAGGATTGTCTCACAGCTAGAAATCTCGGACAACCAAAGTAGCAGAGACAAAATCATCCAATCGGCAGACCAGTAGAACAACAGTAACAAGGTAGTGGACAACAACATGTTGCACCAGCTCAAGCACAAGTCTACGCCTTGATACCCAAGTAGGCCTAAGCACTGACAGAGACAGTGAAAGGAATTATTCGTCTCTATGGTATTTTTATTCGAGTATTGTGCTAAAGCATAGTTTGAAAGTCACTGAGTTAACTTGGGACATCCAGGTCACATCATTTGTTGGGAGTAATTTATTAGTGAGAGATGCTTGTATGGGATGTACCCTAAAAATTGAAAGTTTAACTATCCCAATAGGATCTAGATGTTATTTTGGGAATGAATTGGTTAACTAAATAGGTACATGAAATTTGCCCTCGTGAGGGTCGTGTCATCTTGCGAGGATCCGACAAGCAAAGTGTTGATTTCAAAGGAAGTTAATTGGTAGTATCTCACCTCATATCAGCTTTGCGGGTTAGAAAACTTCTTGGAAAGAGTTGGGAAGGATGTCTTGTTTTAGTTTTAGCAATAAAGGATAAGGAGACCAAGTGGATGACATTCTAGTTTTCGTGAATTTTCATGTGTTTCCAAAAGAGTTGTCAAGAGCACCCCCAGAAAGAAAAATCGATTTCATTATAGAATTTATGCCCAATACTACTACAATTTTAAAAGCTCTTTATTGAATAGCTCATGTAGAATTGAAAGAATCGAAAAATAGTTGCAAGAGCTTCTTGATTTAGGATTTATTCGACCTAGCAAGTCACTTTGGAGAGCACCGGTACTTTTTGTAAAGAAGAATGATAATGGTATGAGGCTGTGTATCAATTACAGAGAGTTAAATAAGCTGATAATCAAGAATAAATACTCACTTTCTTCAGTTGATGACCTATTTGATCAACTACAATGTGCATCTATCTTCTCTAAAATAGATCTGCGGGTAGGATATCATAAATTGAAAGTTTGGGATAAAGATATACCTAAGACAACTTTTACAACTCAGCATGGTCATTAAATATTTTTAGTAATGTCATTCAGAGTAACAAATGCTCTAGTTGCATTCATGGACCTAATGAATAAGGTCTTTTGGCAGTTTTTAGATAAGTGTGGTTTGTTATTTATCGATGATATCTAGTGTACTCTAAAGGAGAGGCAGAACATGTTGGTTATCTAAGGGAAGTACTACAAATCCTAAGAGAACACAAGTTATATTTCAAACTTAAGAAATGTGAGTTTCAGATGAATAGTGTGACCTTCTTAAGTCATGTGGTTAGCAAGGACAGAGTGTTAGTACACTCAAAAAAGATAGAAGCTACAACCAGTTAAGATAGATGAACTACAGTAACTGATGTTAGAAGTTTCCTAGGTATGACAGGGTATTATTGAAAATTTATAGAAAATTTCTCAAGCATAGCAGTACCGCTTAGCAGATTAACCAATAAGAATGCTTAGTTTATTTGATCAGATGCTTGTCAAAGAAGTTTCTAAGAATTGAAGAGTAGTTTAACTTTAGCAATGATTTTAACCATACCAATCACCGACGAAAGAGATGTAGTGTACAACGATGTGTCTATGAAAGACCTCGACTGTGTACTCATGCAACAAGGTAAGGTAATTGCTTCTGCGTATAGACAATTAAGGTCATATGAGAAAAATTATTTTAGCCATAATTTGGAATTAACTGTAGTAGTGTTTGCTTTAAAAATATGACGTCACTACTTATATGGTGAGAAAACAGACATTTTCACAGATCACAAGAGCCTAAAGTACATCTTCTCCAAAAAAGAGATGAACCTTCGGCAATGAAGATGATTGAAATTACTAAAAGATTATGATATTAATATTCAATATCACCTCGGTAAAACAAATGTGGTAAATGATGCCCTAAGTCGTAAGTCTTGTTTTGCAATTTGGATTACTCAATAGTCGCCTATAATACAAGAAATTCAATCATTGCAATTAGAAGTAGTGACTAATTTTTTTTAAAATTTTAATAGTACACTACTTTTTATGAAAAATTAGTAGTGCCTAGAGAGGACATGCTACGATGAGAAATTTTAGAGGAAGTCCATTAGTCCAAATTTTTTGTACATCTTGGTAGTACTAAGATGTACAAAGATCTGAAACAAAATTTCTGGTGAAAAAGGTTGTGCATCGAGTGTACCAAATTTGTATCCCAATGCTTAATGTGTCAGCAAGTCAAGGCTAATTGAAAAAACAGGTTGGGTTGTTGCAACCTTTAAAAGTACCAGAATAGATATGGGAGAACATTATCATGGACTTTGTGACTGTTTTTCCAAGAATGCAAGCTCGTTGTGATGCTGTATCACTAGTGATAGATAGACTTACTAAATCTTCTTACTTCATACCATATCACATGACATTTAGAATGGATCAGATAACAAACTTGTACCTGCGAAAGATTGTTTGGTTACATAGTGTTCCTATCTCCATAGTGTCAGAAAGAGATCGACAATTTATTTTCAATTTCTAGCAAAAATTGCAAAAGTCTACGGGAACAAAGTTGTGGTTGAGCACCGCTCTGTAGACAAATGGTCGGCCTGAAAGGACTATCCAAATTCTAGAGAATCTAGTGAGAGCTTGTGCCTTGGATTTTCTTGGTTCTTAGGATGAACACTTGGCTTTGGTCAAGTTTGCCTATAACAACAGTTATCAGGCTAGTATCGGTTAGGGGTGCAACTTAGACCGGGTTGAGCCTGAACTCGACCCACCGAACCCAATTTTCAGTTGTGTTTGAACTTGTTTTTTCCAACTCGAACTCCGAGGAACCCGATTTGTAAATACGATAGGGTTAGGGTTCAAATGAACTCGAGCCCAATTTCCCATTTCGTGTTTATTATAAAATATATTATATACATAATATTTAAATAATATTTCTTTATATTTTGCATATTTATGTTATTTATATTTATATTTGAATACATGTTTGACATAGTGTAATTATATTATAAATAAAATCTATTGTTTTTATTTATATTTATCTTTTATTTCTATCATTTACTTTTACATCCATTAATCTTATTCCTTTACCTTATTTTTTTTGTTAAATTTTTCTAGAAATATTCTTTATATTACTATTTTTTTAAAAAAATATGTAGTTTCACTATATATTATTATGTTTACTTACATGACATGTTATTATTATATATTTATATGAAATTCTAAACTTATTATTCTTAAATAAAATGTAAATTCATTAACATAAATTTCAACCCGAAACTCAGTTCGAATTCAATTTTCAAAAATAGGGTTAGAGTTTAAATTTTACAAATAGAGTTAGAGTTAGAGTTAGAGTTAGGGTTCATGTTTTGTAAATAGGGTTAGGGTTAGGGTCGAGGTGAGCCCGAGTTTCATGAGCCCGAGTTGCACCCCTAGTATCGGTATGACTCCATTAGAAGCTCTATACAGAAAAAAGTGTCAAACACCTATCTATTAGGAAGAAATTGGTAGACGACAACTTTTAGCTCCATCTCTAGTTTAGCAAGTTGTTGATGTGATTCAAGTTATAAGACGACGGTTGGAAGCAGCACAAGATTGTTAGAAAAATATGTCAATGGCAAATGAAGAGATTTATAGTTTCCAGCCGACTGGTCTTATTAAAAGTCTCTCCCATCAAAGGTGTGACTCATTTTGGGATAAAAGATAAATTATCTCCTCGATATATCTCACCTTTCGAGATATTAGAAACTATTGGCAGTGTTGCCTATCGACTAGCGTTGCCTCCTTTGCTAGCAAGTGTCCATAACGTCTTCCATATCTCACAGTTGAGAAAGTATGTGGCCGATCCAACTCATATTATGTCAGCCAAACAATATGAGATCGAGGAAGATTTAACTCATTCGGAATTTCCTATATGAATCTTGGATAGTTGCGAGAAGCAGTTAAAATGGCAGACAATTTGGCATGTTCTGGTATAATTGAGCAACCACAGTGAGCGAGAAGCTATGTGGGAGCTAGAGGATGGTATTCGCAGAATCTGCCTCAAATTATTCGATGATTTATCTTGATATTGTAAGTTTCAAAGATGGAAACTATATAAGGTGAGGAAAATTTAAATACCCTAAAATTTTCTAAGTTTATCGGTCAAAGTCCATGTAGGATATCTTATATGGCAAGGGTTAACCTTTTGACCAACTAGGCTGAATGGTTAATAATAGGGCTTTGCCCAGTTATTATTTATATATGTTGCAGATTGTATTTTTATTTTTATATGTTATTTCAGCAACCCGTGTAGCTTGGTTGACATATAGGTGGTCTAAAATTCTTAGAGGTCCAAGGTTCGAGTGAGGATTCCGTAAGAAATAATAAAAATTTTAATTTTTATTATTTTTTCTCCCCAGGCATGTGGGCCTCACAAGATAAGATAAGATAAAGATTGTGCAGGATAAGATGGGGTTCGAATTAAATTGAAAGTTAAATTCAAGTGATAAAATTTTACTGTTTATCTCTTTCCCTATCTCTTAGAAGCTACATATGCTTTTATAAATTGGGTTGAGAAGTTGATGGATTTAGGTATCCGTATAAAATGTTTGGAAAGCTAGACTTGCGAAAGGAGAGAATAAGGTGTGAGAGGAATTTTGCAAGGCAGATTTTGATTTTGGATTCTAAATAATTATTTTATACCTTGATTAAATATTATTATTATAGTTAATTTGGTTAGTCCCAAATTAATTATACAAGAACTGTATAATGTAATTGTATTGGGTAAAAATAATTTTGTACACCAATGAGGTTGTAGGAATGAAGATTTTTTGTACTGAAATATTTGAGAGTGGTATGGTTTTAATTTGTGCGTATAAGGATTAATATATGCAGACAATAAGTACAAGTGATGGCCCGTGTGATATAATGATTTTTTGGCAAGGTATGTATGAGAGCACGCATGTAGGGGCGGTCTTCATGAGTTGGGTTTCTAAAAGGACACAATTTATGTTGTTTTTTTTTGTGTGCATGATTTCTTTAGCAACGAAGCTTTGGTTGCTTTTGAGAAATTCATTAAATGAGGAGGGTATCAGGAGTACAGCAAGCGTGCATCATGTGCCTTTTCTGAATAAAATATATATTATATATATGGACGCAAACGGATGCTTTGGATGACGTATTTATCATGGAAACAAGTACATTATACACACCATTTTTCCAAATATGCATTAAACATCAGTTATCTCAGATATCTATTTGAGCGACTTTGATTTTTGTAGAAAGATATATTTGGAAAATTTTGCAGGAAAGGACGGATTATTATATTAATTGTAGGACCTACCTATCGATGAAAATTTGCAATCTGATCACTTTACTTTTTGCCTAGGTTAGTGATTGGGCTGGACCTACTATCAAAGGAAGCTTAATGCTGAGAGATGAGTCAAGTGGACCTAAATATGATGTGACAATTTATTAGTCCTTTATTCTATTTTCTTATAATTTTGTCATTTTAACTCTGATTTGTATGATCAAATAGTCGATTTTTATGTCTTTGATGCTTCTGCATTCAATGGAAGGGTTCGATTTTGCAAATAAGGCTAAAATTTTAATTTATTGAATTAAATAATTATTTTTATCATTTAATTAAGTTTTAATTGAGACATTATCTATTTTCAAATAATTTTCTACTTGCTAGTCATGTTGGAACTAATCTATTATTTTTACAGGTGTACCAAATCAAGTGGGACATTAAAGATTGACTTGCTTATTTTCGAGAACAGTTATTTTATTTGATTTAAAATTATTTAAAGGCATGTGTTAAAAATAGTGGACATTTATTTTATTTTATTTTGTCTTGGATGTCATAATGAGATCATGACTAGTGGAAGTGAATTTTGAACTTTTTTTTATAAAATTATAATAATTAATTTTTCCATAAATATGCTATTGATCTTAGAAAATTATAAATACAATGTCCTTGATCACTTTTATGAATGGGTATGTTGTAGTAAGATTCCACATTACGTTATAATTCAGAACTAACATTTACATACGCTTTGGAACTTAGTCCAACAGCAGCATTCCGAGAGAGAACTCGTTTCCCAAACCAAATAGATGGTGAGACAGGGACACCTTAAAGGATAAAACTTTTGGTGAAAAATTTTGAAGAATAAAAGTTGTCAAATGATGTGATATGATAGGGGTAATGATGAAGAGTAAAGAGGATAAAGTTAAAATAGATAGGTTAGTTGTATAAGTAATTGTGTAGAAATGATTAAAAAGTAGGGTGGTTTATATAGGAAGATGTAAAAAAATAATTAAAAAATTGAAGAGTTGTAGAGAATGAAAAGCTTTAGATTGAAAAGTTTTAGGTGAAAACTTTTCGTTATTGTCAAACACCTAGTAAAACTATAAAGGGAGCAACAGGGAAGCATAGAACATAGGAAAAGGGCCTGCCCAGCCTTCTTTTGAAGAAAAACCTTTGCATTAATTCGAGTAATTAACCCAGCAACATGATGGTATTGCAGGCAATATGCACCATATGACTTGTATATTATGGGTGTGTTTGGTAACAACAAAAAGTTGTCAAGTTAAAACTTTTCAATCTTCACAACTACCTTATTTTTTAATTATTTCTTCACATTTTTCTATATAACTACCCTACTTTTCAATCATTTCTACACAACTACTAATACAACAAACCTATCTATTTCAACTGTATATTATTTATTCCTCATCATTATCCCTATCATATCACATCATTTGACAACTTCTTATCTCTATAACTTTTCATCAAAAGTTTTATCCATTTCTAAACACAACCTATAAAACTAGGAAAATATCTGTTTTCAAGGATCAACCACAAAAGAAAATAAAATTTTCACAATAAATTAATAGTAGAAATCAATCCCGAATCTTCAGCCAAGAATGGTGCTCGTATTCAATAACGAAAAATACGTACGCAATTTGAAAGTAAAAAGCTGAATAGATGCGGCGATGGAATTCACCTGGCAGCGACAGTGGTGATGAGGGGAGCGGGTGGTACGTTGCGAAGTGGTTGAAAGCGACCTTAGCAGCCTCGTTCTGGGCTTCTTTGGAGGATTTGGCGGAACAGGGAGAGTGGAAATCGATTCCATTGACGGAGACGGTGGCGTCGAAGGTGGGACGGTGAGCTGGGCCGTCCTTTGAAGAGGTGTAGGTGGGGAGGCTCCATGATTTCTGATGGCAGAGCTCTTGAAGGCGGGATTTATACATATTTCTCCTCCTCTTTTCTCTCTCCCAGTCTTGAGCTTCGGTTGCGAGCGTGAGTCGGTGAGTGCGAGTGAGACGGAGATATAAATGGCGGGGAAGGAATCGAAAGACATGAAGCATGTTCTTTTTTCTTTTTTTTTTTTGTTATTCTTTTGAATCAGATTCTTGGCTCTGCCTTGCCTTGTACAATTATGGTGGAGGACACTATGTTACAAATGGGCGCCACACATATTAAATGTTAAAATATTTTGTATAATTATTTATCAATATAAATAACATTCTTTAGACGGCTTAAATCTTAAAAATACAACTTTGAAATTAATATTCAAGTTAAATTATTTTATTACGTCAATTTTGTACTATTTTAAGATAAGACATATATACATGCTAGATTTAGATGAAAATTAATATACTATCAAAATAAATAATTCTAAATATAACGGACGAGGTGAATGTTAATTTTAATACATGTGAAACACAATTTTGGTCGATTTGCACTATAATATATTTATGTCCAGAAATGATTCAAACATATAAATATACCTCAAGATATCGTTTAGTTGGCACAAAATACCATAACATATAATCTATTCCAACCATTATAAATCACATGAACATAAAATATGATCTATTCCAACCATTATATTCATAATTATTTACTTTATTATTATAATAATTTTCATTTAAATTAAATATGTGTTTCACATCATTTCAAAATAGTACAAAATAAATATAACAAAATAATTTAATGCAAATAATAATTTTTAAAATATATAATTTTTAAGATGTAACTTAACTGATGATTGTATAAAATATTAATAAATTTAAATGAATGTAAGACCTATTTTTGACTTAAGTTCATACAAGCAAACATATTAAATTATGTCTCGTATATATTTCTCATTTTTAAAAGGGAAAATTTTTCTCGTACTCATTACATTTGCTCATGATTCCTTATATACCCATAACGTTTTATAAATTTCTCTCATACCCATAATATTTTATCCTAAATTTCTCTAATGCCTATGCCGTCAATAAAACTGTTAATTATCATAATGAAAAGACAATCTTGCCCTTTTGAAATTTCATAATTAAGACAATTCAACCATAATATGATTCAATTGATGATAATAAATTATCAATATGTTGCATTAAATGACTCAAAGTCATATTAAAGTTCAATCGTGTTAATTACAAAAATTTTATTGGGGCAAAATCCTCTTTTGAATGAGTAAATAACATTGTGTTAACGGTGTGAATATAATAGAAATTTAGAGTTAAATATTATGGACATAAGAAAAATTAGTAAAATATTGTGGGTATATTAGAAATTACGTGCAAATATTAAGAATATAAAAAAAAATTTAAAATTTTAAAATTTTTTCTTCGCGGGGCTCGGCGAGAGATTCCAGGCGGGGCCGGGAGGGTGCAGAGACATCGATTGAGGGAGAAAAAAAAGAAGCAACCCGGGATTTGCATATATGCCCCTCAACTGTTTAAAATTTCTTTTTTTCACCTTTTAAGTTTCATATTTGCATAATTTCAGTCCATCCACTACACGTCAACACAGTCTGTTAATTTTTTAAAATCGAAAGAACAAAAATTTCCTTTTATAATTTTACTCCAATCTTAAATTGACTACCTTAAACGGTGAATTTTTCTGGGCAATTTTTTTAGGTGTGTTTTATTTAAAATAAAACTTTTTAATCTAAAATCGTTCACTCATTATAACTATCTTATTTTTAATTATTTTTTCAAATCTTTTTATGTAAATTATCTTAATCTTCAATCATTTCTACACAACCATTAATATATCTAACATATTTATTTCAAATTTATTCTTTGTATTTCTCATCATTACCTTTATTATATATAACCTATTTATTCAAAAATAGTAAAATTTGGCATTTGCATTAAATATGGAAAATAGTTTTATAAAAAATTAAAAATAAAAAGGTTTTTGGGCTGATTTTAGGTTAGTTTGAGAAAATCATGACCCTTGTTAAAAGATTATGAGGGCATTTTAACGATGTTAGGATTTTTTGCTAAAGGAATATTTTAAATTTTAAATAAAAATATTTATCAAAATATTAAAGGAAAATTGGGCATTTTAAGTAAAAAATTAAAGATGTTAAAATTTTTTGCTAGGAAAATACTGTAAATTTTAAATAAAAAATTCATTAAATATTAAAGGTGAATTTTGGTTATTTTCAATTAAAAAGTAACAAATTTAGGATTGTTTGCTAGAAAAAATGTTTTAAAATTAAAAATATTCATTAAAATATTAAAAAGGCATTTTGGTTATTTTAAGCTAAAATTAACAATTTAGGGTTTTATGTCACAAGAAGTACAAAAACTACATATGGTGTGTTTGGAAATGGATACAACTTTTGATGAAAAGTTTTTGAGAAGAAAAGTTGTTAAGTGATGTAATATAATAGGAATAATGATTAGGAATAAAGAGGATAAAGTTAAAATAGATAGATTAGTAGTATGAGTAATTGTGTAGAAATGATTGAAAAATAGGATAATTGTACAGGAAAATGTGAAAAAATAATTAAAAAATGTGGTAGTTGTGAGGAGTGAAAAATTTTAAATTGAAAATTTTTAACTTAATATTTTATACCTATTACCAAACACACCTATAAATTTTAAATTTGAAGTCATTAACTACAAATATGGAATTTAAGGGTCAAAGACAAATTTTGCATACTTGAAGGACGTCCATGCAAATCCTATGACAAGCTACAATAAAGAGACATTAAGAGAGGACACAAGTGGGATGTAATCCTGCAACTTGTGTGGAGTAAGTCTAATTCAAGGCGAATTTTACTTTTATTTTATTTTCAAAAGCTCTTATTTTATCTTATTTTTTGGTCACATCAATTTGAGGCCTATTCTATCTAATTTTTTTTAAAGATTGGGTAAGTTTCGATTTCGATTTCAAATCAATCCTTTAAAATGATCTTTATACTATACATAAATATCATATTTTTACTATAAATCTTACTTAATACCTATAATCAATATGATAATAATATCATTTTAAAATACAATCAAATGAACTAAATAATTGATAAATTAAACAAATTTTTATATTTATAAAAGGTATATTTTTATCTTTAAATTTATAATATATTGTATAAAAGATTATTGAATATATAGTATTAAATTCGATTTGGTTCTAGACATCAAGACGTTGAAACTTACTATATCTTAATTTAGTTAGGTATTTTTTATTTATAATCTATCTTACTCTAAGGGTAGTAAAATAAGAACATTCTCTACCCATTTTAAAGTACCTAATGGGTCAACGCATTGGTATCTTACCCAAGTTCCACTCTTAAACACAAGCATCAATATTAATGCATAAGTTTTGGTTGCATTGTGTACAAAATTTGCTTACAAAGCTTTTATTAGCTCATACCAAAAGAGTGAAAGGTGAAGTGTGGTAAGTCTCTTTCTGTTTGGTGTGTTTGGCCTTTGTAATACTTTTTTTGATATTTTTATATACATCATGTCATCTAGATATTACAATGAAGTACATGCTTACCCTCACACCATAAAGGGAAATTTTTTTCTTAAACCCCACTATAGTAGAAAATTGTAAACTTCCACCACGGGGGGTGAAGATTGTAAAACCCCCACTATAGGGAGACTACATTGTAAAATTTTACTCATTATATGTGTAGCAAGCAGGTATTGAACTCATTACCACATCCTTATGTGACCAGCAAGTTTACCACAAGGCTATGACCCTTATGGTGGCGTTTGTAATACTTTTGAAAGAAAAAGTTATGGTATAAATTTTTTTAAAAATACGAGAAGTAATATGACATAATAAAAAGAAAAAGTTATGGTATAAATTTTTTTAAAAATACGAGAAGTAATATGACATAATAAGAGTATTAATGAGAAATAAAATAAATAAATTTAAAATAGATAGAATAGTTGTATAGGTAGTTTTCGAAGATTGATTGAAAAATAGCATAATTGTATAAGAAAACGTAAAGAAATAATTAAAAATAGAGTAGTTGTAGAGATTTAAAGTTTTATTTGAAAAACTTTTACGATTGATTGATATATTTGTTTCATTCTACCGTATATTTTTAAATGTAATTTGGCAAATTTCCAATTATACTCACGAATTTTATCCACTATTCCTCATATGTCTATGTATTTTTGAAAATTCCTTTCACACCCATGAATTTTACTTAAAATTTCTCACATATTGGTGTAGTTATCACAAGAAGCAATCCCATTAACCGAGGTATGAAATTACTGATTTACCCATTCCAGTTTGCACTCATTGTCTCACTTGGGTGCAAAAACCTATTTTTTAAAATTAAAATTTTTTTTATACAACTAGTAATCTGGATTTATTTAACATATATAACAATCTTCTACTATTTTTAAAAAATCAAAAAGAAATATCTAAAAATCTCTAAAAATGGTAAAAATTGATATACATGGTAAATACACCCAGATTAACAATTGTATTAAAAAATTTTCAAATGAAAAATAAAAATAAATGGGTGACATGCACTCGGGTGCATTCGGCTAACCCCTTTCTTCTTTGGAGCCCGATCGCATGCGCCCAGGAGCATGCAGCGCTGCATGCTCCCGGGCGCATACACCTATTTTTTTATTTTTTTTCAAAATTATTTTACAATATTATTAATATATATGTATTTAATATGTGTATAAATTTTTACCATTTTTGAAATATTTTAGATCTTTATTTTTAATTTTTGAAAATCAGTGGTATTTTAGGTAATTTAAAATGCCACTGATTTTCAAAAATTAAAAATAAATATCTAAAACACTCCAAAAATGGTAAAAATTTATGAAGATGTTAAATACACTTAGATTAAAAATTTTGAAAAAAATATAAAAAAATGGGTGTATGCGCCCAAAAGCATGCAGCGCTGGCGCATGCGATCGGGATCCTTCTTCTGTGGCCACCTTCAACCATGAATGCATAGTCCACCTTCCTAGCCAACAGATCCGTCACACAAACTAGGCAAATCTGCCGTTTTCCTTATCTTCCCCAACTATCTACCATGGAAGTTCACAGCTAACGATCCCTGCATCTCTCCTTCAATTCTGGTAGCCAGCCATCTACAATGGAAACTCCACAACCAACAATCTCTGAATCTTTCCTTCGATTTTGGTAGCTTGCCGTTTACCATGAAAGCTCCACAGCCGACAATCTTTGCATCTGTCCTTCAATTTTGGCAACTAGTGCACCATTGGGTACTTGGCACCGACAATATAACATCCCTCCAGATTGACAAAGGAAAACCCGCTGCAAATCCACCATTCGAGCTTAGCCTAGCAAACTCTGGCACCCTTCTTAAATCGAGCGATGCCAAATCCTCTCACAGAAGCCATTTAATCCACAACTTTGACTAGTTGCAGTTGTTGTACCATCTGCATAGAGCCCCTCTCACATCCAGCTCTATTTGTAGAATCAATAGCCTTCAAAACTAGCGAAGAATCAACACCAAAAGTCCAGCCATGATACCAACTCAATGATCAATTAGTCGATGTTCCAGGCTAACGCATAGCTCCCTGTTGCAGCACCACTCAACGATCGAACCCATAGCATCTTCTCCAACATTAATTGGCAACCACCTATATTCTTCTCACTGCCAAATTCTATCAAAGCAAAAATCATCCCTAAATCGCAGCAATCTACTTCCAATTATCAGCAGCAACACCGACAATGCCCCTGTTTACCCCTATCATCTAAGAGGAGAAAACCAGTGATTGTTCATAGCTCTATCAACAGTTGCTAATCATCCAAGCAATCCATCTCCGCCACAATCGATCACCCACTGTAGCCAGCAAGCACATCATAGATCATATGAGTTTCTCCTCCATTACTTGTAGCGAGTTGATGGGGATGGTGGATGACTGCAACGATTCGAAATTGGTTGGGACGAATCAATACAGCAGATTATTGCTAGCTAGTTTTTTTTGATAATTTTTTTTTTTTGATAAAAATTGCTAGCTAGTTTTGATTTACAAGTCAGTTACATATTTGTGGCAAAGATTGCTAATCTATTGTTTGACTTGTGCTTTTAGTGGATTTCATATTTATGCTAGCCTGAAGTTTGCTGAACAACTGCTAGAATCTAGATGGGTAATCTGAGAATTCTGAAAATATTAAAAATAAAAATTCAAAAATCCAAGTGTAGTGGAGAGAGGATAAGGACATATGTACGAAAAGAATTTTAGGTAAACTGTGTAGATAGAAGAGGAATTTTTTAAAATTCGTGAGTATATAAGGAATTACTTGTAAAATTCATAGGTATATTTAGAAATTCCATATATCATTTTCATGCATAGAGTTTAATGGAATCCATAATAAAAGAATTTTAATGGTATATATTTTTAGATTATAAATAATATCCATTATATAATCTATATAATCTGAAATGTTATATATGTATTTTAATTAGATTAGACTTAAAAATAATCATATAATATTTACTTATTAAGGGTCATATTAATATCTTATTTGTGCGATTTTCATTATGGGTGTGTTTGTTTAGGGCAAAAAAGTGTCAACTACACTTGATCTTAGCCAAAAGGCCGAGAATTTTTCAATTTAAAACTTTTCACTCTCCATAACTACTCTATTTTTTAATTATTTTTTCACATTTTTCTATACAAACTACCCTACTTTTCAATCATTTCTACACATCTACCCATACAACTAACCTATCTATTTTAACTTTATTCTCTTTACTCCTCATCATTACTCCTATTATATCACACCATTTTCTATTGATTTGACAACTTCTACTCAAAAAAATTTTCATCAAAAGTTTTACCTCCAACCAAACACACCCTATGAATGACTAAAATTATATTTTAACTTATGGATGATATGGTTATGTTGGCTTAATATTATGCTCGTTTTTTATTTTTTGTGAAACTATTTTTCAAAATGTATTTATCTTATATATTAAATTTTAAATTTTTTTTAATATATTCTTATTTAAAAATAAAAAATTTTTATGGAGTTAAACTGACTTAAATACCACAAAATGATGATGTTTTGAAAATAAAAAATATAAATACATATTCAAAAATTTTAAAATACTTTTCACTCTCCATAATTATTCTATTTTAATCATTTCTTTACATTTTCCTCTATATTTATCTTTTTAATCATTTTTCTACAACTATCTACATAACTACCCTATCTATTTTAACTTTATTTTTTTTACTCTTTACCATTACTCCTATCATATCACATCATTTCTTCTATTTTAAAATATTTTATACAACTTTTCTTTCGAAAGCTTTACCAAATACTGAACACATATTTTTAAATATAATTTTGAATGTGCATAGCTTTTAATAGAATCCAAAATAGAAGAATTTTAATGATATGTATTTTTATTATGAATAACATTCATTATATAATTTATGCTTCCCTTTCCACATCTCCCCTCTCCCATCTCCCTTTTCTCTCATTTCATTTCCTGTACCCGACACTACTGGTTTCCTCTCCCAAGTCTGCCCCTTTTCTTCTTTGCCTTAGTTGCTTCTAATTCCCTCTAAACCTCATCTTTCGTACTCCCATTCGGCTCAAACTCCTCATAATTCTCACCCAGATTCTCCTTATTTGCATTCCTCCCACTGGCACTTCCTCCCCATTTTCAGATTTTTTGTTCCCTCTCTCCTTCCTAAATTCCAATCCTTTCCTTTTTGTTCTACCTATCCATTTTCTGCCATCACTTCCCTTTCCCTTCATTCTCTTACTATCCCATAAGGTGCCCCTTCCCCATTACTTCATCTATTTTCGTTGTACCTCTAGTGACTCCCCTTCAATCTCACTCCTCTACCCTTGTCTACCTTTAAGATTTCTCTCTCATCCCCCTTTTCTTCCTCTCTCCCCAATCCCCCTTCTCCTTCCTTCCCCACTTTTATTATTCTATTCTCATTGATTATGGCTAAACAACCCTTGTTTTCTCCCTCCCACCACAATTTCCCTTATATCCTTTCTCCTGTTCCCCTTCCTCTCTATTCCCATCCTCTTGCAAAGTCCCTGCCCGCGTTAGATTATCGGTATTTTCCTTTTATTTCAATCCCACATTTTCTTCCTCCCTTCCCTGGGGTCCCACTCTTTGACAACCCCACAATTCTCCTTCTCCACTTACCTTCCTCCCAAGTACTAACCCCCCATTCTCCCCTCTATCCCCCATTTGCTGCTTACTCAACCACAACACAGTTCTATTAAAGTCTCTTATAGGTCTTTACTCAAACACCTCCCTCCCCACCTCTACTATATCCATTCTTGTCTTGTTAGTCTCTATCTCAATTAGCATATTCTCATCCCTTCTCGCATACACCAAATCAGTCAAGATTGTCTTTGAAAAAATCCTATTACTTTATCCTCCATCTCCCTTCGGTCTCGAAACCTTAAAGCTCACTCTTAAATTGCAAATGTATGGGAGATTGGCCCTGTCTGCTTGGTATCTCTTTGTAGCTCTGACAGTTCTTAAAGGTGTGCCCTAGTCTTTTGCACATGTAACAAAGCACTGGAAGGCGTGTGGATTGAAAGGGAATCGATCTTCTATTGGAGTTGTTATATTTAATGAAAACCTCCCTTCTAATAGGCTCTCTAATATCAATCTTCACTTTTACTCTCACCCACTTTGCCATTGTAGCCACCTCATAGCATGTCTCGTGTGAGCTTCTGATGACTTCATCTAAAACCTTGTGGTTAATGAGAAAGGATTTTTCTTTTATCACCAATTAAATGGAAGTGGCATTGAGGTTGATTTCCTCATGGTTCATCGAACCATACATTAGAATCAATTTTCAGTCGTAGAGCCAACTTTGGTATCCTCTTTAAGATCTTTGCTTTATCTTCAACCAATTTGAAAGAAATTCTATACAAATTCTTGTCTATCTTTGCGAATACAAAATTGTCTTTTGTCTTCTAAACTTGGGGCATTGACGCTTTGAAATGCTCCCATTCGTAGCTTTATTTTTCCCATAATGAGAGGAGGATTGAGAGTTTTCCCTTTGTCACAATGGTTGGAAGATCCACTTTCTTTCGATCAACAGAACTTAGTTTTCTCTGAGGAGCAATTTCTCTTATTGGAAGGTCATTCCTTCCACTTTAGCTTGGTTAATCGTTCCTTATGCCCTTCCATCGATTCTTCCTCTGGCAGCTTTAGCTCTCTTGTTGAGAACCTAGTTTGATTCTGGTTTGCCCTCAATGAAGTACTAAACACCTACACCTGCATCCATGTATAAAAGAAATTGACTAGGTGAAGCACTCAAGAAGGGACTTATACAAGCTGAGACATTTGTTGGCGAGTGTCAACCTTTGAACCTTTGAACTCTAGTACAAAGAGAGGAAGCCTCACCTAAATGTAAGATTCTTAAAATAAAAAAAAATACTATTTTTTGGATAGTTGTTCCCTACACAACAAAAATTTAAAACCTGCGTCTTACATGTGCTACTGTCTACCCTCCATCCCCATGATTAGGTCACGTTATAACGAAAATGATGTTTTGCTTGTTTCGAAATCCTTTTTTTCATCATATAGTATAGTTATTAACTACTTAAATAAACAAATACTATCCTCATGGGAGCAGACAATGTTATAAATTTTGTAATCAAATATGTTTTATTCATTTTGGCATGATCTAACTTCTTCATATTTTGGCATTTGGAAAAATCCAAAAAAATCATTTCATCATACACAACTTTTGATTGGATTTCATATCTCAACTATTTATTTATCTTACTTTTCAACCTAGGTTCAAAACTAGTATTTGGACACTGAATTTGAGCCTAGAAATTATCTCCCAAGATCCATCATGTATTGTGCCAAGTTTAATTTATAACATAAGCATAAAGGGAAGAATAATTTAATAATTTGCATTAAAATAACAAACCAAAATAATACAATGTTAGTAAATATTCTCCAAGCTTGTTACATCTAATAATCAAGTTTGAAATTCAAATAAAAAATAAAATAAGATAATAAAAAAGTGAGTAAAACCTAGTGCACGGAAAATGAAATATATAGTGAGTATATTTTGCATTTTTTAAAATGTAAAATTTCTACATAATCTTCTAATTATCCCAAAATCTAGCTTAGTTAATTCATCTGCTAAGTCAACACGTACAAATACGTGAGATTTGATCTTAGGTGGGCCATTAGGGCCACAAATTAATGATTGATCACTTAATATAAGGATGTCCACCAGAACCTTATCATTGTGACCTCTGATGATAAATCTGATCCATCCAAAATATTCATAACGTCAAAAAATATAGAAATCGACTATTGGATCATCCAAATTGGATTTTATGATCAAAAGATATGATAAAAATAATTCATATGATAAAAACAATTCTGGTCATTCAAAACGTGCCACGTGGCACGCAGGCTGGGTCAAGGCTCGTGGGCTACATCTATTATTGGGCTCAGGTTCTTCTTGGATGTAGTTCTCTGGGCTTAGGTTCTCTAGATGGCTAGATTAAATCTTTTGGAATCTAGGTCTGCTTTGGTAGAAGGCCCATCTTGTCTAGGTTTGCTATACTTGGCTTAAACATCTAGGCTCAATCCAGTCTTGTCTATTGAATCTAGCCCTAATTTACAAAACCAATCCACACTATAAGAGCCTAGCCCGAAAAGAGGAGAAATGAGCGACCGTTTTGAAATTAAATTTGCTTGGATTTTTCTACAATCTTATACTTCCAAAGGGACTTTTTTAAGAAAACGGAAAAATTCAAAAATCATATTGACATTCCCAATTTTTCTTTCTTTTCTTTTGTTGGGTGCAGCCATGGCTACCACCCCCACAACCCTATTCTTAATATTCAATATATATGTATATTAAAATATTATTAAGCTTATTTAATAAACCTAATAAACCCAAATAATATAATTGCTAAAAAATTTTGCTTACTATATATAAATCTGACAACTATAATCTTTACAACATAATCTATGCATAAAAATTCAAATAAATAATCTATGCATTTTTTATAGGAATTAAATTAAAAATTTACTTACCTTACTTGAGGAAAAATTAAAGCTATCTCCTATTAAACCTCAACTCCACACTTCAAAACCACAATATGGAATTTTTTTTAGAAACCAAATCTCTTTTTTTCCTTTTCTCTCATTCCGTTTCCTTTTTATAATACTCGCTACCATAACCGTTCTGCTTAAGCCACGCGTAATGTACAAAGCCAAGCATAATACATGGTAATGTTTAAAAATGGATAAAAATGGAAAGATTTTAAATGGAAAATCTTAAGAAAATCTTGTGAATTTGTTAAAACATGGTGCCACTTGTTGGAGGAGAATAACATATTTTATCTTCTACCATTATTTTCCAAAAATAGAAATTTTACCCCTAAATTTTTGTGTCAAAATTTCAACGGTCAACAAGTCAACTTGCCACCTAAGATGCCAAATTGAATACATGATTTTTGGGACCCGATATGACATTTCTCGCCCCTTATAAAAAGTTTTGTTATCGAAACTTCTTCTATCTATAGTGTGGTTTTAAACAAAGTCGAGTCCAATCTTTTAATCTCTTCTTCGAGTTCCCATGTGGCTTCATTCTCATTGTAGTAACTCCATTGAACCAAAACTTGTTTGACACTTGTCTTCTTTAACCGATTTTCTCGATGTTCAAGTTCTTTATTGGCACCTCTGGACGTTTTCTTCTACTTGATACTAGTCTGCTTACAGCACATGTGACGAACTTGCCACATATTTTCTTAGTTGCGAGATATAAAATACATTGTGGACACCTTCTATTGATGGTGGCAATGCTAGGCAATAAACTATTCGACCAATAGTTGCTAATATGTAGGGCTTAACTTTACTTTAATGGGAAAGCACGTCATGTTGGAAATATGTGAAAAATAAGCTAAATCTATGTTTTGATGATTAACAATCAATTTGAGTAAGTCTTGGCTACTAACATGTTTGTGGAAGTGATTAAAGGCTATACATTTGAAGAAAATGAAGCATGGCAGGTTAAGTCAATTTTCAAGTCGACTCAGGCATCGACTTAAGGCCAAGTCGATACCCAAGTCGACTACAACATCGACTTCGAGGAGTCATTTCCTTCCAGAGTTGAAAACGGGGAGCAGAGCTGCCGAAGTCGCAGACCAAGTCGACTCCAGCATCGACTTCGAAATGACGATTCCTTCCAGAGTTGAAGTCAAGACTCCGAAGTGCCGAAGTCGCACCCCAAGTCGACTCCACTTGCGACTTGAGGCAAAGTCGTAGACCAAGTCGACTCCGGCATCGACTTCGATCGGACAGAGGAGAAATTTCAGAAGACAAATTGGGATTAAATCGACTTCAAAGCAGAACTAAGTAAAGATGTAGAGCAAGTCAACTCAGATGTTCAAATTGGAACATATGAAGACTAATCCAAGTCCAAAGAAAGCAAGTTGCATAAACTCAACTATTCTAATCAAGATATACTGAACTTACTCATGAATACAAGATTCAAGACTCAAGGACTCAAGGCTTGCAAATCATGGAGCTAAAGGTAACAAGCTAAAGTGAAGACACAATGATTCAAAGAGAACTAAATCAGGGAAGAACAACAAGATATGAAGAAACCCAAGCAATCAAAAGCATTCCAAAGATCTCAAGTTCGTCAAGCAAAACTGCCAAGGTGAAGTCGCATCCGAAGTCGACTCTACCTGCGACTTGGGTCAAGTCGATGATCAAGTCGACCCAGTTAGGAACTTGAAGTTGCTGCGGACAGGCGAAGTCGCACCCGAAGTCGACTCCAGCTGCGACTTGGGCGAAGTCGCACCCAAAGTCGACTCCACCTGCGACTTGGGTCGCAACGGTCGGAAAATATTCGAACGTTGGCGCATTAAATGCACGCCACCTACCTTCAAACGTTCGGATTCCCTCCATAATTATAAAAGGCATTTAATGTGAACGAGGGAGGCAACTGAGATTCATTAACTGCTCATAACTCCTATCTCTAAAGAGCTTCAAGTGATCAAGTCAATTCTTAGAAGAAGAACTTTGCTTCAAACTGCTAAAGCTCAACTGCTGATTCTTCAAAGCCAACACTACAAGTTCTTCACTGCGCCAAATTGCTTCTACACAACTGTAACGTGTAGATTCTTTTGTTATTATTATTATTGTTGTATTGAACTTGATTTAGTTCGAGGAACTAAGATCAAGTGTAAGCAAAGTAGTGTGTGATTGGAGTGGAACTCATCACCTACTTGTGCTGTGATTTGTTGATGCCCCATAGAGCTAGAATCTAGAAGAGAGCAGTGACTTTAGTTGTATTTGTGAAATACAATAGTGGAACCCAAGTTACAAGGGGTGTGAGCTTGGAAGAGTGGAGTAGGGAGGTTGCCCGAACCACTATAAAATCTTGTGTGTTGATTTATATTTCTGCTCTCTACATTATATTGCTTTCCATTTCGTTTCTTCATTAAGGGGACTAGATTAATCCGGGGTAAAGTTTCTGTTTAAGTTGAAAATTTTTAAATACCCAATTCACCCCTCCCCTTTTGGGTAATTGTCATTAACTCGGGACCAACACGTCACTCCTTTTGTTGGAAAGAGTTTTAAAAGCACATGTTCACTAACAGTAAATTGCAAGTCTCTTCTCTTACCATCTGCATATGTGGCGCCCCCAACCCGAGGCACCGGAGCCTTACTCTAAGATTGTTTTTGATTGGTAATTGTGAAGCAGGATTGTTGCCCTGATCATGTGGGGGGATTTTGGTATACATTTCATTTTGCGGAATTTTTTTTCTATTACATTCCTTCATCCTTCTTCAAGCAATATCTACTTGAAATTAACTATATCTATCATTCACAAACCATCAATTCATTCATAACGTAATAATTCCATATCGGTATAAAGTATTCATCTGTTCTCAGCATACGAGTACTTTCAAGTAACCTTTCTCCTGTCTCGGTCATATCATATCATATCAATATAAGTCATTCATGAATATTCGTAACTCAAATAACTTGATTATTTATATCATAAACTTTCATTGTCTAACCTTAACATTTGTATATCATATAATTAATACAAAAGCAACCTTATTTTCATGTTACAAATAATCATACGTTCATAAGCTGAATTCAAATAGAATTCTCAACATAAACACTTATCTGTTCACATCACGCTAGAGATATTCATAACCTAAAACTTCATTATCAATGCATACATTCATTCATTCTCAACATGTAGGTAAATAATATTTAGCTTTGCTCCTCCGCTTATGCCTTGTACCTACCTAGGGTTTGGAAAAATAAAACATGAGTGATAAACTCAATAAGTAAGCATTTTTTATTTGTAGGCAAATATTTTCATGAAACCTTTTCATGTCCCAATTTCTTGGTTTTACAAAGGCACAACATATGCATTTAAACCTTTCCATGTAAACTTTTTTCATGAGAAATTTTCATGCCCCAAAACATTGTCATGACCCCATTTTGGGGTTTTTTAAAACAAAGCATATGCAAACATGCCTCTATCCATCTGGTAGGTGACACTTACCAAGTGATCATCCTTCCATAGGAAATAAACCTTTCATGTGATAGCACGCGAGCTCTGCGGCTTTCCTTAAACCGTCTCCCATTTCAGGGAGGGCGTTGCCGGCCTCCTGCCTTTCCTTAGCGACTTGGCCACATGTAAAGGGGGGCCCGGTCTGCGACTGCCTCTACAACGATGGATCTATTCATCATTTTGGTGCACCATACATCATTCTTAATCACATTGACATGTTAGCATGATTTCATAAAATAATAGAGACCTCGGACTATGTCCTTTTCAACTTGAAAACTTGGTACAACCATGTTGTACACAATAGCTTATAAATTAACACAATCGTCGTCCGATACCTTTCTCAAACTAAAAACTAGGCACACTCGAAAAAACAATTTGTGAACAGTATTTTAAATCATAATATTGGGATCGCCACCCTTAAATGGTTTTAAAATCATCAATATACAACAGTTTTCACACATTTCAAAACTCAAGGGATTTCAATACATGTTAACTTTTAAGAAAATCAATGATTTTAAAAGTTTTGCTCATTTATTTATAAAACAGTTTTAGAAACCATCGTAATAAAGTAATTCTAAAATATTTCAATATTTGAGAAGAAAATAACATTTTTAAAAACTTTTCTTCCAACATTTTCTTTTTCCATTTCTGGGCTTTTCATAAACAAAGGATATGTAAACGCATCATTTCTGGTCACCCGACATCATATATATTATTTCCACAACAATCTTATCTTACTTATGTAAAGAAGAGCTTGCATAATCCTTGATCATCATTTTAACAAAACAGAAATCAAATCCTTGTATAAAATCAATTTATCGGGTTGGCCTTCCTTAAACCCTTTTAGAAACATCAGTATAAAGTATTTTCAAGTCATTTTACTATTCAAAGAGATTCCAAACATTTCAAAAATATCTTTTTTAAATGCTTTGCTTGCAAATACCATTTTATAAGGAATCAAACTTTCTTTTCACAAATCAAACTTCCTTTTCCAAAACAAACTTTCTTTTAGAATATACCCATGAGACAATCTCAAAACATTTCAACATTTTTGAAGGGCTTGCTTAGCAATTTCAAAACATTTCCATACTTGAAAAGTAACATTTTTAAAAGTTTTGCTTGCTTACAACATTATTTCATAAAGGAATCAAACTTCCTTATCATAAGAATCCTTTTGAAATAGGATTTTGAAGAGCTTGCCTACACATATTATTTCAATAAAGTAATTCACAATTCATCTCAACAATCGAGAATAAAACATCATTTTAAAAAAGTGTTCCTTGCTTACCTATGGGAAGTTCAACTTGTTCTCTCGATCTCTTCCTTGCCTTTTCCTAGACAAGTGAAGATGATCATCTTATATACTTGCATATCATTCTATACTTGCATGCCTTGGCTTTTATTTAATCTATGTTCATATATCACTGGTTCCCAATCCTTACATGATCTTAATCTATATGTGACTCATAGCATGTTTGCCTTAATTATTTCTTTCTTGGAGATGAACATCATCAACTCTTTAAGTCATATATTTTCATTTTTCTCAATGATTAACCATTCTTTTCTCTTAATACCCTAATTGAGGGCATTTACTCTTTTTAGTTATTCAAGGAACTTACTTTAAATTATAATAAGCTAAGTTAAAGTAAGGTTTTCCAATCCACATTTATTTTTCTAACATTCACATATACATATTTATATAACCTTAATGGTTAATCATCCATTCCTTCCACACTTAAGTATATATTTTGCAACTTTTCCAATCATTCAAGGCTTTCATTCTTAATCTATAACCAGTCAATATACTTAAAATTTTGGAAATTCAAATTCATTTTTTTCAAAACAGCCCTAGACATATACGTTGGTTTTAAATCCTTCTTAAAATTGCACTTTTAACATACCTGTATGCCAAATTATCAATTAGCAACTCTTGTAATCATTCCAAGGGTTAATATACACCCTTTTAAATTTAAATTCCCATAAATTTTCTGGAATTAATTTTCATTTTGTAAACAGCCCTATATACCCTTGTTTCCATTGAATTTCACTTTCAAAGTTAAATCTTAACAACATTTTCATAGAATATTACCTATTCTCCATTCTTGTAATCCTTTTTAGGACTTGTTTAGGATCTAAACAAGTTAAATTCTTTTCAAAATTTGTGAATTTAATTACCCTTTTCAAAACAGTTTCATGTATTCTTATTTTCCTTAAGTTTTGCCCTTCACAATTCCACCTTAATCATACGTACATGTTACCCCATAAATCCACAACTCTTAGAGTCATTTATGTACTTGTTTATACTTTTTAACAAGTAATATTTAGACCAGAATTTTTGGAATTTAACTCCATTTCCAAAACAGCCAATTATATTCTCATTTCCACCACATTTCACTTCTTACAATTCCACTTTAACCATACGCATATGTAGGGTTATCAATCAACAACCCTTGTGGTCGTTTAAGGGCTTGTGTAGAGCCTTTGACAAGTTAAATTCCAATGAATTTTCTGTAATTTACATTCACTTACAACAACATCCCTATTTAATCTCATTTTCGCTAATTTTACTTTTACACTTCACCTTAATGATACCCACATGAATTACAAATTATCAACCACTCTTGTGATCTTTTCAAGGCTTGTTTACCACCTTTATTAAGCTAAATTCAACCCAAAATTTCTGAGATTTACTTTTCTTTTCAAAATAGCCCCTTATGTGCTTAAATTCATCAAGTTTCACTCACTAATTGCATCTTAACTCAACACACATGCTATACCCTCAATCACTAGCTCTTGATTTTGAATTTCAACATATATCCTTTGTTTAATAATGGGATTAACATATTTAAATAGAATTTTATTCCCATCATACCTAGTCTTAGGCGTGCCATACATATAGGCATATATATGTGATTCATTTCATTCTTGTAAGCATTAACACATAACCTATATGAGAGCTTTTCTTGCTTAATCATTCATCAAGCATACAAGGAACTAACAAATCATAATGTCAATATTTATAAATCATCATAATATTGGACATCCATTTCATATTTGAATTTTTTTTTCTTCTTCATATGCTATTGGATGTCACCCCCTTATCATATATGCATAAGATGAAATTTAAATTCCTAAATCTTGATGATGTTAAGGGCATCTCATACCTGAAATTTAGAAGGAGAAATCCCCTCTTTGGGTGCTGTTTGGACTTCCCCACCTAGCTGCCCTTCTTCTCCTTTTTTTTTACCTAAGTTCTCCTCTCCTAGTACGTTGAAACATCCAACCTTGTTGCTGTTTTGCTCCTTATATAGCTGCTGAAATTTTCCCTATGATGCCATCTCATAATTCATGATTTAAAATACATAAAATTTCATTTAGTTGCTGCATTCATCCTAGCCATCCGTTTGCCCTTATTGTTGTTACAATTTTAGCTATCCATGTGTCCCATTCTTTGCCGCATTTATCATGTATTTTGCATTTTATATTTTTTAATAAAAAATACCCTAAAATCCCATGCGCGTCCATACCTAGCTGGTTTGATTCATGCATTTGATTTAATTTTTATTGACTCATTGGCCTCCCAAATTAACCTCCTTTTGACACCTCAAAAGTGGGCTCCAAAAGTCAAAGTTGACTTTGGTTTCTCATTTATGGTAATTGCTTTTTATTTATGGCAAATCATCTTTATCACTAATAAGTCAATGACTTTAATTAATTTTCATCATTAGCTTTTATAACCATTCATAATACCACTTTCTAGTGGGATTAGGTTTAATCTAATCCATTCATCACTTAGAGCACATTAAATTGCTTAGTCATAAAAAATTTCATCTCAAAATGATGAATATATGCTAAGATATTAGCAAAATGAATTTAATTCCTAAAATACCGTGTAACTCTAATCATTTAACCCATTTTCCATTCATACTTTTCATGATCCAAACCGTTCATCATGTAGGGCATGCCAACTTAAGCTTTCCCTAAAAATTTCATATCAATCCACATTATAAATCACAAAATATTAATATATTAAGTATTAAATCAAATAATAAAATGAAAAATGACATTAATTACATATGCCACATAAGCATTCTCTACAACCTCTTTGTCCTTTAGTTTATTTCGTCTTTTAGTACACATAATTACTATAGTAATCAAAGTGATTAACATAATCACCTTGCTTACTTAGCTACTCAAATCTCATCTATCTAAATCATAGAGCATGAAATTTAATACCTCCCATTAAATTTTCATGCCAACGTGGGTTACCAAGACTTAGATCTATTGAAAACCATATAGGTGATCATAAACCCTCAGTATCGTGAACATTTCAAAATTTATCCTTATACAAGCTCTAAGCTATATTTACTATGCTTTAAAATAGGTGGGGTTTCACAGCATAGTTTTTCTATCGGTCTTGAGCCATCAATAATTGTTTTTTGATTGTGTTGATAGCCTTTGCAGCTTGCACAAGAGTCCCTATCTTCTGAGTTCCCACTTCTTCCCATTATACTGAGGTGCAATATCTCTTTTCGTATAATGTTTCAAATGGAGTTATCCCTATACTTACTTGATAACTGTTATTATAAAAAAATTCGGGCATAGCCAAATGATTTTTCCAAGACACACCAAAATTTATTGTACAATAGTGCAATAAATCTTCTAAAAATTTAGATCACTCTCTCAAATTGGTCATCTGTTCAAGGATGATACGTTATACTAAGGTGTAACTTTTTATTCATAGTGTCCTATAACTTCTGCCAAAAGTTGGAGATAAATTTGCGTTCTCTATTCGACATAATGGAAATTGACACTTCATGTAACCTAACTATCTCCCTTAGTAAAACTTTGCTATTTGATTCATTCTACATGTCATTCTATATGGTAGGAAATAAGCAGACTTAGTTAAGCCATCTATCATTACACAAACCACATCACACTTAGTTTTGGTTCTTGATAGAGTTGTCACAAAATTTATTGTGATGTGCTCCCACTTCCATTCTGAAATGTCTAAAGGTCATGATTACCTGACTTGTTTCTGATGATCGTCCCTACAAATTGAGCAATTTCAACTCTTTTTCTTTTCCATCAATAAACTTGATGAAGAACCTGATACATCTTGATACTACCATGATAAATGGAAAATTTCGTCTTCTGAGCTTCTTCTAGCAGTTCTTGTAGCAATCCTTTATCTCTCAGAACTACCAACTTATCTGAAATAACAACGCCCCATCTATGTCTAGTTGAAACTAGGATGCCTCACCTTTTTTTAATTTTTCTAAGACTCATAAATTAGCTTATCTTGTTTCTGTATTTACGTTATTCTATTAATTAATGTCGATTGTATCTGCAAAGCATGTAGGTGAATAACCTCCCTAGAAGTTAGAACTTTTAGTCTTAATTGTTCTAAGTCTCTAATTAACTTTTATTTTCTGGTGATCAAACTTGCATTCATACATATCTTATGTCTCAATGCGTCCGCTACCACATTAATTTTTCCAGGATGATATTGAATTGTTAAGTCGTAATCTTAAAATAATTCTAGTCATTTTCTTGTAAGAGATTTAATTCTTTCTAAGTGAAAATATATCTCAAACTTTTATAATTTGTGAAAATCTCTATCCTTTCTCCATATAAATAATGTTGCTATAATTTAAGGGCGAACACAATAATGGCCAATTCTAAATAATAAGTTGGATAATTCTGCTCATAAGGCTTCAATTATCTTGAAACATAGACTATAACTCTGCCTTGTTGCATATGGACACAACCCAAATCTTTTCAAAATGCTTCGTTTATACTATATAACATTCTCCACTAACCAGTAAAGCTAGTATAGTGCAGTAGTGAGATAGCTTTTCAATTCTTGAAAACTTCTTTCATATGCATCTATCTATATAAATTTTTCTTTTTATTTGTTAATCTAGTTAAAGGCACTATAATGGACAAAAAAATTTCCACAAATTACTTATAGTATCTAGTTATTCCTAAGAAACTATGTACTTCGGTAACAATAGTAGGTCTTTTTCGTTTAACTATTACTTTCACTTTCTACGGATCTACCGAAATACCTATTTCATTGATTGCATGTCCAAGAAAAGTTACAATATCAAGCCAAAATTTACATTTTTTAGCTTAATATATAACTAATTTGCTATTAAGACTTGTAACACTGCTCTAAATTGCTTTATGAGTTCTTCGTTATTTCTAGAATATATTAAAACATCATCGATAAAAACTACCATACATTTATTTAGGTATTAACAAAATACCATATTCATTAAATCCATGAACGCAGTGGGTGATTCATCAGCCCAAAAGGTATCACCATAAATCTATAGTGACCCTACCAAGTCCCGAAAAGTTGTTTTCAATAGTATTCTTTTCAAACTTTTAATTAATGACATCCGAAATGCAAATCTATCTACGAAAAGAAGGTTGCTCATTGCAACTGGTCAAATAAATCATCTATGTGTGGTGAACGGTATTTCTTAATGATCGCTTTGTTTAACTTCCTGTAATCGATGCACAGTCTCATACTACCATTTTTTTCTTACAAAGAGAATAGGGGATTCCCTTGGTGACACACTTGGGCGAGTAAAATTCAATTCTGCCAACTCTTCTAACTGATCTTTCAGTTCACATAATTTTACTGAAACCATTCGATAAAGAGTCTTAGAAATAGGACTTGTTCTTGGAACTAAGTCTACCATAGTTAATTTCTCTATCTAGTGGTAATCTAGGTAAATCTTTTAGAAATAAGTCTAGAAACTAACATACCACCAGTTACTAGATTAGGTATCTTTCTACAATTACTTATATACTATCTCACTCTGATCAAATGTCTCGATTATAATATTTTTAGTCTATGGGTTGATCCCCATAACCCACTTCCTTAACTAATTCATGCCCAATATAATATCTAAAAGATTTCATGGGCATTTATATTAAATCTATTGGTAAAATTGTGTTTTTTTTATCATAATTAGACTAGAGATATTACCAACAAGCTTCCACCCATGGGTGACATGATTTCTATCCAACTAAGAAAATATGATATAAGTCGTATTCATTAACAAATGTAGCTGCAATAAAGGATTTGGTGGCAGTTGTGTCAAATAAAGTACGTACATAAAAATCAAATTCACAAGTAATACCAGTAATCATAACTTCGAAAATCTACTCCTGTCTGAGGTAGAGGACATGACCAATGCTTGAGCTCTTGCATTCTATAGTTTATTGCTCGTTTGTAATGGTATTATAGGCCTGCACAGCAATCAAGTTTGGGGTTGATTTGGTTATTATTGGTTCTGTACTGTATCCGGATGATAATTAGTAAATAATAATTTATTTTGTGGACATTTTTATATAAATTTGGTGGGTAATTACTTGAGTTGAATGTGAAATTTGATTTAAAATATTTTTTGCAATAATTGGAAATTAATTATTAATTTCAAGTTATTTAAATAATTTTTGTGATCTTTTGGCTTGAAATTATATTTTTTATTATTTTTTACAAGAAAATCAAATATGTTTGATATTAAAAATAATTGTTGTAATAATTGGGCTTCAAATTATTGACCATCTGTTTATTAATAAATAATTTAATTTTATTGTAGACTAACAAATTCCAGACGTCGGGCCCACCATGCAATTCACTTCCAAATCATGTAAGTCTCCAAAAGTGGGCGCATGCAGAAACCCAAGCCACGTCAACCAAATCGGCACCGTCCAACCCATCCAGGCCGTTCATCAAATCTCATGCAAATCGACGGCCTGAATTTTTTTAATCCAGCAAAATTCCACCGCCCAAGCCATCCTAGCTGTCCACGTCATCCATCAGTTAAATCTAACCGTCCAAAATTCTGCATCAAGCCAATACCGTCCAAGCCATATACAAATCATCCGAGCCATCCAAGAGGTGAAGTGTAATCTGTTCATGAAATTCAGCCATCCAAGCATTGCCCAACCATGCAAATCAGCCATCCAAGTGCAGCAATCTCTAACCGTTCGTCCAGATTTTTCAGCATTCAGATGCAGATCCAAAACGACCAGATATTATTTTAGCTCATGCAAAATTTCACGTGATTTTTCCATACATCCCACCGCCCACACAATAAATCCCAACCGTAGATCTAAGATTTAGATGCAATTAATGTTAAAATCCTGCATGCAAAAAATCAGCGCCATCCCAAGCAAATCCCAGCCATCCAACAATTTAAACCGTCCATCACCGAATTATTCTATCCAGGCCATGCAATGCAAGCCATCCAGCGACCAATCATCTCAGCCGTCTATCACCATGCAGCGTCCAAGCTCCATTCCCATGAAAACATCACGTACCAAGCAGCAGCTGTCCACACCATCCATTATAAAAATTCACGTCTAGAAATTCAAACCAAATTAAAATAATCCAGGCCGTCCATTATATCCCAGCCATCCAATTATCCAGCTGACCGCCCAAGCAGAAATTTGGCTGTCCACCGCCCTTAGCATTAATCTGAGCCTTTTTGTTGGGCGCAATCCAGAAGTCTAGAAACAATCACCGCATGAGCCAATCTCAACCATCCACGAAATTTCAGCCCATCTAGAACAATAGTTACGCATGCTGAATTAGTAGTTACATGCTAACACGGCCGGAATGCGTAAGAGGGGGCTGCATATGCTTTAGTTATACGCAATTTCAATATTATGAAAAGAGAATGGCAGATGGAAATTTGGGGGAATTTACACAAAAAATACAGCAGGAAATTGAAGAGAAATTCAGAGAGAATTCCCAGCAGAAATTTGAGAGCAATGGGTTGAAAAGAAGCCAAAGAGCACGAGACAAGAGGTAAACACACAATTGGAGCTTCTAAATAATAAAGTTTTATTTTCATTTTTATTTTAATTATCTTGTTTAAGATGGATTTGAATTTTAATTTTATTTTAAGCTTAAACATGCTCGGTTAAGCCCTAAATTTAAGATGTAGCATATGTATAATGTTGCAAAGTGTGTGATTTTCATTTATTTATAACAAATATTATTATTAATTTAATATTTTGTATTTTTAATGCTTACTTTGTACACGAGTCCGTATTATGACATGATTCCGTATATTAGGTGATGAAACCAAAATGTAAAAATCTAATATACAATAATCAAGATATTAAACCGAAATATCTAAGATCATAAGAATAGGTATGATGACCTTAAGAAATCCATGAACGACTATAGAACTTAATGAATTTTAATTAACTTAATCTTATGAAACTAAGTTGTGAAGAAAATTCTGGTATGCCTCGTAAATTTCGAGAGAAGATGTAATCATATTAAGGTTTGTTCTCTTTTAACAAATAATATCCGGATTAAATAATCATATCACATATCCATTGCAAAAAGTCGTATGTGAAACCTTAGACCGTATGTACTCTCATCTCTGCTTTCTAATATTTGATTTCACATTCTATTTTCTCTTTCTATTTTATTTTTATATTCCTCTTTACTCTACTTTACTCTTGTGATATTTGATAAAAGTGTTTAAAAGCAACGTTCTAAGCCCCGAATTCTCTATGGAACTGATATTTATATACTACAATCTACAACTCATGCACTTACGGAGATATTGCAATACTAGATGAGGATAGTGCTTAGCAATATATCTTAATTCACCACGTTTATAACTATTGCGCTAGTGCATTCTTGTTATGAGTGTCCTATTTGACCACATTTGAAGCATGCACCCGGAGTGAAACAACATTCTCTCGAGTGAAATTTACTACAAATCTCACATTTCTTATTTTTTCATTGAGTGGACTTTTTGACTTGCTTCCCCTTCTAGCTAGGTGTGAACTTAGGTCATGACAGCTTCTTTATTGAGGGTTCTCCTCCTTCCATTGCCCCTTTTCATTTTCAAACAAACAGCATAATTCCTTAACGTCATCCTCTGCCCATAATGCCTGCATAATATACTCTCAATAGCTATAACATTGGAAACATATAAACCTTCCTCTGATGCCTTTTGCAAGAACATCTTCAAACTTACGCTTTTCTGCCTCATCATCGACAACAACATAAGAGAAAAATAAAGGACTGAGGAAAACTTAATTTCATATTCTGCAACAGGCATATTTTCCTAACATAAGTTAGCAAACTTCTAAGCTTTAGTTCGACAGATGATGGGGGAAAGAATTTTTCAAAAAAAAATATCCTTAAAATTTTCTCGAGTAATAGTTTCTTTTTTGCTTTTAAATCTTCTTTTCTCGAATTCTCACCTTCTATAAGTTCTCCTTCCAACTTAAAGATAACAAATTATACTTTTTGTTGATATTTACAACTAAGGAAGTTTAAGATCATACTAATACCTTCTATCCAATTTTCTGCTGCAATACAATCTCCCCATGCAAAGGAGGGAGGGTTCATGCGATGAAAATTTGTTGAATCTTGACTCACTTTCTTTTCTAGAGAAACATGAAATATCAGTTTTTCTACCAGTAATAGGACCGTATTTGGAAGCGTATTCCCCTTCTCTAGCCCGTAGGGTGCAACTTAGGTAGGGTACTCGTGGGTCGACCCATTGGATACCTTAACATGGGTATGGTAGATTCCTTGTTTTATACCCATAGGGTAGGGTAGGTTCCAAGTAAAAACATATCTTGTTAAATTAGGATAGGGTGGGTTCCAAGTAAAAACATATCTTGTTAAATTAGGATAGGGTGGGTTCCAAGTAGAAACATATCCGGTTCAATTAGGATATGGTAGGTTCTAAGGTCCAGGTAACAAGAACCAATATGAATTATTAATATATGTTGAATATAAACTTTATAAATATCTTTTATAGTGAAAGATATAAATATATTCTTTAAATATATAGAAACTTGTTTAATTTGTAAATTATTTAGTAAATTTAATGAATGTATTTCAAAAATTATATTATTATTGTCATGATTTTAAGTTTTTAAATAACACTTGTAATAAAATTATAATTTTCAAAGATAGTATAAAGACTATTTTAAAGAACCGATTTAGAATTGAAACATGAACTAACCTGACCTTAAAAAATAGGATAGGATATGCTTAGAACTGACCCGACCTAAAATAAAATAGAGTATGAGTTTTTAAGAATAAGGTAAGGGCAGGGTTGACCTTGAACCGAACCTACCCGACGTAAGTTATACCACTACTAGCTGATCTTTCAGGATTATTTTGTCCCTTCAAAATTGAGTCCTCCTCATTAGCTATCCCTTAATTAGATTCTTTGTTAGTTTATCATGAAAGGTTGTCATTCTTTCCTTGAGTCATAATTTCAATCTTTTGATTTAACCTATCCAACCTTCTCAAGATTTCCAACTCAAAGGTACTTCTGACCAAGTTAGAATAATTTTTTTTTTTTCACATTATAACGCCCTAACCCACGAGCGCGCCACAACATGAAACCTTACTCCATGAATCTTTTTAAGCGGTGAAATTTATGAATGAAACTAAAGTTTTATTTTTACCAGAGTGGAAGCTTTTCGAATGCGTTGGAAAAATCACCCAAAATTTTTTTTTTTAACCTACAATGGTTCCATTTCCCTAACTAAAATCTAACAACATATCATCTGTATTTAGGACATTGAGCAAGATAAAGCTTGATAATCATTACATAATCTAGCATTTCTACTAAATTCATTTGCATCCACTTCAGTTCATCTAGTACATCTCTTACATAATCATACCTCACATGAGACGTTAACTACTACATCATTTAACATCAACATAAAATATTTAAATGCAATACACACTCATAATTATAATAATTACATTCGAAGACTTCAAATACCTTCAAATTGTTACAAATCATATCTTCACTATTTTATTAGCAGTGAAGACTCTTCTATCAAATCTGCATTATCTGCATTCACCAATTAATGAAAAGACAATTATTATAAAATATTCAATAAGCAAGTATTTAGAAATACGTATAATTTTCAAAACACGTGGCGTCAACTGAAATCATAAAATTCTTAATTTCCTACTATGCATGTGTGAGAATGAGATGAGTGCATACACACGTATCATTCAATGACATCTTTCCCATTTGGTAGTGATATTTACCAAGTGATCATCCGTCCATAAAAACCTTTTTATTGAAAAGTGTCGGGTGCACTGACTTGGCTACATCAAGGTGGATAGTCTATCTTCTTGTAACCTTAACAAGCTTCCTTAGTTCACTTTCCATGCACAGCTTCCATTCACGCATGCATCATATGCATTTATGAATGAATTGAGTTTTACCAACTAAACATGATAACAAGATTTGTACATAAAAATCGAGTCGTAAAATATATTTCAAAGTACACGTATTTTTTTGAAGCTTATGCATAGGGTAATGGTCATCCCTAAATACATTTATAATGCATATTGATTTAAAGAAAATTTTAAATAAAATAATCTATTTTACACTTTTTTCCAATAAACACTTATTAGGCCCGTATAGAACTTATACAAGAAACAGACAAAAGCACAAAGAGAGATCCGATCAAGAATATAATAGATTGCACACACTATGAAAAAATAATCTAAAGAAGACACCACAAATTATTGTGGTTCGGTTAATGCACCTACTCTACTCTCCCAGTCAATGCTTTGACTTGGATCTCCACTAGTCAACTTAGAACTCAAGTTACAGTAGTACAATCTTAATCATCTTTCGGATTACACAAATGGTTTCAGGTGGCATGTGAAGCTCTCCATAGATTACAATAAAAGCTTTCTTTTTGTATTAAATAACCTCTAATTCAAGGTAAACTAATTAAAAATAAGAAAGCTTACAAACATTTGAACAACACAGAAGTACAAAGATAAAGCTCTAATAGGATAATCACAACAATCTTCATTATACTATTTCTGATAAATGAACAGAAGATCACAGAGAATACCTTAAGATAAATCTACACTTTTTAAATATTTTTTTCTAAATTGGATTTTCAATTGAAATTCATTATCTATTTATAGCTTTGAACTTCCAAATTGCCAAGAAAGATTTTCTCCACCAAATATGCGACTAATCGAATTTTTATCAACAGCCTATAACAACTTAACATACCAAGACAACTCATCATAACAAACTAACCAATTTTTCACAACAACATCCAATTAATCATCATGTCTATTCTCATGGTCTTAAATTTTCAAGTTTAATATCTTGATTATCGTATATTAGACTTCTACCTCTTGGTTCCATCGCCTAATATATAAATGGTGTGTTTGGTTGGACACCAAAAATGTCAATTAAAACTTTTTAATCTAAAACTTTTCATTCTCCATAACTATCCTATTTTTTAATTATTTTTTCACATTTTTCTATACAAACAACCCTACTATTCGATCATTTCCACACAACTACCCCATACAACTAATCTATCTATTTTAACTTTATTCTCTGTAGACCTCATCATTACCCCTATCATATCACATCTTTTTTACCAACTTAACAATTTTTACCTTAAAATCTTTTCATCAAAAAGTTTTATCTCAGACCAAACGCACCTAAAATCATTGCCAAAGTAAGCATTAAATCACAAGATATTAAATTAACAACGATATCCATCATAAATAAAACAAAACCATACACCATGTTACATTGTACGTATGCTACATCTTAAGGGTGTGTTTGGTTACACACAAAACATGTCAATGAAAACTTTTCAATCAAAAATTTTTCACTCCCCACAACTACCTTATTTTTTAATTATTTTTCACATTTTCCTATATAAACAACTCTACTTTTCAATCATTTCCACACAAATACCCATACAACTACTCTATCTATTTTAACTTTATTCTCTTTACACCTCATTATTACCTCTATCATATCACATCATTTTCTATCAATTTGACAACTTTTACTCTGAAAAGTTTTCATCAAAAGTTTTACCTCCAACCAAACGCACCCTAAATCTTAAATTTAGGGTTTAGTTGAGCATGTTTAAGTTCAAAATAAAATTCAAATTCAAATCCATCTTAAAACAAGACAATTAAAATAAAAAAGAAAGAAGAAAGAAAAAGTTTATTGGTTGGAAGCTCCAATGGTGCGTGAGCTGCTTCACGCAACTCATCGCCTTACCTCTTGCCCCATACTCTTTGCCTTCTCTCCACCCCACTGCTCTAACTTTCTCTAAATTTCTCTCCCTTTTTTGATGTGAAATTCCTATGTACGATGTTCTTCTTTGCTCGTCCAATTCTGATCTAATGCTCCTCTCTTCATACTTGTGAAATCGCGTAAAAATTCAAGTACGCACAGCTGTATGTGCTGCTTCCCCATCACGTAAAAAATTTGCCCCTAAGCATGCATAAATAGCTTACGTTGACAGCGTCGTAGAGCTTGGACAATTATTGTATATTACTCAGATTGTTGACTTGAGATTAAAAAAGTGGTGTGATCGGTGCTGATTAAAATGGTGGAGGTTTGGAGAAGAATGGACGACTGAGATTTGGTGATCTTCATGGACGGTGGAAACTTGAATGGTTTGGATGGAAACTTGAGCGGCTGATTTTTTTTTTTTTTTTTGGCCTGCAAGGACGTCATCTGTATGAAATTGATGGCTGAATATGGACGGCTTGATTTTCTTCCAAGGATGGCTGCTGAATTATCACACTGTTGATTTTCTGGTGGACCGCTACATGGATTTTAATTGAAGCCTTAAAAAGGGATCGCTAGGATGATGTTTAATGTCTAGATGGACAGCTGAAAAATCTGAACCGTGGCTGTTTTGGCTTGGATTAAAAGTACGGTTTTGATGTGCTGAAAATTGGTCGTTGCATGATGATGTTGTTCACGTGATTTAAATGGTGGGCCCACGTCTAAAATTTTGGATGATTGGACAGCTTGTGGGGTCCACACTTGAACTTTCAAACCTGCATAAAAAAATCTTTAAATTATTAATTTATCAAATTCATTAACGGGTTATCAGTACAAAAATAAAGCCCATTCGATTTTATTGCAACAAATAAAAATAAAATTTTAAGCCAAAAGATCACAAAAATTATTTAAATAAATTAAAATTAATACGTGATGTCCAAATGTTGCCAAAACATATTTTGAAATAAATTTCACATTAAACTCAAATAATTACCCACCGAATTGGTATTAAATACCCACAAGATATATTTTTAATTTACCAATTATCATTTTTATTTCTAACAATTATCCCAGACTCATCGAGTTTGTTTTTAAAAATCTATTTTATACCAATAACTGGATGATCATCAGGTTTAGGCATAAGTGTCCACAAATTATTTTTTTAAATTGAACCATTTCTTCTTGTATAGCAATTGTTTAACTTTCATCAGATATTGCTTCATCGACTTTTTTAGGTTCAATGTGAGAAATAAAAGCATAATAACTTAAGACATTTTGAAGTAAACATCAGGTTTTGACTTTGTCGTAAACATTCCCAATAACTAAATTAAGTGGATGATTCTTATGCGCATGAAGATTTTGAGGTCTTCCAAGAACATTACCCGCACTTGTCATTTCTTTCTCCACTGATGTTCTTTGTAAGTTAAGAATGTTTTCTTCTTCATCTGAAAAATCAACTTTGTTAGCCCTGTGTTGATTCATCAAAAGTGACATGTATTGACTCTTTAGCTGTATAAGTTCGCTTATTGTAGACTTGATGTGTTTTGCTAGAAGAAGGATAACCTAGAAAAGTACCTTTATAACTCTTATAGTCAAATTTACGAAGGTCATCTTTTTCATTATCTAATATAAAACATTTACAACCAAAAGTATAAATATATATAATGTTCGGCTTTCAACCTTTCCACAATTCATATGTAGTTTTCTTTAGTATTAGACGTATTTAAACATGATTTATGATGAAACATGCAGTGTTTACTATTTAGCCTAATAACTATGTGATAGATCAGCATTAATCAAGATTGTTTTAGCCATTTCAATTAATGTTTTAGTCTTTCGGTCAACAACTCTATTTTATTGTGGTATTCTAAGAGCTAAAAAGTTATAATTTATTCCAAAACTATGACAAAAATTTGCAAAATGTTGATTGTCAAATTATCTTCCATGATCACTTCGAATCGTAAATTTTTTCAATCCATGTTCATTTTGAATTTTGTGATAGAATTTTTGAAATAAATTAAAACATTCATCTTTCCTTCTTAAAAATAATACTCGTATATATCTTGAAAATTCATTGACAATAACATAAGAATAATGTTTTAAAGTCAAAATTCTAGTCCATGTAGGTTCAAATAAATCCATATGCAGAAAAGTAAAGGTTTTGTTGTTAATACAATATTTTTTTTATTTGTAAAAGATCTTTTATTCATCAAATTAACAAATATCATAAACGTATTTTAAATTAATTTTTAAGTTTGTTAAACCATCAATAAAATTAAACTTTTGCAGTTTCTTTAATATGTGAATGTTTGCATGTTCTAATCTTCTATGTCAAATTAGAATCTCATCATCTATTACAGATAAACATTTTATATGGTCCACACTAAGATCTAGAATATATACATTTTCATTTATTTTTTCATAACAAATATTGTTGCATATATTATCATGAACTATACACGTGTCAAACTTAAATACAACTTCAAGGGCTTTATCATAGAATTAATTAATACTTAAAAGATTGTGTTTAAGCCCTTCTTTATAAAGCACATTACTTATTTCAATACCTTTATAACTTACCGTACCTGTACTTCTAATGAAACTTTTATTGTTGTCTTCAAATGTAACCTTACTTTCAGTTCGCATTTCTAAAGATTTGAATGCATATTTATTTTCGGTCATATGATATGAACAACCGCAATCTATATACCATCTTATTTGGCAAGTTAACTTCATGCTCTTGTAAAATAACAAAAAAAAACTTCACTATTTTGGTACCCATTTCATGGGTTCATAGTAGTTAGTAATATTATTATGCATTTTAGATTCCAACTAATTTTGCTCCAAATATCTACATTTTCTTACTGGAAAAATATATGAAAAATGTTCAAAATTATAACAAAAATCGCAAATTTCATTTTGCTTTCCAAATGTTTTATTTGACTTTCTATTATATTCATTTTTATTTTTTATTTGATTTTTCAAATTTTCGTTTTCCTTAACAATAGATTTTATTTGCATTTGCAAATATTTTTTTTTTCAAATTTGAGATCTATTTTTAATTTTATATATTTATTTGACAAAATAATAAATTTACCAACTAGTTCAGCATATTCTTATTGCATTTGATCAGCTGTATAACTTACCTTAGAATATTCAAATTCATTATCGTGATCTGCCATGAACCTTAAATGTAATGCAAGATTAGTATTATTATCATCAGATCTGGAAGTGACTGATAGTGAAGTATTACTATCGCATCATATTTCATAGCTTTGATTTTTTATTTTATTGAAACATTTCTTTTCAACGGAAGATGGGTACACATTTTTAAGATGTCAAAAACCTTGACAGTTATAACACCTTATTTTGTCTACTTCTCTTTTCCCAAAATCTTTCCTCTGGTCCTTCTATTCTCTTTTCTTTTCGGGCCATCATTGTATCCTTCTAGCAGCTGCATTTCTATTGTTATTATTGTTTCCTCGATTTTGAGTGATGAATCATCTTATCTTCTTTGTTAACATAGCAATGCCTTCGTCTTCATTATCTACATTATTATTAGAATGATCGGAGGAAACTTTTAGATCAATTACCTTTCTACTTTTTGGATCATCATCATTATTTTTCTTCACGATGATCTCATGTATCATAAGGGAGACTATTAATTGATCTATAGGCATGGTTGTTAAATCTTTGGCCTCCTTTATGGCTATAACCTTTGTAGTCCAAAAGAAGAAAATGATCTCAATATCTTCTTTATCTATTCCTTTGTCTCGATAGGTTCATGAGTTTTCACCATAAAAAGTTCATAGTCATGCACCAACATATTTATCTCGAATTCTTTAACTTGGGAAGTACCTTCATATGATACCATAAGTGCATCTCATACCTCTTTGGCTGTGGCACAGGCAGGTACTCTATTGAATTCAGATTGGCAAAGCGCACAATATCAAACATTTAAAGGTCTGGCATTTAATTGCATTTGTTCATTTTGTTGCACATTGGGTTCGGTTATATCTCTCCAGGTAAAGCTACACCTCTATGGACAACATTCCAAAGTTTTAAATCTCAGTCATAATAAAGATATGTATTTTGCTTTTTCAGTATTCATAATTTGTGCCATCAAAATATGGTGATATGGTTATAGAATGACTTTCACTATATCTAATCTCCACTTTCTTTTTCAATTATCATGATCTCTTTGGATTAATTCAAAGACCGCACTAATACTAATTGTTAAGCTCATATGGAACTGATAAAAGAAAGGGACAAAAGCAAAAAGAGAGATCCGAGAAAAAATAAGATAGATTTTACATATCATGAAAAAATAATCTAAAGAAGACACCACAGGTTATAGTGGCTTGATTAATGCACCTACTCCACTCTCCAAGTCAAAGCTTTAACTTGAGTTTCCACTAGTTAACTTAGAACTCAAGTTACAATAGTACGATCTCAATTGTCTTCTAGATTATAGCAATGGCTTCAAGTGGCACGTGAAGCTTTTCACAAATTATAATGAAAATTTTCCTCTTGAATTAAACAGCCTCTAATTCAAAGTAAAATAATTAAAAATAAAAAAGCTTACTGTTGGTCCCGAGTTGATGGCAAAACCCAAGAGGGGAGGGGTGAATTGGGTATTTAAAAATTTTATATCTTAAACAGAAACTTAACCCCGGATTAATCCAGTCCCCTTAATGAAGAAACGAAATGGAAAGCAACGTAATGTAAATGACAGAAATATAAATCAAGCACACAGGATTTTTATAGTGGTTCGGGCAACCTCCCTACTCCACTCTTCCAAGCTCACACTCCTTGTGACTTGGGTTCCACTATTGTATTCTCTCAATACAATTAGAGTCACTGCTCTCTTCTAGATTCCAGCTCTAGGGGGCATCAACAGATCACAGCACAAGTAGGTGATGAGTTACACTCCAATCACACACTACTTTTCTTACACTTGATCTTAGTTCCTCAAACTAAATCAAGTTCAACACATACAAAAGAAACAATAAGAAAACTACACTTTACAGTTGTGTAGAAGCAGTTTGGCGCAAAGAAGAACTTGTTGAATTAGCTTTGAATGATCAGTAGTTGGGCTCTTGCAGTTTGAAGCAAAGTTCTTTCTCTTTGATTGGCTTGATCTCTTTAAAGCTCTTGTAGATGGTAGTTATGCACACTTAATGATTCTCAGCTACTTCCCTCGTCCACCATGAATGCCTTTTATAATTTTGGAGGGATTCCGAACGTTAGAAGGTAGGTGGCGCGCATTTAATGCGCCAACGTTCGAATAAATTCCGACCGTTGCGACCCAAGTCGCATGTGGAGTCGACTTCGGATGCGACTTCTCCCAAGTCGCAGATGGAGTCGACTTCGGGTGCGACTTCGCTTCTCCGTCGCAACTTCAAGTTCCAGTCAGGGTCGACTTGGGCATCGACTTGACCCAAGTCGCAGGTGAAGTCGACTTCGGGTGCGACTTCACCTTGTCAGTTTCCAAGTCCGAGTCTTGAGTCGACTTTGGCTTCCGACTTCAACTCAAGTTGATCATGGAGTCGACTTGGGTTGCGACTTGACTTGGTCTTTGCAAAATATGCTTTGTTCTTCATTTGATCTTCCTCTATCTTGCTTGGCTTGTTTCCTTTAATCATTTTCATTTTGAAATAATCCCTTATACTTGTAGATCTTGTTGATCTTGAAGTCCTTGTCTTTGGTTTATCTTGGATTGTCCTGAATCTTGTGATCCTTAGGAGAGCTTGAGTCCTTGCATGATATATTCATCCACCTTGCTTGCTTTGGAGTCGTTTGATCTTCATATCTTGAATATATCTTTATTTGGAAGCAAGCTTGAAAATTTTCCTTGGACTTGATAGACTTGATTTGAACTTGAACTTGAATCTTTATCTTGAATCTCAAGAATACTTAAGTTAATCTTGAACATGGACTTTGCATATTACTTGGATTTGAGAAAGTCCAAATAGTTTCTTGGAATGAGCTTGGGAATGCATGTTTCAAGTCTGAACTTCTCAAGTCGGAGGTGGAGTCGACCTTGTCTGCGACTTCACCCAAGTCGCACCTGGAGTCGACTTCGTCTGCGACTTGGGCAGCTTTGTGCCCCAAAATCATGTCTGGACAGTTTTCCTCGACTGAAGTCGATAGTGAGGTCGACTTCGTTTGCGACTTGGCTTCCCAAGTCGCAAGTGGAGTCGACTTAGCCTGCGACTTCACCTGCTATTCTTCCTGTTTTGATTTTGCCTTTGAAGTTCCCTTTCAAGTTGATAATGGAGTCGACTTTGGGATCGACTTCATCCTAAGTCGAAGTCCAAGTCGACTTGGGGATCGACTTGACTATTTCAGTTCCTTAAAACATTTGGCAAACTCATTAGTATACTTGATATACTAAAATTAGTCTTTGTTAATCATCAAAACTCATGCTTTGGTCAATTTTGTTTTGTTTTGAACATTGTTTCTAACAATCTCCCCCTTTTTGATGATTGACAAAACTTAATTTGAGTTGATAACTTTCAATCAAAAACAGATCATTGTCATAGAGTTCAAAACATATTCAGATCATTTAACGTAGAGTTCATATTGAATATTTTTCAAGCAGAGCATACCTTTTAAGCAAAGTATAGAAACAATCATTAACAGGTTTATCATTTACCAATCTTTGCAAGCAATCATAAAGCATCTTTCATATATATCAAGTTTCATTTTACAAAATTTCAAAGTAAGCAAAAATGAAACCCTAGATACAAACTACCCTACCAAAAAAACTTAAACCTAATCCATCTTCTCCCCCTTTTTGTCAATCTATCAAAAATGATTCAATTACCAAAGACTTGGTAAATTAAAATTGGGAAATGGGATAGACAGATTGAGTTGGTTTGATGGGACGGACATGGGCTGATGAGTAGAAGGAGGAAACGGGTGCGGGAGACGGCTCGCGATGAACTGAACCTGATTCGAAGGGATCAAGTTCAGGCATGGGTCGCTTCTTGTGACGGCTTGAGGCGATGTGGTATCGGATGGTACGCAATTCCCGATCGATTCGATCCTGTCGGGAATGCATATCCTGAAGTGCATTTAGAACTCCGGTGACAAGACTTGTCAACCGGTTCTCTTGTTGCCCCATTTCTTCTCGGATGGCAACGATTTCATCTCTAAGAACCTTCAGGGTGACCTGCTCAGATGAAGTTGGAGGCGCCCGTTCAGGTGCAACAGATCCTTGTGGAGAATAGGATCCGTGTGATATGGGAGATGCGGGTTCTTCTTGAGCAGGCGGTGCTTCGGGAGGTTGCTCCCCCTCAGCTTGTGCATGGTCTTCATGCTCTCGAGCTGGCTCGCCTAGCTTTTCCCGTATTCTGTCTTCTCTAAATTGCTCCAGATTGATCTTCATTCGTTGGAGCAGTGCCTTGTTGATTGCATTCGTCGTTTTGGGAACTTCAAATGGTTCCCCGTCGATGTCTACCTCGAACCGTTCTAGGATCCTAGTGATCCAGGATCCGTAAGGTAGTACGCCTCTCGGATTATCTTTCCGGCACGCCAAGGCTTCTAGAAATAGCTTGGGAAGGCTGATCTTGACTTTATTGATTAACTTCCATAGGATCATGGCTTCTTGTGGATTCAGTTGATTTCTTCCGCCCCCTTTTGGATAGATACAGTGGGCGATTAGCAGACGGAGGACTCTGAGCCTAGGAGAAAGATCCATGTAATGCAAAAACTTTGTGCCTGCATGGTACTTGTTGCTCTTTGTCAGCTCGTTGTAGATTTTGTCCATTGTCAGGTCTGTAGGAAGTTGTTCTTCTTCATAGGGTACTTGAAGAATGCTCCCGATTCTCCTTAAGGCTTCATTTTGATTTGGGTCATTTAGAGAACCCAGATACATCTCGCTTCCTTTGACATAGGCTGAGAACTTGGTATCATTCCATAAATAGTAGAAGAGTCTAGTGAGATCGGGATAGATCCTTTCGTCAGATTTTAACAGTTGTGTCCAACCTTGGAAGTCAAGCAACTCTTCTATATCAAACTCGTAGTCGCTGAGAAATTTGAAATCGATGATTTTGGGAATGAATACCTTTCTCTCATAAAAATATTTGTAGAAGCGACTGTGTTGCTGCTCAAACTTGAAGTAGTTCGTGGGCATTTTCAAGACTTGCCCCTTTTTGATTGGGATTCTTGAGGTGGATGAGCTTTGAGGTTGACTTTCTGACCTCGGAGCTCGATCAGATGATTGAGTAGTGGTTTGGAATCGAACCCGTCTTCCCGTTGATGTTGAGGGTTCTTCTCTAGCCCTTTTTGTCGGTGTCCTCTGTCTTCTAGGGACATCTTCTTCTGTGTTGGATTGGGAAGGTCTGGGCACTGGTCTTTGGGTTGGCTTTTTGACTGCTATCTTTGGGAGTCTAGCTTTATGTGCCATTTGAAACAGGGAGTTCGGAATGGAGAAGCAGGTTATCAGTGGGTTTGTCGGAATGGAGGAACGCCGGAAACGACGAGGAAGAGAAAGAGATAGTCGGCCGGAAAAGATGAAAGCTTGCCAGAACGACCGGAAACGGCGAGGAAGAGAAATCTCCGGAGAGGAGGAAAGGAAAACAGATTGGCGGGAAATGGAGAAAGAAGAAGAGAGAGGAGAAGAAAAGGGGAGAGGGAGAGAAGTCGGACGGTCGCGCGCACGGAGTCGACTTGCCCTAGGCGAAGTCGACTTCGACCCTGTGGAGTCGACTTCGCTATAGAAGCGGAGTCGACTTCACTTTCCCAAGTCGACTTGGCGAAGTCGACTTGGTTCCCATGGAGTCGACTTGACTCATCGACTTGACCTTTTCAGATTTTAGTTTCTTGTTTAATTTTTCCTAATTGAGCTCTATCATCCCCATATCATTTCTGATTTTACAAAATGATTCCTTGGCCAGTGGTTTGGTAAAGATATCAGCAATTTGGTCTTCTGTTTTCACATATTCTAAACAAATATCATGGTTTTCAACATGTTCTCTAATGAAATGGTGTCTTACATCAATATGCTTGGTTCTTGAATGCAGTACAGGATTCTTAGTTAGACAAATTGCACTTGTATTATCACATCTAATAGGAATATCAAAATAATCAACACCATAATCTTTCAATTGCTGTTTCATCCAAAGTAATTGGGCACAACAACTACCGGCGGCTATGTATTCGGCTTCCGCAGTAGATAGAGCAACGCTTGTTTGTTTTCTTGAGTACCATGAAACCAACATATGTCCAAGAAACTGACAAGTTTCACTAGTACTCTTTCTATCTACTTTATAGCCGGCAAAATCTGCATCCGAATAGCCGATTAAATCAAAGGTTGACCCCTTTGGATACCATAGTCCAAGATTGGTAGTTTTTATCAAATATTTAAAAATCCTTTTTACAGCAAGTAGATGTGATTCTTTAGGACATGCTTGAAATCTAGAGCACATATAAACACTGAAGAGAATATCGGGTAGAGAAGCAGTTAAATATAACAAAGAACCTATCATGCTTCTATAAAGCTTTTGATCGATACATTTACCGTTTTCATCCGTGTCGATCTTGATCGTAGAGCTCATTGGAGTATTTGCCCCTTTGCTGTTTTGCATACCAAATTTCTTGAGCATATCTTTGACATACTTGGACTGGTTTAGAAATATCCCTTCACTTTGTTGCTTGATTTGCAGTCCAAGAAAGAAATTTAATTCTCCCATCATGCTCATTTCGAATTCGCTCTGCATAATCTTAGAAAATTCTTGGCATAGATTTTCGTCAGTAGCACCAAATATTATATCGTCCACGTAAATTTGTAGAATTAAAATATTTTTATTTTTATATTTAATGAACAAAGTAGTATCAACTTTTCCCTTTTGAAACTCATGATCAATGAAAAATTTATTCAACCTTTCATACCAAGCTCTTGGAGCTTGTTTTAATCCATATAACGCTTTGGTCAATTTATAAACATATTTCGATTGATCATTTTCTTCAAATCCAGGGGGTTGTTCAACATATACTTCTTCATTCAAATAGCCATTCAAAAATGCACTTTTTACATCCATTTGAAACAATTTGAAATTCATATGAGAAGCAAATGCTAATAAAATTCGTATGGCTTCTAATCTAGCCACGGGTGCATATGATTTTTCAAAATCAATTCCTTCTTCTTGAGAATACCCTTTGGCTACTAATCTGGCCTTGTTTCTTATTACAAGACCGCTTTCGTCTAATTTGTTCCTAAATACCCATTTGGTACCAATGATTGTATGATTATTTGGTCTAGGAACTAAATGACATACATTGTTCTTTTCAAATTGGTTTAGCTCTTCTTGCATTGCAATGACCCAGTTTTCATCATTGAGAGCTTGTTCAATGGTATTTGGTTCAATTTTTGATACAAAAGCATATTGACCACAAATGTTTTGTTTTGATCTTCTAGTTTTCACTCCTTCATATACATTACCAATAACTTGTTCGATTGGATGGACATTTTTTAACTTTAAATCAGTTGGAGGTTTGTAAGAATCATTACCTTCACTTACCTCTTCCTCCATGAGATTTTCTGGCTTGAGCTCGAGTTCCTTTGGTTGTTCTTTTCTTTTTGTCTCATCTGCATCACTTAGTTCATCATCCTTTCTCGGAGTTTGATTAAATTCATACTCTATATGCTTTGCTATTTGATGAGTAACCAAGGAATATTACCTCATCACTTTTAGTATCTAGTTTTCCCAAGTTGGTTTTTTCATTGTTCAAAACATAGCATGTACATCCAAAAGCATGAAAATAAGAAATATTTGGTTTCCTTCCTTTCCATAGTTCGTATGGGGTCTTTTTCAAGATTGCTCGAATGGTAACTCGGTTCAAAACATGACAAGCTGTACTTACAGCTTCACCCCAAAATTTCTTGGATAGTTTGCTCTCATTTAGCATTGTTCTAGCCATCTCTTGTATAGTTCTATTTTTCCTTTCAACTATTCCATTTTGTTGTGGAGTTCTTGGTGCAGAAAATGTGTGATGAATTCCTTTTTCATTACAAAATTCTATGAATCATTTGTTTTCGAATTCACCACCATAATCGCTTCTTATGGTTACAATTGTACTTTTTTTTTCATTTTGCACCAAATTTACAAAGATTGCAAACATAGAGAAGGCTTCATCTTTGCTAGCTAAGAGAATTATCCATGTAAATCTTGAAAAATCATCAACAATCACAAACACGTATCTCTTTCCACCAATGGTTAGAATGTCGGATGGCCCGTATAGATCCATGTGTAGCAATTCAAGTGGCCTAGTGGTGGAAATTTCCTTTTTGATAGAGAAAGGCATCTTGGGTTGTTTTGATAATTGACATGCCTTACAAATCTTGTCTTTGTCATATTTCAATCTTGATAACCCTTCTACCAAACTCTTTTTCCATAGGGTCTTTATATTTCCCATGTTTATATGTCCAAGCCTTTTATGCCAAACCCATGGATCATTATCAATGACCATTAGACATTGACCATTTAATTCATCAAGTGAAACCAAATATACATTTCCATATCTTTTACCATTAAACATGATATGTTCTCCATCAAATACATTACATAGAGATGATTCAAACACAACTTTGTATCCTTTATCACATAATTGGCTAATGCTCATTAAATTGTGTTTGAGTCCTTCAACAAACAAAACATCTTCCATGCATGCATTTGAAATACTATGTATATTTCCTTTACCTTTAATTTTACCTTTTTCATTATTGCCAAAGGCAACCATTCTATCGTTGCAACGCTTAAGTTTATGAAATAAGCTTCTTTCACCGGTCATATACCTTGAGCAACCGCTATCCATGAACCATTCATTATTTGCCTTTGCCTTAAAACATGTCTGAAAAAATAAGCAAGTAAATCTTATCTCCTTGGTACCCATTTTATGGGTCCATTTGGGTTAGTAATATAAATCAATCTTTATTGTTCTAACTTGGAAAGCCCAAATCTTGTGTTCCTTGGAACCCAAACTAATTTTGCACCATGGTCATATAATTTCTTAAAATTACATTTGTAAGTTTTATGACCCATTTTATTGCAGAAATTACAAGTCATAGGTAATCTTGGAGTAGGCCTCCAAGTATGCAATGGTTCAATCGTTGGTCTTCTAGTCCACTTAAATTTTTTCTTTTGTGGCTTGTATATAGATGCAGTTTTAGTTTGATATTTCTCAAGTATTTGCACATTTGATTTGCTACTTTCTCCTTGCTCAAATGTATGATATCCAAGACCTTTTTTATGTGTTTGGGAGGTCATATTCAGAAACATTTTAACACTTTCTCCTGGATTAGAGAACTTAGCTAATGATTCATTTAATGATTCGTTCTCCTTTTTCAGCAAATCATTTTCTTCTTTCATTTTGTCTTATTTCTCTGCAAGTTTACCATTTACAATTATTACTGCATCACATTGTCTCTTTTTAATTGTAAACTTGCTTCCTAATTTCTTCATTTCTTCATATAATGAATCATATGCAGTTTGTAGTTCTTCTAATTTAGTACATTTAAGGCATTCTTGAAAAGAAGAATAACTTGATTTAGAATGGGAGAGTTTGGAGCTTACCTCTTCATTACTTGTGTATTTCGTTGAGGTAGTTTATTCTTCTTGCTCGATTTGTGCCATGCAGCGAATTCTTGCACATTCTTCCGCCTCTATTTCGTCGGTTGAGGAGCTACTCGTTGAGGATTCCTCGTCATTCACGTACATGCCTCTTCCTTTATTTCTTTGGAATCTTTTGTTGTCCCCTCGATCTTTTCTTTGTTCTTTTGCCTTGCTTTCTTCGGGAGTTGGACATTGAGCTTGCATGTGACCCGAACCGCCGCATCGGTAACATTTGGTTGGTTCTTTCTTTTTCTCTCTAGAATTTCTTTCCTTGAAACTTCTGAAATTTTTGCCTTTCCTCACAAATTTTCTGAAACGTTTTGTGAGTAGGGCAATCTCGTCGTCATTTTGAGAAGAAGAAGTGTCGTCCGTATCTTGTGCGGCTTTCAAGGCAATTGCTCTTTTGCCCCTGTGTTGATCTTCATTTCTTCTCTTGATTAGCTCATGTGACATGAGTGAGCTAATTAAGTTTTCAAGCTTTAGTGTGTTAAGGTCCTTGGCTTCTTCTATCGCAGTGATCTTTGGAGTCCATGATTCGGGTAGAGCTCTCAAAATCTTCATAACCTGCTCAGATTCAGATATAGCCTTTCCAAGACCTTTTAAAGCATTAGTAATTTTTGAGAATCTAGCAAACATTTCAGAAATATTTTCTGTTTCTAGCATTCTAAAATTTTCTAGTTCTCCAATCAAAATATTTCTTCTCGTCCCTTGGACTTGAGAAGTTCCTTCATAAATAGGGGTTAGCGTATCCCATATCTCTTTGGCAGTCAAGCAAGAGGATACTCTATCATATTCAGAAGCAGTAAGAGCACAAAATAGTGAGTTTATAGCTTTAGCATTGCTCTTAACAATTTTTACTTTCTCATCGGTCCATTTGGAAGCTCTTTCATCGGTAGGCAAGGTTACTCCATCTTGGATAGCAATCCAAGAATCCATGTGGGTATCCATGATGAGTTGCTTCATACGAAGCTTCCAATATCCAAAATTGTTCCCATCAAACAACGGTGGCCTTGTAAAGGATTGGCCTTCAGCAAATGCGGGAACGGAAGTAGATTGGGATGCCATATTAATAAGATCTCTTTGATAAACTCAAAGACCTGCTCTGATACCACTTGTTGGTCCCGAGTTGATGGCAAAATCCAAGAGGGGAGGGGTGAATTGGGTATTTAAAAATTTTATATCTTAAACAGAAACTTAACCCCGGATTAATCCAGTCCCCTTAATGAAGAAACGAAATGGAAAGCAACGTAATGTAAATGACAGAAATATAAATCAAGCACACAGGATTTTTATAATGGTTCGGGCAACCTCCCTACTCCACTCTTCCAAGCTCACACTCCTTGTGACTTGGGTTCCACTATTGTATTCTCTCAATACAATTAGAGTCACTGCTCTCTTCTAGATTCCAGCTCTAGGGGGCATCAACAGATCACAGCACAAGTAGGTGATGAGTTACACTCCAATCACACACTACTTTTCTTACACTTGATCTTAGTTCCTCAAACTAAATCAAGTTCAACACATACAAAAGAAACAATAAGAAAACTACACTTTACAGTTGTGTAGAAGCAGTTTGGCGCAAAGAAGAACTTGTTGAATTAGCTTTGAATGATCAGTAGTTGGGCTCTTGCAGTTTGAAGCAAAGTTCTTTCTCTTTGATTGGCTTGATCTCTTTAAAGCTCTTGTAGATGGTAGTTATGCACACTTAATGATTCTCAGCTACTTCCCTCGTCCACCATGAATGCCTTTTATAATTTTGGAGGGATTCCGAACGTTAGAAGGTAGGTGGCGCGCATTTAATGCGCCAACGTTCGAATAAATTCCGACCGTTGCGACCCAAGTCGCATGTGGAGTCGACTTCGGATGCGACTTCGCCCAAGTCGCAGATGGAGTCGACTTCGGGTGCGACTTCGCTTCTCCGTCGCAACTTCAAGTTCCAGTCAGGGTCGACTTGGGCATCGACTTGACCCAAGTCGCAGGTGAAGTCGACTTCGGGTGCGACTTCACCTTGTCAGTTTCCAAGTCCGAGTCTTGAGTCGACTTTGGCTTCCGACTTCAACTCAAGTTGATCATGGAGTCGACTTGGGTTGCGACTTGACTTGGTCTTTGCAAAATATGCTTTGTTCTTCATTTGATCTTCCTCTATCTTGCTTGGCTTGTTTCCTTTAATCATTTTCATTTTGAAATAATCCCTTATACTTGTAGATCTTGTTGATATTGAAGTCCTTGTCTTTGGTTTATCTTGGATTGTCCTGAATCTTGTGATCCTTAGGAGTGCTTGAGTCCTTGCATGATATATTCATCCACCTTGCTTGCTTTGGAGTCGTTTGATCTTCATATCTTGAATATATCTTTATTTGGAAGCAAGCTTGAAAATTTTCCTTGGACTTGATAGACTTGATTTGAACTTGAACTTGAATCTTTATCTTGAATCTCAAGAATACTTAAGTTAATCTTGAACGTGAACTTTGCATATTACTTGGATTTGAGAAAGTCCAAATAGTTTCTTGGAATGAGCTTGGGAATGCATGTTTCAAGTCTGAACTTCTCAAGTTGGAGGTGGAGTCGACCTTGTCTGCGACTTCACCCAAGTCGCACCTGGAGTCGACTTCGTCTGCGACTTGGGCAGCTTTGTGCCCCAAAATCATGTCTGGACAGTTTTCCTCGACTGAAGTCGATAGTGAGGTCGACTTCGTTTGCGACTTGGCTTCCCAAGTCGCAAATGGAGTCGACTTAGCCTGCGACTTCACCTGCTATTCTTCCAGTTTTGATTTTTCCTTTGAAGTTCCCTTTCAAGTTGATAATGGAGTCGACTTTGGGATCGACTTCATCCTAAGTCGAAGTCCAAGTCGACTTGGGGATCGACTTGACTATTTCAGTTCCTTAAAACATTTGGCAAACTCATTAGTATACTTGATATACTCAAATTAGTCTTTGTTAATCATCAAAACTCATGCTTTGGTCAATTTTGTTTTGTTTTGAACATTGTTTCTAACACTTACAACTAGTTAAACAACACAGAATTACAGAGATGAAGATCTGGTAACATTGTCATGGTGATCTTCAATATGCCACTTCTGACAAATGGACAAAGGATCGCAAAAAATGTCTTTAGACAGATCCGCACTTTTGAAATCATTTTCTCTGAATGACATTTTTAGTTGAAATTCATTATCTATTTATAGCTTTAAACTTTCAAAACCGCCAAGAGATTTTTTTGCCACCAAATCTACAACCAATCAATTTTTTCTCAACAACTTAGCAAACAAAGACAACTCATCATAACAAACTAATTAATTTTCCTTGTCATAATCCAATTTACAACCCAAAACTGTCAAAGATTCTGTTAAAGATTTTACAGAAAAACCTCAATAAATTCACACACAATTTCCATGCTAACTTGTTACAGCTATTCATCTCAAATCAATTATAATCAAATATATTTTTAACATTAAATTCTTAACTTGTCCATTATCAAAATACTATAACTCAACAACATAAAAAAAATAAGATAATTATTCATCGACAAATATCTTTTCATAAAATGGAGAGACAAGAATGGATTTTCTTACTATAAAATTCTTTCAAAATCTTTAAAGGCTTGTTCACTTCTTTCCTTTAGCTTTTCTCTATCTTTCCATTACCCTTTACTATAATAGCAAACAAAGAATACGTCCAAGCACTCATATAGACTATAACATATACTTGTTTCGTGTCTAATCATGCATCTAATTGCACACTTGTTTATCAAGACTCTTGAACATGGAGTTCAAGTATTCATTAACTTGAAATCTCCTTGTCGAAATTCCTTAATTTCCTTTTACTTAGTCACATCTTCAAATTAAGTTAAATGAACTATAGTCCTATAGGCTAACTACATTTGAAATAGACTAAACTTAAATTTGTAATAAATCTGATTTTAATTTATACTTACAAAACATTAAGAAAATATACTTCACATGCATTTTAACCACTTCTCATTTAAATATAATTCATCTTACACTTGAGCCAATCTCCTATTCTCACTTAGAACTTTTATATGTGAAATTTAACCTAGGAACATCATGAAATTAAGTTAATCTTAATCCTATAGATTTTACATACTTAGAATTTATAAATTTCAATCTTTATTATATCTGAAATTTCATGTATTTTAGGTATCAAAGCCTTTTCATCTTTCGTACTCAAAAATAAACTTAAAGAAACTTATACATGCATAAACTTTACATTTAACATTTGAATTAAGTCAAAATAAATTTTATGCACAATATATAAATAAATTTTACGTATTGTAAAGCCTATTTCAACTAGATAGTCTTGACACTTCATTTTAACAACCTAAAGCCAAATTGTAGTAACCGCTATTTTTAAATTACACCCTCGAGCATATTATATATACGTGTGTGTGTAGATTTTAGGCCATGTACTTAATGAAATTGAATACAAATTATGGCCTAAAACTATACAGTAAGAAAATAAGTAATTAATAATAAATGATGATGAGTTAAGATTCAATTATTGAATTAGAAAAAAATAGTAAAGTATATTAATTACTCTTGGATTAATAAATTGCAATCAAGTGGTCCTATTAAGATAATTTATTAATTTAAATTATTTAAATTAATGAATGGTCATGATTTAATGGCTAAAATGCATACTATGGATTTAAGTTATAAAATTTAAATTTCACGATTCATGATATGTAAATATATAGATATATATAAAGGCTAAATTGTAATTTTAGGAAAGTATGATCAAATTGAAAATTTAAAAAAAGATTGAATGGTAAATTTGCAAAGAGTAGAGACAAAGAGGGGCATAATTGAGATTAAAAAGGGTTAAATTTAATAATTATAAGAAAAAGGGAGTAAATTATGATTTTATAAAGATAAGATGTGAAAATGAATTTTTATAAATTTTTCGGGAGGAATTTCAAACTTCCGAACAGTACTAGATGAAATTGTTTAAATTCATGGACCTTTTGGAAAAATAAAAATAAATGAAAAAGGGCTGATTTGGAGTACTAATGAAGGACTTATATTTACCCATATTGTTTTCCTTAAATCTTAAAATGTATAACTTAGATCAACAAGAAAATTTAATAGAAAATGTTAAATTACGTACTTTTTAATCTAGATGGAATAGATTATGAAAAATAATTGACTAAAATGCTTAACTTAACTGCATTAAAAAACGTGCCCAAAAGTTAAGTCATGCATAGCAAGTCACATCCATGAGCTTTCCTTCCGCATTTTGTTATTTTTATTTAATTTTTTTATTTAACTAATATATTAATGTGTATAAGGCAGTTTTATCTGAAATTTCAGGATTAAGCTTATTTTAACATATTCTGCATAGTGAATGGTTTAGATCATAAAAATTATGTTTATAAGATTTTTAAACAACCAAAATTGGATGAGATTTCATGAATTAATTTTGAATGCTAATATCTTAACCTACACTAATTATGTTAATGTGAAACTTAAAATGGACGGTTAAATTAATATGCTCTATAATATGAATGGAATGGATTATGAAAAATACTAAAGTATTTATCAAAATTTAATTATTACCTTGGAAAATGTGCATGGCTTAAATTCAAAATGGAACATCTCTACCTTTGGTACATGCATATGTATCATTTTTACCATGTCTCATATTTTATTAATTAAAATTAAAATTATATATACAACTCCATTCGAAGTGAAATTTCATGGGTAAGCTTAAATTAACGTATCCTACTTAGTCAATGGATTAGATTATACAAAATATAATTAAAAGTAGGTATAAAAGTTAGAAATTGAATGAATTACATTAACTAATTTAAATGCTTATATCTTAACCAATTTTTATCACTTTAACATGAAACTTGATATGAACGGTTAAATTAATGTGTTGTATAATATAGACGGTATGGATTATAAAGAACACCCCTAAAAAATTTTAAAACATATTTGAATTAGGTATGATAATATACACACATATACGATTGAAAAAAAATGAAAATGGAACGAGCTGAGGCAAATGGCTTTAGGTAAAGGGCATAAATTTTGCCACGTGAAGCAGCTTTAGGCAACTTTAGCTGAAGCGGGCAGCAAATTTTGCCACGTGAAGACAATGGTATAAACATGGCTAGCCAGGAGACAAAGGACGTAAAAATCGCTGGCAGCAGAGTTTGGATGGTGCATGAGAAAACCAGCTGGCAGCATCATGTTGATATGTGATTGACCGCCAAGGCCTAGATAATATGTATATAAGTACTAGCAAACACTGGAAATAAGGAAGGCGGAAAATAAAGCATCGGACGTCTGAACAGGTTAGGCAATTTCTCTTCTAGTATACATTGATTGATGTCGATCATAGCTTCATGCCTTAAATAATCGTTAATCCTTGTATGATATATACGTTCTGTTATTCGATATAAAAATTAGATTGGGAAAGGTTCTTGCTAGGAATTAAAGGACGTCTAGCATGTTTATTTATTTATTTATTTTCCCTTCTCAAACAGCTAAGGACGAGAATATACAGGTACGTGGGGTTTCCTCTAACATTGAAATAAAATTTGGAATTATGTTTTATTATACATAATTCATTAATTAATATAGTCAGGAAAATAACAAGGATCTAAAAATAATAATACTATTGTTTGAAGACTTGTGGACGTTAATTTCAGAAAGAAAATTGTTTAGACTTATTTTCTATAGACCACATACCGGTACTTTAGATAATATGGCTGTAAAAATTTAATATGCTTAACATAGGTGTTAAATGATATATAAAACAGTCTAAATTAATTACAAAATAGTTAACAATTAGATATATAAAGTGAAAATTTCTATTTTCTACTGCTATTAACCATATGAATAATATGATACGGGTTGAAACCATAACACATTGATGGTGTGTATGGTGTAATAAAGGAATAGGCATGCAAGTATAAAATATAATACAAATATATGAGCTAGTCTTTCTCACTTGTTTAGGAAAAGAAAAAAAAGGTTGAGGAAATAAGTAGACATGTAAATTGTCATGTTTGATGAGGAGACTGATATGCTTAGATATTATTTCCTATTGGTTACGCTGGGGGTAAAGAAAAGATAGAGAAAAGCTAAAGGAAAAAGGTAAGCAAGTCCTTCAAAAATTTATTTCAAAAAATTTTACGGTAAGAAAATCCACTCCTTTTTATTTTATGAAATGATATTTTCCAGCGAATGATTAATCTATTTTGTGTTTGAATTGTGCACTTTAAAATGACAATTTCTAGTTTATTCTATGATGTCATGCATATTTCCTCACAACGATCATGATTCATGGTATGCTTGAATGCATTAAGTAACCCTACGGGGTGAGCCAGGAGGTGATGTTTCTGAAGAAACTGAGCCTAATCACTTGACCTCGGGTCTTAAGGGTGGCGTCAGAGGCGTTTTAAGTACCCTCTGAAGTTAAGCACGATGTATATGATTCATACACTGCATTGTTAAGCATGTAAGAATAAAAAAATTATGATAGATGGATGATCACTTGGTAAGTGTCACCTACCGAACGAGAAATAAGTCATGATGCATGTACGCACTCATTTCATAAAAAAATTTAAAAATTTTATATTTCCAACTAATGGGGAATTATGGGTACTTTTAATTGCTTGCTTGCTGAGTATTTTATACTTATCGTTTTCAAATAATCCGTGAATGCAGATGATACAAGGTTAATAGAAGAGCCTAGTGAAGATATGACTTAGTACTTTTGAGGTATTTGGAGCTTTAGAACGTAATTGTTAAAATTATGTGTATTAAATTTGTATCATGTTAAGATTGATTAGTGTAATATATAGCCTCTTGTGTGAAGTATGATTTAAATAAGGGATGTACTAGATGAATTGAAGTAGATGTGAATGATTTAGTAGAAAATGATAGATTATATACTGATTATCAGGTTTTGTATTGCTCAAATATCCTAAACACAAACGGCATGTTGTCTGACTTTAGTTATAAAAATGGAACCAATGTGGGTTAAAAGAAAAAAAAATTCAGGCTAATTTTCCAACACACTAAGTAAAACTTCTGCTCATATAAGAATGAAAGTTTCACCACTTAAAGATCCGTGGAGTAAGGTCAATGAGCTCCAACGGATCGAGGCGCTACACAAATAGATTACCTAATCATTTCATTCCTTCACACCCATCATTTCATTTCCTTGTTTTTCAGAGTTATCTAACTCTACCCAATTATTTCCTAATTTTACATTTTGAAACACCATATCGCTTTTATAACAAGGCCCCAAGGTATCTATACATTTCATTTTTATTAAAATTCATAATACGCACAAGTAAATCATAAGTATTATACTAAATTATCTTTTTATAGATATAAACTTAGTTTTACTTCAAATATCATATCTTGTATGGGTTTCAATTCATGTAAAATCTTAATCCACATAGCTAAAGATGAAAATTATATATGGTGTCATATTTCACTTGTAGGCTCATCTTACTAAAGAAATAAATCAAAATTCATTCAACTCGCGAAGTTAAAATTATATATCCAAAAATACATCATTACTTATGAAAACCCAAATCAAAATGATATATTAAACAATCTGCGTATCAATTCATTAGGTTGTTGACCACACCTAAACAATTAGATTTCTCTTTCAGCTGTTACCATTTCCATCATTTATTTTCATTGATCTCAATAATTAACTTGTCTACATACAACTAAAGTATTATTGAATCTATACTAATGGGTTTTCTTCCTAATTTTCGTCATTTTCACCTTTTAAATATGAAATAACCTTTACTACTCTTATATATTATATAACATAGAACTTAGGCTATTTAAAATCTTAAATCATGTATATCATAATCTTAATACATAATTATATTTCGTTTAACATAAATCTCAAAATGCACAAGTTATACAGTCCCTACACATGGTTATGCATTTGATTCCCCTATTTTCATAAACTAAAATCATATAAAATGGAGTTCTTATACAAATTAGTCATCTATACTTTAAATTGAATATATTTTCTCTAAAATAGTTACATACTTCAAAATTTTCATCTGAAACATAATTTTAAAACTTAACATTTTCATTTCATAAATTTGAGTTAATAAATCTACATATTTTATACTAAATATCTTCTAAACATTGGTTTCAGTTTTACATTCCATTATCATATACATATATTCCATTTAATGATTTATTCATTCAGATAATGTCAAACTTAACCATATGCATAATTGTCTCTTTATAAATCCCATTTAGCCTTCTTGAAAATTTTTATGTTTTAAAAAAATTTATAATTTCATCTTTTCTTAACAACTCATTTATTATAAATAAATTACCTATCATGATTATAAAATTCAAACTAATTATTTAAAAACCACTTAAGCTCAAATCCATCACCCATATCTTATCTAACTTTACCCAATTAGATGATAGGTTTTACGCTTCGAAATTTAGAGATTTTATTCTCTTTCATTTTCATAGGTTGTAAATTTAACAGTTTTAACATTTTAAAGCAAATCAAATAACCTCCAACCCTTCATACACATGTCATACAACTACTACCCATTCTTCCCTAATTTTTCACATCTATTTAACATCAAAATTACATAAAAATCATTTTGTATACATTAAATTAAAAATCTGTATGCCTCTTCTACAAATTTCATAGTTGTGCATTTTTCATTCATCATATATATGTAGTTTAAAGCTTTTAATCAAAATATTTCCTTCCATACTCTTACTACACAGTTGAAATAATTAGATCTAACATTTTTATATCAATATCACATACTTAAGGCCCATTTGCATAATTGTCCATCATGATTACCATTGACCACATGATTTCAAAGTTTAATAACTTAATGATCCCATATTAATAATTTCCTACATGATTTACATAAAAGACCCATGCCTAGATTCATTTTCCCCATCTATCCTACTTTTAAGGTTAGGTAAATTAAATTGCTTTTAAAAATGCATGATTTAGCATGTAAAATTAATCAATAATACATTCTAGCATGATTTAAAGCCTTACAAAATAATTTAGGGGTATGGAAATCGAAACCCTAGCTTCCCCTTAGCTTATGGTTTTAATCCATAGCATAGGATTTAATTTATGCCCAAATATTCATGATTCCTTGAAAATTTACAAAAATAAATTAAAAGCCCTATGATTTGAACATGTTTTGGGGAAGAAATTTAAAAACCCAACAAAATCCTCTCATATTCTTACCTCTGGTCAGCTTGTAGTTACAACGACATGGCGGAATCTCTTCCAATGTTGGGCAAGTGTTCCACTAAACCTCCCCCTCTTACTTCTTCTCCCTTTTTCTTCTTCTTCCTTGTTTTCTCTTCCTCTCTTTTCTCCTTCCATTTTTTTTCTTCCCTCTCCCTCTGTTCACCCACATGAATGAAAAAAGGCTGCCTTTTGTGGCCCCACTGAAGGTGGTCCACATGTACACAGTGCAGTTGCCTCTCATATGATATATTTTTTAATTTTCTTACATATTTCCATATATATTCACATATCATGAACCATAAAATTTTTAATTTTATGATTTAAACTCATGATACATATTTAGGATCTTTAAATCATGATCATTCATTAATTTAAATAACCTAAATCAATTAATTATTTAAATAGGACCATTTCATTGTAATTAATTAATCTAAGATTAGTTAATATACTTTGTCATTATTCCCTTCAAAAATAACACTTTAACTCATCATTGTTTACTTATTAATTTTCTCTTTTCTTAGTTTATAATTTTAGGCCACTAATTAAATTCTAATTTTTTATTTTAATTACTTAAAATTTCCTTTTATACATGTTGCATGCTTAGGTTTGCGAAAATTATAAATGTTATACATATTTTATGCAAATGTGCCAACTCCAGCTTAACCTGCCAACCCTTATTTGCTGGAATCATATCCAACATAGGGTTTGCTCTCACTAGTTGTCATGTTTTCTGTTATAATTCAATCACAAACATAAACCAATAAAAAGTTAATCCATAATTTCAAAAATAAACGATAACATTTATTGATTTAAATCAACTAGTAGTTTAAATAACAACTAAACAATTTTAAAGGATAACCAATCCAACTCGAATTGTCTTATTATATCTAAAAAGAAAAAAAATCTCTCTCATCTACTTGCTAAAGCACTGCCATTTAGTATGGCCTATTCCCTTGTACTTGTGGCAGATAGTTTCTTTCATTGGATAATCCCATAATAAATTATCTTTCGCCTTAAAGTTAAAACACGTCTGGCGAAACTTGCAAGGTAGAGGATGAACTCTTCAACAAAAAGAGCATTCTTAGGTACTCCCTTGTCAGTAAAAATACCCACTTGTTTTATCCCCTTCCTCAGTCTCTTATCGACTCTCTTATTGGGGTTCTTACTAGCAGTTCTGGTCCTTTCATCTTTTTATGGATGATATCATAAATTCCTACCACCAATTCTTTAGAGAGCTCTTTAAGAGTGGGATTATCTACCCTCTCATTTAGGGCATATCTCTTGTTGACTGTTACACAGCAATCTGGCAAACACAATGAAATCTGAACGTAGGGCTTGGTGAAATAGCTTGAAGAGGAGTCAACTCGCTTTGAGGCACCAACATTACTTCAAATAAATCTCTTGCAGGTAGAGAGGAATCTTTCTCAGTATGCTTCTCCTGGGACTCCTATTCTGAGTTTGTATCCTAGACAACTCTTTGTGGTGGTGCGAGCTCTTGTTGTCGCATTTCATATTAGATATCCCTTACTACCACAAGCAACATGTCCACCTTTTGGTGGAGTGAGAGATTTTCTTCCTCTATTTTTGAATAAAATCTTATTCTTCTAGTAGTGGTCTTAATACAAGCTATTATCTAAAAAATATAAAAGCATGACATAAGTTTCACGAATAACATTTACTAAAAATTTCAAATTATTTCCTTTATGAATTTTCATGAACCCTCTATTTACATATGATGTTGCTCTAATACCAACTATAACATTCTAGGCTCAAAAATAACATTCGCACACTGGATTTGGGCCTAAAAGTTATCTCCCAAGATCCATCATGTGTTGGGCCAAGTTTAATTTAAAACATAAGCATAAAAGGAAAAATAATTTATAATTTGCATTAAAATAATAAACTAAAATAATCTAATGTTAGTAAATATTATCCAAACTTATTACATCTCATAATCAAGTTCAAAATTCAAATAAATAATAAAATTAAACGCATGCTTCATAAACTTCTAAATAAAGTCATCACAAACTACCTACTATGTTATTTGTGAGATAATAAAAAAAGTGAATGAAACTCAATAAGTGGAAACTAGAATATATAATGAGTATATTGTGCAATTTTCTAAGATATAAAATGTCATATACTCTTCTAATTATCCCAAAATCTAGCTTAGTTAACTCATTTGCTAAGCCAAACATATCAAAATATGTGAAATTTGATCTTAGGTGGGCCACAAACTAGTGATTGATCGCTTCATATAGGGATGCCCATAGAAGACCTCTAATGATAAATTTGATCCATCTAGAATATTCATAACATCCAAAAATATAGAAATCGACTATTGAATTACCAAAATTAGAGTTTGTGATCGAAAGATATGACAAAAATAATGCTAGCTGTTCAAAACGAACCATATGGCACGTCGGCTGGGTCGAGGCTCATGGGCCAGATATGCTACTAGGCTCAAGTTCTTCTAGGCTATAGTTCTCTTGACTACTAGATTGGGCCCTCTGAATCTAGGCATATTTTGGTTCAAGGCTCATCTTGTCTAGGTTTGCTCTATTGGGTTAAACCTCTTAGCTCAATCCAATCTTGTCTACTGGATCTTGCCCAAATTTACAAAATAAGTCTACACTATAAGAGCCAAACCTGAAAAGAGTAGAAAAGTGGGACTGTTTCGAAGTTAAATTTGCTTGGATTTTTCTACAAGTTTATACTTCTAGAGGGACTTTTCTAAAAAAAGAAAAATCCAAAAATCATGCTCACACTCCCAATTCTTCTTCTTTTTCTTCTGTATGGTTGTTACCCCTATACCTCTATTCTTAATATTTAATATATATGTATATTAAAATATTATTATTTAGGCTTATTTAATAAACTTAATAAACCCAAATAATATGATTACTAAAAAAAAATTTATTTGCTATACATAAGTCTGACAACTATATTCTTTACAACTTAATCTATGCATAAAAATTCAAATAAATAATCTATGCATTCTTTTTATAGAGATTAAATTAAAAATCTACTTACCTTACTTGAGGGGAAAAAAATCCAAGCTATCTTCCGTTAAACCTCATGTACATACTTCAAAACAACAATGTAGAATGTTTCTTAAGAAACCAAATCTCTTTTTTTGCTTCTCTCATTCCATGCCCTTTTCATAATACCTGCTATCATGATCGTTTCGCTTAAGTCACACGTAATGTAAAAAGCTAAGCGTAACGCACAATCATGTTTAAAAACGAATGAAAATGGAAGATTTTAAAGGGAGAGTCTTTGGGAAACCTTGTACATTTGTTGGAATGTAGGGCCCACTTGCTAGAGGAGAATAAAAATATTTTACCTTCTACCATTATTTTTCAGAAATAGAAATTTCACTCCTAAATTCTGTGAGTAAAAATTTCAAAGGTCAACAAGTCAACTTGCCATCAATTGAATATATGATTTTTGGAACTCGATATTACATTTTTTGTTATTACTTCTACATTCTAATCAACCTCAACATTTTTATATGAATATTCAATCCATTTTATCTTTGTTCTTTCCTTCTAATTGTATTTGCTATTAAAAAATTTATATCACATCACAATTTTACTTTCTAAAAAATTTTCAGCTTTTTTGCCTCTTATCAGACAGTCCATAAAACTAAATCAACTTAAAATATCATACAAAGTAAATAAACCAACAAAATAATGCAGGCAGGCTTTTACTTGAGGGCATGAAGATGTAAGCGAAATCAAATCCCTTTGGCGTAATGAGACGGGGGCCACATTTGGTAATCCTGGCACATGAGCTGGGATGGGAAAACCGCAGGCTAATAATTCCCCTAATTAATAATCATATTTTTCTCTTTTTACTCTTATATTCCAATCATTTTTCCTACCAACTCTCTTCGAACAAACCTATTTATTCCCGTAATTCCCACAAAATTCAAACGACCAGATGTACCCTAAGAATAGCTCACATATGAAACGTCAGCTGATATGACCCAGGACTAAAACAATTATAGAAACCAGCTACAAAGCATTGGCCGGAGCAGAGAGAGAGAGGTGAGAATGCATGATGGTAACAAAGCTTAGCTGCGTTTGGCAACAAGAATACCATAAATGGAAGAGGGAAGGAGGATAATGGAGGAGTTGATTAGCAATCTCATAACAAGATTAGTTAATTTTTATCTTCGTAAATCTCAAATAGCGTAATCTTTTCTTCCCAAGTAATCGATGACTAACTCGTCAAAGCTAGAGGTGCAACTCGGGTTCATCTCAACCCTAACCCTAACCCTATTTGTAAAACTTCAACCCTAACCCTAACCCTAACCCTAACCCTAACCCTATTTGTAAACCTCAACCCTAACCCTAGTTTTCAAAATTTGGGCTCGGGTTGAGTTTCGAGTTGACATTCTCCTATCAATGTCTTTGTTTCTCATCCTATATATTTCTTTTATCACAAACCTATTGAATAAAAAAGTTTAAAAAATAATTTATTATAAGAAAGCAAGAAAAATTCAAATATCACTTAAGAGTAGAAAATAAGGAAACCTATTTTGAGCCACATAAATTAAAGATGAAGGATGAAATTATTGTAGAAATTACCCATCCACATGGCAAAATAATGGTTATGTAAATATGAAACATGGGCAGAACTTGACTAAGCAAATGAATATCATCAAGCATTTGATTTCACATGAAACCATCTTTTCGATGTAGTACTCTTGTGAAAGGTTTCAGCATGCATGAATCCAATATACGTCTTGACTGCAACCATATTAGCCTAGATTCTCGATGCCAAAATCAAGAATCCTATTCTTGTAAGACCTTTTCTTTCAAGTCTGAAACTGATGAAAGTGTTTACTATGACACTTCAGTCAGGACATAGGACAAACACCAGAAACAATCACCTTAAACCTTGGAAACTTATACATTATTTGATTAATCATTGCTGCTTTGGGTGCCTCATTGACATGGAAAATGCATACAAGGGATTGGAATTAAGTAGAGGTCGTTCTTCTTACGCAGTATTATCCCACATTCCTCCGTCGTGTCGACGTCCTCACCCTTCATTCCATTGGGCAGCTTCCAATCGAAATAATAAACAAGTTGAGCTAGGGGTAGCAATACAATGGCTATTCCCAATGTCATACCTGGGCATATCCTCCTACCACCTCCAAAAGGAAAAAACTCAAAGTGGGAACCTTTGTAATCTATCTGACTGCCTTCGAATCTCTCAGGCTTGAAGCTCTCAAGATCATCCCAGTACCGTGGGTCCCTACCAATGGCCCACACGTTGATGAGGACCCTCGTGTTAATTGGTATATGGTATCCATCGATTTCACAACTCTCCCTACTTTGTCAAAGGATCAACATGGGAAGGGGAGGATGCAGCCTCATTGTCTCCTTGATGACCAATTTCAGGTAGTGGAGTTCATCGATGTCTCCTTCCTCTAGATGTCCCTTCCCTTTCATTGCCTGTCTCACCTCATCTTGGGCCTTCTTCATGACACAAGGGTTTTTTATCATCTCTGACATTGTCCATTGAATTGTGGTTGATGAGGTTTCACTCCCAGCCCCGATTATGTCTCGAGTCAAATTAACCATAATTTGTTTATATGTTACAAAGTGTACGAATTTAAAAGTGGAATATGAATTACTTTTTGCATAGGAAAGAAATTTGGACTTAAGCCGACAGGAGCTCCAATATGATCAATTAATCAGTCAGGTGGGATTAGGTTGTGGAATTGCATCTAATCCCAAATTAAAGCTTTGATAGATTTTTTTTTTTCAAAAAAAGCATAGAAGACCTCACTACCAAACAGATCCTAGCCCAACAAAAAAGGTAAATGATTGGATCATTCGTCAAGTTGGAGTTTGGAGAAACAAACCATGAGGATGGCCTTGATGTTGTTAGTTATGATTTGAAAATCTAGGCTGGCGTCCTGCTGAAGACCCAGAAGAACATCAATCAAATAATTATCACTCAAATTGTCTCCATTTCTTGCGTGTTCCTGTCTATGCTCTTCAATGATATTGCTGAGAACCCTGTCCAACTTCCGGTGAGATCTTTCTAGCCGGAACTCCAAGCCAGTAAGCAGCGAAAGGAATTTCACCGACAGGAAGAAATCGGCCACATAGAGGCCCCACAAAGCTGGTTCGCTTCCTTGTTAAATTACAAGAAGAGCTCAATATCCTTACACCCCCTTCCAATACTGGCCTTGGTGACGATGTTATTCAGCAAAGTGAAGATCTCCTCACTGAGATTGATGAGGGAATGAGAGGAAGCATAGATGGACTGGATGAGAGATTTTGTTTCTTCTTCTCGGATAGGCCCGAGGGAGTCGACGCGCTTGGAACTCAGTAACTCGAGGACGCAAATCTTCAGCAATTGCCACCAGTAGTCGCCGTAGGGAGCGAAGGCCACGTCCACGTAGCCGTAGGATTTCTTCTCGACCCCTAGGAGCTTGGGCCGCAACACAAAGCTCAAATCATGGGTCTTCATGATCTCTTTGGCCAGCCTTGCAAAAGAGATGACGACGAAAGGGACATGGCCAAGCCTCAGGTGCATGATGGGTCCGTATTTGTGGGCTAAGTCCTCGAAGATTTGGAGTGGCTGCCCTAGCATCATGTTGTGCATATTGCCTATGATGGGCAGCTGCCAAGGGCCGGGAGGGAGCTTGGAACTTGGGTTTTAAGTTTTGCGGTAGTCGACAGTCGGTGCCGAAGAAGACGGCGCACTCGACGGAGCAGACGCAGAGGAGTAGGGCGGCAGGCTGGAGCGAGAAGGAATTGGGGAAATCAAGTTGGAGCGGGAAGTGGATATTAGGGCACCGTTTTGGGAAAAATCCATCTTATAAGGCTATTGAAATCGGGTTCGGGTTCTTATCAACCTGAAACCGGACCGATTTCAAATCGGGCTCAGGTTCAACCCGAAAAATCAGGTTCAATCTCAACAATAGCAGGTTCTAACACTGCCTAAATCCGAGTTCGGGCCCAACCCGGCCCAAGTTGCACCCCTAGTCAAAGCGAGATCTATCAGCGTCTAAAGAGCCTTCACAAAAAGGTCCACCAAACCATTCAGAGTGGTCGGAGCAAGTGGTGTTGATTTCTCAACCTATTAGTTAACTACCAAAAAGAGCCGAATATATATATATATGGATATGGATATTACCCATTTTGCTACATATTCATCACAACAAATCAATCCCTCCTTATTCGACAAGCAGAAACCAGAAAGTATATATCTATTTCTCAGCCATGTGTTTGCTTCTTATTCTCACTTGGTGCTAGCAAGCTGGGTGCGCAGGAGCTTGGCAGCGGAAACCATGTTGGTGAGTGCAGGTTTCACCTCTGCATATTTACGGGTCTTGAGGCCGCAATCAGGATTCACCCACAGGATGTTTGACTCTAGCACGCCAAGCATCTTGTTGATGCGATCAGCAATCTCCTCCGTTGATGGGATGCGAGGAGAGTGGATGTCATACACTCCTGGACCAATGCCAGCTCCATACTTGACGCCCTCACGGAAGACAGAGAGGAGCTTCTCGTCGGACCGGGAGTTTTCGATGGTGATCACATCGGCATCCATGTCAATGATAGAGAGGATGATGTCATTGAAATTGGAGTAGCACATGTGGGTGTGTATCTGTTGCAGACCACAGAGCATGAGAGATTATCTCAAGATTTTGCCTTCTAAATCTATCTAACACCAGTTCGTTGGAGTAGATAACAAGTGAAAAGAAAGAGAACCTGAGTAGTGTCTTTGACACCGCAGTTGGTGATTCTGAATGAATGCACAGCCCAGTCCAAGTAGAAAGCTTGCTCAGATTTTCTCAAGGGTAAACCTTCCCTAAGAGCAGCCTCATCAATTTGGATGACCTGCAGACCAGAACAAAAATACAAAGAAAGTGTGGAGGTCATTCCACAAGCGGATCGAATTCCACTCATTAAATTTAGGAAGGCAAGAGTACAAACCTGAATGCCAGCAGCTTCAAGATCCTCTACCTCATCCTTGATAGCCAGAGCAATCTGGTAGCATGTCTCAAATCTAGAGAGACAAGCATTGTGTTAGATGCATTCCACTAGAGATGACAAACAACGCATTTGCTGAATAATCGAATGCCAAAGCTTTGCTCACCTCGGTTGATCATTCCTGACAAAAGACCAGTTAAGGATGGTAACAGGACCTGTCAGCATTCCCTTCATTGGGCGGGATGTCATGCCCTGGGCTGTTGTGGACCAGAACACTGTCATTGCCTTCGGGCGGCTCACATCACCATAGATGATGGGTGGCTTAACACAGCGAGAACCATAAGACTGCACCCAGCCATTGACAGTGAAGGCAAAGCCCTGCAACTGCTCCCCAAAGTACTCAACCATATCATTCCTCTGCACAGGATAAAACATCAGTTAGAAAAACTCATGCTACATTTTCCTTGCTAGTCAGCAAACATAATATATCTGTCCTTCCATAGCAGACTACAGTTGCACCTCAGGCTCTCCATGGACCAAGACATCGATATCAAGCTCTTCCTGAAGCTTGACAACTTTATTGATTTCCTCTTTGATTGAATTTACATACTCCTGTTCAGAGATCCTGGATTTTTATCAGGGAAATTCAATATTCTCAGCAATAGAATAAGCAGGATACAGAATGTAAACCAATATCAGGTGCAGATGGCTGCAAACTCACTTGTTAGCCTTGTATTCACGACGCACTTTCCTGAGTTCCAATGTCTGGGGGAAAGAACCAATGGTTGTTGTAGGGAGAATTGGAAGGTTCAGCTTCTTCTGTTGTGCGTCCAACCTTGCACTAACATTTGTTGCACGACAATGATCAGATCCCTTCAGTGCAGTAGCCTGGATTTACAAGCAAAGGGTTGTCTCAGATTTCTATTCAGTCAAGGATGACTCTAAAAAACACAATGCATTCTGCTTAGTACTTACAGCTTTCTGAACAGCCTCATCGTTCACCCTCGGAGATGATTTCCTAGATGCCTGAGCAGCACCATTTGCTGAGAAGAATGCCTGGTGGAAGTTAGAAAACAGTGAGAGCATTTAGAGGAAGGATGTTCATCAATCAACAATAATTTTATTGGCCTCAGAATTTCACTCAGCCAAAATTACGAGCAAAGTGTCACAATTAATAGCGCAGTAGCAGTTATCTGTTTGCTTTCGATATAGTGATTTACTGACTTTTAATTATATTGAAACTAGTAGGCTCATGTTTTGACTTCTAAAAGTAAATAATGGAGCTGCAGCAATATTAACCCTATACTTTGCACACTGTGAGCAGGATATTTGGGGTCCAAGTCTGATCACTTCAGTTTGATTAGGCTCTCCTCCAGAGAACAGCAGACAGGTATTCACTGATTCAAGGAGGTCATGATTTAAAATCTGATTCTTAACTGGTTCTTTTTTTAAAAAAAAAAAAAATGGTAATTCTTAACTGGTTCTTAAGTATCAAACCAAGCCATCAAGTTAGGCATGTTATTACAGATGTGCAATAATCACAAAACTGTCGAAATAATGGGTGGGTGTTAAAACTAGTATCAATGAAGGAGAAGGAGATTTCACAGCAACTGAAGAATGAGGCAAGAACAACAGCAGGAACATATGAAACAGTACCTCATCCTTGTGACCAGCCAGTGCTTTTGCCAAGGCATTCACTTCAATTACTTTCTGAGCAGCAAATGCCAACCATGATTTGATCTCACTGTCCAGCTTTGTTTCGTTTGCCAGATCAACAGCAGTATGAAGAAGCGAGCAGGAGGTGGAGACAACAAGCTTATCTATGGAACATAAAATAGATGAAATAATAAGAGATACAGATCCGGGCTTAGAAAATCCACAATTAACGCAAGAAAACTCACCTTTGCCAACAATGGCCTCAAGCAACTGCAAAGTCTCAAGAGAAGCAGCCAAATCGTTAGCCCAGATGTTCCTCCCATCCACAACTCCAGCAAAAAGATATTTGCCAGAAGGGAAACCAGCACTCTTTATCAAATCAAGGGTCTTCGTTCCACGAACCAGATCAAACCCAAAAGCAGTTACGCCCTTCAATGCCTTGAGGGTACTGCAATAGAAACAAATAGTGAAATTTTCATGCAGAGAGTTAAAACAACTTAACCATTATTGAGATTTGTTACGTGTATGCTTCTGCAGGAATATCAGCAAAGTAGGTCTCAATGAGGACATTTAAACCCGAGTGTGTTGACTCCAGTTCTGAGTATGCATGAGTAAATGCTTCTAATTGATGGACATCAAGATCCAAGACAAGGGTTGGCTCATCAAATTGAATCCATGAAGCACCGGCAGCCTTTAATTCAGACAAAACTTCCCTGTGAAGATTTGTGTTAATGAATTAGAAACCAGAGACATAAGAAATGACTCAAGAACCAAGTTTGCAATACTCACTTATAGACCGGAAGAATATTTCCCAGCAATGAGAGAGTTGAAAAGGACTTCTCCACTCCTTTTGCAGGTTTAGACAACAGGAGGTAAGAGACAGGACCAATAAGAACTGGAACAGTATCAATTCCTAGCTGTGCCAAAGGAAATAGAGAACTTGGTCAGAAATAAAATTATGGGACTCCTTGTACAGTATTTTATCTCACTAAGATTTAGTTCAGCATGATTCAATATGAAAATTCAGAACTAAACAGTGTCATCTACACAGGATTAGTTATCCAGATTTAATCTCAACCATAATGTCCAAAATATACATAATCAACAGATCATGCTTATTGCTTCATCACTGAAACCCTCTTTTCTGTTAACAGTGATTGACAAATATACATGCCATTAATATGAATTAATTATCAAATATGATTTATTAACTAAATATCATGGCAAATGCTCTAAGATGTTGTATACTCTTCTTTTTCTCCTTTAGTTTGAAGATCTCCTAATTTCCAAGATGTGTGGCATAAAAAAAAATTAAAAAAAAAATCTCACAGGAGTCCCAAGTTAGCATCACTTTGCTTTCTTGTATGTTAGCACAATGATATAGAACTATCCAGTGTGCTTACACTTCAAACTGCAAAAAAAAAAAAATAATACTAAAAAAATGTAAATAAATAAGTAATAATAAACAAGCCCGGGCTTCCTTATTGCATAAGATGAACTATTAAACATGCTACCATCCAAAAGCACATGCAGTTCTTTTACACTCCTTTCCGGTTATATAATTTTGTTTCGGATTACATAATATTCGAAAATTTTGCTCTACTCATTGTTCACCCAATTGCCTGTTGGAGTGATTCTAAAGTTCTACAGAATAACGCTTCACATGGAGGAACATGCATTCAGAATTTCAGATAAGATTTGTTTGTATAACTTTGAAGATTGGTGTTAAAAAGAGCAGTGCTTCTCAAATGCATGAATTGACACTCTCAGGAATTCAAACCAAATGAAATAATTACAGAGAAGTTAAAATTAGTTGCTATAAAAATTTGTTCCATCCAAAATGCCTATTTATTGTCCGATACATTTCGTTACCATAACACTGAAGATTGTGTCATACGAAAACATCAGAGGTAAATCATCTGGCCAATGGATTACTTACCGCCTTTGCTTCCTTGTATTCATTAACTGCCTTGTGCGAGGCGTAAGAAAACTTTGTGTCTGGTCCCAATTCAGGGACAATGAAATGGCTGCAAATAAGTTGAAAGAAAAGTTTATAAGGGGTAAAAACAAAGCAATTGACAAAAATCCAGTCCATGGGAAATAGAGGCATCTAACACTTACTAATTAGTGTCAAACCACTTGGTCATTTCCATGGCAGGAAGTGTGGCATTCCCCCTTGCCATGGAAAAATAAGTGTCGAAACCAATCTCTCCTCCAGTCCAACCATATCTAGAAGGAACTGCCCCAAGCATAGCTGTGGTGTCGAGCACCTGGTCATAATATGCAAACGTGTTGCTAGGGATGTACTTGATCCCGGCACCTGCCATCTGTTTCCAGATGGAAGACCTCAGATCAGCAGCCACCTTCAACAGCTCCTCAGCACTGCTCTTCCCATCCCAGAATGATTCCAATGCAAACTTGAGCTCTCTCTTTGGCCCCATGCGAGGATACCCAACGATATGGGATGCCATTGTAATTGTCCTGTTCAACGATTTGAATGATAATTAAACAAAAAATCAGTAAGGATATAACGTAACGGCGTCGGAATTCATCTGACGATGCAGCAAATCAGAAAAAATAGCACGAGCAAAGGAAGACCGAGTGTTTCGAGATCCCAGGGTCGATCCAGATATAAGCGACGAAAACGGAAGCGAGAGAGCGATTATCCTCAGAGAAATGAAAGAGACGAGAAGAGGATAAAATAAAAAATATGCCTCGATCTGAATGTCGACTAAGGATCAATTCAAAAGCAGAATCGATTGGCATCGAAAACGAGAGAAGAAGAGGTAGTAGATGAGATGGGAAGAGAAAAAGCATTGCATACCTGATCGACGAGGAAGAGGTAGAGAAAGGTGGAGTTGTTTTGGAGGCGGGAGAAGGAGACAGGAGGGAGAGGCGAGAGAGAGTGAGATATATAGAAGTGGAGAGGGTGGGAGAGGGAGAAGGGGCGAAAAGAGAGAGTGGAAGTGAAATGCGCGCGCAGAGCATGCAAGGCAATCTCAACCACCACCGAACACCGGTTGATGTGCGCTCGCTGCCTTCTGCCTGTTCCCCCGTTTCAATCGCCAAGTCCTCATCGTGCCCTACGGTACGTTTGGTAAGCTCAAAAATTGAGGTAACGTGTGAAATGATGGAAAATGAGAATGTAATGTTTTTAAATTTGTGTAATTGATAAAAAAAAAATAACAGGAATAGAGTTCAAATAAATAGGGTTGATTAATATAATTGATGGGAAAAATGATTAAAATATATGGGTAAAAATAGAAAAAAATATAATTATTAATAGAGAAATTAATTATATATTTGTAAAATCATACATTTCTAATTCTAGTTCTAACAACATAGGTTTAAACAAGTTTAATTTCTATTTATTGTTCCAATTGGAATCTTTATTTGCAATTTTACATTTTTTATCTCATATTACATATCAAGCTAATAAAACTTTATAAATTTTTATATCAACTTACACCACTAAAAAGGAGACTAAGCTTCTCGCATAGGAGACCTATATCTCCCAAGCACTCACAAAAGGGCAAAACACCCAGAAGAGGTGAATAAGGAGCCTTGATGAGGATGTGGCATGCCAACCTCCCAATCAACAAAGCAGATTGAACCCATGTGGTGATAATTTTAGGACTAGTTATAAATATAGCTACAGCTTATAATCATATTTACATATATGACCATATATTTATAAAAATAGCATAGATGACCATATATTTTATCCTTAATGCCAAATACGACAACATTATTAAAAGTGATGTAAAGGTGCGAGATTATCTCTACTAAAAGTAAAAAGAAGCTACTCTAATTAGATATTATAAAAGTTTAATAAAATTATATAAGAAAACGAAGCAAAGACAGTAGTAGACTTTGTCACTCCTTTACGCACACGCTGTTCGTTTTAGGATAAATGACAAGGTTATTTTAGTTATTTAAAAAAATTGTACCATATATCTAATAAAACTTAACGACTTTGTTGTATTTATAATTTAGGGGTAGAATGTGTGGCTATCTATACCATTTTTATGAACGTGTGATCATATTTATAAATATGAATATGAATTGTGGGAGCATTTGGAATTAGCACTAATTTGTAAAAAAAAATATCATTGATTCTTAAGCTAAAATCTGTAAAGATTTGTTTGGTAAGATATAAATGGTGGGAATGAAATGTAATAAAATAAAAGAATGTGATCTTATGCACTCATGTGCATTTAGGCTCAGTGTGTCCGAGTGCATTTAACTTATTTTATATTTTTTTTGAAAATTTTTACACATCTGTTAATCTAAGTGTATTTAATATGTGTATCATTTTTTACCTTTTCTGAGTTTTTAAAATTTTTGAAATCAGTGATATTTTTGTAATTCAATAGTTGTGTAAAATAATTTCGAAAAATATAAAAATAAGTATTTGCACCCCAAGTATATCGAGTCTAAATTCACGCAAGTACATGAAACTAATTTCCAAAAATAAATATGATTGAAGTAAAGTAAGAATGAAATGGTAATAGATAAGTTAGCTGCATAGAAAAAATGAAAAAATAATTAGAATATAAGGATAAAAAATCGAATAATTAAATAATTAATTCGATCCACCTTGTGCATTGACCTCATTCTCACTGGACTCTCAAAATAGCAAAGGGTTCCTAATTGAAAAAGTTAAAACGGTTCCTAGTGTAAAGAGTTAAAAATAATGTAAATTAAAATCATAATTCAGAAGAAGTAATCGAAAAAGATGTAACTACCCTAAAGGTTAGAAAAAGCCTGATTTGACTTTGGATGCTGTTATTGTTTTAATTTTTTTGGGGTAAATTTCATATATACCCACATAGTTTTATCGATATTGCAGATATACCCACGTAGTTTCACAAATTACATATTACCCCCACGCCGTTAACTGCCGTTAATATCCGACGTTATATTTTCAAAAATGATAAAAATGCTCTCATCTTCATAGGGTGATATGCAATTTTGTGAAACTATGGATGAGGGCATTTTCGTCATTTTTCAAAAATATAACGGCGGATATTAACGGCAGTTAACGGCGTAGGGGTAATACGCAATTTCGGTAAAACTATTTGGGGGTAATATGCAATTTGTGAAACTACATGGGTATATCTACAATATCGATAAAATTATGTAGGTATATATGAAATTTACCCATTTTTTATCAATGAAAATTTGTATGCCTTACCGACAAAGCAAGAAACAAAGAAAAGAGAAAGAGACGGCTACCAGGCACCAGCAGAAGCGGCGCAGTGGTGGACATGGAGTCCTTATGCCCCACCTGGTCCCTGGTTCGAAGGTGGGACGGTTAATGTCTCAGATGATCGCACCAGGAACTAAATTTTTTTTATTAAAAAAAAATGAAAAGGAAATGGTGAGTTTGATCATTGGTGTGCATTTGTAACATTTTGTAACTGGTTGTAAGCGTGTAACGTGGACGCATGGATTCTTTTTATCTTTACCCACTAAGGGGGAAAGAAAGATGATGAGTGATCTATTAGCCCGGGCTAAGTAAATGTTCTATTTAGTCCACCTTAAAAAACTTATTTATAACAACTTGTTTTCACTTTTTTCTTTGTGCACTTGTTCTCTAAGTGTATTTAACATATAGACCAAGTTTTTTCATTTTTAAATATGTTTATCTATTTTTTTGGGATAATAACTTTTTTTTTTTACTTTTTTCTTTATGCACTTGTTTATCTAAGTGTATTTAACATACAGACCAAGTTTTACCATTTTTGAATATGTTTATCTATTTTTTTGAAATTTTTAAACATCTAGGTGTATATATGTATTTAAAATATCCTTATTTTTAAAAATCTAAAAAAATATATACACTTATCCAAAAATAGTAAAACTTGATTTATATACTAAATACACTTAGATAAACAAGTTTATGAAGAAAAATGGAAAAAAAAAATTATTTTAAATAGGATTTTTGAGGTAGGCTAAGTGAGACATTTACTTAGCCCGGGCTAACAGTATCATTCCTGAAGAAAAGAGAGTATCTATATTATATTGAGGCCTGCCGTAGTTGGGCTTTTAACATATTTTTTTTATTTTTAAAAAGTTTTTTAGTTCTTATAACCATGTTAATTTACGTGTAATTAAGTTTAATATAAGTTTTACCTTTTAAAATAGTAAAACTTGGATTATAAATAAAATAAAGTTAAATTAATATATTTATCAAAAACAAAATATTAAAAAAATAGGTTAAACTGCTGGATGCAATTGACGCTCAGATGTGGCCGACCGCATATGATACCCCATCAATCATATTGTGTCCGAGAATGATCTTGTTAAACCCTCTCTTTCGTATAACCATATTCATTATTCATTTTTAATATTTATTTGATGAAAAATCCAATCCATTTATTGTATTTAACATCATTTTTTTTAGCTAAGAGACCAAGTTTCATTCGAATCCAATACGTGGATAGGCTACATTTGCTCAAAAATAAGTGCATTCATGTGTAAATTATGAAAAATATTTAGATCCATTCACACATGTATTAAAATGGAACAATACTTTATAGGATCATTTATCTACATATTATTGATATTTTAGATGGTTTAGATATTGAAAAAACTACTTTAAAGTTAATATTTTAATATTAAATCAATTTATTATGTTAATTTTACACATTTATAGATGGGATTCATATTCGGTGAAATTTTTTTTAAAAAAAAAGAGTTTACAGTATACTATAAATGATGCTAAATATAATGAATGAAACAGATTTTCTATCAAATTAACACGCCTCCCTTCCCACCTTTTTGTGCTCCCAAATTGCAATGGATCGAGTGCGCCCTCTGCTGGCATCTGACATTAACAGCACTCGTAATTTTTTCCTTCCCCTCAGGTTGCTTTCTGAGCACTGTCCGGCAACCCTCCGCAAAATACCTAATATCATTTATATCAATGACGCCCATGAAATAGATCGCGGAGAATTACAGTTATTGAACTGTTCCGCGACAATAATCCTCATATAAAGGTAGTGTGCTACTTTAATGAGTATGGTAATTATTACATCGATGGTAAACATGTTCACTAAAGTGACATGCTAAAAAGGGGCGGAAATTGGACCAGTTGTTGACTCATGACCCATTTTGATTTTATATTAAGGCGAGTTAAGAATTTAAGATATTTCTGAAATTGCGGGTCGTTGGAGCCCAAACGGATACTAGACTTTCTTATATCATTTTTGACCCGCTGACCAACCTACCTTCCTAATTTGCTTCTTTTGAATGAAATATGTTTTATCAACTTGTTCTAGTATTCATGTTCTATTTAAATAATGATGTTTTACTTTAACTAATTATGATTAAATCGAACCATACAATATTTAAATTTAGCATATATACATTTTTATATGGTTTATAAATTCTTAAAATTTTCTTACTTAATCCGCATTTTTTGACCTACTGCAAAAAATAAGAGTCAAACCGACATTGTCATTGCCCAATATAAAAATAAAGGTCAAATATGATTTTTAAAATGTAGGGTCAGTGTTGAACATTACCAACCTACCCAGATTCCGGGCCCCGATATAGTGCACTTGGGTGCTTTAACTCGTTTTTTAAATTTTTTTGAATTTTTTTTATAAAACTGTTAATATAAATGTATTTAACACGTGTATCGATTTTTACCATTTTTAGAGTATTTTAGATATTTATTTTTTATTTTTGAAAACTGATTTTTAAAAATCAAAAATAAATATCTAAAATACTCTAAAAATGGTAAAAATTGATATACATGTTAAATACACTTATATTAACAGTTTTATAAAAAAAATTTAAAAAGAGCTTTAAAAAATGGTTTAAATGCACCCTGGTGCACTGAAGCTAAGTGCACCCTGTTGCACTGTATCAAGATCCCTTGATTCCGCCCCTAATGCTAACCAATACTGAAAACTGTCACCGTTCAACAATTTACAAATAATCGTAATCCATGTCCGATATGAAGCTCTCAAATTTAAATACGTCCATGTATGCTCATCTCAAATTCCAGATGCAGGATTGGAGGTGCACCAGGTCTGAGTTGAGTTGAACCCCACATGCCGAATACTGGGAAAAAAGAAAAATCCAGTGATAGGATTTTTCTTTTTAAAATCGTCGAGAAACCCAATAGGATTAGGTTTAGGGATTATGATCCTATGCTCCCGGAAGCATTAAGCCTCAATGCTCCCGGGCCTATTTTTTTATTTTTTTAAAATTTTTTTATGAACTTATTAACCTAAGTGTATTTAATGTATGTATCAAATTTTACCATTTTTCGAGATTTTTAGATATTTATTTCGGATTTTTAAAAATCAGTGGCATTTTAGTAATTTAAAATTACCTAAAATACCACTAATTTTCAAAATAAAAAATAAATATCTAAAATACTCCAAAATTGGTAAAAATTTATACACATATTAAATACACATGGATTAACACTATTGTAAAAAAATTTCAAAAAAAAATAAGTGTATGCACCAGGGAGCATGCAACACTAGCATACGATGGAGGTCCTAGGTTTAGGCTTCAAGAAAACCCCAAACATGAAGAATCCATTTAATATAAAATATAGGACGTACATAATAATTAAATAATATTTTTCATATTTATATATTTTATATTATTTATATTTATGTTTAAATACATGTTTGTCATGTGAGAATTACATTTCTAAATAAATAGATTATTTTCATGCATATATCTACCTTTACATTTATCTTATTTATTTTTAAGTTTATTAATTTTCTTCCTTCGTCTTATTTAAAAATTTAAAATTTCTACTATTTATTATATATTACTATATTTAAAAAAAAAGTTGATATGCAAATACTCCCACTTGGTTTAACCATAATTATAAATATACATACATAGTCATAAAAATTGTACATAACCATATATAGTTTAATCATATTTACAGATATACCCATGTTGTTATAAAGTGATTACTACATCATCACAATGTAGGTATATTTGCAAAGATATGCAAATTATGTGAGTATATTTACAGCTTCAAAAATTAAATGAGTATATTTAGTTTTTGTAAATATACGGATATAGTTTTCATATTTTCGCAAATATACGATGCAGTGACAATACAATAATGACATCATAATGACATAAGTATATTAGTAATTATGGACAATTTATGTAGGGCTATTTACAGTTTTTGAAACTATGTAGATATATTTATAATTATGGTCAAACTAAGTGGGTATATTTACAAATTATCCTTCAAAATTTTAATTAAGCTAAGTCCTATTATTTTTGCTTACACGATTTATTATTATTGTACATTCATATAAAATTTTAAACTTTCACTTTTAAATCAAATGAAAAATTGTCAATTTGAAACTCAACCTGAATCTGATTTTCATAAATAAGGTTAAGATTAGAGTTATAATTTAAATTTTATAAATAAAGTTAAAGTTAAGGTTTAGGCCAAGGCAAATATAAATTTCATAAGCTTAAATTGCACCCCTATGCAAGATTAATACTTTATATGAACCTCAGTCATAAATTAATAAATCTTTAATGTTTTTTCATTTTCACAAATTCATATTATATGAATAATTTTTTACCCAAAACATTCTATTTTGTATTTATAAATCCTTAAAATTTTCAATTTTGGCTACCAATTTCTTGCACAAAACCATCACTGGTATCGACAAGATATACAATGAACATGGTATATGATAATTATAAGCAAATAACTTCATTGTTTGCAACCAAGTAAACAATCTTCCTTAAGGATACTAAAATGGATGAGTATAATGAGGACATTGACTAAGGAATTGTTTTTGTGTATTAAAATATAAAAAATTATATCTATAATAAAAAAAGTAATATGAGAAATTGAAAACTAAGTAGCTATGTATCGGAAATGAACTCTTTTAAAAAAATGACATTCCATTCTAGTCCATTATCACATCCTAAACTAGGGTTGCAACTTGGGTTTAGTTGAGTTTAACTCTAAGAACCCAGTTTATAAACACAATAAGGGTGTGTTTAGCAACCCATAAAACTTTTCAATTTAATACTTTTCATTCTCTACAACTCATTTCTTCGTATCTTCATATACAACTACCCTAGATTTTAATTATTTATACACAATTACCTATATAACTAATATATCTATTGTAACTTTATGTTCTTTACTAATAATCATTACTCCTATCATATCCATATATTATATCTTTTTATATGATTTAAAAAAATTTACACTAAAACTTTTTATTTAAAAAGTTTTATTAATTGTAAGGGTTAAAGTTCCAACAAACCTTACCTCTGAGGAGCTAAAATTGGATTTCTCTATTTATATTATATTCAATACAAACTATATGTAAAAAAAATTTATATTTTATATCCTTTATGTGAATGTTTGAATGGATGTTTATCATGTTCAAATTACATCATAGGTAAATTATATCACATACAATTAAATTTATATTTTTACATTTACATTTTTTTTATTTTTCTTCTTTTATTTTTAAAAAAGATAAAAAAAATTAGAAATTTATTATCTTATTATGTTTTCCTTGATTAGATTATATATTATTATTTTCGTTTCAATGACTTGTTAGTGTTTATTTACATAAGAATTTTAACTTATAATTGTTAACTAAAAAACTATCAATTTAAATTTAAATTTGAACTTCGGGCATGATTTGCATAAATAGATTAGATTTTAAGTTTTTACAAATACGATTAAAATTAGAATTATAGTTTAAGTTTTATAAAGAGGGTTAATATTTCTTTCAATAACGTAGAGGGTTAATATTAAGATTGAAGCAAATTCAATTTTATAAACCTAGGTTACACCCACAGCCTGAACACACCGTGAAGACCTAAACCTATAGGATCAAGCATTCGAAACATGAAGATCAACAAATTTTAATTATTTGCAACAATAGTTGCAAAAAATCAAATTCTTGTAATGCTAGTCTCAAGTGAATCAATCTATTTTGTCTTTATTTATCGGAAAAAAATTTCTTACGCCCATAACATTTGCTTCAATTCTTAATGTGTTGATAACATTTCACAAATTCTTCTCTTTCTCTTGCCCACCATATTTTATCCTAAATTTCTATGATATTCACATGGCATAGCAACCCTATCTATCTAGTGAGAAGACTATTTTGCCATGCTATTAATGATTTTTTCGAATCACATGAATTCCCTCGTTATGGATAAAAAATAGCTTATTTTTACAGTATTTTGGATTCTGTCCGTTGGACTAGCAACGCATCTAAGGTACCATCCTGGTCAATTTTTAGAGAAAATTTGTTAAATTTGCTTAGAGAATGCATGTTTTAATAATAATCTATTGGCAGCTATCTGGCACATGTTCGGACATAAACAAACACTTTGAAGTATTAAAGAAGAAGCCAGATAATGTATTTATTTATCATGAGTATTACGTAAATCTTACTTTTCACAACAAATTTTCATCGAATTTCTTTCATTGTCAAGGTTGTGATTGCCTCAACTAATTTTTTTTAGCAAATTTATGTGGGTGATTGTGATGGCAATTGGCATACAATTTTATTTGGTGTTTAGTCATATGGTTTTGAAGTTGAATCGCGATGGATGATTATCCCTCAAATTCCATTTTAAGAATGATTAATATTTCTCAAATAACACTAGCATTTAACTTTTTTTTGAAGCATCATGATGCTAATAACAGACACACTAATTGGGATTTGGTCCTAATTATTAGCAAGGTTAAGCCAAATTTAAGCATGAGTAATTGAAAAAGTTCACACTTTGATCTACTATAGAATGACAAGTCATGAAATCAAAGAGTGTGTTTGGTAATTGATAGAAAATGTCAAATTAAAACTTTTCAATCTAAAATTTTTCACTCTCCACAACTATCATATTTTTTAATCATTTTTTCACATTTTCCTACATAACTACTCTACTTTTCAATCATTTTTACACAACTAACCTATCTATTTTAACTTTATCCCCTTTATTACTCATCATTACCCCTATCAGATCACATCATTTGACAACTTTTATACTCCAAAATTTTTCATCAAAAGTTTTATTCATTACCGAACACACCCAAATTATAAATTATTGATCGCATGGATGATATAAATGGAGTTGAGAGACTGTAGCACCCGCCGAGAGCGCTACGATGGGCTCGGAATGGTTTCCCGGGCCTTGAAAATGTGGATCATGTCGGAGAGCAACGTGGGCTTAGATTTCCTGCATTCACATGGGATAAAACGCATTAGGCTTCACATCTTTAAGGAAAGTGGGCGTATGGGCGTTTTCTTGCGGGTTTGGCAACATAACGGCTAAGACGGGGCTTTCCGTACACGGGTCGAGTCACAAATTCGGCAGCATAACAGTAGCGTATTATGCTGGAATCCGCGGACCCGCGTGCACCCACCTTGCCGGGGCGTTAATCCAAACACACACACAAAAATAAAAAAATGGAGTCGCCACTGATCTTTAAAGGGAGATCAGTCCCTATTTAAAGAAATAAGGCACTAGTAACACAGAGTTTGGGTTCCGACCTACGGATTGAAGCAAATATGGAGAAATCTGCCAACCCGAGGCGGTTTACACGGCGTGAAAGGGGGAAAAAAAAGATTTAAGAGAACAGGAGAGAGGAAAAGGGAAAATGGGAAGAGAGGCTCGTTGCTTAGAGAGAGTGAAAACCAGGATGCCGGGGCGTTGCTGCAGACTCCCGTCCTCCCCTCTGGGATGCCTCTCCAAGTGTCCAAATGAGGAGGGGTGCTCCTCCTTTTATAGAAGTGGGAGTGGGCTTTTGGGCCACTTGGGGTCATGGACTTAGTCCATGGGCTTGGACTTAAGTTGGGATCTTGGGCCATTTGAAGGCTTGGACTTGATCCACATACTTGAGCTTAGGTTGAGAGCATGGGCCTTGGACTTGAGTTGAGAGCATGAGCCTTGAACTTGAGGTGAGGGCATGGGCTTGGGCTTGAGCTTGAGTTGAGAGCATGGGCTTTGGGCCACTTGAGGTGTTGGACTTGGTCCATGAGCTTGAGCTTGGCGGGCTCCTTCCATAGTGGGCTGGAACTTGGTGGGTTAGAGCTTGGCTAAGCCCGTTGTTTTGAGTGGGCCGTTGTAGAGGCCCAAAGTTGTAGAGAAGCCTGCTTCTGAGGCTTGGTGGGCTGCTTTGTCGAGCTCGTTGAGGTGGCCTGTAGGAGCTTCGCTCTTCGTGGGCCGGATCTGGTTTGTTGAAAGGCTTGCTTCGAGGCTTGGTGGAGCTTCGCTCCCGTGGGCTGAGTTCGGAAGGGCCTGCTTAATTTGCTTGAACCTCCTTTTGCCTTGAATTTGTTTGGGTTTGGGACCTTTTCCATTTTATCCATTTTTGGGCCCAAAGGTGGGGTGTCAACAGTTGCCCCCCTTTGCTAGAGGCGTCTTGACGGTGAATGGCAAAGTGCCAGACACCCCTTTTGGCATTAACCTAAACACTCTTTTCTTTTCTTTTTTTCTTTTTTCTTTTACCTTTCTTCTTTTCTCTCTCTCTCTCTCTCTTGTTGTTTTTATATATATATATATTTGCTTTTTTGTTTTTTTTGTTTTTTTTTGTTTTTTTTTGGGGTCACTTCGTAATTTCTGCAAACTCATGAAGTTTCTTCTGGGAGAGTGGTCCTTTTTGAAATTTTGTGGACTTGCTGGCTTATTTTGCACTAGTCTTGAATCCGGACGATTTCGCAATTTCTGTAGATGGCGGGGAGCTTTATGCAATTTTACCAAATTTAGGGTCTCGATGGGGGGTTTCCCTCTTTCGGTTGCTCTTTTCCTCTTTTCATCGCTGTCGCCGCCGTTGCTTGCTGTCGCCGTTTGGGGTACGTCACCGGCGTTCTTCTCCTGTTTCGGTGGGTCGTCAATTAACCGACTCCTCCATACTCGCTGGTCTTTCGGGCGTGGATTGCCTTCATCATTTTCGGCCGCAGTTGCTGCCTGTTCGTCTTCCCCATCTCCGGCCGCGGTTGCTGCCGGGGCTGCCTGGTTGGGCTGCGCTGCTGCAGCCGCTTTCTTCCTTCGGTGCCGCTCGCTCAGGCTGTATTGCTGCCATGCTCGCTGTTCTGCGGCCACTGGCCTGTCGCCGTTCTGTGGGTTGAGGCCGCCATCGCCTGCTCGTCGTTCTGCGGCCGTTGGCCTATCGCTAGTTGTCCTCCGGGTTTTCGACTGCCATCGTTTTCTTCCCTGTGTCTAATCGTTGCTGTTGCCAGCGTTGCTGCTGTTGTTATTGCTGTCGTCGTGTCGCTGCTTGTTGAAGTCGGCTACCCTCACTGCTATTGCTACTGGTTGCCGCTGCCTTCGCTATCTTCTCTCTCGACGTTGGTTACTGCTATCGGGGTTTCTTCTTGTTCGTGCGGGACGCTGCCGCTACTGCTGTTGCAGCCCGACCGTCGTTCTCCTTCTCCGGCCATTGTTGCGACTGTTGTGCCGCCGCCGTGCCCGGGCGTTGTTCTGTCTTCTTCGGCGAGCTGCTCGAGTGAGGCCGTTGCTGTCCGCGGGCTGCTGCCGAGGTTGCTGCGCTTCGTCGGGGCTTGGGTGTTGGAGTTGCTTCGTTCTTTCACCTTTTCCTTGTTTGATCAAGCTTCCGTTTCTTTGTGGTTTGGGAGACTTATTGCTGAAATGCCACGAATCAGTGCTTGGTCGTTGGCTTTGGTTGTTTTGCTTGTCCTTGTCGGACCTTGCAGTGTGGCTGGCCATTGTTTGTTTAGTAGGTACTCCCTTGTATGCAGTCATTCCTCTTTTGCTTGTCTGTTGTTATGCGCTATTTGCTCGTTGTCGGTATTTTACATGCCCTTTGCTTGATATTTAGCGGGTGAGAAACCTTGATTTTTGTTGCCAATTGTGGAGTACAAGGATACCGGTAGTTTATATGACATCCTCTCCTTTTGTAGACTTGTTTTTGCTCGATATGATTACCATGATGACTCTTTTTTTTTTCAAATTGCTCATGCTTGACTGAGTAACTGCCTTCTTTTGTAGTCGTGTGATAGTTTTATGGTTGCCCCCATGCTTGGTGGACACACGATCCGATCGTTATTGCCATGGCGGGAGAGTCTACTGGCCGCTTCTTGCTTTCTGACGGGGTCCGCGCCACTTGGTATTTTGTGGAGCAAGCTTCGGGTGGCGACGTCTTTGCTCGAGCTAGGGCTGCCGATGGGACGCCTTCAAGACACTTCTTCATCTTTTTTCCTTTTTGGCCGAATTGTATTTTTGTAAATCTTGAATGCTTGTATGCCCCATTTTTTGGATGTAAAGCCGTGTAAATACCGGCTCATTTTTTGAATGACTTTCTTATCTTGTGGTTTGGATGGCCTATGTGATATGTCGCTTTTGCAGGGTATTGATTTTGTAAAATTCTTCTTCTTGACGTCCCTTGTAATGCTTTGATCATTTGTAGGCCGTAGGCCGTTGGAAATTCTGCATAAGGACTGTTGTGTGTCCATTATATATATAGACCTAAAAACTTTTCAGGTCTGTCAGCGTCCTCCTTCACTTCCGCGATTTTCCTGCTGAAATCCGAATTTTGCGGGTATCTTTCCGTACCTTCCGAATTCTACGCGATTTTTCCATTATTCACGCTGCTGAAATTCGAATTTTCAGTGTGTGTGCCGTACTTTCCAGATTTTGTGCGATTTTGTGCGTACTTTTCCGATTTTGAGCAATTTTTGCGATTTTCTCGTCCGTCCAGCTCAAAATTTCTTCACGATTCTTTCTGCACTTGTCCTTCAAGGCTACGGGGTTGCTACGGGTGTCTGAAAGTTTGCCTTGCGAGCGGCGCTGTGGAACCCTTTCCTCATGTAGTTTTGCCTCCCGGATCCCAAACTTCATTTGATGTAAGATTGAACATGATATAAAAGTAATTTGTGTCATTTTTCTTTAGAATCACATGCCCCCATGCTTCGGGATGATGTAAATGCATTTTTCTCCACCTTTTCCTCTTCAGCCTTCATTTGTAATTTTTTCTTTGCATCTTGAACTTAATGCTTCTCTGGCATGCAGCTTTCGTAGGTTGCCCCCATGCTTCTCTGGCATGCCTCCAGTCTTTTGTTTTTTGTGCGCTTTTTGCCCCTTGTGAAATATTGTCTTTACTGGTTGTTGGCATTTTTCCTGCCAAGCTTGATGGAAAGACTGTCTGGTAGTCATTTTGAAATATCCCTTGTTGACGTGTTGACGAAGATGTATTTGTAACTGTGGGTTGATTGATGGCGGTTGTGTGCCTTGCGCATTTTGTGGCTTCCGGGGCTATCATTGTCGGCTGTTCGACTTCATCGACATTGCCGGTGTTGATGATGGTTTGTTGGGGTCTTTTAGATGCCTCTGCTTGATTGTCGGTGTGAGGGATAACTTCATTTGTGACTTGTAGATGATCTCTTCCATTTAGCTTTTCTTGTGCAGGAATTTCTTGAACTTTGTGCTTTTCGGCTAGCACTTCCTTTAAGGCATTTGTCTGGTTTATTGATAAGATTAATATTTCACCTTCCTTGTCCGGGCACGGTTGTGTAGATGATGATGACTGCTTTAGAGAAGTGTAAAGGGCTTTGAGGTTTTTTTCTGCATTTTTAGACTGTGGGCAAGTTTGTTGGTTGATTGGAATGAAGGTATTTTCTGGGGAGAAGTGAGGCAAAGTTGGTTGACTCGCTACTTTGGGTGAAGCTCCCGGGTTTATAGGAAAAGTATTGGAGGATGTTCTTTGAATAATAGGGGATTTATGCAAAATAGGATTCTCTTGCGTAGGCTTGACAGGTTTTCCCAATAAAATGATAGGCTCAACACATTTTCTTTGAAGGACAATAGAATTGGAATTTTGGCCTTGTAAAATAATAGGAGCATTATGGGGTTTGATTCTTGTTTTGAAAATAGAAGGGTCAAAGGTTTTGGCATTACCCTTCACAAAATTAATTTCCATGTCGATGTCCGCTATTTGAGATGTCTGTCTTGCTCGTTCAAGATAAATAGCATTCCCCTGTTGTGGCCATGGGGAGATGGTACCATGTCTAATTTCTGCCTCCACTTGGTCCCCGGCTTGGAGGAGCTGAGTGAAGTTGACATATGGGTGAGAGATGAGGTAGCCCGAGATACTCGGGTGTGTTGAGTTGATGATGATGGAGATTTGCTCGTCCAACAACAACAGACTTTTCATCTTCGCCGTCAAGGCACGCCATCTAGCCACGTACTCTGAGAACGTTTCATCCTCTTCTTGCTTGAGTGCTTCAAGATCGGCCCTTTTGGGAGCCGTATTTAGCATATATGAAAAGCGGTCCATGAAGGCTAAGGAGAGTTGTTCCCATGTTTTAATTAACTGGTAATCAAGTGACGTGTACCATTCCAAGGCATCTTTCTTTAAGCTATATTGGAATAGCCTTATCGAAACTTCTTCGCTTTTTACCAAGGGGTATAGGATACCGCAAAAGGTCTTGAGATGAGCCCTTGGGCATGAGTCTCCCTCATATGCGGGTAAAGCTGGGATTTTGAACTTCTCGGGTAACTTGATGTCGGGGAACGGGCATAGGTCTTCTATTTTGGCCGAGGGTAGGCCCTCCCCTTGATGTTGTCGAATTCGCTTCTCCATTTCTTTTAGTTGATTTTGGAGTTGGTCTTTGAGGTTTTGGATTTCATTGCGGCCTTGTTCTAAGACCACCTCCTCTTCTTTATAATGATCGTTCCTTGACTTGTGGGAAGATTGTTGAGGTCCTTCGTCTTGCTCTATGTTCGGATTTTGAGAATAGAATGGTGTAGCTGTATTCTGGCCACCAATTAGAGGTTGCCTCATGTTTGACAAGGCTTCTTCCAACTTTTGCATCCTTTTGTCCATGACCGCCATATAAGCTTCAATGGACTGTTCGAGCTGGCAATCGCGTTGTTCATGCAATGAGGATTGCTCGGACTCCATCCTAGCCGTTCTCGATCTAGTAATCATAGGGCTTCGATCCACGGTTGACTTGCTTTGCCTTCGAGCTATGGTGAAGAACCTGAGCAATCAATGAAAAATGGTTAGCACTTGTAAATAGATAGTAAAAAAAAAGATCAACCTTTGGATGGATGCTTGGAGGTCCAGGTCCTTTTGTGTTCTTTGCAGGTTTTATTTATTTTAAGTTCCACGGGTGAGAATGTTCGAGGTCCACGGGTTCTTGTATGCCTAAGGTGCCTCTGGAAAAGTGACCAATTCGCTTGAAGCGTGTTTGGAGAAGGGACCAGTTCTCTTGAAGCGTGTCTGGAAGAATGACCAGTTCGCTTGAAGAGTCTCTGGAGGGAAGACCAGTTTGCTTAAATCGTTTCTGGAAGTGTGACCAGAAAACACCCAGGTTATGAAAAAAACGTGATTTTTATGCCGAATTTTTTTTAGAGTTAATTGGTTTTATATCTGCCGGAGGTCGTTCCTTTAGGTTCGTTTCGCGTGCTTAGACAGTTACAAGTCGTGGTTCAATGGTTATCTCCCTTTTTGCGGGTTCTTTGCTGTTTTGTGAGCTGAACGCCTCTGGACCTAAAAACTTTTCAGGTTTCTGCGTGATTTGGGCAGAAACTTCAGAAACTCGCTACCGGAAGACGGGAAACCTCCCGGAACTCGCTGTTCAGTGAGGAAGAAGCTCCGATCTTCCAGTTTCTGACCCCCTTGCGCCGATGTAGACCTGCAACGACGTCCCCAGTGGAGTCGCCAAGCTGTAGCACCCGCCGAGAGCGCTACGATGGACTCGGAATGGTTTCCCGGGCCTTGAAAAAGTGGATCGTGTCGGAGAGCAACATGGGCTTAGATTTCCTGCATTCACATGGGGTAAAACGCATTAGGCTTCACATCTTTAAGGAAAGTGGGCGTATGGGCATTTTTTTGCGGGTTTGGCAGCATAACGGCTAAGACGGGGCTTTCCGTACACGGGTCGAGTCACAAATTCGGCAGCATAACGGCAGTGTATTATGCTGGAATCCGCGGACCCGCGTGCACCCACCTTGCCGGGGCGTTAACCCAAACACACACACAAAAATAAAAAAAACGGAGTCGCCACTGATCTTTAAAGGGAGATCAGTCCCTATTTGAAGAAATAAGGCACTAGTAATATCGAGTTTGGGTTTCGGCCTACGGATTGAAGCAAATATGGAGAAATCTGTCAACCCGAGGCGGTTTATACGGCGTGAAAGGGGGAAATAAAAAGATTTAAGAGAACGGGAGAGATGGAAAAGAGAAAATGGGAAGAGAGGCTCGTTGCTTGGAGAGCGTGAAAACCGGGATGCCGGGGCGTTGCTGCAGACTCCCGTCCTCCTCTCTGGGATGCCTCTCCAAGTGTCCAAATGAGGAGGGGTGCTCCTCCTTTTATAGAAGTGGGAGCGGGCTTTTGGGCCACTTGGGGTCATGGACTTAGTCCATAGGCTTGGACTTAAGTTGGGATCTTGGGCCATTTGAAGGCTTGGACTTGATCAACATACTTGAGCTTGGGTTGGGAGCATGGGCCTTGGACTTGAGTTGAGAGCATGAGCCTTGGGCTTTAGTTGAGAGCATGAGCCTTGAATTTGAGGTGAGGGCATAGGCTTGAGCTTAAGTTGAGAGCATGGGCTTTGAGCCACTTGAGGTGTTGGACTTGGTCCATGAGCTTGAGCTTGGCGGGCTCCTTCCATAGTGGGCTGGAACTTGGTGGGCTAGAGCTTAGCTAAGCCCGTTGTTTTGGGTGGGCCGTTGTAGAGGCCCAAAGTTGTAGAGAAGTCTGCTTCTAAGTCTTGGTGGACTGCTTTGTGGAGCCCATTGAGGTGGCCTGTAGGAGCTTCGCTCTTCGTGGGCCGGATCTGGTTTGTTGAAAGGCTTGCTTCGAGGCTTGGTGGAGCTTCGCTCCCGTGGGCTGAGTTTGGAAGGGCCTGCTTAGCTTGCTTGAACCTCCTTTTGCCTTGAATTTGTTTGAGTTTGGGACCTTTTCCATTTTATCCATTTTTGGGCCCAAAGGTGGGGTGTCAACAAAGACAAATTTAGCATTACGGAGAATACCATCCACTATAAAAAGTTCCAGTGATTTAAATAGAAAAAATAGAATGAAGAATCAAAAGCATTTCAGGGTATTCCATCCATTTAAAAATAGTAGCAAAAATAGAATGCGAGAAATGGAACCGCAATACAAAGCATCATCGTCTTTTGTTTAAATCTTATTGTTTGATTACATCTGTCTGGTACAAAACATCAACATTGTTTAAATTTGTTGGTGCTAAATCACTCACGCTATCAATTTGGAGATCCTGTTCCTCTCACCTTCAATTGTCAACGATCATCTTCCTTGAGCATGACGTTCCTATCCCTACCTTCTTTGCCTCCGATGGTAAACATTTTCTCGACCGATATGCCATGTCTCTTCTTCTTCTCCCACTCTTGAAATCCCTAAAATTGCCTTAATTTGCTTTTACTCATTTTTAATTTCACCTTATTAGCTATAGTCCATTGATTGGTGATCATTCATAAAATTTCATAAAATTTTTATATTATTTCACACTTTAAATTATAAAAAGAGTAAATTAAATCAATGTTTTGTGTTAAATTTTATGAAAATTATATTTTTATAAAGCTTATATATTTAATGTAATTTGAACCTTAAAATCGACATCTTAAAATATGAATAATGAAATGTGTCATCTTGCATTATTTTCTAAGTAAAGGACTTCATTTACTTTGCTATTAGAAAAAAATCAAAAATAAACTGAATAAAATTAAATGGGCTTAAAAATAATTTCAAATTAAAGTTATTAGCCTACTAAATTAATTTTTCTAAAATTTATATTTTAATAGGGTACATTAGCATATATATACATGTATATTTAATATGAAGTACAAAATGAGTTATCATGCATTATAAGATAATGTGATAAAAATACCTGAATGTCATAAAGTCAGTGGAATACTTGTTCGAAATCTTACCGCAAGTGCACGGGTCGTAGATTGTAGTATTTAAATTATCGATCCACAGGGAATTCAGGACTATAAATTTTTACTTTTAAACGCTTTCGTGTCGGATATAGAGAGAATATAGCAAATAAAATAGAAAAGTGGGGAGAAAATGCAGTAAATAAAAGGGAAAGAAAATAAATAAAATGGGAAGAAGTGCAAATTAAAAATGAGAAGAGAAAGCGAAAGTGCAAATACCTAGGGTCTAGGATTTCACATGCGTATTTTGCAACGGGTAGTGGTATAATTATTTAATTTGGATATTGTTTGTTAAAGAAGAACAAACCCTAATTTATCCTTGCACCTTCTCTCGAAACCTACAAGGTGTACCATAATTTTCTTAACCACCTATTCTCATGGGATTAAGTTAATTAGAATCCATTAAGTTCTGTGATTCGTTCATGTAATTCTTCAAGGTTATCATGCCTATTTTCATGGTCTTAGATTTCCAGGTTTAATATCTTAATTTTCGTATATTAGATTTCCACCTTTCGGTTCCATCACCTAATATATGGAATCATGCAAAAGTACGGGCCCGTGTACAAAGCAAACATAAAAATCACAAGATATTAAATTAACAAAAATATCCATCATAAATAAATTAAAAATCCACACCACATTGCATTGTACGCATGCTACATCCTAAACCCTAGATTTAGGATTTAGCCAAGCATGTTTAAGTTCAAAATAAAATTAAAATTACAACCAATCTTAAACAAGATAACAAAAATTAAATAAAGGAAAAGATAGAAAAGCTTATTAGTTTGAAGCCCCGATGGTGTGTCGGCTGCTCCACGCAACTCGCCGGCCTTTTGCCCGTGCTCTTCCCAAAAATCTGCTGCGGAATACTCTCTATGCCGATTCTTCTCTCCTCCCATGCCCTGCTAACGATACTCTTTTATAGCTGAATAAGTGGGCCATTACTTCAATGCATTTCACATGATTTGTGATGAAAATTTTGCTGCTACTGGATACATTGAATGAATGCTAATTGCTGCTGTCGTATTCAGCTGTGAGGTCCAATTAAAAGGCTTGTTGCAGGTTCACGTGAATTACTCATTCCTTTTAACGAGCAGCTAGTGGGGCCAATTGATATGCAGATGTTGAATGTAGCTGCTAGTGGGGTCCATGGGTATATAGTTGTTGACTTTATGTCCATGGTTTGCATTGGATGAATATGTTTGTCACGTGAATATGCATGCTGCATTTATTGTTGCTGGTTGTTTTGTAAATGCATGCTTGCTTGGGACAAATATGGTGGGGTCCGACATTAATGCATGTTGCTGAATTATAAAATGGGCATGGGTCATTCCTGTGATGGGTATTTATGCAATGGGGCTGGACGTTTGATTCATGTGAGTGCTATGCTAGAAAATTCAGGTTTCACGTGAAAGGCTAGCTTGAAATAAATGGGCTGCTTGATGCAATGATCACTGAATGGACGGTTGAGATTTGCTCATGATTTGATTTCCATGTGGGGTCCACTTGGTGTAATTTGTTTTCCCTGCATAAAAATATTTAAATCATTAATCAGTAAAAAAAATCATTAGTGGATTATTATTATAAAATTAATTCAGCTACATTTTAATTTCGCGGCAACAAATAAAATATAATTTCAAGCCAAATGATTGTAAAAATTGTTTAAATTGCTTGAAATTAATATTTAATACCCAAATGTTGCAAAATCATATTTTAAACTAAATTTCATATTAATATTAATTAATTACCCACCAATTTGGTATAAAATATCCACAAAATATGTTACCAAATTCTAATTATCAGTGGTCTAAATGATTTAATTATATATATGAGTAATATTCAGGTGCACATACAGTAGCGTCAAAATGGGCCCCACATGATAATAAAATTATAATCTACTCAACTCATTGTATTTAGAATGATGTATTCTATTATCATACCAATTTTCATCCCGATTGGATGTGTGTATAGACCCCATCTGAAAATGGTACAAATTCAACATCATAAAATAGTTTGATGTAAATAACAACTTTAAAGTGGTTTTTTCAACATGTAAATACCACCGCACTAGAACAGCAGTATATTTGTCCAAAAATGAGACCCACGCATATTAGAATGTAATGAAACTTTATATAATTATTTATCCATATATAAATTTTATAGCAAATGATTTACATGTCGAAAAAATTACTTTAAAGTTGTTATTTACATCAAATTATTTTATTAAATTGAATTTGCGTCATTTTTAGATAGGGTCCATTAATTTTATAATCATGCGGGACCCATTTCGATGTCACTACATAATTATGGTGCAGTGGTGCTACACCTGAATATTTCTCTTTATATATATATGATCTCGCTATCCTACTTCTATATAACCAAGTTACATAAAAGCATTTTGCGGAAGGAATCTTGGCCATCACTCGCATGTTGTGCACATGTGGGGCATTTCATCGAGTTCTCGGACCTGACGAATATAAGTCATTTTGAAATCTCGCTTCTACGTCGTGTTGTCTTCTCTCTCTTATGCGCGAAAACACACTGCCTTCTTTGTCGCAGGTATCCAACTCCCGCCGAAGTATGCTGCCTTCTTTTTCGGTGGCTGGTTTTTCTATTTTTCCATTTCTTTAGATTCGATGGCTGGCTTTTTTGGATTTGTGATTCAATGGAACTCTTTTATTCATGATTTCTGAAATATCTTAAATGTGTATACATAATATGTAGATTAGAAAATCATATATATTATTTGCAGTATTCTTAGAAGATGTCAATTTAGCAATGATAAAACTAGGCTAACCTATGGATTATCAAATTGAATTATTCTTTATGGGTGCCTTCATCATGTAATCTCGATTCCAAGTAGAATGAATTTTGGATAATGGAAACCCTCAAGTATAGACATTGGACACTGCCAAACATGGACAACTGAATAACTTATGACCGATAATGGTTTTTTTCTTTCGTAATATGTTCATAAGAAATTATATATTTATGAGACTTAAATATCATTCAGCAATTCAAATAACTAGTTTTGTTGCTGATTTCTGACTACAAGTATGTCATCATCGTGTACGTTGCAAATGAAATCGTTCAGAGTTAGCACACCTAGTATGAATAATGCTGAGTTGAACATGATTGGTACAAGCACAATGGGCAGTGAAATACCTAGAGATAACAATACAAGGCCTGTGCAAATGGGACAGATGGGAGGATATGAAGATGATATGGTTGACCTATTGGATGACATAAGTAGTGGTTAAAGACAGTTGTCACACACTGATGCTGGAGTCAGCTTGGACTTCGGTGAACCACAGCTCCACCTAAAATTACTCTAATGGTTGGTATGGAGTTTGGGTATGAGAAAGATGCATATTATTAAGGCATACAATTTTTATAATGGGTACGCTAAGTGGTGTGAGTTTGGTATCCGATGGAGCCAGATAAAAAAGTTAGTGTCCGGTGAAGTATCGCGAAGGTACTTTCGCTATTATAAAGCTAGTTTGAGAGAGAAACCAAGAGATACTCCAAAGAAAAGAAAATATTTAGAAAGAAAAATCACAATCTGCAATTGCAAAGCTTTTCTCCTAATCACCAAACTAGCTGGAGGAATAAATTTCAAGGTAGCACAGTTCAATCCATCTTCTTGCCACAAGCTAGCATTTCCAACTAAATTTCACCTTCTACATTCCCATAGAAATGTACCGAATTCACAATTAGATGTAGTTCAATGAATGAGAGGTGTGGGGATAGGCATTGCGAAATCTCTTAATTTTATGACGCATGAATAGGTGGTTATGAGTGTGTGGGATTTCTTGATGTGGATCTAAGAAATGCATTTAGAAGGAGGCGACAAGAGAAATTTGGCCAAGGAGCAGCAACTATGATGGATTACTTCAATGATAAATCAAAGGTTGATTCATCATTTACATATGAGCTACAATTAGATGCTGATATTTGTTTATCTGCATGCTTGTGGGTGCATAAGAGATCCAAAATGGATTATAAAATGTTCAATGATGTGATTTGTTTTGACCCTAAATACAAAAAAAATCAACACAATATGCCATTTGGGCCTTTTATTGATGTCAACCACCATATGCAAACCATTTTATTTCGTGTTGGGCTTATTTTTGGTGAAATGTACGAGGAATTCAAATGATTGTTTAGCTCATGGTTGGGTGAGATGGATAGTGTGACTCGAAAGGCGATTATTATAAACCAAGATCCAGCAATGATGAAGGCAATTGCAGAGGTGTTCCCCAATACTAAGCATGTATTATGCACACGCCATATAACAAAAAAAACTTCTAGAGAAGCTGGGGTCAGTATTTCATAAGTATCCTCAATTTAAGGACACATGGCATAAATGCGTTAGAAAATTTGAACATCCTAATGACTTTGAGGAGGCATGGAGGCAAATGTTATCTGAGTATGCATTAGAAGAAAATGTTTGGCTTCAATGTTTGTATAAAATTCGGGAGATGTTGGTGCTAGCATATACCAGGAACACTTTTTTGGCTGGAATGACTACTACAGGCTGCTCGGAGAGTTTGAATGCATTATTTGATCATTTTGTCCATAGCTAAACAAATTTATTGGACTTTGCAGCATCTTATGACCGGGCTCACTAGAGTAGGAGTCGTAATGAGCTAGTTGAAGATGGAAAGACTACTGATTCTGACCGTGTGCTAAAGACTAAGAAAGTGATAGAAGCTGATATGGCCAAACTCTACACAAGGAAGGTTTTTCATGTCTTTCAACATGAGCTTGAAAATGAAAGGTATTATAATGTAATATGCTTGCAATCTGAGGGTATTGAAGACAAATATAGCATCACATGGACTGGGCCTATATGTCAACACAGTTCCAGAACTGTTGTTTGGGATAATGCTCGAAATTGTGCTAGGTGTCCATGTAGGAAGTTCAAATTTATTGGCATTGTATGCCATCATATCTTAGTATTGTTCTATTTCAGAAATGTGCATTACATGCTAGAGGCACACATCTTACACTGATGGATGAGGTGGCCAAAGGATAGTTTTCATATTGTAGAAAGTCATGATACTTCAGATCTAGCAAATTCCTCAATCCTTCATTGTCATTATCTATCTAAAAATCGGCATATCTCCTAAATGAAGCTACTTCTAGCATTAATGTATATGAGACTATTCTTGAGGGAGTTGTGAATATCACATTAAAGGTGAAAGAGATGGAATGTGAAAGAGGTGTATGCTTGGGTTCCATGCAACCCATCAAAGAAGAAAGAAATGAAACAAGAGCAGGAGTAGTGAGACAAACCTCACCACCTCAACTCGCACCACTAAGTTCACAAGCAGAAGTATCAAACACAATAGTTGAGACCCATAGGCCTGATGACCTACCAATATCAAAGACAAAGTGTGGAGACTAGGTATTTCATTTTTATTTTCATTATAATCATTCTCTATTTACGAGGTAATTTATGAACATACTACTAGAAATTTATGATGTTAATGGTTGCATAACATATATGGACATGGCATCTAGGGGACGTATAGTGCATATATGTATGTATTATGATCTTAGTACATTGGGTATAAATTTAAAGGCGCATGATTAGTGCGCCATTGTTGAGCCCTATCACTATTTTCCACCTCGTAGAGTAGGTATGAGGTTCGACCTGCTAGGTCAGGTCGCAGGGATCAAGGGGGCAGCGCCCCCGAAGAAATTTTTAATTATTAAGTCGTAGGAGTGGGAAAGTAAATTACTAATTGTGATTAGACCCGACCCCTACTCCGACCCAACCTGACTCGATAGGGGTTCAGTTAACAAAGGGAGCCTGCATGCTAGGGGTTCATTTTCATTTTGCGCCCGACTACCTTTCCCTCTTCTTCTCTTCCCGTTCTCTGCTTCTTCTCTTCTTTCCCTTCTATTCAGTTCGATCTAGCCGTAGATCTCTTAAAGAAAACTCTATCGACTGCCTTGAAGATCATCGATTCCAATCAAGGAAACTCCGAATCTTTGCAATTCAAGTCTAGAGTTGCTGTTTTTGGGAGAAATCATGATCAAGGTAAGTAGATGTCGCCTCTTCTTGATTTAGTGATGAAATTTCATGTTAAACATGATATAAGACTGGTGAGAATGTGTAGTGTCTAACAACTTCATGGTATAGGGCGTAGGATTCGCAATAGTTAGGGTAAGTAGGGTTCATAGGGAATTTGCTATGAATGTGCAATTTTTATGAAGTAAAGGACTCTTTAGCAGTTTTTATATTGTTAAAATGTGACGTTAATTGATTCAGCTCAAACGAGAGTATGAATTGAAGGTTTCCTTATTTTGCACCTATCATGTGTTTAGTAAAATGTTTGTGTGACAGTTTTATATGTTGAATTTAAAGTAAATCTTGTTGATGTTGTATGTGTGGTTTGTGACATTTATCCTTGTCTGTTATGTATGATGTGTTATTTAAAATGGTTAGTTGCAAAAGGGTTGTTCATAGCCCCTGATTAACATGAGGAAATGGTTGTTCATAGCCCTTGATAGACATGAGTAGAGGATTGTTCGTGTCGTTCTATTTATACGTGGTTATATGTATACGATCTTGGGAGTGGGTATTGGAACCATATGTCTTATCCTGATTACAACATGTGCATCCAGAATTTTACTTATTTCTACTTTGTGCTAACCACTATCTACTTACTAAGCCTATTTAAACTCATATGGTTTATTATTTTTCCTTTAGATCACAGGCCAGGTGAGGAACCTCAAGATGGGACAAGTTGGAGATCAAATCTTAGAGACCATTAGCGTAATATCTTTAATTGCAGTTATTTTAAAATTTGTGCTCTTTTGATATTCGTATACGTAGACGATTACTGTGTCAGATTCACTTTGACAAACATATTGTATTTGGTATTTTGAAGTGAATTATAATCTCTGTGGATGCATATATGTATAATCATTTAGTTTGCTTGTTGTGTAAGGATAACATTCAATGATTTTCCTTCTATATGAATGTCCTTATTATATGAAGATACAAGTGTATAAATATAGGACTGAATGTTACATTTTGAAATGAAATTGAAATGTTTATGAATATTAGGTCGTGTATTCCATACCACCCCTTATATATTATGAGGAGATGCTGTCGAATTTTTCGTAGGTTGTATAGTACACATTGACTAGTTATTGAGTATATCTAAAAATTGGGCATTACACAAAGGGTTGAACATCAAGCAAATTTAAATCAGTATTGGAGAAACCACGTTTAGGCAGAGGTCGGTTGTATCATGGATGAGAAAAAGTTGTTTATCATGATGACAAGAAGAATTGTCTTGACTTGCGTCAGGCGCATGGGCAGAAAGGTAATACGTATACATTTTATTATTATTTTCATATTATGAAACAACATCCTCTCTAACTACTATCTATTTTTCATATGTATGATGAGTTCGAATGCATCACTATCCACATTTCACTTAAAGAAAAAGTCATCATTGGAGTAGAAGATTACAATGCACTTTCAACATGTAATAGACGTGATGGATTTGTAGTCGTTTAAAGTTTTATTAGTATTTATGTCATATATACATGGTTTATGTCATATATACATGGTTTATAAAAGTACAATCTATGTGTTATGCTCAAGAATTTTTATGTAGATGTCTAAGTTAAAACTCTTACATTGTTTAAAAGTTTATATAATACATATGTGGTTTGTCATATTGTTGTTTTTAATGCATTCTCATCAGACATCTAATTGTTATTTGGACGTCTGAACATCAAACGTCTTAGTTCGTGCTTTAGAATGTCGACGTTTGGGATTACAATGGAACCCCCATCATGAAATCGAACGACCAACTAACAGACATCCAATTATTAATTGGATGATAGAACATTAGACGTCCAAGCTCATGTTTTACAATGCAGATGTTTGGGATGGTCCAAGGCTGCAATGGAACCCCCATTATTAAATCGGACGACCAACTAATAAACTTCTAATTGTTAATTGGACGACCGAACATCAAACGTCTAAGCGTATGTTTTACAATGTGGATGTTTGGGATGGTCTAAGGTTGTGGCCAAACTCCCATTATGAAATTGGACAACTGACTATCAAGCACCAAATTGTTAATTGGACAACCAAACTCTCAGACGTCCAAGCGCGTGCTTTACAATTATAAACTGGACATCTGAACGTCAAACATTCAATTTGGTGACTCGATGGTCTTCACATTTTGGTTACATCTCCTAACAAAAGTAATATAAAATGTCATATAAGAGCAACATGGAGAAGTCTACTAGTTGTAATAAAAGTACACCATCAATTCCATTACATTTGGTTCAAATTAATTACAATTCAACAAACATTAACAACAACAAAAACATTAAAAGGACAATGTAATTAATTGAACCGGCTTTCATTCCTCATCATCGGACGACCGTTTACTTTTGGATTCTTCAAAACTCTTGAAATGAGCATCAATGAATGCAAGCTTTTCATTCACGACCGCAAACTGTCTTTCTACGAATGCCTTCAAACTGTCAATGCCTTGATTGACTTCATCAGAGGAGCCATCTGTGCCTTCATTCACAACATTCAGGTTTGTATGATGAGGTTGTGCTGCACCAGGCACCCTCAATACCCAACATTCATCTTCATTTTTTGTCATCCCCATCCACATCAAGGTTGTCTTATCAATCCAGTCATTATGTTTTCGGGGTTGTATAAGAAGACCTTCTGAGTCAATGCCCAAATGGATGAAAATTTTGATTAAGAAACAACCATATGGCAGTGGTTTCATCTTCATTCATTAAGTCTTATTCATGTGAGCTATCATGTACTTAGGTAGATTTATTTTCTTCTTATTCTTCAACATCCACATCATTCTTATATCAATAGCTATGACCGCCTCTCGTCCGCCAACTCTTGGAAGCATACTATGGATGCATATCTAATGCAAAATCCTCAGCTCTAGTGTCAAGGAAGATGATTGAATTGCAGTCACATCTGCTGCACCCTTCACATTACTAGACAAATATCCAATCACACTGGATAAGTCATTTTCATTCTCTTCAAACGGGTCTTCCTTGTGGAAGATACCTAAACTACGGACAATCAACTCTTCAGTTAGTTTGTGGACCTTTCCTTGGAGATAGAATGCTTCTTTCGGGCCAAGATTGTTGTAAAATGCCAACACAATACGTGGATAGCAACCAATATCATCTTTCGACAATAGCTTATGCCATCCTTGAAATTTTAATATTTTACCTATCTTGAATTTCTCCTTCTTGAAAAAATTTAGTTCCACTAACTTCCCCTTTAGACAAGGACGATTGTGAAAATACTTACACCATGATTCCCTATTAGCCTCAATCTAAAACGGTCACATGGCTCTTATTGCTCCCCATCAGTTGGTGTAGCACCACTGCTTTCATGTTCCTCAACATTTGATGCTTCTTCACCACTTTCATGTTCCTCAGCAACAGGTGGTGCTTGACCGCTTACTTCTTTCTCGACACTTGGAGCTCTTTCACTAATTTGATCTTTCTCAAGAGTTGGTCTTTTCTTAGTTTTCAATAATTTTCTCCTTGTACTTCTGTATACTGCTGTGTTTGCAATCAAAACTTGGCTAACTTGGCTTGGGTTAACAACCTATTGTCTATTCACCCTCCACTCCGCAATTGACATTTGTTCCTCAGCATCATTAGACACTCTAGCATTACTATGAGTCCTCACCATTGTCAAAAACTTGCAAAATATATGGCATACAAAATTTGAATCAAAATGTTAACCTATGAGGTTGCATTTAAGCATTAAGTTTATTGAAATCAATCACAAATAGATATAAATGGGGCAAATAAAGAGATGTATCTATTTCTATGGCATGCGGGATATTGTAATTCTCTTCTTATTCAAAATTTGAGAGGGCTATGAGGCTTATCAATAGAAAAGCCCATCTGTGTAGTTTGGAGAAGGTGTGTTTACCTTGCTCTAGTTAAGATTTAAACAGTTGGGTTCTCTGTTTGTACATGTTTCTTGATTGATGATTTGAGTCACAATAAATTAGGGGATCGTGGACAATGGGACATTCTAAAATCCTGTGGGGGTGTCCTTTTAACTTTGTTAGTAATTAGTGAATAATTATAATGATAATTGTCGCTTCCTTGTAGAAATGTCACTTGCCTCTTCAAGGCAAGTTGTACTTTAAATTGAGATGTCATCCGAGATGGCATAGGCCATTGCTAAGATATGGTTATCCAAATGGGTAAGGTGTCTATTTTGAAACTTTGAAAGTTGTTGACAATGTATCGAATCACGAGTATAAAATAAACATGTCATTGAATCTAAAAAGATCCATCGTATCACAAATATAAAAGAAACATCATCGAATCTAAAAAATGGTAAACAGTTAACAATATCACTACCAATTGTGTGCTAGAGAAAAACCAACCATTGAATCTTAAAAAAATGGAAAAACCAGCCACCGAAAAGAAGGCAGCATAGTTCGGCAGGAGTTGGGTACCTGCGATGAAGAAGGCAGTGCGATTCCGCGCAAGAGAGAGAAGACAGCGCGACTAGAGAAGATGGCAGCTTTCGGACCTTGTCGGAGAAGATGATGGGAAGGGAGACAAATGGGAAGAGGAGGCGCAACACCTTCGGTTTGGACGGGATGGAAATAGAGACAGATGGGCATGTGCGTAGAAGCGTGATTTCAAAATGGCTTATATTCATCGGGTCCGAAAACCCGACAAAACGCCCCACATGCGAACAACGCGTGAGCGAGGACTAAGATTCCTTCCACGAAAATGAACAGCGATGAGAGGGGTTCCTAGCTCCCGCTTCTATGTAACCCGGTTACATAGAAGCACGACTAATATATATACATATATATTAGCCTATCACATAATTTTGGCAAATTATGCGGGTGTTTTAATGGTGCAGATAATTAGGGGTGCAACTTGGGCCGGGTTGAGCCCAAACTCGGCCCGCCAAACCCAATTTTGGGCAGTGTTGGAACTTAATTTTTCATAACTCGAGCCCGAAAAATCCGAACCCGGGGAACCCGATTGTAAATATGATAGCGTTAGGGTTCAAGTGAACCCGAGCCCGATTTTCCATTTTATTTTTTATTATAAAATATATTATATACATACTATTTAAAATAATATTTCTTTATATTCTTTATATTTTATGTTATTATATCTATATTTGAATACATATTTGACATATTGTAATTTTATTGTAAATAAAGTATATTATTTCATTTATATTTATCTTTTATTTCTATCATTCATTTTTACACTTATTAATTTTTTTTCTTTATCTTAGTTTTGATGTTAAATTTTTTCTAGAAATATTCTTTACATTACTATTTTTAAAAAATATGTAGTTTGATTATATATTATTATGTTTACCTACATAATTTGTTATTATTATTTATTTATATGAAATTCTAAACTTATCACTTTTAAATAAAATGTAAATTCATTAACACAAATTCTAACCCGAAACTCAGCCTGAACCCGATTTTCAAAAATAGGATTAGGGTTTAGGTTTTACAAATAGGATTAGGGTTAGGGTTAGGGTTGATGTTTTATAAATAGGGTTAGGGTTAGGGTTAGGGTCGAGATGAACCCGAGTTTCATGAGCCCGAGTTGCACCCCTACAGATAATCCAATAAGGGACCCGCATGAGTACAAATACAAATGGACAACCAGAACACCGAATTACATGCTCTGTCTTTCCCAAGTCCTAAAGTATCATGGTTGCCATCATCTTCTGCTATCACTGATCTCTGCTTCAATGAAATTGTAGCAGCAGCCATGCGAGCATGATCAATCTCATTATCTTCATCAACACCCCTGCAATTCCAACACCATGAGCATTAGGATGAGCACCCACTAATTGATACTCCAACCTATAATAATCGACAGCAATGGATGCCAATTGAGCAGCCCTTTTACAATTAAGTAAATCAACACCCCAAATTGCAACACCGCCTCTAAGCTACCATGAAAATTGGCACTCTAGAAATCTGTAACCCATTGATCAACTGCCAACCACAACATCAACTTCATCCAAGCCAGCTAAAACCCAACCATCAATCGCCCTTGTTCAACACCAGCAACTCCTAATTGTTGTTCTACAAAAATTAATGGTAACGACCAAACCCACCATAGCGGCCATCTTCAAAACTAGTAGCCATTGTAGCAACCCATGTGCAACCAGCAGCGATGACGCCTCCAGCAGCCATGTGAGCATGACAGCGTTATCAAATTGCAGCAAAATGTCAGCCAACAACATTCCAAAAAGGCAAGCACTGGTTGTCTCCCATTCATAACTATCCAGCATTTCCAAATCAAAACCCATGAAAGTCAACCGCGCCCACCTCTAATTTACCTACAGTAGCAGGAAATTAGTAGCCGTAATTTGCGCGACAAATCAGCAACTCCAACCGATCCGTCGCCAACAACCGTGCTGCTATTCTCCAGATCTAACTGCAAAGCTCCATCATCGCCTAATCAACCCATTGTTGTTGGTAGCCCTTATCTGATTAACAACCGGCGACGAATCCCATCAGTAGCATTGGCGATTCCAGTTCCCCAACCACTTGCTAATTCCGTGAAAATCACAATGATTTGCAAGAGTTGCAAAAATCCAATAGCCCCAATTTGATTCCAACTCCAGTTGCAGCTTGTAAAAACATAAGTGTAATGTCAAAGGCAAAAGGCAGCGGAAGGCAAATGGCAAGGCAATAGCATCCCTACTGGGGTGGAAATTCATCTCACCAATTTCATAAATAGAGGGGCCTGGCCAAGGGGATCACGCACCAAAAAACAACAATGCACATAATCCAAGAAATAAAAGTCCAATGTGATGGAGATGTGCTTTTCATTACTGGGGTGATGTAAAATTTAATTTTATTACTTTTTATTTTTCTTTGAATTATAGTTGTTAAGTTTAAGTTTGTAATTTTAATTCTTAGATTAAATTTACTGCTTTCTTTCTTTCTTTATAATATTTAGATTAAATTTAGTGCATTTTTCTTTACTATTTTCTTATCAAAATTTATTTTTGTAATTTTTAATTGATTTCTTTCTTTAGATTTAATTTAAGTAATTATTAATTAGTCACACTTTCCTTTTCTTTTGTGTTTATCTATCTTTCTTTTCTCCCTCTCGTTAATTTCTTTTCTCCTCTTCTCTCCTCTCTTCTCTCTCTTCCTTCTCTCTCTCTCTCTCTTCTTTCTCTCTTTTCTCTTAATGCACATAATCTTAAATAATTTAAACTTGTCACCCATCTATGGATTTTCTCAACTAACAATTAATTAAACAATGATCTTAATAAAAGAAGAGACAATTTTTTGAATTTATGACAATCAACATCCAAAACTTAAGGATTCAACTGTTGGAAAAAATGATGGTTTGTATGGCTCTAATGATACAAATGACATCTCGATCTCAGTTGTTGATAAATTGATTGTCTTCTCTTTAGTTAGAAAGCTTATCTTTTCTTAAATGTTTTGGTCTTGTTCTTCATCTTATACCTTGATATCTACCTGGTCTTCACTCCTCAACAGAATTTCATAACACTTCTTACAAAACATAATCAATTCTATGTCTAGTTGGAGGCTCATTAAAAATTTCGTCTGAATGACTAACTTATTGTGCAATTTGTTCTTCCAGCATCATACTATATATAATTAGTTGATAAGTCTCAAAAACAAGTTGGTCAATTCTTTAATTAAGTCATTGTATTCATTGTTATATTGTCTCCTCTTGTTTTCTTTGTTGCATCAAAATTTATTTTAAAAAGTTTCCAATATTAGATTCTTTACATTGTGGCAGAAGTGTCAATTGGTATGGAATGGATGAAAAAAAATTTCCAACATGATTTCAAGATTTATTTTTATGCTTGAGGTGGAAAGTGATTTTGCCCAAACCAAGAAAAGTTTGAATGAGTGTTTTAGTCGGAATTATAAGTGTTTGAGAAAAAGTTTTTAGCAAAATAGGGTTAATATTATCATATATAGAATTTTGATGCTCAAATCCGATATCCTGTTGATGTATTACATTCATAATTAAAGTCTCTTCTTCATATGAATTATAGTTGTATACTTGCATTGCATTCATCTTATTCATGTTATCCACCACAAACAATTCATTAACCATCCTATCATTATACTATTGATATAATATATTATCTCATAAATACTTTACTTGAATTTTTCAAGAAAAATTTGTACTCTTATAGATGCGTGTATCTAATAAATATATAATAAATAATCTTGCTAAATTATATATATTGATCAATGCTTCAAATACTTAAATTTTATTATTGTTATTATGTTGAGCACATTCAAATGTACTGTTATCATTAATTTGGAAAGTTCCGGAAGGAAAATATGAATATTTTAACATTTTACAACAATCAAGAGTTAATTTGCAAATTTTCAAAACATAAGTTGTATATAATAAATAAAATAAAAGGTGACAAAATGCAAAATTCACAGACAAATCATCATCACCGTCCATATTTTAGGGCATAGTATAAAGTCAACCTCCTACAATCTAGAAGGGTTCAAATAGCATTTCACTAGCCAAAAATAATTAAATAGATAAATAAATGAATAAGTAAGGTAAATGAGATAAGAATTAGGCATCACTCTTGGATGTGTTGGAGCTTATAAATGGCCTAGGGTGGCCCATCTTGATCAAAAAGAATTGAAAGGAAACTTGAAGATTTCGATAATTCTACCTAGAATTTAATTAAGAGTGGGCTTAAATAAATATTATTTTAATAATAACAGAAGGATGATCTCAAGCATTGAATCCACAATTTCATACATAATTTGGATGACTCAAATTATTAGATGTGTGTGAATTTAATTTTTCACAAAGATGTGATGTTAGATCATATGTAGACACCCTCATGGATGATTAAATTTTAGAATTTTCAATTCTGGAATTTAATAGATATATTATTAAAACTTGTGATTAGTTGATTTGGATCGTTAAAATTTTAATACAAAATAGATTTTGATGATCCATACAATTGGACTAAATTTAAATAAGTTACATATTATGATCTACATGTTATATCTATGATTAAAATCCAGATCAGTGGTTTAGATTAACGTGTAAAACAGCTTATCAGTTAAATTATCTGAACCATGTAATAAATCTGGGACTAGAAAAAATATATAATAAATATTAGATAAAAGATTTTTAGCATAATTTTTTTTTGAGAACTCATGATATATGTATTAATCAATGATCATAATTTTGTATCAAAATATTGCATAATTTTTTAATTGAAAATCGGATCAAACAATGTATACAACTGCCAAAATCAACTATCTTAAATAATTTTTCATAATTTGTATATAATGAATTTTTGGTTGAAAATTACATAACATGAATACCATCCTTAAATCACTCAAAAAATTAAAATAAATTTTTAAGTGAAATAAACATGGCTAAAAATTCATGTGATTTAGCCAACACCTAATTACAAAGCCCTATCCAAAAAAAAATGAAATACATAATATGCAGGGAATTTGTGTTGTAAACCCCCTAACTTTATGTATTTGCATTTTAGGGCTCTAGGTTTACATATTAGCATTTTAAACCTGTGAAGTCTGACTATTTATATTTTAGAGCCTTAGTCCTAACTCTATTAAAAAATACTGTTAAAATATTATGAAATATCTAAAATGTCCTTTGCAGGAGAGTTTGCATTTTAAACACTCTAACTTTGCATATTTGATTTTAAACCCTGAAGTTTGTGAATTAGCATTTTAAATCCAATGAACTTTGATTTTTTTTCATTTTAGACCCTTGGCCTTTACGCAATATGGTGTAGTGAGGTTGTAGTTATGTGATAAGCATAACAAGGTATCAGTTACACTTCCAATTTATATAAAGGTATTTTTGGGTCCACCGGCGTTTTGTTAAGTTGGCCACAAGTGTAATGATTTATAATTTATTAAACCTTTTGCATACCGAGTTTTAACAACTTCTAATTATATGCTCTAGTTATTAAGTTCACCCGAACTCACACTATCTCTTTTTCTTTTAGATGACAAACTCACAAGCGTAGATCATTAAGGGGATGCCGGTCTAGCTGAGATGAGTAAATAAAATAGAAGAATTTACCACTCAAACCTTTTGATTTATTTTTGGGATAGACATTTATGTATGTAAATTTTGAAATTGATCTTGGATATTAGCTACCGAGTACCTTAGTAACTTGTAACAACCGTTCTAAAAAGAAAAAATAAAAAATGCATAAAATAACTAAATTTCTATAAATCTAACTTCAATACCAATCTCTGACAATGGTGATAAAAATTTGTTGGGCTTTCCACAAGTGCATGTATCATAATCTATAGTATATAAAATATTGTTTCCGCAAGGATTGAGTCAGAAACTAAACTATACCAAATGCAATTATCTAGACAATAAAGAACTGAGAAATATAATAGAATATATAGTTAACGTAAGTAAGAATAAAATAGAAATCTAAACTGAGTATATGAGCGGAAAATAAGGATGAGAAACATCTAGGGTCTAAGGTTCATATGTAATTTTTTTTGCAATGGATAATCAACTTTTTATTTAATCCAAACAATCTGCATTAAAGAAGAACAAACCCTGTTGGAATCTTACATCCTCTTTAAAGTCAAGTAGTTATATCATATAATCATCTATTTTCATGGGATTATGACAACTAGAACTCATTAAGTTTTATGGTAGTTCATGGAATTCTTCAAAGGTGTTTAAAAAACATGTTTTTATAGTCAAAACTCTTAGATTTAATATCTTGATTTTTCTATATTAAACTTCCATTTTTTAGTTCTTTTGCTTAATATATGGGATTATGCAAAAGTGCAAGTTCAATCAAATTAAAGCAAACTATCTTTCACAAATAATTATTGTCAAATCATCCATGCAGATTACACACACTACATCCTATCCCTAGATATGAAAATTAGTCAAGCATGACTTCAATAAATTCAAAAAATAAATTAATATCCTTATTACAATCCATAAATCCATAACAATATAATCTCAAGAGACAGAAAAATAACAGCTTATTGATTGATTCTCTAATGATGTGTTGGATATCTTACTCGAACTTGCACCTCTCTCCTTCTTTTTGTAGGTTTTTTTCTTTTCAAACACTAGCCTACGAAATTAAAAAAAAAAAACTCTAATTAGTAGAAGGAACGCATTTTTTATGGCTGAGGTTGGTATATTATGTAGCACTGTTGGAACATATGCATAAATTCGTAATAGGGTTAGTATAATTACATGGCCTGTGTGGATAACTATACATTCCCGTGTAGTTATTTGCCTTCTAAAAATCAATCCTTTTATAATCACATGGCCTGTGTAGTTAATCACACGCCCCGTGTGGTTTCTTGACTTTACCCATGTGGTTTTGGACACAGAATATGGCCTAAACCATGTTATTGTTGGTCCCGAGTTAGTGGCAAAACCCAAGAGGGGAGGGGTGAATTGGGTTCTTTAAAAAGTGTTTGGTAAATAAAGTCTTAACCCCTTGAGTAATTAATCCCCTTTTGAAAAGAGCTAGAGAGCAATAAAGATAAAGCAGTAAAAAGAAATATAACACAAGATTTATAGTGGTTCGGGCAAACCTTCCCTACTCCACTCTTCCAAGCTCACACTCTGTTGTGACTTGGGTTCCACTATGTATTCCACGAATACACTTAGAGTCACCGCTCTCTTCTAGATTCTAGCTCTAGGGGGCATATACAACTAGAGCCACTTGCTCTCTTCTAGATTCTAGCTCTAGGGGGCATAAACAACTCACATGCAAAAGTAGGTGATGAGTCTCACTCCAATCACACCCTACTTTGCATATACTTGATCTTAGCTACCCAAGCTAAATCAAGATTTATACAACAAGACAATGAAATAAATGAAACTACACTTTACAGATTTGTGTAGGCAGATTTAGCTCGAGGAAGAAGTTGTGGAAGCAGCTGTGGATGAATATTGTTGAAGGCGCTAGCAACTTGAAGCTTTCTTCTTCCTTAGAATTTATACGGACCACTCAATAATGGAGAAAAGCAAATAGGAAACCTTTCTTGCACTTCTTTTCTCTCTTTGAACTTTAACGTAGTGTCTTGTGTTCTCTTGTTGTGTTTTCACGTTCATTTGAGGGTCCTTTTATAGAGGGAAGAAAATATGAACGTTGTGGAGGTGGTTGGTGCGCAATAAATGAACTCCAACGTTCGAAAATTTGACCGTTATACTCCAAGTCAAAGATGAAGTCGACTTGGCCAGCGACTTAGCTTCCAAGTCGCACATGGAGTCGACTTGGCCTGCGACTTGGGTTCTTCAGAAACTTAAGTCTGAGACTTGGGTCGACTTGGCTTTCAGACTTTAACTCAAGTCGATCCTGAAGTCGACTTGGGTTGCGACTTGGCTTGGTCTATTGCAAAAATGCCTTGATCTTCTTGAAATGTCTTGAATCTTGCAAACCATTTGAAAGCTTTGAGTCCTTGCACAATATATGTATATTCCTTGCTTTGCTTTGGACTCACTTGGTCTTTATGACTTGGGTATTACTCCATTTGGAAGCTAGCTTGAAGATTTGCTTTGAGCTTGATAGACTTGATTTGAATGTAGAACATGATTCTTGACTTTGAATTTGACTCATTTGTTTTTCATCTTGATTCCTTGGACTTGAGTGATAAATCCTCTTGAATATCTTAAAAACTGCATCTTTGAAAGTTTGAACTTCTCAAGTCGTGAATGGAGTCGACCTGGCCTGCGACTTCACCCAAGTCGCACCTGGAGTCGACTTCGTTTGCGACTTCGTTATGTTCGTTTCCACTTTTCAACTCTGGATACTCCAAGTCGATGCTGGAGTCGACTTCGTCTGCGACTTGACTTCCCAAGTCGCAAGTGGAGTCGACTTGACCTGCGACTTCACCTGTTGCCTTTTGGGATTCATTCTCAAGTCGATATTTGAGTCGACTTTGGGATCGTCTTCACCCAAGTCGAAGTCCAAGTCGACTTGGAGATCGACTTGACCTCTTTGCTTTCCTTAAACATTTAGCAAACATATTAGTACCTTTTATATACTCAAAATTAGTTCTTGTTAATCATCAAAACTCAAGATTTGGTCAATTTTATTGTTTTAAACATTGTTTCCAACAATCTCCCCCTTTTTGATGATTGACAAAACTTCATTTGAGTTGATACCTTTCAAGCATTAATCATGTTCATATGTCTTTTGAAAAACAGAGCATTTGTCTTATAGGTCAGAGCTTTTTGAAATTCCAACCATTATATCATTTTGGCATATTGGATACCTTTCAAGCAAATCATGTTGAATACTTTATTAATCAAGCATAACATATTAAGTAAACATAACATTCATCAAAAGCATATATATATATCAATTTTCATTTTTACAAAATGCAATACAAAACTACCCAACCCATAAGAAACTTTTACTCAACTCACCTATTCTATCTCCCCCTTTTTGTCAAACTATCAAAAATTTATCAAAAATCGATCAACTCTTAATGATTTTGTGAATTGAAATTAAGAGATCGGATATAAGATTGGTTCGATAGGACAATGATGGGCCGATGAGTAAACAAGAGAAGCGTGATCTGGAGTTGCTTCTTTATGAACTGATCCTGATTCGTAAGGATCGAGTTCAGGCATGGGTTTCTTCTTATGTCGGCCTGAGGCAAGATGATAGCGGATAGTCCGCATTTCCCGCTCAATTCTGTCTTGCCGGGAGTGCATATCCTCGAGGGCGTTGTGAACGCCGGTGATAAGACTTGTCATCCGGTCTTCTTGATGACCCATTTCTGCCCTCATAGCAACAATTTCATCTTTTAAATCCTTTAGGGTGACCTCCTCAGAAGAGGTTGGAGGCACCCGTTCTCTTGCAGCGGACCCTTGTGGAGAATAGGATCCGTGCGATATGGGAGATGCTGACTCCTCTTGAGCAAGTGGTGCCGCGGGAGGTTGCTCCCCCTCAGTCTGTGCATTGTCTTCTTGCTCTTCTTCTGAAGCTTCATGCCTTAGTTCAAGCAGATTGATCTTCATTCTTTGTATGAGAGTTTTATTTATGGCATTTGTGGATTTGAGCACTTCGAAAGGCTCGCCTTCAATATCCACTTTGAAGAATTCAAGAATCTTTGTGATCCATGTGCCATAGGGAAGGACTCCTCGTGGGTTATCCTTTCTAGAAGCCAAAGCTTCAAGAAATAATTTGGGTATGCTCACTTTGACCCTGTTGGCCACTTTCCATAGTATCCCTGCTTCTTGTAGATTCAATTGATTTCTTCCACCGCCCTTTGGGTAGATGCAGTGGGCAATGAGAAGTCGGAGTACTCGTAGCCTTGGTGAAAGATCCATGTACCAAAGGAATTTGATTCCCGGATGGTACTCGTTGCTCCGGGTGAGCTGATTATACATTTGATCCATAGTGAGATCTTTTGGAATAGGCTCATCCTCATACGGGACTCCAAGTATGTGTCCTAAATGACTCATTATGTCAGTCGGACCTGAAATTATCTCGATTCCAAGATCCATTTCGACTCCTTTGACGAAGGTTCCAAAGTATTCTTCATCCCAAAGATAATAGAACATTCGAGTAAGATCTGGATAGACCCTTTCGTCCTCCTTTAGCAAATTTGTCCATCCTTGAAAATCCAATAGATCTTCTATGTCGGATCCATATTCTTTCAGGAAATTAAAATCTATAATCTTGGGTATGAATACCTTCCGTTCGTAGAACTTTTTGTAGAAACGGCTATGTTGGAGCTCGGTTTTGAAGTAGGTAGTGGGCATCTTCAATACTTGGGCTTTCCCAGCTGCAGTGCCCCTTCTGCTTGTCCCGGATTGTGTGCTCTGTGAGGTTTGTTGTTGATTTTCCGACCTGGGTGCTTGATCAGATGATTGAGTGGAGGTTTGGAATCGAACCCGTTTACCCGTCGAAGTTGATGGTTCCTCTCTGGCTCTTTTTGATGGAGTCCTAGTTCTTCTAGGAACTTCTTTTGGTTGAGATGAAGGTTGTGGTTGTATGGGAACCCGTTTGGGGTATGGTTTTGATACGGCTTTCTTTGGTGCCATTTGGAGTTTGGACTTTATGGATCTCAGAGGGAATGCGAGTGAGAGAAAAAGAGAGTTTGAGTGATAGTGTGGAAGAGAAAGAGAAAGAAAAGGAAACTGAGAGAGTGAGAGATAAAGAGAATGAAAGGGAGTGAAAGAGAGAGAGTGTGTGACGATTTGCCGGAGACAAGGGAAAAAATCGCCGGAGAAATGAGGAAAAACAGGGAGGCCGGAAAAATGAGGAAGAAAAGAAAGAGAAGAGAAGAAATAGAGAGGAGAGTCGGCCGAATGCGAAACGTCGCGCGCAGAGTCGACTTTGCCCTAGGCGAAGTCGACTTCGGTCCCTCGGAGTCGACTTCGCCTGGGGGCGGAGTCGACTTCGCTTATAAAGTGGAGTCGACTTGACGCCCTTGGAGTCGACTTGACTCATCGACTTGACATTTTTCAATTGTAATTTTCTTATATAATTTTTCCTAATTTAGCTCTATCATCCCCATATCATTCCTAATCTTGTAAAATGATTCTTTAGCTAGAGGTTTGGTAAAGATATCAGCAATTTGATCCTCTATTTTCACATATTCTAAGCACACATCATGATTTTCAACATGTTCACGAATAAAATGATGTCTCACATCAATATGTTTGGTTCTAGAATGCAATACAGGATTTTTAGTCAAACAAATTGCACTTGTATTATCACATCTAATAGGAATATCAACATAATCAATACCATAGTCTTTCAACTGTTGTTTCATCCAAAGTAATTGGGCACAACAACTACCGGCGGCTATGTATTCGGCTTCCGCAGTAGATAGTGCAACACTTGTTTGTTTTCTTGAATGCCATGAAACTAGCATATGTCCAAGAAATTGACAAGTTCCACTGGTACTTTTTCTATCTACTTTATATCCGGCAAAGTCTGCATCCGAATAGCCGATTAGATCAAAGGTTGACCCCTTTGGATACCATAGTCCAAGATTTGTAGTTTCTAACAAATATTTAAAAATTCTTTTTACAGCAAGTAGATGTGATTCTTTTGGACATGCTTGGAATCTAGAGCACATACAAACACTAAATAGAATATCGGATCTAGAAGCAGTTAAGTATAGCAAGGATCCTATCATGCTTCTATAAAGTGTTTGATCGATACTTTTACCATTTTCGTCCGCATCGATCTTGATTGTAGAGCTCATTGGAGTGTTTGCTCCTTTGCTATTTTGCATTCCAAACTTCTTGAGCATCTCTCTGGCGTATTTGGACTGGTTTAGAAATATTCCTTCACTTTGTTGCTTGATTTGCAGTCCAAGGAAGAAATTTAATTCTCCCATCATACTCATTTCGAATTCGCTCTGCTTTATCTTAGAAAACTCTTGACAAAGTTTTTCGTCAGTAGCACCAAATATTATGTCATCAACATAAATCTGCACAATTAAAATGTTCTTATTTTTATATTTAATGAACAGAGTAGTGTCTACTTTCCCCTTTTGAAACTCATGGTCAATCAAAAATTTATTCAATCTTTCATACCAAGCTCTTGGAGCTTGTTTTAGTCCATATAATGCTTTGGTCAATTTATAGACATACTTTGATTGATTCTTTTCTCCAAAGCCAGGGGGTTGTTCAACATATACTTCTTCATTCAGATAGCCATTCAAAAATACACTTTTTACATCCATTTGAAACAATTTGAAATTCATATGAGAAGCAAATGCTAGTAAAATACGTATGGCTTCTAATCTAGCCACGGGTGCATATGATTCTTCAAAATCAATTCCTTCTTCTTGGGAATACCCTTTGGCTACTAATCTTGCCTTGTTTCTAATTACGAGTCCGCTTTCATCTAATTTGTTCCTAAATATCCATTTAGTACCTATGATAGTGTGATTATTTGGTCTAGGAACTAAATGTCATACATTGTTTCTTTCGAATTGGTTTAGCTCTTCTTGCATTGCAATAATCCAATGTTCATCATTGAGAGCTTGTTCAATGGTATTTGGTTCAATTTTAGATACAAAGGCATATTGACCATAAACATTTTGTTTTGATCTTCTAGTTTTCACTCCTTCATATATATTTCCAATAACTTGTTCAATTGGATGGGCATGTTTGAACTTCAAATCAGTTGGTGGTTTGTAAGAATCATTACCTTCACTTACCTCTTCCTCCACGAGATTTTCTGGCTTGAGCTCAAGTTCCTTTGATTGTTCTTTGCCTTTTGTTTCATCTGCATCACTCAGTTCATCCTCCTTTCTCGGAGTTTGGTTAATTTCATCAAATACAACATGTATGGATTCTTCTACAACTTGGCTTCGTTTATTGAAAACTCTATATGCTCTGCTATTTGATGAATAACCAAGGAATATAGCCTCGTCGCTTTTAGCATCTAACTTTCCCAAGTTAGTTTTTTCATTGTTCAAAACATAACATGTACATCCAAAAGCATGAAAATAAGAGATATTCGGTTTCCTTCCTTTCCATAGTTCATATGGGGTCTTTTTCAAGATTGCTCGAATGGTAACACGGTTCAATACATGAAAAGCTGTACTTACAGCTTCACCCCAAAATTTCTTGGATAGATTGCTCTCATTTAGCATAGTTCTAGTCATCTCTTGTATAGTTCTATTTTTCCTTTTTACTACTCCATTTTGTTGTGGAGTTCTTGGTGCAGAAAATGTGTGGTGAATTCCTTTTTCATTGCAAAATTCCATGAATCGTTTGTTTTCGAATTCGCCACCATGATCGCTTCTTATGGTGACAATAGTACTTTGTTTTTTATTTTGCACCAAATTTACAAAAGTTGCAAACATAGAGAAGGCTTCATCTTTACTAGCTAAGAGAATTATCCATGTGAATCTTGAAAAATCATCAACTATGACAAATACATATTTCTTTCCACCAATGGTTAGAATGTCGGATGGCCCGTATAGATCCATATGTAGCAATTCAAGTGGCTTAGTGGTGGAAATTTCCTTTTTGGTAGAGAAAGGCATCTTGGGTTGTTTTGATAATTGACATGCCTTGCAAATCTTGTCTTTGTCATATTTCAATCTTGGTAATCCTTCTACCAAACTCTTTTTCCATAGGGTTTTTATGTTTCCCATGTTAGTATGTCCAAGCCTTTTATGCCAAACCCATGGATCATTATCAATGGCCATTAGACATTGACCATTCAATTCATCAAGTGAAACCAAATATACATTTCCATGTCTTTTACCACTAAACATGATATGCTCTCCATCAAATACATTACATATAGATGATTCAAACACAACTTTGTATCCTTTATCACATAATTGGCTAATGCTCATTAAATTGTGTTTGAGTCCTTCAACAAACAAAATATCTTCCATGCATGCATTTGAAATACTATGTATATTTCCTTTACCTTTAATTTTACCTTTTTCATTATTGCCAAAGGCAACCATTCCATCATTACAAGGCTTAAGTTTGTGAAACAAACTTCTTTCACCGGTCATATGCCTTGAGCAACCGCTATCCATAAACCATTCATTTTTTGCCTTTGCCTTAAGACATGTCTGAAAAATAAGCAAATAAATCTTATCTTCTTGGTACCCATTTTATGGGTCCATTTGGGTTAGTAATATAGATCAATCTTTGTTGTTCTAACTTTGAAAGCCCAAATCTTGTGTTTCTTGGAACCCAAACTAATTTTGCACCATGGTCATATAATTTCTTAAAATTACATTTGTAAGTTTTGTGACCCATTTTATTGCAGAAATTACAAGCCATAGGTAATCTTGGAGTAGGCCTCCAAGTATGCAATGGTTCCATTATTGGTCTTTTAGTCCACTTAAAATTTTTCTTTTGTGGCTTGTATATAGATGCATTTTTAGTTTGATGTTTCTCAAATATTTATACATTTGATTTGCTACTTTCTCCTTGCTCAAATGTATGATACCCAAGACCTCTTTTATGTGTTTGGGAGGTCATATTCAAAAACATTTTGACACTTTCTCCTGGATTAGAGAACTTAGCTAATGATTCATTTAATGATTTGTTCTCCTTTTTCAGTAGATTATTTTCATCTTTTAATTTGTCTAATCTTTCTGCAAGTTTACCATTTACAATTATTGTTGCATCACATTGTCTTTTCTTAATTGTAAACTTGCTTCCTAATTTCTTCATTTCTTCATATAATGAATCATATGCAGTTTGTAGCTCATCTAATTCAGTACATTTGAGGCATTCTTGAAAGGAAGTAAAACTTGATTTAGAATGGGAGAGTTTGGAACTTACCTCTTCATCGCTTGTGCATTTTGTTGAGGTAATTCGTTCTTCTTGTTCGATTTGTGCCATGCAGCAAATTCTCGCACATTCTTCCGCCTCGTTTTCGTCGGTTGAGGAGTTACTCGTTGTAGATTCCTCATCGTTTACGTACATGCCTCTACCTTTGTATTTTTGGAATCTTTTGTTGTCCCCTCGATCCTTTCTTTGTTCTTTTGCCTTGCTCTCTTCGGGAGTTGGACATTGAGCTTGCATATGTCCCGAACCGCCGCATCGGTAACATTTGGTCGATTCTTTCTTCTTATCTTTGGGAGTTCTTTCTTTGAAACCTCTGAAATTTTTGCCTTTTCTCACAAATTTTCTGAAACGTTTTGTGAGTAGGGCAATCTCGTCGTCGTTTTGAGAAGAGGAGGTATCGTCAGTGTCTTGTGCGGCTTTCAAGGCGATTGCTCTTTTGCCCCTATGTTGATCTTCATTTCTTCTCTTAATTAGCTCATGTGACATGAGTGAGCTAATTAAGTCTTCAAGCTTTAAAGTGTTTAGGTCTTCTTCTATTGCAGTGATCTTTGGAGTCCATGATTCCGGTAGAGCTCTTAAGATCTTCATAACCTGCTCAGATTCAGAAATAGCCTTTCCAAGAACTTTTAAAGCATTAGTGATTTTTGAGAATCTAGCGAACATTTCAGAAATATTTTCTGTTTCTAGCATTCTAAAATTCTCTAGTTCTCCAATCAAAATATTTCTTCTCGTCCCTTGGACTTGAGAAGTTCCTTCATAGATAGAGGTTAGCGTATCCCATATTTCTTTGGCGGTCAAGCAAGAGGATACTCTATCATATTCAGAAGCATTAAGAGCACAAAATAAAGAGTTCATAGCTTTGGCTAGGGGTGGGAATCGGGGCGGGTCGACCCGTGACCCGCCCCGCCCGACCCTGTTTTAATACCGGGGCGGGTCAGGGGTGTGTACCCGGCGGGGCGGGGCGGGTCGGGATTTTCGGGTTTTCAAAGAAATACGGGTCGGGGCGGGTCGGGGCAAAATGCGAATTTTCACAGGGTGGCGGGGCGGGTCAAGGCGGGTCGGGGCGGGTCAACCTGCTGACCCGTTTTCTGATATTTTACATTAAAAAGAAAAACCACGTTTAATGCTAATATTCATGTTTTATTTAATTATTTATATTTACTTTGATTGATTAATAATAGATTCAAGCATATAGTAATTAAATTTAATATAAATTTGTCTTTATACTTGATAGTTTTATAAATTTTTAAAAATTTCTTACTTGACCCGCAATTTTTTACCCGACCCGTTGACCCGATACCGACCCGAATTTTGTCCCGAGACCTTGTAGAAAAAAGTAAGGGTCAAACCGACCTTGTCCCGACCCGGTATAAAATAAGGGTCAAACAAGATTTTTGAAAAGGAGGGTCAGGGTTGGGCACACCCTGACCCGCCCCGACCCGCCCCGATTCCCACCCCTAGCTTTGGCGTTGCTCTTAACAATTCTTACTTCCTCATCGGTCCATTTGGAAGCTCTTTCATCGGTAGGCAAGGTTACTCCATCTTGGATAGCAATCCAAGAGTCCATGTCGGTAGCCATGATGAGTTGCTTCATACGAAGCTTCCAATATCCAAAATTGTTCCCGTCAAACAACGGTGGCCTTGTAAAGGATTGGCCTTCAGCAAAAGCGGAAACGAAAGTAGATTGGGATGCCATTTTGATAAGATCTCTTTGGTAAACCCAAGAGGGGAGGGGTGAATTGGGTTCTTTAAAAAGTGTTTGGTAAATAAAGTCTTAACCCCTTGAGTAATTAATCCCCTTTTGAAAAGAGCTAGAGAGCAATAAAGATAAAGCAGTAAAAAGAAATATAACACAAGATTTATAGTGGTTCGGGCAAACCTTCCCTACTCCACTCTTCCAAGCTCACACTCTGTTGTGACTTGGGTTCCACTATGTATTCCACGAATACACTTAGAGTCACCGCTCTCTTCTAGATTCTAGCTCTAGGGGGCATATACAACTAGAGCCACTTGCTCTCTTCTAGATTCTAGCTCTAGGGGGCATAAACAACTCACATGCAAAAGTAGGTGATGAGTCTCACTCCAATCACACCCTACTTTGCATATACTTGATCTTAGCTACCCAAGCTAAATCAAGATTTATACAACAAGACAATGAAATAAATGAAACTACACTTTACAGATTTGTGTAGGCAGATTTAGCTTGAGGAAGAAGTTGTGGAAGCAGCTGTGGATGAATATTGTTGAAGGCGCTAGCAACTTGAAGCTTTCTTCTTCCTTAGAATTTATACGGACCACTCAATAATGGAGAAAAGCAAATAGGAAACCTTTCTTGCACTTCTTTTCTCTCTTTGAACTTTAACGTAGTGTCTTGTGTTCTCTTGTTGTGTTTTCACGTTCATTTGAGGGTCCTTTTATAGAGGGAAGAAAATATGAACGTTGTGGAGGTGGTTGGTGCGCAATAAATGAACTCCAACGTTCGAAAATTTGACCGTTATACTCCAAGTCGAAGATGAAGTCGACTTGGCCAGCGACTTAGCTTCCAAGTCGCACATGGAGTCGACTTGGCCTGCGACTTGGGTTCTTCAGAAACTTAAGTCTGAGACTTGGGTCGACTTGGCTTTCAGACTTTAACTCAAGTCGATCCTGAAGTCGACTTGGGTTGCGACTTGGCTTGGTCTATTGCAAAAATGCCTTGATCTTCTTGAAATGTCTTGAATCTTGCAAACCATTTGAAATTTTTGAGTCCTTGCACAATATATGTATATTCCTTGCTTTGCTTTGGACTCACTTGGTCTTTATGACTTGGGTATTACTCCATTTGGAAGCTAGCTTGAAGATTTGCTTTGAGCTTGATAGACTTGATTTGAATGTAGAACATGATTCTTGACTTTGAATTTGACTCATTTGTTTTTCATCTTGATTCCTTGGACTTGAGTGATAAATCCTCTTGAATATCTTAAAAACTGCATCTTTGAAAGTTTGAACTTCTCAAGTCGTGAATGGAGTCGACCTGGCCTGCGACTTCACCCAAGTCGCACCTGGAGTCGACTTCGTTTGCGACTTCGTTATGTTCGTTTCCACTTTTCAACTCTGGATACTCCAAGTCGATGCTGGAGTCGACTTCGTCTGCGACTTGACTTCCCAAGTCGCAAGTGGAGTCGACTTGACCTGCGACTTCACCTGTTGCCTTTTGGGATTCATTCTCAAGTCGATATTTGAGTCGACTTTGGGATCGTCTTCACCCAAGTCGAAGTCCAAGTCGACTTGGAGATCGACTTGACCTCTTTGCTTTCCTTAAACATTTAGCAAACATATTAGTACCTTTTATATACTCAAAATTAGTTCTTGTTAATCATCAAAACTCAAGATTTGGTCAATTTTATTGTTTTAAACATTGTTTCCAACAGTTATTGTTAATTCTATCTTTTTACAACTTTTTCACTCAATTTCCTTTGCTCTTTGTTTGTTTTCTCTTCCCAAGCACTTTCCTTCATAATTTAACAAATTCTATGAGAAATCAATTCAAAAGAAATAATTTAATACTAATTCTCATGAAAATCCGTCACAAATAACATGTACCTCAACAAAAGTTTACCTCACAGGTCATTTCATATCTCAAAGTTGTCTTCTAAATTCTAAAATTTTATACTTATCGTAATGTTAATTTTTTTTATCCAAGATTATATATATTATGATAGTATTTCAACTGATTACTTTGCTTTTGGCCACCATTGATTATCAAAAAGAGTCCATCAGTTTTCAAGAAACTATTAGCATACCCTAATGAAGGATTAACATGAAAGCTGAACTTAATACTCTTAACAAAAATAACATGCAAGATATTATCAAGTTACTAAAAAGGGAAAATGCTAGTTGGTTGTAAATGGATTGATATATAAAATTAAATACTAGAAAGATGGATTTATAGGAAGTTGTAATGCTGAACTTATAACTAAAGGTTATAGCAAAATTTATGGTATTGATGACAAAGTCACTTTTCCTTTAGTCATTAAAATGAATATAGTTAGAATTCTAATATCCTTAGTCGTTAATCATAGAAGTCGTTATTTGAAATAGATTCAAGAATGTTTTTTTCAAAGAGATTTGTTCTTTGGAAAAACTTTTTCAAGGAGATTTAGAAGAAAAAATATTAATGAATCTTCCTCCCAAATGTAACTAAAAGGTAGAGAATAGCTGGTGCACAAGCTAAATAAAATAATATATGGCCTGAAACGATCATCTAGATCATTGTAAACTTAGCATTAAATTATGAAGCTTGGCTTTACTAATCCGTAACTAGGGGTATTAATAGTCATGGTCAACCCGTCAACCCGCTCGTCCAACCCATTTATAAATGAGTTTGGGTTGGAATTTTTGAATAAATGAGTTATGATCCGCAACCCGTTTAACCATTTAATTAAATAAATAGATTAGAGTTGAGATTTTATAACCCGTCAACCCATTTAGTAACCCATATAACATGTTCAACCCGTTTAATCCATTCAACCCATTTCACTCGCTTAACTCATTAAAGTTTTATATATATAAATGTAAACCGTTTGGTTCTTTTTCCTCTCTAAGTCTTCCTCCCGTCATCTAATTTTTATTTTTCCACTGCTACCTCAATTCTATTTTCTCGTTACTGTCCTATTTTCATTTCTCCTGCGCCAAAAATACCCTCGCATCTCTCCCTGCAAGATCATCATTTACTAAAGTCTAGAGTTTCAAGTTATTTGCTATACAACCCGTTAACAACCCACCAACTCATTTATTAAATGAGTTATAAATAGGTTAGGATTGAGATTTTTTAAAGAGGTTAATAAATAGATTATGGTTGAGATATTTTAAATGGGTTAGGATTAGGATTAGGCTCCAGCCCATCCAACCCGATCCATTAACGCCCCTATCTGTAACATATCAAGCTAGAAATGTGATCCTGGGCTAGGTGTTTAATGTAAATTTTCAAGATCAATTATATATTTATGGGTTGGTATGTTATAGATGGCATCAAAACAGTCCTCAATAAATGTGGGGTTGAGGCCTAGAGTTTAGATGAGTGAGTAGAGGCTCATAGTTAAGTCAAGTTGTGATTCAAGGACAAACTAAGTAGAAGTTGGTGGGCTTGTAATATCCTAAAACTGAATCTCAAATGGAAAAGAGGATAGAGTTCCTAGAAATTTATAAATGAGTCTAAGTTTGAAACATGTTGAGACACATTTTAAAAAACTATGCGGTTGAGTTGCTAAGCTAAAACGAACAATATCACACTAAGATGCCCATAACCTGCAGGCCTAGGATTATTTTTTGGATTTTGGATGTTAGGAAATCCATCTTTGATTCTTCAATGTTTACAAGAAGAGAATCTCAAAATTGTGGTCTGTTAATTTGTGTTAATAACATCGTCATTATCGAAAATAATAATTCTGACATCTCATACCTTAAAAATCAGTTCAACGAAAAGTTTTACAGGAAGGATTTTGGTAAATTGAAATAATTTTTAGGTATTGAAGCTACGCATTTTAAGAAAGGTATATTTTTATGTTAAAAAATATATATACTTTAGACCATTAAAGGAAATATGTAAATTGAGAGCTAAACTTGGAGATATTTCAATGAATTGTGCAACTAAATTTGACAAAACAAGGGAGTCGTTGAAAGATCCTAGATGTTTTAAAAGCTATAATTAGCTTGCAGACATCTTTACTAAAGCCTTACCAAAAAGACAATCCAAGCAAATATTTATGCAAGCGGGTTCCAAAGGTTTTTATTCACCACTTGAGGGAGAGTGTTGGTACATCTTACTAATATAACAAGTTGATGTGTCTTAAATTTATCAACCAAGCATATCAATTAGCATCTTGCTAATATAGCAAGTTGATGTGTCTTAAATTTATTCTGCAACTATTTTACAAATAGTGCAGCTTAGTACTACTAATGCATGATTGACTATAGGTTACCTTGTAGAGTGGGATATATGAACCATGTAAATCTCTATCTCTTGTGGTTTTATGTGTGTTATTCTTTTAATAATTAAATATTTTAAAATTTAAAAACAAATAAGTGCATACAATATACTCAATAATTTTTAAAAAAATTATTTTATAAATATTGAGTATATTGTCTGCATTTTCCATCTTATTTTAAATGGCGTTATCTTAGTTATTGTAGGCTTATATTTCGAGGAAGCTACATTGTTAGCTAGCATAAAGCAACCTAGTGCCTCTTCAAAATCACGCAATTAGGCTTCGTTTGGTGTAATGGGACCATGGGCATTTGGTGTAACCGGCTTCAAAATCGTGCAAGTGTAGGTTGTTGTGTTTTAAAAAATAAAAATTATATTAAAATTGAGAAATAATATTGAAAATTAAACAAGGGTGTCCTAAAGGATACAAGACCCTTAAATAGAATCCATATGGGATGATTTTTCCCACTTGCAAGACAACTTTTTCAATTTTGGATGAAATTTTTGACATTTATAATACAAGTTTTTCATTTTTAATAAGCATCATCACATTCTCATCATATTTCTCCATCACATTCAAGTTTGTTGAATCCTTTCTCATCTATTGTATTTAGTATCATTTGTTTTGCTAATATACTAAGTTTTATCAAAATTAAAATGTGTACTGGAATATCATAATATTTATAGAATCATTTATTCATAAGAATTATATTTTAGATTTATTCGACATTGAAAATATAACTTTACAATTGATATTTAGCATTAAACTATTTTATTATATATAATTCGCATATTCATAGATGGGGCTTCTACACAGTAATACTAGACAAATAAAAAAAATTTCATGATAATATAATAATGCTAAATAAAATGGATGAAGTAGATCTTTTATCACTCATCAAGGGTGTAAAAATGGACCGATTACATAAATGAGAGGTTTAGATATGGGCACCACTTTTTTTAAAAATGGGATATCACAATTACGCTAGATTGGTGCCTAACAGAATTGAAAATAGGATTGGGTTAACCTGTGTCTCGTCCCATCCCGCCCCACCCTGATTTTAAATAAGATCAAGGCAAAAATTTCGATTCAATAGGGTGATGTAGATCAATATTTGAGATCCATTCTTCAATTTTGGGGCGAAGTGAGTCAAACATGTCCCAACCCACCTTGACCTGCCTTGCTCCACAAACTACAAATTATTTTTATAGACCATATGACTTACGTATGTGAATACAAATTTGTTGGATAGATATATTTTTATAATTTATTGATTTGAATGCAGTTTATGTGGATATGCGTTTAACTTTGTAACTTATTTAAGTAGATTAATTTGTATATCTTAATTGTATATATATTGTTCGAGTTGTCCTTTATATGATTTAGTAAGGAAATAAAAGTATCATCAATGTCGTTTATACCTTTCAAGAATAAATATTATTATTTTATAATTTAACAGCTTTATATCTATGCATTTTGTATTGAAGGTTAATACAAATATTTACCAAAGTTAAGTTGTAAATAAATTATTAAGAAAATTTTACTAACACTTTGTTATAGTAATTATGTTTTAGTCAATTAAATAGTAAAATATTGAAATATTTAACTTTTAAATTTATCATAAATGCGACTTTATATGGCTATGCATATAAATTCTTAAAATAATCACATTTTAACTAGTTTTGCAACTCACTTATTATTTTGATATTGAACTAAAACCAATTCAAAATTTATTAAAAAATAAATAAAAAACTTATCAAAGAAAGATGAAAAGGAGACTAATCTTGTCCTAACTTGGTGTAAAAATTAAAATCGAAAGATTTATTAAAAAAATCAATAAAAAACTTATCAAAGAAAGATGAAAAAGGGACTAATCTTGTCCTAACTCAGTGTAAAAATTAGAATCAAAGAAACTTTTTTTAAATAAAGTCAGAATTAAACGCATCCTAACCTAATTTCACCTCATAGTGCGCGACGCGTGGCTGGGGGCGTACTTGTTCGGCCACGCGTGTTTTAAAATTTTAACTCGAGAAAGGCACGAGGAAGCAGAAGAAGACCACGTGGCCAGCTCTTCCAATTCGTGGATTCCGCGAGCGTCCGCACGTGGACGTCACGTGATAATAAAATCCTGCTATTCCCAAAATGCCCTTGATAACGAACTAGCTGTCATGCGTTTGAGAAAGGCAAAAAAGTGAAAACTGAGAAGAGGGCCCGAGCCATCGCATTTGGAATCTCGGATGTGTGAGATACCGACAGGTTGGCAGGCTGCATGGAAATGGAATGGAAACAATCATCGTGTTCATGTCATGAGCGTGTGTCGAGGGAGGGCAGTTTCGGCATTTGGTTGCCGCCCCCTATATTTTGGCGAAACCGGAGCGGGGGGAGCAGTGGCATTCTCGTCAATATTCCCTACTCGCGGGCACAAAACCAGGTACGGCTCCCCCCGGCAGTTTTTGAATAATCCAGCGGCGGCGAGATTTGAGTGGGAGTGGGAAATGCGAGCAGAGAGCAAAAGGGCAGTAGAAAAATCAACGGATCCGCTTTTTCTTGGATTCTAATTGTAAATTATTCCATTTCAAAGTTTTCAACCCTTTTCGTCCCACTCACATTCTCATTCCCAATTTCCCACGTATGCAAATAAATAAATAAACAAAGGTTCCTCATGCAGCCTTAACAACTGTGCTTGTTTCTTTCACTCCCACTAAGGGGGTTTTGCATATTAATACTTAAATTTTATAAAATTTGCGCTTTTTCTATCTTAAGGGTATTTTTGAAAAGATATAAAAGTACGGCCGAAGTGGAAAGGGAAAAAAATTTAAAAATAAGAAAGTGATGATATGATATGACACGAGTATTGCCTAAGATAGTATATAATAAAGTTAAAATAAATAAAATAAGAGTGTATGAGAGAAATGATAAAAAATTTCAATAAAAAATTATTAGCGTAAAAGTTTTTAAATATAAGAAATGATGTAATATGATAAGGGTAATGAAAAGAAATAAAGATAATAAAATTGTGCAAAAATGACTGAAGAGTAAATTAGTTATATAGAAAGATGTGAAGAAATAATTAAAAATAAGATAGGTGCAGAAGTGAAAAATTTTAATTCGAAAAGTTTTTAGTATAAACAAACACATCCTAATTCTATGAAAATAATTTTAAAATAATTAAAGTGCAAAAAAATAATAATAATAAGGGTAATAAAATAGTTAAAATTTCAAATCATATTAAAAAGTGCAAATGAAAGAGTTATTTTTTTTTACTCCTACTTTTTCCCAAGTAATAACTATAGACCTCTGGTTTGAGTTTTAGAAATTTCTTTTAGTTCCTATAATTAGGGTGTGTTTGAAAATTATAAAAATTTATCAACTTAAAATTATTTACTTTTCATAATTAATTTATTTTTAATTATTTTTTCACATTCTTCTATACAATTACTCTATTTTTCAATAATTTTCTATGCAACTCATACAATTATCTTATTTATTTTAAATTTATTTTCTTTACTATTCATCATTACCCCTACCATATTAACTACGTCTATCATTTCAAAAGTTCTGCACAAAAAAAAAAAAATTTCTCTTAAAAGTTTTATCAATTGTCAAACACCATAAAAATTTTAAGTTTTTAATGTAAAATAATCAAAATACTCTTTTAATATTTCTCGTAAATGTTTTAAATAATCTATTAAAAAGTAAAATATATTTTTCTAGGAAGAAATTCCAAATGACCTACGATGGACCAAAGAGTGAATTGTAGGGTGTGTTTGGGAAGTTGTAAAACTTTTGATGAAATTTTTTTTACGTAAAATTGTTAAATTAGAAATGATTGAAAAATAGAATTGTTGTATAGAAAGATATGTAAAAAATAATTTAAAAAAAGATACGAAAAGCGAAAAGTTTTAGATTAAAAAATTTTAACTCGATAACTTTTGTAAATTGTCAAACACACCTTTAGTTAAGATTTGCATGAAATTTATTCCAAGGCCCCCACCGTTCCCCGACACAAGTAGCGGAATATTTATGGCCCCTGGTTTTATTTTCCCTGTTTTCCTTGCATGCGTATATATATTTCCTCGCACCTTTCCCAGCCTTTTCTTCTACCTCAAAATACCCCTCTTCTCCTCTCCTCTCCTTCAACATCTTCTTCTCCACATATTCCGATTTCTTCAAGGACTCGTCTGCCTGCGCGGGATCTGTTTGACGTGAAAATTCTCAGATTGCGGATTTTCTGGCGTACGAAATAAAGAGATCCCTCACCGAATTTTTTTCCCCCCGATTACGGATTGGGGAGCTGTTCTTTCATCTTCTCTTGCGATTTGGCTTGAAGAGCCATTGGCATTATTATAAATTTCATATTCTTGGTGGGTTTTGTTTGAAATTGAATGATGAAAACGGAATCGAGCTCCGTTGACCGAAAAAGAGGCAATCTCGTTCAAGCAGAGAAGATGATCAGGAAGAAATGCTGCAGAAGAAGGGCCAAGCGCTGCGCTCCGGCCATAATGCCGACAGTAGTTCAGAAGGTGTACGAGGTGTGCAGGCAGGTGTTCAAAGGCCCTGCCACTGTTCCTCTCCCTCAAGACGTACAAAGGCTGCAGCTTATACTTGGTACGACCATGGCTTTCAATTTCAACTTTCAATTTCAATTTCAATTTCAGTTTCAGTTTCCAACCTTTTTCTTTGGGTTTGGGATTTGAAATAGGATACACACGATCTAATTAAAACCGATAGATAGATGGTTATGATACACATGCAGAGAAGATGAAATTTGTTTGCTTGCTGCCGTGATTCTATTGTGTCTCCTGCTTAATTTTAGCTCATTACGGAATTAGCACAGACCCTCTGCTGACGCATAATAACTATACATGAAATGTACTGGCCTATTAATTTTGGATAATGAGCTTATTCAGGGCGTGTTTGAGAATAGATAAAACTTTTAATTTATAATTTTTTAGAGTAAAAGTTATGAAATGATATAATATGTCAGGGTAATAATGAGGAGTAAAGATGATAAAGTTAAAATAGATAGGTTAATTGTGTAGAAATGATTGAAAAGTAAGGTAATTGTATAGAAAAATGTGAAAAAAATAATTAAAAAATATAATAGTTGTGGAGAGTGAAAAGTTTTAACTTGACATTTTCTGCACATTGACAAACACACCCTTAGTCCTACATTATTGGTGTATCTTTTACTTTCAGGGCATGTTTTTTAACATAAAAAAATTTTTAAGTTAAAATTTTTCAATCTAAAATTTTTTATTCTTCACAAATATTATTTTTTTAATTTTTTACATCTTCCTATATAACTACTTATGCCACTAGCCTATAATTTTTAACTTTATTTTTTTTACTCATCATCATTATCCCTACCATATCACATATATTCCTCTAATTCAAAAACTTTTACATTATATTGAATAAATTCTTCTAATTAAAAAATTTTACGCAAAAAGTTTTTCATTCAAAAATTTTATCACTTCTCAGCCCCACCCTTATTTTTTCAACGAAAACGTGCATTTTTAATTTTATTTTATTCTTTCATAAAAGTGCGTGCTACGTGTATCTCAACAATAAATTTAAATATATATAGTTTGTTTGAGAATAAGTATGTATAGTTATATAACATTTATTTGGTTGCATTAGATGTATTATGATTTGATTATTTAGATATAAATACTTTGATTGTTTTTTAGTTATAACAAATATAGGCCTTTTTATATATCAAGTGCAATCAAAAGTAGTATTTAAATATAGCTATTAAAATTTGACTGCAGATTGAGGATGTGTTTAGTAATAAGAAAAAATGTTCAACTAAAACTTTTTATTCTCCGTAACTACTCTATTCTTTAATCGTTTCTTTTCATTTTCCTATACAATTATATTACTTTTTAATCACTTTTATATAACTACTGATACAACTAACTTATCTATTTTAACTTTATTCTTTTTTACTTCTCATTATTTCTCTTATCATATTAAATAATTTTTTCAATTTAAAAACTTTTATACCAAAAATAGCAGTATAACTTTGACAACAACTACTTGTAATAAATTCTAATATAGATATTTAATTTATATAATAAATTTTATAAGCTTTGGATATATGCATATAATTTTTCTAAAATTTAAAAAATTATAAATTTTGGGGTGAATTTTCATCTCCAAAATTCTGGATTTTTGAAATTTAGAAAAGAGAAACAATATCCATAAATTTTAGAATTAGTACGTAAATTGAATACAATTGGTCTTACATTTTCATGCAAAATAACGATACAACATTAGAACCCATTAATTTTTTGGGGTAGAATTGTAATTTGAGATGGACATGTTTTTTTTTAAAATTAAAAAATAGGACGGATCCAATAGATCCGCTTCTACGAAGTTGTGTCTCCGCTGGAGAGACCTCAGAAAAAAATAATAATAAAAAGATTCCGTCCTTTTATTACCACATGAATGTTAAGTATTAGCAACGAAATTTAGCAATGAAACTAATTTTGTTGCTTTAACATATATTTTTAGCAATGAATTTTTAAATCTTAGTAAAAGCCTAAATTTTCGTAGTAAAAGCTCACAAGTTGCAATGAATTCAATTTTTTCCATTGCTAAATCTCTTTTGGAATGAACTTTTAGGAACGAATTAGCAATGTAATTTTAGCTTTAGCAATGAACTGAGTCAGTCCATTGCTAAAGCTTAAATTTTCTTGTTGTGTACCAAAGCTACAATGGCTGCCAGATGCAACAGGTACATCCCATGCATAAAGAGTGATTTCCCAATAGTTACAGATGGAAAATGAAATTGGTAATCCCATGCATCAGAAAATGTTTCTGTTTTTGTTGAATTCTGTTATAGCTCGGTGGCTGACATACCTTGTTGATTGCAGATAAAATGAAACCAGAAGATGTTGGTCTGAGCGGTGCTCTTCCTTTCTTTAAAGCCAACAGTACTCCAAAAAGAAACCCAATAATCTTATACACAACCGTATACAAGTGCGATGACTTTTCGGTAAGATTGCTCATTTTCTCATCTAATGTCAATTAACTTTATTCAATATTCCTTCGAATAAGGCAAGCCGTTTGCTTTGGATAATCCTTTCTTACTTAGGAATGAGGATGACATTTTTTAGTGAAATTGTGTACGACTTTTTCATTCTACCTAGTATTGGAATCCCCTTGCTAATTTGATTTGAAGTGGAATTAAGAATGAAGCATTTGTCGATAAAAAAAAAGAGAAAAAGACTGAAGCAGCTGCTTAGTCAATCCCTATCACAAATTTTATTTTTGGCAATGAAATTCTTTGTAATCTTGCCACTAGTAGTATGTGGAATGTACCTTCAATTTACCAACAAGATGCGGCTATCCAGTTGCTCACATGCAACATTCCTGGTAACAAGATTACTGCAGTGAGTTGCCACGAAAAAAATTGTTTGCAGGGAGTATATTAGGTAGGATTTCTTATTCTATTCATGCCTTCCATCAAAAAATTTTGATTCTTGACCACTAAAATTTCATTGCAAAAGGTTAAAATTTGGTTGCTAAAGAAAAACTTAATTGCTAATAATTTATAGTATGTTCCATACAGTAATTACTAAGAAAAAATTTAGTTTCTAATAATTTATGATTTTTGTATTTTAATTGCCGAAACATTATTATAAGCAAGAAAAATTTTCTTGCTTTTGAAAATAGTCCTATAAGCAAAGAAATCTTTCCTTGCTTAAATTTTCCTTACATGCGCATTTTTCTTTCTAATAATATATATATTTGGCTAGTAAGAGTTGTTAAAAATGAGTTTTCTTGTATTGTCTATAACTGCACCAATCATGGCTGGATGAAACACCAGATTTACTTTTTCCTTCATTTGCAGATGTGTATTTTCCTTTTGCCTCCATCAGCAGTCATCCCTCTCCACAACCATCCAGGAATGACTGTATTCAGCAAGCTTCTCTTGGGAACAATGCACATCAAAGCATATGATTGGGCTGATCCTACTGAATCAAACGATCTGAAGCCATCGTCTTATTGTAAGCGGTTGCATGAATGTTAAGATTCTTTCTTTTCGTTTATTTCTCCTTAATTTCCTTCTAAGAATGCACTTAATTAGAACTTGTATCTTGGAGCTAATGGCATGAGTGATGCGCGGATTAATTGCAGTAAGATTGGCAAGGTTGGAAGTAGATAGAACCTTCACAGCCCCATGCGATGCTTCCATTCTTTATCCCTCATCTGGAGGTAACATGCATGCCTTCACTGCTGTGACGCCATGTGCGGTGCTCGATGTGCTTGGACCTCCCTATTCAAAAGAAGACGACCGTGACTGTACTTACTACAGAGATTTTCCATGCTCCCACATCTTAGGTAAGGAAAAACGCTGAAAGAGTTTTAATTAATTAGGTTGTCTAATACCGACGGACGCATTATGTTCCTCAAAGTTGAGTTTGCATATATACCCAATATATAATTGAGTTATGATGCTATCCAATGGATTGGTTGTTACATAGCTAATTAACAATCTTATTATTTTATATTTTTTGTTTTTCTTCACTTTTATGTGAGCCCAATTATGTTTATAACCTATACCAAATTTTATTATTTTTGGATTCTTCTATACATTTTTTATGAAATTTAAAAATAAAATAAAATTTCATCCGTCTCATACTACCTCTCGTATGGAAAATGTGAATTTTTTATTTTTAAAATTTTGTAAACAATATTTAAAATCAAAAATGAAAAAAATTGGTATATGATGTAAACACAACTGATTGACATAAAAGTGAAAATAATAGAAATATATATGTAATATAAAATACATGAGGTTGTTACTTTGCCACGTGACAAATCCTCATATAGTATCATAACTTTCGATGATTTATCGGTATCGTCCATCCCATAGCTAAAATTATCTCCCTAATGCAGGGGCAGAAAAGATATGCAACAAGAAAAAATTAATACATGTAGTAACCAAATTTACTGCATGGAATAAACACATTGTTACTTATGGTTATAAGCAACCACATTTTGTTATCATTTGGCTATACGTAATTTGTGTCATACACCTAAATGCAACAAATAAATCCGTATGCAGATTTAGCTATATATAGTATTATATGCAGCAGATGTTTGTTTGTTGAATATTAAAGCTTTGCTTATATATACAGGAAGCCCAATCCTATGCACTTGGGTGCATTCTTGATTCTTGGTGTATTTTATCCTTTTTTAATTTTAAATTTTTTTTTATGAAACTATTAATATAAGTGTATTTAACATATGTATCAATTTTTACCATTTTTGAAAACTTTAAATTTTTAAATTTTTTGGATTTTTAAAAATCAGTAATTTTTAAAATTCCGAAAAAATATCTAAAATCCTCTTAAAATAGTAAAAATTGATATACATCTTAAGTACACAAAGATTAACAATTGTATAAAAAAAATTTCAAAATAAATAAAAACATGGGTGTATGCACCTAAGTGCATATAACTGGATTCCATATGTACTGTTGTAGCATATGATCTCGTATGTATCGATTTTCGGATTTTGAAAAATGCATGCTTTTAGATTCTACAATAACTTGTTGATTATATATGTATTGTTGTTCAATTAATTAATTAATATGTTTAGTTTCTTCAGATGGTGCTGCTGCGGAAGGAAAAGATGTGGGCAACTCATATGGGCTGTTGGAAGAGATCGAGATGCCAAAAGAATTGAGATTGGAGTTCTTGGAATACAGGGGCCCTCGAGTAGTGGAGAGCTGCACCTTCTGATTCCATCCATGTGCGCCAGCCAAATATGTTTCGCTCTCTTCTTGCTTACTTGAAATTTCTTCGTTGCTTCTGTCTATAGTCTCGCTTTTCTTGTCTATTTTGTTTTTCCAAGTCAATGTTCCCAATTTCTCCCCGACCTTGTGTATTTTCTTACAGGAATGATTGTCCAGAACAAAGATTCGGACCATTTGGTTTATAGGAATCATTGTTGTTTGTTGTATATATTTGAAGGGCCTCGCGATTTCGTATATTTCCTTTCATTTTTAATATTTTCATGATTGATACAGAACTCAGTCAATTTGTTATACTTAATATTGGTTTTAACTAAGAGATCAAATTTCATACAAATTTAAAATTTAATATGTACATGAGTTACATCAGCTAAAAAAATCAAATTTCATACAAATTTAAAATTTAATATGTACATGAGTTACATCAGCTAAAAAAATCAAATTTCATACAAATTTAAAATTTAATATGTACATGAGTTACGTCTGCTCAAAACTAGGGGTGTGTTTGGGAGTAGATAAAACTTTTGATGAAAAGTTTTAAAGAGTAGAAGTTGTCAAATAGTGTGATATAATAGGAGTAATGATGATAAGTAAAGAGGAAAAAGTTAAAATAGATAGGTTAGTTGTGTGGATAGTTTTGTAGAAATGATTGAAAAGTAGAGTAGTTGTATAGGAATGTGTGAGAAAATGATTAAAAAATATGGTAGTTGTGGAGAGTGAAAAGTTTTAGATTTAAAAATTTTAACTTGACATTTTATACTCATTGCCAAATATACCCTAGATATATTCATATGTAAATTATGAAAAATATTTAATTCCATTTATATATACAGTAAAATGCGATGTAATAATACTTTATAAAATTATTTATTCATATAGTAACGATAGTTTAGATGGTTTAGACGTTGAAAATACTATTTAAAAATTATTTTATTAATATTAATTCACACACTTATATTTGAGTCTCATATGCAGTAATTAGTGGTAAATCTGTGTCAAATGTTCCCATGGGCGAACGTCAAAAAAAAAAAAAAAAGTTCCTATGGGCCGAAGACTTCAAGCGATTTTTTTTTTACATTCTGGCTAACTGCCATCACAATATTTTGTTTTGTTTCTTTAATATTTCAAGGTATTAATATATATGTTTTCAACTTGCATATATTTAAGCCGTTGCTAAATTAATTATGTCACGATATGTGACAATTTCAGCTGCCGAAAATACCCAAATACATCTCAACCATCAAAATTAAATGGACCCTCATGATTTTTTCCCTTCGAAATAACCTAGTTCATCAAAAGACACTGGGCCATCCCTATTTATTAATTGATGGTGAGACTGGGCAGGCACGTGCTTGCTGACTTTCACCTTGCACCGCTTTGGATCATGTAGGGTCTTGCTTGCCCACCCCTTTGGGTCATGTGGCGTCTCGTTATACGATCGCACGTCGGATAACAGAAATTAGGAAGAGACTGGATATATTGATGGTGAGAAAAACAGGTACAGTTTCAGCAGTAGTTCAGGTGATGGGCAGGGGCAACTTATAAGCAAAAGGCCTGACACGGCTTCAGGGATTGAAGAAGTGATGATTGGCAAAGACCAGGATAAGGCTGAAATCATAAACAGGCTAGTATACGGGAGTAGCAGTGAGAATGGGCAGGTTCCTGTGATTGCTATTGTTGGAATTGCAGGGCTCGGCAAAACCACACTTGCTCGGGAAATCTACAATGACAGTAGCTTATGCAAACATTTTGATCTGTTATCATGGATTTGTGTGACTGAAGTTTTCAATGTGGCCAAGGTCATCAAAGCAATTTTGCATGATCTAAAGGAAAATACTACCACCGATGAGCTCAGTCCATTGCAAAAACAACTTCATGATAAGCTGGATGGGAAACGCTTTTTGGTTGTTCCTGATGATGTCTGGAATGAGGATGAAGAAAAGTGGAATACACTGCGGGCTTCTTTCAAAAGTGGGGTTGCTGGAAGTAGAATCTCAGTTACAACCTAGACTCTAAAGGTAGCAAAAATCATGAATGCCGACCACATTAGTGAGTTGCAAGGCTTATAAGATGATGATTCTTTGAGATTGTTTAATAGCAGAGCTTTCGCTGGGAGAAATGATAAAGACCGTTATGATTTCCAAGCTGTAGGAAGACAAATAGCAAGCAAATGCAAGGGAGTGCCACTTTCAATTAAGGTCATGGGAAGTGTCATGAATGGCAAGACATCAGTAGAAGACTGGCAAAACATTTCAAAGAGTGAAATGTGGTCCTTGCCAGAAGCCAAAAGTAAAATTTTACCGGCATTGTGGTTCAACTATTATAATCTTCCACCACCTCAAAAACAATGTTTTGTATATTGTTCCATATTTCCGAAAGATACAGTGATGAAGAAGGATCGGTTGGTTAAATTGTGGGTTGCACAGGGTTTTGTTCATACACAGGGAAACAGGGAGGTAGAAAATATTGCCGCAGAATATTTTGATGACTACTGGGATGGTTAATGTTTCAAGAAGCCAGTGATGATAGAAGTAGGTGCAAAATGCATGACCTTCTCCATGATTTAGCAGAACATATCACAAAGGATGAAACTTATGCCTATGTGGGTGAGAAGCCAAACCAATGTCCTATTAATGTCCGTCATACATCATTCGTTTTGAGTGAAAATGATATCAACATCAATCTCATTTCTTTATGTGAAGCAAAAACAATGCGAACACTATTTCTACGTGGTTATGATAGAATTAATATTGGCCTTGATAATATATTTCTCCATGCAAGGTTTCTCAGGGCACTAGATTTCAGGTCTGTAGAAATTAAGACATTGCCAAGAACTATTGGTTACCTAAAGCATTTGAGATATCTGGACTTGTCGAAGTCTTGCATAGTGGAGTTGTCGAATGTCATTGGGAAAATGAAGTACTTGAAATATCTGAACTTACGTAATTTAGAGTTGTCATTGGCAAAAGCATTGATTTGTTTGCCTAATTCAGTAACACAACTTGAGTCGTTAGAGGAGCTTGATATTATTCTCGTAGAGAAACTAGAATCATTGCCTGAAGGGTTGGAACAACTCGAGAAACTCAAGTCAGTCAGAATTGAGGATACAGAAGCATTGAGTTGTTTACCTGATTCACTAGCACTTCTTGAGTCGTTAGAGCAACTTTATATTGGTGGCTTAAAGAAATTAGAATTCTTACCTCAAAGGTTCGGACAACTTAAGAAACTCAAGTCACTCGAAATCAGTGATGCAAAAGAGCTGACTTGTTTGCCAGATTCGCTAGGGCAGCTCGAGTCACTGGAGCATTTTAAAATTGTCGGCTTGCCAAAATTGGAATCACTGCCTCATTCATTAGTACAACTAAAGAAACTTGAGACGCTCATTATTCGCAGAATGGAAGGCTTGATTAATATTCGTGAGTCATTTAGAGAACTTGAGTCGTTGAAGGAGCTTAATATCAACGATTGTGGAAAATTGAAATCGTTGCCTCATTTGTTTGGACAACTTAAGTCACTTAGAGTTGGTCATCTTCAAGCAATGACTTGTTTGCCGGATACACTAGAACAACTTAAGTCATTACACGCACTCCAGATTTGTGGATGGAAGGAATTGAAATCGTTGCCTCCTTAGTTGGTACAGCTCAAGGCACTCAGAACATCAGAGATCGCTAATTGCATAGCATTGAGGTCGCTGCCTTTTTGGTTGAAAGACCTTCTGCTTCTCCAAGAATTAATAATAAAAAATTGTCCACAATTGTCAGAGTGGTACGAGAAGGAAGGAGGTAATGACTTGACCAAGATTTTGCAGATCCCTTATATCGAATTTGAGGACCACATCATCCAACAGAGTCGTTTATACTAGCGAGAAGTTTCAAATAACCTGATGAGAAGTGTGATTTCAAAAACAATATTATCTGCCCTTTTTCCATGTGGGGCACATGGAAAAACAATCCTCGTTTTCATGGTTTTCAGCAACATAATCATTTCATGTGGGGCACATTTAGAAAGATTAGGTGTGCATGCCTCTGATTATCTAGCATTGCGATCCTTCATATCTATTGATTGTTCAATTCTACAATCTCTTATTTTTTTCAAGTTTTGAGTTCGGCAATTCTAGAAAAACATATAAAAGAAAGATTTTTTTTATTATTTGCGGTTATGAGAATGGTGTGAAGAAATGTGGTCAGATTCATGATTCGGTGGCAAAGATCAGTCTTGTGTCTCTAACAAAGAAGAATTGATTATCATCATTTGCAAGTATGATTGAAAAATATAAGAATTCAAGAGAGGTTAGGACATCGTTTCTTATAATTAATTTCTTTCTCTGCTCTTTTTCTTCAACAACATGATAATTTATCTCTGTCTTTCACTTGAAGTAGGTGTCACCAATCACTATATTACTGGGTCTGCTATTATAGTGTTATGTGGAGAAGGGACAATGAAGTGGATGTTGGACCATCAAATTCCTTGCAATGAATTTCTGAAGAAGGTGGTGTTCAGTTTTTTTTTGGCGTTTCCTTCTACAATAGGTTTTTTGAAGCGGGCTTTGTTTTGTTATTTATCTTATTCTCGGTTATATTTATCTTCTTCTTCTCTCTCTTTCTAATGTGCCTCTGATATACAAGTCGTGATGATAAGATATTCTAGTTTTCATTAGAGAAGACGTTGTACTCTTAACTTCATTAGAATATAGTAGAAGATATGCCTGGACTAAGTCCCGTGGTTTTTTCCCTTTCACAAACAGGGGTTTTCATGTAAAATTGTGGTCTGTGAGTTTATTTTTGACTGATTCTGTTGTTTATTTCTTAAAAGCTGGAATGCGATCACCAAACTCAACTCTCATCTATTCTCATTTTCTATGAGATTATGTAACATCACTGTTGTCTAATAAATTTATGTTTTGACGACTACATTGTTGTTGTCTATGATAAAGAATGTGTTAGAACTCAATTGTTTTTTTTATAAAGAATGTATATTAGGAGTTTTTAAATGTAAGGAAAAGAAAATAAGTGAACCTAAGAAGCAGTAATGTTATTTAGATGGTTTTAATTATTCTACCAATTTACAAATATGGCATAGCCCATTTTATTTATGAGTAGAGAAGAAAGATGAGAAAGATAACAAGCTTTGTAAATATGCAAGCGCATTTTATTTACGAATAAGGCATAGCCCATGCAACTTGTGAGCTTTATATTAAAAATATTTTTGTTAAATCAGTTCATATAATAATCTATATTCACCACTATTTTAATGGGAGTCATGGATGCATGGATGTTCAATAGTTTGTCCATAAGGTTAGTACTTGAATTGAATTTTATCCATGAGAATTTGTTGGATGCTTGGCTTCATAGTGGGTATCAATTAATACGTATCTACATATTAGATTTGTATTAATAATGTATAAGGTTATCAAATGGTTCAATTGGAATGATTACTACATCTGTATTGATAATATTACTTGATGAAAATTTTATTGAATATATATGTAATTAATTAATGTGAGAGATAAATTAAATCCAGTCGAATTTATATATTTATAATGATTATTTAAATCATAGAAAAATGAGAGTTTTTATATTTCCCACGTATGCAAAAAAATAAATAAACAAAGGCTCCTCATGCAGCCTTAACAACTATACTTGTTTCTTTCACTCCCACTAAGGGGGTTTTGCATATTAATACTTAAATTTTATAAAATTTGCGCTTTTTCTATCTTAAGGGTATCTTTGAAAAGTACAGCCGAAGTGAAAGGGAAAAAAATTTAAATAAGAAAGTGATGATATGATATGACACGAGTATTGCTTAAGATGGTATATAATAAAGTTAAAATAAACAAAATAAGAGTGTATCAGAGAAATGATAAAATTTTTGAATAAAAAGTTTTTAGCATAAAAGTTTTTAAATATAAGAAATGATGTAATATGATAAGGGTAATGATAAGAAATACAGATAATAAAATTGTGCAAAAATGACTGAAGAGTAAAGTATTTATATAGAAAGATGTAAAGAAATAATTAAAAATAAGGTAGTGCAGAAAGTGAAAAGTTTTAATTCGAAAAGTTTTTAGTATAAACAAACACATCCTAATTCTAAGAAAATATTTTTAAAATAATTAAAGTGCAAAATAATAATAATAAGGGTAATAAAATAGTTAAAATTTCAAGTCATACTAAAAGGTGCAAATGAAAGAGGTATTTTTTTTTACTCCTACTTTTTCCCAAGTAATAACTATAGACCTCTGGTTTGAGTTTTAGAAATTTCTTTTAGTTCCTTTAATTAGGGTGTGTTTGAAAATTATAAAAATTTATCAATTTAAAATTATTTACTTTTCATAATTATTTTTCATTATTTTTTCACATTTTTCTATACAATTACTCTATTTTTCAATAATTTGTTGTGCAACTCATACAATTATCTTATTTATTTTAACTTTATTTTCTTTACTACTCATCATTATCCCTACCATATTAACTAATTCTATTATTTCAAAAGTTTTACACCAAAAAAAAACTTTTCTCTTAAAAGTTTTATCAATTGTTAAACACCATAAAATTTTTAAGTTTTTAATGTAAAATAATCAAAATAATCTTTTACTATTTCTAGTAAATGTTTTAAATAATCTATTAAAAAGTAAAATATATTTTTCTAGGAAGAAATTCCAAATGACCTACGTTGGACCAAAGAGTGAAGTTTAGTTAAGATTTGCATGAAATTTATTCCAAGGCCCCCACCGTTCCCCGACACAAGTAGCGGAATATTTATGGCCCCTGGTTTTATTTTCCCTGTTTTCCTTGCATGCATATATATGTTTCCTCGCACCTTTCCCAGCCTTTTCTTCTACCTCAAAATACCCCAATTCTCCTCTCCTCTCCTCTCCTCTCCTCTCCCCCGACATCTTCTTCTCCACATACTCCGATTTCTTCAAGGACTGGTCTGCCTGCGCGGGAACTGTTTGACGTGAAAATTCTCAGATATCGGATTTTCTGGCGTACGAAATAAAGAGATCCCTCACCGAATTTTTTCCCCCCCCCGATTGCGGATTGGGGAGCTGTTCTTTCATCTTCTCTTGCGATTTGGCTTGAAGAGGCACTGGCATTATTATAAATTTCATATTCTTGGTGGGTTTTGTTTGAAATTGAATGATGAAAACGGAATCGAGCTCCGTTGACCGAAAAAAAGGCAATCTCGTTCAAGCGGAGAAGATGATCAGGAAGAAATGCCGCAGAAGAAGGGCCAAGCGCTGCGCTCCAGCGATAATGCCGACAGTAGTTCAGAAGGTGTACGAGGTGTGCAGGCAGGTGTTCAAGGGCCCTGCCGCTCTTCCTCTCCCTCAAGAAGTACTAAGGCTGCAGCTTATACTTGGTACGACCATGGCTTTCAATTTCAATTTCAGTTTCCAACTTTTTCTTTGGGTTTGGGATTTGACATATGATAAACATGATCTAATTAAAACCGATAGATAGAACCATATTTGGGGTGGGGGCATGTGTGGTCCCCCTTTATACTTGGATGGGAGCTAGTGGTCTCTCCACTTGATTGTGAAAGCTTGTTGTCGTCTTCTATTGTAAGCTTGTTAGAATTGTCTCAGGGTTTGAATATAATATGAATTGAGATATGATGTAAAATATCCTCCAATAATAATAATAAAAAAAAAAACCGATAGATAGATGGTTATGATACACATGCAGAGAAGATGAAATTTATTTGCTTGCTGCCGCCTGCTTAATCTTAGCTCATTACGGAAGTAGCATAGATCCTCTACTGATTCATAATAACTATACATGAAATGTACTGGCCTGTTAATTTTGGGTAATGAGCTTATTTAGTCTTACATGATTGGTGTCTCTTTTACTTTTAGGGCATGCTTTTTAACATAAAAAATTTTTAAAATTAAAATTTTTCAACCTAAAATTTTTCACTATTCACAACTATCATTTTTTTTATTTTTCATATTTTCCTATACAATTACCTGTGCCACTAGCCTATATATTTTAACTTTATTTTTTTACTCATCATCATTATCCCTACCATATCACATATATTTTTCTAATTCAAAAACTTTTACACTATATTGCATATATTCTTCTAATTAAAAAATTTTTACACAACTTTTCATTCAAAAATTTTATCACCCCTTTTTTTTTTATGAAAACGTGCATTTTTAATTTAATTTTATTCTTTTATAAAAGTGTCTGCTAAGTATATCACAACAACAAATTTAAATATATATAGTTTTTTTTTAGAATAAGTATATATAGTTATATAACATTTATTTGGTTGCATTAGATGTATTATGATTTGATTATTTAGTTATAAATACTTTGATTGTTTTTTAGTTATAACAAATATAGGCCTTTTTTTTATCAAGTGCAATCAAAAGTAGTATTTAAATATAGCTATTAAAATTTGGCAGGAAATTGGGGATGTGTTTGGTAATAAGAAAAATGTCAAACTAAAACTTTTCACTCTCTATAACTATTCTATTCTTTAATTGTTTCTTTTCATTTTCCTATATAACTATGTTACTTTTCAACTATTTTTATGCAACTATTGATATAACCAACTTATCTATTTTAACTTTATTCTTTTTACTTCTCATCATTTCTCCTATCATATCAAATAATTTTTCCAATTTAAAAACTTTTATACCAAAAATAGCAGCATAACTTCAACAACAACCACTTATAATAAATTTTAATATAGATATTTAATTTATATACTAAATTTTATAAGTTTTGGATATGTGCATATAAATTTTTCTAAAATTTAAAAATCATAAATTTTGAGGTGAATTTTCACCTCCAAAATTCTTGATTTTTGAAATTTAGAAAGAGAAACAATATCCATAAATTTTAGAATTAGTACGTAAATTAAATACATTTGGTCTTACATTTTCATGAAAAATAGCGCTACAACCAATGTTTTAAAAACCGGACCGAACAGGGCGGTCGGACCGTGAACCGGTCATGTCCCGGTTTGTTGGTTTTTCTGGTTCAACTGCGGTTCGATCGTCGGTTCAGTCCAGGGGAACCGATCACAAAACCGGTTCATTGACCGGTCCAATTTTTAAAACATTGGCTACAACATTAGAACGCGTTAATTTTTGGGGTAGAATTGTAATTTGAGATGGACATGTTTTTTTTTAAATTAAAAAATTGGGAGGATCCAATAGATCCACTTCTACGAAGTTGTGTCTCCGCAGGAGAGACCTAAAAAAAACCATTGAAAGATTCCATCCTTGTATTACCCAGTGTTGTTAAAACTGGATCAGACCGACCGGTCGAATCGGTCCGACCGGGAATCGGACATACATCCAGTTCGATCTCATACGGTTCGGTCTGATAGTATTAAACCGCATGAACCGTTGAACCGTCGGTTCAACCGGTTCGCGAATAAAAGAAAACCCGATCGTCTTTCCCAGTTTCCCTCCTGAGGCCCGAATCGGTAGCGAAGCACTTTCCCTTCCCCATTTTTTCGGTCATCTTCTTCGTCTGGTCCATCCGCTCGGTGCATGCTGTGACTGCTATCTTCCTCGAGGCGTCAGCGGTGCGTGCGGTCTTCCTCTGTTCCGCATCTCGTCTTTTGCTATCAAGATCTTGTCACCGGACTTCAAGGTTTTTCACTATCCGAAATTTGGACGACGTTGATCTACTAAAATCTACTTGTTGGAATCGGATCTGAGATTGCTATTGAATGTGGGTTAGCTGTCCATGGAGGAAACGGGAAAAGGAAGGTGATGGAGCACCAAGTTTGGTGCTCCGCTAGCGTACTTTTATTTGTGCACATGTTCCCTAAAAAATAAAATACAGCCATTAAATCTCTTAAAAACTTACGAAAACTCATCAAATCTCAAAAGTATGTTTTTGGAATAATTTTCATATGAAATCTATTATAAATACAATTATAAATATTTTAAAATATGAAAGTATTAGATAAAATGGAAATTATCAATGGGCTAAGAGCTCACACAATTAGTTAATATTTTTAATTATAACTTTATATATTTATTTAGTTTTAAAATTATTTAAAAGTTTGCGTAGTTCTGAAATATAATTAATATTTAGATTAGTTAATATTTAGATTTAGGAGTTATAGATATATAATTTTACTAATATGTTAATTAAAAATAATTAAATATTTATGACATCATAAATATGTCATGCTGACGCCACCGGTTCAAACCGGTTTGAACCAGACCAGTTCCTTTACCGATTCGATCATCGGTTCGGTTCTGATAACATTGGTATTACCACGTGAATGTTAAGTTTTAGCAACGAAATTGGGCAATGAAACTAATTTTGTTGCTTTAACATATATTTTTAGCAATGAATTTTTAAATCTTAGTAAAAGCCTAAATTTTCGTAGTAAAAGCTCACAACTAGCAATGAATTCAATTTTTTCCATTGCTAAATCTCTTTTGCAATGAACTTTTAGGAATGAATTAGCAATGAAATTTTACCTTTAGCAATGAAATGAGTTTGTCCATTGCTAAAGCTTAAATTTCTTGTTGTGTACCAAAGCTAGAATAGCTGCAAGATGCAACAGGTACATCCCATGCATAAAGAGTGATTTCTCTATAGTTACAGATGGAAAATGAAATTGATAATCCCGTGCATTAGAAAATGTTTCTGTTTTTGTTGAATTCTGTTATAGCTCGGTGGCTGACATACCTTGTTGATTGCAGATAAAATGAAACCAGAAGATGTTGGTCTAAATGGCGCTCTTCCTTTCTTCAAAGCCAACACTACTCCAGAAAGAAACCCAATAATCTTATACACAACCATATACAAGTGCGAGGACTTTTCAGTAAGATTGCTCACTTTCTCATCTAATGTCAATTAACTTTATTCAATATTCCTTCAAATTAGACAAGCTGTTTGCTTTGGATAATCCTTTCCTACTTAGGAACGAGGATGACATTGATTAGTGAAATTGTGTACGACTTTTTCATTCTAGCTAGTATTGGAATCCCCGTGCTAATTTGATCTGAAGTGGAATTAAGAATGAAGCAGCTGTCGATCAAAAAAGAAAAAAAGACTGAAGCAGCTGCTTAGCCAATCCCTATCACAAATTTTATTTTTGGCAACAAAATTCTTTGTAATATTGCCACTAGCAGTATGTGGAATGTACCTTCAATTTGCCAACAAGAATGCGGCTATCTGGTTGCTCACATGCAACATTGTTGGTAACAAGATTACTGCAGTGAGTTGCCACCAAAAAATTTGTTTGCAGGGAGTATATTAGGCAGGATTTCTTATTCTATTCATGCCTTCCATCAAAAAATTTTGATTCTTGACCACTAAAATTTCATTGCAAAAGGTTAAAATTTGGTCGCTAAAGAAAAACTTAATTGCTAATAATTAATAGTATATTCCATACAGTAATTACTAAGAAAAAATTTAGTTGCTAATAATTTATGATTTTTGTATTTTAATTGCCGAAACATTATTATAAGCAAGAAAAATTTTCCTTGCTTTTGAAAGTAGTCCTATAAGCAAAGAAATCTTCCCTTGCTTATAAAAGCATCGTAGTAAATAAGAACATTTTCCTTACATAAGCATTTTTCTTTTTAATAATATATATATATATATATATATTATATTTGGCTAGTAAGAGTTGTTAAAAATGAGTTTTCTTGTATTGTCTATAACCGCACCAATCATGGCTGGATGAAACACCAGATTTACTTTTTCCTTCATTTGCAGATGTGTATTTTCCTTTTGCCTCCATCAGCAGTCATCCCTCTCCACAACCATCCAGGAATGACTGTATTCAGCAAGCTTCTCTTGGGAACAATGCACGTCAAAGCATATGATTGGGCTGATCCTACTGAATCAAATGATCCGAAGCCATCTTCTTATTGTAAGTGGTTGCATGAATGTTAAGATTCTTTCTTTTCGTTTATATCCCCTTAATTTCCTTCTAAGAATGCACTTAATTAGAATTTGTATCTTGGAGCTAATGGCATGAGTGATGCGCGGATTAATTGCAGTAAGATTGGCAAGGTTGGAAGTAGATAGAACCTTCACAGCCCCATGCGATGCTTCCATTCTTTATCCCTCGTCTGGAGGTAACATGCATGCCTTCACTGCTGTGACGCCATGTGCGGTGCTCGATGTGCTTGGACCTCCCTATTCAAAAGAAGACGACCGTGACTGTACTTACTACAGAGATTTTCCATGCTCCCACATCTTAGGTAAGGAAAAACGCTGAAAGAGTTTTAATTAATTAGGTTGTCTAATACCCACGGACGCATTATGTTACTCAAAGTTGAGTTTGCATATATACCCAATATATAATTGAGTTATGATACTATCCAATGGATTGGTTGTTACATAGCTAATTAACAATCTTATTATTTTATATTTTTTGTTTTTCTTCACTTTTATGTGAGCCCAATTATGTTTATACCCTATACCAAATTTTATTATTTTTGGATTCTTCTATACATTTTTTTATGAAATTTAAAAATAAAATAAAATTTCATCCGTCTCATACTACCTCTCGTATGGAAAATGTGAATTTTTTATTTTTAAAATTTTGTAAACAATATTTAAAATCAAAAATGAAAAAAATTGGCATATGATGTAAACACAACTGATTGACATAAAAGTGAAAATAATAAAAATATATATGTAATATAAAATACATGAGGTTGTTACTTTGCCACGTAACAAATCCTCATATAGTATCATAACTTTCGATGATTTATCGGTATCGTCCATCCCATAGCTAAAATTATCTCCCTAATGCAGGGGCAGAAAAATATGCAACAAGAAAAAATTAATATATGTAGCAACCAAATTTACTGCATGGAATAAACACATTGTTACTTATGGTTATAAGCAACCACATTTCGTTATCATTTGGCTATACGTAATTTGTGTCATATACCTAAATGCAACAAATAAATCCGTATGCAGATTTAGCTATATATAGTATTATATGCAGCAGATGTTTGTTAGTTGCATATTAAAACATGTTCAGTTAAAACTTTTCAATCTAAAATTTTTCATTCTCCACAACTATCCTATTTTTTAATCATTTTTTCACATTTTCCTATACAACTACCCTACTTTTCAATCATTTTTACACAACTATCAATACAAATAACCTATCTATTTTAACTTTATCCTCTTTACTACTCATCATTACCCATATAATATCACATTATTTGACAACTTTTACTCTCCAAAACTTTTCACAAAAAGTTTTATTCATTACCAAACACACCCATAGTATTATATGCAGCAGATGTTTGTTAGTTGAATATTAAAGCTTTGCATATATATACAGGGAGCCCAATCCTATGCACCCGAGTGTATTCTTGGTGTATTTTATCCTTTTTAATTTTTTAAAATTTTTTATGAAACTATTAATATAAGTGTATTTAATATATGTATCAATTTTTATCATCTTTGAAAACTTTTAAAAAAATTTCAATTTTTAAAAATTAGTAATTTTAAAAATTCCGAAAAAATATCTAAAAACATCTTAAAATGGTAAAAATTGATATACATCTTAAGTACACAAAGATTAACAATTGTGTAAAAAAAATTTCGAAATAAAAAAAAAATTGGGTGGATTCACCGAAGTGCATATAACTGGATTCCATATGTACTGTTGTAGCATATGTTGTCGTATGTATCGAATTCCGGATTTTGAAAAATGCATGCTTTTAGACTCTTGGGGGACGTTTGGGAATTGGCCGTGGGAAACATGAGAGGGAAATCGTGGTGACACGGATTTCGAGATCCATCATTTCACAACTAATCATTATATTTTTCCACTTTTACCCCAATATTCTAATCATTTTCCCTATCAACTACCTTCCAACAAACCTATTTATTCCAACTTTACCCCTATTATTTCATATCAATCACACAATTTTCAAAATATTCCATTTTCTATTCCCACCAAATACCACATTTCCCACCACTTTCATATTCCCAAACATCCCTTTGTTGATTATATATGTATTGTTGTTTAATTAATTAATTAATTAATATGTTTAGTTTCTTCAGATAGTGCTGCTGCGGAAGGAAAAGATGTGGGCAACTCATATGGGTGGTTGGAAGAGATCGAGATGCCAAAAGAATTGAGATTGGAGTTCGTGGAATACAGGGGCCCTCGAGTAGTGGAGAGCTGCACCTTCTGATTCCATCCATGCGCACCACCCAAATATGTTTCGCTCTCTTCTTGGTTACTTGAAATTTCTTCGTTGCTTCTGTCTATAGTCTCCCTTTTCTTGTGTATTTTGTTATTCCAAGTCAATGTTCCCAAATTCTCCCCGACCTTGTGTATTTTCTTACAGGAATGATTGTCCAGAACAAAGATTCGGACCATTTGGTTTATAGGAATCATTGTTGTTTGTTGTATATATTTGAAGGGCCCCGCGATTTCGTATATTTCCTTTCATTTTTAATATTTTCATATTTTCATGATTGATACAGAGCTCAGTCAATTTGTTATATATCGGTTCTTTAACTAAGAGATCAAATTTCATACAAATTTAATATGTACATTAATTACATTTGCTCAAAAACTAGATATATTCATATGTAAATTATGAAAAATGTTTAAATCTATTTATATATATATACACTGTAGAATGCAATGTAATAATACTTTATAAAATTATTTATTCATATAGTAGCGATAGTTTAGATGATTTAGACGTTGAAAATATTACTTAAAAATTATTTTATTAATATTAATTCACACACTTATATATGAGTCTCATATGCAGTAATTAGTCGTACATCTGTGTCAATTGTTCCCATGGGCTAACATAAAAAAAAAAAAAAAAAAAAAAAAAAGTTCCTATGGGCCGAAGACTTCAAGCTTTTTTTTTTTTTTTACATTCAGGCTAACTGCCATCACAATGTTTTGTTTTGTTTTTTTAATACTTCAAGGTATTAATATATATGTTTTCAACTTACATATATTTAAGCCGTTCCTAAATTAATTATGTCACGATATGTGACAATTTCAGCTGCCGAAAATACCCAAATACATCTCAACCATCAAAATTAAATGGATGGTGGACCGGGCCCTTCCACGGACATAAATGAAAGTGAGAATTACACGTAACTTTAATTCTACTTAGACTTATAAATTTTTAAAAATTTTAAATATATTTATTTTATTTTGTTTAAAAATTTAGTTATAATCATTTCATTTAAAGATTAATTAAAAATGTCATTAACTTCTTGTAAAATGACGAATATACCTATTTTTATAGATTCTTGATCTTTTGCGGCCGCGCGTATAACTTTACGTATCTATGAAAAAAATTGAAAAAAAATAAAATATATGTTTTTGGGCCCATGCGCCGCTGCAAAAAATCAAGGCTCTTTCATAGTTGAAAATTTAAATATTAAATGTAAATTTTTAATGTCGAGAAATTATATTAGAATTTGAATATATTCATCCTTTCGCATAGGGTTAATGGGATCCTTAATGATGTACGTATAAGTAGAATTTTAGGTGAAATATATATTTATATCTAGAATTTTTAACAATTCATAAATATTAGTAAAACTAAAATTAAAAATTGTAAATATATGTAAAATTTTTGCTTAATGAAATGGAAAAAAAAAAGCCACAGGGCAATTCCAGTCGTTTACATTCCACTCTCAGGGTGTGTTAGGCAATGAGGAAAAAATGTCAACTTAAAACTTTTCACTCTCTATAATTATAATATTTTTTAATCATTTTTTCATCTTTTCTCATACAACTACCCTACTTTTTAATTATTTCTACACAACTACCTACACAATTAACTTATCTATTTTGGAGAACACTCCACCTATTTTTTCGAATGTTCTGCCATAGTGTTTGGAATTCCTTAACCAGATCAAATGTGCACCCAGGCTCTCAAACTCGGGGCTACTAGAAAGGTCCTTGGTGACCCGATGGGCTAAACCGCCTCCGGGGTTTGTCAAAATCAATGTGGATGCCCGCTGTCATGCGAATCTTGGTTATTTCGGCTGTGCTGCTGTCATTAGGGACTCTCGGGATGATTTTGTCGCAGCCAGTGGTTGGAAACGGAGTGGTAAGAGGGAAGCGATCTTTATGGAGGTTACTGCTCTCCTCCTTGGACTCCGGTGGGCAATTCAGTTGAGATTAAATCAGGTACACGTTGAAACCGATTCCCTCATTTTGTATGACTTCATCTTAAACTCGGTTCCTATCCTCTCTGACGTGGGCTTTATTGTTGAAGAGATTAGATCCATCCTCTCTAACAATGTTTCCTTCTCGATTCACCATGTTCTTCGGCAAGGTAATTCTGTTGCTCACTCCTTAGCCGAATTGTGTTTGGGTTCTGGTGAAGGCCAAAAGTGTTGGCACGGAGGTCCTCCCGGTGCTATTGTTGGGCACATTTGTACAGACAATTTTTTGACAATGAATTGCAAGGATCCTTCTATCTCTATCCCCTCTAATGCTTTGAGGATGTAGGGATAGCGGGATCTCCTCTTTATCAAAAAAAAAAAACTTATCTATTTTAATTTTATCTTTTTTACTCCTCATTATTATTCTTATTATATCACATTATTTAACAACTTTTACTCACTAAAATTTTTCATTAAAAATTTTATTCATTCCCTGCACTCACGTACCGTATATCGTGACTGAAAAGCGGGTGCGGATTGAAAAAACGGGCGAACGTACATACGTCCGTTTCTGTCTGTCTGTATCCGTTTCCGGACGAACGCTTGTTATCCATCCACGTTTTCCCTCCCTCCCTCCCCCACCCCCCGTGGAAGAGTGAGCAAATTCTCAGGAGAAGTTCTGCTAGAGCGACGATGGCGTCGCTTCCTTTTCCCGCCATCACCTTCTTCTCCTTTTCAACTGCTGCTGCTCCTCGCTCACTCTCCCGCCAAATTTCCTCTTCCCCGGCCTCCTCCCCGCTTTGCCTTTACTCGCCCACCCATGCATCTGCCAAAACCCCTCTGCCTCTGCCTTCCCCATCCCCATGGTACTCAAGAAGATCGCTGCCTCCTGCTTCTACAGCACCTCCAGCCGCTGGAATACCAACTTCCGAATCCGAATCTCAATCTCAATCTCAATCTCCGCTTGGGAAGAAGAGGGAACCCATGCTCCCTCCCTACAACGTCCTCATCACTGGCTCCACCAAAGGTCCCTCCCTCCCTCCTCAACTACTCATTCCTCTTGAATCTTCATTGCTTTCCATACTCACTTGGGAATTGGGATGGCAAATACATGCACTGAGGCTTCGCTTTTTCCTCTCAAGCCATCCACCCATGACCCAGCTAGTAACTTTTTTCGGAATATGCAGGGATTGGATATGCACTTGCGAAGGAATTTCTCAAAGCAGGTGACAGAATTGTAATATGCTCTAGGTCAGGTATCACTTCCCTTCCCACCAATGCATCCATATTATACACGAGCACAACTGAACTGAGCATGGCCATCCTAACACTAATTAATTGGCTGCCTAGCGCTAGCACAGCTCTTGAATTTTCAACGAGGGCTAATTTATCGATACCAACTCCTGAGATTCATTGGAAATCACTTGTATTCAGTTGTCAAGATTCTTTCTGATGTTGTCCTCGTTGCACTGACCTGGACACAAGTCAAGCAAACATTTTATCCTGTTCCTCTTCTCATCATTCATCTTGCTCTAACAGAAATAAACTTCTGTTCTAAATTACGCCATAAGATGAGAAATCTCTCCCCTCTCCCCACACAGAATAAAATAATGAGTGAGGAAAGAAGAAGAAGAAAAAAATCATGTACTTAGTTTATCATCATATGCAGCTGAAGGGGTAGAATCTGCTGTTCAAAGTTTAAGAGAGGAATTTGGGGAGCTACATGTGTGGGTACCTCCTATGTGGCTTTTTCTTGGTGCGGTGTTTTTCTTATTTATTTTTCTTCTTGGTCTAGAGATCAACTCTTATGAAGCTTCTTTTCTTGTAGGGTACTGTTTGCGATGTGCGAGATGGGAATGCTGTTAAGGCTCTGGTTGCATTTGCTCATGAGAAGCTCCAGTACATAGATATATGGGTGAGTGGCCACAATAGACAGTTTATTTTTTATTCTTATTATTATTTTGATAATATAGACGATTTATTGTTTTAGCTATTCATGTGAGCATGTCACAACAATAAAAGATAGGCGTTTTGATAAAGCGGTGGCAAGAACAAGTTTTTAGTACTTTTTATTTTCAATTTATCATAAATCAGTAATTTGCATAAATCCCTGATAGTTACTACGTAAAGGGGAAGGAATCGCTGTGTTTTTTTCTCTCTTCTTAAAGGTGAGAGTTAGTGAACTGAAAGGGGCCTTTTGAATTCTCATCTTAATTCTGGCATTGAAAGTTTGAAACTCATTATTGTACTGTGCTTTGAGAATTGGTGCAGATAAACAATGCAGGATCAAATGCCTACAGCTATAAACCTTTGGCTGAAGCTTCTGATGAAGACCTCATGTAAGGTTTCTCTTTCAGGATTAAATTATGGGGTCTTTTTATCAGATAATCTCTGAGTTTTCATGCTTTTGCAGGGAAGTTGTCACAACAAATACTCTTGGGCTGATGATCTGTTGCCGAGAGGTTAATGTGCTTTCTAGATATTTCTTCTTGATAATCATTTTAGTGAGGAATAACAAGCTGTGATTCATCTGCATATGCATGAAGTGCACAATCCATAAAAGTGGAGTGCCATTCAATAATCAAGAACCTTGATCAGCTGTGTTGCATTTTGAAATGTCTACACCAGACAATCTGCAAGGCTAAGATCTCACTTTTCCAGTTTGGGTTGTTATTGTTACCCTGTCCTTCATCCAACACATTGTGACTAATGAACAAAGAAGCATCTTCGTATTTTTTATTCTCTTGCCATGAGGGGTCCATCAAGTAAGTGCTAGAAGCCTTGATCTGCAGCCTCACTTGCATGGAAAATGAAATGTGGGATACGGAGCATATTTCCTACTTGGTGAATCTCTATTACCAGTGGTTTGTAAAAAAATTGATAACTATTTCTCCAGGCAATAAAGATGATGTCAAACCAGCCTCGCGGGGGCCATATCTTCAACATCGATGGAGCTGGTTCAGATGGAAGGCCAACTCCCCGGTATGGTGTAATCTTTTTGTGTTTTTCTCCTTTGTTTCTATTGAGCTGGCAAAGGGCAATAACACTGCATTACCTTCTAAAAACAAAAGCAAAAGAGAAGTAGTGATAATTGATGCTGTCTCCTGTAAAATATTCATATCACATTTCAAAAAAGGGATTTGTTTGATTTACCTTTTGTAATTTTTGGCAAATGATCCAAGTGATGACATGATGGATGAGAATATAAAATAAAAGGATAGAAACATAGGGAGATGCATTTGAACCTCAAGGTTTTAGAATTACTTGTACAAGCTTGAGAGATATAGGGTGTATTTGTTTGAGATATAAACATGTCAACCAAAACTTTTCAATTTAAAACTTTTCACTCTCCATAACTACTCTATTTTTTAATTATTTTTTCACATTTTTCTATACAAACTACCCTACTTTTTAATCATTTCTACACAACTATCTATACAACTAACCTATCTATTTTAACTTTATTCTCTTTACTTCTCATCATTACTCCTATTATATCACATCATTTTTTATCAATGTGACAACTTCTACCTTAAAAACTTTTCATCAAAAGTTTTACCCCCAACCAAACACACCCATAGAATGCAGTTCTAGTGAAAACAGAATTGAAGTAACGACTTTGTGAAATTTGTTAACAAGATGTCCATCAAAATGCATTTTCTATATGCTTGGCTACCATCCTGATTAGATCTTTATTCAATTAAATAATGAAAAGCTTCTTTAAGGCCATGCTTATGTTTTCCTTGAAGTGCTTGAAATGAGTGGGATCAGATAACACACATCAAGACATTTAGTACTGAGTTGTGATGAGTTTCTGGTATTTTTGGAATCTCAGACTGAGTATTGTCCTTGATGATATTGACTTAAACCGAATGCTTTGAAAGTTTAAGGGTTTTTCTTAAATATACCTACTATATTTGACTTTAATCCCAAATATTCCCACTACGTTTTCAAAATCTTAGACACACCCACTACGTTTGCAGTTAATCCCAAAAATGTTCATTCCATTAAAAATCGTTAGTTAAATTTTTGTAAATGTCCAAAATACCCCTGTAATAAAATAATAAAAGATGAAATATAAAAGAAAGAAAATGAACTTATGCTTTCCAAATTTAAAGTTTATGTATAATTAGGACATTGGTAGGTTACGACATTCAAAATTTTAATTATGTCCAAAATTTGATGGGCATATTGGTAATTTCACATATTAACTATTTGGGGATTGGGTGTTTTTGGGATTAATTGTAAAGGTAGTAGATATATCTGAGATTTTGAAAATATAATAGGTATATTTGGGATTAGGGTCAAACGTAATGGGTATATTTGGGAAAAGCCCAAAGTTTAATTATGTAGAACGTTCTCCTTTGTTTTTAGCTTTCCAATCAAAGCTTAGGATCAATTTCTATGTCCATATTAATTCAGGCTTCTTCCTTGTCTTTGATTTATTGTAGATCGAGTTGAAAAAAGAGGTTATACATGATGTATGGACCATGCAGAAAAGTATCAGGTAGGGTGGGTCTTGGTTCGTTGACCAACACAGTTGAAGCGGGACTTGGTGTAGTTTATGAAATTCTATTTGGTTTAATCACGCAACATTCTTACAAAGGGGGCCAGATGGAGGGCCCCATCCACTTATGTGGAATCTGAGTTGGAGACAATACACCCCCAATGTCCTTATACTGACACAACTAATTCCCCCTTTTTGAGACTAACACAACATGTGTCATGTGCAACTTTCACTTTAACATGACAAATGTCATAGGTGTACATCATTCCTACATCTTGCCCATGTAAATGCTTAAGGATTGCATGCCCTAATAGGATCTAACTATGCAACGAGATGGTTAAGCAACAATGGAAGTAAAACCAACACAAAGGTTATAAAAGCAACTGAACAACTAACAGGAAATTGCTTTTCCAGACCTTCAGTGGCAGCTGAACATCAAGCATGTCACTTTGACTTTGACTAGAGATAAGGTTGCATTTTGAGCTGTCATGATTTGTCTTGTATTCATAAATTGCTTTACCTCTCGCTTGTTTAGCCTAGTTGCTGTTCGTCCTTTGAATTTTATTTATGACAGTTTTCTGTTGCTAAGCGATTTTGTGACAAGTTGGACCAGTTTCTAATTCTTTCTTAACCCCCTCACTTTTTTATTTTATTTTATAAAAAAGATTTGCAGCTTATGGTGCAACAAAGCGTAGTGTGGTTCATCTAACAAAATCCTTGCAGGTATGCTAATCTTCTGGTAAAATCTCTTGATGGTCGTAATTAGCAGCACCTGCGTTCTGCCTGGGACTCAAGGATCTATGGGATGGATGGCTGTGCAAAATATAATGGATGGATTGTGGATGGGGCTGGATTTTTTTTGCCGTTTTGAAACTCCTAGAAGTGCACAGTCTCATCACTGACCCTAGTTCTAACTCTGAGCAGAAGACAGATTGTATAATTTCCACAGCCTTTGTTTCTCATATTTTTCAATGACAGCTAGTCACCTGTTCATAAGCGCTTTCTAAAATCTTTAGATAATTGGCTTCTAGGAGGCTCAGTGTGCATCTTTATGCATCAAGTGTATCCAATTCGAACGTTCAATTTGTCAACACATTGTTATGTGGAGCTAAATGGACCTTTAGTCCTATCTTTTTAACTCCTTGACTTACACAGAAGTGGAAGAGTAGTCTGATCCAAAGGTTACCACTTCGTAAGTGTTGTCATGTGATGTACAAAAATGCGGTTTTGACATGTTTTGCAGGCTGAATTGCAGATGCAAGAAGTGGCAAATGTAATGGTGCATAACTTATCGGTATGCTGTTCCTTCCAACTCTTGAAAAGTTCTCACTCCTGATAATTTGTTATCTTGGTTTTGTCAATCTTATGTCATGTGAGTCATGACAAAGCTCAGTAATGAAGTGAGTTGGTGTATTTTATGCTTTTATATTGAACGTATATGTAAGGTTGCAACACATCCTGAGGCTTGACTACAGCCTTCATTATCTGATTAAGTGGATTCTTTCCCAATTGCTTAAGTTGGCTGCTGACATATTCTCTTCCATCTTGAGTGCTCCTCTTCACGACCAATCAACATCATAGTCTTTGTTATATTTAAATTTTTTCCTTTGATTAAGAACTATTCGTAGCCCTTTGACTTCAGAATTTTGCAATGTGGCATCTCTCGCAATTTCTCCATCATATTTAGGACCATTTTGTGCTTGATACAATTGAGTTAAGGAATAGGATAGAATTACATATCCTCAAATAGCAATCATATTGATTTATCGGAAAGCTATTGTCCATAGATATAATTTTCATCATCTGGAGGCGATGTCAGAGAGCGTAAAATGAGATAAATAAATGGTCTTCTTTTGAACTATAATAACATGGCTGCCCCTAGTATCCTCCAATGTAAGAACAACCCATTTATTGAAGAGGCCAATCTGGTGTCATATGGTGCATACCCTAGATTGGCGACAAAAGATGTCTGACCATGGCAAGGATGGTTGTTTCTACCCCTTATCAAATCCCTTTGCAGGCAGCATTGTATTATCTTGCTGCCAACATTGGAGGATGGAGCATGCAAATAATAGCTTGACAGAAGAGTTGAGAAACAGTCTTCCTGATACTCTTGTTTAGCTGCTATAGCTCTTGGATCTGCATTTGGGGTTGATGCATGCCTCTTAGTGTGTAATTCCATATCAATAATGCTGGCGCATCCCTCCCAAGTCCTAACCATTCCTTGGAGGGGTTTAAAGCTTTTATTGTCGCATGTGTCGGGAGTTCTGTTTATGTTGAAGAATTGGGTGATAGATAAATACTCCATTTATCAATGTGTTATTTATGATATGCAGCCAGGAATGGTGACAACTGAACTTCTCATGTCTGGAGCAACTACTAAGCAGGTGATGTTGTTTTCTGTCCTTCTAGGCAAATCTGGGGGAGCTACTAACATCTTTTGCGTATTACAGGCAAAGTTTTTCATCAATTGTTTAGCCGAGCCTCCAGAAGTGGTAAGAAATGAAGAAAGAAACCAATCAATCAGCCTCCTTATGTTTTTGACTGCATGCATTTACCTTTAACTTTTAGTACCCTTATTGTCCACATTGAGGCTTGACATTGGGAATTAACATAAGCATATGTGTAATGCATGATTATCAACAAATAACCTAACAAAACTACCTATTTTATGTGATGATTCCATGGACCGAGCTCAAGCATGAAAATGATTTTCATACAGAGAGACAATGCAACTGAAATTGACATGCTTGCCCCTCATGATCTAAAGATATGCAAAGTAGCATGCCTGTGTTTCAAGCTTATCTTTTCTAACATTTTCCCCCTGCATTTTCTGTTCCTGTAGGTTGCAGAGTATCTTGTGCCAGCCATCAGATCCATTCCAACCAATGGATCTATGAAGCCCACTTACATTCGATTCCTGACAGGGCTGAAAGCATACTCCCAGATCTTCTCAGTTAAGAAATGCAATCTTTGCCTTTTCTAATGGTTGATGCAAATTCCTCTGGCATTTTGGGAGCATAGAATTAGTACCTGCTCCACAGAAATCGAAAATTCCTTTCAAGAAAATTGTTTGCCATTCTGGATACTTCAACATAGTGTCTTAGGAGCTCCCAATGATCCAATAGTCTAATGCATGAGAATATTTCTGATTCTCCTTCCCAAATATTTCAAGAAGACAACACCAAGGCTCTTAAAGACATCAAATTTCAGCCTCATGACCCTATATAAAAATCCTTCGTCCTGGGTTTAAACTGAACCTACCATCTCAACCCATCCGTGGTATGGTTGGGGTTGGTAAATAAAAATTTTGATAAGAGGGATTGGATTACCTGATTTATGAACTGAGTTGGCCCAGGTTTGATGGTCAGGTAACATGACCAACTTGATTTTTGACGTATCTGTTGAACTTTAGGGTGTGTTTGGGAATGGATAAAACTTTTGGTGAAAAAGTTTTGAAGAATAAAAGTTGTCAAATGATGTGATATGATAGGGCTAATGATGAGGAGTAAAGAGAATAAAGTTAAAACATATAGGTTAGTTGTATAGGTAATTGTGTAGAAATGATTGAAAAGTAGGGTGGTTTGTATAGGGAAATATAAAAAAATAATTAAAAAATAGAAAAGTGATAGAGAATGAAAAGTTTTAAGTGAAAACTTTTCGTTGTTGCCAAACACCCTTAAATGATAAGTTTCTTAAATCCCTTTATTGAAATATTTTATTGGTCAACTTCTGTGGCGGGTTAGTTGTATGTGCGAAGGACATGGGAACAGCTACCTGACAGAATCAAAGATGTCTGATTTTCAGATTTTTGTTGCCTGGAAAATGATTTATTTCTGTTAAAAGTTTTCTGTACAGAAGTTTTTCTACAGAGAATCCTTTCATGAGTGAGTGAAGACTTGCTGCCTCAAGCATATATGGTAACGTTCATTTTATGGTGTGCAGAGACTTGCTTTTGGTGCCAGGAGAAACAGATATCTGATTGAAGATTAAAAGCTTTAAGCCCTATTCAACACTATCTCATTATGACCTTATTCTTCCGTTGGATGGCGCACTCTCTCTCTCTCTCTCTCTCTCTCTCTCTCATGTAATGTAATGTTTGGCAATCATTTAAGTCATTCTTCATTAATACTGTGTCGTTATGACCTTATTTTTCTTTCGGTGACTCTCTCTTTCTCTCTCCAGCAATCATTTGAGGTCTCATTCCTCATCCTTGTATAAGCCATTTACTTCCCCTCAAGTATTTGCATTTTGTTTATTGATGGCACTAGCTTTCTGCAAATGCCACTGTTGGAGGCTCTTCATTGGCATACCAAGTACAAAGATGTGTGGAAAGAGCTGGAAGTGTATAAGAAAAGGAGATGTGCATCGTTCAAAGATGACCATCGATATAATTTTCCATTAGCTACAGTCTTAAATCTGCTCTGAGGGCAATGTCCCCAAGCAACATGAACTACCACAGAAGCAAGGCAATCTTTTGGATATCATCCTCGTGTCTCCATAACTGAATGAAAGTTCTTCACCTTCTGCAATGTCTCTTGCAGCAAAGAAGCAAAGCCGGGGAAGCAACGCACCTGTATTCCTTACCAAGACCGTGGACAGATTGCCTCCATCGCATGAATGGTTGATGAATCGGGCAACATTGCCCACCCTTGTTGCATCAATGTTTATCCTGAGACATGCTTTCCCAGAGGGTAAATGCTCCCGCACAACGAGAAGTGCGTGAGAAAACTGATGCTGCTTGGATGCAAGTTCATCGTACTCCTGTTGCCGCCTTCGGGATTCTTCAGTAGTCACAAGCTCACCTAAAATGTAAACAGGACATATCATTGGATGTCATTGGACAATTTTTAAAACTGTTGGGTGTGTTTAGTAAATGATAAAATTTTTGAAAGGAAAGTTTTGCTTGACAAGTTTTTTGAATTGAAAGAAAATGACGTCATATAATATGAGTAATGAAGATAAATAAAGAAAATAAAGTTAAAATAATTATATGGATAGTTGAGTAGAAATAAATAAAAAGTAATATAGTTGTATAGAAAAATGTTTTTAAAAAAATTAAAAATATGATGTGAGTGAAAAGTGAAAGGTTTTGATTCGAAACTTTGTTTCACTTATTTAAATAGACCCTTAAATGAAAAGCTTTTTGTTGCAACATTTTTTGAAATGGAAGAAGTGACAGGATATGATTGTGGTGATGACGACGAGGAGTAAAAAAGATAAAATTAAAATAAATAAGATAATTTAATAGAATAAGATAATTATGTAGAAATAATTGAATAGTAAAGTGGTTGTACAAGAAGATGTACAGAAATGGCTATAAAAATAAGATAATCATAGTAAGGGAAAAGTTTTATATTAATAAATAAGTCTATGAAAATGCGAAACGCACTGATTGTTAAGAACGGCAGAATGACATAGCAAAAGCAGATGGATGGCCCTATAACATTGTAAGCATCATAGGAATTGGAGGAGGGAGGAATGGATGAATGGTCTCAGACTCAAACCCAGATATGGATGGTGAATTTTTAATTATCGCGGATGTTGAGCGTGGAATTGGAATTGGGTTTTGGCATTTCCAGTATGCATAACAATCCAATATTTGAACAAACCCTACATGCAACTCTACTTTTCCAAATTCCAAGATGGCACCGAACAGAAGAGCGGCGGCGGCGGCGGCTCTGCTTTGGAAGACTGGTTTGTGGTTGGTACCATACCTGCATATTCACAGATGAAATCATGAGAGCGGATGAATTCGGCAGCGTGCAAGCCCCATCCTTTCCTGGAATCCCTCACAACGGCCAATCTCACCGCAATCCCTCCCTGCGTCAATCGCCGCTGGCACCTGGGACCGCACGCACAATTCACTCCGCATTCCGTCATGACCTGTTCATCGCCATCGGGAGAGAGAGCCATAGAACAACAGGAGCATTCGGATTCTTCTCCACAGCAGATTTCGTCTCCGGCACAAGAGCATCCAAATGGGTAGCCATGATCCTTGGCTGTAGAAGCAGGTTGGGATCGGGAAAGGACGGTTTTTGTGCCCCAGGTGTGGAGATTAGGAAGGATTAGGGAAATGGGCGTGTAGAGGAAGTAGGAGTAAGGACGGTGGTCGACAGTATTAAGGAAAGGGATGGGATACTTCTCCAGGCCTTGGGAAGCGTCGGAGGATCTCATGGCTGTGACGGACGAGGCAATGCGATGGAGGGCTTTGCAGGTCAAAGCCATGGTTGCTATTTCTCGTGGGCAAAGGTACGGAACTAGCACCTCCGCCACTTCTTCATACACCACCATTTTCACCATGCTTTCCTTTGCTGTTTGCTCCTCCCACATAATGTGTATATCGGATATCAGTCGCGCTTCAAAGCTTGTGTGAGAGCATTGGCTCCTTGTACTGTTGATGTAAAGAAACAATTCAATATTTTTGCAAGTTTTATTTCTTTAAATTTATAAATTTTTTTAATATATACAGATATGTAGCCCAAACGAGATCTTTTCGTGCACGGATTTTAGATTTTAAAATATTTTAAATTTTCAAAAATTAAAAAACAATTTCTATGTGTCAGTACATAAAAATGCTTGGTTTTTTCATTTTTTAAATTAACGGCATATTTATTTAACACCACAACTTTTCACTTTTAATGATTTTCCACGTATTCTTATACAACTATCTTACGTTTTAATTACAATTAACATACCTATTTTAATTTTATTCTCATACTCCTCGTCATTATCTTTCTCATATGACATTATTTCCTTCCACTTAAAAATTTTTAACACAAAAAACTTTTTATCTATAATTTTTATCGCTTCTCGAATACATCCTTAAAAAGTAACAGGTTTAATTTATTCTCATACTCCTCATCATTATCTTTCTCATATAACATCATTTCCTTCCACTTAAAAATTTTTAACACAAAAAACTTTTTATCCATAATTTTTATCACTTCTCGAATACATCCTTAAAAAGTAACAGGTTTAATTTTGTAAGTATGTTTGGATCAGTATAAAACTTTTTAAAATGGTGTGTTTGGGAAGTAGTAAAACTTTTGACGAAAATTTTTTTACATAAAATATTTTAAAATTGTAGAAAATGATATGATATAATAGGGGTAATGATGGTAAATAAAAAAACTAGAGTTAAAAAGAGATAGATTAGTCATATAAGTATAAATGATTAAAAAGTACAGTAGTTGTATAACAAAAAGTAAAAAATCATTAAAAATAGGATAATTATTGAAAGTGAAAAATTTTAAATTGAAAAATTTTATGCTTTCTCACCCCAAAAATTTTTAATTTAAAAATTTTCATTTTTCACAATTATTTTATTTTTTGATTTTTTTCACATCTATATAATCACTATACTTTTGAATCATTACTCCTGTCATATCGCATCATTTTTTCCTAATTTAAAAACTTTTACACCAAAATTTTTTTATTTAGAGTGTGTTTGGCAATTAACCAAAAATGTCAAGTCAATCTAAAACTTTTCACTCTTCACAACTATCATATTTTTTAATTATTTTTTCACATTTTCCTATACAACCATCCTACTTTTCAATCATTTCTACACAACTAACATATCTATTTTAACTTTATCCTCTTTACTACTCATCATTACCCCTATCATATCACATCATTTGATAACTTTTACTCTCCACAACTTTTCATCAAAAGTTTTATTCATTACCAAACACACCCTTGGCTATCAACAAAACTTTTTAAATAAAATTTTTTTAATTTAAAATTTTTTCACTCTTCATAACTATGTTATTTTTAATCATTTCTTCATATTTTACTATATAATTATCTTACTTTTCAATGACTTTTATATAACTACATATACAATTAATCTATCTATTTTATTATTCTCTTTATTCTTTATCATTATCTATTATATCATATTATTTTCTTTCATTTCAAAAATTTTAATATGAAAAATTTTTCTTCTCACGAATCCCTACAATAGAAGGAAAAAATTTTAAAATATTGATAATGTTTGCAAGAGGTCTTAGGCTTTGCATGGAAAGGGAACCCACCAGCAATCTCCTTAACAGAATTTTTTTGAACATAACCAGCTGCGTTATGCTCTATTAGCAGGGGGCAATGGTTGGTGCTGGGGCAATAGTCTTCCAAGGTCGGAGCAATAGTTTAGGAAAGATAAATACATGTAAGAGGTGATCTTCTTGTACCGGTCAAGTCGATCATTGTTAGACCAGCCTAGACATCCATATATATATATATATATATTGAAAATTTTTAATAAAAGTATTAATTTGGGTCTGCATTATCTATGAACCAAGAATGTATTTGGGAAGTGATAAAAAATTTTATGAAAATTTTTTAGCGATAAAGTTTTTGAAATGTGAAAAAAATATTATAAAATGATAAAGGTAATTATAAAGAGTAAAGAGAATAAAATTAAAATAGTCAGGTTAAATGGATGAGTGATTGTATAGAAATAATTGAAAAATATGGTAATTGTCTCGGAAAAAGTGAATAAATAATTTTAAAAATGGGATAGTTGTAGAAAATGAAAAGTTTTATGTATTAACAAACACCCTCCCAAGTTTTACAATATTTGAAGATATTTGTACATTTATTTTGTATTTTAAACACATTTATGGTCATTTTTATATATCTTCAAAGATGATAAAATTTGGTTCGTAGATAATATACATTTAGATTAACATTTTTATTGAAAAATTTAAAAATAAAAAATAGATGTTATGATTGGTAGTAAATGACAATCATCTATGAGCAGTCATAGATGAATATATTTCATGTATTTATATATAAAATTGATGCTTGTAAAATTTTTTAAAGAACCAATTTGAAATCAAATCATGGGCTCTATCTTTTTCTTTTGTTTGCCTATCCTCCAAACAAACCTCAATTGATCAAATCCCTGGATAGCCCTCGGCGTATACCATTAATACTATAATGCAGTTGGTTTCCCAAAAAAAAAGTACAATAATGCATTTTAACATAAATAATTCATTGCAAAATAAGTGAATTAAAATTCTAATTAATTAGCACATAAACTATCGTAAAATTGTAAATCTCACTGAGGGTCCGTGAAGGTTTAGTAAGTTAGCGTAAGTTTCAGAGAATTTAGGATAAATCTGAAAAGGTATAGAAGAAGGGTGTATTTGTTATTAAGGAAAAGTTGTCAAGTTAAAACTTTTCAATCTAAAACTTTTCACTCTCCACAACTACCCTATTTTTAATCATTTTTTCATATTTTTCTATACAACTACTTTACTTTTCAATCATTTCTACACAACTACCAACACAACTAACCTATCTATTTCAATTTTATCTTATTTATTTCTCATTATTACCCATATCATATCACATCATTTGACAACTTCTACTCTCTACAATTTTTCATCAAAAGTTTTACTCATTCCCAATCACACTCTAAATCTTAAAAGGGAACATGAGATGAACTCCTGAGGGATGTAGAATGAGTAGAATATTTGTCGCGGCAACTCGCTCCGCCCGCCATCTATGGAGACGACGGCGTCTGGCATCAGTGATGAGACATTGGACGGAGGTCGGCGACCGTGCCAGCAAACACCCCCAGGCATTGTGGATGACAGAGGTGGCGCAACAGCAAATCTGGGTTGCTACTAGGCGGTCCCCGGTGATGCAGGCAGTGCCGACGGCGAAGAAGAACAGTTACACAGTGTTTATGAGGCACAAGAACAGAGTTGCGATCTGGTGGATTTTTTCCACCGATGAGGACAACCAACGATCCGACAATGGCAGGTAGCAGTAGCAGGCGATTACGAAGGAAGTTTTATCGTCGGACTTTTAATCTTGCAAAAATTTATAACTTTTTCCTCGTTGTTGTTAGATTCAGCGGAAAAATAAATATCGGGTGTGTTTGTTAATGAATAAAATTTTTTATGAAAAGTTTTGAAGAGTAAAAGTTATCAAATGGTGTGATATAATAGGGATAATGATGAGTAGTAAAAAAGATAAGGTTAAAATAGGCATGTTAATTGTATAAATAGTTGGGTAGAAATTATTGAAAAATAAGGTAATATTATAGGAAAATGTGAAAAAATGATTAAAAAATATGATAATTGTGGAGAGTAAAAAGTTTTAGACCGAAAAGTTTTAACTTAAGGGTGTGTTTGGGAATAAATAAAACTTTTGATGAAAAGTTTTGAAAAGTAAAAGTTGTCATATGACGTGATATGATAGGAGTAATGACGAAGAGTAAAGATAATAAAGTTAAAATAGACAGGTTAATTGTATGAGTAGTTGTGTAGAAATGATTAAAAAATAGGGTAGTTGTACGGGAAAATGTGAAAAATGATTAAAAAATATGATAATTATAAAGAGTGAAAAGTTTTAGATTGAAAAGTTTTAAGTTGATATTTTTTTCTCATTGCCAAACACACACTAAGATTAAATTTTATACTTTGTCATTTCCAATCTTTTGCCTCTGCCTGAAGGAGATATCAAATAATCAAATCAATCTGTCCCAATATAGATGCTTGCATTTCAATCACATGCATATAATTAACGCCCAGTGCTATTTTTTTTTTTTGTATCGATTTCTGCTCATCCCGTAAAATTTTCTCTTCCATACCCATTTCCAACTTCTGCCGTTTTTCACCCTCTGGGTTTTTACTCCCAAACAAACTCAAGCTCCGCCAATTTTCTTCTTCCCCTTCATCACCTAAATTTGTTTCTTGTTGATGACTGAAAGCACTATGATTTTTTTGTGTTTGAACATGCTATTTTTCGCCCAAATGATGCTCTGCGTTCTTCTCCTGACTTTATATTTCTTTTTATTTATAAAAACGTCATATGCAAAGGGAGTAAAATGTAAAAATTTCTGGTGGAGGCGCTTCTCCGGCGCGCATAGGATCACGTCTCCTAAGAAACATGACAAGATGACGGCTTGCGAACCAATTTTTTGTATTTATGTGCTATGCCACGTGTAAGCCTCAGATCATTTGTAAGGTTAAATCTATATTTTATTATCAGCCTATCCCTACAATTATTTAATAATATTTCTCTTTCCAACCATGTGGAAAAATCCAAATGAGTTACGAGATTGTTGTGTAGCTGCGGCCAGCTCGGGGTGTCAATACAGTACTCAATGGGGTCTGTCGGAAGTCGGAAGTCGGAAGTCGGAAGTCGGAACCCGAACCGCCGAGTCACCGACTCAGTTTTCCACCGTCGTAAATGGTACTGTGTAGAATTAGGGTATTTAGCCCTCCAACGGTCGTAGGCTCGCAGCAGCTGAGCAGCCTCAAAAAAGGAACGAAGAAGAGGAGGGCTAAAGATTGTTGATTGCTGCTTCTTCTGCCTCCATTCAAGCTTCCATTCCTCTGTTGTTGGGTCTGTAATCTCCATTCAAGCTTTTTCTTTATTTCTTTATTTCTTTATTTCTTTATTTTGTTCCCCTCCAGCTCTTCTTCTTTTCTTCCTCTCTGACTCGTTTCTCTGCTGCTTGGCTTCGATTCCCTGCTGCAGTGCTGCCAGTTGCCTACGGCTTCCATTCAACCTTTTTTTTTTTTTTGCCCCCTCCTGCTGCGCTGTTCGAATCTTCTTGTGCCTTAGGCTGCCATGCACCTCTGACAACTATGGCCAATCCTGTGCCTTGAATGTGCGCCTCGCCCCTAGGCACCAAGACCCACTTGTACCTTAGTGCGCCTTGCGCTTCTGACAACTATGTGTGGATGTTGAATGATTCAAAATTCTGTTTTGGATTGAGTTTGGAGCATGCTTTTGTGTTTCAGTAAGATATGAATGTTTAATCATGTAGACTCCTTCGTTTGAGTGTAACAGATGATATATGTTAGTTGAGGAATCATGTTACATTTAGACTTCTACTGATTGGCAACTGACAGGAGTTTGAAATAATTTTTACATTGAAATCATATTTTCAGCCCTTATTGTGAATTTCTTCTTAACGGGCAGTAGTTTTGAATTCATGTGACGACCCATTTATGCCATTAATTTTTAACTCTGCTGAAATTTTATGTTGGCCTTGGTTGGAGGTCTGCACAGAAGGTTCTAGATGTTGAAATTGCTTCCTGTTGGGTTAAATAATGTCCTCTTGGCCGCTGGATTGGTGATCCATGGTTAAGAAATTCTATAGCCACTTACTTCAGTTTGTAGTCTTGTTGTTGGAGAAAGAAGGTGAAGATGAAGGGTGAGAGGTTGAAGAAGACTTGATTTCTTTTATAGTTGGTTTCAACAAGTCTGACTTGTGTTTATTGAACTTATAGTGATGTTAAATTTTGTTTAGTTGCTCATTAAAGATGTTTTTGCTATCTGTTTGGTGTGGTGCTATCCTATTTATATACTTGTTTATCCATTAAAGACATGCAGATGGTTGAAGATTGTTGAAGATGTATTCTTGCTTGGATGTTTATTTGATTAGATATTTGGTTTGTTGTTGAAGACAAGTTCTTTATCTGTTTTGTTCGATTTGCTATTTATTGTTGCATGTGTTATGTGTTGTTTATTTGACTGGATATTTGTTGTGTTTAAAGATTTATGATCAAAGTATTTTCGGAACTGATATGGAACCAGAATCATAATCATCCTCACCTAAAATAGCATAGGATAGGACCTTTTGAAAATAGCGTAAGGGTAGGATATAGGGGTGTAAATTGGGTCAGGTTGACTCACTTTGGTGTCTTCTCAACCCTAATCCTATTTGTAAAACGTTGACCGATCCTAACCATACCTCAACTTTGTTCTTCAAACTTCAACCCAAACCCTATTTTTTAAACCTCTGACCTTAACTGAATCTGACTGAAGTAACTTGATCTTTAGTCATGGCTGGGTTGGAATTCTAAGAAGTCGGTTTGCAAAAATCGGGTTGAACTTGACCCTGGATTTCCAAAGGTGGTTGGGGGTTGTCAACTTGAACCGACTTAAAACATTAAGGGTGTATTTGGCAATGAAAAGGAAAAAAATTCTTTTCCCCAACTCTTCAACACATTTTTCTATACAATTAACACATTTTTTATACAACTATTTTTTGTTCCAATCATTCTCCATATCTTTTCATACAACTATCCTTTCTATTTTAACTTTATTTTCTTTTCTCCTAATCATTTCCCCTATCATATTACATCATCCTCTCATTTTTTCCAAACTCTTTTCCCCCAAAAACTTCTCCTTCTTTTTCTATTTACCATACACCTAAACAGTAATATTATATTTTAATATATACATTCTGGCTAGGGTTTCTTTCCTCCTCCCTCATCCACAATGTATTTGAGGTTTGAAAAAAAGGGTTGGAAGTAGGATTGAGTTTTGGGTTTTACAAATAGGGTTAAGGTTGAGAATGATCCCAAACCGTGTCAATCTGATCCAATTTATTCCCCTAGGATTAGGGTTATTGCTGACTCTAGTCGTTGATTTGTTCTTCGACTATTTTATGCAGAATTTCTCTTGCAACAACCTGGGAATTTATTGATTAAAGGTTTGTTAGATTCTTGTTTTGGGTTATTGAATTCCTCATCAGATTGACACTTGAATCATCTATTTGTCAGGATTTTATTCTTTTTCTCATCTCTATTTGTCTATAATTCTTCTCCATGATTACTGATATGTACTGTGTATACTCCTTTATTTACTCTCTTTCGTGCAGGTCATCTTGTTGAAGGTATATTTTTGATATTTGCTTATCCAACGATCTTTCCATGGCTGCGTTGAAGGACCTCCTTCCTCCTGCAAAGTCTACATCAGCTTCATTCTATGACCACTCGAAAGACCCATGGTTCAAGGAACATTTCAATTCCTCTGCATCTGAGAGTGTGACTGTTATTAAGGCCAAACCAGTCCCTCCCTATGGGAAGCGGCAAGGCTTTGTACCTCGGAAGCCTGAAGATTTTGGTGATGGTGGTGCTTTCCCAGAGATCCATATTGCCCAGTATCCACTTGGCATGGGTAGGAAGGATGAGAAGCCTGGGTCAAAAATCCTCCCACTCACTGTTGACTCCCAAGGCAATATTGCTTTCGATGCCATTGTCAAGCAGAATGAGAATGCATCAAAGATTGTTTACTCACAGCACAAAGACCTCATTCCAAAAATCATATCGGAAGAAGAGAAAGCATCGGAAGAGCTAGAGAAGGAGATTCAAGAGACAACTGAAAGAACCAAGGCTGCGTTGGAGAACATTGTCAATGTTAGATTGAGTGCAGCTCAGCCAAAGAATGTTCCTACTCAGTCTTCTGATTCTAAATTTATCAAGTACAAGCCTTTGCAACAATCAGCAGCTTTCAATTCAGGTGCAAAGGAAAGGATTATACGGATGGTTGAGATGCCTGTGGATCCACTTGAACCTCCAAAGTTCAAGCACAAAAGGGTCCCAAAGGCATCTGGGTCCCCACCTGTCCCAGTCATGCACTCACCACCTCGCCCAGTGACTGTCAAAGATCAGCAAGACTGGAAGATTCCACCATGCATCTCAAATTGGAAGAATCAGAAAGGTTACACCATACCCCTGGACAAACGTCTTGCAGCAGATGGACGGGGCCTTCAGGATGTTCAGATTAATGACAACTTTGCCAAACTCTCAGAAGCTTTGTATGTTGCTGAGCAAAAGGCTAGAGAAGCCGTTGCAATGCGTTCAAAGGTCCAGAGGGAACTGCTGTTGAAGGAGAAGGAAAGGAAGGAGCAAGAGCTGCGTGCATTGGCACAAAAGGCAAGGTCAGAGAGAACTGGCGGGGCACCCTCTGCAGCTGTTCCTATTCCCGCTGAGAAAAGCATAGCAGAGGGAGGCGAAGTGAGATTGGAAAATGAACGTGCAAAGGACATCACAAGGGAGACAAAACAGGAAAGGGAAGAGAGGCTGCAGCGCGAGAAGATCCGAGAGGAGCGTCGTCGAGAGAGGGAGAGGGAGAGAAGACTGGAGGCAAAGGATGCTGCAATGGGTAAGAAGAGCAAGATCACTAGGGATAGAGATCGTGATGTCAGTGAGAAGGTTGCTCTTGGGATGGCAAATGCAGGAACTGCCGGTACAGGTGAAGTCATGTATGATCAGAGGCTGTTTAACCAGGAGAAAGGAATGGATTCTGGTTTTGCTACAGATGATCAATATAATATCTATGACAAGGGTCTGTTCACAGCACAGTCTACACTGTCAAGCCTGTACAGGCCCAAGAAGGATGCAGATGCAGATACGTATGGTGGTGCTGATGAGCAGCTTGACAAGGTCCTGAAGACTGATCGATTCAAGCCTGATAAAGGATTTTCTGGTGCCTCTGAGAGGGCAGGTCCCAGAGATAGGCCAGTAGAGTTTGACAAACATGTTGAAGAGGCTGATCCTTTTGGTCTAGACCTGTTCTTAACAGAGGTGAAGAAAGGAGGCAAGAAAGCCATGGAGAAAATAGGAAGTGGAGGGACTATGAAGGCAAGTGCAGGGTCATCTATGAGAGATGGTTACGAGGGTGCAGGATCTGGCAGAACTCGAATTGGCTTTGAAAGGGGCCATTGAAGATGGCTGGATCCATTTTCATCAGGTAAACCCTTTTTGTCCGTGCCAATTTTGTTCTTATGCTCTAGTCAGTTGTCTGGAACATGTTGACTCGGTTTTGTTTAGGGTCCTGTTGGATTTTGGCTGCAATCCATGTTCTTTCATGTCAGTGTCTAGTGTTCTCTCCTGGCGAATTGAAATAGTCAAATCTTTGACCAGGATCTCTTCTTTATCCTGTGATATTTTCTGCCCAGAGAATGAAGCAGAGCTGCTTGTGATGAACTTCCTTCCTTTCACGCCTTCTCGATTCCTCTTCAATCTCCTAAGCTTTCTGCCTAGTATTTAATTAATCGTGCATGCTCCCTGGAATCATTGTTCCATTTTTTGTGATTTGCCTTTTAGAAATCTCTCCCAAGACCATTTTCTTTCTCGAAGCATTTTCTCAAGTGGACATCTTTCTCAGAAATCTTCCCACAAATTTTTTTTCTGTAAAATTTCATTGTGATGTGCCATGGTAATCTTGAATTCAAACCTCATACTCGAAGATAATTGATGATTTTGGTGGCTTCTCGTCATTGCTCAAATGGGTTGTGATTGGACCGTCTATTTACCACTAAAGGGAGGGCCAGCACTAGACTGGAAGGTCTTTTTTTCTATAATAAAAAATAAAATAAAAAAAAGAATTTTGGACTTAGAAAATTCTTCCATTAACATCGCTTGTGGAGATCATGGTTGGAGGAATATATTAAAGATTTTTAGCTTATATATAACTTGAAGTTCTCTAACATTGTTTTGTTTTGGTTTTTTTTTTTTTTTTTTTCGGGGGACCAGGATCTTAAGCCAAGCTAATAGAGAGATGGCTTTGGTTGCATATTGATTGCGGTGTATATTCTAGGAGCCAACAGAAGCATGACTTTGGTTCCATGTTCGTTGCAGCGAAGAATATTCCAGCCCTATCATGAGAGCCACTATTGATGGATTTTAGCTATCATGTGGAGCGATTTTGTATAGTTTTAAGCTTGGAATCTGAATCCCAGTTATAATGCCAAAAAGCAGGGAGAGAAGCATCGTATTCCTTTTCTGTTGTTGTTATGGAAGGGCAATGTAATTCCAAGTGCGTTTCTCATTTATTCCTTCAATTGTTACACTGAAATATTCCTTTAATGATAATGACTTTGTTACATTTGTTTTTTTGATGGACAACACAGCCAAATGAAATGAAATGGCGATGTTATTCACAACGCTAATGTATGAAGTACATAGATTATACAGACTCTCATCCACATTAGAAAACTCAAAAACCATCAGCAAAGAATTTGATACCAGGATTTGTCCTAATTACAATATAATTGATTACACTCATGGATGGAAACGAAATAATAAAACCTGTCATTTACGCTGTCATGATTTACACTCATTTTCAACGCAAATTCCCCAAAGCTCTAACAACTGATGACTCCCATACAAGCACAAGAATCCAGCATATGTAGGCACAAGCTGCATCTATTCGAACATAAGCAATGCTGCTGCTATGGCTGCAATTAGACAAGGAAAATCCATTGAGTATTATTACAGAAATGTTGCCGTCACAGTGGAAATGAGCTGGGCAAAATCTCTCTCGAGCCGTCACAATTCTAGCGTTCAAATAGAATTGATAAAACCATTTGGCCCCAAAAAAATGTCCGCACCATTTCCGGTCATTTCGCTGGGTTAGCCCACTAAATTGTTGCCATTCCGCCCCCAAGTTGAGGTCAATCAGAAGCAGGAGTCCTAGTACAAGCCTAATGCGCGGCCGAAGTCAAAACAGCAAACCTGTTTTTTAAAAAAAAAAAATTGTTTGTTTATGTGGACTGCACATATATCTTCCTCCGAGTAAAATTTAGTTATTTTTGAATTTTATTTAATATTTTATTTTGAATTTTAAAAGTAGATAAAATAGACATACATACATGTTAAAAAATTTTTTTAGAAAAATAGTACTCAGTTTTGCTGGCAAGAGACGATTAACGTGTTCTGCGGTCCGGTTGGAAATGATAATTGCCCATTAAACAAAATGATGCTAAATAAATTGAGCTATCATCCTGTTAGCCCTGGGGCTATAAAACATACGTTTTATTTTTTATTTTATAAAAAAAATTAATATAAGTATGTTTAATCTATAAATCAAGTTTTATCATTCTTAGATATATATATATTTCTTGGATTTTTTATATACAACAGCATTTTAGTCATTTTTAAATTTGTGGGTATATTCAAGAAGTGGTAAAACTTTTGAATAAAAAATTTTTGTGTAAAATTTTTTGAAATTAAAAAAATGATGTGATATAATCGGGGTAATCATGAGGAGTAAAAAGAATAAAGTTAAAACAGATAGGTTAATTATATAAGTAATTGTGTCGAAATGAATGAAAAATAAAAAAGTTGTATAGGAAAATATGAAGAAATAATTAAAAATAAGATAAGTACGGAGAGTGAAAAGTTTTCATTTTAAAATTTTTATAAGTAGCCAAACATGTCCTGAAGATGATTAAACAAATATATATATATATGTCTCCAAAAAATGTTAAAGCTTGATTTATAAATAAAGGATGTCCTTGAGAGGTGATAAAACTTATTAAATAAAGAATTTTTGATGTAAAAGTTTTTTAAATGAGAGAATGATTTGATACGATAGAAATAATAATGAATAGTAAAAAGAATAAAATTAAAATAGATAGGTTAATTGTATGAGATAATTGTATAAAAAAGAATGAAAATCATAGTAAAAATAAGATAATTGTGGATAGTGAAAAGTTTTCATTTTAAAAATTTTATAAATAGCCAAACACATCGTGAAGATGATTAAACAAATATATACTTGTCTCCAAAAAATGTTAAAGCTTAATTTATAAATAAAGGATATGCTTTAGAGGTGAAAAAACTTTTTAATAACTTTAATAAGAAGTTTTTATGTAAAAAAATTTTAAATGAGAGAAAATAATTTGATATGATAGAGGTAATGATGAATAGTAAAAGGAACAAAGTTAAAATAGATATGTTAGTATATATATTTAAAAATATGAAGAAATAATTAAAAGTAAGATAATCGTGGAGAGTGAAAAGTTTTGATTTCAAAAGTTTTATATGTAGCCAAGCATGACGGAAAGATAATTTAAAAAAATATGCATCTCTAAAAATATTAAAGCTTGATTTATAAATTAAGGATGTGTTTGAGAAGTGATGAAATTTTTTGATAAAAAAATTTTAATATAAAAATTTTTTAATTGAGAGAAAATGATGTGATGTGATAGACATAATGATGATGAGTAAAAAAATAAAGTTAAAATAGATAAATTAATTGTATAAATAGTTGTGTAGAAATGAATGAAAATAGAATAGTTGTATATGAAAATGTTAAGAAATAATTAAAAATAAGATAACTATGGGCCGTGAAAAGTTTTCGTTTTAAAATTTTTATAAGTAGCCGAACATGTCTCGAAGACGATTAATATATATATATATATATATATATATATATATATAGACACACATAAACATACGAGAAATATTTATGTGCAATTTTCTTAAAATGCGCCCCACATGATCATAAAATTATAATATACTTCACCCATTGTATTTATAATTATGTATTCTATTACCATACAAATTTTGCATCCCAATTAGATATATATATATATATACACATATATATATGAACCTCATTTGAAAATTATACAAATTCAACATAATAAAATAGTTTGATTTAAACAATAACTCTAAAGTTGTTTTTTCAATATGTAAACTATTTACTATAAAATTTATATATTGATAACTGATTATATGAAATATGAATACATGTGAGGCTCATTTGGGCCAAATGCATCATTAATTATGATGCAGCTTTCCTGCATGGGAAATGTACTTTATAAATACTCATCTCTAAAAATGTTAAAGCTTGATTTATAAATTAACGATGTGTTCGAGAAGTAATTAAACTTTTTTAATAAAATATTTTTGGTGTAAAGAGTTTTTACAATGAAAGAAAATAATATGATACGATGAGAAGTAAAGAGCGATTGAATGCACCTATTTGCATTTAGCTTTGGTGTTGAGTACATTTCACCTATTTTTAAATTTTCTTTTAAAATTTTTTTATACAACCGTTAATTTAAGTGTATTTAACCCTTGTATCAATTTTTACCATTTTCGGAGACTTTTAAATATTTATTTTTGATTTTTTAAAAGTAATGCCATTTTAATAATTAATGAATTATGAAAATGTCACTGATTTTAAAAAAATTAAAAATAAATATCTAAAAGTTTTCCAAAATATTAAAAATTGATACACATGCTAAACAAACCTAGATCAATAATTATATAAAAATTTTAAAATAAAATAAAAAATAAAATTTTCCACCCGAGTGCACTACATCACAACTTATGAGGAGACTAAAGTTAAAGAAGCTGATCTCATACATTCAGGTGCACCATATACCTAATTTTTTATTTTTTATTTTGAAAATTTTTTTTACACGATAGTTAATTTAAATATATTTAACACATGTATCAACTGTTACCATTTTTTGATATTTTTTGGATTTTTTAAATTAAGTTGCAATTTAGTATTTAAAATTACTAAAAATGATGTGATATAATAAGAAGTAAAAAGTATAAAGTTAAAATGGGTTGAATAAATGTACAGACAGTTGTATAGAAAAATAAAGCAGTTGTATAATAATAAGGAAAAAAATAATTACAAAAAGAAAAAAATTTGTGATTGAAAGTTAACGCGGCTGAAGAACACACCCAAAGGGTAAAAAAACGCTCAAAAGAAGGACACATGAGCTGGACCGTCCCCGGTTTCTCCTCCCTCTTCTCCCATCACAGCGCCGCTGCATCCCTCTCTCCCACCGTCCCACTAATCGCTGCCTCCTCACCATCTCACTAATCACTGCTAAAGTAGTCTTGTTTTATATCGACCGATTCGTTGTTGAAAATTATTGGTTTCTTTGTTTTAGCCAACTCGATTCCTCTCCTTTTAAAAACTTTTCCTGGGAGAAAATGCTCAAGCATCTCTTTGGCAGTTTGCATAGTAAAGGAGACATTGGGCGGGGAATAAAGAAATTTCAGCCGCTTTCTTATGTCTTCACTAACAATTTCCATGATGGTCAGGTATTTTGTGTTTCTTGGTGTTAGATTGGATATGCATCTTGTGCCTAAAGATAGCCTCTTCTTAAGTGTATTTCAGTTTTTATTTGTTGTTTGTTTCCGTCTTCTTTGCTCGATTGATAGGCATCCAATATCTACACGCATTTAACCTGGCAGTGTTACTTAACTTTTTAAGGAAATATAGACTAAAAATAAAAGGAATAATTTGCAGATTTGGTGTGAATATGCTGATTCCATCCTGGATGCATTAGCAATTTCTAATCATGTATAGTTTGTTATCTTCTTTTCTCAATCATGTGTTTCAATACTAGCATTGGTGCCTGGTTTAGAAGCCACTGTTGGGTCCAGATAACAGATGTTATTTCAAGTCATTTTTGAAATTTGTGTAGCCTTGTTGGCAACCTGCTTGTTAAACTGTGAATTGAATTGGAGAAGAAGTTGTAAACTTTGATAAGATTATAGCCTAATGTAATGCTGGAGAAGTAATTGAAAATTTTAGGTGAGCACGACAAATAACATGGTCGAGTCACCGGAAACCGACTCTTTGTAAAACAAGGGTAAGGCTGCGGATGCGGATGCCCTTCCCTGGACCATTGACCATCATTAGACATACACAAATGTTGTTGCAAAATGCCTTGTAGAAGAACACCATTGAACTCATGATCCTAAGTTATTTTCCCACCTAAGTGGGTTGCTCTATATGTTCTTGTTTTTGTTCCACTACTCCCTAAGGGTGCAACTCAAGCTGTGATATTTTGGATTTTCCCTCAATTTTGTCAAACTACTTAGCAAGGAATAATACTGCCTTGTATCATTCACATGATAAATTGCTATTAATTGTGTGCCATCTAAAAGCTAGCATTTCCATTACTTGAAATGTCATTCTAGTCTAGTTTGGTTTAAAACTTTTTTACTGGGCTTGCATCTTTTTACCCCAAAAAGGGAATCTGGAAGCCAATCCCTTTTGGTCCAGCTCATTAGTTTTCATTTCTTGTTCTTTTTCCTATTAGTAAGCAGTATTTTTTTGCCCCATTAAATCTAGAAACATAAATTTATTGGTATCATATCCTTGATTAGCTTTGTTCTGTAATTTATTTTTTTAAGTTGTTGCTTCTACTTTGGTATTAGGTTCTTTCTGCACCAAGAAGCTTCTTTGGGGTGGAGGATTTTTTAGATGATGACAACAGCCGCCCATACACATATCAAAAGGAGAAGAAATCAAAGAACCCACATAAACACATTTCATTCAAGAATCGGACAATAGCATATATGGAACCATTTACACTTGATGTATTCATTTCGGCACGCTTCGTCACAGCCTCGCTCACTCACAGAGTGACATGTAGACAGGTGGCAGTTGCAGGTACCAACTCCAAAGATATCAAGGCCGTCCTCAAGTCTCGATCAGACATACCAGCATGCTTAGCAGTTGGTAGGATATTAGCCGAGAGGGCAAGGGAGGCTGATGTCTACACTGCATCCTACACACCAAGGGAACGTGACAAGTTTGAAGGGAAAATAAGAGCAGTTGTTCAATCCCTCATCGACAATGGAATTGATGTCAAGGTTTATCTTAACTGATTTGTGTAGTCCCCCTCAAACCTCTGTTTTTATTCTCTTGAAATGAAAATGTCCTTATCTAGAAAATGTTCATCAAATTGCTTTACTCATGCCATGGAGCATTAGTGTAGAGCACCATGATAATGGGAAACATGACTAGTTGACATAGGAGAAGCATTTTTCTGCAAGTCATCATCAGATGGCAGTGGCAATTCATCATCAGATTCAAGTCAAGCAATGGTAGTTGCATTTACATTTTACACTGATGTCTTGGGGCATTGGAAATGCTGTTAACAAGGCTTCTAATTCTAGAGCACCATGATAATGGGAAACATGACTAGTTGACATAAGAGAAGCATTTTTCTGCAAGTCATCATCAGATGGCAGTGGCAATTCATCATCAGATTCAAGTCAAGCAATGGTTGTTGCATTTACATTTTACACTGATGTCTTGGGGCATTGGAAATGCTGTTAACAAGGCTTCTAATTCACATTCAATAAGGTCCATAATGATAGTTGCATGCTTGCCTCTCATGTGAATGTGAGATTTTTTCAGCAGACAAACTAGGATGTTCCTTGGCTGTTGTTTCTAAAAAATTAGATTTTTCTTTATGAATATTAGTGAATGTCTTGAGGTGGAAGGGTGGGGGATCATTCCAGGATGTAGCAAAGAGGTTCATGATAGAGAAGCTCAATAACTTAAGCCTTTCCCAATGCCTGCTTTTTTTTATTTAGAGCTTGTTGGGCTACATATAGAACTTTCAAACTAAAACTTTTCAATATAAAACTTTTTCGCTTTTCATAATTATCTTTTTGTAATAATTTCTTCACAACTTTATTTCAATCATTTTTACACAAGTAGTCATACAACTAACTTATTTATTTCAACCTTATTCTCTTTACTCTTTATCATTACCCTTATCATATTACATGATTTTCTTCTATTTCAAAAGCTTTTTATTCAAAAGTTTTATCACTTTCCAAACACACTCCTTAATAAATTATTCGTCATGTTTCCAATTTCTTGTCTCTAAGAAGTACAGTTGGAGCTAGAAGCTGGCTTTTCGCTCATGGGTTTTTTTAGATGGTGAATCAATCAAACACCTCCTTCAGCTGGGGCTTCTAGAAATCAAGAGAGGCTTGATTTATTAAACTATTTAGGCAGATTACACAGTTTCTGACCGCTTGGCTAAATGGTCAACATTATTGAATGGACACTTATTATGGGAAGTTGCCCATGGAAGTTGGGGATCAAGTAATGGTGGCAAAACCAGCAAGCATGCCATGCCTGTTTTGCATGGTTAGATTGGACCTTCCATTTTCATTTCATGGCCATAATTTTTGGGCCTAAGTTTATAATGGTGTGGAAAAAGGATAATTTTCTGTTCTGTCATCACTCTTTCATAGCTTTCCATTGTTCTGGTGAGATTCCTTTCCATCATAAGTTTTAATAAACTACTGGACTGCTGCAGATACATTTTTATCAGCCCTTGGGCCTGTCACATATATGTTTTCCTCCACCTTCTCACGATTACGAGTATTTATGGTTAAAAATGTATGGACTATAATAAATGTATAATTGGGCAATTGGAGAGACCAAGGAGAAATACTCAAAAAAAAATTTGTAATGATACATTAGTATTTTCTGGAAAGGAAAAAAAATAACAGAAGGAAAATGGAATAATAATGATAAAATTCAAGCTGATCTATGCAATTAGTATCTAAAGGTGATCAAGCTCAAGGATATTCCGAGAGCAGTTAATGGGGATGCCAAGTATCTGCATCGCATTTCCTCAAATCACTTCTCCAATTTCAATAAGTTTTATGCTAAAAACTTTTTTGTTTTCCTTGAAGTTTTATCAAATGCGTGCTTGGGATAAGGGAAACAGAGCGGAAAGGAAATGGGTTGTAAAAGTCAACACCCATCTACTTTTCTTTTTTTTTTTTCTTTTTTCTTTTTTACTTCTACATTTTAATCATTTCTCATATTTTGTCAATTTGTTTTATCATATGTTTCCATATAATTAGTCTATTTATTTTTTCTTTTTTAAACTTTACCTTTATCATGTACCTTCCATTCCCTTCCATTCTTCTTTAAACAAATACACCCTAAAAATATATATTTAAAATAAAAAAATTTCAAATTTGAATTGCTAAACCTAGATCAACCCAAATTGGATCCGGCTTTTTAAAAAATGGGGTTATTGCTCGATTTTAATTTATCCAGACATGATGTAGAAAGATAAAGGAGATTAGGACCATATACCCGTATGATCTGGCTCATTTTCACGGGTTCGCATTTTTTTTTTTTTTATACTGTCCAGAAGAGGAGTTATTTGGAGAAGCGGTGAAATGGCGTATGAAGAAGTGGCAGAGGAAAAAAAATATTACTTTCCCTGCCAATTAATAGGGCTGGGTAGATTCCATTAGTATTAAAAAAAAATACTCATTCCATACCGAGGAACTAACTCAGATGCATTCCTCAAATAGGATAGGATAGGATAGGTTCTGTACAATGAGTGAGCAGAATTGACCCAGATGAGTACCCACGAGAGTAAAATAGAATATGTTAGGTTCCGTAGCATGGGTGCACGAAACTGACTCGGACGGATACCAACAAGGGTAACCCATATTAACATTCAGCAATATTAAGTATTTAAATTATTGTTTTAGTAATTTAGATTCTTTTGCGATTGTGTTTTTAATTATTTGGTAACTGAATTTGTCTGTTTAGTTAGATTTCAAGATATGTACACTTTTTTTTTTTATATGATTTATTGAGTATAAATTTGAAATATTTACTTTTTCTAAATTTGTTTGATATTATTACTTGCATCCCAGCAGAATCGGTTTGCTCACGCACTTCTTGTTGTGCGGGAGCTTTTACCCTCTGGGAAAGCATGTCTCGGGATGAGCATTGATGCAGCAGGGGTGGGTACTGTTGCCCGTGTCATCTACCATTCATGTGATGGAGGCAACATATACACGTGCACTGCTTCCACGTCTTTGCTTTTTTTTTTTCTGCAAGAGACATTGCAGAAGGTGAAGAAGTTTCTTCTAGTTACGGAGACACGAAGATGAGATCCAAAGGATTGCTTCGCTTCTGTGGTACCTCATGTTGAGGGGGAGACATTGCCATCAGAGCAGACTTAAGACCGTAACTAACGGCAATTACATCGATGGTGGTTGTTGGATCATGTAGAACTCCTCCTGTTTTACACTTCCTGTTGTTTCCGCACCACCTTTGTACTTTGTATGCCATCAAAGGATGGGCAGTAATATCCTTTAAAAATGTTTCTGCAATTCATCATCAGGTGCAAGTCAAGCAATGGTGGTTGCATTTACACTGTCTTGCACATTTGGAATTGTTTTGCTGATAATTTTATTAAAAATTTTGAAAAAAAATATTAGTTTTTTTACCGATTTGAAATGAGCCCATTTCAGATCCGTCTGAAGTGATCAAGACCCTACATGCATGATGGGGCCAAATCTTCTTCAAACATTCGGAAAATGGCCATATTTCCCGATCTTCAATCCGTCGGAAATGGTCGAAAAAGGATGGGTCAGAAATACCATTAAAAAGATTTTATTTATTTATTTATTTATGAAACAGTTGCGTTGGGCGTAAGTAATCCATAAAATAAGTTTTATCATTTTTATATCTTTATTTTTTAAATTTTAAATGCTGGACTATTGTGTTCATTTTCAATGATGATATTTTCAAAAACACTTTTGGGGTGGAGTATTCTTTCCTTGTAATGATGTGGTAATAAAAAATTAATATTTTTATTTTTTAAAAAATGTTTATGCGACTGTTAATCTTGATATATATGTATTATCTATGAATCAAGTTTTATTATTTTTGGCTATGTGTATAATTTTTTAATTTTTGAACATAGGGGTATGGTGGTCATTCTCATAAGTTAAAAATGACCGAAATACGCTATTGAGGCGTTGCGTCAATGGTAGGTTTGAATCGAGCCTCTTGTGCGGGTGAAGTATTGTTAGTCCCCCTTGAGAATGGAGGTTTTTACAAATGTCCCCCTGAGAGGGGGGTGTTTATAGAAAATTCCTCTATGATATAACGATTTTGAATGTGTCTGATTATCGTATTAGCTGTCACAGGTGTGTATATCAATCAAATAAATGACCAAAATACTAGAGTGTTCAAAATTCAAAAAATAGATAAAAACGATAAATTTTGATTTATAAATTATATATACTTTTCTTTTTTTTGATAAGGAATTATATATACTTAGATTAGTAGTTTCACAAAAAAATTTGAAAAGATAGTAATAAAAAATAGTGCTTTTTTGACCGGTTGTAGAGGATTGGTGGCCAATATACTTATAAAACCATTTTTATGATTGCGAAGACCCATCAATTGTCTAATACCATTGTATACGACGGGTCCTGTCGTAAATATATAAAATTAATCGAACATAATGATTGGCTACTAAAACCAATTTAAAATTGTATTTTCAACTTTGAAATCATCTCACGTATCATTCGTATGTTGATAAATAATTATATATAGTATCCTTACACTCTAATGTATATATGGATGGATTTTAACATTTTTCATAATTTACCAAGAATATATTTTTTTTAGTAAATATATTCATGCATATTTTTTATTTAGATGAAATTTTACTAATCAAATAAATGACGCGAAAAACACTAAAAAAACAAATGGTGCTAAACATAATGAAAAAAGTTTTTTGAGTAAAAAAAAAAAAAGACTATATGGGATTTTCTGCAGTTTTTGAAACTATTCTGGTATATCTCCAATTATGATTAAACTATACAGATATATTTGTAAATTACTGGAGATATAAAGGAACCGACCAAAAAATTCAAAATTCGTAAGTATAATTGGGAGTTTCTCTAATTATGTGGGTTTTTTTTTCCAGTGAGTGTAAAATCATCGTTCTCCAAACACCTTCCATGCCTTAGAAAGATCCAATAGCCACAGTGGCCATATTTCTTCATCTCTGTTACGATGCATATACGGATTCAATAATCCATCAACCGTTCTGGAGCTTTGGATATCCACAAAAAATTAACAGATTTCAAGCATTTTGAAATAGAACAGTGAGATTCCTTATATTGTTTTTCTGTTTTTTTTGTTATTATTATTAGCAAAAAATTCCCATATTAGAAAATGGACAGAAGTACAGTAATCTGTATTGAATTGAGATACCTTTTCCTCTTTCTCTTTCTCAGAAACCGCCCAACTTCGTATTTGTTGAAAAAAGAAAGAAAAGGGTTCTATTTGAAGCAAAGAAAACACAATAGATAATTTATGCTGAAGCGGTTCAGCGTTGTCTCTTCAAAAGAATCCAGATTCAATCATTTCTGCTGAAGCTGGTCGGCATCCTTCCTGGGAAAGAATCCAAATTTAACAAAAAAATTCAGGGTTTTTTGTATTTTGACAGTTCTAGCTATGCGTATTTTCTTTTTAATCCACGAGTTTTGATTATTTGCTTTTGCAACCTTATAAGTTTGCCATCTCAACATTTTAAACTCTTTCACTAAAACATCGAACTAACGACTATTATTTGTAAATAAAAAGTCCAAAATAACCTTATGATTTAGATGGACTCATCATGTTTATGAATCGACTCACATATGCCGATAAAGCTCAAATGTTTCATGAGTCAACTTATAAACATAAGTTGACTTAAACTTTCAGACAGTGTGGTATTTGTCGTAGCCAAGTTGAGTCAACTCAACTCTTTTAAGAGCAATATTGTCAATTAAAAATTTGTGGGGGGAGCTACTGACAAATTTTGCATTCATTTTGCATTCATTTGGCATAAAAATTTGTGGGCGGAGCTGGGTACCCGGAACCGACCCGGAGTTCATATATACTGGTCCTTCTCATTGGAAGCTACTGCCTGCTCGAACCCTTTCGGCCTTTCCCGCTTTTTCCCCTTCTCGTTTTTCCCAGGCGCCGCGCATCCCTCCCTCCCTCTCTCTCCCATTTTCGGCATAGTCACTTCCCAGATCCTGGCTCCCGTCTCCTGTCTCCCTTCCGGTAGTGCCCTTCCAAGCTCTCTCTGTCTCTGTCTCTCTCTCTCTCTCGCTCAATCTCGATCTCGATCTCTCTGTTCCTCTCTCTCTCTCCCTCGATCTCAATCTCTCTGTTTCTCTCTCTCTCTCTCTCTCGATCTCAGTCTATGCGACGGAGATGTAGAAGATGAGGTGCGGGAGGGAGAGGAGGCCAATAGGGATCCAGCAGTGTCGGCATTGGAGCTTGGGCGATAGGGCCTGGGTGGCTAGAATGAGGGCTAGGAAGAGGAAGAAGACGTGGAAGAACTTCCAGAGCTTCTTCTTCTGGAGATCGACGACCCTCTTCTTGTTTAGGGTTTTCTCAAAGTGGAGCTGGATGATGGTGTTGAGGGCCTGCATAGTCGTCTCCTTTGGGACTAGAGATGGCTGCTCTAAATCTCCCATTGCTAGTTTTTTCTTCTAGCGTTGGAGACGTTGAACCTAGAAGAAGCAGCAATAGCAACAACGAATAATGTGGTTATCATGATCCAAAGGTGAGTCTCTTTACACCCTTTTGAGGTTTGATTTTTTGTCTCGTTGGGGTTGTGCTATATGATGGTCTTATAATCTTGCTTGGTAGTAGAAGATACAAACATTATGGATATGTTGCAACTGTTTAGAACTAATTTGACAATTTGTTCGTTTCTATTTATAATTTTTTAACTATCTAAATTCTAGCTTCACCAACAGTTATCTTTGACAGCATACTAACATTATTTTAGTGGAACCGATTTGAAACCGAAACCGAAACCAAAACCGACCTGCACTTGAAAAAATAGGGTAGGGTATGTCAAGAACCGACCCGGCCTCAAATAAAGTAGGGTAAGAGTTTTCAAAAATAGGGTAAGGGTAGGGTCGACCCCTACCTGGACCTACCCGGGCCAAGTTGCACCCCTACCTATGATGGGCTTGCAGGGAAAACAAAAGTTGGGTCTCGGAAACTGAAAGGGCATTTTAGTAACTACTCAGTATTTATTGTTGATTTCCCACCAATTTTGACACAGCTAAGATGCTACAAAATTAAAGATTGCAGAGCTTATGTTTACACCCCACTTAAATTCGAATTTTTAAATGGGCTTCCTACCATCATGCCCACCTATTTAGAAAGTAATGGATTTTTTTATATTTGAATTTTAACCCATATATGTGTAAGCCCAATGCGTGTAGCCGTGTAAGTACTATTTGATAAATGAGCTCCTAATGCCCACAAGCCCATTTTTGGGAGCAACAATCACAAATCCTCATCAACGAACAAGAGCTGTTTATACTCATGGCAAAGTAAATAATATTTTCTCAAACTAAATGGAATGGAGTCGATGTAATGAATAGCGTGAATCGAACATTATCAACATTTTGTGAAAACTTTAATGGTGAAAATACATTTGAACCTAAAGGACTATATAAGGAGGCCATTTTCACCCCAAAAGGAGGACAACAGCTGCCTTCGAAGAGTCGGCCATTCTCACCCCCAAATTGCCTTCCATCTCCAGTTGGTTCCACATCCAAAAGCCCCTTGCCTATCTTCCTTTCTTTTCAAAATCCTCTGTTTGCTGTAGTCCATGACTAGTCATTTCCTTCACCCCTTTGTCCAAATTTCGATGTTGTTGCCTAGCTTCTATTTCCTCATGATCCCAATCAGATGTACCTAAGAAATTGGCTGATTTATTTTTCTTCCCTCTATCCATCTCTTTCATGGCAATTTTCCATCTCAAAAAATCTCAACCTCATATCTGTTGGTCCATTACCCTGCTCCTTTAGTTATACTTTTGATCACCTATCTTATTTTCTTTCTATCCAAGTCATTTTTATGAGTGCAATTCGGGTCAGTTCGGTTCCGGTAGTAGTCTATCCTACCTGTACCTTATTTGCAAAAATCTTACCCTACCCTACCCATTTGTCGTTCGGTTCCGAATGTACTCTATCCTACCAATTACCAATATGGTCTATTTCAATTTCGGTTCTAAATCGGTTCCTTTAATACTCAAATATAATATTTTCTTTAAAAAATATTTTATATTATTTTAAATAATATAAAGCAATAATTATTTATATTTTAAAATCACTAGCGCATATGTTATTGTTTACATTATTATATAAAAAAATATAAAGTATAGACTGTCACAATCTAATCATTAAAATTACTAATATAATATAATTACAATTCACAAGCTTATTTATGAAAAAAACTTACGAAAGTTAATGACATAAAAACCTCACTAGTTTCTTATTTCATAATTCATAACTCCACAGGGCATAAGATTGATTAAAATTGGTGTGCACACAAGACGTTACAAACAATATAGAACATATACTATATAATATATATCATATACACATATATAATTATACTCATGCGGGTCAGTTTTGGGTACCCAACATATCTACCCTACCCGTATCCTATTTGAGGAGGTGAGTAATAATTTATACCTTGCCCATACCCATGGGTAATATGTCGTATCCTACTATAACACGCAGTTTTTAGCGCGCTACGACGAGCAAACAAATTAGCCTAAAAATATAAGATATGCTCAATAAAAATATATAAAAGAAATAGCTGTGAACTAAGCAGGAAAGTAAATGTGCAAATGCGAGAGAGGAAAGTAAATGTGCAAATGCGAATTAGCGGGTTAGCGGGTTAGATATGATGCGAGTTAAATATAGAAATTAAACATACGAATAAAAAAATATAAAAAGATGTAGAAAAGGGGTTCAAGAAAAGAAATAAAAAAAATTTAAAAGGTGTAGACATGGGGGTTAAAGAAGGGAGATGCAAACGTTAAAGCTTTTAGATTATGCAAGTTCTTTGATATTTTTAAATGATGTGAGTTAGTCAAACACAAATATGTATCTCAATTAGGCGCAATTAATAGTCAGTAAGATGTATACAGATGCCAATAAAAATTAATATATTAATTTTTTGGAGTCGCCACTAATCATATAACGATGGTGAGTCCGTGTACAATAAGGCACTGAAATATAGAGATTTTCTGAGTGAACTCATGTCTAAAAAATAAATAAATTTTTATTTTTTCAGTACATTGGTCCTAAAAGTACTAAAAATTAACATATATTTAATATATAAAAGCTTGGGAGGGTGGAGGCGAAAAATTAATCCCTAGGCTTTTTTTGTGAAGCCCGAACTCATTCTGGGAGTGGATACAGGAATTTAATTCCCGTTGTACTGGGTAAGATTATATTTCCTGATGAAGGGATAAGGATTTTTTTATCATCATTTTTTTAAAAAAGACAACGAATACTTGTTTAATAAATAGATTAAACAAAATAAAATTTTTCTGAATTAACGGCTAAAAGAGAATTGTTTTATTTTTTAGTCCATTTTTTTTAGAATGTTGAACGATGACAATTCTCATATAACAAAAAAAAAATTAAAGAGGCAGGGCAGGACGTTATGTGATGAATAGGGAGAAAAAAAAAAGAAATTATAGAATAATGTTAGACCAGAGGACATGCTGGGTGATCTTTTTCATTGGATTTTTTTTTTTAAAAAAAAAGAAGAAAAGAAAGGTGATGCAATGGAGGGACGCATATGCATGCGTCAGAACTCTCACCTTTGTTTTTTTGTTTTTTTGCGTCAAGGAGAAATGGGCTGGAGCGGCTTTGCATCTAATACGTGGGAAAAAGGGTAACTGTTACGGGGATTTTGGGAGAAAAAAATTGGAGGAATAGATGAGGGAAATTTGAGTATGCTTGGGCCTCTAGAGAATATGGGAAGAGGGCTCCTATTATAGCTTTTAATTTTTAAAAAATTGCACATTAGTGTATTTTAATAATATTTTGCACAACTCCACCTTTTCTTTTCTTTTTCAAACTTCTATCCCAAAATGTACTCCTTCGTAAATTTACGAATAGTTTTTGAAAACCACCAATGGGCCCATTGTTTTGCTTGGCTAGTAAGTCAATTCTTTCTTAGCCATTGATTTTGGGTATTTTCCATCCTTCATTTATGCCTTGGTCACCACCTATTTTTCTTGATCTTAGATGGGGCCCACACTTATCGATGTCCCTTCTCCACTTTAACGGTTCAGATCTTCATTTGGTCACTTAGATCCCGTAGTTTTCATCCATCATTCGAAATGTTGCAAATTCACCTCCTTTCTTGGTCAAATCTATTTTGACCATTAAAAATTTCATAAAATATTAGTTATTCATTTAATCTAAATCGTTTATCACGTCGACTTTGCTCCAATTAACTCGAAAAAAAAAATTCTTCATTTTATCTTGAATGCAAATTGCTCTTGATTTATCATATGGATTATTGGTTGTTACTTTCGTAGTGGGTTTAAAGCATTGGAGGCCCATGGATCCTACACAAATTTGGGCTTGCAAATATGTAGATTAAAAATTCAAATGTAAATTCACAAAAAACATTAAATGGGTGTGTCAAATAATAGTAAGCCCATTTGAAAATTTAATTTTCACATTTAAGTGAGGTGTCAACACCTACCCTATCTAAATTATAGTCACCCCTAGCCATTTTTCTCCCCAAAATACCTGTAGTTGCTGCCTTCCGTAACCTGGCCATTCCACACCCAAAAATCTCTGCCATGTTTTTTGTTGTCCAAACGGCAAATGCCTAGAAATTTCCCTGTTTTATTTTTATTCTCACCAAGGTTGTCCATTCTTCCACCAACGTTTCTTGCTTACACCCCACTGCCCGATTCCAAATAATCATTTTTATCTCCCGTCTCTCATATAATTTTTAGGTCATCATCCATCTGTCCGGTAGATGGATTTGCTTTTCACTTCCTCCTTGCTGAGTTCATCACTGAATGTTTCAGTTCATTCCCCATTTGACGATGTCTTTTATGTCCACCCTTTTGAGGGTATGAGGATCAGATTTCAATGTTAAAAAAATTCATCTGGACGATTCTACTTTGGTTCCAAACATTACTCATTCCCGTGTCATTGTCATTCTTGGTTCATTTTAAGCATGTCCGAATCACTACTCAAATGGTTTGAGTATTTCATTTGAAAATCTATTTTTACACCCACTCGAGACATGTCTGGCCATACCTATTTGAAATATCCCTTGCTTCATTACAACAACATCTCTGATTCTCTTTGAAGCTATGATTTCTAGTCCATTTATATCATCCCAAATGTTATTTTGATGATTTAGAACCATCACCTATAAATCCATTCCCATCCAGTACACAATCATGTCTCCCCCACCATGACCCTGGAGATCATTTGTAACAACCCATTTTCCATCCAGCAAGCTTTTCCATTTCCTCCTATGAATTACTTTTGGGTCCATCAGGAAGGTATGCTCATAGTCCAACTCTTGAGTTAGAAATAAAAATTTTGGTTCAAGCATAATCATCCAGAAATATACCCGATCACGTTGCATACTTTCAACATAGTGCTGATTTTATCAGACGAGTTGTAATGGCACAAACTTACGACTTGTAAATATCAACTGTTGGATCTACACAACCAAGCACAGTCGTTGGATGCCTCATAAATGTGTTGCAGGCTCCATAGCTACGAGTTTCCTCTTTTCTGCTATTACCTGCCATGCCATGCATTGAATGCTCTCTCTCCACATTTGCGCAAAATGCTCTCTCTCTACTGAAGACGACGTTGGACGAAAGCCAGAAGAGCGAGACAAGCAAAAGACAATGTTGGACGAAAACCAAAAACAAAAGGCCGGTTCCTAATCGTCGTCACTTGAGTCCCTGACTGTCCCTGTTTGAGTTTGTAAGTCAAAAAAGTGTAATACACTTCAATGATCTCTGTCTCCCTCTTTTTCATATTTTTTATATATTCAAAAAATACACTATGAAATCGTCCATTTCAATCACTGCAAGCTCGATCTCTCTTCCTCTGCTAGTGATAGGTTGAATCCAAAATAGGTAAACGGATTTGTTCTTTTTATTTTAATTGTTACAAAGTCGTCTGATTTCCCTATGACTTGTTTGATTATTTGTTCATTTAGCATCATTTAGTAAATGATATTTTTCCGATAAAATCAGCACTCCTCTTTAATGCTTCTCTAATGTTCGAGTTGATGGGCCTCGGATTCAATGGAAAATACCCAAATTTCAATGGGATTGGTTGTGATTTTTTTTTTTCAGTTTTAGGTCATATTACAAATAGTTTGGGTTAATCTTCATCTCCACGGCATGACACATCAAGCCATAAATTAACCATGCTCCCTTCATAGCCCTATTAACTAACACTTATCACTGCCTGATTCCTCTTTCCTATCTTTCCCAATACTTTGTTTTTACTCTTCCCAGCAACCTGTCGAATTTACAGATTTGATTGTGCAAATGGCATCTTCTTCCCAATGCCATGAAGGCTTATGCCAGGTTTTTATGTCAAGGACAACAACAAATCCTGGGAGATAGTTCTATCGATGTCTAAAAAGGGAAAATGATTATCTAAATTTCCTATGTATTAAATTATAGTTCATTTTACAATGTATATAGCTAAATGAAAATTTCTACGTGATAGGGATCCACAAGATGCAATTACTTCTGCTGGGTTGATGAGTATAATTTAACCAAGATGCAAAAGGAGCAAGAAGAGTGCAATTGTGGTATGGAAGTAGAAGTAAACAATTTGAAGATACAAAACCAACTTTTAAAACGAAAGCTTGATCTTGCAAGAGGGCAGAATGAAGTACTGAAGCAAAAGGCTGAATTAGAGTCAATCGTGTCATCCTTTCACAATATGTGTTTCAATAGTTGAGAAGACAAGCTAGGATATCTCTTTAGGAAAAGTAAAATGTGTTTAATTTGTTATTGAACATGAGTCTTCTTGTTATCAATGTTGGACATATTTTGGACATGGTTTAAAACGTGTCATTAGGTGCCATCTTACACATACATTTTGTAACATAATAATATACTTGAACTGTTATGGAAAATGATATGTGATATGCACGATTGCCCCTCTTTCATGACTATAAATCACATACATTTTGCAGTGACTCATATCCATTTTAGTCGAAACAAGATGAGGCTCACTTCGAACCATAAAAAAAACATGACTTGTGATAATGGTATGAAAGATTTTAACCATCAAAAATTGAAAGCCGCTTCCAAAGTAGATTCCAACCAACCAGCACAATGGAAAAATTGAAGACGCTTCTAAATAGATTCCATTTAATCTGCACAATAAAGAAATGGAAGACGCTTCCAAATAGATTTCATTCAATCTACACAATAAAGAAATGGAAGACGCTTCCAAATAGAATTTCATTCAATGGTTCAATAACAATAAAAAAATGCAAGAGGAGCACAATAAAGATGTACATTGCAATCTTGACTCATTCACTTTCTAAGATATTCCATGTAGCTGGCACTGAAATTACTTAACCATAAAAGATATGAATAGGGCACCTTCAGCCATCCCAGCGTAAACAGAGATGATAGGAGAAATCAACAATACCAAAACCCGTGTACATGAATTTTGAGAAGTTGATAACAACCTGGTGATAGACATCAACATTACAAAATCCAACAATGGGAAGGCAATTTACGTATAGCATTTAGTCATCATGTCTTGTTTCACCCAGAATCACAAATTTGTAAAATTTTCTGAAACTAATTATAAATCTAGTTCATTGCATCCTTGCCTCTTAGACCCTTAATGCATCCATGTCCTAAAAATACACCAAAAAATCAAATGATGCATGGCAGATGTACATTATGTAGAAATAAATGAAAAATATGAAATTACCACAAATTATACCCCTATAAAGAAGACGTTTGATGTCAATCAAGCTTGACTACCGCCTGTGAAAAATAGATAACAAATAGGATTAAAATCCAAATATATGATAATAAAAAACCACAATATACGATACAAAAATAAAATGGTTGTATAGAATGTTTAATTACCTCTTTTACGCTGCCCCTTGCCTCGAATAGGAGCAATTACAATTGAGGGTTCAAGGTCATCCATTGAAATGGGTGGTCTTAGCTCGGGACATGTTCTTTTATCATGACCAGTGACCATTTCCCACATCGACGAAATGTCTCTTCTCAGAAGAAGACTACTCAATGGGACTCTTGAAACGTTTCGATGACCATCATTGTGAACTTTGAGTTGCACCCACTCTATTCGTGACCATCATTGCTTCAACATCACCAGCATCAAAGTTGTCTGCTCCAGCTCCAGATATTCTATCACATCCATCATTCTCGTTTGTTACTTTCTTAATTTTCCCTTGTTCAATGAATTCATTTACTTCCATGGTTGTCTTATCCAAATGTGATTTCACAATTTCATATATAGAGAAATTCTGCATCGTCTCACGCTTAAGATAAGCCAAGGATTTAGAAAAAAGATGATTACGCAAAATGAGGCTGTTTTTTGCATCCCTTGACAATGGATGTGAATGCTGCTTAAATTCACTTTTAGCATCCCATGTCCATCAAGAAAGAATATACCTCAAAGGCATTTTTGTAATCTTCTTAAACTGAAAACAATAAATATGTGTTTGCATATAAACCCAAAAAATTCAAACTTTTCACAAGAACATGAGGCTTTCACCCCATCCACACTCCATGGCACTATTTTTCGCAAACTTTCATCCTTTTCTTCAAATTTGTACACCTGTCATTCTTTCATATCCTCACCTTCTGTGATCTTCTCAGCCTAGTAGTAAGTGCTAGTGACCAACTCTTCTTTGAATGCATAAAATGCTTTCGAGGTGTATACTTTTGTGATATGCGATTCCATACTCCATTGCGTCTTCATAACTGGAGCTTCATGTAATGTATTAAAATCTGTACGATTTTCATCCTCACGATGCCTTTGGACCGCTTTTTCATAACCGTTGGCAAAGTCAAGCAAGCTAGATTTGTGATTTACAAAATTATCAAACAATGCGTTGACACTTTCACTTCTATTTGTGGTTCTCATGCTAGCAGTAAATATGGATCTAGTGAATACGGGAACCCATTTTTGTCTTATACTAAGTTCTGAAGCCAAGAGTTATCATGTAGTTCAACCTCATCTATCATCTCCATCAAACACTTTCGAATTCTATGGTACAATACAAGCAATGATCCCACTTTACCTTGAATGATGGGTGCTTGATACACACATGGGACAACTCCTCAGGAAATTTCTTAGTAATATGCCACAAGCATAGTAAGTGTCGTGTGTTCAGAAATATTTTAGCAATTGCTGCTATCATCACTGCATCTTAATCAGTTATGATTGTCTTGAGATGAAATCCACCTGTTACATCTAACCACGATTTGAATAACCACTTGAAATCATCAGTTGTTTCCCCAGAGAGCAAACCTGCACCTAATAACACGATCTGCATGTGGTGGTTAACACCAATAAAAGGTGCGGATAGCATGTCATACTCATTTGTCTCGTAAGTTGTGTCGAAAGAAATGATATCATTGAACACCATGCAATTATATTTTGATTTTTCATCCACCAAAAAGGAAGACAACATCCGAACATTCTTGTCTACTTGTATCTCATATGTGAAGTTTTCATCATCTTTACTCCTTGTTTGAAAAAAATTCAATAATGCATTAGCATCGGTTCCATGCATAGTCTATCGCTTCCTCCATAGGGCATTTCTAACATCTCTTCCTGTATATCCAAGTTCAGAATATCTCCCTAAATCAGATGATAAAAAACTAATAGACCTTAACACACGAATGTCAGAACCTCTCATACTAGTATTCATATTAAAGTGATCATCTAATACATTTCTATGAGAATGCAGATAATGAATCTTTGTTGGTGTAAAAAGTGGATAATTATGAGCCTCCTCGAAACGAGTTACTTAGAAATTTTTTTTCCTTTCGCAATAGTATAGCGAACCTTGCTGGACAATCACACTGAGTTACTTCTAAGGCTTCTTTTACCACCTTCTCTTATTATAACTACTAATTCTTTCTTTATGTCAGCCCTTGAACATAAGAACAAGCGCCTAGAAACTTCTCCAGATGTTGACTTCTGTTGGTGATCTTTTCTAACCCTGAATCCAGAATAAAATGCATAAATGTTGTAGAACTTGTACGCTTCTTCAATGGTAGCAAATTCCTAGCCAATACTTGGCTTTACTTTAGATGGTACATTTGGGACAAAGGTCCCTATTGTAACTTGAGTTTCATTAATATCACCACCTCCTTGTCGATCGTCAATGCCCTCCATATGCACATTATCATCCATACTAAAACTGCATAAATCAAATATATGACATCCTGATTACTTGCTTATATTAGACATGTACTAGCATAAAGCTTAGTAACATTTAAGACAAGCATCTGATTACATAGCATAAAACCCATGCACCTTATGCAAAATTTCTTTAAGGAAGCATGTCTGCTACACATTGTAAGGACGGTTCTAAAAATACTTTGCATTGTGTGATTCTTGATGGGCCAGTGCTAAGAAAGTGTACAGGGCTTCTTGCTGTTATTGCAGAACAACACATGGATCTGAATTTTCTGTCATTCTTTTTTGCCTATTGAGTAGTTGAGATATATTTAAAAGAAATGCAAGTGCTGAAAAATTCTCTCATACCTCTCATTTTGTTGTAGGAGTTGGTCTTCTCTTTCTCCGGCATCAAGCGACATTTTTTCCCACTCTTTTGTTGAATGGTTGCCAGCGTTTTTTGAATATATAAAAATCGGGACAGTTAGGGACTCGGACGACGACAACTCAGGACCGACCTTTTGTTTTTGGCTTTTGTCTGACATCGTCTTCGGCTTGTCTCTCTTGCTCTTTTGGCTTTCGTCCGGCGTCGTCTTCAATGGAGAGTCTCCTCTTTCCTGCTATTACCTGCCATGCCATGCATTAAATGCTCTCTCTCCACATTTGCGCAAAATGCTCTCTCTCTACTGAAGATGACGTCGGACAAAAGCCAGAAGAGCGAGACAAGCCGAAGACAACGTTGGACGAAAACCAAAAACAAAAGGTCGGTCCCTAGTCGTCGTCGCTCGAGTCCCCGACTGTCCCTGTTTGAGTTTGTAAGTCACAAAAGTGTAATACACTTCAACGATCTCTGTCTCCCTCTTTTTTATATTTTTTTATATATTCAAAAAACACACTACGAAATCGTCCATTTCTGTCACTACAAGCTCGATCTCTCTTCCTCTACTAGTGATAGGTTGAATCCAAAATAGGTAAACGGATATATTCTTTTTATTTTAATTATTACAGAGTCGTCTAATTTTCTTATGACTTATTTGATTATTTGTTCATTTAGCATCATTTAGTAAATGATATTTTTTCGATAAAATCAGCACTCCTCTTTAATGCTTCTCTGATGTTCGAGTTGATGGGCCTCGAATTTAATGGAAAATGCCCAAATTTCAATGGGATTGGTTGTGATTTTTTTTCAGTTTTAGGTCATATTAAAAATAGTTTGGGATAATCTTCATCTCCACGGCATGACACATCAAGCCATAAATTAACCCACGCTCCCTTCCATAGCCCTATTGACTAACACTTATCACTGCCTGATTCCTCTTTCCTATCTTTCCCAATACTCTGCTTTTACTCTTCCCAGCACCCTGTCGAATTTACAAATTTGATTGTGCAAATGAAATCTTCTTCCCAATGCCATGAAGGCTTATGCCAGATTTTTATGTCAAGGACAACAACAAATCCTGGGAGATAGTACTATCGATTTCTAAAAAGGGTAAATGATTATCTAAATTTCATATGTATTAAATTATAGTTCATTTTACAATATATATGAGCTAAATGAAAATTTCTACGTGATAGGGATCCACAAGATGCAATTACTTCTGCTGAGTTGATGAGTATAATTTAACCAAGATGCAAACGGAGCAGGAAGAGTGCAATTGTGGTCTGGCAATAGAAGTAAACAATTTGAAGATACAAAACCAACTTTTAAAACGAGAGCTTAATCTTGCAAGAGGGCAAAATGAAGTATCGAAGCAAAAGGCTGAATTAGAGTCAATGGTGTATCCTTTCACAATATGTGTTTCAATAGTTGAGAAGACAAGCTAGGATATCTCTTTAGGAAAAGTAAAATGTGTTTAATTTGTTATTGAACATGAGTCTTCTTGATATCAATGTTGGACATATTTTGGGCATGGTTTAAAACGTGTCATTAGGTGTCATCTTACCCATATATTTTGTAATATAATAATATACTTGAATTGTTATGGAGAATGATATGTGATATGCACGATTGCCCCTCTTTCATGACTATAAATCACATACATTTTGTAGGGACTCATATCCATTTTAGTCGAAATAAGATGAGGCTCACTTTGAACCATAAAAAAAATATATGACTTGTGATATATGAAAGATTTTAACCGTCAAAAATTGAAAACCGCTTCCAGAGTAGATTCCAACCAACCAGCACAACAGAAAAATGGAAGACACTTCTAAATAGATTCCATTGAATCTGCACAATAAAGAAATGGAAGACGCTTCCAAATAGAATTTCATTCAATGGTTTGATAATAAAAAAAAATGCAAGAGGGGCACAACAAAGATGTACATTGCAATCTTAACTCAGTCGCTTTCTAAGATGTTCCATGTAGCTAGCACTGAAATTACTTAACCATAAAAGATATGAATAGGCCACCTTCAGCCATCCCAATGGAAACAAAGATGATAGGAGAAATCAACAATACAAAAACCCGTGTGCATGAATTTTGAGAAGTTGACAACAACCTGGTGATAGACATCAACATTACAACATCTAACAATGGGAAGGCAATTTACATTTAGCATTCAGTCATCATGTCTTGTTTCACCCAGAATTACAAATTTACAAAATTTTCCGAAACTAATTATAAATCTAGTTCATTGCATCCTTGCCTCTTGGACCCTTAATGCATCCATGTCCTAAAAATACACCAAAAAATCAAATGATGCATGGCAGATGTACATTATGTAGAAATAAATGAAAAATATGAAATTACCACAAATTATACCCCTATAAAGAAGACGTTTGATGCCAATCAAGCTTGACTACCGCCTGTGAAAAATAGATAACAAATAGGATTAAAATCCAAATATATGATAATAAAAAACCACAATATACGATACAAAAAAAAAATTGTACACCTCATGCTTCATGATTGTATAGAATGTTTAATTACCTCTTTTGCCCCGCCCCTTGCCTCAAATTGGAGCAATTGCAATTGAGGATTTAGGGTCATCCATTGAAATGGGTGGTCTTAGCTCGGGACATGTTCTTTTATCATGACCAGTGACCTATTTCTCACATCAATGACAATGTCTATTCTCAAAAGAAGACTACTCAATGGGACTCTTGAAATGTTTCGATGACCTTCTTTTGTGTAAGCTCTTGGGAATGACCCCCATGCTACTGACTTGTGAACTTTGAGTTGCACCCATTCTATTTGTGACCATCATTGCTTCAGTATCACCAGCATCAAAGTTGTCTGCTCCAGCTCTGGATATTCTATCACATCCATCATTCTCATTTGTTGCTTTCTCAATTTTCCCTTGTTCAATGAATTCATTTACTTCCATGGTTTTCTTATCCAAATGTGATTTCAAGATTTCATATATAGAGAAATTCCGCATCGTCTCATGCTTAAGATAAGCCAAGGATTTAGAAAAAAGATGATTACGCAAAATGAGGCTGTTTTTTGCATCCCTTGATAGTGGATGTGAATGCCGATTGAATTCACTTTTAGCATCCCGTGTCCATCAAGAAAGAATATACCTCGGAGGCAATTTTTGTAATCTTCTTAAAATGAAAACAGTAAATAAGTGTTTGCATATAAACCCAGAAAATTCAAACTTTTCACAAGAACCTAAGGCCTTCACCCCATCCACACTCCATGGCACTATTTTTCGCAAACTTTCGTCCTTTTCTTCAAGTTTGTACACCGGTCATTCCTTCATATCCCCACCTTCTGTGATCTTCTCAACCTAGTAGTAAGTTCTAGTGACCAACTCTTCTAGGAATGCACAAAATACTTTCAAGGTTTATACTTTTGCCATATGTGATTCCATACTCCATTGCATCTTCATAACTAGAGCTCCATGTAATGTATTAAAATCTATATGATTTTCATCCTCACGACGAGTTTGGACTGCTTTTTCATAACTGTTGGCAAAGTCAAGCAAGCTAGATTTGTGATTTACAAAATTATCAAACAATGCGTTGACACTTTCACTCTATTTGTGGTTCTCATGCTAGCGGTAAATATGGATCTAGTGAATACGGGAACCCATTTTTGTCTTATACTATACAAGTTATGAACCAAGAGTTTTCATGTAGGTCAAACTCATCTATCATCTCCATCAAACACTTTCGAATTCTATGGTTTTTTGAGAATAATACAAGCAATGATCCCACTTTACCTTGAATGATGGGTGCTTGACGCACACATGGGACAACTTCTCAGGAAATTTCTTAATAATATGCCACAAGCATAGTAAACGTCGTGTGTTCAGAAATATTTTAGCAATTGCTACTCTCATCGCTGCTTCTTAATTTGTTATGATTGTCTTGAGATGAAATTCACCCATTACATCTAACCACGATTTGAATAACCACTTGAAATCATCAGTTGTTTCGCCAAAGAGCAAACCCGCACCTAATAACACGACCTGCATGTGGTGGTTAACACTAACAAAAGGTGCAGATAGCATGTCATACTCATTTGTCTTGTAAGTTGAATCAAAAGAAATGATATCATTGAACACCATGCAATTATATTTTGATTTTTCATCCACCAAAAAGCAAGACAACATCCGAACATTCTTGTCTACTTTTATCTCTCATCATCTTTGCTCCTTGTCTGAAAAAAGCTCAACAGTGCATCAGCATCGGTTCCATGTATGGCCTATCGCTTCCTCCATAGGGCATTTCTAACATCTCTTTCTGTATATCCAAGTTCGGAATATCCCCCTAAATCAGATGATAAAAAACTGATAGACTTCAACACACGAATGCCAGAACCTCTCATACTAGTAATCATATTAAAGTGATCATCTAATACATTTCTATGAGAACACAGATAATGAATCTTTGTTGGTGTAAAAAGTGGATGATTATGAGCCTCCTCGAAACGAATTACTTAAAAATTTCCTTTTTCCTTTTGCAATTGTATAGCGAACCTTGCTAGACAATCACACTGAGTGTACACCCAAGGCTTTCTTTTACCACCTTCTCTCATTATAACTACTAATTCTTTCTTTATGTCGGCCCTTGAACATAAGAACAAGCGCCTGGAAACTTCTCTAGATGTTGACTTCTGTTGTTGATCTTTTCTAACACTGAATCCAAAATAAAATGCATAAATGTTGTAAAACTTGTACGTTTCTTCAACGGTAGCAAATTCCTAGCCAATACTTGGCTTTACTTCAAATGGTACATTTGGGACAAAAGTCCCTATTGTAACTTGAGTTTCGTTAATATCACCACCTCCTTGTCGATCATCAATGTCCTCCATATGCACATCATCATCCATACTAAAACTGCATAAATCAAATATATGACATCCTGATTACTTGCTTATATTAGACATGTACTAGCATAAAGCTTAGTAATGCTTAAGACAAGCATCTGATTATATAGCATAAAACCCATGCACCTTATGCAAAATTTCTTTAAGGAAGCATGTCTGCTATGCATTGTAAGGACGGTTCTAAAAATACTTTGCATTGTGTGATTCTTGATGGGCCAGTGCTAAGAAAGCGTACAAGGCTTCTTACTGTTATTGCAGAGCAGCACATGGATCTGAATTTTCTGTCATTCTTTTTTCCCTATTGAGTAGTTGAGATATATTGAAAAGAAATGCAAGTGCAGAAAAATTCTCTCATACCTCTCATTTTTGTGGTAGGAGCTAGTCTTCTCTTTCTCCGGCAGCAAGCGACATTTTTTCCCACTCTTTTGTTGAATGGTAGCCAGCGTTTTAAGAATATATAAAAATCGGGATAGTCAAGGACTTGGGCGACGACAACTCAGGATCAACCTTTTATTTTTGGTTTTCGTCTGATGTCGTCTTCGGCTTGTCTCTCTTGCTCTTCTGGCTTTCATCCGACGTCGTCTTCAGTGGAGAGAGTATTTAATGCATGGCGGGAAGGAGGAGACTCGTAGCTATGGAGCTTGCAACGCATTTATGAGGCATCCAACAGTTGTGCTTGGTTGTGTAGATCCAACGGTCGATATTTAAGAGTCGTAAGCTTGTGCAATTACGACTCGTTTGATAAAATGAGCACTCTTTCAACACTCAAAAAATCATTTCTTTTAGCATACCATTTATGTCAACGCTATTAAAAATGACAGCTAGAAAAAACAAAAAAAAATTAAAATATCTATTCCATATTTATGCCTATGTGCCGGTACCAAAAAAATCAATTTTACAAGAAAATTATTTTCAAATTATCATATTATATCTACACCGCTTCATAAAAATTTTAAACATCATTCCTATGACATTACAATTATATTATCTTCTAGTTTAAAAAATTCTGTTTTGAAAAATATTTTGTGTCATCTTATTTAAATTAAATAGTTAATTATTATCTAAACAAAAAAAACGAGACTCTTCCCATGTAAAACTCTTGAAACAAAATCTTGCATTCCAACTCAAAAGTATAGATTTTAGTCTCAATTCTCAAACTGAGTTAGGGCCTCATAAAAAGCCTATGGATTAAATTCTCGCATCCAATTTTCAGATTGAGTTAAGGCCTCAAAAAAAGCTTGGGGATTAAATTCCCACCTTCACCCTCCCTAGCTTTTAAATATAAATGTATATTAATTTTCAGCACTCCTAGAAGCAATGTACTAGAAAAATAAAGTTGTATTTTTTCTAGTTGTGAGTTCACCTAAAAAATCTCTGTATTTCAGTACCTTATTGTACAATCATCATTATTTTGTTAGTGGCGATATTAATTTTTCTTTTTATTTCCCATGTGTATTTGCATTTCTATGCATCTTACTGACTACTAATTGCGCCTAACTGAGACATATGTTTGTGTTTGGCTAACTTGTATCATTAAAAATCTCTAATGACTTGCATCATCTAAAAACTTTAACGCTTGCATCTCCCTTCTTTAACCTCCATGTCTACGCATTTTATATTTATTCTCATTTCTGATCTTGAATCGCTCTTCTACACCTTTTTTCATTTTTATTTTGCACGTTTCTTTAATTCATTTTACGAACTTCTAACGGCAACTAACCGATGCACTTGTTTGACTAACTTTGCATCATATAAAAAAAAACTTTAATGGTCGTATCATATAAAAGCCTTAATATCTGCATTTTCCTTTTTTAACCACTATATCTACACCTTTTATATTTTTTCATCTCTGATCTTGAACCCATTTTTTAAATCTTTTACCTTTTATTTGCATATTTAATTTCCGTATTTAACTTACATCATATCTAACCAGCTAACCCGCTAACTCATGTTGTATATTTAATTTTCAGTCTCGCATTTGCACAGTTATTTTCCTAGACTTTGTCATATTTATTTTCCTCTCTTACATATGCACGTTTACTTTTCGGCTTGGTTCATATATATCGTACTAGTGCTTAAAGTGCAAATATTAAAACATGAAGGTTTGAAAAGTAAATCCATGAATTAAAAAGGTCTTAAATGTAAAAAAAAAAAAAAAAAAAAAAACCCTTGAAATTGGGACGATTTATTTACACTTTATTGTTGGCTGTTGAGTTATTATTCTCAGCCCAATTTTTGGTAGTTGGGTTCGATACTTGGATTAGCATAGAGTGAATTTGAGTTCGGTCAGAGGAAATTTAGAAAATGCATTGGGTTGAGGGGATGTTTTTAAGGATTCTGATTTTACACGACGTGTCGTATAAAAGCCTATTTTGAGACCCTCGTTTGGAGCCGTTGGATGTGACCAAATGAATCCTAGCTATTTTTAATGCTAAGTAGAGAAATACTGACACATCTCAATTAAAAAAAAAAAGCTATCTTGTGCTTTGAAAGTAAGAAAAGTACTACAAATTGAAAAACTATCTTGTGAATGAAAAAAGTTATCATCCGGACTCCATTCAAGGATCTTATATGCCTTAAAACAGGTCTTAGAATCGAATTGGACTCACTATTAACCCAATCCACTTGCACACTAAGGAACAACGAAATTAATAACAGTAATAATTTTAGACCTTGCAATCATCGTGCATTCGAACGTTGGAACTTGCAAAATACATAATAATGTTTTACCAAATATTATTCTAAACCATCAAACTCCGATTGTCCAACCTTCTCTCGGACATGGATTAGCAAATCACGTGTGAAATCAAGAGTTCCTCGCTTCTTCGGAATCAAGATCAAGAACAAATAAAATAAAATTCATGAAGACAGTAACAAGAACAATGGCCTCTAAAAATAGCACTTGGGAGCTGGGATGAAATGATTCCCAACTAGGTTTTATCTTTCTGTATTACATATTAAAACATTTTGAAACCTACCATGGAAAGAGAAGGAGCGCAAAAGCAAAATGAGGCCCAAATGAATAAAATACATGATTTTTTAATTTCAAAATGAGAGAGAAGTGATGTTCTCCAGCCAGCAGTTAATGCAGAGATCTCTGCAGCTTGGCATTTCTTGAATTGAAGGCATGAACCAAATGGAATTATAATCTCTGTTCCCCATAAGACTTTTCTAAGACCTGAACCCCTGGCCCGTAAATCATCCGGCACCGATCATTAAATGAACCAACCAGACGAGAAACCACCTCCTTGAAGAACATGGATGCCACCTATCAAGAAAAAAAGCTAGGTTACCATGAGTCCATTTTCTCCTCCTAACATGACCTAGAGCATAAATGAAACCATTCAAATAAACCAAAAGGAAATAGTTAATTTTTTTTATTACAAGGGAATAGTTAGCTTTAACCTATGCTGATGAACAGAATCAAAATTAGAGCATTTGCATGAGTACAAATGTACAACACAACCCACGCATTACATGACATGTAACAGAGAGATCAGACTCAATCCTTCTTTTTTTTTTTTGGTTGTATGAAGGCTAATGCCTAGTCCGGTTTTAAACCCAGGACCTCTCACATACGTACCCACATGCACACACACATTGATGTCAACTACCTAGTCATCTAGGAGCTGATAGACTCAATCCATTTACCAAACGCTCATCACTACATGTATGCCCACTGGGCATATGCAATCGGTTGGCCCTAGAAAACAAAATGAACATGTGCAATGCAACAGCTTTGTTGTCTTCCATACATCTAACTGCTTCGAACATCCAGGGTAAATTTCAGAAAAGACCAGCTTCCTTCCATGAAGAAATATGAACAATATACCAGCACCAATGAACAAATACCTGGCGGTAGAGTGGTGACTGGAACTTAAAATCCACCAAGAAGTAAAGCTCGCAGGTTCCTGGAATTGGTCCTGGATTGAATTCCCATATATTTATCAAATGGTCAAAAAGGCCACTTTCCGATGCAGTTGTCTGCAAAAAGAAAAAACAAGAAATAAAGAATCAAAGCTGCGATATGGATGTCAGATCTGGCAACTGAATAAACCAAAACTATGATAAACAATGGCCAGAAGTGACAACTAGTTTATTTCAATAACTAATAAGTAGCAAACGCTACTTGAGACTAGCATACCAATGGAAACTACCCCAAAATATTAAGTTGCCATTGACAGTAAAACATCAAATCTATGCTTCCATAAGAGACTTAGTGTAACGCCCCAGGCCTAACAGTAAAGTATTGTCCGCTTTGGGCCTCGGCCCGCACGGTTTTGCCCCTTTGGGTTCACGCGCATCCCGTCCTTCCCCAAAAGGCGCCTTACAGAGTTACGCAGCGTACTGGCTTCTCTGCTAAGTATTGTCCGCTTTAGGTTCACGTTTCCGTCCTTCCCCTCACGGTTTTGCCCTTCTGGGTTCACGTGCATTCCGTCCTTCCCCCGAAGGCGCCTCACAGAGTTACGCAGCGTACTGGCTTCTCTGCTAAGTATTGTCCGCTTTAGGTTCACGTTTCCGTCCTTCCCCTCACGGTTTTGCCCTTCTGGGTTCACGTGCATTCCGTCCTTCCCCCGAAGGCGCCTCACAGAGTTACGCAGCGTACTGGCTTCTCTGCTAAGTATTGTCCGCTTTAGGTTCACGTTTCCGTCCTTCCCCTCACGGTTTTACCCTTCTGGGTTCACGTGCATTCCGTCCTTCCCCAGAAGGCGCCTCACTGAGGTACCTGGCAGCCTCCACTTATAGCCCAGGCTCTCCCCCTCATCCTAACCGATGTGGGATATCACACTTAGCATCCACTCTTTCAGACTGACAGTCCACAATTAAACAATAAATATCCATCAAAGTTATTCTTTGCAAATTAGCTAATACAATTCATGGTACATAATACATTCAAATGAAGCTCCCCAAAACACTTGCATTGCAATTTTTTGAAGAAAAAAATACAGTCAATGCAGAAATTTCAGTATGCAAACCATAGAAGGAGAGCCTGAGATGGCATATGCCAAATATTAAAATAACTGTGTTTTATATATCAAAAAATAATAATAACTATGTTTTTGGCATTTCCTTTTCATATTACATCCACGCATGAATTGTCTTCCAAGTCATCATTATTTAGGAAGACAAATATCTGCTGCGCATAAATGGGTTCTGCATTATTTTAGAAGACAAATATCTATTGCACATAAATGAGTTCTACATTATTTTAGAAGACAAATATCTATTGCATCATAAATGCGTTTTACAATCCAAAATATCAAACAAAACTCCGATATCATTACATCAGGCAATAATCTACCTAAACCAGCTCACTAAGAAACTAAACAATACAAGACAAGTGTCGAATCCCATGGAGGAGAACAGTAAGGTTCAGAGTCTTTAATTCATTTGTTAGAATAAAAAACAAACCCGTCTTACCTTTATATAGTTTGGTTTCTTCAATTCCACACGAGAAATATAACTCTCTACTAGGAATTTAAAACCAATTTGAAGTTCAGCATCAAAAGATCCATCATCATAACGGCGGATTACTTGTGATCGCTGGCACCAAGGAACAAAATCTTCGTATAAGTCAACTGCTGCAACCACTGCAAATAACTGCTCTGGAGAATACCTAAAGTACAAATCTTGTTAGCTTACAACAGAAACATGAAACAATCAGTGCAATGACAAGATGTAAAGCCACATGCTTCAGGGAAACAGTAAATATGATTCCAATTAGCTAAAGTGATTTGCACTCCCCTTGTTTTGTTCAGAAATATAACTGAAAAAGTTGAGAGTGATATGTGCCATTGATTTTTTAATGTTTACACTATAGTGTACATGTGTTATTTCGAACAAGAATGTGGATTCTGTCTGCGCTGTCCTAAGCATACTTGTGTACTTGCATGCATTCACTACTGGTCTTGAGTGGTTTCTGGTCCAGAGCATAGGAAACTGGTGGGCCAACCAGTTTGATGCCCGGTCTGGTTCTTTAACATTGGTTCAGAGAGCAGCAAGTGGCACGAGCAACAGTCATCACATGTAGAGCACAACAAGTTCAATATCAAACACTTTCCTTTTTCTTTTCTTTCTTTTTTTTTTTTTGGGTTGGGGGGTGGGGGTTGATGGTACAAATTATTAAGATGGGCCACATATGTCAGAAAGAAAGAAAATTCTTTTGCCAGTATGAAGTTCATGGGGTAGAATTTTCATGTATGTAAACAACCTCTTGTTTTGTAAGGTATGGTTGCGTACTACATACTCATAGTGGTCCAACCTTTCCCTAGAATCTGTGCATAGTGGATTTAACGCACCGGGCTGTTCTTTTTATTATGTGGGTGGTACAAAAGTTATCCAAATGTTTCACACAAGGCATGGTCGCATAAACCATTGATCCAAAGTGGTTCCAACCCCTTTCCCTGGATACCGCACATAGTGGGAGCTTAATGCATGAAGCCGCCCTTTTTATCATGTGGGTCATACAAAAGTTATGCAAAAGGTACAGACGACAGTTTTGTCCCATTTGTACTTGACATTCAGTAATCTCATTTAGCACTTTAATAGTGCATCATTTTAGCCTGTAGCGTCAACTTATCAAATTTGATTGGGATGGTCCAATGTTCTTGAATGGCCGAAATTTACTCGTTTTGATTTCTCAATTTTCATATCCCGCCTTTTTTCCCTTTATAAATTCTCTGTATTTTCTTCGTAAATCAGCTGATATTCATCAATCAAAAATCATTTCTCTGATTTGGAACATTGTGTACACAATGGATCCTATCAAAGGTTTCAAAGCACAAGGTCCATTCTCAATCTGGAAACTGGAAAAATTAATAGCAATGCCAGCGGCTGAAAAGAATCTGGAGGAGCGCATCCACAAAAGCTAAGCAACAGATGTTGGAAGTGTCAAATGTCGAAGAAAACAGCGTCTCTAGATTTGCAAGGGAAAAGTCTAGATTGATCAATGAGGAGCTGCATTCAGCAAATGATTGAAACATGAGATAGTTTCAATCAGCACATGACTGAAATGTGTGATGGATTTAACCAGTAGAATCAATGGATGGCCTTTTTATTTAATCAGATGAAATCTACGAGGGGTGAGCCACCCTGACTGCATCGGGATGAGCAATCAGGCCGCACGCCTCTATTGAGATTCAGAGACGTCAGGCAAGAAGCATCAACAACTCATTCAGCTCCGGCACCAGTGGCCAGGAATTGGAAAGCTGATTTTCCTACTTTTTCTTCTGGAGAGCCTAGTTCATGGCTTATTTAGGTAAATAATTACTTTGAAATCCTCAGCATGCCAGAGGAAATGAAGGTGTGATTGGTGGTCCAGCATAGGGATGGTGATGCCATAGAATGGTGCCGGTACCTTTGGAGGGATTGGCCTAATATAGCCTGGGCTGACTTTAGCCAGGCATTGAGGGAGAGGTTTGGCAGTTACCAGTTAAGGGATGTCAACAAGGTTCTGATTAGTCTGATATGTGTTTCACAGACAGGAGGATCGGAGGATTACATTTTAGAGTTTCAACGGTTGTATAACTGTTCTACGGGGTGATCAGACGGGCAACTGGGCACCTGCTTTATTAGAGGGCTGCAAGGTGATATCAGTGATTCGACGATGCTGAGATTTGCTATCAGAATGGCTAGAAAGGTGGAGAATAAAAGGGAACAGATACAGCTATGGTAAAAATCCAGCACCGGAGGAAGGATGTCAATAGAAATGCAAAAACCAATGGTAGTGGAAGCCAGTCTTGCGAAGCCTTCTCCACTTCGTAAACTGACTTGGGAGGAAGTGCAGGAGAAAAGGAAGGTTTGGCTTTTCGTGTGATGAGAAAATTTTGAAAGGGGGGCATGTGCGCCCGAACCATCAATTGTGTTTGCTACTACAGGATGGGGAAGTGCAAGGAGTCTACTTGCTTGCAGACGATGAAGATGTTCAATGGTTCTTAGTCGAGAGCCCAGAAAATAGACAAGGAGCTGTGCCTACGGGACACAATCGGCAAAAAGATGGCAGGCCTTCCACCATGTGTGGGGAGCAAGTGAGGCAACTGCTGGATCGGTTTGATACAGTTTCCACGGTCTGTTGGCTTACTTCCATCAAGAGGTCTGAAGCACAGGATTTAAATAGTTTTAGGTTCGTCCCTTGTGAAGAAGATTGGTTGAACCCATTCTACTGGTTTTGCACTTGGATGTGGAAAGAAGAGTGTGTTACGTGTTCATGGCAGGAAAAGGATGGTGTGGGATCCAGGTAATCCAGCAATTTCGTCGAGAGTTCTCTGTTTTTGGCCTGGGCAGTGAAGCCTTGTCTCCGGTGGGGGGATGTTGGAACCATTCCGTTCATGGGGATGAGAAGGGCAGGTACATGTGCCACGAAGCCAGGTGTGTGCTGCTGAAACCATGTGGGTTGGTAGTCAGTGGAGTGGCATCCCGCGTGCATGTGATGTGGCAGAAGTGGCCGAGCTGGCTGCACAATGGTGTCATCAATAAATACAGCAATGAGTGCTTATTCGGGGTGGTTTGTACAATGTCTAAGATTTGTTCATTTTGATTTCACAATTTCCATTTGCCGCTTCTTTTCCCTTTGTAATCTCTCTGTAATCAGTTGAGATTCATCAACCAAGAATCATACCTCTTATTTGGATTGTTGCTTGCAACAGATCCTATCATGGTATGTCACTTACTTGACACAACAAGCCATAAGAAGAGGTTACCACAAGGATGCCAACATGGGAAATCAAAAACTATGTGAAATGGATAAGGGACATCTGCATTGTCACATAGTTGGAATATGAGTGTATTCAGAGAAAGAAATCCCATTGCATTAATTTCAACTATTCTCAGCATACAGAATCAAAAACAAGAAGGGGGAAAGTTAAAAATGCACTTTAGTTTCAGTCTCCCTGGGTCCAAGATTATCTCCTCCAGACAAGATTCTATTGCGGCCAACTAGAAATGCCATGTTGTCAACCACAAATGACAAAAGCCAAGCTACTTCATTTTAGATATTCCAGAGTAATCTTCAAGAACACATTGAGTCAACGAAATTCGCCCAGACTCTTTTTTAGTTCAAATAAGACATTTCTTGTTGAGCATAGGTTTGTAATTTATTAATAAATTTATCATTTTCTTATCCACTGGAAAATATGTCTACTGAGTCTGGATTGATTATCTAAATCTTGGTGAGCCATTTAACCCAGATGGATTCATCAAAATTAAGTCTTCAACGTAATTCTGCCATTGATGAGGTATGATTAAAGGAGGGCTTCTTTCTTTTACCAAAGCATTCCAAAGGCCAACATATCTCTCATAAACTCTCTTGGAAATATTGACTTCACCAATCAGTTTGAAGTCTAACGTACCACTTACCCACACAATGAACAATGGAACGAAAAAATGATGCAGTTTAGCCTCCACAATGGAATTCAATATTTTCTAGCACATTCTGAATGCTCAAACTTGTGGATTGTTAGGTTTTTGCACTTAATGATCTCTGAAAACACATGCAACAAGAGCTAGAAAATGTTCCAGAATGGGTGCATAAAACATGTGCAGAAGATTCTCACAATTGATAAAAATTATATTTAAATATTCCGTTTATTTCTCAAGATCTCCCTGAAAACTGACAGTTAGACTAGGAAGGCATCATCATATCGAAGATGGGAAGATAGAATATTGATAACAACTAGAAGTACAATCATAATGGATGATGAGGTTTAAGCCACTCAAATTCTTCTCTAGTAAGCAGCAGTGTCATCGGCATCATCTATCAAAAAGAACTTCTCTTTTAATTTCTGGTGACATTCTTGAAACAGATCAGGATGCAAAGAATTCACATGGTCCATGATGGATAGGAATAGTGAAACAGGAATCCACCAGCCAAACCCAATCAATATGGAATAGCTAAAAAGAAGATAGTGGAAAAAATAGTAACCAAAATCTGCTTAAGCAGAGAAGGTATCTGGGCCCAAAAAGAGTAATCTTGAAATCTACCACTCATCGAAGAGAATGGCCAAGAGTCCAAACTCTACAAGCGAGAAACAGAACATCTATTAATGCAACCTCTTGCCACAATGATTATTACTAGCTCCGCTTGTTCCTATTTGATCTTTCCTTTGCCATTCAAATAATCAAATCCTTCGATTTTTGTTATTATTGTCCTAACAATATATTTTTTAGGCTGCGCCAGGTAAAATCATTTAAAACCGCTTTCCATCATCTACATATATTAATCAACAAATGGATTCCCTTAAACATATTCGTAATTCCAACTTCATCTAGAATGCCATATAACCATCTTATCATCTTCAGTTCAACCACAACCAAATTGCATGAAACTGAACAGAATTTGCCTCTTTCCATGTTTACCTGAGTAGAGATGGATCTAATGAGCAACAAAACTTGTTCAATCACTAGAGTTGAACATAACTATCAAGCAACCTCGGCCAATATTTGTTTGATTAGGTCTCCTTCACAAATATCTCGCCACACATAAATAAAAGTTGAAAGTAGCCTTCAACAATAGCAGCAGTGTATATGGCATGATGGATTCAACATTTTTACTAAGTGAAAAAACATTTAATAGGTCGGAGAAAGAAACTAGGAAACTAATTGTACAGGCATGATTGAGACTGCAAACATCTACAAGGGTTACATTAATCTGAAAAGCAACTTAAAACTTACCCCAGAACACGCCTCTCCTCATGTGTCTTCGACAGCATGTCTCCCTCCTCTCCATCACCACAGCCAAGAAAAGACCTACCTTGAACAGCATTATGCCTATTAAGGAATGACGAGCTCAGAGCCCTTCCAGAATTAGTCAACGTATCAACCGATGGAGTTTCATTACCCACAATGCCGCTCAATGCTCGAGGGACCCCCAATCCCCCAACGAATTTCTCTTGATTCACACCAGAGCTTGTCAACGATGCCACCCCATTTCTGCATGTCAACATCCTTCTAAATGCTCTTGAAGCTGATAAAAGCGGCGGGGGCGGCGCCGGAGAAGGCATTGTGAGGAAACTATCCGATACTGCCTTATACCAGCAATATCCTCCACCAAAATACCCCGGGAGAGACAAAAAAATCAGTTCGATGATCACTAGCACAGGTAAAAACACCCCCGAATCAATCAGGCTTTCTTTTGAAAATTCCCAATCCTAATGCTAGCGCTGGATTCAAAAGCTAAATTTTTTTTAAGGAATCGTGTCCGATTGTGCAAGCAGGATCATCATCTGCAAGAACAGCCGAACGAAATCGCAAGATATGACCAGCAGAACGGAGATCAATGGCAATGGCCGATGCCGCCGATACCGAGGAGAGGGGGTTGAAATTGGGAAGGAATTTTCAGAGATTTTCGGACTCGGTTGGGACTTCGGAGAGCTTTGATTATCGCGTATTTGGTGAGAGGGATTTTCCGCGGCAGAGATTTCAAGAGGAACTCTTTTACGCGAGATCGCTAAGAAGTAAGAAGAGGTTAAAAAAGGGGAGCGATTTTCTACACGAAGGGTGCATTGTTGTAAAAAGTTTTTAAAATAGTGGGTTAGTTGAACCCCTCTTTCCACGATTTTGATATAATTTGACCGATTAATTGCCTAATTATCCTTTTTATTATTTTAAATTTTTATATCTTGAGGTTATGTGCCAATAAAAAATTTTAACACAAGAGCTACTTTGCCCGTTGAATTAAATATTTACAAAAAAAATTTGCGCAAATTCCATATGTACTTAGCGAATTTTACTCTCTAATTCCACTTATACATGTAAACTTTCAAAAATTTCTTTTTTACTAGTAAATTTTCGTCATAATTTTACTTATACTTACATCATTAGAAATCCATTGCATGAGCCGTTAGTCTATTGTAAAATGACAAATATATCCGAGCTCTATTATAATTTAATGTTATTTTGCTTAAATTTAAATATTCATATTCAAATAATATATAATTTTATAGTCGTAGAATTACTAATACGAATTTTTAGCTATAATATCATAATTAAGTATGGACATATTTATTATTTTTTATAGAGTTAATGGTCCTCTTAGGATACCTAACGGCGTAGGTATAAGTAGAATTATGATGAAAATTCGTAGATATGAAAAAAAAATTAAAAATTTATGGCTATGAGTAAAATTAGGATTAAAATTCATGAATATATAAGGAATTCGCCCTAATTTATTTAATCTAAAATTAAAAAAATTAATTTACTAGTAACCTTACCGTTTCCCTCTCTCTGCTTGGCCAAAATATTAATATTTATTGGTTAATAAGTCAAGTAAGTGAACGCATCATCAATTCATCATCTGGAGTTTTATTCTTAATTATTACAATTTAAATTTTAAAAAACCAAGATAAGCATACAACCTACATGCTTCCCATGAATATTGAATTATTGTCATTGCTATATTATATTTAGGGTATATTTTAGAAGTGATAAAAATTAGCGTAAAATTTTTTAAAATCGAAGAAAATGACATAATGTATTAGGGGTAACTAGAAGAAATAAAGAGAATAATATTAAAATAGATAAGTCAATTGTATGAATAATTATATAAAAATGGTTGAAAAATAAGATAGTTATATAAAAAAATGTGAAAAAATAATTCAAAAATAGCATAATTGTAAAGAGTGAAAAAAAATTTATTGAAAAAGTTCTACTTTGAAACAAACTCATCCTTAAATTGTTATATGCCTATGACAATTAATATAATTTATGTGAATTTTTTGATAAATAAACGATAAATGATTGTATCAATTAAATATATCGAAAATTCTAAATTTACATGTATAACTACAAAAATAAATTTAGTTTTAATATACAAAAGCGTACAATACTGAAATCTTGTTTTTATTTCAGTCTCTTAGGTAACGGATCCTTTGACTTTAACATTTGCCTAATTCGAATATTCTTAAAATAAATCTTTATAAATTTACATATTTTACAGGTTGCAATTATACCCTATCCTTAATATAAAATGGAATTTTCAATCGTGGCAAGATTTGTTTTATGAAACCCTCATTATTATATAATAAATAATTTAATTGTAATTAATTTGATTTAAATTTTACTTATTATGATAAAATCAAAAGCAAATTTTCTAACGCACACGTATTAAACTTATCATGATAATTTACTTTAAAACATGTAAAATTATCTCTATCAAAAAAAAAAAAGCGTGAACTTATAGAAATATGAAACAATGAATTCTAATTTGCAATTCTCTAGCTAATAGGATCTAATTAAAAAAATACTAAAATATAATTTGCGATTGGAAAAAATTTGAACATGAACAATACTGATTTACCTAAACTATAAAAATTTTCTTTTTATTAAATTTAAATAATCAAAATTAATTATTTTTATTGCAAAGGAAAATATGTTTAAATTTGACAGTTTTATAAATGAGTTTTTGAGATTTATATTATAAAATATAATATATTGGGAACAATTCTACTTCATTCCAAGTATGACATATTTGGTTTGGGACCTATTAGGTTCATTTGACGAAATCAGAATTATTCATCATAATATTTAATACGTTATATTTATTTTGAGAAATATAAAAAATTTCTTTCACGTAATAAACTGAATTTACACGTAATAAATATTTTAGTCTAAATAAAAATACATTTTAATTAAATAAAATTAAATTTTTATTTATATTTAAAAGATTCTTCATTTGTGATTTATATTCTTGCATATTGCAAATTACACCATATATATTTCTAATCCAAATTAGAACTTGTGGTTTGCATATTTCTCATAAACTTAGTAATTTTTGCATTATTATTTTATACGAAAATTAATATCAATAAAGTTGAAATATTATTCAATTTTCATATGAAAACATTAATTTCTAATTATATATTCAAGTCTATAAATTTGAAACTTTTAATAAGACATTCAGGGTGTGTTTAGCAATGACGATAAAATGTCAAGTTAAAACTTTTCAATCTAAAACTTTTTATTTTCTATAACTATTATATTTTTTAATTATTTTTTCATATTTTCCTATACAACTACCTTACTTTTCAATCATTTCTACACAATTACCCATACAGCTAACATATCTATTTTAACTTTATCCTCTTTATTCTTCATCATTACCCCTGTCATATCACATCATTTGACAACTTTTATTCTCCAAAATTTTTCACCAAAAATTTTATTTATTCCCAAATACACCCTCAATTGCCATATAATATTTTAAATTTAATACATTAATAGAGCATCGAGAAATGTAACAATGTAATATTGAATATAATGCACTGAAATGTTTACTAAAAATATGGAATGCTGTGATCTACCTTGTTCTAAAATAATATGTTCCCACGATTATAACATATATCCACAATTACAGCTTGTTAATAAAATTATTCCTCCGTGTTATACAATGCGAATGTGGGCACGTATTAATTTTACAAATTCATTTTATGATCATAGTCGAAACGCTTGACCGAACGCACTGTTGCACCTGATTCATTTCACCTTTTTTAAAATATTTTGGAGACTTTTAGATGTTTGTTTTTTATTTTTTAAAATAGTAGTACTTTTATAATTCATTAGTTATGAAAATACCACTGATTTTAAAAAATTAAAACTAAATATTTAAAAGTTTACAAAAATGATACAAATTGATACAAATGTTAAATACATTTAAATTAACAGTTATATAAACAAAATTTAAAAATTTAAAAAAAATAAATTTTTACAGACGAGTGCACTTTACCATAACCCAAGCACAATCAAGAAAAAGAAAAGAAGTCAGTACGCGACTGCGACTGGTGTGATAAAAAAAAAGTCTTGGTCCGCACTGTCTCGGAAAAAGAAGTTATCTTTCAAACCAATGTTTTTTAGGTATTTTTGTTAGTAATAGAATTGCAAATATAAAAGAATTTTACTTTTTTCAAAAAAAAAAAAAAAAAAAGAGAAATCGAACAGCATTGACGCAAACCAAGACAAATTCAAATAGTCCAATAAGCAGCAATCCACCGCGGTCAAATCTACTCAAAATTTCTCAGGGTAGTCCATCCCTAATTTGCACATATTTTTAGCTAATTTTCAACACAAACAGTGTATAACATATTTAAAAATAAATTAAAATAGGCTGCCATTTCTGCCGACTGACAAAAAAGGAAAATACAATACCAAATAAATGAAAAAAATCCTAAATTTTCATATGTGAGGTAATGAGGTTATGTTTGTGAAGAGAAAAGAGAGACAAAATTAGAGGAAAAAATTTTGGTGGAAAATTTTTGAAGACAAAATGATAATGTGATATGATAAGTGCCTATTGCAAAATATTTAAAAGACTTTAATTAGATGTGAATGGAATGAAATTTTATATTTTCGAGATAATTTTTTTTTATTTTCAATATAATTTTTATTTTTTAATATATTTTTATATTTTCAATATTATATGTCTCATTCAAAATATAATTACATTTCTTATCCCATTTCTTCATTTCATTAATTCAGGCCGGTTAAAACTCTAGAACAATATATAAAGTAATAATTATGTGTAAAATAATAAATTTGAAATAGATTGGGTATTTGTATTAAAATTTTGAAAATTAATTGTAAAAAGGATAATTGTACGAAAAAGTATGCCTAAAATTAAGAAGATTTTTTTTCATTTGTCAAATACACTCCAAATGTAAGGTGCATATATATTTAAAAATTAAAAAATTAGGGCCATTAACATTTATGCCTATTAAAAACTAAATTATGTTTATTTATGCCAACGATTCTAATAATCTTCTAATACTGTTATAAATTAATTCCATTAATACCAAAACTTTTATAAATTAATTCCATTAATACCAAGACTAACCCTGCAGACCCCTCTGCCCACTCTTATCAAATCATATAAATATATAGGTTAGTTGGGAGCCCAATCCTATGCACCCGGGTGTACTACACCTTTTTTTTTTAATTTTTTTTTGAAATTTTTTTCATGAAGTTGTTAATATAGGTTTATTTAACATATGTATCAATTTTTACGATTTTTGGAGACTTTTAGATTTTTTTTTAGATTTTTAAAAATCAGTGGCATTTTCAATAATTTAAAATTACTGAAAATGCCATTGATTTTTAAAAATCTAAAAAAAATATCTAAAAGTCTCCAAAAATAGTAAAAATTGATACATATGTTAAATAAACATAGATTAACCATTGTATAAAAAAGTTTTCAAAAAAAAATAAAAAAAAATAGGTGTAGTACACCCGGGTGCATTGGATTGCTTTCCGGTTAGTAATATGCTCCATGGCATTCCGGGGTGCCCCACACTGGAAATATGTAAATAGAAGCGCACACATATATAAACATATTCATATGTATAAAAAAAATGAGACTTCCAAAGGAAAAGTTTTAAAAATATTTTTAAAAAATAAATATAAAATAAAGAATTTACTATATAAATAAAATAAAATAAAATATTATACTAATGATAACATTTTTGAATTTTGACAGTTGAGTTTTGTCGCGTCCATTACTCCATAAACGCACAAACTTGCTATGCTTCTACGACAAATTCACTTCGAATGATATATTGATATCACCACTGCATGAAATCTGAAATTTGTAGCCGACACGACAAGGGTAATAATAAGGAGTAAAATTAATAAAATTGAAAAATATACATTAGTTGTATGAGCATTGATATAAAAATAATTGAAAAGGTAAAGTGAAGAAATGATTAAACAAATGGTAATTATGGAAAGTTAAAAATCTTAATGGAAAAGTTTTAGGGAATGTTTGATGATCTAAAAGTGTGGAATGAGATGATATGGAGTGGTAAATACTTTTTCCAGCAATTGATTTTTACAATTAAACTACCTTATTGTCCAACTTTATCTCTATATTAATTCTATTCATTTTTCCTTCCAACCATTCCATTTTATTCTAACTTTACTCTTATTACTTCATATTAATTACCTAATTCTTAAAATATTTTATCCCACTCCTGCTCCGTACCACAATTTTAGTCCATTCCACGTTCCCAATCATGCCCTTCCATGGAAAGGTTTTTGGTATATGCAAATGCACCCTCTATTTGTACCTTTACTTATCATATCTTATTATATTTATTAACACAAAATCATGCTTAATTAATTTCTTCTATTTTTTTTCAATTGGTTTTGCTCAATAAGTGGGAAATTCGTACCATAAACTCTCTAATTTTGTGTATTAGCATTTTGGACATTTAAGTTCGCATATTAGCGTATTAAACTCTATTAAGTTTTGGTCTTTGCATTTTAAACTTTCATCCCTAACGGCGTTAAAAAAATACCGTTAAATCCATGTATAATGTTGAAAATATCATTATATTTATATGAAAAGAATAAAAAACTAGCATTATTTACACAATATAGCCTCATAATTTTGAGAAGGTGATAACATTCAGAAAGGTGATATTAGTTTTTGGCCATAACTGCTTTGTTTTTCATACAAATATAAAAGTATTTTTGACATTACATATGTGTTTAACGGTGTTTTTTAATGCAACTAGTGGTGAGGGTTTAAAATGCAAAGACCAAAACATCGTAAGTTTTAATACGCTAATATGTAAATTTTTGAAATTTAAAATGCTATTACTTAAAGTTAAATGACTTATGACGCAAATTTCCCCCAAAAGTCGATGCTCCTCGCTGTAGTAAACAGATGCTTTCCGCCCCGGGTTGAATCCATACCATCCAGCCCAGACACCAGAACATTACTAACAAGGCCATGCCCCTAGCCTTACGTGCGTGATATATTTTTAAATGCCTAAATTTGGGTCTTTGGTCTTGGTCACATGAAAAATAAAAGCATGTGTCTCTGATTCAGACCTTTGATTGTCATAAAAAAATAATAGTCTGCATCATCCAATCCGGATAGAATGTTTTGGCACTTCTTTTCTATTGTTCGATCTCAAATAGATATATATATATTTTTTATTTTGGGTATATCAGAAAAGTAATAAAAATTTTGGATGAAAAAGTTTTTAATATAAAAATTTTTTAAATGAGAAAAAAAATTTACAATATAATAGAGGCAATAATGAGGAGTAAAGAGAATAAAATTAAAATAAGTTGTAAGTGTAATTGAGTAAAAATTATAGAAAAATAGAATAATTTGTATAGAAAGATGTAAAAAAAATAATTAAAAAATAGGGTAGTGATGAAAAGTGAAGGTTTTAAATTGAAAAATTTTATTGAAAAGTTTTATATTAATCAAAAGGAAGTGTAGCGCCCCTTTCATAGGGAGTAGATGCAACGATTAGTTAGTCTATTTTAGCCAACCTAAAATAAAATAAAAATAAAAGATGCTGAAAATAATCTGTTGAAAAATTTATAATATTATAACAATAAATAGAGATTAAAGTATTAAAATAAAAATAATAACAGAAATAAAAAGAGTCGCCACTAAATTTTTTGGGAAGATTAGAACCAAATATTGCATTAAAAGAGAGGAAATATTGACTTACATAAACGAAGATGCAGATTATAGTCAAATCATACATCAATAACATAATAAAAATAAATAGAGCATTTTCGGAGAAGTGTGGAATGAGATGATATGAAGTGGTAAATACTTTTTCCAGCAATTGATTTTTACAATTAAACTGCCTTATTGTCCAACTTTATCTCTATATTAATTCTATTCATTTTTCCTTTCAACCGTCTCATTTTATTCTAACTTTACCCTTATTATTTCATATTAATTACATAATTCTTAAAATATTCTTTCTCACTCCTACTCCATCCCATAATTTTAGTCCATTCCATGTTCCCAATCATGCCCTTCAATTGAAAGGTTTTTGGTATATGCAAATGCACCCACTATTTGTACCTTTATTCATGATATTTTATTATATTTATTACCACAAAATCATGCTTAATTAATTTCTTCTATTTTTTCAATTGGTTATGCTCAATATGTGGGAAATTCGTATCATAAATAGGGGTGCAACTTGGGCCGGGTTCAGCCCGAACCCGGCCCGCCGAACCCGCATTTTGGCAGTGTTGGAACTGCCTATTCTCCAGCCCGAACCCGATTTCCCGGGTTGAACCCGAGACCGATTTGAAATCGGTTCGGTTTCGGGTTGATAAGAACCCTAACCCGCGCAACCCGAACCCGAATTGATAGCTTACTGTATAAAAGTGATTTTTCGTGCGGGTGCCCTGATTTCGGATTCCCCCCCCAAAATTTTCCTGCAATCCGCCAACTCTGATCTTCCCACAGCCCTCTCCAGCTCTCCTGCGACTGTGATTCGTCCTTGAGACGAGAATTCCTCTGCCGATAGCACCGCAGCAGATCTCGGCGACTGCGATTCGTCCTCGAGAATTCCTTTGTCGTCCAGAATCCAGATCCTTCTTCACCTCCGACGTCGGTGAGCTCGTCCCGGCCACGGTACCATAGTAGCAGCAACAACATCTAGCAGCCAGCACGGCAGCCGCAGAAACGGTTGGCTAGTCGCCCACAGCAGCTGCATCCCGGAGAGTGGCTTCTCTCGTCCTGCCTGGCTGCCTCCCTCCTTCAGTTTTTAACACGCCCGACTGCCTCCTTCCTGCTGCTACTCCGCCTCCGCCTCTGACGCCGGCGACCTCGTCCCAGCTGCTGCACCAGAGTAGCACCAGCACTCACCACGGCAGCAACGATCAATATCCCCGGCAGCTCTCAACAGAAATCCCAGTTCGTCGGCTCCCTTTTATCTTCTTTCATCCGGCATCTAATTTCAACCGCAATTTAGAGGAAAGCTGCAGTCCCTCATGTAATCTGCAAGGTCTCGATCACCCTGCAAATTACCATCCCTAATGAGTGCTAGAATAGAGCGAGCTTCATGAATTCTGGACCTGCTGGACATTTGAGTATGGAAATTTGTAGCAAGATGCTCGTTTATCTTTTAAGTCTAGGAGAGATCCCATCAAATCACACAGGCCTAATTGGGCTCAATTATGTTTCAGTTGCTATCAACCGGTACAAGACCGGTGCTCTGATCCAAATGATCAAGTCATTTAAGTATATTGGTGAGATCCTATTCTGTTGAAAGAACCAGGAAAGAAATAAAGCCAATATGTTTTGACTGTCAATAGGATTAAGCGAAATACTTATATTTCAGTAAGAAATGCTCAAAACAGGTATAACGCATGACAATATCATGTTCAATATTCTGGCTTTCAGCATTGAATTGGTTTGCTTTGAGAGGGTTTGCATTTCACTATTATTGGGAGTGCACCTCGTATGAATAACAACGGAGGGTCCTTTCTTCACCATATAGGTGAACTGCAGATGGATGCTAAGTGGATTTGCCATGATAATAATAATAACATGAATATGAAATAATGACATCAATCATTCACGCGAGTAGTGAAATGAATCATGTGCACATCTTTGAGGGGGCACAAATACACCATAGAAATGGACGTATCTAAACAGTTATCAAGTATGTACCTCGAATTTCCAAACAAGCCATTTGCCGCCTTTAATAAACTTTGAACTTGTTTTGTCTGCAACAAAACTCCCAAGGAACTCGGCACATGTCTCAGGAGCAGCCCTTGAAAGCCGGTAGTTGAACCATTCCTCAAAATTGCCGCACTCTTCTGCTCCTTGAATTCCCATCTTTACCTGCCTGATGCAAGAAATGAATAGCAAGCATGCATACGAGTTAGTTACAGCGCCATATAAACTTAATCATCTATGCTCAGGTCGCTAATTCATTCAATAGTATATTCTTCTGAAAATCGTCTACCTGCAGTTTAATTATCACTGAGTAAATATTTTGAGTGCTTTCCTTGCTTGCATGGGTAACCATCAAAATAAGCTCCTAGCAGAATAGCAGCCAAACAATCAGACCAGAAAACAACAAATCTGCTTAGAAAACCTTGGATGCAAAGAACCCATAAAAAAAGAAAAAAGAAAAATAATCATTATTCTCACCTACTTTGACTCCATAAGCTTCAAATGAAATTCATTGGTATCACCTTCTTGCAAAGCTCTCAAACAACTAAGGTGAAGGGGCAGAAATAATAAGCTCATGTACATGAAATACAAATCCAATCAGTGAAAGAGCATTTAGTACAGAGTTGATCAAGTGCACATCAGCATTTCAAAATAATTATGAAGAATTTGTTGATCAACTAGACAAATGCGTAAGAGGTAAAATATATTTTTCTATGTTTTAATCCTATCCCTTACTCTTAACATTATTTTTAATGCCAATATTTATTTTTTTCAGATGAAGTTTCTCAAACGTCGGGAAATGCTGCTTTAGGATCGTTACCACCTATTCCACCAAGAAATTAATTTACAGGAGGTATTATTTATATATTTGAATATATATGCATATATATGCTCTTTAAGTTCAATTGTACAAAATGACGTCGATTTTGTGTATTTTTTTTAGGGAAAAAAGAATTTGGCTTAGCGGACGAGAATAATAGAAGACAAGAAGAATGAAGACTGCGTGGAAAATTAAAATGTTTCATGTTGTTATGTTGCAGTTGGCAATTTAAGTTAAATGTTGTAATTTGATTATTGGAATTTAAGACTAAAGTTGTAGACTTGGACCTAACTTGGATGTTGTGATTTGAAGTTGTATTTTTGAACTTGTTATAATCTTATTTGTTTTGATATTATTGTATTTTTGGGATTATTTTCTTTTCTTATGATTGATATTATAAAGTTTGTCTTATGGTCAGATGCTAATATTTCTATATATGATTGTGATATTCATGTTAAATTGCAGGACGGACAAAGGTTGTACTTCTACATTCATCAAAATATGGTTGCTATTCAACTTAATGCGAAGAGAATGCCCAAAACAGGTTTTTCTTCTTAATACTCTTAAATGGTATTTAAATTCTTTTTGCTTTCTTCTAATAATTTTTTATATTAGATTTTTTTTAGCAATAGATTTGTGATTAAATGAGTGTAGGATATATATTTATAGTAACATGTCAACCCGAAACTCAACCCGAGCCCGAATTTCAAAAATAGGGTTAGGGTTGAGGTTTTACAAATAGGGTTAGGATTAGGGTTAAGGTTGAAGATTTACAAATAGGGTTAGAGTTAGGGTCGAGGTGAACCCGAGTTTCATGAGCCCGAGTTGCACCCCTAATCATAAACTCTCTAACTTTGTGTATTAACATTTTGGACCCTTAAGTTCGCATATTAGCATATTAGACCCTACGAAATTTCGGTCTTTGCATTTTAAACTCTCATCCCTAATGGCGTTAAAAAACACCCTTAAATCCATATGTAATGTTGAAAATACCATTATATTTATATAAATAAAATAAAAAACCAACATCATTTACATAATAAAGCCTCATAATTTTGAGAACGTGATAACATTCAGAAAGACAATATTAGTTTTTGGCCATAACTGCTTTGTTTTTCATATAGATAAAAAAGTATTTTTGACATTACACATAAGTTTAACGGTGTTTTTTAATGTAGTTAGTGGTGAGAATTTAAAATGCAAAGACTAAAACATCATAAGGTCTAATATGCTAATATGCATTAAAATGCTAATACTTAAGGTTAAATAGCTTATGACGCAAATTTCCCCCAAAAGACAATGCTCCTCGCCGTAGTAAACAGATGCTTTCCGCCCCGGGTTGAATCCATACCATCCAGCCCAGACACCAGAACGTTACTAACAAGGCCATGCCCCTAATCATACATGCGTGATATATTTTTTAATACCTAAATTTGGATCTTTGGTCTTGATCACATGAAAAATACAAGCATATGTCTCTGATTCAGACCTTTGATTGTCATCAACAATAATAGTCTCCATCATCCAATCTGGATAGAATTTTCTGGCACTTCTTTTCTATTGTTCAATCTCAAATATATATATATATATATATATATATTATTTTGGGTGTATGAGAAAAGTAATAAAATTTTTGGATGAAAAAGTTTTTAATATAAAAAATTTTTAAATGAGAAAAAAATATACAATATAATAGAGGTAATAACGATGAGTAAAGAGAATAAAGTTAAAATAAATAAGTTAGTTGTAAGTCTAGTTGAGTAAAAATTATTAAAAAGTAGGATAGTTTGTATAGGAAGATGTAAAGAAATAATTAAAAAATAGGATAGTTATAAAAAGTGAAAAATTTTAATTTGAAAAGTTTTATAGTAATCAAAAGGAATTGTAGCACCCCTTTCATAGGGAGTGGACACTACGATTGGTTGGTTTATTTTAGCCTACCTAAAATAAAATAAAAATAAAAGATGCTAAAAATAAGCTGTTGAAAAATTTATAATATTATAACAATAAATAGAGATTAAAGTATTAAAATAAAAATAATAACATAAATAAAAAGAGTCGCCACCAAATTTCTTGGGAAGATTAGAACCAAATATTGCATTAAAATAGAGAAAATATTGGCTAACATAAACAAAGATGCGGATTATAAGCAAATCATACATCTATGACATAGTAAAAATAAATAAAGCATTTTTGGAGGAGTGGTGGGGAGGTGTACAACAATAGCTAATGGCTCTTAGGTATTTATTTATTTATTTATTTATTGGATTGCAAGAAGAGGTGTAGCAACGTCACGAGGCTAGCACTGCTTGGGTTTTTTTTTTGTTTTTTGGTGTGTTTGGTTGAGGGTAAAATTTTTTATGAAAATTTTTTGAAGTAAAAGTTGTCAAATTGATAGAAAATAATGTGATATAATAAGGATAATAATAATGAGTAAAGAGGATAAAGTTAAAATAGATAGGTTAGTTATATGGATAATTTTATAGAAATGATTGAAAAGTAAGGTAATTTAAATAGATTTCTTTCTTATAAGAAAATTGGATAGATCTCTTTGTATAAATTGTAAAGTTATCCCAGGTGAGAGTTTAGCTATGCAACATAGATTATTAGTGATGGATATATATACACAAAAAGAGTCAACAAAAACTAAAGGCAATATAATTCCAAAAATTAAATGGTGGAATTTAAAAGGAAACAACATAAAACTTTTTAGAAAAAGAATGATAGAAGAAGTAAAATGGGACACACAAGAAGATGGAGTAGAATCGATGTGGGATAAAATGACAACTAACATAAAAGAAGTAGGACAAAGTATTGTAGGTGTATATAAAAATCGTAGATCCTCACATAGAGAAACTTGGTGGTGGAATGAAGATGTTCAAAAAGCTATAAATGATAAACAAGAAAAGTTTAAAACATGGCAGGGAAATAAAAATGATACAAACTTACAACAATACAAACTATCAAAAAAAGCTACTAAAAAATTATTAGTGATGCTAAATACAAAGCTTATGAGAACCTATATAACAGATTAGGAACTAGACAAGGTGAAAAGGATATTTTTAAGTTGGCTAAATTAAGAAAAAATAAGGGCAAAGATTTAACACATATTAGATGTATTAAAAGTGAGGACCAAAGAGTTCTCGTCAAAGATGATAATATTAAGGAAAGATGGAAAACTTATTTTTATAGTTTACTAAATGATACGCCACACGAACAATTAACATTAGATGTTAGTCTAAATAGGGAAGAAAATAGGAATATCAGTTATTTCATAAAAATTCGAATATCTGAAGTAAAGGAAGCTTTAAGGAAAATGAAAACAGGAAAAGCTTTAGGCCCAGATAATATACCAATTGAGGCATGGAAGTGCATGGGAGATGTAGGTGCAACATGGTTAATAAATTTTTTTAATAAGATTATAAAAACGAAGTTAATGCCAAGTGAATGGAGGAAAAGCATTATAGTTCCAATTTATAAAAATAAGGGAGATATTCAAAATTGTGCAAATTATCGTGGAATAAAATTAATGAGTCATACTATGAAATTATGGGAAAGAGTAATTGAACATAGACTAAGACGAGAAACTAATATATCTGAAAATCAATTTGGTTTTATGCCAGGAAGATCAACTATTGAAGCTATTTTCTTACTTAGACAACTATTTGAAAAGTATAGGGAGAAGAAAAAGAACTTATACATGATTTTTATTGATTTAGAAAAAGCTTATGATCGAGTACCAAGGAAGTTAATATGGCAAGTGATGAGAAAAAAAAGAATTAATGACAGATACATTGATATTATTAAAGATATGTATGAGGGGGCTGTTACAAATGTGAGAACCATTAGTGGAGATACTAATGTCTTCCCAGTTAAAATAGGTTTACATCAAGGCTCAACCTTGAGTCCTTATCTTTTTACCTTAGTAATAGATGAAATTACTAGACATCTCCAAGAAGAAGTACCTTGGTGTATGTTATTTGCAGATGACATTGTTCTAATAGATGAAACTAAAGAAGGACTAAATTTAAAATTGAATAGGTGGGTAGATGCTTTAGAATCTAATGGTTTTAGAATTAGTCGCACAAAAACTGAATATATGAAATGCAATTTTAATAATAGTGAGAACCCGGATGAGGAACCAATTAAGATTTTAGATCAAGCAGTAACAAGAACTAATCACTTTCGGTACTTAGGATCAATAGTTCAAGAGAACGGGGAAATCGAGAAAGATATAATACATAGAATTCAAGCAGGATGGAAGAAATGGAGAAGTGCGTCGGGAATTTTATGTGACCGTCGAGTCCCAGTCAAATTAAAAGGAAAATTTTATAAGACTGCGATTAGACCTGCTATGCTTTATGGGGCAGAATGTTGGGCAGTTAAAGAGCAACATATACAAAAAATGAGCATAGCAGAAATGAGAATGTTAAGGTAGATGTGTGGTAAAACAAGAAAAGATAAAATTAGGAATGAAATAATTCGAGAAAACTTAAAAGTGAGACCAATTTATGATAAAATGAGAGAAAATAGATTAAGATGGTTTGGTCATGTAAAAAGGAGGCCTAAAGTCGCATCGGTTAGGAGAACAGAGTTTATCCAAGTAGAAGGTGGTAGGAGAATGAGAGGAAGACCCAAAAAAATATGGATGGAAGTAATTAAACAAGATTTAAAAAAATTACAAATTACTGAAAATTTAGTCTTAAATCGCCAAGAATGGCGTAACAGAATCCATGCAGCCGATCCCACATAGGTGGGAAATGACTTATGATGATGATGATGATGATGATTGAAAAGTAAGGTAATTTGAATAGGAAAATGTAAAAAAATAATTAAAAAATAAAGTAGTTATGAGAGAGCGAAAAGTTTTGGATTAAAAAATTTTTGTTGATATTTTTTCGCTCCTAACAAACACACCCTTTGTTGAGAATGCTGGAATAAAAGGCCGTGGTAGCTGCACTTGGGTTTTTTTTTTTGTTGTTTGGGCTGGGACAGCAACTGATATTTTGGGAGATGAGATAAAATGGCAGTAAGGCGTTTTTGATTTTTGATGGAGGCAGGAGATTTTTTATAGCTTGGCTGATGGCGTGGAGAGATTGAAAGGGACGACTTATGGAGGATAAAGCAGCAGACTTTCATTTATGGGCCAGAGAGCGGGGAGAAACAAAGAGTAAAAAAGCCTCTTCCTTTCCTCCGGCTTCGCTGTGGAGAATGTCAGGAGCGGGGTCTTCTATTTATAGAGTTTTTGGGAGGAGGCTGCTGACATGGCGAATTTTCATTGGCTGATGATGTGGGGTTTTGGCACGCACCTTCGGCTTTTGGTTTGGGACCTATTAGGTTCATTTGACGAAATCAGAATTACTCATCATATTTAATACATTATATTTATTTTGAGAAATATAAAAAATTTATTCGTTAGATAAACTGAATTTACATGTAATAAATATTTTACTCTAAACAAAAATGAATTTTAATTCAATAAAATTAAAATTTTGTTTATATTTAAAAAATTCTTCATTTGCGATATCTATTCTTGTATACTGCAAATTACACCATATATGATTTCTAATCCAAATTAGATCTCATGGTCTGTCATATTTCTAAAAAATTTAGTAAGTTCGCATTATTATTTTATGCAAAAACTTAATATCAATAAAGTTGAAAAATTATTCAATTTTCATATGAAAACATTAAACTTTTAATTATATATTCCTGTATATAAATTTGAAACTTTTAATAAGACATTCAATTGCCATATAATATTTTAAATTTAATGCATTACTAGAGCATTGAGCACTGTGACAATGTCATATTGCATATAATGCATTGAAATGTTTACTAAAAGTATGGAATGCTGTGATCTAACCTTGTTCTAAAATTATATGTTCCCACGACAACAACATATATCCATAATTATAGCTTGTTAATAAAATTATTCTTTCGTGTTATACAACGCGAACGTGGGCACGTATTAATTTTTTTTTTATTTGTATTGTACAAGTAAATATTATTTAGAATTCCACAAGCCTTCACATAAACTTATAGGAGACAAAAGTTCCTTTCAAATGTTTACGAAGATGAAACTCCTCGTACAGTTGCACTCACCAGTGAGGAGACTCCAACCCTGTGCGCTGCATAGGAACATAACATCGAGGCAAAGATCCAGTGGTGGTGCTTGAGATGATATAATATTGTCGGATTAAATCTGTATCTAAGATGAGAATGTAATAATATGCATATTATGAGAAGAGATGTGATCATCTCAGATCAGTCGAAGACGGGGCCTTATTATCGACCACACCTCCCGATCGTTTGATCACGCCGGTGAGAGAAGAACCGTCGGATCATAATAAAAAAACACAGCAGCATCGGAAGCAATTAGTGCTGCTGAAATTTTGCAGCCAGGCCCTTGTCAGTGTCGAGAGGAATTTTGCAATTCAGTCCCTTCTCTCCCTTATGTTTCTCTATCTCCTCCCCCTAAACCCCTCCCACTCCCCACGCGTCTCCCTATCTTCCTCTCTTCTCCCTCTCCTCTCTCTCTGGCTCCTCACCGTCGTTCCGCGATTACAAACCTAAGAGCAATTTGAATCAAATCTTTCCAACTCGTTGGATTACAAATTTTTTCAAAAAGTACAAAATGCCCTTTATTGCTCCCCAACTATCATGGTCGTGGCTCCTAGGTCTCGTTTTCCATTTTAGCGTGGTTTTTTCTTTCCATATGAACCAACCATGGGAGACGGCAAATTCAAGCTAATAAAATCAATTCTTGCTAATCTTCAAGTAAAAATCTAGCAAGGCTTTAGAGGAAATGTCACCCTTGCATGCATTGCAATTGCAACAAATGAAAAAGATACATGCACCTCACAGACTCTAACACTTTTCTTGAAATTATAAGACAATCTCTAACCACTAATTGATAGAATCCTAAAAGACAAAGCAACTCGAGCACATCCTCTAGACACCGAAAGAGTCCTAGCAGATGAAGCAACCCCGAAATCCCATTGGCATCATAGCCATCATGGATTTCTAAATCCTCCATAATAGCAATCGTCTGCATGGCAATATGAAATCTCAAGGGGAAGGCTTCAAGCGCTGAACAACTATACCAAGACTAGCAAGGAAAAAACTTGCATCTTGCATCCATTTGGATTGAATATATATTTTTTTCATTTTACTTTTTCATTTGCCCTACTTCCATTTCTTCCTCCGGTGTTAGATCTAGAGAGAGAAAGAGGATGGTGTAGGTCTTTTTAATTTGCTTGAAGCCTATTGCTCACTGGTGAGTTTTAGGCAACATTGATAGGTTCTCTACCATAGTTATTCTTAAAATTTCACCAAAATCAGAGACCAAGCAAGGTGCGGCAGTGGTTTCTCCAAGTAGAGATTTGATTCTGTTAAGAAATAATCTAACAAAACAACAAAGTAGTGCAGAAAAACAAGATAAAAAGAAATAAAGTAGACAAATTTATGTGAAAAATCCTTTAACGTGAAAAGAAAAACCATAGGCAAAGAAAGAAAAAACACACTATCAGAAAATATTATAAGAGATAGAAAACTCTCAAAAGAAAACCTCTCTAAAAGACTAGACTTACCCAGAAGTATACAAGAGAACTTAGAAAATTCACACCATACACCTAGAAGCAAGCCTCTACTTATAATATTGTAAGAAGAGTTTGAACCATTGCCTACTCCTAGTGGGATTTGTTATGAATTCACTATGCACAACAAAGTTGTGTAGAGAACTAATGCAAATAGGCTTTCCATATAAGATAAAATTCTAACGCAAAATAAAGGATGGCTTGACATTCAAGTCACTACACCCGTAATAAGCTCTAGAACAATATACAAGAGTAATAATTATGTGTAAAATAATAAATTTGAAATAGATAGGGTATTTATATTAAAAGATTTGAAAATTAATTGTGAAATAGGATAATTGTATGAAAAAGTATGTGTAAAAGTAAGAAGATTTTTTTTTATTTGTCAAAATGTAAGGTACGTATTTATTTAAAAAAAATTAGGGGCATTAACATTTATGCCTATTAAAAACTAAATTATGTTTATTTATGCCTGTGATTTTAAGAGTCTGCTAATACTGTTATAATAACGCTGCTCACCCTCGTCAAATGCATATACTCCATAAAAATATATAGGTTAGTTGCATGTGTAGGGTGTGTTTGTTAATGAGTAAAAGTTGTCAAGTTAAAACTTTTCAATTTAAAACTTTTCACTCTCCACAACTACTTTATTTTTTAATTATTTCTTCACATTTTTCTATACAACTATTCTAACTTTCAATTATTTCTACACAACTTCCCACACAACTAACCTATCTATTTTAACTTTATCCTATTTACTCTCCATCATTACCTTTATCATATCACATCATTTGACAACTTTTACTCTATGTAATTTTTCATCAAAAGTTTTATCCATTCCCAAACACACCCGTAATAAGCACCGTGGCGTTCTGGGCGCCCCACATTAAAAATTTGTAAATAGAAGCGCACACACATATATAAACGTAATCATATAGATAAAATAATGCGCTATCTAAACTCTAAAGGAAAAGTTTTAAAATAATTTTTAAAAAGTAAATATTAAAATAAAGAATTTACTACACAAATAAAATATTATACTGATGATAACATTTTTGAATCTTGACAATTGAGTTTTGTCACGTCCATTACTCCATAAACACACAAACTTACTATGCTTCTACAATAGCACCTGTTGCACGTGCAACTTCGCTTCGGATGAAATCACCATTGCGTGAAATCTGAAATTTGCAGCCGATGCATATCATACAGCTGATGGGTCAAGGGTAATTACAAGTAGTAAAAAAATAAAATTAAAATATAGTATTGAAAATTTTTATAGTAAATTAAACACACCATTCAAGAGTAAGATTAAAGCTCCTCAGACAGTGAACAAAGATTCAATCAAGACCTATTATGAGTAGGGATGCAAGGGTCGGGTATGCCCGTCTCTATCCTTATCCAATTTTGAAAAGTCTCTACCCTACCTTGTATTAAGTGAGGTCGATTCCAGACATACCCTGTCATATTTTCCTAAAGTTGGGTCGGTTTGGGTTTCAAATCAGTTCCACAATTTGCAAAGTTGGAACGAAGGACTAACCTGAAGCAGAATTTGAAACTGATGGAGTGGCAATTTTGAAACTTATGACAAAGATGGGTCAGCAACTGCGTAAGTCATCCTCTGATTGTGCCGTCTCAGGTGCCGATGACTCTGACGCGGATCATGCACCGGTGCGATTGTGCCTTGCTGTAACTTTTTGCTCCTGAGCTTTAGGATTTATTTCGTTCGCATTGAGAAGCCGCTGGAGCTGCTGCCGACCTGCCTAATTAACTTGCTGCCGTGGAGGCCGATTGTGCCACCCTTGCAACCGGTGACGCTGCTGTGGATTGTGCCGCCCCTGCAGCCAATGACCGATCCGATTGTTTTCGAGCTGAAACTTCTAATAGGGTTAGCCTTATTTGGAATTCCGGATTTATTGTGCGTGTCCCTCAACCTCCCCCACCCCGACCACTACCCCCCAAATTCATGCTTTATTTGAGGTATTTTTCTCTTGGGAAATCTACGTTTCTTAATGTTTGTGTGATGGATGTTAACGATTTTGCTCAATAATTATACGATAAGTCATCTAAATGCTTGATTAGGTTTGACAATATCGGATACGACTGCTATATTTTTATTGTTTTAATACTCTACCTTTAGTATAGAATGTGGGATGTAATGTAAGACATATACAGTTTTATTGAATTGGTTTGACAATTTTGGATTTACGTTCTGACACGGTGATAAAAAAAAACCTTTTGAGTTGGTTCATGAGTACTTATGTTTATCGATTTGATGTCACTAATTTTGATAATTTTTTAAATTTGTTTATCACTTGACCTGTTAATTCTTCAATACTTATTTTATCTCTGCACGTAACTGTCTAACTTCATTTCTTGTTTTATTCTTTTATTAATTTTCCCATGATCAACATGTTAATAATCTGTTTATTCTACCATGGTCAACCCAAAAAACCAATCTGGTTATGTTAAATGGTTTAGGATTAGAATTAGGGTTAGGTTTTGTATAAGTGGATTAAGGATGTGGTTTTTATCAATGAGTTCTAAATGCATTAGGTTGGGATTTTTTTAAATGTGTTAAGATTAGGGTTAGGTCAAGGTTGGCCAAGTACTGCACTTAAAATTGAGTTAAAATTACATGCCAGTCTGTATAGACACTAATGGGTCAGGTTGAGTGAGGCCAACATCTTCAGAACCAATTTCTTAGTGCTTTGTACGTTCAACTTTAGCTCTGATGAAATGACCAGATTTCCTATATGAATCCTCCAAACTACTACTAGCATACATCCTCTCACCATAACTATTATGGTTCTCATTGTTCTTGTTCTTCCTCTCGCCTTGGTATTATAAGGAAAATCAACATGAACATAAAGAGGATTACTTCTATCTTTCTTTCTCTAATTTTCTACTTTCTTTTTTGGATGCCATTAAATCCAGCTTAATATGTTATCCAGTTTGTTAGTTCAAAGAGTTGAAGAGAAAAATAACTTCAACATCAATCATACAGATCCTTTTGAGAAAACTTTCTGATTCGCTTTTTTCTTTTAACATCTTACGTGTTTTCAAAGACATTCAAAGTGGATCATAACATACTTTCTGTGGACCCATGTTAGCGATAATTTTTTTTGTTGATGCTTTTGTTGTGGGCATGGAAAATGATAGGTAGTATAGAATTGCAGACATTTGAGGTGGGATACCCATGTCGAAAACATTCTGCTAGATTATTTAATACTATTTTTTTCATAATTACTTTATTTCGAAAAGGACCCAACTCTCTTCCATATACTACAATACCAGTTCGGTAGTTACAGACCATATTTAGGCCTACTTTAGGCGTAGACTCAATCCAATGCAATCTGTCTGAAACAACAAACCTTCGCAAATTAGTTGCAGGCTTGCTTTATGGAAGCAACTGCCATTTTGGTAAATTGGCATCTAAAGCTTCAAAGAATATCAACATTATAGCATTCATTCCCTGAAAATAAGACTACGAAGAAGAGCTTAAAAACTGAACCATATGTTGGCGAGGAAGTGCCACTTTTTGAAAGTTCATTTCTTCCACAGCTCAGAGACAAAATCCTTTTTTCTTCTCCAAAGTGTTTGTCCACCTTTAGTTCTTTCCAAATTCCAACTGCTTTTACATTGACGACAGTATTCTGGAAGCCCAACCGGATTTATGTAAGGGGCCTTTCCCTTGAATCCGGGAAGAAGGCCAAAAGAACGAGAAATTTGGATTCTTCCCCAAGCAAATTCCAACCTATATAGGTGGAACCCTAGTATGCTTCTTAAAGCTGATCTCTGTTTTTCTTTCTTCCTTTTGCTTTTTTGTTTGTGTGTTGGCGCCGCACCGGCTTAATATGTTTGTTTCTTTGAGGTTGGAGTTATCATTTTCTTCAGGATTGTCCCTTCTTTTCAAATGACTGGTGTGGAGAGGAGAACAGATTTGAATATTTGCAAGGCAAACAGAAGATGATTCTTTCGGCAAAAATCACTGAAAGATTGCCGCCTTCTTTCACTAAAACGCACATACTTCAAGCTGTCATCTGCAGAAACAACCCTCTTATCTCTTGTCACTGTTTTCATGTTCACATGTTCACATTTTGGTTTTAATTTCAGGACTGCTCAAGTTTGGGTTTTTCTTGTCTTTTTACTGGAGTAAGAGATTTGGAGGGATTTCTTTCCAGCAAATGGCACAAGATCTGAGCACAGGTGATTTGGGTCAGAGGCTAAAGGAAAGGGTTGTCCTTCCTACATCTGAAACTAATGTGGAGGAGGCAATCACTGCAATCAGAGCTGGGAAAGTGATTGCTGTGCCAACTGATACTCTTTATGGCTTTGCATGTGATGCCTGGTAGTGGAAGCTGGTACCTCTCTTAACTGGATGTTTTTCATTGTTCTGCTCTCATTTTTGGATCTTTGCTTTTGTTTTTCAAGAAAAAAATAAAATTTGCATTTGGTAAAGAGTAGCTTGGAGAGATGAAATTTTAGGATGCAATATTACGTTCCCTCCTCAAGAAGTCTATGTTGGGTGGCTCATGTTGGGAAATGTGGTTTGCTACCCCTATTGGCCTACACCCAAATAGAATAGACAACTAGAAGAGGGAAAGAGGAGAGAGAAGATATGAGGAAAATCTTACATTATTTATTGCAACTTGGTTTTTAGACGTGATACTTGATACAAACAATAGAAGAAAGGCCCTATTCAGTGTCATCATCATAAGCTGTTTCCCATATGGGCCCTATTTATAATAGTAGAAAAATCATGAACTTTTGTGTGTGTGTGTGTATACTGGGCAGAAACTTAAAAAAAAAAAAAATACTAATATATGCAGACCTAAGAGCACACATATTCTAAAGCAACCTAATAAGTAACAATTGTGTATAGTCATGCAAGCTTGCCTCCAAGTTGCTTCCTAACAGCTCAGTGTTCATGCGAAGCAGAATGTTAAATATTGGTATGGGACCCCGAAAAAAATGGGAAGAAAAGATGTGGGAATGGATTAAGCATAAGTTGGTACCATGGATTGGCTATGGCTAAAGCATAAGTTAACACCACGAATATTCTATGGTAAAGCAGAAGTTGACTAAAAGCAATGTTTTGAAAACCGAATTGGGCTATGAACCGGTTCCCGGTTTTTCCAGTTTCGATTGGTGCAAACGGATGGTCGAACTGCGGTTGAACCAGAAAAACCAGTGAACCGTGACATGACTGGTTCACGGTTCGAACAGTTCGACCACCCGGTTCAGTCTGGTTCTTAAAAAAAGGCAAAAGACCGATTTGGTAGACTGGAAATCAGAATCCTGGAGTTAATTTTTTTTTTTTGAAAGTTTTTTTTTTTGAAAGGTATCCTGGATTTAATGTTGCACATCGAAGTTCATTTTCAAATGCTTAGATTATATATATGGAAGTAGGATGCATCCATGCATGGTCTATCTTCTAAAATATGTCTTACATGGATCATTTAGCCTGGTCGAATGAAGTGATTTCAATTTAGCAGCCAGAGAAGAAGAGTAGAGAATTTTGGATGGGAGCTAGCTTGACCTGAGTTCAGGCCTTGTAAATATGGTTGTCTGCTTTTATGTCAGCTAGTAATCAGGTGAGCAGTTTGCGATCTGTCCTAGGCTCAAGTAACAGCTTGGATGGGTTATGTAGATTCAGGTCGAACTGGAACCCGACTCAACATGTCCAAGTGTCACCTCTAGTTATTGCCAATATGCCAAAACTATGCTAGCTTTAGCAGAATCCATTGTTTTGCTTCTACTACTAAAGGGGTAATTCTCATTAACAGAACAGAAGCACATTGAATCAGAACAAGCTGTTGGATTTTGGTCTAGATCTCAAATTTCCATATTGACACTCATCGTCATAGCCTTTTGGCAGAGTGACGAGATGATTGATTGGAAAATGGCATGTTAATCTATCCTTTGATGTTGCATGTGCTGCACAAACTCAATGAAAAGAAAGCCCATGTTGCAAAGACTGCAAGAGTCCTGGGACACCACATAATTTGTGTCATTTGATATTTCCACAGTTTTGAATGTTTTGAGTCTTTGTGAACTGGTAGAAGCCTTAATAATTTGTCCACGGTATTTACATTAGCCTGTCCATCTAATGAAGAAACATCAATGAACATCTGAATTTGTTGATGAATACGTCAATGATAAATGATTTTTTGTTACTGCAATTTAGCATTCCTCAGTTTCCAGTCTACTTCCCTGAGTATTTGATTTAATTTGTAATACTCTTCATGGATATGATGTCTGAAGGATGTTACGTTTCTGTATGTTGCTGGAATCAGCAATCATTAATACACTTATCTAGAATTCAAATGCAAGTGCGGACAGTTTTTTTTTTTTTTTTTCCCTCTCTCTCTCTCTAAAGGCTGCATGCTCATTTTCTTTTGACTTTTTGACTCTGTCAATCAGGGCACACCCACAAGTTGTCATTCTCTCTATTCCCAATGAATGGTCCAACTTATTCTATGAGCCCGGCCTCACAGTACCTCCTAAGAGGTAGGCTTGATTTACAATTTATTATTATTATTTTCTTTGTTTTTCATGGAAATGTTGTCCTAAGTGTGTTTAATTCATATAGCAAATTGATCATTTTTGGACGTTATGTATTTTTTAATTTAAAAATCAACTGCTTTTAGGTATATTGAAGTCATTTTCGACCAAAAAAAATTGGTGAGCTTTGAAATTCAATAAAAAATCTATGCGCATCTCCAAAAATTGGTATGTCAACTCTTAGGGGGGTCCTGTGATGCTGGCCTCACAAGATCCGTACCCATTTATAAAAGCCAAGAGGTTAACATCCATGCACATATTCGTAATTAGTTTCAAACGACAAACATAATTCAAAATAAACAAACAGATCAGTCATATACATATGCGTAAACAATTCATTCAAGAATATTCCAGTTGGAATATTGAAATGAGTGGGTCCATTTTGTAATCATAAATTAATTAGACAATACTGGATTTATGTATGGATGGATCAACATCATGTAACTAATATCGTGACTTATATTAAGCAGCAGGTGTTGAAATTTAGGAATTTTTAAGAGTGCCGATGCATGCATGTCTGAGTAGAAGGGAAAAAAGAAGAGATGATATTTATCTATCGAGCTTCCATGACAGACATGGTGAGCAGATTGACAGAGCAAGTTGTGGTCAATGCCTTAGGAGGTGGTCCGAAAGTGAAGGCTGGGCGAGTGGGAGTTGGGATTTCCCTTTCAGATATGTTTTGATGCTTGAGAAGAAAAGCCACATCAGACATGGTGGGCCGATCCCTCGCAGACTCTTGCACACACAGGAGTCCCACATGGATGTATCTTGTAAATTCCCATTTACCACAATATTCAGGATCAGGATCAGGTGATGATGAATCTGGATCAAGCAGCAACGTTGGATCTACCAAGTCCATGCTCCTTCCATGCTTCCATAACTCCCATGCCTGTACGTATGCTTACTTCAATTAGTAACCATGTATCGCAATATTAATTGATTAAATTAAATCCTTCAACTATATGCCTCGACATAGCTATAGCTAGTGTTGTGATACTATAAAGCCTGGTGCATGAAAGCAACCATTCATCTAACCCAAAAATGTATTTGTTTTTAATTTTTTTATTTTTTCATAAAGCTATTATTCGAGGTATATTTAATTCGTACAACAAATTTTTACCATTTTGGGACAGTTGCATATATATATTTGAATTTTAAATATAGGGGTATTTTAGTAATGTTTAAATTGCTAAAATAATCTCATGTTTGAAATTCAAAAAAAAAAAATATCTCCGAAGATGATACAATTTATTATAGGTGTGTTTGAAAATAGATAAAACTTTTGACGAAAAATTTTGTAGAGTAAAGTTTGTCAAATGATGTAATATGATAGGAGTAATGCTAAGTAGTAAAGATAATAAAGTTAAAATAAATAAGTTAGTTGTATGAGTAGTTGTGTAGAAATGATTGAAAAGTAGGGTAGTTATATAGAAAAATGTGAAAAAATAATTAAAAAAATATGATAGTTGTGGAGAGTGAAAAATTTTAGATTGAAAAGTTTTAACTTGACATTTTTTAACTATTGCCAAACATACCCTATATTGGTTAAATATGCATGCATAGAAGAACAATTTTATGAAAAAAATAAAAAAATTGAAAATGACGGATGCATGGTTGCTCTCATGCATCCGGTCTATAATATGCGTATGTAAAGGAAGAGCAATCATGAGATTTGCAGGGTTTCGTAGGATGCAAACCGTCTGGATGCCGTTGAAAACTCGGAAGTCAAAATCATGAGATGGGCGGTTGAGATATAAAAGAGGGAAAATTTTATTCTCATATCAAGCCCATAATGGTGAGGGTAAAATCTCTATAAATTGGATTCAACAACTTTTCAACTTAGGTTCATAGTTCAAATGAAATGAATTTCAAATCTATTAAAAGCCCATTCAGATCTGATCAAATCTGGTCTGGCGACACATGCCCATATGATTTTGGTGCTTTCAAATATCTAGAAGCGACATTCCCACATCCACCCAGTTGCGTAATTTCAGTTCTACTTATATTTTCAGTATAACTTCTATTAGAAGCTTGAAGAGTCTACAGGTGAACTGCTTGGTTGCAGGTGGCTGCAAATGGCCCCACCTCGATGATGTATTCAAAAGCCAACCAATCTTATTTCACTAAGATGAGTTGTTTTAACATCATTTCAGTCAATGCCTTTGAAGGGTGTACCTGCTTTAACATTGCCCTATTCACTAATACTAAGGGTGTTTTTGGTTATACACAAAATATGTCAATGAAAACTTTTCAATCAAAAACTTTTCACTCATCATAATTACCTTATTTTTTAATTATTTTTTCACATTTTCCTATATAAACAATCTTAATTTTTAATCATTTTCACACAAATACCCATACAACTACCCTATCTATTTTAACTTTATTCTCTTTACACCTCATTATTACCCCTATCATATCACATCATTTTCTATCGACTTCACAATTTCTACTCCGAAAAGTTTTTATAAATTTTTTTTATCTCCAACCAAATGCACCCTAAAACTAGAACTAATCTTAGTATGAATACTAAACTGATCTTAGTATAAACTATTCAAAATTTATAATCAAATTCAAATGTGCATGCTAAGAATTTGAGGACTCACATATCCTAGGAGGTTCAAAGATTCCTGGAAATGGTTGCGGCTGGTGTTCTTCTTGCCGCTGATAATCTCTAGCAGTAGCACACCAAAGCTAAACACATCAGACTTCTCAGAGTAGAGTCCTCCCATAGCATATTCCGGAGACATGTAACCGCTGGAATCAATCCACAACAACGACAAGGGTGAGAAGTAAGAGCACATAATATATGACGATTAATTGTATTCTTGTGTGGATGTATGCATGATGCGAGATTAGATACATTATTTCCAATATTTTCTTATAATTTCTATATTTAAGAGGAAAAGTTAACATTTAAGTTGATACTTGCAGTGTCCCAACAACGCGATTTGTGTTTATTTCGGATTCGTCGTGCCCAAATATTCTGGCCAGGCCAAAATCCGAGATCTTGGGGTTCATCTCAGAGTCCAGAAGAACATTGCTGGCTTTTAAGTCTCTGTGAATAATTCTCAATCTTGAGTACTTGTGGAGGTAAAGAAGTCCCTGGATGATCCCTTCAATTATGTGGACACGTTTTCCCCAATCTAACTGCTTCTTCTTTGCTGCATCTGCTGGTTCAATTCCACAATGTTGAAGAAAATTCAAATCAATCAAATAGGTGGATTACTGAATCATGTGTGAACAAATCCAATCCGATAAATAGCTATTAAAAGAGGGTAGTAGCAAACCGAAAAGGATGCAATCCAAGCTTTTGTTTGGCGTGTACTCGTAAACAAGTATCTTTTCTTTTCCTTCAGTGCAATAACCCAAAATCCTAACAAGATTGATGTGCTGGAGTCTGGCAAGGAGAAATATCTCATTTCTGAACTCATCTAATCCTTGACTGGACCGCCCTGATAATCTTTTAACTGCTATTTGCTGCCCTTTGTCCGAATTACCCTGAAGTTAATTTTCCCAGAATTTGAGATTGGTTGGTAAGTCAGCACAAATTTATATTTCCTTAACCGATTACCCTTGAGCATCAACATACATAGAGGAATTGTTAATTTTGGGCATAATAGGCTCAAATTTTACAAATTTAAATATATTCCACAAAGTTTTTATTAACTTTGTGTACATCAGACTCGAAATTTACCTTGTAAACAGGACCGAAACCACCCTCTCCAAGCTTATTTGCTAAGGAGAAGTTGTTTGTAGCAGCTGAAATGGTGGCTAAATTGAATACTTGCAAGTCATTTCCATTCTTCCCACCTAGCGGAGGAACATCGAAGAAATTGAAGAATGATGCTTCCTCGCTTGTTTCTTTCTTGGCTGATTCTAGCAACCAAACAGAAATTTATTAAAGCTTTCCAAATTAATGTGGAGAACAAAACAAATTAATATCCTATATGTGTACTAGCTCTACCTTTATGTCTAAGACGTCTTCCACTTATATGCTTGGCAAGTGATTTTCTCTTTAGATAACAAATGGTAGCACCCATTACTAGGAATGAAGGCACAATAACAGGCGCCATTATCCATAGCTGCCGCTTTCTTCGATCTGGGAGGAACAAGAATCACATGGATGAAGCTCAAGTAACAGAAGTTTGAATTGATGAAGAAATAGAAAATTAGCTAATTAAGCAGTAGTAGATTTTATTTAAAATAAAAAGACTTACTTGGTTCTGCAAAATATGAAAGACGAACGTAAAGATCTTGCCCACTCGCACTGTTTTCCTGGATGCCAAACAACAGATCCTCGTTTCCACTCCACTGATAGCATCGACTAGATCCATTTTCATCGACGGAAGCATAAGCCTTGCATGACCCACTCTTCTGGCACATGTGCCTGCAGTCTTTCTCATCGTGGTCCGAGACTCCGAAGCCCTCTGAAGGGGCTGGCAATCTCACGCTCCGAAGACGCTGGAATTCATCGCCAGCCCCATACCCAAGTTTTATCTGCCTCTTGCATCCAGCGGACCACAGCTTAGAACTCCATTCTCTTGGTGACCTTGGCTGAAACCCACGTAAACAGCTGCAATGTTTTTCATCGCCGTTGGAACAGAAGCTATTGGGTCCGCAGTGAGCGTAAAAATCACAGAATTCTGCTGGGTTTTGCCAAAGCAAGTTCCAGTCCTGCTCTTTCTCGGACCAGGAAAAGAACTTCAGCTTTCCTGATGCATCCAGCACAAGCCTCGACAAAACAGAGGCATCAGAAGGAGAGTAGCTGAAATATGAGCCATTGTCATCAGATGAAAAGCGGAAATTGTAGTTCCCTGTTTCGGGAATCCAGCTGAAGACCTGCCCATTCCAAACACCACTTATCCAATACATCGAATTAGTACCCTTCCAAATGTAGAGATGGCTCGTGCCGGCACCGTCGTTGGGATTCAATCCTAGTCTGAAAGCGCCGGGACTGGGATCATTGCCTTCATCTCTCCAAGACGTGAGTAGCTTGGCGCTTTCGTCCAACTTACTCACTCCAAGTTGCATGCCAGGCAAGTAAGTATCAGAGGGATGATCAAAGCTCTGCCACAAGACCCCATTTTCTTGATCAGTTAACACAAGGTTGCCAGAATTCCTCAGGGTGAGGCACAGAGACGATGAATGTGGTGATGATGATAGTATGGTGTTGGTCCCGTTCAGGTCTCGTATGATCAAACGCCCATCCAAATCAATCATCAACCTCCCGTTTCCATCCCTTAGTGGTGTCTCTCTGTTGGCAACCCATACAACAGCTGATTTTCTGATCCGGCGGGTATTGTACCATATTCCAATGTAGCGATCGTTGGAATAGCCAGAAGAGGGGCTGAAGAAACCAAGTTGGAAGAGCCCATTGGCTGACACCAGGCTTTGTGCCGCTGGCCTCCACCCTCGGGCAGCAGGAGCTGGAGCGTCTCGAATAGTCGTGTTTTGTCCCAAACTGTCTCCCACTCCCCCATGGGAGCAACTAGCACTGGTGGAATCCAAACAGCACGCCAAGGCAGGGATCAGGAAAACCAAAGTTGGCCAACCCATCGATCAGCAGCAGCAATAATCTAGTGATGGAGCTAGGAATTTAAACAGAGAGATGGATCCATTTATTCCATTATTATGCCAAACGAGATTGAGGCGTAGACCCGCGTAGTAAACGCAATAATCAAGTCAACAACTAGATCAGGACTCAGGAGTAGATCATTTGTTTCACACGCAAAAAACGATTGGTTGATGTGGGCCTGGTGGGTTTAATGCTAGTGTCCAATCATGACTTCAGAACTTATTTTAAATCCTCTAACTTTACGTATTTGTATTTTAAATTCTAAAATTTATGTATTAGCATTTTAAGAACCCCGTGAAGTTTGGTCTTTGCATTTTAGACCCTTGGCGCTACTGACATTAAAAATCACCATTAAAATCTTATAAAATATGTAAAATGCCCTTCGCATTTTAAATCATATGAAGTTTGATTTAAACTCTCTACCCTCATGATGCTCACGACATTAAAAAACATTATTAAAATCTTGATTTCTGTAGTAGCATTTTAAACCATGTGAAATTTGGTTTAAAATGCAAAAGTGCATTTTAGATGTTTTACCAGATTTTAATAATGATTTTTAACGTTGTTAGGGCTGAGAGTCTAAAATGCAAAGAATCAAATTTCATGTGGTTTTAAAATGCTAATATGCAAACTTTAGAATTTAAAATACAGATACGCAAAGTTAGAGGGTTTAAAACGTAAATTTCCAGCACGGTGCCTGGGGGTTAATGATGAAAACTCCATAGTGACCTCAAGTGCTAGTGAAGACATGGGCTTCCAATTCAATAAAAAATCAGGTCTCCTTGTCTCCCCATTTAGGGCCATCATGAAGATAAATAAATAACACATGGATATTATTCAACATTACTTATGCAAGTCTTGAGTAATGTTGTCAGAACCGAACCGTTAAATGAACTGGTCTGGTTCGAACCGGTTTGACCGATTAATCAAACCGGTTCGAACCAGTGATGTCAGCATGACATATTTATGATGTCATAAATATTATTTTTTAAAATTTTAAATAAATATATTGATAAAATTATAATTTTATAAATCATAAATATATATGTTAGATTTTAAGGACCATAGTGTAAGTACAAAACATGCAAAAAAAAAAAATTAATAGCAAATTTTAAAAAATCTTTAAGCATGAATTTCAGAAATATTAACTACATCAAGATTTTTCAATAGAATAAAATTTATCGGCCACTACCCCTGCTCCGATCGCATCTCAACTCCACCTGCATAGCATCATTGTCGGCAGTAACAATCCAACCGGCAGCCATTAAAATCTCCACCATCTTCCCCAAATCGTCCATTAATGTCTACCTTTTCCTTCAGCAAAATCTGGCAGCAACGACATGATCAGCCATGGCCTACCGAGCACTCCATCACCAAAGCATCAATAGTCTACCACAACTGGCTCCATCATCTCTGTTAAACCCACCACACATTCTCTTCCGACAGCCTGGACGGCGACTGGCTGCTCGCGGCGAGCTCGGTGCGGCGGAATGCGAGGGCGGGTGCAAGCGGGCTGCATGAGTGGTGGCGCATGCCTGCGTTGCGAATGAGGCGTGGGCGGGCGGCGCGGCTCGCGTGGCGGGCGAGTGTGAGCGGTGGCGCTGCAGACGACAAAGAGGAAGACGATCTTCGCGCGGGCAGACGACACTGCGGGCGAGGTGCAGGCGAGGCGGGCGAGGGGTTTCGAAAATCGTCAGGTCGTAAAGGGGCAAATGAGGGGGCGCGAGCGGGCGATTTGATCGGATTTTTTACTTAGACGGTTCGACCATCAATTTCATTCGTTTTTTTTAATATATACTAGGGCCCGCCCGTCCGACCGAGCGAACCTGGTTGGACCGGCCCTTCCGGTTCGACCGCCGGTTCGCCGGTTCGGACGGTTTTCCATAATTGAACCGAACCGCATAGCATTGAACCGGGAACATGGCCGGTTCCCGGTTGGACCGGTCGGACCGGCCGGTCCGGTCCGGTCCGGTTTTAACAACATTGGTCTTGAGTGGATTTATCGTATGTAAAATATAAAATTATTTCATCCTTTTCTTGTAGTGGCATCATTAAAACCTTAGACCTTGGTAAAAGGCGTGATTCTAGAAATTAATAAAAACTAAGGTTTTGACATTTGAATGATGTCATGTATTATTGTGGAAGGAAGAAATGATTTTGAAAATCTTTAAGGGGTTATGAAACCCCTCTCACTTAAACTTGACTCAGAAGGGGTTGATTTGGAGAAATCGACTTGGGAGCACTGTTTTAAGAACCGAACCGAACCGGGTGGTTGGACTGTGAACCGGTCATGTCCCGGTTCAACCGCGGTTCGACCATCAATTTGTACCGGTTTAATTGGAAAAATCGGGAACCGGTCCCAAAATTAGTTCATTGCCCGGTTCAGTTTTCAAAACATTGCTTGGGAGGGTTCTCTAGTAGGAGTGTAGGACACCTATAGTGGGGCAGTTGGGCTGGCTCCTACACCAGCCGTTCCTAGAGTCTTTCCTACGCAGCAAAGAACAACTATGTAGCATCCTCACTTAGCTCATCTGGGTTGCATGTGCCAAGGTTACTTGGAATTAGGAATAGAACCAGGGGTCATTTATGCCATTTCCTTAAATTTGTGATGATATTTGCAAATATGGGTACAAATTGCATCCATTCTATTTACTCCACCGTTACTTTATTTGAGAACGGTGATGAGGAGTATTTTAAAACATGATTGGATTAAACAACAATTTTTGGAGCAGAATTACTTTTGTTTTCTTATTTTTTTTAAAGATTATATAATTAGAAATGTTTGAGATCAAAAAAAGGAGAGAAAGGTGTTCAAAGTTGCATGCAAAAAAAAAAAAAAGAAGAAAAGAAAGAAAAAAGGAATTAAAATGCTATACAACAGTAAAATAAAGAAAAAACAAATAGACATCCATACAAAAGTGGACAAAAAAGGGAGAGAAGAGAGATTGGACGTTAAAAAAAAAAAAACTGATGTAAAAAAAATGTAAGTCCATTTGCATGCAAAAATGGACGTGAAAGTAAAAGTCCAAATTGTGTGTCCAAAATTTTTTACACGCAAACTTCAGAAAAAAAAAAAAAAAAAGAAGAAGAAAGTTTGGAGGTCTAAAAAATGGAAGTCCAATTTATGACACATGCAAAAATAAAAAAAGAGGGACAAACATGAAAACTGGACAAGTCCAATTACAAGCAAAAATGGACGTGAAAGTGAACATCCAATTTGTATTTTTTAAAAAAATGCAAAAAAAAGAAGGAAGAAAAAGTGGACATGCAAAAAATTATTGGATGTCTAATATGCATGCAAAAAAGCAATAGCAAGAAAGTGGACGTCCAATACGTGTGATGCACCAAAATAAGATACATGCATAATGGATGAAATCCAAAAACCAAAGCATGAAGACTTGATCATCTCTCTCCTCCCAAAAGTCCATCAACCACTTAATGCACGTCAGAAGCAGAGCACGGAATCATGCATGGTAACCTTGATTAAAAATCTCATATGATTAAAATATTACAAGAAGTCCAAATAAAATTTATGAATGGCTTGGATCTCATCATCGTGACCGTTTGATATGGGATCAACAAAAAAAATGATGTTTACACATGGGAGACAACATGGTTGACTCACACATGCGCACGAAGAAAATGACTTCAGGTGCACCCGGGAGCACTGAGTCTCAGTGTTTCCAGGTGCATATACCTATTTTTTAAAAAAAATTTCAAAATATTTTTATGAACTTATTAATTTAAGTATATTTAACATACGTATCAATTTTTACTATTTTTGGAGATTTTTAGATATTTATTTCGGATTTTTAAAAATCAATTATATTTTAGTTTAAATTACTAAAATGCCACGGATTTTTAAAAATCTAAAATAAATATCTTAAAATATCTAAAAATAGTAAAAATTAATATACATGTTAAATACAATTAGATTTTTAAAAAATTTAAAAATTTTAAAAAAAAAATTAAAAAAATAAGTGTATGCACTCGGAAGCAACGAGGCTCAATGCTTCCCGGTGCACTTGTTCATAACCTCAAGAAAAATAGCGTAAGAAACAAAGCTTCAACTATCATGGGAAAGTGAAAGCATGGATGTGGCAGGAGCTCTTTCATCCAAAATAGGGGTGTAAATAGGGTTGGGTTCAACCCGAGCCCGCATCAACCCGAACCGATTTATACCATGGTTGGGTTGAGGTTTTGGAAATTTGGTTTTTAAAAAATGGGTTCAACCCGACCCGATTTTAAAAATGGGTTGGGTTGGGTTGGGTTAGGGATCAGTCAACCCGACCCGACCCGATTTCATAAGATATGTATTTACATATATTTATGAGAGTGTATTTCATTCATATTGCTTAGATATTTAAATAAAATTGTGTTGAGTTTGGAAATTTGTTTGACTATTTGGTTGTCAAATGTTATTTGAATTTATTTGGTTTGGAAATATATTTGGTTAATTAGTTGTGAAATTGTGTTTGGATTATTTGGTTATATTGCATCGTAAATAGGTTGTTTAGATATTTGCTCGCATTGGTGATTTAGAATAACATAACAGGTCAACTGAGAACTTAAGATGTTTGTAGCTTTGATTGGAAGCCAACTAAGAAGGTAAGTAAGACTATAATATTTATTTTTCTATTTTGCATAATTTACTGTAATAATTTTACTTGGCTTTCACTTTTTGACTTGCACAAGACATCGATTGCTCAAAAATACAAAAACAAAAAAATGAATCAATTACTAAACTTATCCTCCACTTTTGAGCTATGTAGAACTTTTATTGGTACTTATTGTTTTTATAATTATAATTATTTGTATTATTTTAGAAATTCAGGTGAACAAAATTTTAACTAGCATTGATAACATATGTAATCTATTAGCCCGATTTCTAACCCGAACCGAACCGATTTGAGGTGGGTTGAAATAGGGTTGGGTTAAGATGTGAAAAGTAGGGTTGAAAGTAGGGTTGAGTTGTGATTTTACAAGGTGGGTTAGGGTTGTATTTGTGCCAACCCGAGTCAACCCGACCCGATTTACACCCCTAATCCAAAACCACTGCTAAGATGGTGACAAAAATATATTTAAAGATTACGAAGACAAGCCAATAAAAAGCCAAGAAACATGCAGAGTAGGGCGTAATAGCCACGGAACTCCTATTCCGTGATAGCAGTTGCTAGGCCCTTTAGGCTGCGGAATTACGTCTTCTGAAGCCCAAACCAAAATTCTTACACGGAATTTAAGAGGACCTTTGGTTAGTTAAAAAATTATGGGGTTGCTAGAAATGGTGGGAAAAAAAAAATAATTTAAAAAGTGTGTGAGTGATATGAAATGACAAGGATAATGTTGAAATAAATGAGTTGTTGGAAGGAAAAATGATTGAAAAGTAAGGTAAAAGTGAAAAAATAAAAATTTGTAATAGCAAAATCATACATTAAAAAATGTGCTACAAATACAATTACCATGGTTTCCCACACTTGCACATTAACAAATATGGCCTTATGAACAGTTTTGTGATGGCCAAGACAAGATTAATCATCCATAATTGCATGGCCAACCTCTTACAACTGCGGAACTACTGCATCAATGTCTATAAATAGCTGCCTTTGGCCCTCACAGTGGACACAACTCCAACAACCAAAATTCACTCTCAGTGATTTCAAAATCTCCAAGTGCTCTTCTTGTTTTTTTAAAAAAAATTCTTAGCATTTTGAGCTCCCTTCATTTAAAAAAAATTATTTTCATCCTGCCAGCTTGAATTTAAAGGTAAAAAAAAATACTTTACCTCATGTAGATAATCTTTGGATGACAGATGACTTGAAACTTGATGTTAAGTATTTTTCTCTTATTTTTAATAAAAATTATTTTTATTAGAAAAATTACTTTACTCTATATAGATAATCTTTGGGTGGCAGATTACTTGAAATGTGAGGTTAAGTATTTTCCTCCTATTTTTTTCATAAAAATCATTTTGTTAGAAAAATTTTACTTTATCCCGTATAGATACTCTCTGAGTGACAGATGACTTGAAATATAGGATTAAGTATTTCTATTTTGTTTTCTAAAAAAAAACATTTCTATTTCACACCCATCATCATGTCTTTGCCCAATCCAAACCTTTGTATCCAAACAAAGGCATGATGTCAACTTGTTGTGCTGCTGGAACAGAATCGTCAAACCTCACCCGATTTTCATGATTTGAGCAATTAGATCATGATGGATTTACATAGATCCTATTCTTGCTCTAGCAAGAGGCTTCTATAGTGGACTTAATGCTTGTATTTTTCCCTTACATGAGGAATACACATGCTCTGGAGGACCTGCTAGGCCATAATGACACATGGACATGCAAAATTCAAAAGAGGGTGAAGTCTTTTTTCATTAAAAATTATCAAAACTCTCTTCTTAGGGTGTGTTTGTTTAGAATAAAAAAGTGTCAACTAAAACTTTTCAATCTAAAACTTTTCACTCTCCATAATTACTCTATTTTTTAATTATTTTTTTACATTTTTCTACACAAACTACCATACTTTTCAATCATTTCTACACAACTACCCATACAACTAACCTATCTATTTTAACTTTATTCTCTTTACTCCTCATTATTACTCCTATTATATCACATCACTTTCTATTGATTTGACAACTTCTACTCCAAAAACTTTTCATCAGAAGTTTTACCTTCAACCAAACACACCCTTATACTAGAATTGGGAACATGTAGATCCAGTGTTGTGAAACCCATATCATTTAAAACTTAGTGAATGTGATGTATACTAAAAGCATGTACAGTATGTATATTATTAGTGTAAAGTTATAGAAAAGTGTGTATGTTTACAAAAAAGACTAAATTACAATTTTAGAAAAGTGAGATCAAATTGCAAATTTAGAAAAGAGGATTGATTGGTAAATTTGAAAGGAGTAGAGACAAAAAGGAGACTTAATTGGAATTCATAAAGGTTACATTTGAGATTTATAAAAAAAGAGGTAAATAATGATTTTATAAAGATTAGATATGAAAATGAATTTTTATAAATTTTTCGAAAAGGAATTTCAAAATTCTAAATTTTACCAATTGAAACTGTTTAATTTTACAGAACTTATGAAAAAATAAAAATAAATAGAAAAATTTAGGCCAATTAGGGATCCTAATTAAGGGCTTATATTCATTTACGCTATTTTCATTATTCTTAAAATATATAACTCGGATCCACAAAAGAATTTAATAGGAAGTATTAAATCATGTTCTCTTTAATCTAAATGGATTAAATTATGAAAAATAATTGATTAAAATACTTAACTTAAGTACATCAAAAAACGTGCCTAGAAGTAAAACCCATGCAAGCTTCCACCTACTGGAACCACCGATCACAAATTTTTATTTTTAGTTAATTATTCATTAAATTAATATCTTAATATATTCAAGGTCGTTTAAGATAAAATTTTTTGGGCAAGCCTATTTTAAAATGCCCTACATAATGAACGGACTAGATCATGAAAATTATGTTTTAAAATTTTTTAAATAATTGGAATTGCATGAGTTTCATGAATCAATTATGAATGCTAATATCTTAACTTATACTAAACATTTTAATATGAAAACTGAGATGGATAGTTAAATTTATTTGCTTTATAATATGGATGGATTGGAGTATGAAAAATAACTTAATAATGCATTTATATAATTTTAAATTTTGCATTGGAAAATGTGCATAGATTCCATAAATGCATGGTGCGTCTTACCTTTGGGCACATTTTATTAATTAAATTATTATGTATATACGACTTCATTTCGGGTGAAATTTCACGGGTAAGCCTAAATTAATATACCCTACTTGATAAACGGAGTAGATTATACAAAATATAATTACAAATTAGCAGAAAAATTAAAATTTGGATGAATTGCATTAGTTAATTTCAAATTATATATTAACCACTTCTAATTATTTTGACATGAAACTTGTTACGAGCGGCTAATTTGATGTGATTTAAAATATAGATAGGTAGATTATAAACAATTTCTCTAGAAAATTATTAAATAATATTTTAAATATTAATGCTCTACGCAATGTGTACGTTCTTTTTTTAAAAAAAAGGGAATGATCGGTTTCACAAAGACTGATTTAATTCGCTTTTGCCACCTAGGTAAGAAGTAATTAATGTGACTTGCTATTAAAAAAAATGAAAATGAAACTACACTGGCGCCAAAATGGGACTGGGCGGTGCATAAAAGGGGTACTTGTCAGTAGGGGTGTAAATAGGGTCGGGTTCAACCCGAGACTGCATCAACCCGGACCGATTTATACCATGGTTGCGTTGAGGTTTTGGAATTTTAGTTTTTGAAAATCGGGTTCAACCCGACCCGATTTTAAAAATCGGTTTGAGCTGGGTTAGGGGTCGGTCAACCGGACTCGACTTGCCCCTGTTGAATCTCTTATTCGATTCAAACCTAAACCCCTAAATCGCTCGCCCTCTGCCGCCTGCCAATCGCGCCCGCCCTTTGCTACCTGAGAATCGTGCCCCGGGAAGAGGAGAAGGAATCGTGCCCTCTGTCGAGTGCCCCCTCAACGATCCCCACTCCCTAGCATCTGCCGCCTGACAAATCGATTCGATTCCCATTCTCCCATCTTGAAGAAGGTCCTCATCGCCATCAGCCCCAGGATAGACGACTAACTCCCGCTCCTCAGCCCCTTATTCGGAAAGAAGAGGAAGGAGGCACAGGAGGTCCGGAAGGAAGAGATCCGGACGCTGCTACCGCTCATCCATCACTGCAGGTCGCTGCTCCAACAGCCGCAGCAGCGCGAGAAGTCCGCCTCGTTCGCTTACCTCGACACGCTCTTCGAACTCGAGATCGAGGGGCGCAACTCCACCCCCACCGAAGCCGAGCTCGTTGCCGAGTTCATCAATGGTGGAACGGACACTACGGCGACACATCGCGCTATCGCAACAACGTCATCCCTGTGCCGTTGCCCTGCGGCTTGCGCTGCTCCGAGCTGCCCGTCCGCAGGCTATTCCTCTCATCCTCTGCCCGTCTGCAGGCTATTCCTCTGCACGATCGGCGTCTGCCACGTTGTCGCCTTCCTCTGTCGGCTCGTCTTTCTTCTGGTCAGCGGTACTGCCGGCTCTGCTTTCCTCTGTTACCATCTTCTTCTTTGTGCTAATATGTACCAATCTACTCGAACTTACCTGACATGGAAAGCATCTAACTCCAACTCTGACTTACCTGCTTCCAAACATTTTGAAAATAGACAAATAGCAATGTTTGAGGTGTTTTATCAGCCTGTGCAGTTTTACTTGTTCGCAAAATTGAGAAGAGAGAGGATTCCAAAATTAACTTGCAACATGGTGGCCATATATATTAAATTAACCCATTTGATCACATCTCAATGGGTTTTACTCATAATCATTACTCATAAATATCACATGACACTAACTTTTTCAATTTTTTTTCATTTTTACTTCTTTTCTAAAGTGTTATAGAATTTGTGCATTAATTGGAATGGAAGAGGATGATGTTATAGAAGTGCATGCCAACACACCATCATCAACACCATCTGCAACATCTGAAGCTACATCCAACAAACCACAAAAACGAACATATAAAGCAACATCGAGTGTGTGGGAATTTTTTGAAAAAGTTTATGCACCTAGAGCTTCAAAAGCACAAATCTGTGTATGTAAAAAATGCAAAACACAATATAGATGTGAGAGCAAGATTGGCACAAGTACACTCAGAAGACATGCAGAAAAATGTTATAAAGGTGGTGATGAGACCTCACAACAAATCTTGCAATTCACTAGTCAAGAAAGTGGAGAGATTGCATTAGGCAATTGGAAGTTTGATCAACTTGCTGTTAGAAATGCTATTGCCAGGATGATTGTGATTGATGAAATGCCTTTTAGCACTATTGAGCGTGTTGGCTTTAGAGGATTAATACAAGTAGACATGTCACAGTTTAACTTTGTCACTCGTCAAACAATTACTCAAGATTGTCTAGAAATTTATCAAACAGAGAAGAGAAAGTTAAAAAAATTATTGAGGGAAAAGGTGCAAACTATTTACTTGACTACTGATATGTGGACTTCAATTCAAAATGTTGGTTATCTTTGTCTCACAACACATTTTATTGATGCAAGTTAGTATTTGCATAAGAAAATTATTAGCTTTTCTCTTCTCCCTTGTGCACATATTGGTGAAGCAATTGCATCTGCAATAGATCAAAGTTTAAGGGAATGAAAAATTTCAAGTATTTGCACAATGACAGTTGATAATGCTAGTTCCAATGATGTTACAATTCGCCATTTGAAACATTGCATTGGAAATAGAAATGGTTTGTTATTTGATGGAGAATTTTTTCAAGTAAGATGTGCTGCTCATATTCTAAATCTGATTGTCAAAGATGGACTTAAAGAAATTGGTGATGCAATTGCTCGTATTAGAGCAGTTGTTCGGTATGTAAGATGCTCTCCTTCAAGGCTGAGGTTGTTTAAGGAATGTATTAAAAAATGTTTCGTTAGAGATAAGGGTGTATTGGTTTTGGATGTGCGCACTAGATGGAATTCTACATACCTTATGTTAGAAAGTGCTTTGAGATTCAGAAGAGCATTTGAGCAGATGGAGTTAGAAGATGTTTCCTTTATTAGAGAAGATCCTCCAACATATGAAGATTGGAATAAGGTAACTCAGTTGATTGCTGTTTTAAAACAATTTCATGAGGTAACTAAAATTTTGTCAGGGTCTTCATATGTTACTGCAAATTTATATTTTGTTGAAGTTTGCAAAACACAAAGGTTGTTAAGGGATTTTTAACCAACCATGACCCCCTCATTGTTGATATGTGCAAAAGAATGAAAGAGAAGTTTGACAAGTATTTGGGAGATATTGACAAGATCAATATGATTTTGGTCATTGCAGTTGTTTTGGATCCAAGGTATAAGCTAAAATATCTTCGATTCCAATATTCTTATTGTATAATGTAGAAAAAGTTAGTGAAATTTTGATAAAAGTTCAGTTGAAAATGCAAGAGGTATTCAAAAGTTACTAAGTGAAGTATACTCCAATGACAGTACCTCAAGAGGCGAAACAAACTAGTGATGAGAATGAAAAACTTGTTGAGTCTTCTCGTTCAAGTGGAGATGCTTTGTATAAGGATTTTTTAAAGAAAGAGGCAGGTCTTGATGTGAGCAATGAATTGGATCGATACTTAAAAGACCCCGTAGAAATAGATGATGATGATGATGATAATTCTTTTAATATTTTAGCATGGTGGGCTTCTTCAAGATATCGAGTTTTATCACACATGGCTTGAGATATTCTTGCCATTCCTGTTTCTACAGTTGCTTCAAAGTCTGCCTTTAGTACAGGAGGTTGTGTGCTTGATCCTCTTAGAAGCTCTTTGCAATCTCATGTTGTTGAGGCTTTGATATGTGCTCAAGATTAGCTACGGTCTTCGGCGAATCTTCAAATGGAAGGAGAAGATTTGGTTGAAATTTGTGAGCCTGTTGAAGGTAATTTGAATATATAATTATGTATTTATAACTTGACTACTTGCAACTAATACTATAACTGATTTCTTCTATTTTACAGCTACTCAAGGTGGTGTAGAATCTGGAACTTCTAGCCATACACGAATTTCCACTCAAATGATCTAGGTACTTGTATTTTTAATTTATTTTTATAGAAATATAACTATATATTCATACTTACTTTGATAATTATTTGTTTCAGGAGGAAAATCACACATACTAGTCGCAAAGAGGGCATAAGATTTGATTTGAAGAGAAAAGTTGTGTTAGCTTTTTAAATAAGTTATGTTGTGGATATGTTATTTAAAACAGATTATTTGGATATGATTATGTTTCATAAAATACGTATTTGGATATGTTTATGAGAGTGTATTTCATTCATGTTGTTTGGATATTTAAATACAATTGTGTGGAGTTTGGAAATATGCTTGACTATTTGGTTGTGAAATGTTGTTTGAATTTATTTGGTTTGGAAATATATTTGGTTAATTAGTTGTGAAACTGTGTTTGAATTATTTGATTATATTGCATTGATAATATGTGTAATCTATTAGCCCGATTTCTAACCCGAATCGAACCGATTTGAGATGAGTTGAAATAGGGTTGGGTTAAGGTGTGAAAAGTAGGGTTGAGTTAGGATTTTACAAGGTGGGTTAGGATTGTATTTGTCCCAACCCGAGTCAACCCGACCCGATTTACACCTCTACCTGTTAGCCTTATATTAATGCATGCCAAAGGACCGACCAAGCTTAGTATATAAGGCCGATGGAAAGCATCAGTAAAAAAAGAATTAGTAGTCGTGAAGGAGCAGGAAAAAAAATAGTGAAGGACAGAAATGCAGTGGAAGTCCAGCAAGGTTGGTAATAAAGACAATTTTTTTTTCTCTCAAGTAAGAAGATTACGGGTGTGTTTGGAAATGGATAAAACTTTTGATGCAAAGTTGTAGAGAGTAGAAGTTGTTAAATGATGTGATATGATATGGATAATGATGAATAATAAATAGGATAAAGTTGAAATAGATATGTTAGTTGTGTAGAAATGATTGAAAAGTAGGATAGTTGTATAGAAAAATGTGAAGAAATAATTAAAAATAAGATAGTTGTGGAGAGTGAAAAGTTTTATATTGAAAAGTTTTAACCTGACAACTTTTACTTATTACCAAACACACCCTAAAGCAAGTAGTCAACGTCAACGGGTTTAAAAAAAATTCTTTTTTTTAATTATTTCCTTCCTCTTATGTGGTTCAATTCAACGTCAACAGGTTTAAAAAAAAAATTCTTTTTTTTATTATCTCCTTCCTCTTATACGGTTCAAGTAGACATACTGCAAAAAAAATGTATATATTAAATATATATACATATGTATATATATAAAAAGAGAGGAGAGCATTGGATGCCCAAACTCCAAACAAAATATTTTACTCTCTTGTGCATAACTGACGTCTAAACACCCTATGGAATTTTCATCTTCCATTTGAATTCTAAAATTCCCTACGTACACGTAACAGGATTTTTGTTCATTTTAATTTTCCTACTTCAGGTATATTATATGTGTCCCAAATGAGATGATATCTGGAAATCCTTTCTTTTCCAGCTTAACGTCTAAACAGATGTATTAGCTTTAAATACTTTTATTCGTTTTATTAATTTTTGCAGTAGGATCGAAAACAGAAGATTATATGTATATACGTGTATTAAGGTGGACACTAATTACAGAATAATAATAAAAAAATTACAACCCACCAAATTTCTCCTCATAAGGTACATGGCTTATAAGTTATCGAGAATTTTAATTAAACAGAATTATTGTTAACGTCCTCACAAATTTAAAACAAATGGAAGAATATATATATGCACAAATGTATATATGTGTATTAATAAGAAGGTCATTAGGGGATATAGATGTTATATTTAGAATCTTTGGTTTGAATTTATTTTACTATAGATTATAACTGGTACCTTATATGGCTGCACCAATTTAATATGCTTAATATAGGTGTTAGATGAGAGGTGTAGACTAAAATTAATAACAAAACAATTAATGGTTGGATACCACTATTACCCGTATGAATAATATGATACGGATTGAGACCATATCACATTAATGATATATGTGATTTAATAAAAAGAATAGGCATGCAAATATAAAATTATAATAATGCAAATATATAAACTACTCCTTTTTACTTGTTTAAGAAAAGAAAAAGAAAAGGTTGAAGAAACGAACTGACATTCCGAGGTAAGCAAGTAATGATTTGAAATGATTTATTTTTAAAATGATTGAATGACTTGCAGTTCATTTTTTGTTGGCATTTTTTAATATTATTTAAGGATGACCATCCCAATAATGTAGTTTGAAAAACGTATTTATTAATCTGTTTTATAAATGATTATGTCATTTTCTCAATTTGAAAAAATAGCTAAATGATTAATGTGATTATTTTTTGAAATTATGCTAGCATGTGTATGATGCATAGTGCACAAAGGTACAGGTCCATTATAGAGATGTAAGTGGACCAAAATTTCCCTCTAATATAATCGAGTTGCTGATATAAGCCCAAAGGCTGGCGTGCACCCTCCCTAAAATAGAGAGTAGACGAATTGATGGTCGCCTGGCTAGCTTACCATCTAATGAAGGTTTAAGGCATGAATATGAAATGTGCATTTGCATGTGCATTGTTTATGAAATGCCAAATTTTGTTTTTCCCAACCGTAGACAAGGACAACAAGGTTTACAAAAAATATCTCAATTTAGAAACTCTTAAGATTATATTATTCTCATATAGTTTGATGAATGGAGACGTTGCGAGGGTACAGTATTATTAAGTTACAAAGATTGATTGTGTAAATGAATTTTAATGATTTATAAATATTATGTGATTTTAATTACTAGTGAATGATTTCTTGTAAATTGAAATGAGATTGAATTGAAAATCCCGCGGCGTGAACAAGGCTACAATCTTGCTTACAATTTACTAACTAAACGATCCCGGAGTAAGGTAGGGCGCCACAAAGAATGGTATCAGAGACAAGGTGTTGGTTAATAGGCATAAGAAATTGAACTCATAACACTTAGATATCATTAATTGTTATGTATATTTTGTAAGTTATGACGAATTTATTATGTTTCTAAAAGGTAGATGACATATAAAGGAAGTCTTAGACCCAAAAAAGTAAGGTGGGAAATCAAGGTGGAGAGAAAAGACGAAGAGTTGAGGAGAATATAGATAGATTGTGGGTATTTCAGAAAGACATATCATATACATCTCCAATTTCACCTCTTATTACTGACAGGATTAGTGATAAGGATTTAGCCAAGTTTTGGGTCAGGTGCCTGCTCTTATCCCTTCATATAATGTCCCTTAGTATCGTTTTACAGAATAATATATCCAATTATACTATGGGGTAACATAAGCTATTATAGAATGAGAAGAAAGACAATTTGCTAAGGATAGGAAAGAATCTCGATGCACTTGGAAGGTAGGTATGGGAGAAACCACCACCTCAATAACCAGATGAGTAATTTGTGATGAATCTGTAGACAATGTGAGTGAAAATAATGACAAAGACCCCAGTGAAGGGTCTATAAAAATGAAAATGAGAAAACTGCAGAATGGTCAAGTACTAATATTATTACCTAGGAGCCTACACTCGTACACCCCAGACGTAGGCGCCGTCTTATGAGATTAGAATTAATGGATCTAGCGGAAGTTTTCTTTTTATTTTTGATAACATGTATGGATGTGAGATGTGTGTTTGTATTACATTGTGATACTGAGGTACTCTTTGTTGTAAATTAAACTTGTTTACACTTGTACATTGAATGTAAATGAAAAAGAAATATTTGCTATTGACATTTGTATTTGTTATGAATAGTTTTGTGTACCACCCATTTGCTAGTTGGAGATGCAAATGAATAGTGAGGAACTTTATTAGCCACTATGCCAGAACTTGAAGAAGTGACTTGACAAACTTTTATGGAAAAATTTAATAAAGAATATCTTCCAACAAGTCTCCAAAGTTGAAAAGTTATTGAGTTGAGTAACTTTAATGCCCTAGTAAGATATATATCTTGGATTGCAAAAGTGCCTGAGAATAAAGCTCAAAGATTTCAACAAGGGCTAAGGCCACAGTTATGAGAGAGTCTTGCACCCTTTTTGATAAAAGATTATGCAGCAAGCTTAGAAAGAGTAAGAGCATTAAAAATTGAGGCACTGAGAACTCAAGAATTACGGCAAGGGCAAAGACAATTTATTCCTAACATCGAAGAAAATGATGCAAGGAAGGAGAAAAATAAGAGATTATTTGTGGAAAGAAAAAAATCAAATTTCAAAAAGAAAAGTCCTCCTGTTTGTAATAATTGTCAAAAACGTTACTATGGTGAATGTTTAAAGGGTTTAAATAAGTGCTTCGAATGTGATCAAATAGGTCATATATCAAAAGATTGTGGAATTGTTGAAGCAAGGATGATAAAGTGCTTTATTTGTGGTCAAGTAGGACATATTACTCCAAATTGTCCAAACAGAACACAAGGAGCACAAAGACGGGGAAGATCAGCCCAGTAGAGAATAATTGCAATTGTCAATCGTTAGAAAACTTTTATAAATCCAGTACAGTAGTAAAATTAGTTATATTATTAATAAAAGAATTAAGATTAAGTTGTAACCCATTTAACCCAATTCGATAACACCCCTAGGTATAACCACAGAAGTGGGAAAGTGAGAATAGGAAAGTTTTAGCGAAATAAAAAAGTGAAGTGATATGATAGAAGTAATGATTAAAAGTAAAAATAATAAAGTTAAACAGATAGAATAAATGTATAAATATATGAAAAATGATTTAAATTCAATGATAATAACAAAAAAGTAGAATAATTAAATAGCTAAGATGTCAAATTATGTTAAAATGTGTGTGAAAAGAAGGAATTTTTTTCCTCTTTTATAGTTTCCCAAATAAATCCATTTTATATATTGAGATGTAGGAAATTATATTGGAATAAAAAATTAATATTTAAAATTTAAAAAGTAAGTTTGTTATGTATTGAAAATTTAAAAACATAGTCGGGTACACAAATTGAACCTCAACGCCATCAACCAACACTACACTATTTGTAGCAATCTTGACGGACCTCTTTGTTTCTAATGGCCATCTTCCAATTGATGAGACTAGACTATCTGTAGCCACAGCCAGCCCATGTATTTCTTGTTAGGACAAATTAAGGAATAAAAAATGATTTGCTCAAGATTTTATAAGTTTCAATGACTACAGATTTTTGAAATGCTGTAAACGTTGAAATTTGTTGGTTGGTGGAATTAGATGTGTGCTTATATATGCTCCCATTCCATGATTTTCTTCAATCAGTTGCCCTCCTAAATTAATGGAAATGAAAACAATCCAGCATGTCTTTCTTGCAGGTATTAATTCTATGATCTAAAGAAGTAGACGATATGGAAATGAAAACAATCCAGCATATCTTTCTTAGTTGTATTAATTCTATAATCTAAAGAAGTAGACGATATGGAAATGAAAATAATCCAGCAAGTCTTTCTTGCTTGTATTAATTCTATGATCTAAAGAAGTAGACGATTGATCAGTTTAGAACATGGGAAAGAATGAAGAAATCTCATGCCCTAAAATACAAAGAACACCACATATCGATCATGTAGTCTGGTCTTGTTCTCTGCCCACCACACTTTTGCTGTTGCCTCATTGAATCTTTCTCGGCTGCAACATTGCTGTAACAATTAGCCAAAAGTATAAAGGGTCCTTTAACTTTACTAGACACTAGGCAGTCACCTATAAACCATGCGATTTGTGCAATAATAAAATATTGTTAATAATTTTTATAGAAGTATGAGCCCAACCTAGATCACACTTCAATGAATTTGGCAATTCTAATATTTTTTTTTTTTACTTTTATAATTTTAAGTAAAAAGGCATGAGGCATGTGTCTATGACTTTTTCTTCAATCAAAAATAAAATATTGGAAAGTTCAAAATTTTACTAAATTTCACCGGAGTGCGTTTTAGGTGGAATTCACACTCCCATAAAAAATACTAACTGCCCATAAATTGGCAATTTATTGCTGACCATATATGATTAGCACTCAAGTGGAAAATACCCCAATTATCATCTAATCATCTCCATGGAGGACTTAGAAAATGGTCACTAAGTAAGCATAGATATCAACTCTGTGTTTGGCATTTGATAAAATTTTTAAAAGAATTTTTTTTTTTGTATAACTTTTTAAAACAGAAAAAGCGATGTAATACGATAGGAATAATAATTATGAATAAAGAGAATAAAAATTGAAAATAAAAGAGCAGCACTAAGGTAATTGTAGAGAAATGATTGAAAAAATAGGATAACTATATAAAAAAAAAGTGAAGAAATAATTAAAAATATATGATAGTTGTAGAAAGTAACAAGTTTTGTATTGACAAATTTTTGAGATTGCCAAATACACCTACATGACTTGTCCATATTCAAGGTAGATAGTGTGGGCAGTAGAGACCTACCTGAGATTAACATGTTTGATCTCCCTGGTGCCGTTGGGGTAAGATCTAATGGTCACGGACACGCCCGGTTCATCTTGTTCTTCCCATTCATCAATTCCATCTCCCCTATTTGTGCTGGAACCGGAGACTTCCATAGTAGACGACAATGTGCCATCAGTCGCGCTGGAGAGGTTCGTCATTGGGGTGTTTGTAGAATTGTCTGAGTCGCAATCATGCCCGTGGGGCATGCTTGAGCTGGCGGCAGAACTTTTGCTGCCCAAAAGGGTAGAACTCTAATGGAAGAACAACAAATACAAAGAGGTATCATCTTACGATTCATCATTTACCCTGCTCATGGAATAATTTGTAGAAATAGTAGGTGCACAAATGTGTCTTTGTCTATACTACAATGTTGTATTTTTGCCAGAAATCATACCGAGAATGTGAAAAGAAAGTTGGGTTCACCAGATTGTGAATGGCAGAGCATTGGATGTTGTAGAGTTCCATTAGCTTTTCTGAGTTTTGAGCCCACCATGTCCTGGCTTCCCTTGCGTTGAACATCTCTTTGCTGAAATTGTGATGTGTCATGTAAGACCAACCTAATTATCTTGTTTCGCCCCATATAGACATGACAAATGAGACCAAAAAGAAAAAAACAGTGCTGTTCCTCCTCACTGTTTAATTTTAAGGGGGGTTTTAGCAAAAGCATCTACATAGTTTAGGCAGAATTTCAAGTATATCACTACTCTTCACAAAGCTGCGTCTATACTTAAATGGTATGATTGGAAATAAAAGCGTGCTACCTTCATTCGGAGTACGTTAACGTGTGTTAAAATTTTATTAAAAAGACAAAGAAGTCCTAATATTTAAATAATACAAATGGAAATAAAAATAAATGTAAATTTACAATCTTTCCTCTTTAATTAAATAAATATTTTGGGGCGGAAAAATTAAATAAGCTTAAAATGATTCAACACATCCAGTGGAAACTATAAAACATATTTTATGTGGTGTAGATTAATAAAAAGGGACTACATGTGCATCAATAGACAAGACACCGCTAGAGCAAGGAAACCTAGCGAGGGGTGCATATCATCACAATCGATATAGTTCGGCCTAAGTGAAAATGAAAAAAATTAATAATATCGGGCGTGTCTGGAAATGGATAAAACTTTTGGTGAAAAGTTTTTAAAAGTTAAAGTTGTCAAATGATATGATATGATAGGGGTAATGATGAGAAGTAAAAAGAATAAAGTTAAAATAGATAGGTTAGTTGTGTAGGTAATTGTGTAGAAATGATTGAAAGTAAGATAGTTATATAAGAAAATGTGAAAAAATAATTTAAAAATATAGTAGTTATGGAAAATGAAAAGTTTTAAGATGACATTTTATACTCATTTTCAAACACACCCATAATACACGGGAGGTTGTTACTTTCCAAGTGTGTACAATCACTACTATACATTTATGGTTCGCACGTGTGGCTACCTACAGCTTATAAGATACTGCTATACTGTACCCGTTTTTAATTTTTTTGATTTTTTTTATAAAAGTGTAGGCTTCAAGGTAAATTGATTAGATTACGAATTTCATATTTGTTTAATTTCAAAATAAAAAGGTAATTTTTGGAATTAGAAATATATAATTTCGCATGTTGCCGACCTAAGCCCAAATTTCTATAAAAAAAATTTAAAATTTTCAAAAAATGAACGTAGAAGATTTTTGCAACTTAAGTCATCTTATCAGCACCTTACCTATATCAATTTTTGTCTTTATTTTGGGATAAATTTATTCAATAACCAATAATTTTAAGTTATACGTTGATTAAATTTTTAATACGATGTGTGTTTAAAATGCAAATTGATTATTCGAAATATATGAAATAGAAAATTGTGAGAAGTAAATAATTGAAATGACAAGTAGAGATTATAATTGAAAGAAGGTAATTTAAATATTTAATACTTACCGTGAGCATAGAAGTTTCATTCTTACCCTTGATTTCTAAAATTTTAATATATTTTTTCAAAAATCTACTACTTATATGCTTATTCATGTGATTTATTTATTATTTTATATGGTCTTGTTTTTATGTGACTAATTAGGTGACATAAAAGCGGTTCTATAAAACCGCTTTTATTTTTATTGTGTTGATGATTAATGTAAAATCTAATTCATTTATTGTATTTAATATCATTTGTTTAGCAATGAGACCAAGTTTTATCCAAAATAAGTCATGTTTGTTTTAAACTAGATATATTTATGTTTAAATTAGGAAAAATATTTAGATATGTTCACTTGTATTAAAATGTAATAATATTATGTAGAACAATTTATCCACATAATAATGATATGTTAGATGGCTTTGATGTTGAAAATGTTACTTTAAAATTGATATTTGACATTAAATAATTTTATTATACTAATTTTATACATTTGTAGATAAAAGTCCTACACAATAATACTAGATAAATGAAAGAATTTTTATTATAATATAAATAATTCAAAATACAATAAATTGAATAAATTTTCTGTCAATCAACAAGAAATTGAAAATTAAAAGAATTACATAAAAGAGAGGTTTCATCAAAGCATAACCTTATTTATACTAAAAATTTGAGTAACGATTCAAAACATACATATGCATTGAAACATCAATGTATATAGGTGATTTGAGCCCTTTTTTCTTTTTTAATTTTTTCTTTTTATTTTGTGTGACCTTGTATGTATTCAATTTGTACAAAAATTTATTTTTAAAATTTTTTTGTACATACAAAAATATAAAATGATAAATTTTTGTATATGTGGTCCTGCTTAGCGCTATGCAACGCTTTTTTATTTTTAGTATCTTGACATTAAATAGGATACCCACATTATTAATTGTAATTGACATTATTTGCTTAGCTTAACCAGTTTTCATCAAAATCAAATACGTAGGGCCACATTTGCTAAAAAGATATATATTGAACCATTACTCATACATTTCTATAATTTTTAATAAGCATATATCTTTTTGATAGAAAATAGTTTATATTTACCTTCACAAGATGCCTTTTGTTACAAAATACAAAATTAATTTTAAAGAAAATTATTTTTCATAGCATGATAAAACAAGGTGTTAAAAAAAAAAGGTAAATCATCAAATAATGGATCACAAAAAAGTTCCCACTCTTAATTTTTTTTTTATTGTCTTTCTTGAAGGGTCTGTCGGTTCTTGGAATCTGAAAGGAATAAGCATTTGAAGAAATATGAATGTGGTGATAGGCAGTAATATGGAGTAGTAATATGGAAAATATGGTGAATGAAGAAGAAAAATATGCACATGGCATATATTAGAAAATTAGATTTTACACAGAATGGGTGGAATTCAGAAAATTTTCAGATTTCGATTCCAATATTTCGAAGTAGCCTAACCAGCCCTTCTTTTTAACATAATCTGACCTTTAATCATATAACTTATTACTTTTAAATTGATTTATATGCAAAAAATAAAAATAAAAAACAATCGAACGAATGTTGAAGGTGAGAATATCAATCGAATGCAACCTAAAACGTATGTTTCTGATGTGATTGGGTCCACCAGGCTGTGAAAGGAAGGTGACGAAAACACCCTCATCCACTTCAACTTCCCATTGCATCGGTTTCTCTTCACTGGCCCTCCCCACAGCATCATCAGCATCATCTCTACCGTCCATCTCTGTCACCCTGCTCGCCATCCGATCATCCACCACCTCCACCTTCTGTCCAGCTGCTGTTCTCGAACTGGAATTGAAGCAGCAATCCATCAAATGCTTTATAATCTATTCTTCCCACAAAACAAACAAAAGTTTTAAAAAAATCATTAGAAGTAATACAAGTGATATTATAATAAATTTAAAAGACTGTACCAATGCATGGATTGGACGAACCATGCACGTGACCATGCTTGCTTGCCTTCTCTTCACATGAGGATTCTTCTTCTCATTGAGCCGAGGAATTCCATCGGTCTTGATTAGATGTTGTCTGCTTGTATTGAAATTCAAATGAGAGAGACATTTATTTATGGAAAGAACAATGAATTTCGGCAAGGCTTTAAGTTAATGCTAATTGTGATTTCGAAATTGGTGCTAATTAAAAACGCTTCCTTGATTGACGATATTATAAATTAGAATCCAATCAAAACGGTCTACGAATTTATTTCAATCTGTTGCCACCAATCCAATCTATTCTTACGGACATTCCAGCTTATATGCAGTAATTTGTGTGCACTCAAATGAAATTTACACTCCGATAAATGTCTTCAAACTATGCAGTAGCTTGTGGCTGCTTATGACATAAAGCGATTTCTTTATAGAAGTTTTTAATATATAAACAGTTTAATAACACTCTAACAACTTTTAGAAATATAAAAACTTGTCACCATATGTATTAATTTTTATATCATTATATGTCATCATAAATAAGCCACCGTAAGTTTGTCATAAAAGGCTTTACCAACGATTTTTTTCATTGCTTCTAAAAAATTACTTTTTTGCAGTATTCAATACATTATAGTCGTAAGAGTTAAATTTTAGTGACAATAATTATTTACGTCACTAAATAGTATTTTCTTAGCGCAAAATTGCTAAGCTTTATAAAAAATATATTGGTAGATCAAAATATTAGTTTTTGTAACATAGATCCATCGCACATTTACGGAAAAATTAATTATTATAATTTCATAAATAAAAAATTAAAATTTCGCTTTCACTAGTCACGTTCTCATTATCGCATTCAAGACACAAATAAAAAAAATACTTGTCTCCTATTTGCAATATATGCCTTTAAATAATTTTGAATAAAATAAAATAAATGTTCTTGAAAAATCTTCAAGCAAGCCAATCTATAGTGTCCCACTCGATTTGGTACACTTATAAAAATAATGGGTTAGTTGCAACATGACTAGCAAGTAGAAAATTATTTGAAAAAGGGTAATGACTCAAATAAAACTTAATTAAATGATAAAAATAATCATTTAATTTTATAACTTAACAAGTTGGCTTTAAATGCAAAATCAAACCCTTCCAATGAGTCCAAAATAATCAAAAATGTAGAAATCGACTATTTGATCATTTAAATCGGAGTTAAAACAATCAAATCATGATAAAATAAAATGGATGGCTTAAAACAGCCACATCATCATCATCATTTTATTGCTAAATTTTATTTGAGATTATCTAGGTGTTGGGTTTGGCCCAGGCAATAGCACAAGTTCACAGATCATGGCCAAAAGTGTAATGCCTCCTAATAAGTGTACCTGCAATTTAAAAAGATCTATGCTTTTATTGCAAAATGTCCCAAGTGGACATTTTTGCAAAATTTCCCAAGAGGACAAGATGTTGGAGACGTCAGTATGATGGCAGAAAATTTCATCTGCATACTACGTAACTTATAATGTCGATATTATATATACTTATCTTACATCCATAAACCAAAAGCAACAATATACAATGATTGCTAATATGACATGTCAATCAATTCCCAAGATATCAAACGTCATGTCTTCAAAAGCATGCCCACACCCATGCCTGGTCAATCCTCCTCAAAAGCATGCCGATGCATCATATATTATATAAAGAATGATGCTATTAACCTGGATTAAGTAAATGTCTTGTTTAATTTACCTTAAAAATTTTATTTAAAATAACTTTTTATTTTTTCTTCATACGCTTATTTATCTAAATGTATTTAATATATAAATCAAGTTTTATAATTTTTTGATATGTATATATATTTTTTAGATTTTTAAAAATAAAGGTATTTTAAGTACATATATACACATAGACGTTTAAAAATCTCAAAAAAATAGATAAATATATTCAAAAATAGTAAAACTTCGTCTATATGTTAAATACACTTAGATAAAACAGTACACGAAGAAAAAAGTAAAAAAAGTTATTGTAAATAAATTTTTTTAAGATGTGCTAAGTGATGTATTTATTTAGCCCGAGTTAACAGGATCACTCCTCTATAATATATACATAAATTCCGTTCCAAGGCACAAGCATTTTAGGAATCCAACTTTCACATCTACATGGACTTCTTATTCATGCTAAACTTGTTACCTCATTCATATAAATAGAAAAACACATTACCTGCATTCTTATAAACAGAAAATTCATTCATCTATTTACTCAAATATTTTTTTTACGGAACCCCCCACTCAAACCATAGACCTCTAAGACCGTTAGACCACCTGTATGCCAACCAAACTATACAGATTGCTGAAATAATATCCAAAAATAAAAAATAAAAATATAACCCGAAGCTAATAATAAGTGGGCAAAGCTCATTATTAACCATTTAACCCAGTTGGTCAAAGGGTCAAGTCTTGCTACGTAGAATATCTTACGTGGTCATGGACCGATCAAACTTAAATTATTGTTCTTTCAATATTTTACAGTTTTCTTGTAGTATTATTCATCTGTGTTACTTTTCTTGTAATATTTTGTGAAATATTGAAGATTTGACTGGAATAGAAGCCCTCGAGGAGTCGTAACCTGCGATGGGAGTGGGTAAATTCACAAAAGAAGAGTGTAGAGCATAGCCACAAGGACTAAAACCCACGAGCAATGATTGGCAAATTGCTAGTTCAAATCACGAATAAGTGAATTTATAACAAAATTTTATAATAGTCCCCTCGAGTTGTAAGAGTTTTACAATTCCTTGAGTGTGGAGTTTGTCGAAAAAATTTTCTCTATATTATAAAGGTTGCAAACGTACTTATTTAGAATATTGATTGTCACGTTGTGTAAATCTCAATAAAAAAAAAAAGAGCGTGGAGCATAATATTATTTAACAAGGACAAATTCACATGAAGGAAGATATGTTATTGTTTAAGGAGGGACAACCATATGAAAATAACTATATTTTTAAATACTTTTTAGAAATTTGATAACTTGTAAATATACTTACATAGTTTTAAAAATTAAAAATATCTCTTACATAATTTAACCATAATTACAAATATATTTGCGCCATTGTGGTATCTTTACTGCATTGTCAAAACAATAATATATTTGCAAAAATATGCAAATTACGTAGGGTATATTTGTAATTTTAAAAATTAAGTAGGTAAACTTAGTTTTTGCAAATATATCCGTTAGTTTACGTATCTTTGCAAATATACACATACCATAACAACACAATAACAAAGTCATAACTACATAAGTATATTTGCAATTATAATCAAACTATGTTGAATCATTTGTAATTTCTAAAATTATGTTGATATATTTGTACTTTCCGTAAAATTATGTAGGTATATCTACAAATTATCCTAAATTTTTTTTAAAAAAATCTTAATTTAAAAAAATTGAAGGAGCCGCCTCCACTTTATGGGAGCCACTGAAATATTTCCTTATCAAATCATCTGCAACATGAGATTTCAGCCCTACCATTGAAATATCTTGCTCTTATCTGCATGCGTCCTTACGAAATAATAAAATATCCGGCTCTTATCTGCTTGGCTGAGGGTGGGCCGTCTAAGCCTCCTGCTTTGCTTCCAAATGCGCAGGGCGTGTTGTCGTCACACCGAAGGACGGTTGTTGTATTCTAGACCCGTATCTATCGGCATGCCTTTCACGCGCTCAACTCTTCCATCGTTCGCGGATCCCGCTGGTGTTGCACGTTCTTGGATTCTGATCTTACACTTTTTTTTTTTTTTTTTTTTTTTGAAAATATTTTCATAAACTTGTTAGCCCAAGTGTATTTAATCTTTGTATAAATTTTTTTTATGTATATATACATTTATAATTTCTAAAAATCAATTCCCTTCACAAATATATATTGGAAATTTATAAAACTATATATAAATACAAAATAGGTAAATTTTAGTATAAATTAATAAATGTAGGGCCACATAAAAATTTAAAAAATAGAAAAATAAAAAAAAGCTCAAAATAGATCTACGAAGGCTTAAATCATTACTTTTAAATGTTAGGAGGAGAAATGAAAGGTGGGCAGCCCATAAACTAAGTATGGTGCATAAACATTTAAGCTTTAAATTTTGACATGATTGAGTTAAGAGTATACATCATGGAAGGTAGAAATAGTTGCCTCATTCTTTCCTGAAATTGTTATTAGTTAATTGCCTTGGTCACCTAAAATGTGTGACAGGTATAAAAAAAAAAAAAAAAAGTGAATGGGGTGAAAATAGTCATTTGCATATTTCCGACAAGACTGAATTTCCACGGCAACTTTGGTACTGAGCCTTGCTATTGGTGAAAGGGATGGGACAACTTTGGTACATACTTGCGTACTAGTGAAGCTAAACATGAAAATGCCATGCAATTTTTGATGTGGAAAAATCAAGCAAATGAAGTCGATGCTTGTGTATTTATAGCTCCCAAGAGAAAAGGTTGATATTGAAGGCAAAGTATCCTTATTGCAGGACTCACTCTTCTTTTTTATTTGATTGAGCTTTTGCCTTCTAGCTTTGCATAATGCTGCAAACTTAACAGGTAAACTTAACAAGGATGGAGAAGAAGTGGTATCATGGAACCTCTATGTAGGGAGGCGACGGCCTTCATTTTGGGTCTTAAATGGGCTATTCAACAAAGGCTAAAGAATGTTCAGTTTGAAACGGATTCTCTTCTCCTCGTCAAATATATTTTGGAGGACGACCAGATTCTTTCACCGGCCGGGGCTATCATTGTGGAAATCAAATCCCTTCTATCTTCCTTCCAACTTTTCACTACTCATCATGTGTTGAGACACGGCAACGCTGTGGCTCATTCCTTTGCTGATTTTGTGTCTATGTCTTTTTTGGATTGTCAAGAATGGTGGGGCAATCCTCCTCATATTATTTTGAAAAAATTTTGTACAGATAATCTTTTGGCTTTGAATTGCTTGGGCTCTCTTATCCCATCCTCCCATCTAAGTGCTGGGGAGAGGGGATAGGGCGTGTCCTTTTTTCATCAAAAAAAAACAAAAACAGGTAAACTCTTTTATTGATTTTTTCTTCTATTGCCAATTCAATGATAAACTCTCCCATTTTCCTTTGATAGTTGCCTTGGTTATTCAATTTTTTAACCAAGGTACACATGGTGAAGAGAATCTTCCACATCGTACTTTTGACGTGCTTCCTGTCTCACGTGTTTTGCAGGTGTCGTCATGTTCCTGTGCTTGTGTTTAGGTCGAGAAGCTCATTGTTCTAACCCTCTTTTTCTTTTTCAGCTCTAGAGCCCGAGTAGAAGCCAACCCAACCTAATTCTAACCCATTTTCATCCCACCCCTAACCCACCGCATCTCATCTCAACCCAACCCAACCCAACTGAACTAAACTATGAACATGCTTTTCAACTTAACTTGCCCTATTATAAATAAATTCAAAAAATAAAAATAAATAAAAAAATAGGTGTATGCGCGCGCGGGCGCATGCAACTGAAGTCCCACATTCTTCACGCCTTATTTATTTTTAACCGTCCTTTTTCGGAATTTTTTTTTATGTATTTATATTCTTGGACTTTCCAATTTGTATTTTCTACCTTAAAATTTTAAGTTGACGTACATACAATGACTTGAGATTTTTTTTTTTTTTCCGATTTGACATAACATTGATTAGCATAAAAAGTACCTTTCCTTTACATACGGTCGGGTAATGTAAAAAATATATATATAGATAATATTGATAATTTTTTGCCATTTTACTTTAATATATGTATTGTGTCTAAAAATTATATGAAAGGAGGTCCAATTATATATAATTAATTGTATATATGCGTAGCTTACCATTTTTATTTTTTCTTCATGAACATATTTTTCTAAATTATCTAATGCATATACCGGGTTTTAACATTTTACAATATTTTATATATTTATTTTTAATTTTAAAAATTAAATTGTTTAAAGGGTGAAAAGTGACTAAACAATACATTGGGTTATATAGGGCCATCTGATAACATATGAAGTACTTTTCCTGCAGTCCAGTACTAAGTGCGGCACACTTGAGAGAGAGAGAGAGAGAGAGAGTGTGTCCGAATGCATTGTATGCTTGCGCATCGTATATTATAACCATATGTTGGTTAACATTTTTAAAATATTTATAAAAACGTTGATATACTTATCGTGCAAATACTTTGAAATCATAAACTATTTTATAGGAAATTAAAATGGGCAATGATTCAATACTCATGCAGTCGCTTTTTTATTTTTAAACTCTTTTTTTCAAATTTGAACCATTTATCATATTTATTCATATGCTTTATGATTTCAAAAATTACACATATTATACACTATACATTTTTGAAAATTTTTTAACAGCTAATATTCACTGTCGAAAGATACTAAATTTTTTATATATAAAAAAAAAGCTTTCGATAGAAGTAATTTTTGATAATACGATAAAAAATGGCATTAACCAAAATAAATAGTTAAATTTAAAAAATATTTTAGAGTAAGATATCATTGTATCGAATCCTTGTCCAATTAAAATTTGGAGATATTTACGTATCATAAATACTTGTTATGCAACCGGTACCATCAAAGTACTTGGTGTTATGATTAAATCAAAATTCAATTTACTCATTCTGTTTCAAATCGTTTATTTCATCAGTGTATAAAAACCATTTTGATCTGAGTTTTTGATGTAAAACATGAAAAATATTTATGTCTAATCATAGAATTTTTGGAATATTATGCTATACAATTATTTATCTATAGAAGAAGAATATTTTAGAAATGATAGATATTGAATTAATAATTTCAAAATAGAAATATAAATTAATATTTTTAAGGGTAGAAAATGTTAGTTATTGTGCCTTTGGTTAGGTATATGTACAGACATAGTGTAACTGCATAAGAGCCAAAAAAAGACTGCACTCGGAGATCTTGACGTGGAAGAAAATATATGGTATTATACGACGCCTTGCTAAGAGATTTTGAGAAATTCCCTTCCCCCACTAGGTACAAATGAGGGTATATTTCTTCAAGAATATAGTAGTACAAAAGAGGGATTTGGGAGTATTTGACAAACAAAAATATTTTCTAACTAAAAATTTTCAATCTCTATAACTATCATATTTTTTAATTATTTTTTATATCTTCTTACATAACTACTCTACTTTTCAATCATATCTACACTACTATCCGTACAACTAACATATCTATTTTAACTTTATTCCATTTAATTCTCATGATTACCACTATCGTATGATATCATTTCTACAAATCCAAAAACTTTAAAATATAAAATTTTTCATCAAAACTTTTTCCAATTCCCAAACTAAGTAATTAACCTAACTTCTTTTTGCTTTCGTCGCTGCCTCTAATAGTTTTCTTAGTTTTCATCAAAAATAGTTTTCTTAGTGATAACTTTGTGTGTTTCGCTGTTAGTGTAGTTATAATTGCAAGAGAATATTTGATATAAGCTTTTAAGTGGTTTTGTCAAGAGGTGAGTGAATTTTGCCCAGATTGTCAAGTGGTATCCAAATAGACAAATTAGATTTTAATTCTACCATGTTGAATTTGGCAACAACACTAAAATATTCAATAGCATTGACACTACATACTTGTTTGGTTTTTCAAAATGGAGCTTGTATACTTCATTTTATTGATTCAGACTAACCATAAATTTTTATATATACTTTTCAACAAATTAACCTAATTTTACTTTACGCTATGAATTATTGATGATTCAATCAATCTTTCTTGGGTAAAATGAAGGATATCTCGATCAAAGGAGAGGATGGGGAAATCCATACGACTTAATATATTTGACAAGTTGCACTATAGGTTGAGCAAACTTGCTTTTTATTTCCCGAAAGACAAAAGAGCATTTTTAGAATACCAACCAGCATCAAATTAAAGATTTCGTTTACATATAGATACTTGCATCTTTTTTTTTTGATAAGGATACTTGCATCTTTTTAGTTTTATCTATAAAGTATATTTTTAATATCTTAAAATATTTACAAAATTACATTATTTGATTAAAATATTTACAATACGAAAGTGTTCTTTACGCAATTACATCACTGTATATCACATGTGCTGGGTAACGAAAGACATTTTCCACGGTATATCACATTTTCATAGATTTCTTAATATGATTTAATATCTAAACCACTTAACCATCATAGCTTTTTTTTATTATTGTCGATATTTTTAAGCAATATTTTTTATTTATAAAAGAATTATAATTATATAAAAATAAAAAAAAATTTAAATATAGATAACAATAAGAAAATTATAAAATAATTAAAATGTAGAATCATATCAAAAGGTGAAGATATGGGTAAATTTTTTTTCCAATGCCAAACATACCCTTACGCACGCTTGCAAATTATCAATTTATGTGGAATATTGTTTTTGACCTAATAGATGTTGAATTAAGGGGTTTGATATTAGAACATAAATTAAAATTAACTTTTTACTTTGGATGATTTATACTTGCATTAGATGGGAATCATGGGACTAATGCACGCATTTGATCGCAATGAAACTTAAGTTTCTTAGCTAAAGAAAATTAATAATTTGAAGTATAATTACTGGAATGGAGTATAAGACATGCCCCGAATAGAAAACAATACCAATTTCTATCTTTATTTACGTTATTACTACATATATTAATACAACCGAGTGACGTCATAAGAATTTTATTATTTAAAAATAAAAATAAAAATATTTTTAGAAACGTTGAGAAAAGTATGACTATGGATAAGACGTCCGTAAATCTCGTCAAAGTTGGGTTGAAACTTGAAAGTGCAAATTTGCGAAATTACAATGAATATGCGACCCTTTCTCACTAATCAACCGTGATTAGCAATTAGTCGTCTGAAACCGGCCGGTTTGGCATGTCCCGTGGAATGTGAAGAAAATTTCTATTTTTAAGATGTTTCATTCTAATATATAAAAATCTATTTTCACAATTTCCGCACTAGAAAGGACCTATTTAAAAAATAAAATAGAAATTTGTATGTATATTTCTAAAACGAATTTTCAATTTTTAATATCAGTTTCTATATTTTTTTAATATAATTTTTCTATTCATAATGTTTCCTTTTTGGGATAATTTCAAATATACCAACAACTTTACGCTTAATTTCAAATATACCCACTGAGTATCTAATATTTCACATATATCTATGCCTTTAATATCATATATACCTTAAATTTGATGGTCTGTCAAAGGAGAGATTCGATTGCATGCGCCTGGGACATGCTCCTGGGCGCATACACCTTTTTTTTTTATTTTTTTCAAATTTTTTTTATAAAACTGTTAATATAAGTATATTTAACATGTGTATAAATTTTTACAAATTTAAAAATAAAAAATATATATCTAAAATACTCCAAAAATGATAAAAATTTATACATATATTAAATAAATATAAATTAACAATATTATAAAAAAAAAGGTATATGCGACGGGAGCATCGGGGTCCATTAAAGGAGCGGGTAACGGAATGGGTTGGGCTGGAAAACATTTCTAAATGACCAAGTTACCCATATTCTCTGTCGCACAGCGTTTTCAGCAGCTTCAGTGCCTTCTCCATGACGGCACCTCCGATGCTCCGCTCAGCAGCAAAATTTTCCGAGGACCGAAACGATCCCAAATTGCACCATTAATGATCTCATCTTCCACCTCCAAGCGACGACGACGAGGCACGACAACTCAAACTCGATCACTCTGGAATCCCCTTCCACGCACATCAACCAGAACAATCTGGAAATCCCGTCCTCCCTCTAGGAGATGAGTTTGAAGCACATCTGGATGCTAGAGAAGTCGTAGGTGACGCCGGTGGAAAGGCTGACCGGCGATTTTATCACGTCCAAGGAGATTGGGCATCTAGAGATTGGGATTCCAATTTCTATAGGAAGAGATAGATGCGACTGGAAGTGAATTTCTGCTTAGGTTAGTGAGAGAGAAAGATGGGGAGATTTGGGACTAGGATTGGAGGTGCATTCAATCGACGCCCTGAGTTGCTGTTACTGGAGAAGTGAACTGCTGCAATCAGATCCAGAATGGCAAATCGATTTCAGGACTCATAGATTTGATTGTTGCTCAAACCGTTGAAATAGATGAACAATGTGTGGTAAGGGAGGAGATTTTAAAAAGGAGCATTGAGAGAGAAATCACATGCTATCAACCCGGCAGCCATGAAAATCGACGCTAAAGAAGAAATCAGGATGCCGTCGTTCACAGCTCTCATGGGTACTTTCGTCATTCCCACTCTCCATTGACACCGTGTGCAAGGACGGTTACGGTCAGGGGCATATTTGATATTTGAAGTTTACTTATTAGATATTTAAAATTTTTACAAAAAAGAGATAAATATATTTAAAAATAGTAAAACTTGGTCTATATGTTAAATACACTTAGATAAATAAGTGTACTGAGGAAAAAGTAAAAAAATTATTATAAATAATTTTTTAAGATGAGCTAAGTGAGACATTTACTTAGTCTAGACTAACAGTATCAATCCTCTATTTATTAGATATATATGAAATATTTAATACTTTTTTATTGGTGGATATTTTACATCATATCTCAATTTATATTACATTCAAACCCTGAGACAATTCTAACAAGCTTATAATGGAAGACGACAACAAGTTTTCACAATCAAGGGGGTGTTTGGCAATGACAAAAACTTTTCACCTAAAACTTTTCAATCTAAAACTTTTCATTCTCTACAACTCTTCTATTTTTTAATTATTTTTTTACATCTTCCAACACAAACCACCCTACTTTTCTATCATTTCTACACAATTACCTATACAACTAACCTATCTATTTTAACTTTATCCTCTTTACTCCTCATCATTACCCCTATCATATCACATCACTTGACAACTTTTATTCTCTAAAACTTTTCACCAAAAGTTTTATTCATTCCCAAACACACCTCAAGTAGGGAGACCACTAGCTCCTATCTAAGTATAAAGGGAGACCACACATGCCCCCACCCCAAATATGGTTCAGAATCCCACATGGGATTCGAACCAGCACCGGCTGCAAACGGAAATCCCGTCCGCAGCCGATGACCAGACAAGCACCGCTCGTCTGGCGAAATATATTAATACTTAATGAATATATTTAAAATTAAGAATAAAAATTGTACATATATTTGAAATTAACCATTCCTTTTTTTCCATGGAAGCTAATACTTCCAATCTAATCATCTTGTATTTTGCGCAACGCGCGGGCAGTCCAACCCAACACACAAAAGTTGCCATTTGGGAGCCGCAGAAACCGCAAATTTCTTTTGCAACGTCTGATTTTCTGTCGCATTTGCCTGGATTATTCGGTCATTCCGACGGTACGTGGACATTACTCAGCCAAAGATCTGGATATTGTTTTTTATTTTTATTATTGTCCAATGATATTAAAGAAAAAAAAAACCTCAAAATAATCTTCACTGTCCAATCTCCCTCGCGCAGGGAATTGGTGCTGTCATCGAACGGATTGTAGCCGTCCCTTTAGGGAGACCCAATGCAATTGCCGCAGCGTATTTGCCAATTCGTCCTCTTCTACCCATTGATGTTTTGAATCTTCGCTTCAATGGCGTTTATTTATATTTAATTCTCCATAATATCGATGTATTTTTAATGGGAGATCGATATTTGATAACTTCTATTTTTATCATCAACGGTTTTGATCTTCACTTTCCCGTGCCATAAATATGATAAAAAAAAATTTATGATTTCTGTCCTCATCCGGTTAGTTCTGGCAGGTAGATGTTTTCTTTAAAAAGAAATTTGCATTTAATTCACTTGCCAAATTTTATAATTTTGAATATGTATATAAATGTTTTCTCGAATTTCAAAAATATATTCATCCTACAAACGTTAATCTGTGTATGTGAACAAAAGTTATGTAAATTAAATACATTTGAACTGATATTTTATAAAAAAAAATATGTAAATTAGATCGAGTTAAGCTAATAAAATCATTATGTTGCGGTCCTAGTCTATTGCCGTATCAAAAAACAATGCACCATCTAAGAAAATCCATTTTGGGAAGAAAATCACCGTCAATTTAACTAAGGGTATGTTTAGCAAAGGTTAAAAATGTCAAGTTAAAACTTTTCGATCTAAAACTTTTTATTTTCTACAATTATTATATTTTTTAATTATTTTTTTCACATTTTACTATACAGCTACCTCACTTTTTAATCATTTCCACACAACTACCCCACACAACTAACCTATCTATTTTAATTTTATCATCTTTATTACTCATTATTACTCCTGTCATATCATATCATTTAATAATTTTTATTTTTTAAAATTTTTCATCAAAAATTTTACTCCTTTCCGAGCACACCCTCGAATGAAAGAATACCCATCGTACAAGCTACAGGGCCTTATGGCCATCTAAGCCCTTTATAGCCCTTACCTCTGTAACCGACTACTCCGCTTGCCGTCCGCTTACTACACCGAAAACCCACACGTGATTCGTATTTTCCCTGTCATAACAAATTATTCTTTTAAAATTATTTTTTAATTCCACGAACCATCTTTCATAACTCTCATAACTTTCTAACTTTTTAAACTTTAAAAAATTATATAAATAGATTTTTTCACGGAAATCGTCCCCTTCCGAACGCGCGTCGGTGGAAGCTTGTCCACGTTCGGAGCAGAAGCCAACGCGCGTCTCAACTCTCAACTTTCCGACCTCTTCGACCTTCGCGGGATCCTATTGCTGATGGTAGGTGGACCTTATCACCTTAACCATATCCCCACGTAGCAACTGAGGAGAGATCAGAGCCGTCCAACATATAGGGTCGAGCCGATTTTATTGATGTAACCCTTTTTGTATATCACATCTGCAGTTTTTTTTTTATTTCGATTTTACCATAAAAAATTGTAGATGTAAGTTTTTCATGCCTATAAATTACAATTTTTGTTGCAGTATGGTTGCAAATCTTGCTGTGATGCTGATGGAATTTCGAAGTTGCAAAAGAATTCACACGCGCAAGTGCGCTCATAAAAAAATAGTCGCCGAAATATCAGCCACAAGCTCGTGCATCCTGTCCGCCGCCCATCACGTGCGAGTACCATGTATAAATACTCGGCCCGGGGATCTAATACATACTTGACCTTCTTACTCGTGAACTCGCGTGACTTTTTTCTTATGATTTCTTTTTACGGTATCTCTATCGTACTTTTTCAATTATTATATTTAGGGAAAATTTTATATACACTCGATATTTTTATCTTTAATTTCACTCGTGACTACTTTTAAAAATTCTAAATATAAAAATTCTAAATATATTTATGTACTTTGTCGAATAGTTTATTTATATTTATGTCGTTAAAGGTCCCTTTAACTTTAATAAATTATCAATTACGTTGTAAAATAATAAATATGCTCAAGCTTTGGGATAATTTGGCTTAGTTTACTAGAAGCTAAAATTTTTAATTTTAAATAATATGATTTTATAGTTATAAAAATGCTAAAAATTCATTAGGATATAAATTTTTAGTTATAAAATTATAATTAGAGATAGAATATTTGTCGTTTCATGAGAGTCTAACAACCATTTTAATAGATCCATAAACCCATGCGTAAAAGTAAATTTTAGGCAAATTATGTATGAATATTTAGAAGTGTAAGTGAAATAGGAGTAAAATTTGTGGTTATATGTAAAATTTTTCTTTATTTAATTAGTATTTATGTATATCATAACAACTAATATTATAAGTAAATTCATTCACAACCTGTACCATAGAGACAAATTTTCTATAAACATTTTTAATACCAGAGAAAACTTGTAAAAATCCCATATAATAGCGAGAAATTGTTAAAAACCCCACTTTAACCAAAGGGAAAAATCGAATTCCTGTAAGTGACAAATATACCTTCAGATGTTAACACTAAGTTAAGTCCTAGTGGCTAAATTTTTGTGTATTTACATTTCAATTATTTTTTCAAATCTTTATATACAATTATCCATTCTATTTTTATCACTCTTAATCATCAACCTAGTCATATTATATCACTATTCTATTTACAAATATTTTCTCTTTATTTTTACACTCTTACTTTGTCATGTTCCCAAACACAACTATTTAGAAGGATTTAAGGGGTTTGAATAAAATAAAGAAATATGATGAAAATGTAAAGATGCATATTAAAAATGAAATTTTTTTATTAAAAATATAAATAATTCTATTTAAAATTGAAAAAAATTGTTTTGAAAATGAGAAATTTCGTATTCTCTCTAAGAATTTTTTGATTCCTTGCAAAATCTCCTACAACAATCCTAATTTTCAATCCTAATTTCAACTCAAAATTTAACATAAATTCAATTTATATACATAAAGTTAGAACCGTGTTCGAACCTTCCACTGAATGTGGAAGTGTTCAGATATTGCATTGGAGCTTATAATCTCCATTAGTAAATAGGTGACAGCTTGTTGTCTTCTTACATACTAGATGGAAGCTTGTTGTCTTCCTTGGAGTTAATTATAATATTAAGATGAATTGTTGTAATATATATACAATAAAAAAATTTACAAAATTAAATCGGTATGAGAATACTTGCATTACGGTGCAGGCACCCGTGAGTTTTATGAAACGGAGTGGCAGTCGTGTCTCCAACTCTCCCTCACAAGAAAAAGCAAGCTCGAGTATTGGGTGTTCGGATACGCGGTCGAGGATCCTTAGCTCATTTGCCTGACAACTTTCGCACTAACGTCTCTCTCCTCTCGTTATTTTTCCCCGAAGAGCTTCCCTCGTTTTCTTCAAAGAAGAAATATTCGCCTCGTAATATGACCGATTCCTCCCGCAATACTCCATTTCGATCAATACCCACGCAGCAGAAACACTGAAATCGAAACCCCACTTACGAAATCCTTGTTCCGACGCTGAGAAATGCGCTCACATTATGTCCTGAAGTGGATGTCTGTGGTGGCAATGCTCTGTAACCGCTGTTCCTTTGCTTTCGTTGTTTCTCGGTAGAATCCTAGCTTGCTCCGAAAAATCGATGAATCCTATGTTGGTTTTGAATCCTACGTTGGTTTTCTTGTCCTATAGCTTGGCTGGATTGCTAAGTTACTGCTGAGATTGAGCATCAGGAATGAAATGGAGCAGATGTCTGGAGTCTTCCTTGGGAAATTATTTATAGAGATTGGAGATTGAGATTGGATTGGCTGGGAGCTTTTGTTCTGAGTGTTGTTGATTGGCATTTGTTGACTATGGAGTTGAAACTGGTGGACTCACTTGCGGCGTCGGAGGTAGCGTGTTTGTGTGGACAGAAAAGGTGGCTGAATTCCAACTATGAGACTAGCCGTCAGAGAATCGTGCACTTCTTGGCCTGCTCTTGTAAAGGTAGTCAAATTCGTTTATTGGGACTTTGAAAAACAAAAGAAAAAACAGTTCTTTTGGATTTGTTCGTGGATTTTCTTTGATAGCCGAATGTGATCCTGTCTTGAGATGTTTCATTAAATTTTGATGAAATTGAATGGTTTCTCAGCTGTTGCGAGATTTTTGCTGTTCAGCAATGAATGTTGCTTGTAGAAATTAGAACGACTACCTAATGCGGAGTCCCCTACTTTCCGTCTTTCCTTATTTGGCGATTGATCATTATGCAAATCTTCTCTCTCTCTCGTCTCCATTGTCAAGAACGTTACAAGAAAACCTCAAGAACTAGCTGAAAAACCATCAATATGATCTCTGGCTGGTTTTGATGAGTTTTTTTCGCATTAATCTTTCTAGCTGCCATGATTGTAGCTTGTATTTTCTTGATGCTGCTGCTTAATAACTAAGAAGATTTCAAAATGAAGCAAAAACGTTCTACTGATAAAGATTCTGGTCACCTGTCATTAGTAAAGCTATTGTCGCTGCTAATCGATTTAGTGGTTTAGTTTGTTTCATTAATTGAAAGGATCTGATGTCTAAACCTATTTAATATAACCCCATAGTAGCAATTGGAAGCGTACAGTTTTGTTCTGCTTGTGAAAAGACATTGTTTTCAGCAGATCAACCATGATGATTATATACCGAGCCATTTTTGTGTCTATCATTACCTAAATAATGATCCGATTTAGCTTTTACTTCTTTTCAGGAATTTCAGTGAAGGCTTCTTACTCAGCACCCAGAACTTCCTGTGAAAATGTTAATTCAGCGGGCCAAAATGGGTATTTATCAGGAACCAAGAATCCTAAGCTTAATGGAACAAATGGCACTTATTCAGTTCTATCTTCTGTGGAAAGCTACGTCCTTCCTTCCTATGAAGATCACTATGAAGGGATTGTGATTGATTCTGAAAGGCTACCATTTGATGCCAACGTTTTTGCGTCTAGTCTTCAAGTCTCTCTTGCTCATTGGAAATCAAAAGTGAGCTTTTCTACTTTCTTCGATGCATAAATCAATTGTTATGCGCATTCGCTCACGAATGCATCATGCCTTTAGTTCCATGGTCTATTGAGGGTAGTTCCAGCTACTTATTCTTTAGCCCTTAAAATTGCTCTTCAGGGAAAGAAAGGTGTTTGGCTCAAGTTGCCACTGGAGCGTTCTGAACTTGTACCTATTGCTGTGGAGGTGAAACATTTCTCTCCTGTGTAATCTGCTTTCTGTTTCTCCAATGGTATGGTGTGTTATTATCCTATGAGGATTGCATTTTTATCTGTGGTCTTTGACTCTTCTCTGTAATCTGCTCTCTGTTTCTTCAATAGTATAGTGTGTTATTAACCACGTAAAATGATTAGAACATGTCAACATTCACACCTATCATTTAGAAAATGCTTTGCATATTCATCTGAAAAATTGTTGGATGGGTTGCAGGACGGCTTCGTTTATCACCATGCTGAGAAAGAGTATGTAATGCTCACATATTGGATTCCTGATGGACCTAGCATGCTTCCTGGTAATGCTTCACATCAAGTGGGGGTTGGAGCATTTGTAATCAATAATAAAAATGAGGTATGCTTGTTGATCACGTCAGAGAGATGATGAAAGTGCATGCATAGTTGCATACATGGGGATATCTCTAGGTTCATGCTGTCCTTTTTCGATCTCTTTAAATATCCAGTTTGGCCTCTGCATAACTAATCCGATACCTTTCTGGCATCCTTTCTGGAGCAGGTGTCTCAATACAAACTTTTTTTTTTTATGGGTATCTCAATACAAACTTTGATACCAAGCTTGTTTAACATCATTAATCGCATGTCCTGCTGTAATATATGAGGTAGTGAGAACGAGTAGTAGAGGTGCCTGACATGAATGCTGTGGATATGCTTGACAGTCAGGTAAAAAAAAGGGATAAATACATGAGAAGTCTCTTGGTTGCACCATCTGAAATCTTTTTGGCATTACAAGGATAACATGTTTGCTGTTGCAAAATATTTTGTGCAGCCAAGAACTCTGTGATCCTGCCACTGAACTTGGTGTTCATTTGAATTATAAACATTAACAATAATTATTCTGGCACACCTTTGCAGGTGCTTGTTGTGCAAGAAAAGCATTCACCTTCAATGTTTTCTGGCATCTGGAAAATACCAACAGGTTTTATTCACGAGGTATAGGCCAAATAGGTGTCATCAAATGTTTCCGTAAGCAGTTCTAGGACTACTTTTACATGTCCTTCAAATTTTCGTGCCTTGTTTTGCAGTCTGAGGAAATCTATGCAGGAGTTGTAAGAGAAGTGAAGGAGGAAACAGGGGTAAGAAGAAAATAGACCGTATTTATGAATTTGCATCATCTTATTTTCTTCCAACCACTGGTAATTTTCCTTTCGAAAATCCTGTTTATGAAATTGATTGCATTATTGAGTTCATTGCAGATTGATACAGAATTTGCAGAAGTGATAGCTTTTAGGTAAATGATATGGGTACCTAAGCTTTTGGAAATGTTTCAATTATGTTCAAGGAATAAAACAGCAACTCAAGCTCCAATCTTTGTCTAAATTCAACTGCAGGCATGCTCTTCAGGTGGCATTTGAAAAATCAGATCTGTTTTTCATCTGCATGCTGAAGCCACTATCTACACAGATTATAGTGGATAACGTGGAAATTCGATCTGCAAAGGTAAATTTCAACTTGATAAACTCAGACTTATGGATTATGCTGAATGTTGCTTAATCTAAAACATTAATGGAGTTAATACTATTTCTCTATAATTAATATAAAACTAGACCTAGTTAAGCTATTTTCATGAATAAGTCGCAACTAAAGCATCTATTAGGGTATTTTTTTTTGTTTATTGAAATTTATTTTTCCTAAAATACCGCTCTAATGATTAGGTAACGTGAAGCATGCATTTCTCAATTAGTCAAAAAAAATAAGGACTCCAATTCTATGTAATTAGCTTATACTAAAGTTTTCGTTTGTAACCTCATCTATTTTGGTCTATATTGATGGTGACATTTTTATTGCAGTATCAAAATGGCACCATCAATGGGGTTACATGAAAGGGAGATTTTTCAATGCACTCGAGTGCACTCAACTTTAGTGCACCCGGATGTATTAACCAATTTTTCTTTTTCTTTTTGAAATTTTTGTAATAAAACTGTTAATCTGTGTATTTAACATGTATATCAATTTTTACCAGTTTTAGAGATTTTTAGATTTTTTTAAAATTTTTAAAATCAGTTGCAATTTCATAATTTGTGATTATGAAACTGCCACTAATTTTAAAAAATCCAAAAAAATATCTGCAAATATCCAAAATTGGTAAAAAATTGACATACATGCTAAATAAACCTAAATTAGCACATGTACAAAAAAAATTTCAAAAAAAAATAATAATAAATAGGTTTTTGCACTAGTGCACTCGATCTGTACTCTACATGAACATGGTGATTTTATGAAAAATAAAAAAAATGTTCTTACAAGCTTCCATTTCACAAGATACTTAGATTATACCTAGCAAGCATTTCTAACTAGTATGAATATAAGCCAATCCTACTAAGCTATTTCAATGAAAATTTAAAATAAATAATACATTAGTTTAGTTGGTTAATTTAAAAATGAAAAAAATGCCGTAGCGGGGGATTGAACCCGGGTTACCACTATACTACAACGACTTGGATGAGCATAAAAAAAATTTCAAGAATATTTTTTTTATTTTTTCTTTTGTATTGTTGTTAGAACTCTTTAACATCTAAAACATGAATAGAGATAATACTAGTTCTCTATGATTAATATAAAACTAGACCTAATTAAGCTATTTTCATGAATAAGTCACAACTAAAGCATCTATTAGAGTGATTTTTGTTTATTGAAATTTATTTTCCTAAAATACTGCTCTAATGATTAGGCCATGCCAAGCATGCATTTCGAGTTAGTCCAAATGAACGAGGACTCCAATTCTTTGTAGTAACCTCATCTTTTTGGTCCACATTGATGATGATGTTTTTTATTCCATCATTAAAATTGTCCATCAATGGGGTTAAATAAAAATGTAATTAGAAAAAAAATGTAGCCCCCAAACATGCTACATGCCACATGCTTCAATCTTATTTTAGATCTCCCCTTGAGTAAATTAAAGCAATGAGCCTTCATTGCAATCAATAGTTTCCTTCAATGTAGCCTTTACTCTAATTCAAACTCGGGAAATGTATCCTACTTGGATACTCACTTTTAAGAATTTTGATTAGTATTGCAAATGCCTGTGTTTTGAAGAACATGCAAGGTTAAATGCGGTATGTCCCCTCTTGGATCCTAACAGAATGGTGTGGACCAAATTTTAGGGGAACACAGCATAATTAGGATTGGCTGGTTGCCCAATCCCTGCAGTTTATTGCATCTCTACTGCTTTCATGACAAAGAACATTTAGCTTGTTGCATTTACGTTGTTGAGAAGTAATTTTTGTAGAAAACAATCATGCATGGCTCTTCATAAAATTATAGTAATTTTTCATATTCACAATATTGTACACCATATCTTGTCCAGTGGATGCCCTTATCTGAGTTCATAGGGCAACCATCAATTCAAGGAGATGCCATGTTCAAGAAGACCATCGAAATCTGCAAGAAGCGGCTGGGAATGTGTTACTGTGGATTACACCCTCATAGATTGATCTCAAGATTCTTTGATGGGAAGCCTTCCTCCCTCTATTATCACATTCTTGAGGATGAATATACCTGCCAAGGAGAATGAAGGCTTTCATGCCCTAACTTCGTGTAATATACTCTTCTGTCTCTGACATTCATGTCCTGTATGGTGGGATAAACTGGCTATATACACTGACAAAAGTAATGTAATTCAGGGAGCTCTTTGTATGTACATTGATCTATAAATATTTTATTAGCGAATATGGATGAAGATAGGCTGAAATGGTGCAACGGATTCATACTGCTGACACAACATTATGTCTTGAAAAAATAATTAAAAAAAAATATTTGCAAAAAAAAGGGGGCCTTTACCTGGAAACTAACTTATGGGTGGTCATGTATGATTGTGGCTACATATAGTGTTATATGTCCCAATTGAGCCATACTTTTTCTTGCTGCTGAAGCATCTATTCCAAGACACAATCTTCTTAAGAAATTTCGGCCAATTCAAGATGGCAAGTCTCCATTTTGGGTTGCTCAAAGGCTACAGAGCAATATTTAGAAACTTTGTCAGAAGACAAAAACCATTTCCTCATTCATTCCAGCACCTGAGAACCAGTTTTAGGCCAGCAAACAAAGAACAAATATATATGGTCTGGTCTATATCAGTAATGAATAACCTACCTTTTCTTGAATATAGCCTACCTGAATAAATAGTCTCTCGTTCCCATTTCAAAAACTTCCTATTTGATTTTCATCTCCTTATTTGTTCTTTGTTCGTTGGGCCCTGATTGAATTATATGTCAGCTCTTTGCTCACACACCAAATAGTATTATGTTCCAAATCATAATCAGTCGAAGGAAAAAATGAGGGCGAAAAAAAAAAATTAAAATAAAATTGAACAATCGCCGTTGCCGGGGATCGAACCCGGGTCACCCGCGTGACAGGCGGGAATACTCACCACTATACTACAACGACGCTGATGTTAATATTTTTCTTTTATAAATATCTGAAGCCACATTTTCTTTCATACTATTTCTTTGATCAATTCTTTCATATTATGGAAGAAACATTTTTAATGGTACTATATTAAATTAATGGAAATTTTGATCTATTTTCGTTTACGCTTAAAAGATTCGAATTGTATGGCACTTATAGATATATTAGTGACGATAATGACAGTAGTTGGATTGGATCTAAATTCAAACTTCATTTTAAATTTATTTTCCTATTTCTTAAGCTCAAGTGCTCAACAATGGGACACAAATGCTCTCCCAAGGTCAAGAACATGAAAAAACTAAGCGCCTAATTACCATACCCAATTAATTTTATGTATAGTGGTTTAGTTCATTTTTTTTATATATAGAAATGTGAATCCATGTAAATTAAATCTCCTATGAAACTTAATAATTTTTAAAATTTATATCCTAAAAGTAAAAAAGCCTGGATACATGAGCCTACAAACGTACATTTATGCCCATTTTTTAATTTTTAAAATTAAGAAAGCGTAAAATCAATAAATTTTTAAATTTCAAAGCAGCGTGACCTGGAAAGAGTCCACAGTTATAATAATAAAAAAATAAATAATATTTTTGACCGCCCCCAGGGTAATGTTTTTAAAAACCTACCCTATCTACAACTGGGTGAGTTCAACTCAGTACGCTAATTAAGTTGCACCCTGAAAAGAAAATCATTACAACATTCGCACATAGGTACAGTAATAATTTCTATAAAAAGATTATAAAATATATACTTGAGTTGAGTTATAAATAACAGCAATGAAAAAATAGAAAAGGGAATCTTTAATCGTTTCCTACTTAAAAGCGTGAGATTTCAGGCAATTAGTTTCATTTCTAAAGTATAAATGTACCTTAATAAAAAAAAAATTACATAAAAAAAGTTTAAATGTACCAAAGTAAAGGCCTATTTGGCCTGGCACTATAAATAATGCAACTTACACTTTATATAAAAAGCATGGATTCCTGGCTTAAGAACTCAGTGCTTATTAAGATTTTTTAATACAAATTTATCAACTTAATAGATTATCTATGTGAAATGACTTTAAAAAGCAGAGGACTTCTGCTCTTTTATGCATAATAAGCGGGGCTAAACAAGCATTAAAACTGGTATACTAAAAGCATGGAATCCAAGAATACGATATGGGGTTATTAAATGTGAGGTTCCACTCTAGACGTGTGCCGCCTTGTTAATGGGGCTACTTTAGTGACGAATAAAAAATATATAATTATGTATATTAGTTTTTCCAAAAAACTTAGAACAACATCTAACATACCTAATATTTCTGTAAAAGCTAGAATTAAAAATGGATTAGTACTATCTAAAATTAAATACCTTTTATGTAAAACTAAAATAAGATTCTTGATATTTAACATAGATGTAGGAATAATATCTCCAATTTGAAGATTAATTAAATTTGCAAATAAATTTACTGATGAAATAAAAGATAAAACACAGCTGCAAAGTTTTTAAATTAAACTACATATTATACCAATATCTTAATTTTAAAAATCATTAAGGGAAATGTTCAAATATACCCGTAAGTTTCAACTTTGCCGAATGATCCTTTTGGCCTGGGCTAAGCAAATATCTTGTATAGCCCAACTCAAAAAATCTATTTATAACACTTTTTTTTTGTTTTTTCTTTGTATACTTATTTATTTAAGTGCATTTAACATATAAATTAGGTTACATCATTTTTGGATCTGTGGTAAAACTTAGTTTAAGTGTTAAATATAAGGTAATTTGCATATATACCCACATAGTTTGACTAAAATTGCAAATATACCTATATGGTTTTACGAATTACATATTACCTCCATATAATTTCACAAAAATTGTTGATATCCCCCACAAGTCCACTTTCCTGTTAGCCATTGTTCATGTATTTCTAAATTGATAGAAATGACCCTATTGTTTCGTCCTCTACATTAGTCCTCCACGCTTCCTTGGAGAGATGGGAATCTAGTTGATATTGGAAAAAAATCAAGTGCTTCCAAAAATAACCACCACCCATGCGATCACCATTGGCAGGACTTTCTACCCACCACCCCCAATGACTCCTTTGGAAAAGCTCCTCTCCGATACAGGCCTCCACCTTTCCACCGAAGGTGTCGAAAAATATCCTCAAGCCCTCTTACTCCTTCCCTGATGTTGCTATTATGATCTTTCGAATGGGCTAGCTCTCACGTCTCCAACAACTCCCCCTACTCCTAGAACCTCATCATTGATCTCTTTGGCAAAAACTACCACTTCGACGCCATGTGGAATGCCATCAAGTCATTAGAGTTGTATTTATCTGCTGAGACTGAATGTTCAGAATCAATTGCAACAAACAAGCCATCCACTGAAGACACCATATGAGAAGTCTAGCACTCTCTCGAAAGCTTAGAAAAACAGGTCTGTCTTTTTTGTTTTTTTGTTCTTCATTTTTGGATAACTGGATACTCTGCTTTTTTGTGAGTAATTGAAGTAAATATTTTTGAGAAGAAAATAGTCTCAAATTGCGACTAAATATTTCTTTCAAGTAAAATATTGTATTCTTGTTGTTGCATAGACGTAATCTACAGCCCTGAATCAAATTACAATTTCTAAGCCTCTAAGGGGCTTTCAACTTGGCTATTTCTAGTTCACTCCAAGAACCTCCTCTCCCTCGCTGCATTTCTCTTTGAATTCAATAGATACATGGCCACTGGCCACGTCGATGAGGCCATCTTGGCTATCAAAATGATAGACCAGTATGGTTGCCCTCGTGATGTCGTCACCCTCAATTCACTTCTCAGCGCTATCTGTCGGGGCGGCAAGACTGCTAAGGCACAGGAATTCTTGCAGCTAGTTGTGGTAAGATTAGCCGGGACGTGAACACTTACGCCATTTTGCTGGAAGGTTAGAAGAATGAACGAGTCGTGCAGAGTGTAAGGTGGACTATTGGAGAGATGTTAGTCGTTATTCAGTGGGACCCTATGAATGTTCCAGCGTATGATTCGATCTTGAACATGCTGCTCCAATATCTGGCAAACCTCATAATGCCCTGAATTTCATCCTGATCATGAAGGAGAACCAGCGCAAACCAGGCAAGAGCACTTAAAGCACGCATTTGACGAGTGCTTTAAGTGCAGTGACGCTGACAATGCTCTTAAGCTCTGGAAGGAGATTGAGGGTGTGGAAGGCTGCTTTCTTGACACCCAGATGTACAATTATATGATTGCGCTAGAATCATACGGGAATCCTCTCGAGATGGTGAGCCATTTCTTTGATGAGATAGCCTTCTGTGGTGCATTACCTAATACAGTCACAGAAAATGTTCTACCGCAGTTCCCTATCAAGAACAAAAAACTACATTCGCTAATTTTTGGTGAAATGGTGAAGAATGAATGCCTTCTGAACCTTGTGAACTCCGAAGCGGCTCTAAAGGCCTTCTAGGAAGTGGTAGATCCTAACATGAAGATTAAAATCTAGAAGTGCATCGTTGCAAATGAAATTGGCCCATTAGAGAGCGTTGGAGACATGCTAATGGGTGAACTCTTATTCTTGAACAGGCTTCTTGAGGCAACCAAGTACGCGGAGGGCACTAGCCTTCACGGGGCAACCGTCATCACCAAAATCATCGGCATTTTGGTAGCGATGTTCTTCCTAGATAGGGTGGGAAGGAAGCCGCCGCTGCTAAGCAGCTCCTCCTACATGCTGTTGTTGCTGTTAGCCTCTCCATAACAATCGTGTCAATGTTCGTGGTTCCTTCTCAACTGGGGCTTAGGGTTGAGCTTAGGGGTGGCAACGAGGAGGACGGTAGGGGGCATGGAAGAAGGGTATTGTTGGAAACCAGATAATTCACTAATGTCTCACATCCTTACATTTGACGGAAACTGTTAACATGGGGGTCATTTGTAATTTTTGTGAAACTACGTAGGGGTAATATGTAATTCGTGAAATTATACGAATATATTTGCAATTTTGGTCAAACTATGTGGGTATATATGCAAATTACCCTTAAATATACTTAGATAAATAAGTATATGAAAAAAATAAAAATATATATCGTAAACGAATTTTTTGAAGTGCACTAAGAAAAATATTTGCTTAAGATCACTCCCTTTTAACTTTAATTCTTGGTATACCTATGACTTTCCAGTAACTCCTCTCATGTCGATGATTTTTGCCTAGCACTTCGCTCATACTTACCTTATCAGCTACGTCATCAACTACTGTTTGCGGTAAAAGCAAATGACTAAAGATGTATAATTATATATAAGAGGAGTAATTTTGTTCGCCCAAGCTAAACACACTTAGCCCACTTTAAAATCTCGTTTATAATCATTCTTTTATTTTTTCTTCGTACGTTTGTTTACGTAAGTATATTTAACATATAAACCTAATTTTACTGTTTTTAGATATGTGTGTATATTTTTAGATTTTTAAAGATAAGGGTATTGCAAATATATATACATATAGATGTTTAAAAATCTTAAAAATATATATACACATATCTAAAAATAATAAAATTTGGCTTATATGTTAAATATACATAGATAAATAAGTGCACAAAGAAAAAAATAAAAAAATAAAAGTTTTTGTAAATAGATTTTTTGAGGTGGGTCAAGTGGGGCGTTTCTTTAGCCCGGGCTAATAGAATCATTCCTCTAAATATAATATATTGTATATATGCTTAAGTTACAATATTCATTTTTAATTTTAATTTTATTTATTTATTACTTTTCTTCGTAAATATGTTTTTGGTCCATATACTAAGTTCTAACATTTTATAATACTTTTATATATTTATTTTTAAAAATCATCAATTTTAGGGGCATATAGGTCATTTTTACCCCTTAAAAACTTGATTTTTAAAAAATAAAAATAAATATGTAAAAGGATTGTAAAATAGGAGTGCAGCTCAAGTCAGTTCGGTTTAGGTAGTAGTCTATCTTATCCATACCCTATTTCCAAAAATCTATCCTACCCTACCTGCTTACAATGACGATTCCTACTATACTCTATCCTATCAATTACCCATAAAGTCGGTTATGGTTCCAAATTAGTTCTAAAAACAAACAATGACAACATGTGAAAAAATATTTTCTATATTATTTTAAATAATATAAAGCAATACTTATTTACATTTTAGTCTTTACGGTTTATAATCAGTTTAATTTTGTTGTTGTTTACATCTATTTCCACCTTCTTTATAACCTCATTATCAATATTAACAATAATATTAACATCATCATCCGCATTCATGTTATGATCATCCATTATCACAAATACAAATCCTATACAATTTATAAAAATAAATAAAGAAATCAAATCAATAATTATTTATTGGTGAATGGGGGATAAAAACTATTATGTATTTATTTATATATTTACAATTATTTACATATTAGAGTACCCATTCGGGTCAGTTTTGGGTACCCAGCGCGTTTATCCTACCCGTATCCTATTTAAGTGGGTGGGTAAGGATTTATATCCTACCCGTATTCATGGGTAAAATCTTTTATTCTACCATACCCAATTTAGGATCGATACCCAAGTGACACCCTTATTGTAAACTGGTAAAACTTGGTATATAAATTAAATACACATAGAAAAACATATTTACGAACAAAAATTAAAAATAAATAAAAATAAATAATGAATTGTAACTTAAGCAAAGCATATATACAGTACATTTTATATAATCATGCTTCACGACTAAATTGCCAATGAGTGCATAGGACTCGGTGCATCAGCAGTGCCTCGGGAACCAATTTTGGTGATCCATCCATTGTCCTTTTAACAGACGATAATGGCTGCCGCCGGAATCTATAAAATTTTAAAGCACACGCAACTTGTTGCTACCTGATGTTCTGCTGCATATGGTTGGCCTTGATATATGCTGTTGGCGCATTCTGTTTTCGCCATTAGTTTCCGACATCCATTTTGTCGACGACAATGGGTAGCGGTGGTGATTTTGAAGATAGAAAAGAAATTGCAACTGGGTTCTCTCTGCAACAGCTGGATCTGATGGGTTTAATGGCTGCCAGTAGTTGGAGAGAGATGGCAAGCTTTAGGCCTTCGGACAGGAAGGCAACTGCTGGATTAGGTGGTTGGCAAATCTAGAGGGGTGGATTTTCAACAACAACAAACAGGATTGAGATTGATATTTGTCAGGGTTGAGAACATAATGCAAGAACTCGTAGAACATAAAGAATTACATGGATCAGCTAGACACCTACTCTATCACAAGCAATAGACTGCCTCTTTCTTGGAATCTCTCACTAGGATTCTCTTTATTCTCTCTGTAATACTAGTTTCATAGACTAAATGTTTATCTATAGCTCTTACATACATGCACAATCCCAGACTCACTATGTAATAACTAATAATTCAACCTAAACATATTGGTTTGACATGGCATAGTGATGTGGCATATTGAATTTTTGACTGTTGTATTATTGATCATCCGATATGTTAGTTAGATTACTTGATGTAGCTAGTGGACTTGTTGACTAAGGTAAGTTATTGTAATTTTAAAAAATGATGAGCTAATTTATTTGTAATTTAAACTAATAAATTGTTGAAAAGTTTAGATGGTTAAAAATTGTGGCATGTTGTTTGGAAGTAGCGGGTTCGAATTACATCTTGGTAAAAATTAAATAATATTTTTTAGTAATTAAGTCCTATGAGGCCTACGAAAAAAATGAGATTTGATTTTTTAATTTTAAAGTTAAAAATTAACAATTGAAGAGCAACTCTTGGAAGATGTGACATGCAAAGATTGGGATTATGGTGGATTTTATATTTATAAAAATGAGTTAGATGAGAAGAATAGTTGATATACAATTGTGCAGATTGTCAAAGGAAGAGAATAGATATATAAAAAAAAAAAAATCTCTTTGTGAATCGTGAGTTTGACAAATTAGTAAGTAAAGGAATAATTAAAATTTAGAGCTATGTTTATTACATGAAGAAGATTGTCTCAGAGATTTGTCATAATTAATTATTGAAGAATTTATTTTTGCAAGAAATAAATTATTTCAATGATTTGTTCATTGTGGATTTATTATAAGCAGATATGTAATTATATTATTGAAAATTCCTAAATGAGTTTGATAATTACTATGCTAATTACAATAAACTTGTGAAATCTAATAAATTTTGTGCATTGTAAAAAGATTGAATATTAATAACACATATCACAAAGTCATAGACAAAATGAAACGCAAGTTGCTGATGTTTGGAAGTGAAATCCACACCAAATCAAATTCATATCAGTTTGGATATGAAGTCGAAGTTGAAGTTGACTTCACATCAACTTCAAACCTTAAGCAAAGAAGATTTGGATTCTATAGCATGCAGAAAATAAAATTGCAGTTGAATTAATTTCAACATTGGCTTCATTGTTGAAGTCGATCCCAAATCGATCTCACATCAACTTCAAAACCATATTAAATCGTTAATGAATATGTCATGACCATAAATGAGATTTTCTTAACCTAAATAATTATACACATGAAAGAAACCAAAACTTTCCTCAAGGCAAATCATCCATGGCGTTTATCCTGGTCTTGATCCCTTGTTTGAGAATTTCATCTTCATACGAGTCGACCTGACATAGTTGTTGCCAATGATGATCACTTGCCCAACTGTCCAATATACGTCCACTCACCAATGGCCTACGCACTCAACTCGAGAGGGTTCGCACACTCCCACCCAAGGTTGGGACTCAGCTTCCATAGCATTGCAATAACATGCATACCATCATCCATATCACATATCGAATGCTCATATTATATCAAATATTATGCAATATATCATCGTCATTCTATATAAAATATACTATTATTCAAAAGAAGTTTTCATAAAATAGTTTATCATTCGAAGTAACAAATCAAGTGTAATGTTAAATAATATTTAATAATCATAAATACACCAAAAATTTTGTGAAAATCAACCCAGCATGAAAACCTTATAACCATGTCTCAAACCAAAATCATCCCAAACCATCCCAACTTAATAGACCATCACTTCCATCTCATCCTATACAAGCATTATATAAAAATTTAAAATTTTTGCAAATACGCCTACAAAGTTTGACTAATATTGCATTCATATCCCTAAGTCTGTTAATATTGCAAATTGCCCATAAAGTTTGCATAAAATTGCAAACGTGCCCCTTCCGTCAGGACACCGTTAGAATTTTCTGTAAAATGACAATAATGTCCTTTAAGCCAAGTGATACACTTGCAATTTTTCGAATATTATAGATATATTTGCTATTTCATTATTTTATATTTTTTACATATATGATTATTTTAGATTTTTTGCAAATTGTTTACAATATTTGTAAAAATTGTAAGTGTATCACTTTTCTTAAATGGGTATTATCGTCATTTTATAAAAAAAATTAGCGACATCATAATGGAAGGGACATGCTTGCAATTTTAAATAAACTTTGTGGGCATATTTGTAATATTGGAAAACTTAGATATACAAATGTAATATTGGTCAAATATTGTAGCCATATTTGCAAAAAACCCTAAAATTTGTTGAGCTCTATGTCATATTGTTTTCAAATATTCTCTTAGTCATTTTATCTCATTTTATCTAACACTTATAGGTAGCATAAATTAAAAAAAAATACCAAAGTCATATAGTATTCATGGATTTCCACCCTATATAAGTTAAACCTATGAAAAATCGCCTTTATTAACTTTTAATACATTATTTATATAAGTTTTCACAACAGTCTTCAATTCCAACTCAACCCCAAATTCTTTACACAATCACAATTCCCATTCCATTTTAAAATCATTCAAATAAAAGCAGTGCCCATAAATAATAGTTGAACAATTCATTTGCAAGTAAAATCTATGTTTTATTTAAAAAGAAAATCATTTACTTGCATAAAATAAAGATTCTTCCTAATTTCTTCAAATCCAAGCTTGGACTCTTGATTCTCTCTTGATGCTTAAAGCAGCTTGATGCCAGTAATGGTTTCTTAAAAACCTTAAAAAATACAAGTCATTCCCTTTAAATGTTTTCCCCATATCCCCTCTTTTCTCCTTCTTAGTTGCTTCTACTCTCCTCCCTTCTTTCTTCTTCTCTCCTCTCCTCTTTAACATTTTTCTAACTCATGCTACTGGTTTCGTTCATGGGTTCAAGAAAGAAGATAAAATAAAGGACTTGAATGTTGGAAGAAATTGCAATATGTCATTCCACTAATTGCATCTCACAATTTCGTTAATATCTTTTGTTATTAAATTCCGATTGATAAATTGTTTGTTAAGTTGGATTCTAGACTCCAAAATGAATCCAATTACACATGGAATGACTCATAAATGCAAAAATATAAATTTTAGTTCTACGTTAAAGTTGGTAAAGCATAGACTTTCTTATAAAAATTTAAAATAAATAAAAATTTTAACTTTTCTCACACCAAAATTTGTTTGAAATTTTAATAATATATGTAAATTATTTAGGGATTACATTCATGCACCAAATCTACTAATTTCGTTGCATTTCCTAAAATTCATATTTAATCTATTTTAATCCAATATATAATTCGAAAATTAAAATCTTAGGTCCTACACTTTTCGGCTGTCTAATTTGGCCAAAGACTTGTCACAAAATCTCTAATTAAACTCAATCTCCTTCGTAAAATCATCCAAAAAATATTCCAAAGGATGTATGTATTACATGCTAATTTGCTATGTATCTCCAAAAATTGAATGCAAAATACATCGATTTGTTTTGTATCTCTAGATGTCAAATGCGAAATGCAATGATTTACTGCGTATCTCCAGAAGCCAAATGCGAAATGCGAAATTCGTCAATTTATTGTTTATCTCCTCAAGTCAAATGCAAAATATATCAATTTATTCTGCACCTCCAGAAATCTTATGTGAAGTGAGTCATTTAGTTGTGTATCTCTAAGATTTGTGCATATTATGTACGAAATGTACTACCAAGCTATACAGGATCATTAGTATTGTGGTGACATGTACTTAATCCTTTTTCAGGTCATGGTGTATGGTTATGTGTACTCTATCCATTTTGTATATCTCTTGTCAGATATAGCTTCTCCCATGCACCTGTAAAGTTATAAAAATATACATCTCATTATTATTTCAATAAAAAATATCAGAAGCAATTAACTTTAAATATTCAGCTTTTTTGATCAAGAATTTTCTCTTCAAAGACATAAAATCAGAGCATAGAATACAACGCAAAATTCTTCTATGATATTCTTTTTAAACTCAGTTAAAAGAATTAGATACTTTTTCAGTCTAAAGTTTGTGGGAGGCTAAAAAAAAATATTCAATAATCAAACCTTTACTTTTAGAAGCTACAAATTAGAACTGATCCAAAAGAGTTTGAAATATTATATAATTAAGATATTAAATCATTCATGGAACGATTTATGAGAGAAAGATGATAATTATCATGTAAGTTGATTATGAAATGTAAATTCAATAGAATTATCATTCATCTAGTAACTTAAAAACTATCAAAATAGAAAAGTTTGTGTGGACATAAAACTTTGATGATTTTAGGATTAAGATTGGCCCATCAAGGTTATTTGCTTTTTTGATCAAGAATTTTCTCTTCAAAGACATAAAATCAGAGCATAGAATACAACGCAAAATTCTTCTATGATATTCTTTTTAAACTCAGTTAAAAGAATTAGATACTTTTTCAGTCTAAAGTTTGTGGGAGGCTAAAAAAAAATATTCAATAATCAAACATTTACTTTTAGAAGCTACAAATTAGAACTGATCCAAAAGAGTTTGAAATATTATATAATTAAGATATTAAATCATTCATGGAACAATTTATGAGAGAAAGATGATAATTATCATGTAAGTTGATTATGAAATGTAAATTCAATAGAATTATCATTCATCTAGTAACTTAAAAACTATCAAAATAGAAAAGTTTGTGTGGACATAAAACTTTGATGATTTTAGGATTAAGATTGGCCCATCAAGGTTATTTGAAGAGATATTATTATTATTATTATTGATGAAACAAGCCTTCCAACTCACATAATCAGCAGATGTTACAATGAAGAGTGAGGAGGAAGCCCTGAATCTTCTCTTTCATTATTGCTCTTAGTAAAGTATATGTTCTTTTAAAAATATTTGATAATTTATAAATATACACATATAGGGTGTGTTTGGAAATTAATAAAAAATGTCAAGTTAAAACTTTTCAATCTAAAAATTTTCACTTTCCACAACTATCATACTTTTTAATCATTTTTTTCACATTTTTCTATACAACTGCCCTACTTTTCAATCATTTTTACACAACTATCCACATAACTAACCCATCTATTTTAACTTTATTCTCTCTACTACTCATCGTTACCCCTATCATATCACATCATTTGACAACTTTTACTCTCCAAAACTTTTCATCAAAAGTTTTATTCATTCCCAAACACACCCATAATTGCAGATTTCGATTACAAATTATCCCACATACTTTGGATTTATTTGTTTACACTAAAAACTTTTGAGATAAAAAATTTCTATTCTAAAAATTTTTACTCTCGATATTTATCCCCTAATTTTCACATCTTTTTATACAAGTACCTTATTTTCAATTATTTCTACACAGCTACTCATATAACTAATCTATCTATTTAACTTTATTCTCTTTACTCTTCATTATTACTTTTATAATACACATCATTTTCTCCTATTTCAAAAATTTTTCTACTAAAAAAATTTTTCATTCAAAAATTTCGTCACTTTCAAAATACACCAACTATTCATAATTGCAAATATAGTCATGTGGTCTTAGAAATTACAAATAAACTCACATCATTTGACCATAATTGCAAATATACTTATGTCATTGTAAGGCTGTTGCAGCATGAGTATATTTACAAATATATACAAACTATGTAACTACATTTTAGAAATTGCAAAAAGATAAATTGTAAATACAACAATATAGTTTGTATATATTTCAAATATATATGTGCCGTGACGCGCCATAGCAGTATCATAAGGACATGGGTATATCTGCCCTTACCATTAAGTGTGTGGAGTTATCTATAGTTTTTAAAAAGAAGTAGGTATATTTGCAATTATGATTAAATTATATAAGTATACTTGCAAATTACTCAAAACAATGTTACAAATTTGTGTTTTATTAAATGGATCTAATTAATAAATTAAATAAGAGCATGATCAAGTAAAATATTGTATGCTCTACCAAAAAAAGTAAAATATTTTATGAATAAAGTGCCGCGATGAACAAAGTTGAAAGAGACTTCAGGAGTCAAAACATTGACACGGACCAATATTCAATAAAAAACGAAAAAGCGTAGTTGAATTGACTTTTGTCTCAACTCTGGCGGCACACGTGAATATGGTAAGCGCAGTGAATGATATAAAAATAAACGGGTTTGGGTTTTTACAAAATAGATTCGGTATTGTATATTTGTATGTATGTATGAGTACTTGTGCTCTTAGAACAACTTAAAAGACCTTTTTTCTGATTAATGATATGTTTGGGAAGCGGTAAAACTTTTGGATGAAAATATTTTAATATAAAAGTTTTTAAAATAAAAGAAAATATATAATATAATAGAAGTAATGATGAGAAATAAAAAATAAAGTTAAAATAAATAGATTAGTTGTATGAGTAATCGTATGGAAATAATTTAAAAATATAGTAGTTATATAAAAAAATGTAAAGAAATCATTAAAAAAAGTAGTCAAGGAGAGAAAAAAGTTTTAATGTGTGTTTGGGAACAAATAAAATTTGTTAGATAAAAAGTTTTTGGTGTAAATTTTTAAATCTAAAGAAAATTATGTGAGATGTTAGGGGTAATGATAAAGAATAAAGAGAATAAAGTGAAAACAGATAGGTTAGTTGTATGAGTGGTTGAGTATAAATAATTAGAAAGTAGGGTATTGTATAGGAAAATGTGAAAAAATAATTAAAAAATATGGTAGCTACAGAGAGTGAAAAGTTTTAATTGGACATTTTTTCTTATTGCCAAACATTTTTTTCTTATTGGACATTTTTTTCTTAATGTTTAAGGGTTTATTTGTTTAACTAGGAAACTTTTCAAACTAAAACTTTGTACTCTTTACAATTGTTCTATTTTTCAATCTATTTACACATTTTTTTATACAACTATCCTACTTTTTCAATTATTTTTATATAATTATGTATACAATTAATCTATGTATTTTAACTTTATTCTCTTTACTCTTCATCACTACTCTTATCATATTACATCATTTTCTACTATTTTAAAAGTTTTTACACAAAAAAAATTTCATCAGAGATTTTATCACTTTCCAAATGCACCTTAAAAATGCAACTTAAGTTTAAGTTGATGAGAACAAAAATATATGACCAAGTGGTTGTCGTAAGTGTATGTAGAGTGTATATGGAATTATGGATTGAAGTTCTAGGGTTTAGAGTTGGGTTGAAACATTTATGCTGCTTATCCATCCCTTAGAGTATCCATTCATCAGTTTTCTGGTCATCAAATGAAGGTAGCATAACAAAAAGGAATAAAATAGATAAAATAATTATATAAAACATGTAAAAATTAAGATGTCAATTATATAAAATGCGTGCAGTAATGAATATTTTATTAAATGGATTTGATTACTAAACAAGACACAACCTAGCCCAGTTGATCGTGGACGTGTCCGCTAATGCCAAGGTCATGAGTTTAATCCTTCACATAGTTGTATTTGTGGTGGGAGTTTTTTTTATCTCCTATATACTATAAATAGATGGGAATTTGTTAATTTTTCTGTAAATTATTAAGCTTCATAGTAATATGAAATGAGATGAATTTGATTATTTAATTACACAAGCGTATGATCCAAGTAATATATGTTTTGAATTATAATTGAGAGTGCCAACCAACTCGAAAGAGACTTCATTATACATATATATATATATATGGATGCTGTTCCGGTGCAGCATCACTGCATCGGAACAGCGGTGCAGTGGCCCCAAAATGGGGCCCACATGATCATGAAATCATGATCTACTCCACCCATTGTATTTAGAATAATGTATTCTACAACCATACCAATTTTCATCCCAATCAGTTACTTTAAAGTTGTTATTTACATCAAACTATTTTATTACGTTGGATTTGTACCATTTTTAGATGAGGCCCATATACATATCTGATTGGGATGAAAATTGGTATGGTAGTAGAATACATTATTCTAAATACAATGGGTGGAGTAGATCATGATTTCATGATCATGTGGGCCCCATTTTTTGGCCACTATACCGCTGTTTCGGTGCAGCGTCACTGCACCGGAACAACTCTCTATATGTATATATATATGAGAGATGATTCTTTGCGGCCGGGCTAAGTCGCCGTTTCTACGGCCACTTCCCATTGCGCGCGTGAGCGCCGTTGGATCGGGCAGGTTTCTGCTCAGTCGTGCGATGGAAAAATTACATCTTCCGCCCCGTGAAGTTCAACCATTCCCGAACGGCGAAATTTCAAAAACCCCTACCAACCATTCCGCCCTGAAATTCCGCTCCATTCCGTGTGCCAACTTTCTTCCTTTCTCCCATTTCGGAATGGACAAGCACGAAAGTAACATGAGAAATGAGGTAAAATATTTGTTCATCTGCTTTCTTTAATTAATAAACATATTCAATACAAACAATTTTAGACAATTTATAAAAATTCACAAACACAAGATCCACATTCTATTACAATCCCTCATGTACAATGATCCAAAGCCTTTGCATTCTTCATTGCAGACAAGAGCGATTGCAGACCTATGTCGCTCACTCCATTGCCTTTGCTTCCTTAATTGCATAATGAACTTTGTTTGTTGATTGGGAGATCCAGACCTGTGCCACTCACTCCGTGCCTGCATATAAGATTGATAAGATAAACAGTCAAGCCATTGCCTCAGCAAGAATGCAAACAGAAGTTTCAATAGCGAGTTAAACCTTAGTAACAAACTGAAATTTCGGCAGAATAATAAGTTGACGAGTCATGGTTATGAGCATTAGGAAAAGAAATTCAAATATCCGATTTTACTTCATTGACTATACAATTTCGGTTTTGGTGCATTAACGCATGGAAACATCCTCCTTAAACAAATGCAACAAGCAAATCAACTTCACAAGAAACTTTCTGCTTTAGTTTTTTTTTTTTTTTTGGGCTGCTGTATTTTTTATTTTTCAGTAATGCTATTTAGGCTTTTTAGGGATTTAGGAAATTCAAATAAATAGATTGTAAATCTGTTGAGGGATTCGGGAAATTCTAATAAAAGACTGTAAATCTGTCGAGGACAGATTTAGGAAATAAGAAGACTTTGTGGATTTCTCCAATAAATATTGATAAGAAATCGGTTGAGGGATTCGGGAAATACAAATAAAAAGATTGTAAATCTGTCGTAAACAGATTTAGGCAATAAGAAGACTCGATGGATTTCTGCATCTTCTGACATTTTTTATTTTTCTACTGTTGTGCCAAAAACAGAGGACCAACTCACTCTATGCGAGAGGTCTACCATCGATAGCAATTGAGGAAGACGGAGAGCAAAGGAGGGGTTACTGAGGACCAACTCACCAAGAGAGAGGTCTACCGTCGATAGCAATTGAGGAAGACAGAGCGCAAGGGAGGGGTTACTTGAACCCAGTAGTGTGGAAGAACTCGATGCCGGAAGTTATGCCACCTACTGCCGGAGAAGAGAGATTAGAGAAGAGAGATGCGACCAATGTGGTGTCGTGGTCAAAAGGGAGAGGGAGAAAGAGATCCTTGGCGGAATGGGAGATAGATCGAGTGGCGGTGTCGTAGCCGGAAGGGAGAGGAAGAAAGAGATCCCTGGCGGAATGGGAGAGAGATCGGGAGAGGGATGGAGGCGAAGTGGGAGAGGCAGAAAGTTGGCACGTGAAATGGATAGGAATTTCATGGCGGAATGGTTGGGAGGGGTTTTTGAAATTTCGCCGTTCGGGTTGAACTTCACGGGGCGGAAGATGTAATTTTTCCATCGCACGACTGAGCAGAAACCTGTCCGATCCAACGGTGCTCATGCGCGCAACGGGAAGTGGCCGTATAAACGGCGACTTAGCCCGGCCGCAAAGAATCATCTCTCTCTATATATATATATAGGGTGTGTTTGGTTGGGGGTAAAATTTTTGATGAAAAGTTTTTGAGAGAGAAGTTGTCACATTGATAGAAAATGATGTGATATAAGAGATAATAGGAGTAATGATGAGAAGTAAAGAGAATAAAGTTAAAATAGATAAGTTAGTTGTATAGATAGTTATGTAGAAATGATTGAAAAGTAGGGTAGTTTGTATAGGAAAATATGAAAAAATAATTAAAAAATAAAATAGTTATGGAGAGTGAAAAGTTTTAGTTGACATGTTTATATTCCAAATAAACACACCCTTAAAAAGAAAGTCGAGAGAGACTTGGGAGTTTGTTGACAGTTCGACGTTCAGTTCAAAAAGAAAAGAGGTGACACGGGTACACGTTGTCGGCTTGTCGCGTCGGTGAGTCGACGCATAACTTTTGTAGGAAACATGGTTTTTTTTTAAATAAATTACGTTCATGACTATATTTTAAAATTTATTGCAAATATGCCAATATTTACGAATAAGTCAGTAACAGGTACGAGTCTCTTAGTTGTTTTAGGCACTATTGGTAGCAGTGGTACATGAGAAACCATTTCACTCCCACACTGTTTGATTTAACATCTTAAACTATTTAATTATTTTATTTTTCCTCATCTTATCTATGTATTTTAATTATTTTCTTACATAATTATCTTATTTTTGAAGAATATTTCAATGCACCCTGATATATTGAAAGGGTAAAACATCATTTTTTAATATTTTTTTGAATTTTTTTATAAGATTATTAATTATGTGTATTTAATCTATAAGTCAAATTTGATCATGTTTGAATAAGTGTGTACATTTTTTAATTTTTTAAAAACAAAAGTTACTTTAGCCATTTTTAAGTGACTAAAATACCTATGTTTTTAAAAAATAAAAATAAAATATATTTATATATGTTCAAAAATGATAAAACTTAATACAAAAGTTAAATATATCTAAATTAACAATCTTATAAAAAAAATTTAAAAAAATATATAAAAAAGGAATTTTGCATCTTTACGTATTAAAAAAATTTCAACACATCAACGTCTATCGAAACATTTACCTTTTTGTTTCCACTTTTATCCCTAACATTGATTTGATGTTTCCACTTTTATCCCTAACATTGATTTAATGCGCCCTTGCACGTTGAAATTTTAATGCGCCACCGCGCATCTCCCGTCCAGCTGGACAATTCCTTACCTCCCCCGTATATTCAAACTGCTATAATTTTGCAATTTAACCCAACTGTATTTTTTACAGTTCGCCCCCCATTCACATTTTTTTTTATCATCCCCTTGTTCAAATGACGAACCGAAGATGCGCCCCAGACAGAAAGACTAGGACGGAAGCAGAAATTGACGATAAAAATCATATCTTTGGCTTGAAGATTTTATTTGCATTCGAGAGAGAAGAAAATTAATCTCGTCTTCTCTTTCTTTCGAAAGAGAAAAAAGAGTTGCAGATTTGGATCCATCGCTCTTCCCTCTCTCAAATTATAGTCAAAGAATTACAAAAAGCATAATCAATAACTATATTTGGCATTCAATAGAGATACAAAAATGATCAATTGACACAGTTGGAGTAGGCGTGGTGATTTTGTTGCTCTGGATTTCTTGAGTATTTTGTACAAACAAGAAATTGCTGCTGCAGTATATCAGAAGAAGGGTGTGTTTGGCAATTGACAAAAAATGTCAGTTAAAACTTTTCAATCTAAAATTTTTTACTCTCCACAACTATCATATTTTTTAATCATTTTTTCACATTTTCCTATACAATTATCCTACTTTTCAATCATTTACACACCCTTGATAGTCCCTCAATTGAATTTTTACTGGGTGTGTTTGGTAATGAATAAAACTTTTGGAGTGTGTTTGACAATTGATGGAAAATGTCAAGTTAAAACTTTTCAATTTAAAACTTTTACTCTCAACTCTCCCTCAGTCCTATACAAATATAAACTGAATTGAATTTTTTTTGGGTGTGTTTGGTAATGAATAAAACTTTTGGGGTGTGTTTGACAATTGATGGAAAATGTCAAGTTAAAACTTTTCAATCTAAAACTTTTACTCTCCACAACTATCATATTTTTAATCATTTTTTCACATTTTCCTATACAACTACCTACTTTTCAATCATTTTTACACAACTATCCATACAACTAACCTATCTATTTTAACTTTATTATTTTTACTACTCATCATTACCCCTATCATATCACATAATTTGACAACTTTTACTCTTCAAAACTTTTCATTAAAAGTTTTATTCATTATCAAACATGATAAAAAGTTTTAACGAGTAAAAGTTGTCAAATGATGTGATATGATCAAAGTAATAATTAGTAGTAAAGAGAATAAAGTTAAAATAGATAAGTTAGTTGTGTAGAAATGATTGAAAAGTAGGATAATTATATAGAAAAATGTGAAAAAATATTAAAAAATATAATAATTGTGAAGATTGAAAAATTTTAAATTAAAAAATTTTAATTTAGTTTTCTATCAATTGCCTAGCACACCCATCGTGTGGCATGGACCAGAGAATGGGTCATTCAAGGAGAGCCTCACCGGCATTAGCATAGGCGTCGTTCCAAGCTCTAGGCGACATCACCTTTGCCTGCTCCTACTTCGCCATCCTCATCGAGATACCGGACACACTCAAATAAATCCTCATCGTCCGTGGCAACACCCATGAAAAAGCCACTGTCCCAGTGTCCTCCTCACCACCATCTTCTACATGCTTTACAGATGCTATAAATCTCCCAACCCACCCCTAATGGCTTCTTGACTCACCAACACTGCTCCTAGATTTGCGATCACTGCTAGATCTAATGGAGAGGAACGACAGCAGAAATTGGGATTCCGCCGACGATTTGGGGTAATTGTGGTTGCCGTGCCGAATGCCGATGTCCATGATGGGATGTTGTTGCTGCCGTCCATGATGGGCAAACGCCACTCTTCCTCCATTGGCGTTTCATGAATTTTTCTGTTGGATCTAGGAAATGACGATGGATGCTTTAGGAATCTCTCTGTGCTCGTATTTTGGGTTTTCTCTGCTAAGGGGGTGAATGTGTAAAAAATGCAGTGGGGTTAAACTGTAAAACTACAGCAGTTTGAACAGACGAATGAGATAAGAAATTGTCCAGCTGTACGCGACGCAGGATGCATGAATCAGGGCTCCTTTATTCATATCATATTACTTTCAAATTTTAAAAAATATTTCTTTTTCCACATTCTCACTTCTCTCCTTCTATTACCAAATACTGTCTTAAAAGCTATGATGCTTTTTGATAAATCTAAATCATCTATTATGTTTATTAATACGATTTTGGTTAGTATATTAAAAAACACCTTTCTTTGGTACTTTAATGGGTTATAATTATTTTAAAATAATTTATATTTATTAGGGCCTACTCATTTATCCATCCTAGGTGATTTTTAGTAGATTAGGAGTGTGTTAATGTAAAATTTTTTACTCTCCATAATTATTTTATTTAAATTATTTCTTTATATTTTCATATATAACTACTTTACTTTTCAATCATTACACCGCAATTATTCTTATAACATTGTTCTTACATATTCATCAAATAAGATTTATGCACATCTTTAATTGAGATAAAATTCAGTTTTTGTGCTAAATAAATAATTTTAAAAGCAATAGAGTACATGGATTTCACATTATTATAAGAGGATCTAGTTCAACCCGAAGTGGAATCCAAACCCCCCTCTCCAATTAATCAGTTATCGAAGATGAAAAATAAACTTGAATTAAAGAGAATTAAATAAAAATAGATAAGATAATTGTATAAAAAAGATGTTAAAAAGATTAAGATATTCACTAAATATCATGAAATCCGATTATATACATCATTATGTATTTTAAGCTAAAATACATCGTTTATTCCAATTTTTACTTTTTGATTTTTTTTTCAAAAATATATTTTTAAGTGTATTTTATCGATATACTAAATTTTATCGTTTTAAAATAGATATATATATATATCTCATCAATTTTAGGGACATTTCGGGTGTATTTAGAAAGTGATAAAACTTTTGGATAAAAAATTGTTTGTATTAAAGTTTTTGAAATAATATGAAATGATGTGATATAATAAGGGTAATGATGAGGAGTGAAGAGAAAAAACTTAAAATAGATAGATTAGTTGTATGAGTAGTTGTATAAAAATGATTGAAAAGTAAGATAGTTATACAAGAAAATGTGAAAAAATAATTAAAAATAAGATAAATGCGAAAAGTGAAAAAGTCTATATTTTATCCAAACACACCCTTAAATTATTTTCATTGTTTAAAAATTTTGATTTTGAGAATAAAAATGAAAAAATTTAGTATATGAATTAAATACAGTTAGGAAAACATTTTTATCAAAAAAATAAAAAATATAATTAATTGTAAGAATAAATGAATAATGTATTTTAACTTAAAACATATTATGATATATATAATTGTGTCCCTAATAGCTTAAAAGTATGTTGATAGTTAAGATGTAAATAATATAAAATGTATGCAGTAATAGTAGGAATTTTCTACATCCTAACCAATGGACACATAATGAGTTTTATCTCTCTTAGTGAAGTATATGTTATTTTTAAAATATTTTTCATGAAAACAGTTTAGAGAATTTGTATTTAATTAAATGGATTTCCTTAGTAAATTACACAAGCATATGATTAAGTAAAATATGTTTTGAATTAGAATTGAGGGAGAGTTGGGAGTTGGTTGACGGTCCAATATCCAATTAAACGAAAAGAGGTCACACGCGTTGTCGCGCCGGTGAGTTGACTCTTGTCCTGGAGCTGGTGGCGCATGTGAAAGACGTTGGTGGATATTTGCGCTCCTGGGCTTTTTAAATAAATTGTATTTATGCCTGTATTTTAAAATTTATTGCAAATATGCCTATTAATTTTTAGGATATTTACGGTTATGTTCATAACAAATTTTAACTTCTTACTTTCGTTATAAAGAAAAAAGAAGAAGAAAAATCATGAACTTAAATCATGAACTTCTTAGTTGTCTACTTGTTGTAAGCACAATTGGTAACAATGGGAGATGAGATACCCTATCATTTTCATATTTTTTTTAGAAGTAATTTGACATTTTTAACTACCTAACTATTCTTTTTTTTTTTTCCATTTTTAGGCTTATGTTTTAATTATTTTCTTAAACAACTACCTTGTTTCTTCTTATTTTATTCACATCACACCAAATTATTGTCATACTTCAATAAAATATTTAATTTTCTACCTCCTTGCTCCCCTTCTTACATTCTTTTTGATAAATTCAAATACTCTATTGTATCTATTAATATTAATTTGGTTAATACATTCAAAAACACCTTGAGTGAATATTTTATTGACCTATAATCAAATTTAAAGTAAATTTTACTTATCAAGGCCCCCCTCAATTATTCTCCAAGCTGATTTTTAGTATATTAACTAAATTTATGTTGATACACAGGATAGATGGTTTAGATTCATTAAAAAGTCTTTTAATTTTTAAAAATCAAGAGATTGATACTTTTTATGGGCAAAACTACAAATAGTTCAAAATTGATCTACATATTGACAAAAAATTTCAAATCATAAAGATCAATGCAATTTGTATAAAAAAGGGAGAATTTCTTTTATACTCATAACAATTGCACCTAATTCCTTATATACCCACAATGTTTTACACATTTCTCTTATGCCTATAACATTTTACTCTAAATTCCTATTACACCCACACTATTAACATAACCGTTATCTTTTTTATTGAAAAGACGATTATGTCATTTTAAAAATTTTTATTTAAAATAATTTAATCTTAATATAACTCTTAAGTTATTTAATATCATGTATTAATGACTCACCGTCATCAGTTAAGTCATGTCAAGGTTTTTTTTTTCTTTTTTTGAGAAAAGGATGCCGCCTGTCCCCATTCCCTTTCACAATGGAAGGGAACTAGGATAAGGGGCTTCTGGGGTATTATTAACAAAAAAATAGTTTGTACATAAATTTCCCAAAATTTCTTGTGGGGCGTTGCCCCACCAAGAGATCTGATCCCTCAAAGAAGAAGACATTAAGTCCGCTAAGGCATGGGCAACAGCATTTCCTTGCCTTAACACGTGCTGAGCAGAAATGTAGGGCGCTTGAGAAAACAAAGCCTTAATTTCGTCGATGATGGCGCCAACCGGTGCACAAATTAGTTCATCCATGGTCAAAAAATTCCACAGGAGGAGAGAGTCCGTCTCGATCATTACGCGCCTCAATCTGAGCTGGGTCGCCCACCTGACTGCCAACAAAAATGCTTGAGCTTCCATGAGTATTGGCTCCATGATTCTCCCCTGCCTCCAACCTTGAGCAGCAATGAAGTATCCCCTTGAGTCTTTAATCACCGCCGCAAAGCCCGTTGAATTTTTGTCCGTCCTCTTCCTTGCGTCGACGTTAATTTTGAGGGTCCCCCAAGGGGGTTTGGTCCAGTGCGGTACCAGTGGTCGGTCCAAACAACCACTCATAATGAGGAGCTTAGCTCTCCTATGTGCCTCCAAGAAATTCTCACACCAGTCGAGAACATCATTAAACACCGGCCTAGCTCCACCTTCCCTGAAAGAGTTAAACAATCACTCATGTCAAGGTTAAACTATCTCAATTAAGAAATTTTCAATGGGCAAATCGTCTTTTTTTTTAATAGGATATATAATGGTTGTTTTGATGATATAATTATGAAAGAAATTTAAAATAAGACATTATAAGTGCGGAAGAAATTTATGAAAAATTATGAGTATATAAGGAACTAATGGCAAATGTTACGAATATCAAAGAAATCTTCCCCGTACAAAACACAGGCATGAGCAAAAATACATCCAGAAATAACGGGGGGTTCTTACTCTGAATGAAAGTGTGAGTAATTGTATTTTATCACGTGCAATTTATAAAAAATAGAACCTGCGCATCCAACATGTTATGATTTGCGCTTTAAGGTGTGCCCTGTTGCACAATGCAGCTGGTATGGCGAGAAAGAGCGGCGGCGTATCAACTTCAGCTGGCGAGAGCGGGCAGAGTAAGAAAGGCGGGCATCACAGATTTTAGGAGGAGGGGTAGTTTCGTGAATATTGGCATCTCTGAGGTGAGTTTCTGATTTCGTCGTCTCATCTCTTCCAACGGCGAAAATCGCTCTCCCTCTCTCTCTCTCTGCCTTTTGAGGGCCGCATCTCATCTCTTCCACTTTCCAAAACGCACGATAGAAAAATTCCGCTCTCAACCGTCACCGATCCGCCGACGCTTCTTCTTCTTCTTCTTCTCTCTCTCTATGTTCCCAGATTCCGTTTCGAGAGCGAATTTGGAATCTCATCTTGGTTGATTCCGGAAGGCGGGAAATGGGATTTCATTTCCTAGGGTTTTAGATCTCTTGGAATGCTCGCGCTTGGATTGTAGGGTTTTTCTCCCTCCTCTCTTTTGTAATCCCGCCATGCCGTGCATTGCTCCGGCGCCGGCCGGGCCAAAGAGCCGGACCAACGTCTACCTAAATGTCTACGATCTCACACCTGTAAATAACTACCTTTATTGGTTTGGGCTTGGAATTTTCCACACCGGCATCGAAGGTCAGGAATTCTCTTGCAACTCCAAAGCGATATGCTGTTTTTTTTTTTTTTTTGGGGGGGGGGGGATTTCTTGATTCCATGTTTGGCGATCGATCGTTAGGAATTATTGTCTCTCGCTTCTGGTCTTGATCTGTCTGGAATTTTGGTTTGGAATGCGATGCTTGTTGAATGTTGGTCGCGCTGTTTGATTTGAACACTGTCTGAAGAATGCGGGGGATTTGGACGAATGCTATTTTGGAATTTGGGTTTTCTGTTTCTTCTCTGGAAATTACCGAACGTCAAATGATTGCCTAGCGTGTTTTAGATTCCGTGATTGTGCTGCTTCAGGATTTTATGATGATGCATGGAGCGGCAAGTTATGATATAGGTTCCCTTCGTGCAATATTCAGAAACGCAAAACAGAATTTTTAAAAAAATTATTATTGCTTCTCCCAAAATTTAGAGATGCTTGTTATATCTCCTTGTTTGCTACATTTTCTTCATCTGGACTCTTATTTTGGGCAGAACTTACTGGGGAACTCCTTATCCTTTTTTTTTTTTTTTTAAATTTCTTTTTTTTCAGGCAATGTGTTTGTTCTAGTCTGGACCCATACACCTGCAAAAACTGTTTTTTTAACCTTAAGGAGGCCCGTAACCCCCCATATCTCTAAAGACGGAGCTTTTAGGCTTGTTCATGTCATGTTTTCTTTCTTGACAATATGTGGTCTATTGGTTTTGTAAAGGAGTGCATAGTCTAGACTCCGAAGCAAAAGCCACCACCTGTTTCAAAATATTGTTTGAACGAGTTATAAGGCAAACAAGTTTCTATAGTTTGTGAAAAAAAAAAGAATCAATTTTCTGTTATTTAATGTGGGACGAGATATTTTGAGTAGTTCCCATGTGAAAAGGCCCCATGTTATAGGGAACTTTCGTAGCAACCTGGACATCTTCTTTCTTTCTTCGTTTTCTTCTTCTTCTTCTTTTTTCACATGGTTCAATTTTACTCCATATTAACAGAATGTGTAAATTTTTGGTTTGATGAATAGTCCATGGCGTTGAGTATGCATTTGGAGCGCATGAATTCCCAACCAGTGGTGTGTTTGAGGTGGAGCCAAAAAGCTGCCCTGGTTTCATTTTCAGACGTTCTGTGTGGTTGGGCAGCACTGAGATGTCCAGGGCAGAGTTAAAGTTATTTATTGAGCACCTCTCTGGAAATTATCATGGTGACAGTTATCATCTGATTGCAAAGAACTGCAATCATTTTACTCATGATCTTTGCTTGCATCTGACTGGAAAACCTATTCCTGGATGGGTAAATCGGCTAGCCAGATTTGGTAAGTCTCATTTATGTAAACATGTTGGCTTTCTCCACAATCATTGTTCCTTTATATAATATATATATTTGGAAATTTCAGGTTCTTACTGCAATTGTTTACTACCAGAAAGTATTGAGGCCACAACAGTCAGACATTTACCAGATCATGAACCTATTTCTGGTGAGTTTACTCTATTGTTTTCCCTTGTTACTGATGTTCTCTCAAATGGTTAAATAGTTTACTTGTCTTTGCTGGATCTACTGGGGTTATTCTCTCTTTATACTTAAATAGATGAAGCTATTTTGTCAGTATCTACAGAAACAAGGGCCATTTTTACATTTTTGATACCAAACTTCCAGTTCTTCCCTATGATTGTTGGTAAATAGAAATAAAATTTAAAGTTCATAAACGTGAACTCTTATAACCCTTGAGTTTGAGAGTTTTGATGAAGAGTGCAAAGGTGTGCTATTCAGTTTTGCTGGTGGAAAGCACAGACCTTTTTTTCAAAAAACCAATTCTTAAAAATATTTTCTAAAAAATAGATTATCTAAATCACATATCTGGTGGTCATATGTCAAAAATCAAGTTTCTTCTGCAAGCGTACTGTCGACATGCTTAGACAAAATAGCTATGTGGATTAAAACCTCATCTGCTTATGCTATGTATCTGTGAATCGACAATAGAATTTTTTTTAAAAATACAGTTATTGAGTATAGATTATTTTATTTTTTAAGCAGATCCTTACATGATTCCTTGTCTAAATTTACAGCTTCTGCATAAAGGTTAACCTAAATAACTAGTCATTCTGGATGAACACAAAATAATAAAATTGATGATTAGGTCCATGCTGGACTTTTTCCTACTTGTATTCTATGTAACTGTCTAGGTTCAAGTTGTAGCATGCAGGTTGCATCAAATTTTCAAATAGTTGACTTGAATCTTTGAATGTTACCCCAATAAAAAAGAATCCTGAGTTCCTGACTCAGTGCAGAATATGGAGGACCTCATGTAGACTCTGTCCTCCAAACCTTGGAAGTATTGTACCTCATGACTGAGCATAAAAAATCCAGGCATTCTTAATCCAGTGTCCAACAACATGTGGTTTGAACTTTGAAGTGCATAAGAACAAATCATTATATAAGACAGACTGCCTACATTAGCATTCACGATCATCATTTACATGATTATTTTATATACTACCAGAAAATTTAAATTTTGCATAAACAATTAATTTTCATTATAGTTTATGGGTCCATTGGATCTAACGACATTGGTAAACAACACTCACAAAAGCTAGAGAACATTGATCTGCAGCTGGCAGAAATCTATCTCATTCATATCTAGAAGTTCTTATATCTGAAGTTTGTGTTTAAATTTCTATTCATTCGTGATTTTAAAAGTGTGTATTGGGTGTATTGGGGTGAAGGAGAGGCATTTAACTTGAAACTTGGATTATGCATTTTGCTAACAAGCACATATTTGAAATTTTTTTCCATCTAATGTTGTTCACTTTGTAATGCTGTAATAGTATTCTTACACATTTTCGAAGTTCTATGGCTGGTCACGTAATGCCCTGATATTATTTTTTAGATTTCCTCTTCGAAGTTCTTGCTTGGACAGTCAAACATAGGATCTAAAGGTTGTATTGGTTTTCAACGGCTCATATCACTAGTTTGGTCGGTGATAGACATGGTTAAAAAACTAACCAACTTTGGAGAGAGGGTTTGACTTTCAGTATGAACATTGCCAAAAGGGAACCAAAGAAGACAAGATTAAAGATCTTATGGGATTGACCTTGCAGCCTAAAAAAATGCCTAGAACCACAGGAGGATCCGCCAAATTTAGTTAGGCATCCTAACACATATCTGCACCTCCGACAGAATGCTGCTAACAATTTAAGGTAGACAAACTTCTGGCATGCATCAACATAAAAAAGACTGTTCTTCTAAGAGTTGGCTTACTGTTAATTGGATAAAGCATGAACAGTTCTTATATGCATTGACAAATCCTATTGGGATAATTCCTAACTGTTGACACGTTCAATTATGAGCAGCACACAAGTTAATACAAGTTAAAGGGTTATGAAGGGGATGTTGAACCCACGGATATGGACACGGGTGGTGATGCTGACCCAAAGTGTAAGCATAAAAACACTTGATGGGAGAGTTGGAACTATGAAGTGGTGCAATAGAAGCATATTAGCTGGGATAAGAGATGATGATATTAGCTGGGATAAGAGATACCTCATCATGTTCTTTATGGTTTATTTGGCGTTTTGGCTGCATCGTGCATGAAGCATTGAGATGCAATTGAAAGCCACACAAAGAATATGCATTTAAAACATTCTAACCTAGTAGTTTTTTCATTTGACTTCTGGATTTTAGTCAACTCCTGACTGGATTTGAACCGTGTAATAGTCTGCTATTAAAGCATTGATTATTGTGGTGAAGAGAGAGTGAATTATGACTTGGTAACAATTGGGGTCTTGTTGTCATTTGCTGATCTTGAGTTTTGATGAAGAAAGAGATTCCATCATTTTGTTTTTAGTTGTAATTATTTCATTATTACATAAATTTTAAATTATTTAGTTCAGCATCTATGCCTTTATAAACTTTTTTTGTAGCATTTAAGGAACTACAACTTACAGTGTGTTACTTAGGTTAATGATACTGTAAATTTTGTTGAATTTTAATACAGGAGTATGGATCCAAGTGATTTTCATATTCACACATGAAACCTGACCCCATGAAAAGTTTTTAAAATGTAGCCCACACGAGACTGATTGAATTGATTTGTGATATCATGGTTAAATAAGGTTTTATTTCAGTGGAACCGGTGCCAACTATGGAAAGCACACCATATCATTTGATATTGATCCAAATGATCCAATACATTTATTAAGATTTATTTAGTTAAGGTACCAAAATAATCATTATGATTGGATACTCAGTGTATAACAATATTTCATGCAATTCTTTATGAATTTGTATTTGTTATGGCCCACTTAAACATCTAATCATGAATTTTTTTGGTATCTTAAGTGATTAAATATTCATAGACATAAGTGGGTTGCTCGGATCTATATGAAACAGCTTGGTGTGCAAAAATAAAGAGGTTCCACACTTGGAGCCAGTCCACTGAATTTAAACCCATTAAACAAAAGATTCCATTTAATCATCAAGGTGTGGCTAAAAAAGTGTAGTGGTTTGTGAAAGCACTTCAGTGGAATTGGTCTGATGCTATATTCATCAAGGTTTGCCCAAGCAGAAGGAAGGGGTTTATGGGAGCCATCTAAGTAGAAATTGGTTCCCCATGACTGGAACCCCCTTATTATTATTATTATTATTATTGTTATTTTGATTGGTAACCCCTTATTATTTTAATCTTCTATATTTTGAATAAAAATTTATGTTAGCACAATTGCTGATTTGGTTTTCAAAACAATTATAACTTGTACAAAGAAAAAAGGGTGCGTGGTGTACCCAGGTAGATTAAATAATTACCCTATCTACAGTGCTAACAATAGAAAAATGGAATGTAAAAAAATTAGGATGATAAAGAAAGTGAATTCACATTCACGAGCTGGTTATATATCTTAAATTGTCGAGGCATTGTCATACCTGACAGACTGAATACTAGTCAACTGTTCATCTGATTCTGGCGAAATTGTGATGCAGATCTTGATGGTTCGGAATCTGATGGATCATTTGGCATAATGGACAGTGATGAAGAATCAGATCATCACCTGCTAAGAACTCCTAACAGTGATATGTCATTTGTTAGAGAAAAACCAATGGTCCTTGCGCGAGATCTCATGTGAGTTTTCCTTGGGTCCATATACTATAGCATGTATTGGGTGGAATTGTATAAAAAAACGAAGTGTAATAGCAAATGCTCTTGCAGCCCTACCAAGATTTCATGTGTCCGCATTGTTTTTCAAGATATTCTGCAATCTTCTCAAATGCAAGTTATATTGTTCCAGATTCCCAACATCTCCATGAAGCAAACTGAACTCCCTCCCTAATCAAGTGGGCTGCCAATGTGAAAAAATCAAGGTGTTAGTTACCCAACCAATGTAGTTGTCATGTGGATGGGTTCATTAACTAAAGGCTTGACCACTATACCTTACCCAATTGAAGGACCAGCTGAATGGCTGATCATCAGGAATTATTTGTTCTGGTATTTTAATGTAGAAAAACCCTAAGCTTGGGAACTTGCACTTTCTTCATTATTGTATCACAGGAGGATGCAAACCTGGGCAGGAAAGAGCTGTTTACATTTCAGAACCTTTGACAAGAGGTACCCTGGCCGAATGCCCTCGCACTTCTCTTGGTGTAAATAGTTTGGTCAAATTCGTTTTCTTTCAAGCTCCACAACCGGATCCTTCTGTTTCTGGACATGAGGCAATTTTGCAACGGATTCTCAAAGGTGTGTTGAAGGAATGCACATGTTTTTGGAGTTCAGAGCAGGATCCAGGTACCCAAGGGGTGTAACCGTGCGGTGCTTGTTAAAATGGCTGTTACTGGGAGGGAGAGTTTACCTCTTTCCTATCTTTCACTAACTTGATAATTGATATTATCGCGTTATATACTGCTTTGAAAGTTGCATTGAAGCAGCAGACCATAGCATCCAAAATATAACCATCGGTCATTGTTGTCTTGGTTTTTTCCCAAAAAAATGGGATATTATCATCGATCAGAGAGAGAGAGAGAGAGAGAGAGAGAGAGAGAAGGGGCCATAGCCCATGATAACCGAGTTATGTCAGCTCAATGCAAGATCTATGATGTGAGGTGCACTCTGGCCTTCATTACAAGGACCTCTAAGCATTGTACATAAAACCGGGCCCATCATTATCTGTTCATCAAACCGTATCTGATGAAATGGAAGAAGAAACGAAGTGTCCTCTTAACTTCTTATTTTTTTATTTAGCAGAAATATCCTCGTGCTGATGGAAATCGAAACGTTAAGACCATTTAGCTTTCAACAAATTCTGAAAATAATCACAGGCCACGTCACGCTGATGATCTTATACATCGGGAATCATAGATCCATCACAAGTGTAACGAATCCGTTATTATGGTTAGGTCCCATATATATCCAACAAAAAAAAAAAAAAAAAAAAAGATTAGGTCCTAGAGCGGCAGAGCACCATCGCCTCTATTAAATATTAACTTGATTATTTTATCACACAAAAGTTCACAAATGGAGCGCTGTGACAAAATTACAAATTTCCCAAAAATCACAAAAAGATGCGTAGGTAATCGTAAAAAGCAAAAAGAAAAAAAATAATAAAAAAGGGACAGCAACTTGGCGAGAGCTGATCCTTTACGTCCGGGCTAAAACCGTGGAAATTACGTCCGCCTGTCGGCAGCCGTTCGATTGTGCGGAATTAATGTGCATCGTTGGATCATAATTTCCTGATATTTCGTCTTTAGTCCCTGCTTAAGGACGATTTTAGAAAAAACGGAGCAACCAACGCCTTTCCCTTCCCGCTCGCCTCTCCCCTTCCTTTTCCTTCTTGTGTAAAGCAGAGATGCCTGAGACTACCGTTGATCCGTAACTGCCATTAAAACAAGTCCAGCATCCCATTGCTAATGGGAAGAAATGGAGCTGCCTTGTAATAAATTACTTCTTCTGGTTGGAACCAATTCGAGTTCTATCCCCATGGCTGCTGGCATTGTTGGTTTTTCGCATCAATGGTCGATGGTTGGCAGAAAGTGGGGCCATCATAGGATTCAAAGAAAGTTATATGTTATGCATCGATGGTTGCCAGGTTGTGCAAATTCCACGGCTACTGGCACTATCGATTTTGATGTTATGCATCGGTTAGTAGACGGAAGACGATAGCTGGATTTTTGGCTTTAAATGCAATACAAGCTGGAGGCCATCAATCACCGATGGGTTTGAGTTCGCAGAGAGGGTTACCAAAAAAAATTGCTTGGTTCGCTGCTGAATTTAATGAAGCTGGTGTTGGGTTCCACAGTCGGCGATGCAAGAGACCTGCTCGCTACAGGTGGAACGGGTGATTTGCCTAAATTTCTTAATACCGGAATTGCAAATGGCGATGCCATTAGATGAGGAAGATTAGAGATGGCGGCCATTTTAATAGGGCACTAGTGTTAGAGTATGTTGAGTTGGAGAGAAGACCGTCATTGAAGAAGACAATAAATGGCGGCAGCGACAGATCTTCCGGTGGTCAAGGGCATCTCTGCAAGGAAGCGTAGAGGGGAGAGAGGAGGGGAGGAGAGGGAGAGAGGAAAAACTAGCTCGAACCGCCAGGGGTTGTAGCTATGCCCGTCTGTGACGCGAGGGAACGAGATGAGAGAGATGAGAGAGAGAGCTCTGCACAATGGGAAAGGGTTGACTACTGTTGTCTGTTGGTGGCTTTTTTTTCAAAAAAATCATCCCTACGTGGGGACTGTAGAGCAATTGTGAGGAAACATGCATCCGATGGTGTGCGTTGACTCTGTACGATCGAACGGCTAGCGACAGGCAGACGTAGTTTCTAAGCTTTTAGGCCGGACGCAAATGATCAGCTCTCCAACTTGGCAATGACAAAAAAAAAACCCATCAAAGCCATTTTGAATTTTTTTATGAAATAGAAGAAAAGAGGGCAATATAGCAAAAAAACCTAGAGCTGAGCAGCACTGCCAGTAGAAAAAACATGAGTGACCTCTCCTCAGGGTAAAAAGCTATCTTTAAGGATTTAGATGGAAATTTCATGATTTCAAATTGCTTCAACCAAAATGGCTGCTACCTGCATCCACATTAACACTGGAAATAATCCAACGAAAAGTGATACGATATGGAGAACCTTAAACAGCATCAATTTGCACTTAGAGAGACAATGTATATTACATTTTGTAAAGAATGCTAAGGGAAAAAATCATTCAAGTAATCATTTCTCCTCTAGCTTTTCCTTTTCCTTTGGTTGATTGGTACAGAATAAATCAATTGCTGTCTGCCTCTGCTAATATCTCCTTATTAAGTAGGAATGGGCAGTTTTTGGGTTACAATAGTCTCAAGTGTGCCCCGCTGGAGGGGGTTAAATTTGTTTGTTGGAGTTTTAAGGAATTTTAGATCTAAGTCGAGAAGTGGTCGATCATGTGGTGTATGACGTCAGCACCTTCTTGATGTATGTACCGATCTTTAACCTGAAAAGGATTTCGGAAATAGCAAATTCTCTGTCAGTGATGGTATAGAAAACTGTGATCCGGAAGGCCAACCTAGCCGCGTGCTTCAACTGAACTGATGCACGTATCACATGCCGTAATTTAATGTGCTGTCAATGAATCTAGTAATTTTCTGTTTTGAAGCAGTTGAAAACCAATAAACAAATTCAGACCTCATCATGCTTTTAGCTCTCTCTTAAACCCACCACAAGACAAATCTACTCTGCATCGCCGTGCGCCTCAGCTGACTATTAATGAGGGCAGAGACACCGTTCCAAAAGGAACTATAATGGAATCCCTCTAGTTTTCTACACAAGTGAAAGAAAGGTCCACATTTTCCAGCTGGGTATGGATCAACTGCCAAGCACATGTTGCAGCTTTAAGCCAGCAATGAAGATTACTCTCAATGTTGCCAATAAAACCTGCAAAAGTGGGGTATCATGTTGAAGGCAGGAATCTCAAACAGCAGCCCCACATTTGCAATCAAATTTTATCATATGTTTGATTAGGTATCCGTCACAAAGTACGAAGCAAGCAAAATCCCAGAGGAAGAAATCAAATTCCTAGCATTATGCTTGTGGGCCTTCAACAAGCATGGCATCGTTGCATCATCTCAGTTAATATGTAAAGGGGTATTTTTATTATTCAGGAAACACTTATCCCTGAACCTCATTCATATATTGGGTTCATTATAGTTACTAATACATCCCCCACTGTTTTCTGATTCATTATGATTATTTGGTTATCCCTACCTGAATGACACTGTGCGCCGCAAACTTTTTCTTGCTGTTGTGGAAGCTAACATCAACTTTCTCCCAAGAAACACGTGAGAGCCCAGCCACCAACAATTCTGCAACACAAAAGTGGTAAACTTACCAACGTTTTTTTTTAAAAAAAAAAAATTCCATTAAAAAAAGGCAATACCAGAAAGCAAAGAAAAAAACAATAAAATAAAATAAAATGAAGAAAATCCTATAGAACGAGATCTAGAAAGCAGTTGAGCCGTCTTTATAGCACTTGGAGTTTACACAGCAGGTCAAATTGATTTGAGCAAGAAAGGCACAGAGATGTACTATACAGTATATCTGCTGCAAAAGGGAGGAAAAAAAAGAAAAAAGAAAAAAAATTACAGCCATCACACCGCATTCGCTTTTCTCTTACCATATTTCATTTACAATGTTTAAGTTTTTTTTTTTTTTTTTTTTGATGAAATACAATGTTTAAGACTTAAGTAAATATGATTATATGATTTCTTCCAAATTGAAATAAACCCAAGTTTATATTGAATATGTGCAAAACTACAATGTCACTAGATGACACAGAAATATTGGAAGAGCACTAATATAAAGGCAAAATACAACTCCCAAAGAAAAAGGCCCTCAGCACAACATATTCATATAAACTAAAAGAAAAAAGAGATTATGAACACCCACACCCCCCCCCCCCCCCCAAAAAAAAAAAGAAAGAAGTGATGCATTTAAATTTCTCAATTAATCAATAACTGCACATACCTTCTAGGACATCAGATCTATGGTCTCCATCAGCGACTGACTCATCCATCCCGTCATCCCTCCCCTTTATTTGTTCTTCATAAACAATATGTGGATATTTCTCACTTACAGAATCTTTCCACTACAACATTCATAACAATATTGAAATCTGTCAACATCACGGATAATTGAAGATGACACAGTTAAATATGATTAATGCTCCTGATGTTAAATATTATCAACCTTCGGCAATTCAAAATTGCGTCTGATTGATGATGTTCTCCACCCAACAATATCTGAATTGAAACCAAGTCATGGAATACAAAAATGTTTCTTCATACAGATAAATAAACAACAGTAGCGAATATGGAACAGGAGACCAAGAGAGAGGATACGATCATAGCCAACATTTGAATATACAACTCGGCGTCTGAACACACGTAGGGCAGACCTATAGAAGAAAAATTCAACCATGAACATGCATCATCTCATATGCTTGTATGATCAAGCAGAAGCATCAAAAGTTCAAAACTAATATCATAGTTGCTAATTAGGCTCACATAAAGTAAAGGTCGCCATGATCTTCCACCATGCGCTTCAATAATGGGGTGTCACCTTTGTCAGTATCAGTAAGAAAAAGATGCTGACCAGTTCTTCTAAATATCAAATGAATGACATGACATGCAGCTCTTTCTAAAACAGGAACACCAAAAAGGAAGGGAACCTGCAAATGCAATAGAATTTCCCACCATAAGATGATGCAAATTACATCATAGTTGATTAAACAACAACAACAACAACAACAAGAATATAATCATGGATAGTTTTCCATCTCAAACATTTGCTTTCAGAAATAAAAACTTAAGAAGACATTAAGGCCTTGATACAAACACATGACAAACTTTTCAAAAATACCTGTTTGTTGCCCCTGGAACCAAGATGGGGAGTGGCAACTGTAATAAAATTCATTGCCTCCAATCCAGCTATTGTGCCTCTTGTATCATCATTCTGTACAAGACCAGATTCATTTTCAAGATTTTCTTTTCTAGGTTTATACAATCTTCCAATTGCATATCTTGCTACCAATCCTCCTACAGAATGTGCAATGAAGGAAATCTTATTAATCCCTTGCTTTCTCCCAATGACTTCGACAACCTGAAATAAGTCTTTTGTCAAAGCTGGGCGAGAACGCAAGATATTGAATGGCACAAGAATTTTCCAAGAAAGTAGCTTTCCAAAGCATGTTCAATGAATAGCTACAGAAGAAATCTGCCTTAAATAACTTGACACCATAAAGTATCATGATGAGAAACTAAATCCAGTAATCAGAAAGACAGAAAACACACCTCCTCTGCCAAGCGTTCACCCATAACATCCACACCATCTAGTGTCAACTTTGACACATTGCGTTCACTACCTACACAAAATCACAAGTACGAAGCAACACACATAGGATCAGGCATATTTTTGTCAAATCAAAAGATTAGCTACATTATTGTGAAACTGTATACTTCTAATGACTAAGATGAATTGGCAGAAGTCAGAAGTGTCCACAAAATATATAAATTAATCCCCATGATTATCAGTAACTTATCTTCTCATCTCCTCCCCTTAGTTTTAATCAAATAACAAGTCAAGGACCTTGGGCATTGATCAGAGGGTGCTGGGTAAAGAAGTAGAAAAGGGGAAGTTGAACAACTGGAGTCTGGAAACACTATGCAAGTTGAACTGAGGCCAATGACCAGTATGCCTCAGCTTAGGTCCTTCAAAGGAGACCATCTAAAAGAGGTTGACTTAGTTCAATTTAATGCCCCAGGCCTTGAAAATACAAGGTTGTGTAAATAGGACCCAAAGCTGAGATAGTGGAACTATCGCATTGAGAAGAAAAATACCAAAATACGTGCTATAGCTCATTTTAATGCCCTAGGCCTCAAAGTCCGAGAAAATGGAAGTTAGTATACATAAAATCAAGGAAGCAATTGAATAGGTTTCACAACAAACATGATTAGATAGGATACAAAAGCTATACTTTAATGTTTAATTGGTTCATAATAAAGAATCATAGATATTCATCAACTGTAGAAATAGGGTTATTTGCAAAAATAACTCGGTAAGTTTGCCTATTCATGATTTTAACCTTATGGTTTTAATATTTGCGGATATAACCCTCTAATAACTTTTGATGTTGTGCAAAAATAACATTGCGAGCTTAATTGGATTTTAAGAATCACAGTCAAGTGGACAGCAAACATATGAGATTTTTGACATACACAAAAAATGGTATAATATAGATATATTTGATACAGAGAATGCATCCTCACAGGGATATCTTTGCACAACATCAAAAGTTAAGAGGGGAATATCCACAAATATCAGAACCATGAGATTAAAATCATAAATAGGCAAACCTATAAAGTTATTTTTGCAAATAAACCATAGCAACACATAAAAGTAGAAAAGCCAGACCTTTAAAGAATTTGGTAAAGATAACATTGGAGACAGTCATTTTACTCATTTGCTTGATTAAGGGTGTGTTTGGCAATTTGCAAAAGTTGTCAACTTAAAACTTTTCATTCCCCATAACTACCCTATTTTTTAATTTTTTTCACATTTTTCTATACAACAACCCTACTTTTTAATCATTTTTACACAACTACCAATATAACTAACCTATTTATTTTAAATTTATTATCTTTACTCCTTATCAATACCCCTATCATATCAAATCATTTTCTACTAATTTAACAACTTTTACATAAAAAACTTTTCATCAAAAGTTTTACAACTTCTCAAACACATCCTAAGTTGGGAATTAGAAATGTAAAAGACTGCCAATGTTCTTGTGAAAAAAATTATCCTATTATTGAAAATTTGAATACGTTACATCGACAAAACCACTGATTCTGTCTAGAAATTGTATTGACTTGCATGGTTGTATTGCCTGAGTTCTATAGATATTGCTGCATGATGGATGACAGAAAATATGGTTTTTCCTTTGATAGCCAGCAAGAAATTTTTGTTTGCTGAAGAAGACATTTTTTGAGAATCCATAATATGATAATAACGTCCAAACACACATATAAACAAAAGAAGGACAACACAGAGAGAGAGAGCGCGCGCGTGCGCACTGTACAGCATGTCATAACCAACAGATCAATTTGGTCTAGCACAGAATGATCAATAAAACAAATGACCAAAAACAAAGGGAAATGAACTGCAAACTGCTCCTTACAATGAACTATCACTTTATCTGGAAATGCTCTAACAAATTGGCTGGCTGCAAAATTCCAATCAGCGGCACTGCAAAACAAGTAATAAACTATGTGAATGGCAAGAAGGAAATATGATCATTGTATGTTAAAGTAGAATAATACAAATTTGAGTTCAAAATACTAGCATATGTCACACTTTAAACTGATATATCAACTTACAACTTGCGAAGGGACATGACATATTCACTAGTTTCAACTGAATACGAGGAAAAATTCTGGTACCCAGTCGATTAGTGCATGCATGTAGATTGAAAAAGTTTATACTAAGGGTGTGTTTGGCAATCATGAAAAATTTTCAACTAAAAACTTTTCAATTTAAAACTTTCCATTCTCCAGAATTTCTCTATTTTTAAAATCATTTTTTGACATCTTCCTGTACAACTACCATACTTTTCAATCATTTCTCCACAACTATCTATACAACTACCTTATCTATTTTAACTTTATTTTTTATTTTTTATTTTTTTAACTTTATTCTCTTTACTCTTCATCATTACACCACTCATATCACATCACTATTCCCATTTCAAAAAGTTCTACATCAAAAACTTTTCTTTCAAAAGTTTTATCAAATGCCAAATACACCCTAAATTCACCAGTTTCAACCATACGTTTGCTCAAAATATTCACATTACAATGAACTTTGCTCATATACAGGAAAGAAAGGATAATTTCCAATAAGTAATGATAGTGTTTTCAAAATATAAAGTTTCAGAAAACTTCATTTTGGTTTTCCCTCCGCAGCTGTCCAAATGGGATGTAAATTGTAGTCCAGTATCAGGGGTATTGCCATAAAGCTTCAAAAACAGTAAATATTGGTATCATATAAAAGCTTCTCTCCCCAAAGCTTTCGAAAAAAGAAGTAACCATTACTATCTAAGAAAGGAAAAACTACTATAAACTTCTGAATTTCCTATTAAGTTCATCTGCATGGAATTGAGAAATATTTTGAAATGCACAAATTCCAAAAACAATATCATGTGACTTGCCTGAATTTCATATCAAGTTCGTCTGCATGGAATAGAGTAATATTTTGAGATGAGCAAATTCTAAAGACATTATCAAGTGTCTTCCTCCTAGATTAATGAAATGATGGATTTACAGCTAGAAAGTCTTCAGTTGCCAACACCAGCCCCAGTAGCTTAGTCTGAAAAGTACTCATCAGATACTTCTTGGTTCTCATGCTCATGAAAGTAAACCACAATCAAGTATTCTTGTTTATTATGATTTTTTTTAAAACAACCACAACAAAACCACTTATGCTTCTTCTATTTTAAGCAAAGCATTTCACTTGATTCTTTAAATAAGAGACTTCCTAGTTGGTAAATGACTCTACAGCCAAGCATTAGGAATATACTCCCAATATGGTTAATGTTAGAACTTGTCTTGACTAGGCTACTAGCAAGCTGATAACATGCATGATACCCTTGTCCATAGAAAGGCATGAGTTTGAAAATTTTGTAAGGTAATATCCCTCAATTCCTAAACCCATTGAATTACTTTTCATTACAGAAAATCGACACTGGCGATAACTTGAATGTCCACCGAGGCTCCAACTTGCTTCAAAGTAGTAGCAGATAAATCATACCAAGGTTGATTGGTATATCGATCAATAGATATGCTTATGCAGGTTGCTTTTCATTCTGCAGCTGCATAACATTAGATTGCCTATCGCGACCATAGTTATTTAGTGCCCCTGATATTTAAGCTAGAATGGAGATTTAAGATACCAAAAAGCTTTTCAAAAATATCTGCAATAACTTGTTTACACATGGACCTTGTGATTTGAAGTTGCGATAGGTATTTATGCATTTGTTGGATGACAATGCATCTGCACATGATCACACGCATTTTCAACAGTTACCTATTAGCTCTAAATAGCTATCCACATATCCATCAATATATTAGAATAATCAAAAGTATTAATATAGCAATTTCATATGCATATGAAATTATTAAGGGCAATACTGTTAAAGATACAAGAAAGAAAAAATTCATAGACGAAAGATTACTGCTTTGTAGTTGTGCATCCTCAAATTTTTTTTGTTACTAATCTGCCAAGCATCGGACTCCTCAGGAAATCAACCCAAAAAGGAAGGCAGTGAGTGTGATTGAATCCCCGAACTTCTAACTTGAAATGCCTCATCATGATGGATTTTGAAAACTTCCTAACCCCCGCCCAAAATCATTTTCAAGACCTAACATGATCAAATGAGCTAAATTCTTAGACATCAGAGACATCAGTTCAGCACCCAATTACAAGCACCTCGCATCGCTGAACTAAATTTCTATGCCCACCCTCAATTTCCATCTGGTCCAATTTTACAAAGCATTAAAAAAAGACCTAATTCAACAATTACAGCCACATACAATCGCAGAAGCCACATATCAACAAAATGTAAGTTTCTGTCTTCAGTTTCCATCAGCTTGGATTTCGAACTAAATAACAAAAAACCTCAAGCATGGATCCACCATTCACAGATCAAGCCTAACAGATCAAGCCTAACACCATAACAACTAACATCCATCTCCAACATCAACCAAAAACACAAAACTTGGGAAACCTATTCAGGATAAATCATGACAAAAGAAAACCTGAATCCTGTCAAATTCGCAATTGACACACAAAAATCCTTTTTTGAGACACCATATCCGACCAAATCAGCGAAATTCTAGGAACTCAGAACGTTTTCTGCTACAACTAATCACATTCACCTCTTGCTCCTAAACTAAAAAATATTCCAATGTCAAAGAGAAAGACAAAAACCCTATGTATTCATGCGCCGATCGCCGATCAAACCTAACATCTCTCACAATCCAGCATAAATCTCGAAATTCAACTAACAAACACAAAGCTCGGCAGAAATTCAGGAAAAAAAGGGAGCTGAAGTGCGGAACAGAATCCGAACCTGCCAAGAATTCCATTCACCATAACGACGAGATGATCTGCATCGCAGGCGAGCGAATTGGACGAGCTCCACACGTCTTGGCCGTCATTAACCGATTCCGTTCGAACGCCATCCATACTTCTACCGTCGCATTGTCCTGCTCTACTTGTTCTTCTTCTGCTGCCCTATTTGTAACAGAAGCAGAAGCTGTTGGAATATTTTCAAGAGGAGAAGAGATTCGAGGAAGCAGAAGAAAGGAGAAGCGATGCGGACAAGCAACGAACGAGAAGTTGTAAAAAAAAGACGGAGAAGGGAAGCGATTGTGAGGAAGACGACAGGAGACGATATCCAAAATGTCGCCACGACAAGATGGTAAAAAAGCGACAGCGAGACATAGGGGTTTTTTGCGGACTTAGCCCCCTAAGATTTGAAAAGAACGGTTTCTCGCTAGGTTTTAAAAATAGCAAAATTAGCCCTATAAGTTTAGCTTATTTATAAATCAACCAATGAATTTTAAAATTTTTCATTACACGCTTGCCAGTTTTTGCATAGATGAACCCTTTCCCCTCACTTACAACTATTCCTACACGATTATCTGATAAGAAATTAAATCCATTTAACTACCTCCTACGTTGTTCCGATGTTAGAAACCATTTGTTCAGTAACCCAAATCTCATGAATAGTTGCCGATGGCATGTACTCCTTCCATCTATTCGATTGCAACTCACCTTCTCTGACATCCTTGCTAGCTTTGGTGAATCATTCGAAGTTGTCGCGACTTCGATGTTTTGATCTCAAGTGATCATGTGACACGACTTCAATTTAGACCTCTAAATTCAATCGGTAGTATGGGAAGACTAAGAATTTTCTACATACCTTGCTTAGTAGAAGCAGAAGCAGAAGCAGAAGTAGAATGAGAAGGCTGTGTGTCTCAAACTTCACTGCTTGGTTGAATTAGAATTATAAGATTAGAAACCAACCACACGATCATAACCTAATGCTGCTAATTTCTGAAAGGTTTTAGAGGAACTCTCCGGGAATTTCTCTCGTATGCTCTGCTATGTGTTTCTCTTAGAAATCTCAAACATATTTATAACTGGACTAAGAGAAATACACAGGAACTATCCCACTATAAGTATGTTTTTATAAGCTGTATATCCAAGTGACACCGCTGTTTCTAGTATAACTAAGAGTAGGAAACCCATTATGGATATACAATAATCTCAATCCTAGTAGAATTCCAACATCTCCCACTCGTACATGACAGGTTCCTTAACTAATCTCCCTTTCAAGATTATTTATATTGGCAAATAGGTTGTGCAACATGTGAGTACTTGAAATACAGAGCAGCTACAACCCAAAATAGAATTGTGTATATGTACACATATATGTCTCGCTATACCTTAGACTTATTTTATTTGTATCAGCCCAAGTATACTTGATTTTCATTGCTCCACCATCTTCCCGCTGTCCAGATTGGTTAAGAGGAGCATATCAAGCGCATGCAATAATATTTGCATTGGATTCAGTGCCCTAGCGATGCCCCATAGTTGGTACACATGCAAGAACGTTTCTCTTTTTAATTGATCAACAACGTTGAAATTTATTATAATTTTATTAAAATCATTCTAACGAACCGTAAATATTTTCAAGTTAATTTTAAGCCTATTTCTACTTCAATATAACATTCGGTTAGTGTTTAGCAATTGATGAATTCTAATATAAATTCGAATAGGATTATTTTTGTCACTTTTCAAAATTTTAAACCCTATATTAAGTTATTAACTGTAGTTGAAGGGAAAGTGTAGTTAAACTATGTGGAGGTTGTCTTAAGTTTGTGAAACCGTGTGAGCATATCGCGTGCTGTTACGGAGACTTAGCAGGGTGATGGTTTCGATGGCAAGATACGGGGCTGAGTATTGCAAAATATTAGGCCGAGTAGCGTGAAACGCAACGGACGACGGAGATGTAAAGAAACGGAAAGCGTTGAATTTTGATTGGCTTGAAGCGTGGAAGGGTCGGTTTCGGTTGGTAGGTAGGTAGTTAAGTTCATCATTAAATTCCCTTCTAATTAATTAGCGTCGTTGTCCGACCTCGTTTCTCTCGACTTTTTTATAATTGCAGGCTGCTTGCGTCGGGGATGAATCGGCTGCCCCGTACATCGCAGCTTGCTAAGTGCAAAACTAGGTCGTTGATGGGGATATCTCGACCGTTGGTTAGATGGGTCATGTTATTTAGAGATCACAAGTTGGAAAAGGAAAAGAACCGTTGGATGTAATTGGAAAAATAAGATTATTAAGTTCTTAAATCAAATCATTTGAAGGATGACATCTATACAATTATTTTCCATCCCACCTCATTCCGCTTTGTCACCAGACGACCCTTGGCTCAGATTTCAGACCCCAGGTTTACACTTTTTAGCCTGACTTGAAGTTGGCAGATGTACGATGTCTTGGTCACTTCAGTAGCGCACTCAAATTATTAAGTTCTGGGAATGCCAGAGGTTTTTTTTTTTTTTTTTTTTGCATTTTAAACGATTTAATTTTGTTTATTTGCATTTTAAACTTGGAAGTTTGGCTGTTTATATTTTAAATTCTGAAAACTTTAGCTTCTTTGCATTTTAAATCCTAACTCCTAACCGTTCTAAAAGTTAACGTTAATTCATACAAAAAATATAAGCATCTTTCCGTATTTTAAAATTTCTTTTACATTTTAAACTTAACTATTAAACTTTTTTCATTTTGTTCTTGGAGACTCTAATTACATCTTCACCTTTAATACAGATTTAGATTTTTTCTAAAAAAAAAATTTGAGAATATTCATATTATTTGTATGAATTAACAGTAGTTTTTAATGTCATTATGGATTAGGGTTTAAAATACAAAAGAACTAAAGTTTACAAATTTTAAAATACAAACTGCCGAACTTCAAGGTTTAAAATGCAAATAAATAAAGTTGGAGGGTTTAAAATACAAGAACTCACTCACGTCTTATTATAAAAATTCTTTCCATTGACCGGCCAGGTTGTGCTTGAAGTTCGCTAGTTTGGACAACCCTATCCAATAATCCAACCATGTGTGGACGGCTTCAGTGATTACCATTTCAGGTCAATACACAAGTTAGCTTCCTTAAGTTTGCAAAACTTGAATTTTTTAAGAACTTTAAGTTTAAAACTTGCAGCAGATGACTTAAAGTGTCAAAAATATATGCTTTGGTCCGTTCAGTAAGACAAAACCTTGGTGCCGTTAATTTTTTTTATATAAAATAACCAAAGCTTTCTCCAAATATGCCCCATATATTTGACTTTATTCTCACATAGGCTTACAACATTTCTAAAATTCCAAATATACTTACTATATTTGCATTTAATTTTAAAAATACTCATTGTGTAAAAAACAGTTAGTTAAATTTTTATAAATGCTCAAAATATCTTTGTTACAAAATAATAAAAGATGACATAAAATAAAAAAATAAAATTTGGATTTTGTAAATTTATAGCTCACATGGAATTAAGGCATTAGCGAGTTATAACATTCAATTTTTTAATCTATTAACTAATAGCGTTAACTCATGGAATGAACATTTTTTTAGATTAAATACAAATATGATAAGTGTATATTTAGAATTTTGGAAATGTTATGAGTATATTTGGAGTTAAGGGTTTTCCAAAATATACCTATTATATTCTAAATATAAGGACAACATTTTTAAAAATTCTAAATATATCCGCTATGTTTGTATTTAATCCTAAAAGTGTCCATTCTGTAAAAAAATCATTAGTTAAATTTTATAAATGCCTAAAATACTCCTATTTTAAAATAATAAAAGATGAAATAAAACATAAAGAAAATGAAATTAGGATTATAAATTTAGAGCTATGTTCCTAATATATTAATGAGTTACGATATTCAATTTTCTCAATTCTATCCTAAATTTGATGGGCTTATAAATAATTTTACAAATAAACCAATTACGTTAACTAATGGAATAAACATTTTTGGGATTAAATCCAAAGATAATGAGTATATCTGAGGATTTTGTAAACGTTGTATTTGGAATGAGGGTTAAATGTAGGGGTATATTTAAGAAAACCTTTACAATTAAAGTCAAACATAGTTAGTATATTTGGAAAAAAAGGCCCTTTAAATATTTTTTTAGACAAAATCTATAGAAAATGTCCCAAAAAAGTTCAACCAAATAAAGCAGTCAATTTAAGGTTTAAATAAAATTATAAAAGATCATTTTGGTTATTTTAAATGTTTGGGTGTGTTTAAGAAGTGATCAAATTTTTAAATGAAAAATTTTTAAAATGAGAGGAATGATGTAATATGATAGGGGTAATTATGGAAAATACAGAAAATAAATTAAAATAGATAGATTAGTTGTATGGGTAGTTGTGTAAAAATGATTGAAAAGTAAATTAGTTGTATAAAAAATGTAAAGAAATAATTATAAATAAGATAATTATTGAAAATAAAAAAATTTAAAATGGAAATTCGAAAAGTTTTATATCGTCTACTTTATTAATAGTATCATTTTATGCCAACGATAACCCTTCCTCTATGGTGGTACAATTTCTTTTACACTCAAAACGTTTAATCTTACTTTCTATTATATTCGTATAATTTCTCTGCTTCTTCATATCTTCGTAATGTTGGGATGTGATTTAATGCACTACTTCATATCTTTCGTAATCTTAGGATGTGATTTAATGCACTCAGGTGCACTTAAGTACACTTAGGTGGAAAACTCATTTTTTTTGAATTTTTTGCAAAGTTTTTTGTAAAGCTATTAATTTAGGTTTATTTAATTTGTAAGCAAAGTTTTAATATTTATTTTTATTTTTAAAATAAGGGGGTTTAAGTCATTTGAAAAATGACTAAAACCTTCTTATTTTTAAAAATCAAAGAAATATATATGCACACCATCATCACAAATGGCAGCACTCATATATATATTCAATATATTTAGATTAACAATTTCACAAAAAAATTCAAAAAAATAAATTTTGTACTAATGTGAACTTAAGTTTCACTTTCCCATGATCTTTTGGCATTTGATTCAATGTACTTAGGTGTACTAAGTTTTGGTACACCCGAAGTGTGAAAACCTAGTTTTTAAATTTTGTTGAAAATTTTAAAAATAAACCATTAAATTAAGTGTATTTAACATATTGGTTCAAAAAAAGGATATTTAACATATGTATTAAGTTTTATCATTTTTGAAGATTTGTATATATTTTTTAATTTTTTAATTTTTTAAAGATAGAGTTATGTTATGAAGAGATGATAATAATTAAGAACATAAATAATAATGATCAATATCGTCTTCTGTTAATCTCTATCAATATCGTCTTTTGTTATCCAACTAATAGTTTTTTTTTGTTTGATGTATAAAGACTTGGCATATTTGGTTGGTAGAAAAGAAAGATAACTTCACAACCTCAAATGCCCTTGAGTTCAACATTAAAATTCTATACTAAGTAATTTGATGTAAGCACACTCAATATACTTGACATTTTAAAAATCTCACCTTTATAATTTGGTGTTTCAGAACCTCTCAACTCTTGTCTTTACCTCCAAAAGGAAAATTGCACTATCAATAGCTACAGTTTTGTATTTTGTGCCGGTCACGATGATTGGATGGGAGCCCAATCCAGTGCACCTGGGTGCATTCAGCCTCAATGCACCCGGGTGCACTGCACCTATTTTTTTTATTTTTTATTTTTAATTTTTTTTATACAATGGTTAATCTAGGTTTATTTAACATATGTATCAATTTTTACTATTTTTGGAGACTTTTAGATATTTTTTTTAGATTTTTAAAAATCAGTGGCATTTTCGGTAATTTAAAATTATGAAAAATGCCACTGATTTTAAAAAATCTAAAAAAATATCTAAAAATCTCCAAAAATAGTAAAAATTGATACATATGTTAAATAAATCTATATTAACAGCTTCATGAAAAAAAATTTAAAAAAAAATAAAAAAAATAGGTGCAGTGCACCCGGGTGCATTGAGGCTGAATGCACTCGGGTGCACTGGATTGGGCTCCGATTGGATGCCTATAAAGCATATCTCCATGGAGCCTATGTTAAACTATATGTACTTTTTTATTACATTACAAGGTGACAACACTCCCCTCTGAATTCGATATTAGGATCTCCCACTCACACTCCTGATGTCATACGAGTAGGTTCTACCTTAATTCGCATACATAACACATACTTAATGGATCGCGATCCAGTGCACTCATGTGCATTAACCAAATTTTTTTTTTTGAATTTTTTTTATACAAGTGTTAATCTAAGTTTACTTAACATGTGTATCAATGTTTACTGTTTTTAGAGTATTTTAAATGTTTATTTTTTATTTTTGAAAATCAGTGGCAGTTTAGATAATTTGAAATTACTAAAATGTCACTGATTTTCAAAAATAAAAAATAAATATATAAAATGCTCCAAAAATGGTAAAAATGTATACACATGTTAAGGACACTTAGATTAACACTTATATAAAAAAATTTTAAACAAAAATAAAAAAAGATTAAAATGAGTTTAATGCACCCAGGTGCTGGATCTCAATCCATACTTAATATAAAAAAAAATATAAGGCAAATCACATATTCTGGTCTGGATTTCAATACAACTAGATAGCAATATTATTGTTGTTACTAATCAAATTGTTTTGGGCAAAAAACTTATTATTACAATAGAACAAGTTCATTATCCATAATTTTAGTCGCATTAATGCAATATCTGTAAAGCATCACCATGTAATCTTCAATATTATTACACATCCGTTTGACAAATGAATGGATCCCAATCATATACACCCGGGTGCATTCAGCCTCAATGCACCCGGGTGTACTACACCCATTTTCTTTTATTTTATTTTTAAAATTTTTTTCATGAATCTGTTAATATAGGTTTGTTTAACATATGTGTCAATTTTTACTATTTTTGGAGATTTTTAGATATTTTTTTTAGATTTTTAAAAATCAGTGGCATTTTCCGTAATTTAAAATTACCGAAAATGCCACTGATTTTTAAAAATCTTTAAAAAATATCTAAAAGTCTTCAAAAATAGTAAAAATTGACATATATGTTAAATAAACCTAGATTAACCATTGTGTAAAAAAATTTTCAAAAAAAAAAAAAAAAAAAATGGGTGTAGTACACCCGGGTGCATTGAGGCTGAATGCACCCGGGTGTATATGATTGGGATCCCAAATGAATGTGTTCAATTAGACAGTATAATATAACTTTCGAACTCTTTAGTCTTTCGATTGAATATAACCCGAGTAATAATATTATTGTCACTATTAATCAGATGGATTTAGGGCAATAACATTATTATTCCAATCAAGAAATTTCACAATCTATAGTCATGATTCTATAAAATATGTCAATCATATTGACTGAATGCTTATAGCGCATCTCTATGTAGCCATCAATATAGTTGCACGATACTAAATGGTACACGCTAGATAATATAGGGTGTATTTGGCAATACGCACAAAATGTCAAGTTAAAACTTTTTCATCTAAAACTTTTCACTCTTTACGAATACTATATTTTTTAATTAATTTTTCACATTTTTCTATACAACTACCATACTTTTCAATCATTTATATATAACTACTCATATAATTAACCTATCTATTTTAACTTTGTCTTCTTTACTCTTCATCGTTACCCCTATCATATTACATCATTTGACAACTTTTACTCTCCAAAATTATTTATTAAGGGTGTGTTTGTTTAGGGCAAAAAAGTGTTGACTAAAACTTTTCAATCTAAAACTTTTCACTCTCCATAATAACACTATTTTTTAATTATTTTTTTACATTTTTTTATACAAACTACCATACTTTTTAATCATTTCTAAACAACTATCCATACAACTAACCTATCTATTTTAACTTTATTCTCTTTACTCATCATCATTACTCCTATTATATCACATCACTTTCTATTAATTTGACAACTTCTACTCCAAAAACTTTTCATCAAAAGTTTTACCTCCAACCAAACACACCCTAAAAGTTTTATCCATTCTCAAATACATAATATAACTTTTGAACTTCCTGATCATTAGTTTTTTTTTCGAAGAAGAGACAACATTTGTATTATACATCTTACTTAGAGCATAAAAAGTCCGTATTTATAAGAGTCTGGTGGGTTTTCCCACCATTTCACTTGAGCTCCTCTGCGCTCAATTACAAAAATCTGCGATAAGATGGGCACGCCAATTCCCTGTTCTCATTACATGTAAGACCTCAGCTGTTGCAAAATCTGTAATTTTCTTTTTTGGATCTCTTGAATCACCACTCCAAAAATAGAGAGAATAGGACAACTCTCGTTAATTAATTTCACCACAATTATGGAGGAGATTTTCATTTCTACAGTCCATTGAAAAGCTCTCACCACCCCTATGGCTTCCATGTTTAAAGTGTCACTGCTCCTTCTGCCAACCACCCTTGTGCTGCTAGGAAGTTCCCATTTGAGTCCCACATTATGGCACTGAGACCCACGGTTTTCCCATCCTAATGCCTTCTCCCTTCGATATTCATCTCCACGCAACCTGTGGGAGGTCTAGACCATCTTACTTGTAGATTTTTGCGTAGGCAGTTCCAAATTTCCAGCATCCTGGCAGCCTTGAGACTATCCCAAAAGGTCGTGCACCATTCAGTAATATTGTTGAAATTAGGGGATGAGTCTGGCACCCATGCCTTTTTCTTAGATACTAGACACACCAACAGAAGATTAGGAACTTTGTTGATTTTGTTTTCCCTCCCGACTGGATTTATTGATTCAAAATACACTTCATTGCTTCCCGTGGTGTCCAGATATTGCGATTATCCACCAGAAGCCCTCGAGCTAGGAATTTTTTTTTTACAAAAATCAGCAAGTGGTTTACATCTTCCCTATGTTTTTTGCACAACACACATAATGGGTTTACTGCCATAGCTCTAAAGCTTAGGTTGGCTATCGCGGGCACAGCATTCCTCATTAATCTCCATCCGAATATTTTGAATTTGCTTGGCATATTCACTTTTCCGATTTGTCTTAGTGTCTTTTGCTCCTAGGTGTTGCGTCTACTATCCCTTTCTCTTTGCTGACCTGCATAGTTTTGATGCATAACTTTTAGCATTCTATATGCTGACTTCATGGTGAAAATGTCATTTGGCTCATGAGTTTAAAACCACCGATCAGGTATAGCTGTTTGTGAGATTAGAACGAGCCTAATTTTGTTCCATGCTTGTTCTCTCGTCACTGCTAAGATCTTCTCTTTTGTCCATACTTTGTTTGATCCATCAATGAAATTCTTCACTTTTACTTCATCTGGCACATTGAAGGGAAGGGGGCCTACTTTGTCATGACTTCTTCCCCTCATCTGTCCTTGAAGAACCTGATTTCCTTGCCATTCCTTACTCTCTATCTTCCTCCTTACCTGATAACTCTTCCAGGCTTTAGGATACTTTTCCATGTAAACGAGTCGAATGCCTTCTCTTGGCAGTCCCATATGTCCTTACTTGTGAAATATTTCCCTTTCAAAATCTTGAAGCAAAGGAAGTCCTTACTCTGCACTAACTGCCAGAACTGTTTTACCAAAATAGCTGAGTTGAAAACCACTAACTCTCTAAATCCTATTCCACAAGATACCTTAGGATTGCACATCTCTTTCCATGCTACCTAGCTCATTTTCCTCTTTCCTTCATTTCCACCCCACTAAAATTTGCTCACCATCCAACTTATTTCTTGAGGAAAAAACTTTTGGGGAGAAGAAATATGCTCTTTCTGTATGTAAGAATTGCTTGGACTACTGCTTTTATTAGGGCCTCCTTTCCCCCTACAGGCAAGAGTCTTTCCTTCCATCCTTGGAACTTTATCCAAATAATTAAATTATTGTTACTGTCAATTAGATGAGTTTAGGAGTATCAACATTGTTATTTTAACTGAAGAAATTTGAGGCCTGATCTTTTCAGGCCGGACACACGACCTTCTCCATGTGTTTGGCCAAAAATGTATTTTTTTGTTTTTTTCATGGACAAGTAAATTTAAGTGTATTAAATCTATAAAACAAGATTTACCATTTTTGGATTTTCTAAGTATTTTTTTGGATTTTTAAACACGGTGGCATTTTCGTAATTTTTTGAAACCCAAAAATTACAAAATTGCCACTATATTTAAAAATAAAAAATACTTAAAAATATCCAAAAATAGTAAAATTTGGTTTATAGATTTAATACACCTAGATTTACTTACCTATGAAAAAAATTAAAAAAATATATTTTTGGGCCGGACGCACAGAGTGAAAAGATTAGGTGGCAAGAAATTTACTCTTTAAAGTTCGATTACATAAAATATGTCGATTAGATTGTATAAAATATCTCCATGCAGTCTTTAATACTGTTATATAATGCTTTTATAATTGATACATGCTCAATATAGACAAACATAATAGGCCTTCACATTACAAGATAAATTAGGGGCAACATTGTGGGCATAAATTGCAGTCACATCGTGGGTGTAGAAATATATTTTTTAATAAGTTGTTATTCAATGAAAGTATAGAATTCAACAAGTTATTATAAAAAGAAATGCATAAAAAAGTTCCCATTCCTTATAATTCGTGTCACCTATAAAATGAAATACGTAGAAATAGTTCACATCCATTATAGTTTATGTGACAGGTGAGATTAAAACTAAGTATCTTGGTGCTATGTGAATCTCACCTTCTTAATTTGGAATTTTAGTAGCTCCCAAACTCTATTCTCCATTTGTAAAAGAGGAAGTTCACCATCCGTATCTTCAGTATTGTATAATATGTTCGCCTCCTCAATTAAACTCTATATAGCTTTATCATTTGGTCTAAACCACAATTATTTAATGTTTAATTATACTGTATACAAAAGAAAAAAAAACGGTGATAATAAGGAAATAATAGACAACCACCACAACAACAATAATAAAAACTACAATAATAATGTAATAAAAGATAGTTATCACATATTCATTGATCTCTACTGTTCTATCACTAGGTTGATAATCGAGCCCGGGAGTTAGAGAAAATAGAACCTCTGCATCTTGAATCCATAATTTAATAGAGATTTGAATTCAAACTTATTAAGTTTTAAAAAGAATCCAAGAAAAATTATATACATGTAATAAATCATAATTTCATTTTACCGTGATTATATGGACCACGTCGTATTTTGGGTGTCCAATCTCCAACATCCATTATTGCAGGTATAATGTGTGCTGTCCATCTCCCATTTAATGGGGCTCTGGCTTTGTAAGAGATGATGCTGGCATGGACAAAGCTCATTTAATGCAACAATTGCGTCTAATGGTCCATCCTCATCTAGTCCCCTTTCAACTATAATGGAATGGAGGTCTGGGATTGAGGATGGAAATCCAGTCCCCTTTCAACTATAATGGAGGACTGTGGGATTGAGGATTTCCATCAGATTCTTATTTTTTCAAATAATAATAATAATAATAATAAGAGGAGGAGAGGAGGGAGAAGATCGAAACCTTAAATGTTGGATGACGAGGAGGACGCTATTGCATCGGGTATCTGTTGTTTTCCTTCCCAACAAAATTATCAGGTTTTATCTCACATGCTTTCGGTATTTTCAGGGGATGTTTGGTGAGTGTCAAACCATGACATGATGTTGGGCTCTTTTTTCGAGGCAGTCATTTACACAGTCAATAATTATATTTTTCTAGTTTTATTCTTAGGTTTCAATAATTTTTCTTTACAGCAGTCCTCATCCTTTCAACTTTACTTTTATCATTTTTTATCAATTACATAATTTTCAAACTATTTCGTTTCTACCAAACGAGCTTCGCTCGTCTGGTCACCGGCTGCGGAACGGGATTTCCGTTCCTAGCCGGTGCGTGGTTCGAATCCCTCATGGGATTTTGAACCATATTTGTGGTGGGGGCATGTGGTCTCCCTAATTGATATGTGGAAGCTTGTTGTCGTCTTCCATTGTAAGCTTGTTAGAATTGTCTCAAGGTTTGAATGTAATATGAATTGAGATATGACGTAGAATATCCTCCAATCAAAAAAAATATTTCGTTTCTTACCTCACCCCATCTCACAATCCCATACCAAATATAGTTATAGGCGGAAGATAAGAGTTACAAAGGGGACAGACAAAAAGGACAAAAATCTGCGGACTCCCTCTTTTGTAGTCTTGAAAATTATACTTCATGATCTGTCTATCTATCGAAGCCGTAGTTGTAGATAGATTTGAATTTCCTTGTGACCCGGTGCTAATTGACATCTAATCCTATGCTCCCGAGAGCATTGAGTCTTATCTACCTTTTTTTTAAATTCTTTTCTAAATTTTTTTACACAAATGTTAATATAAGGATATTTAATAAGTTCATTAATTTTTACCATTTTTGAAGATTTTTAAATATTTTTTTCGAATTTTTAAAAATTAGTAGCATTTTAGTAAAAATGGCACTGATTTTTAAAAATTCATAAAAATCTAAAAATTTTCAAAAATAGTAAAAATTGATACAGGTGTTAAATATACTTAGATTAAATATCCATGAATATCCAAAAATTGTTTTATATCTTAACTACACATAGATTAATAGTTTTATAAAAAAAGTAATAAAGATTAAATACACCCAAGTGCATTAAAGCTAAATACAAATTTTATCTTCATTTTTCTTGATTCCTCTTTTTATAAAGTCCCGAGGCTATTGCTCTTCCAAGGTAATAAAAAATAATCCCACTAAATTCGTATCTACTCCCAAATCAAGCTTTTGTAAAAAAAGTAAAATTTTAGTAAGAGTTCCAATTCAATGCACCTGAGTGTATTGAAACTTTATTACATCTAGATGCAAAATCTATTTTCTTAATTTTTTTAATAAAAGCTGTTAACTTATATGTATTTAATTTCTAAATTGAATTTTATTATTTTTGGGTATGTGTATATATTTTTTTACTTTTAAAAAGGAAGATTTGGTAATTTTTAAATGACTAAATATTCCTTTTTAAAAAAAAATATGTATACATTTTTAAAAATGATAGAATTTAATACATATGTTAAATACATATAAATTAACAATTTTATTAAAAATAAAAAATTAAATATTGGATTTTCCCTTGGGTGCATTGAATTGACTTTCAAGTAAATTTGTAGGGGAAATAAAATTAAAATAAATATAAATTTATTCTTACGTAATTCAAATAAATTCTTGGAAAAGTCATACTATTTTCTAAGAAATATTTTAATAAATCCATCATAGAAATAAATCTTTTAAAAGATCTTTTAGAAAAATCTCCGAATTTTTTTATTTGCCCGTTATATAGAAGTGGTTCCAAATAATCCCTTAAAATTTTCATGCTTAACACAAAATTTGATTTATGCATTTTATTTAACATAATTTATTTAGTTAGTAGACCAAGTTTCATCCAAATCAAATATGTGCATGAGTCTAGGTATATTCATGTATAAATTTGAAAAAATGTTCAGATCCATTCACATATGTATTGAAATATAATAATATTTTATAAAATCACTTATCTATATAATACTAATATTTTATATGGTTTAAATGTTAAAAATACTACTTAAAGTTCAATATTTAGTATTAAATTATTTTATTATGTTGATTTTATATACTTATAAATAGGGTCTATACAACCAGTAATATCCAGTGAGTGAAAGAGTTTTTGTGACAATATAAATAATGCTAAATATAATAAATAAAGCGGATTTTTATTAACTATTAAAATATTAAAATGGATGATGTTACATAGAATGTAAGTTTCATAGAAATTTTTATATCTCCACAATTTTGTCCCTTCACGCTCACTATGAGAAAAATGCTACAAAAGTGTCATTGTAAATAATTAGTCTTATTTCTATGAAACTTATTTTCTATGTAACTTTCTTCATTTTTAATATCTTGATAGTTCACAAAAAATTTACTTCATCGACTATATTTAGTATTACTTATATTATCATGAAAATTTTTTCATTTGTTTAATATTATCGTGTATGAGTCACATCTATAAATGTACAAAATCAATATAATAAAATAGTTTAATACTAAAATATTAATTTTAAAATAATTTTTTAACATCTAAACTATCTGAAATATCACTATGTGAATACATGACTTTATAAAGTATTATTTCATTCAAATACATGTGTAAATGAATAATTATTTTTCATATTATATAGTATTAATTTAATTAGAATAAAATGAATGGTTTAAAATTTAAATATTAAAAATAAATTACTTGCTTCACCTATAAGAGAGATTGTGCTCTCTGAACCTCGCTCATAAACACAACTGTATGTGTACATGAGTTCCCCTTCAATGGGAAACTACTTCTTCTTCTTCTTCTTTTCGTTTTTTTTTTTTATTTTTTATTATGGAATCCCAAGTCAGCTTCCGTCTGATTCACATGTATTTTTTAAATTTTTCTAATTTTCCTTCATGAAATACGTTAGCCAAGTATATGCAACTCACATATCAATTTTTATAATTTTCGAAAATTTTCATAAAATTTCAAAAATCAACAAGTTTTAGAAGTATTTGAGTTTTTTTAAGCATCAAAGTTGAATTTTTTTTTTTTACATTTTATAAAATATATAAATATCTTAAAAAGTACATAACTCCAAGCTACTTATTACATTTACAATATGCAGTTCCCTAAATTATCTATTATATTTAATTTTATCTTATAAAAAAATTTTAATACCCCTTTTTATGTTGATATATGGTTATTTTTTAATATTTTAAATTAAAGGGCAAAAGCAAAATTGATGGGGTGAGAGAGGCTCGAACTCTCGACCTCAGGATTACTCAACGGCTATGAGACCTACGCGCTAGCCAACTGCGCCACCACCCCGTAATTTGTATGAAATTATTGCACAGTGAAATTAATCCTTCCGGCAAGGTAACGGCTAAGTAACAAAATGGCTGTAGTCGGGTGCATTTCATCCATTTATTTTATTTTTTTGAAAATTTTTTCATACAATTGTTAATCTAGGTGTACTTGACATGTGCATTAATTTTTAACATGTTTAGATATTTCTTTTGATTTTTTAAAATCAGTGACATGTCCGTAATTTAAAAACAAATATCTAAAAGTATCTAAAAAGGGTAAAAAAAAATTATTATATATGTCAAATGCAAATACACCCAGATTAAATTTTGTATGAAAAAATTTTGAAAAAAAAATAAAATTGGTTTTTGCACCGGAGTGCATTTAGTTTCAGTGCACTCTGGTGCACTGTATCACGGAATGGACATTGATAACACACATCCTGCAATGATTTCTTAAACAAATTTAGTTTCCCGAGCTAAAATTTGTTTGAGTAATGTGGTTAGCATTATTAGGTGTTCAAAATTATTAGAGTGTGGTTAGCATCATTTGGTAATCAACAGTGTTGCAATCTGGTTAGCATCATTTGCCGATCAAATTTGTTGCAGTGTGCTCAGCATTTGGTTTTCATCCTGGCTAGGCATTCAGAAATTTGAACATTTTCTTATTGAGAGTTTTGATCAAAAGGGTCCGCTTCTATAAAATCTCATTTTATGTAACCCTTATTTATTTTTAATATCTTGATGCTCGATAGAAAATTAATTTTATTTATTGTATCTAGCATCATTTATATTATCATAGAAATTATTTTATTTGTTTAGTATTAATATATATATGGTTGTCATCTATAAATATATATATATAATAATTTAATACTACAAAAATAATTTTAAAAGTTGTATTTCTAACATCTAAACCATTTAAAATATTACTATTATGTGATAAATGATTCTATAAAATATTATTATATTCTAATATAAATGTAAATAGATCTAAGCATTTTTCCTAATTTATAGATTAATATATCTATTTTTGAGCAAGTATGATCTACGCAAATATTTGATTTGGATGAAACTTAGTTTCTTATCTAAACAAATAATATTAAATATAATGAATAGTTAAATTTTACATCAATTATAAACATCTTAAAATGGAGCGGATTACATAAAATCCCTTCCATACATAGTACTATTTCATCAAAATATTGTATCTAACATTAACGAGTAACTTTACTAGATAATTTGAGATGAGTTTCATCATCTATATGATTTATGAATGAATGCCCTTGACATTATAGTGTAGTCCCTCAAGAATGATTATATGCCCTTGACATTACAATGTAGTCCCTCAAGAATGATTTTATTTCTGCTCCATCTCTTGAAAGGATATCAACTATCACATGCGTTTATGCCAACCTCTTTTGTTGAGCATTCCAGTTGCCCTCTGCCTTGGCTACGTTGATACCGCGCCCCAATCCAAAGGATAATCAATCTTGGAGCATGTTCGGCTATACCAAAAAATTCATGAACCTACGATCAATTCCAAAATAATGTTATAAAAATAATTAATATTTATATTATAGTATTAATCGAATTAAAATAAAATGAAAGGTTTACAATTCAAATATTAAAAATAAATTACATGTTTCACCTGTAAGAGAGATTGTGATCCCTGAACCTTGCTCATAAACATGACTGTATGTCCATATGAGTTCCCCTTCAATGGAAAACTTTTTTTTATACATATGGAATCCCAAGTCAGCTCCATCTGATTTACATGTATTTTCTTATTCTTCTAATTTCCTTCATGAAATATGTTATCCTAAGTATATGTAATTTACATATCAAATTTTATAATTTTTTTTTGAAAATTTTCATAAATTTTCATTAAATTTCGAAAGTCAACAAATTTTACATTTCAGCACCAAAAGTTGGATGTTTTTACATTCTATAAAAATATATACATATCTTAAAAAATTATGTAACTCGAAGCTATTTATTACATTTATAAGATGCATTTCCCTAGATTATCTATTATATTAAAATTTTATCTTATATCTTAAAAAATTATGTAACTCGAAGCTATTTATTACATTTATAAGATGCATTTCCCTAGATTATCTATTATATTAAAATTTTATCTTATTAAAAAAAAATTTAGCACCCCTTTTTATGTCGATATATGGTTAATTTTTAATATTTTAAATTAAAGGGCAAAAGCAAAAAATATTTTATCTTATTAAAAAAAAATTTAGCACCCCTTTTTATGTCGATATATGGTTAATTTTTAATATTTTAAATTAAAGGGCAAAAGCAAAAAATAGATGGGGTGAGAGAGGCTCGAACTCTCGACCTCAGGATTACCCAAATGCTATGAGACCTACGCGCTAGCCAACTGCGCCACCACCCCTACTTTGAATCTTTTACAATTAATTGTAACACTACTAATCATTAAGAATTTTGGCCCTGCATAGAACATGAGTTTTACTACATCTAATGTATATATATATTTTTAAATAAGTGACTACTTAAGCGTAATTACATTAATCACTCCATTTTTTTCAATAATATTCAAATTTAATTAAATAAATCAGAATTATGCCTATCAGCAAGGTAACGGACGAGCAAAAAAATACCAGTTTTAAGTTGATAATGGACATCGACAACACACCTTCAGCAATGATTTCTTAAACAAATTTAGGTGATCAAATCTATTGGAGTGTGGTTAGCATCATTTGGTAATCAATTTTGTTGCAATCTGGTTAGCATTATTAGGTGATCAAATTAATTTGTAGCAATGTGGTCAGCATTTGGTTTTCATTTGAAAATTATTTTTTTTATAGGACTAATTATATTTTCGAAATTCATTGTTTTTGTAGATGCTGATTAGCTTTGATCATTGGATTGTTATTTAATCAATTCTTATCAAATATTCTCAACGACTCCATATAACATTAAATTTTACTACATCCTATGCATAACTTTTTGTTTTAAACATTTGACTACTTAAGAGTAATTTAATCACTCCATTTTTTAAAACTTCATTGCGTTAAAATTATTTGTAGCAAAAATTTTATTGTATGTAATACTATAGTGGCCAGAAAATAACAACTGAATTTGGTTGACTATATTTAGTCCCACATGCAACCAAATTTCGCTACGGTTGCGTATATGAAATTTTTTTGCAATGCCCACTTACGATAGAAGATTTTCATCGTTAACTGCTAAACTATTTCATTTACTTAAACGCATGTTTGGCAATCTATAAACTTTTTCAACGAAAATTTTTAGGGTGTGTTAGGAAAGGGGTAAAACTTTTTATTAAAATTTTTTGGTGTAAAAATTTTTAAATTAGTAAAAAATAATATAATGTGATATAGGTAATAATGATGAGTAAAGAGAATAATGTTCAAATGTACAGGTTAGTTGTACATAAATAATTGAAAAATAGGGTAGTTTTATGGAAAATGTGAAAAAATAATTAAAAAATAAGTTAATTGTAGATATCAAAAAGTTTTAAACTGAAAAGTATTTGTTGAAAAAAAAAATTATTTACCAAACATCTCCTTAATCTAAAACTTTACAATCTTTATAATTATCTTATTTTTAATTATTTCTACATATTTTTCTATACGACTACCATACTTTTCAATCATTTCTACACAACTACCTTTTACAATCAACTTGTCTATTTTAACTTTATTATCTTTACTATTCATTATTACTCTTATCATATCATATTATTTTTTACTACTTCAATAACTTTTACGCTCAAAACTTTTCATCAAAATTTTGATAATCTTTTGTACCTACGTAGATTGACAGCTAAAAGAGCCCACTTGGATATTAAATATTAGACACATGCATTAGTTAATAATTTGGATAAACTATGTTAGGGTTGAGAATATAGTGTAAGCATATACAAAACACAAAGAGTTAGGGGGTATTTGACAAACATTAAAAATTTTCCAACTAAGACTTTTTTAAATATAAAATTTTTATTTTTCACAACTACCCTATTTTTAAATTATTTCTTCACATCTTTCTGCATAAATATCCTACTTTTTAATTATTTCTGTGCAACTACATGTATATCAAACTTATCTATTTTATTGTATTCTCTTTAATCCTCATCATTACTCTTATCATATTACATTATTTTTTATTAATTCAAAAATTTTTACATCAAAATTTTCATAAAAAGCTTTATCATTTCTCAAACACACCATTAATGTAGTACAATTTAATTAAAATCTTACTTCTCCGAGAATAATAGATTACCACAGTCTATTAGAATCTCTCCCTCGTATTCTCCCTATCTTCTATCGAAAATTGCAGACCCTGCCTATATATAAGCCAATTCTCTTATGCAATTGGTTATATTATTTGACCTTTTCATTTTTAAATTTTTTTTACATTCAATTCATATATTGTATTTAGAATTATTTATTTAATTTATATAGAAAAATCAACTAAATTAATTTTTTTTATAGTTTATAATGTTTAAGTATAATTATAAAGAACCTTATACATTCAGATTTGATGTTAATTACATACAAATTTAATTAAAATATTTTTTGTATCATGCAAATATCGTTAGAAGAGAACATGATGTTAATAGAAATTTTCTAGGTAATTCATTTCATGGGGTCATTTTTAGACATAATTTTTTAAATGATCCCCACCCATCAACATTATGCCTGTCAACACGGTGGCATATGGGTAACAAAATGGTTATTTTTGTCTTTGAAAGATTCCTTTTATATCCACAAAAATTGCCTCTAATTCCTAATATACTCATATCATTTTAAAAATTTCTCTTATATCCATAATATTTTACTCTAAATTCTTATTACACTTGCGCAGTCAAAACAACAGTTAACTATCCTATTAAAAAGATGATTTCATCCATTCAAAATTTTTCCGAATTGAAATAAGTCAACCTTAATATGATATTTGAATAATTTGATGTCATAAATTAATGATTTACTAATATTAATGAATTCATATTAGGGTTGAATTATTTCAATTAAGAAATTATTAAGGAGTAAAATCATCTTTATAATAGGGTAATAAATGGTTGTTTAATATTAGTAAATCATTAATTTATGACATAAAATTATTCAAATATCATATTAGGGTTGAATTATTTCAATTAAGAAATTATTAAGGGGTAAAATCGTCCTTATAATAGGGTAATAAATGGTTGTTTTGACTGCACGAATATGATAAAAATTTAGAATAAAATATTATGGGTATAAGAGTAATTTTTAAAATCTTGTGGGTGTATTAAGAATGATGGCCAAATGTTGTAGATATAAGAGAAATGTTTCTCTTTTTTTAATTGTCAAAATAGAAATTTTTGGTTGATAATGGACATAGATGACACAGCAATGATTTCTTAAATAAATTTAGTTTTTAAAGATGAAATTTGTTGTACTGTGTGGTTAGCATTACTAGTGATCAAATTTATTAGAGTGTGGTTAGAATCATTTGGTAATCAGCTTTGTTGCAATTTGGTTAGTATCATTAGCAATGCTTTGAAAATCAAACCGGGTCACGAACAGTTTTCATAACCGATTTCCAATTTTTCCAGTTCAATCAGTGCGAGCCAAGGTTGAATTGGAAAAAGCAATTAATCATGACATGTCATGGTTTTCAAGTCCATAGTATCCCATCCAAAATAAATAAAAGACATAAAACATATAAATCGATCAATTTCATAAGCATGTAATAATTGATTCAGTGATAAAGAAAAGAAAGTAAAATATAAAATTACAAACTTATCAAAAACTTGAGCACACGTGAAAAAAAGAAAAATCAAAAATTTAATTGAAGTCATTTCAAGTTAGGATATTAAGTTGATATTTTGAGAAAATTAAAAATGTAAGTTTCAAGAATGAAAATTTTGTAAGGGAGGTAGATTATGAATTCCAAGTTTAACAATTGTTTTTACCTCCTATAGTAGAGAGGGATAGATCAAAAATATAAGAGATATATTTCCTGTAAATGAAAATCATAAATTTGTTTGGTGAATTGAGAAAAGAAAATGTTAATAATCAATTAATGAAAGTTTGTTTTAAAAGGAGAAAAATTTTCAAATCTTTAAAAAAGAGAGTGGAGACTAATAGAAAAGTTAGCAATATTGAAAAGAATAGAAATAAAAAAATTATTTCAAAGCAAAGGATATTAATTTGAGATTCAAATGTTGAAGAATTTGAGTTTCATATATAATCTAATGAAAAAGAGTAATTTATATAAAGTGCATAAATTATGTGGGAAAGATGCAAGCTATGTATCTAGACTTTCTAACACAATCAAGTTTTGAGGACGAAACTTCTTTTTAGGAGTAGAGAATGTAATAATCGCAAAAAAATATGTATATAATAATAATATAAAATAAAATAAAATAAAATTTATGAGCATTAATGGAGAGCGTTGATGGGCGAGCGTTTTAAAGAGCGCAGGAGCAAAGATAATGCACAAAGAGAAAGAAACGAAGGCTGTTGAGTTAAGATTTAGAAGAAATCTTATGAGATTCTCATATCCATTCCAACAAATCCTTCCGTGGGTACGCCAATTAAGTAAGTGAAAATTTTTATACTTTATTGTTGAAGATTCAATGAGAATTTTAAGTTTTTATAATTCATTCTCTTTTTTCCCAAACTTGATAAATTTGCTAGATTTACGAAAAAAATATTTGACAAATCTATATTAAATAAGAAACCCAAATATGTACCAAAAGAAAAAATTTGAGTTTGTTTGGATAGTTTTCACAACTGCCGAATATTGACAAAGTGTGGTGAAAACAGAAGAGAGAGAGGAAGAAGACTTTTGAAGGAAATTTTACATAATCCCCATGAATTTTTTATTTTGCAAAAAAGTACCTATTTTAAAAAAAATTACAGAAAAGCCCAAATCTTGTTAGAAATTTGCGAGAGCTATTTTTTAAAAGATTATTGCAGAATACCTTCCTAACTTGTGAAGGAATTTTATAAGAAAATTTGAAGAAAAATTGCAAAAGGCCCATCAATAATGAAATATTTTACAAAAATGTCTTATATTAGCTAGAAATTCACAGAATAGCTTTTGAAAAATATTTCATATAAATTACTCATATTTAAGTACTTGATAATTCCGGTATTAGCTCATTTTGGCAATATATGGTAGCCTATGAGCCGTTAAAAGTGTTTTTGACCTAAATTTTGATATCGATGTCCAATTTTGATGATCTAACCGTTGATTTCTACATTTTCGGAGGTTCTAAATTCATTGAATGGGTTGGATTATGCATAAAAGATTGTTATTAAAAGTTATTGATGGCCAAATTTTTAATGGAGGAGATTTCACTTAATTACACCCTATTAAGATGATAATAGAGATTTTTAAGTATTAAATTTATCATTTAACACTTGATCTTATTGAGATGAACTTGCAAAGTTAATGTAAGTAGAATTAATGATTAATTTTAGAAGATTACTATAATCTCAACAGGTGAGTGAAGTAAAGATTTATCGGTTCTCGAGATGGTGGATTCGAGTAAAGTATAAGGTAAGTAAGATCCTTTTGATTTATAAACATGAGTTTTTTAATTATTTTTAAGATTTTCTATGCTTTTCTATATATGTGACGGGTCGTGCCAATGTATTTTGATGTGAATTTGATGAATTTTAGTTCAACAAATTTTATATGGTTTGTGTGGTATTTATTTTCAAAGCAGTTGCAATTTATAATTTTGAATTGTACTTGAGAAAGCATGGTTCAGCATGTTATGAGTATAATGTTTGAATGCATGAGCATGACATAAGAAAGATGACTTAAAGTAAGTTAAAATTACAATTAATGGCTTGATGGATGCTTGAGTTTTGTGAGCCAGGGCTTGACAGATGTGTGAGTTCCGTGAGGCACTAAGCAGAAAGAGGAAGTAAATTTAAATAGTTAAATGCATGAGCATGAGCATTGGTTGTTAAATGTTTTAGTTTTTCAATTGAATGTTTGTGAGTTGATTTTCAGTATTTTGTATTTTTCATTAACTATCCTAGTTACTGAGTTTGCCCGGACTCATTTTATTTTACCACATTTTTAAATGACAGGTATACGAATGGTTTCCAACATGGGGTTGGTGCACCAGACTTGATAAATCTAGATTTGAAATTATTTATTCTGAGATTGATGTAAGAAGAGTATAATGTATGTATGTTTTATGAATTTGAGAGTTTTGGATATAGCTTGGTTTGAGATTTAATGAGACATCATGTTTATAGTGACTTATGATATATTTGATATTACATTATCATTTAACCAATTGCACCTATGTGTTCTCCCCATTATCTTTGATCATGTAATGTAGCAGTAGCAGCCACTGATGTGGTCTACGGGGCATTACAGAAATAGTATCAGAGCAGTACCCTTGGGTTGGGGTCATGACATATGTCTACCCTCACATCATGGAGGAAAATTTTTCCTAAGCTGCTACCACAAGGGAAAATTATAAAACTCTCATTGCAGGAGAGTGAACTGTAAAATTTACTTTTATAACTAGAGGTGTTAATGGTCATGATCAACCCGTTAACCCACTCATCCAACCCATTTATAAATGGGTTTGGATTGAGATTTTTAAATAAATGGATTATGATCCGTCAACTTGTTTAATCATTTAATTAAATAAACAGATTATGATTGAGATTTTATAACCCGTCAACCCGTTTGGTAATCCATTTAACCCGTTTATCCCGTTCAACTCATTTAACTTGTTTGACTCATTAAAGCTTTATATGTATTAATACAAACCCTTTGGTTATTTTTCCCTACTAAGTAAGTAATTTTTATTTTTCAACTGCTGCCCTAATTCAATTTATCCGTTATTGCATTATTTCTATTTCCTCCGTGTCGAAAACATCTTTTTATCTCTCTCTATGAGATTATCATTTGTTACAATTTAGGCATTTAAGTTGTTTGCTATAGAACCCATCAACCCATTTATTAAATGAGTTGTATATGAGTTAAGGTCGAAGTTTTTTTTACGATAAGGTTGAAGTTTTTTAAATGGGTTAGGATTAGGATTAAGCTCTAGCCAGTCTAACCTAATTTGTTAACAGGACCTAACCCATAGGAAGGCCTTCCCAAGAGAAAAAAAAGGACAAGGGGCATTATGATAATTTCATTGTGTAGGTATAGTTGTTTAAAAATGTGAGTATGTTTGATTTTTTGATAAAATTTATATTAAATGTACATAAAATCTCAATCTATTCCATTCATTTGGTGGATCAATCACTAAAATATATGTGGACATGTTTTTTCTTTATTTACCATTCTGTAAAAATATTTGTGTAGAAAATGTTATTTTTACTAAGATTGCATTGCATTTGATAAAGTTAGAAAATATATTTTATATAAGAAATTATGTTATATTATTTATAATTCATATAAATAAGGTACTATCAAAGATAACAATTTTAATATTTATTTTTGAATTTTTTAAATTTTAATAATATTTTTTAAATTTTCAAATATAATAGAATCTAATCGCGTCTTACCGCATCTAACTGGATCTAACTTTTGATATTAATAAGTTAATCCTAATTTAATACATGTAATATGATCTTAAGCTCCTTATAAGGTCATTTATACCTTAATTACATAAATTAAAACTCAAATAATATGATTTAATGAAATCACCTAAATCTAACTGCATTTAACCAGATCTAATTGCATCTAACTAAATCTAACTAGATCTAACTTTTGATATTAATTAGTTAATAGTAATTTAACACTTGTAATATTATCCTAAGCTCTTTATAAGGTCATTTATACTTTAATTACAGAAATTAAAACTCGAATAATATGATTTAATCAAACTACCTAAATCTAATGACATCTAACAGCATTTAACCACATCTAACTATATCTAACTGCATCTAATCAGATCTGACTAGATCTAACCGCAACTAACTAGATCTAACTGCATATTACCAAATCTAACTTTTGATATTAATAAATTATTAATCTTAATTTAAAACTTGTAATATGATCCTAAAACTCTTATAAGGTCATTTATACCTTAATTACGGGAATTAAAAATCAGATAATATGATTTAATGAAATCCACCTAAATGTAACCGCATCTAACTGAATCTAACGACATCTAACTAGATCTAACTGTATCTAATTGCATTTAATTGGATTTAACTTTTGATATTAGTAAGTGAATCCTAATTTAACACCTGTAATGTGATCCTAAGCCCATTACAAAGTCATTTATACCTTAAGTGCAAAAATTAAAACTTAGATAATAGAATTTAATGAAATCTACCTAAATCTAACTGGATTAACTACATCTAACTACATCTAACTGGATCTAATGACATCTAATTTTAATATTTTAACTAAATTTATGTATTTTGCAAAAGATATACACGTAATAATTCGTTATAGAACTATGCAAACCTCGATTTTGTACTAAATAATTTAAGAACTAAATGAATATATGATGCTAAAATTTTAAAAAAAATTAATAATTTAAACTACATGAATTAAAAATTTAAATGACTATATAAAAATGTAATAAATTATGTCTATTTAAATTATATATAATTCCAATTTAGATTTAATTTTTCAAGCTAGTTTACTAATGATTAAACTTTAATTTAGTTTAATAATGATTAAACATTGATATTAATAATTTTATAGTTTATATTAAAATTTAAAACATATCAACCATTGAATTTTATTTTACGAATTAATTATTCATTATTATTTCAATTAAATGCATAATTAATTTAAATTGAATGAAATAAAATGATAAATAAATATATAAAACTATAATAATTGTTATATATGAATTTTAAAAATAAAATTGTATAAATTATATTTATTTAAATTATATAACTATAATTAATATTTAATAATATAAACGTATATGACTTTTTGGGACTAATTTAATAATTAAGTAATTTTAGATGTTTAATTAACAAAATAATGGTTTAAACTAAATAAATATATATGAATTTTAAGGAATGGTTAAATTATATCTACCAAATTGTAATATAAGCTGTCCCGAAATTTAGATCGAGAGAAAATACTTAATTTAAATGATTATTTAATTATATGTCCTAAATTCAATAATTTAGTATAATAAAGGTTTAATTATATGTCCCAAAACTGTAATTTATATTTATATAATCTAAATAAATATATAGGACTTTTAGGGATAGGTTTAATAAATAATAATAATTATATGATAGGACATTATTTTACTCGTCCACAAAATTATTTCTATTTATAATTTAATTAGCTAAATTTGTCCAATCTTACATGATTCAGAGTATTTCAAAACATAGAAAATGACTCTTGAATCACTTAATCAGACACCAGGAATACTAAATCTAAATAAAACAAAATCTACAGAAATTTAATCCAAATTTCTGTTTGTCACAACAGATGATGCACGGTGCATCTAATTGAATCCAATAAAATCTAAATTCACTTTTATCAACTCTTAATACTTTATCACAAATGGAAACAATGTTAAATCTTAAGTTTAATTCTTAGGAATATTGGATAGTGGACCACAATCAAGCAAATTCTTAACAATTAACATGTGCCCATCAACATCTTCTAATATTGATCTCTTATGACTAATCCATCCTATCCAATGGCTTCGTAATATTCAAAAATATAAAAATTAATATTGGATCATCAAAATGGGGCATCATGGGCCCAAGATATGGTCAAGTGAATTTAAACGGCTACATGTACATCTGCCCATCAATAACACATCATAATGACCTCTTATGGCCAATCAGAACCGTCTAATAGATTAAAAAGTTCTAAAAATGTAGAAATCGATAGTTGGATCGTTAAAATGGGACATCAATATCAAATTAAAATGGAAGGCCAAGAGATCGCCACGTTTCACCAGCTGTTGTATCAAGCCCTGGGCCTATCTGTAGGGCCTGCCGCCTGGGCTGTCTGCCTGGGTCGAACGGCTGGCCTCGTGGGCTAGAGTCAAACAGACCATCAGTGTGCTGTGTGAGGTGGGCTGAACGTTATGCGCTCTGCTTGGACAAGATTCACTAGAGCCCACCCCCAGTGCTATCTAGTGAACAGGCTGGCCTGTGAGAGCCCGGCCCAGCACAAAATAAAAAAGGGTTTTTTGGAAATTTGCCAGCAGTTTTATTGGTTAGTTTTAAACAAAATCAAAAAGGGTTCTTAGGTAATATCTCTCTCATGGGTGTCACCCCAAAAATTTAAATTAAATTTGGGTTTTCTCAAATTTGTTATAAAATGAGTCTTTCTTGAAAAATAAAAACTATTATTCGAAGGGGTCTTCCTGCAATTTATTTTCAACGAAAATTTATGTGATTTCAACTTAAACTTGTAGGTCTTGAATAATATTGCCTAAGAGAATCAATCCGCAATTTCTTTACAAATTACGGGATGTTTTACAATTTATTAAAATAATGGGCGGATTTCTGCAAAATTTTCCTAAACACGCTAGCACACCAAACAAGCTTCTATATTTATCTTGCAGGCATATTTGTGTTGTTTATTCGACCTAGATCATACCAACACTTATAATTTCTTAAATAGCATCAATCTAAAGTTTGGGAAAAGTGGATAGATTTAATAAAACTCAAAATTCTCACTTCTCCTTCCACAATAATGTAGGGCAGCAGTTTTTTAAAGGTTCGTAGTTCAGTATTTTATTTAACAATAATATGTTGTAACTGGTTGGTTATAAAACTCCGATCATCGATCATTATCAAGTAATCTCGTTAGCGGGTAAGATCATGAAAATATGACCCAATTTAGAGGCCATCCTGACTCGATTACTATGGGTGTGTTTGTTAACAACAAAAAACTGTCAAGTTAAAACTTTTCAATCTAAAATTTTTCACTCTCCACAACTACCTTATTTTTTAATTATTTCTTCACATTTTTCTATACAACTAGCCTACTTTTCAATCATTTCTACACAACTACCAACACAACAAACCTATCTATTTCAACTTTATCCTATTTATTTCTCATCATTACCCCTATCATATCACATCATTTGACAACTTCTCATATCTACAACTTTTCATCAAAAGTTTTATTCATTCCCAAACACACCCTATGAAAGAAATTTAGGGGAATTCTCAAAAAGTTTGAACCCGAATTCTTATACAGCCGCTGATTTTGAAAAATTCCTCCCATAGGCACAAATTTTTTTCAAAATCCCTCTGTACTTATGCCATAACGCCTACCAATTGCTGTTAACTGTCATTTAAAATGACTAATTGACCCATGATAACAAGGGCATGTGCCAATAATATGCTTTTTGGCTCTTTAGAAAGTCATTTACATTAAGAAATAATTTTAAAAAAAAAAAAGATTTTTCTCGTTTGATCATGATGACGGATTTGGGCGTGTGGGATTTTCGCAAAATAATTGTCATTTAATACCTATAATATGCTCTTTGGGTTTTTAGAAGGTCGTCTACAAAAAAAAAAATTATATACTTTGGGGGTTCGTTTTATGATTTAGTCTAAGCAAGTCAAATCTAGTCTCCGATTTTAATTTTAATATGGTGATTTTTATTTAACACTTATAATATTTTTTTATTCTTTAAAATGTCATTTACATCAAAAATATATTATTCGAATGAGAGTTTTTGGACTTCAACCAATCTAACCAAGTCTAGCTAAGTCTAATGCATTCTAAATGAGTCTAACATAATCTAAACTATTCTAATCAAATTTAACCGAGTTTAAACAAGTACAACTAGGTCCAATTAAATCTAAATTTTTTATTTAAAAATGGCTATAATATGCTTTTTGGCTCTTTAGAAGGCCATTTATATTGAAAATACATAATTTAAATATTATTTTTTGGATTTGATGAAATCTAACCAAATTTGCTCGAGTCTAACCCACTACTAACCAAATCTAACCAAGTCTAGTTAAATATAACTTTTGATTTTGACATGATAGTTGTTATTTAACACCTGTAACCAAGTCTAGTTAAATATAACTTTTGATTTTGACATGATAGTTATTATTTAACACCTGTAATATATTTTTGAGTCTTTACGAGCTCATTTATGTAAAAAAGTATATATACTTCGGATGTTAGTTTTAAGATTTAATTAAGTCTAACTGAGTCTAATAAAATTCAACTTCTTTATTCTAGCTTGATCATTGTCATTTACTACTACAATATGCTTTTTGGCTATTTCAAAGGTCATTTACATTTAAAATACATAATTCGAATATTACCAAAATTTTAAATCTTAGTTTTCTAGCGACATCTTCTAAGAATGAATGTGTTCACAATCCAACTTTTGGTTTTTGCTATGTTATCGCTAATTTAAAGTTTAGATCAGTATTTTCGAACATCTTTTACAATATTTTGATGATCTTAATTTTTGCCTTAGATTTTTGTAAAATGGTCTCAGTAAATTTATAAAAATTTATATGATCACACCTAATTTGTTGCAAGTGAAAAGTCTTTCAAACGTTAATGCCTGTTTTTGCATTTAAGTCAGTTTCTAGAACAACTCTACATCCCACTTCAATTTTTTTGTTTCAACGTACTATAAAGTGAAGTAAAACTATATTTGATGGCAAAGCGCTACATTGGTATACGACATACGACACACGATGCGTAGAAATTTAGTACCATTAACAGACACGACACACAGGCAATGGCAAGGATTTGGTGGGAAATTTTTTGAAATTGGGAAGGGTGATATGATATGATATGCATAATGATAAGAAAATAAAGTTAAAATAAATATATTAGTTCTATATAAAGATGTAATTTTTTTTTAATAATTGTATAAAAAATATAAAAAAATAATGTTAATTTTAGAATTTAACAAAAATCTTATCAAGTCTAACAAAAAATTTAAAATTTAAAATCTTAGTTTTTCAACCGCATCATCTTAGAATGAATATGTTGGCGTTCCAATATTTGATTTTTTTAATATTTGTATACACCATGTCATCCAAATATTATAATAAAATGCATGGCTACCCTCACACAAATATTATAATAAAACGCATGGCTACCCTCACACCATGGAGGAAAATGAAATTATAAACCCCCACGACAAGTTTTGAACTTCCGATCTTACCCATGTGTGGCCAAAGAAGTCACCACAAAGCTGAACCCTCATGGCCAACTTTTGATTTTTTATGTTAATCTCTAATTTAAATTTTAGATCACTATTTTTGAACATCAATAAAAATATTTAGATACTCTTAATTTTTACCTTAAATTTTTGTAAAATCGTCTCGCTAAATTTGTAAACTTTATATGATAACACCTATTTCGTTGCAAGTGAAAAGTCTTTCAAAGTTTAATGCCCTTTTTTTTTTTTTTTTTACTTTTAAGTCGATTTCTAGAAAATCGCATCACAACAATTATACATCTCACTTCAGTTTTTAATTGGGTAAATTTCATATATACTCACATAGTTTCATCGAAATTGCAGATATACTCACGTAGTTTCTCAAATTGCATATTATCTTCACATAGTTTTACCGAAATTGCGTATTACCCCCACGCCGTTAATATCTACCGTTATATTTTTAAAAATTGACGAAAATGCCCTCATCCATAGTTTCACAAAATTGCATATCACCCCCATGAAGATGAGGGCATTTTTGTCATTTTTGAATATAACAACAGATATTAACGGCGATTAACGGTGTGAGGGTAATACGCAATTATGGTGAAACTACGTGGGGGTAATATGCAATATCGATGAAACTATGTGGGTATATCTGCAATATCGATGAAACTACGTGGGTATATATAAAATTTACCCTTTTTAATTTGATGGCATGTCGTGTTACATCGGGCGGTGTCGTGGAAAATTTTAAAATGGTCTAATCCCCGCACAAAAGATGGTGTGAAAGGCAATGGACCCACTCACATTGTATTGCACGCCCATGCAATCATAATTTGTATTCTAAACTCATTTTTAACTGTAAGCATCTTAAATCTTAAAAAAAAAATGGTTAATTTGCATTTTTAGACTTTAAACCCTTATGACGTTAAAAATTATTATTAAATCTTACGAAATATATAAAATATTTTTGCATTTTAAACTTTTCAAATTTGTGTATTTACATTTTAAAATCCTGAGTTTGTCCTATCTTATTTCTTCTCATAAGCTCAATTTTTTTTGTTAACTTCTTGTTTCGACTTTAATACGTTTGAAAGTTGATCCCAGTCTTGGCCAAACTAGACTAGGGATTTACATCATCAAAGGAGAAGATTGCACGAATAAACTAGGATTTTACATGGAAATGAATGACCTATCAATATAATATCGCCCATCCTAGCAAAAGTTCGATTATTAGGGATTTTATTACATGGGTTGAGAATAAATTCAAGTAATCTTTCCTTCTATTCTACAACTCTCTCCTCTCTTCTCCACAAGAAGAAGAGTTGCTGAATTCTACGTATCATTCCCACAGAATGAATCCTTATAGACAGATTTTGCTAAACCAAACCCCAACTACTCCAAAGAGTCCAACCCACTTTGGGAATTGTTTAGCATGAAGGGTTTAATTCAACTCGAGTAATTTGGCCTAGAGGGATCTAACCCCTGGATAGTGGGTCTAGTGATAGTTTTATATTTTTATACATGGTTTATCTGATGATAGTTCACATAGAATGTTAGATAGAGGTTTGTAATCATCTCATTAGATATTTCTTACAGGGACATGACAATCTCTTATAAGCTAAATGGTGAATGAAGCCTTTTCCAAATGACTGACGATGACTTAACCCAATTTCACTTCTCAAAGATGTCAAAATTGTCATTAATGCCGAGTGTTGATGCCTCACTTGAGAGTATTAATGAACTTCTTTAGGTGAGAAGCCAACGTCGAGATGATGTCTCTCTATTTGTTCAATTCTACTCTCTCGAGTGAGCCTCAGCTCTCACGTTTCGAATTTTTAATTTACATTTAAAAATTTTTCTAACCTTTTATTTTAAATATATTTTAAAATTTTAATATTTCTTAACCTTTTAAATAATTTTTTTTTTTACATTTTAGACCTTTTAATTTATTACTTGCAACTTAAACCCTAAAATTTTTATATTGGCACTTTCAACCCTAGTAAGTTTTGATTTATTACATTTTAAGCTGTTGTTAATGGCTGCTAAAGGTAAGAGTCTAAAACATTAAAACAGTCTGAAATTATATAGATGAAAATGGTGTGAGATCTAAAATATAAATAAGAAATTCTTGGGCTCAAAATATAAATATGCAGACTTTCCAAATGTTCAATGTGAACCCCATATTCCAAATTATCCAATTCCCAGTATGCCAACGAGGCAGGGACTTCAGTCCTATGCTCTCGGGCGCATACACTTTTTTTTTTTTTGAAATTTTTGTATAAACTTATTAGCCCAAGTGTATTTAATCTGTATGTATATTTTTACCATTTTTGAAGTATTTTAGATATTTTTTAAAATTTTTAAAAATCAGTGGCATTTTAGGTAATTTTAAATTACTAAAATGCCACTGATTTTCAAAAATAAAAAATAAATATCTAAAATACTCCAAAAATGGTAAAAATTGATATATACGTTAGATACACTTCAGCTAACAAGTTTATAAAAAAAATAAAAAATAAAATAAAAAAAATAAGTGTATGCGCCCGGGAGCATGCAACACCGCATGCTCCTGAGAGCATAGAATTGAAGTCCACGAGGCAGACCAATATGGAGGTCATGTTCTTAAGTGTGAACGCGGGTGCATTGAGGTTGTATTTCACATTTTTTAAACTTTTTTTTACACAATTGTTAATCTAAGTGCATTTAACATGTATATAAATTTTTACCAAATTTGGAGATTTTTAGATATTTTAACGAATTTTTAAAATCAGCCGCATTTTTATTAATTTTAAATTTGTTAAATACAATAATATTTTTAAAATATCAGCAAATTGTAACATCCAAGGCAAAAACGACAATCATTTTTTACTCTATTTGTTGTCTTTGGATTGTAGCTTATAACCATCAGCTATAAGTGTTTTCATTTTCTTGCTAATGAACATAAACAACGACTAATTGATAACAAATGAGGCATCAAATTTTATTGTCGTTAAGATATCTTTTCGTATTGTAAATTATAATAATAATAATATTTATTTTCATTAAATAAATCGATATTAAAACTTAATTTTCTATTGTAAAATATAATAGCATATGTTTCATTTATCAAAATATTTTATTTCTAGAGAATATTCCTTACTTAGCTACATCAATTTAGTTTCTTTTTAAATTTTATAAATTGGCACATTAAATAGTATTAGAATTTAATTTTCTTATAAAAATATTTTCTTATAATTTTTAATGCAGATATATATTCCATTGATTATTTTTATTTTCTATTATTTAAATATACAAATATATTTTTTCAAATTTTTACATTATTTGCAGACAGAATAATTGTGGCGAATAATAATTTGATAGTCATCCCTATTCCAAGGAGTATTTTAATCATTTTCTAAATTTTAATTATCATCCTCATTTCTTAAAGAAAATATTTAATGGTTAGCGACGAAATGTAGCTGAATGGATATGCCATCGCCACCGTTGCATGGTGGTTTACAGTTTGGTAAAATCAAAGAACACATGCAATTTCTCCACTGTTTGCGGTCATGTCCCTAAGTTTTGCTAAAATTACAAATGTTCACGAGATTTATATAAAATTACAAGCATATTTTTATCCTAACCGAAGAAATACACTTGTAATTTCGTTAAACTTAAGGAAAGGTACGGGAAAATACCAATTTCCCCATTCATCAAAAATGCTGATAGAGCTATCTAAAAAAGAAAAAAATATAAAAATGATGACAGATGTCGTAGTCTTTTTTCCGAACCTTCATCGTATCACTGGCACATACACCTATTTTTTTAAATTTTTTTTCAAAATTTTTTCATGAAATTGTTAGCCCAAGTGTATTTAATGTATTTATAAATTTTTACCATTTTTGGAGATTTTTAGATATTTATTTCGAATTTTTAAAAATCAATGACATTTTAGTAATTTAAAATTACCTAAACTGCCACTGATTTTTAAAAATCAGAAATAAATATCTAAAAATCTCCAAAAATGGTAAAAATTTATACACATGTTAAATACACTTGGGCTAACAATTTCATGAAAAAATTAAAAAAAAAAAAAAAAGCATATGCGCCAGGAAGCATACAGCGTGAGAGCATACGATCAAAGTCCCTTTTTGCCGACACGCCAGGGCCACCCCAAGTCCAACCAGCCCCAACCCCACCGCTACTGTCGTCTGTACAAGTCCACGTGACACTCGCCTCAACACCCGTCGCGAAGAGCCACCCACACTCAGCGGCCAGCCTTCACTTTCCATACTAATATAAAAGGATAATTTCTTCCGTACTCATAACAATTACACTTAAGTTTTAATGTACCCATAATATTTTCTAAATTCTTCTTATATCTATAATATTTCACGCTAAATTTTTCTCATGCCCATGCTGTCAATATCACTATTATTTACCCTATTAAAAAGACGATTTTGCTCATTTAAAATTTTCTAATTGAGATAATTTAATCTTAACATAATTCAATTAATGATAATAAATTATTAATATAAGATATTAAATAATTTACAAGTCATATTAAGGTTGAATTATTTTAATTAGAAAAAAATTTTAAAGGGAAAATTTGTCTTTTTAATTGGGTAGATAACGACAGTTTTAACAGTGTAGGTATAATAAAAATTTTGAGTAAAATATTATGGGTATAAGAGAAATTTATAAAACGTTGTGGGTATGTTAAAAATTAGGTGCAATTGTTATGAGTATAAAATGAATTATCTCTAATATAAAAATAGAAAAAGAAAAACACAACGTCCCATTAAAAACAAAATAAAACATTTTCTTAAGTGAAAATTTCTTTTTAAACAGGAGAAGTGATGTAATAAGATATAATGTAATGATGAGTAATAAAAATAATAAAATCAAAATAAATAGAATAGTTGTATGAGTAATTACAAAGAAAAGATTAAAAAGTATGATAGTTGTATAGAAATATAACAAGAAATGATTAAAAATAATATAATTGTGAAAAGTTTTATGGGTTGTTTGATAATGATATTTTTGTGGGATTATAGGATAGGGTAAGGAGTGGGAAATGAAATATTTTGAAAATTATATTATAGATAGGAAATAATAGAGGTAAAATTTGAATGAATAGGATTATAGTAAAGAAAAATGATTGGAATGTAGGAATAAAAGTAAAAAAATATGTGATTATTGATGAAGTAAATGACTACCATGTGAAATATGTCCCACCTCATGTCATGGTCTTCCATGCTTGTAAGATACCAAGCGTCCCCTTAGATAGGAGAAAATTCGAAATTGTTATAGAAATTAGGAATGAATGTTATAATCACAAGCTAAATTTCCTTCAAAAAATTATGATTCGACAAGTTTTCTTTTTAGGGTTTTTTTCCAAATATATCAATTATGTTTGATATTAATTCAAAATATGCCTACGATATTTTTAAAATCTCAAATAAGTTATAACATTTGCATTAAGACTTTTCTCAAATATACCTACTCTATTTGACCCTAATCCTAAATATACCTACAATATTTTTAAAATTCCAAATATACCCATTATATTTGCATTTTATCCAAAAAATGCTCGTTTCATGAATTAATGTCATTAGTTAATATGCGAAAATAATAATAATCATTCAAATTTAGGACAAGTAAATATCATAACTCATTGATGCCCTAATCGCACATGAGTTTTAGATTTTGAGAGCCCTATTTTATTTTTTCTATTTTATATCATCATTTATTATTATACAACAGGGGTATTTCAGGTATTTATAAAAATTTAACTAATAGTTTTACAGAATGGACTTTTTGAGATTAAATACAAACATGGTGGGTATATTTAAAATTTTAAAAATGTTGTGGGTATATTTGGAATTAGAGACAAAAGTAGTGGGTATATTTAGAAAAAGCCCTTGTATTTAATCTCAAAAATGTACATTTCATCAAGAACCGTTAGTTAAATTTTTATAAATGCCCAAAATACCTTAGCTATAAAACAATAAAAGATGAAATAAATTAGAAAAAATGAAATTAGGGCTCTCTAAATTTAGAATTCGTGTACAATTAAGGGCATTACTAAGTTATTACATTCAAAATTTTCAATCTAATAAAAAAATTTCAATCTCATCCTAAATTTGGTAATTATATTAGTAGTTTCGCATATCAAGTAACAATATTAACTTATAGAATGAGGTTTTGAGATTAAGGGGTGTTTGCTAACTCATAAAACTTTTCAATTTAAAATTTTTCACTATCCACAACTACCCATTTTTTGACTTCTTCTTTTACAACTATCTTACTTTTCAATCATTTCTACACAATTATCAATATATCTAACTTATCTATTTTAACTTCATTTTCTTTACTCCTCATCATTAACTTTGTCATGTTACATCATTTTCTCACATTTGAAAAACTTTTACATAAAATTTTTTTGGACTTTTCCCTAATATACTCACTATGTTTGGCCCTAATCCCAAATATACCCACTACGTTTTCAAAATCTTATATATATTCACTACATTTGCAGTTAATCTCAAAAATACTCATTTTGTTAAAAATTGTTAGTCAAATTTTTATGAATGCCCAAAATACCCCTATTATAAAATAATAAAAGATGAAAAATAGAAATAAAATGAAATTGTAGCTCTCCAAATTTAGATCTCATGTGTAATTAGGACATTTAAAATTTTAATTATGTCTAAAATGTGATAAGCATATTAGTAATTTTACATATTAACTAACGGTGTTAACTCACAGATTGTGTATTTTTAAGATTAACTACAAACGCAGTTGGTATGTCTAGAATTTTTGAAACACAGTGGGTATATTTGAAATTAAAGTTAAACGGAATTGGTATATTTGGGATAAACCCAAAAAAATTTTATTAAAAATTTTATCATTTCCCAAACTTACCCTAAATACAAACTTAGTGGTGTATATTTGAAAATTTAGAAACATTATGAGTATATTTGAAATTAGAATGAAAAATAGTGAGTATATAGTTTTTTTTAATCTCTTATATACAAGAAGACAATAGATATTACAATCAAGTACATTTCAAATTTTCATAATTTGCAGGAAAAATCCTACAAACACCAATCACTAGAGAAAAATTATAACCCACACAACAACTAGGGGGGAGGGGGAATTGCAAGTGGGGAGGGTCGAACCCTTCATCAAAGGCAAATATCCCACGATGCATACCATAGCGCTAAGGCATTGATTACAAAAATGGTGAGTATATTTGAATACAGCACATTTGTCATACGCACTTGGAAAAAAAAAGTGTTTTTCCCAAATATACCAATTACATTTCATTCTAATTCTAAATATATTTTCTATGTTTTCAAAAATTCCAAATATACCTACTATATTTGCCTATCAAAAAATGCTCATTTCGCCAAAAATAGTCTATTAAATTTTATAAATACCTAAAATACCTCTATTATAAAATAATAAATAATCAAATCAAATTAAAAGGAAAAAAAATTAGGACTCTCTAAATTTAGAACTCATGTGTAATTAGAGCATTAGTGAGTTATGACATTCAATTTTCTAGTTCAGTAATAAATTCGAAGGGCATATTAATAATTTCAAATATTAACTAACAATGGGTGTGTTTGGCAATTGATAGAAAATGTCAAGTTAAAACTTTTCAATCTAAAACTTTTTATTCTCCACAACTATCATATTTTTTAATCATTTTTCACACTTTTCTATACAACTACCATACTTTTCAATCATTTTCTACACAATTATCCATATAACTAACTTATCTATTTTAATTTTATCCTCTTTACTTTTTATCTTTATCCCTATTATATCACATCATTTGACAACTTCTAGTCTTCAAAACTTTTCATCAAAATTTTTATCTATTCCCAAACACACCCAATATTAACACACAGAATGAGTGTTTTTAAAATTAAATGCAAATATAGTTCATATATTTAGAATTTGAAAAATGTTATTAGTATATTTGAAATTAAGATGACATGTAGTAGGTATATTTGGAAAAATTTTTAAAAAAATAACATCATCTCCAAACATTGGGCCCTACTTATCAAGATATTGTGAATATTAAAGTGACATACGCATGCACCATCCGTACCAATCCCTTCCTCCCTCACTCTTCTCTCTTTGCCCACAAATGATGCCTCTACCTAGAGGTGTTAACGAATCGAGTTAGGCAAGTTGAAACTTAATCCTAATCCTAACTCATTTAAAATATCTCAACTCTAATCCATTTATTAACCTATTTAAAAAACCTCAACCCTAACCCATTTAATAAATGGGTTGGCGGGTTGTTAACAGATTGTATAGCATCCGACCTGAAGGTCTAGACTTTAGTAGACGATGATCTCGTAGGGAGAAACGAGAGGGTGTTCTTGACACTGGAAAAATGAAAATATGGAAGTAACAGTAAAATAAAAATAAGACAGCAGAAAAAAAATAGGTGATAAAAAGAAGACTTAACAAGAGAAAATAACTAAGAGATTTACATTTATATATATATATATAACTTTAATGGGTTAAACAAGTCAAATGAATTAAATGGTTGAACGGTTATATGGGTTAAACAGGTTACTAAATGGGTCGACGAGTTATAAAATATCAACCCTAATATGTTTATTTAATTAAATGGTTGAACGAGTTAACGGATCATAATTCATTTATTTAAAAATTTCAACTCAAATTCATTTATAAACGGGTTAACGAACAGGTTGACGGGTTGACCATAACCATTAACACTTCTACCTTCACCCAAAGAAACCATCGTCTTCACCACTGTCAATCGTCTGCACTATGGCTTCGATGTCTTCACAGTCAATCTACCCTTAAAATTCCCTAGCCCAACCTCCAAATTCACACTCTAGGAACGCCACCTAACTGACGACGTCTCCATCAACTACAACAAACAATTCTTTGACGAAACGGGATCATTTTTCCTTCTAAATATCTTATTTGTACGAACTTTATTCCTGTCATTTCATACGAATTATACATTTTTTAACATATTTCTTTTCACATTGTCTACTTCATCCCAAAATCTCACAAATTTTTACATACTAAATGAGCCCTTAGTTTAAAAAAAATTTAGTGTAAAAAAAAACACACCCTTGAGTGAATTTTTTTTTAAAACGAGAGAAGTGTTAGGATACAATACGTGTAATGATAAGTAATAAAAAAATAAAATTAAAATAAATAGAATAATTATATGAATAATCGTAGATAAATAATTAAAAATAAGATAATTGTATAGAAAGATATAAATTAATTTTGACATTAAAAATAAAAAAATTCTCTTGCGCCCACAACATTTCAAAATTTTTTTTTAAACTCATAATATTTTGCCATAAATTCCTATCAACTTTTCAATTAGTAAAAGTTTGAAGAGGTTAAATCATCTTTACAATACAGTAAGAATTTACGGTGAAGTGTTATACGCATCGGAGAAATTTTCAAAATAGCAGGGGCATATTAGAAACTAAAAAACGAATGTTGTGGCTAGAAGCTAAATTTTCCCTCGAAAAACTGCGGGCCGAGAAATTCCATTCGAGGAAAAACATCACATCATCTTCAAACATTGGGCCCTACTTATCAAGATGTTGCGGCCATTAAAGTGACATACGCCAGCACCGCCCACTCCTCTCTATTCGCCCGCAGATGATGCCTCCGCCCAAAGGAACCATCGTCTTCACCACCGTCGGCCGGATGCACTACGGCTTCGACGTCTTCGCCGTCAACCTACCGTCAAAACTCCATGGCCCAACCTCGACACTCACCCCACAGGATGTCCGCCTAACTGACGGCGTCTCCGTCAACTACAACGGCCAATTCCTCGACGAAGCGGGAACCCTCGCGTACGTATCAGAGCGCACCGGCTACGCACGCCTCTATCTCAGCCGTCCGCAGTCCTCCGCGCCCGATCCCCTACCGTCTATTCCTAAGAGCCTCTTCCATGATCGCCCCACCGTCCGCAGCGGCCTCCTCTATTTCGTCTCCGCCCACGAACCGGCTCACAGCCCCGTCCAAAGCTCCTCGGCAGTCTACTCCGCCCGGCTCGACCGGGCCGAGCCCGTTCTTAGAGTCTCGCCGCCCGGAGCAGTCGATTTCAGCCCGGCCCTGTCCCGGACCGGGAAGTACCTCGCCGTCGCTTCCTACGGTCTCCGGCCATGGCCTGGGGATTTCCACGAGCTCCAGACCGAGATCGTCGTCTTCCCCGCGTCGGATCCCGAGGACAGGAAGGTCGTGAGCCAGCGGGGAGGATGGCCGACTTGGTGCGGCGATTCCACCATCTTCTTCCATCGGAAGGCGGCCGACGGGTGGTGGAGTGTATTCCGGACGGATCTGCCGGAAAACCTGGAGGATTCCAAGGGCACCTTCCAAGCTCGCCGGATCACCCCGCCGGGGATCCACGTGTTCACTCCAGCAGCGGCGCACGATGGGGGACGGCTAGCCGTCGCCACTCGGCGGCCAGGGAAGAAGTTCCGGCAGATCGAGGTCTTCGATCTGGAATCCGAGAGATTTCACCCGGTCACGGAAGCTATCAATCCTAATTTCCACCACTACAATCCCTTCTTCTCGCCGGAATCCGGGCTTCTGGGCTACCACCGATTCCGAGGCGAATCCGACTCGGACGAGTCGATGGTGACCCATCTCGATCGGGTGGCTTCCCCTTTCAGGCACCTCCAGATGCTACGCATCAACGGAACTTTCCCCTCCTTCTCCCCCGGCGGGGATCTCATCGCTTTCAACCGCGATTTCGATTCCAGACCCGGCGTGCACATCATCCGCTCGGACGGATCGAAGAGGTGGACGGTGCTCAAAGGGCGGACGGCTTTCCAAACGGCGTGGAGTCCGACGGAGGAGGGAGTGATATACACGTCCGTGGGGCCCATCTTCGACAGCCTGAAATCAACTGTCCACATCGCGCGGATCTCCTTCAGCGTCAGCGACTTGGACGATGATCGGGAGGAAGTCGCGGCGGATGTGAAGATCCTCACCAGAGACGATACCGGCAACAACGCCTTCCCGTCGTGCTCCCCGGACGGGAAGTTCGTGGTTTTCCGGTCGGGAAGGTCCGGCCACAAGAACCTCTACATCGTCGACGCCGTCAACGGAGAGTTTAACGGTGGCGGAATCCGTCGGTTGACGGAGGGGCCGTGGATCGACACGATGCCGAGCTGGTCGCCGGACGGAAAATTCATCGCCTTCTCATCCAACCGTCATAACCCGGATAACAGCGAGGCTTTCAGTGCTTACCTCGTCCACCCGGACGGCACGGGGCTGCGGCGGGTACACGTGGCGGGGCCAGAGGGGTCTGCTGAGGTGGATAGGGAGAGAATCAACCACGTGTGCATCAGCCCGGACTCCACGTGGCTGTTGTTCGCAGGGAATTTGGGCGGCGTATCGGCGGAGCCTGTGTCGTTGCCGAACCATTTCCAGCCGTACGGGGAGCTGTTCGTTGCGAGGCTGGACGGCAGCGACGTGTGCAGGCTGACGTGGAATGCGTACGAGGACGGAACGCCAGCGTGGCACTCGGGCCCTGCTGAGCTTGATATGCGGTCGCTGAGGCTGGAGTCTGGAGCAGGGGAGAAGCTGACGGGTGAGTTCGACGAGCCGCTCTGGATATCTTGAGACGCATCTGTTCGATATGATAGGATTGGGACGTGGGATGGATAAATTTTGTAAATATGAAAAGTTGGATGGAGGAGGAATTTGTCTTAAAACCCTCAAACTAGGCATATTTATATTTGTGTTTGGGAATGAATAAAACTTTTGATGAAAAATTGTGGAGAGTAAAAGTTGTCAAATAATGTGATATGATAGGGGTAATGATGAGAAGTAAAAATGATAAAGTTAAAATAGATATGTTAATTGTATGGGTAGTTGTATAGAAATGATTGAAAAGTAAAGTAGTTGTATGGGAAAATGTGAAAAAATGATTAAAAAATATGATAATCATAGAGAGTGAAAAATTTTAGATTGAAAAGTTTTAAATTTACATTTTTTCTTCATTGTCAAACACACCTTAAATTTCTAAGTTTAGTTATTAGTATTTTAAACTTTTTGAAGTTTAGTTTTGTGCAATTTAGACTCTTAGCCACCCTAAAATCTTGAACAATATTTTAAATAATTTTTGCAGTTTAAACTTTCTAATTTTATATATTTATATTTTAAAATCCCAAAGTTTGTCACTACGTTGCATCGTCTTATGTATACTGTCGGAGTAGCAGTTTAAATATTTCATTACTAATAATTTGCATATTTTTGTATTTACTCATATAGTATTATTATTATTATTAAATATTCTAAACTAAAATTTTTATTTAAAATTATTTTAAAAATAGTTTTCCACTTTTTCTCATTACCAAACAGGCACTTAATTCATTAGAGCATGCAAATTGATGACCAAAAACAATGCGACAAGATAGGCTCTTGCATTATCTGAAAATAAGCGGTAAAAAAGAAAAAAGGAAAAGGCCAAAATACCTACCGATTATTTTATAAAGCGATACATGAGTCAAAAAATAAAATAAATATATTTTGATTTTTGTCTGGGGTCATGTCCGATTGTTGAAGAGTTTGCAACTTGATCCCTACTATTTCACAATGGTTATTTTTTCAGCATTGATATTTCTATTACGTATGAGTATGATTTAAATTTTATCAGCTTTTTTTAGCTGCAAATTTAGTAAAATTCTCAATTCTAATTTACGATCAAAAGATTCATACTCACTGCCATTTTTTTTTATCGCTTAATATAAACCAGATCAATTGAAAATTTTTTAGTTTAATATTATCTTTGCACAAATTTTATGAATTTTTTTAAAAATAATTTCAAGTAAAACTGTTAGTTAAAAATTTTTCAGTGCAATAATATTACATGAATAAATATAAAAATATACAAATTATTAATTATCAAATATTTAAACTAGTGTTCTAATTATGTATATAGTATGATATACATACAATGAAAAACTTAATATATGCAAAGCTAGAGAATTTAAATTGCAAATGACATTTTAGACGTTTTACAAAGTCTTGATGATATTTTTTAATGTCGTGAGGTTCAAGGGTCTAAAATGTAAAAAACTAAACTTCACAGGTTTGAAATGCTAATAGCTAAACTTCGAGGTTTAAAATATAAATACGCATATTTAGAGGTCTAAAATTCAAATTCTTCTTGGATAAAGTTTGAAAAAAGTCACATTGAAATTGAAAAATATATATTTTTATTTTTTGGAAGGAGGAAAGTGTTTCTAGTGAATAAGAAATTATAATCTATTCCCAATTTGGATGGAATAAAGATGAGATAGGGATGCGGGATGAAAAAGTTGTTATATGTTGTAAATGAGAAAAATGTATTAGAATTGAAAAATGAATTATTAAAAACATAAAAGGTGGGTTGAATTATTAAATTTTTTATTTTTAAAAATCAATGACATTTTTAGTAATTTAAATTTATTAAAATGCTACCAATTTTTAAAAATCCAAAAGAGTATCTAAAATGTATCTAAAAATCTTCTAAAATAGTAAAAATTAATACATATGTTTTTTTATAGTAACACATGTTAAATACACTTAGATTAATAGTTATATAAAAAAAATTTTAAAAAATATTTAAAAATAGTTATTTGCACCTGCATGCACGAAGCTACGTGCACCCAGATGCCAATCAGCCCGTCATATCTAACACTTATGTGCACTTAGCTTTAGCACACCCAACGCAATACATTATTTATTTTTTATATATTTATATAGGCCCACGCATAAATGTCTTATATATGTAGTTTTCACTTGTTTCTGATTTTTTAATATTTTATTTTGAATTTTAAAAAATAAAAAGGCATTTTATAGAAAAATATAAAACTATGTATATGAGATATTTATGCTTGGGTCCACATATGAATTCTTAAAAATAAAATTTTAGAAAGGAGATTATGCACTTGAGTGCATTAAAGCTAAGTACAACCCGCGAGTACCAGATTACCTTACAATTTTTATTTCATTTAATATTTTATTTTGATTAAAATTCAAAATAAAATATTACATGAAATTAAAATTTACAAAATTGTATATGTGCTTGGGCCTGCATTTTTACCTAAGAAAAAAAAAAAGTGCACTAGATCAGGAGTGTTTTCATATTTTATATATGGGTATAGATATTTTAAAGCAATTATTGCACATCCGCTACTTTGATTTAAATTATAGGAGTAACGATGAAATTTGTAGGGTTACTTTGTCAGAAAATTATTGAAATACAAGGGTACAAATGGGATAGGCTTTTAATCACAAAAAATGATACTAATAACATGACCAGACGCAAAAGCCCTTTCAAAAAACCAAAAGGGGGGGGGGTGGGGGGGGGGGGGTGGTAAAGAGGTCAATTGAGATGTTAGCCTATGCCATGACAAAAAAGGACTGATTGAAATGAACTCTGGCACGGAAAGCCAAGATACAAGGGAATTTGATTGAAATGAACTCATATACAGAAAAAAGTCAAAAATTCAAATGAACTCTGATACCATATGGAATGAGTACGAGGGGTAGAGTCATAGAAATGAGATTTTAATGAGTAGCTATCGCATATTTGAAATAAAAAATTATATTAGGAATATAAAAGTATTGGTAGACAAAGGGAAAAATGGGATATTATGTATTGAAGAATGAGATATTTTATGTGAGATAAGGAAAAGTAAATGAGGATGACGGGTAGAATCATCAAATGTAATGAGATTGAATTAAACAGATTGGATAAGGAGAAATTATTTTAACTTGGAAAATAAGACTAATCCCAAATATACTCTTCATCTTCAAAATTCCAAATATAACTATTGAACTTTCGTAATATCATAGATATACCCATGTCATCTCGCAACTGATAAACCGTCGTTAGCAAAGATGCAAAATTACAAAAATGCTCGCATGAACAAATATACACCTGTAATCAACAGCAATGATAGTTTCTGAATAAGGATGCCTGCTTTGGCTTCATTTCTTGAAGCATCATTTCTTCCTCTTACCCAAAATGGACTCTGTGGATAGGATGACATCTAAATATCTTATGTTATTCTGCTACTGGGGTTAACTCAGACATTACAGAAAATAAAACCTACAATTACATGGACATTTGGTAAGTTCCCTAACAATTGGCGATGACATGTGTATATATGAAATTTTATATAGACATAATAAATATATTTAAAATTTTGAAAATATAGTGGATATATCTAAGGTTAGTGTCAAACATAATGAGTACGTTTGAGAAAAATATAAGAAATTACACAAGCAACAAGAGAAGTATTAGTGGAGAAAGGAAAAGTACGTTAATATGTGTTGCAAAATAGATATTCTATAGGAAATCAGAAAAGTCATATTAAAATTAAGAAAAATTTTGGGCAATAATAAATCTCATCCTATTCCAACTTAAACACGTGCTAAGAAGAAAAAGATGATGTTAAACAAAATAACTAGATTGGATTTTGCTTGATCATCAAAGTTGACTCAAAATGGGGGAGACACCATAAAAATATTTCCCTAGAAGTTTAGTGTTTTTTTTTTTTTTTCTTTTTTTTGATGAAAAAAGTAAAGATCTTATTAAGTAAAGGGGAAATGTTTCTCGGGAATAAGATATTTTACAACTGAAATTACAACAGAACAGAATGGGTTCTAACCTGCCCAGACCAGCTAATGAATATACATGGCCTAAAAATTGGATGATGGATCACAACAAAATATGAACTGAATGCAGATGACTACTAGATATCTTCAGCCGTTGGGGCTCTGTGATAGACAATAGTCTGATCTTGGTTTGGTTGATCGGCATTATACTGCCCATAAATTGCATAAACAGCAATTGCAATTATGCTGAGGACAACAAATCTCACCCATGCCTCCTCATGCAGCTGCAAGGTGAAAGTCAGAGCCCACACATATCAGTTCACACTCAGCATCAAATCTTAAAACACAATCACACACACAACTTGGATGGGATGGATAAGGATTTGATAGAATCTTTCATTTCCTACAAATACTTTATTCTCATTCTTAAAAATTAACAATTTATTTTTTTTCCAATTTCTATACAACTTTTCTTATTCCTAACGCACAACAATACATTTTTCATCCCACGTCCTCATCTCATCCCTATCCAATCCAAGTCTCTCTCTCCCCTTTTTAAAAAAAAATAAAATAAAAATAAATTACATCATCGTCAAGGGAGACGAAGCTCAAATTGAACGTGGACCACAAGCAAGTGCTCCTAGATATGAAACCAACTAGCCTATGCCAGGTTCACCATCCAATCCAAGTCTTGAACAGGACAGAAATGCATGAATGAGAGACACGGGCTTTGGAGGACGATGGGCATGACCATCGTATGCCATCTTAATCCAGTCATCCCATGAGCATTAGCTGAATAAACTGACATCAGGTATACCAATCATCTAGTCTGGCTGAAAGAACTACCAGCTCACCTAAAATTAAATACTATTATACACTATCTCCTTTTCATAGGTTAATGCTACATCTTAATAAGTAAGATAAGCAAAAATTAAGTAAAATTATGGGTTGTAATGTAATGCGACCATATGTCCATGCACTCCTTTGATTTTTATATTTTAAGGAAGTATTTTTCAAAACCCAAACCATTTATAAATTCATTCATATGTATTTGTTAAGATGCAAAAATCGCATAAAGAAAAAACAGTTATTTGTATATTCATTTTTTTATATTAATAGCTGTATATTTGTTTTCAAAAGGTGTTAAAATTCTGAAATTTCCAATCAAAATGATTTTTTTACATCATAAATATCTATTGTGGTTTAGAGTTAAAAATTTTAACTAAAAAAGCAAAGGAGTGCATGGAATTTAGATCATACCTAAAATCATGTATACGCCTGCATTTAATTTTGTCAGGTCAATGAATGGATCATGTACAAGCACTGCCTGGAACTGAATAGGGCTATACCAGTGAGAACATAGCCTAATTTAAGACTTGGTTGTACAAACAACCAAACCTATTCCACCACTAATAATGCTGGAAGTTTAGCCAATATCATCAAAACTGTCCTAGCAGCATATTGCCAGGCGTAGGCTAAATAATCGCATCGAGAATTCATTCTCACATCTCACTCAATGTATCACAAAAACTATCAATTTGTTGATCATGATAATATCATTTCAGCTCATCAAAAGTTAATCAAACTGATCTCAACATGGTTTCATGTTGATCATCGCATGCTATGATCTTAAAACAAAATCGCATTGACAATTTCTTTTTCCCTTATGCATGCTAAACCAGCAACTTCAAATGAATTTCTATGAACTGTATTTCATATAGGGCCTTGAGAAGCTAACCTGTGCAAACAAGAAGATGTTGACAAATATGGAGATAACTGGCAGAGCAGGAACTAGGGGACAAGAGAAGCCAGCTGGTTCTGTATATGCCTGTAATAAGAAAGGAATAGAATTTTTGCTTCAGAAATACGCATAAAGCTTATGCATTCTGCATACGAAAAATCAGATATCTTGAAAAATTGAACATTTATTAATGACGGGGGACTAAGCAACCAAAGCTCAAACATTTCAACTGGGATAGGGTCCCAAGGACGCCATGTGTCCATAGCTAGAAGACCAAATTTTCACTAAGAAATAAGTGGATTATAGACCAATGTATCTATCTGAAATTGTTTATGATATAAATGAACCTAGACTAATTGTGAACAAATCCCTCATCAATTACTAAGAGCAATTTCAAGTTACGAAAATACACAGGCATAATGTGGACAGCAGGAAACAAAACTTACTTGGCGATAATGTAAGGCAACAGCAACAAGTGCTGCTATGAGTAGAGCTATGAGTAGAAAGACAAATGATGCACCATAACGGTAGCAAAGTCCACCACCAAACCCACAACATGCAATGACAACAAGGCAGATGGCACCTTCATGCCAGGATGAAATCCACTTAAAAGAGACTTGACTTGTTGGCTTATCCTTCCAACGAAGGGTCACAACACAAGCTGAAACAACAGAATATCCAGTCTGTATGGCCAAAAGAACAAAATATACAAGAAAGTCAGAAAGTTGAAAAACAGGAGTCTGGTAAAGTTGAAAAACAGGAGTCTAGTTCTTCACTAGTTTCCATGTGATCGGCATATGGACATTACTCAAATGCCAAGTATAACTCAACTAAAATGAATAAAAACATTCTTATAGTCAGGAGAACAGCCAGATATATTACCAATGTGCCAACTGAAAGAATACGTGAGAGTGCACGAACATTGAACAGTCCAGCCATGACAGCAGCAACAGCACAAGCCCAAATTTGAGAATGGATGGGAGTGTGAAATTTTTGGTTTACTCTTGCAAATATTGAAGGTAGCAAACCATCCCTTCCAAGACCAAGATACAACCGTGACTGCACAAAGTAACCTCATTAGGCATGCATATGGTACATATCTCATGCTAAAGGTCACCAAATTAGTTCAATGAGATCACCTGAACGTACAAGCCAACAAGAAGGGTCGTGGCAAGGCCTGCAACAGCAGCTATGCTGATCAAAATTGAGACAAATTTCAACCCCTTAGAAATAAAAGCTTCTGCCAATGGAGCATCGTCACTAAGTATCTGATATGGCAACATTCCAGTAATCACCAAGCATACGCCTATGTACAGCATTGCACAAATAAGAAGGCTTCCCAGGATTCCTATGGGTAGATCCCTCTGAAATGCAGGAATGACCAAGTGATTAAAGAATCCCAATCATGACTTTAGTTGGAGTGTAATAATAAATGCAAAAATCAGAACATTTGTTTGACACAACAACTGCAGAGTAATAGGATCAAAGATTCCTAACGAACCGCAGAAAATATTTCGTACATCAGATCATTCTATATACCTGAGGTCTTTTACATTCTTCAGCAGAATTAGCCACAGCGTCAAACCCAACATATGCAAAGAAGACAACAGTAGCCCCAGACACAATTGCTTTAAAACCATTTGGAGCAAAAGGAGACCAATTTGATACATCCACCTCAAAAGCACCAACAATAATGACGATAACTACAATAGTTACCTGCAATGCAAAAGAAACAAAGCAGCAGGTCTAGATGAGAAATTTGTGCTATTTAAATCAAATCTACACAAAATCACAGAAATTATGGAAATCATCATTGTGAAGATTTTGCAACTGTGCAAAAGGCCTTTAAGAAAACGGTTACTAGCAATGCTGTTAGACCTGGACTAATAATTAAACCAGTGAAGGGACTGGTTTAGTTCAAATCAGATTAACTGGTCTGAACCACTGATGTTAGCATTATCATCTAATTCGTCTAAATTATTTAAATATTGATAAATTTTGATATTTTAAACCTAAAATCTCTCACTCTAATGACTGAAACATGCAGAGAAGAATCAAACAAATCTTTTCAAGGCTACAGTAATTAAACATAAATATAACATATTAAACCAAAGGAAAATAACATCATTAAGTGACCAGAAAAAAGATGTTAGTTTTGTTATTTAAAAAAAAAAAAAAACACTAAACTGGTAAGACAGCTCGAACCAATTGAAGTAGTTAGACCACGGGTTTGTCCAGTTTTTTAATATATATACATATACATACGTGGAAAAATATCTAGTGCATACAACTATACCACGCAGTCCAACCACTATGGGACCCACTTGTTCATGAATAGGAATCTATCCCACCCATTGTATTTAGAATTATTCACTTTATAAGAATACCAATTTTTGTCCAAATCAAACGTGTATGGGATCCATCTTAAAATGGTACAAAATCAATACAATAAAATAGTTTGACGTAAATATCAAGTTTAAAGTAATATTTTCGACATCTAAGCCGTTCAAAGTATCTTTATATGGATAAATGATTGTATAATATACTATTATATTTTAATATACATGTGTCCCATTTTGCAGCAGACTGCAATGTAATTATGGTGTAGTACATCTGTACATCTGCACAAGATGATCTCTCTTTCTCTGTATATATATAGAGAGAGTTATTCCAGTGCAGCACAATTGCACCAGAACAGCGGTGAAATTGCCCAAAACATGAGCCTCACGCATATTAAAATGCAATAAAAACTTTATACAATCATTTATCCATATATAAATCATACTTTAGATGATTTAGATATTGAAAAAATCACTTTAAAGTTGTTATTTAAATCAAACTATTTTATTACATTGAATTTGTACCATTTTCAGATGGGTCCATACACATATCCGATTAGGATGAAAATTGATATGATAATAGAATACATTATTCTAAATACAATGGGTGGAGTAGATTATAATTTGATCATCATGTGGGACCCATTTCACCATCATTGCGCCGTAATTACGGTGCAGTGGCACTGCACTTGAAAATCTCGCGTGTATATATATATAGATAGATAGATAGATAGCTAGATAGATAGAAAATATTCAAGTGTAGTCCACCCAAAATGGGCCCCAGTGTATTAAATTAACATCTACCTCACCCATTATATTTAAAATTATTTATTTTAATAGCATACCAATTTTCATCCAAATCTAGCATGTATATATGCCCCATCTTAAAACGGTACAAAATCAACATAATAAAATAGTTTAACCTAAATATCATTTTTAAAGTAGTGTTTTTAGGATCTAAACCGTCTAAAGTACAGTATGTATAAGGATAAATGATTGTATGAAGTATTTTAACATTTCAATATATGTTGGGCCCATTTTGCAGCAGATTGCACCATAAATATAGTGCAGTCCGACTATACTAGATAGGTCCTATACGTATATATCAAGAATGCTTTTATGAAACTCCTCTTCTACATAACCCTTCAATTTTTAATATATTAATATTTGACAGAAAATCCACTCCATCTATCATAATTAAAATAATTTATAATATCTTAGAAACTTTTTCATTTGTCTAGTATTACTATGCATGTGTCTCATCTACAAATGTATAAAATCAACATAATAAAATGGTTTAATATTAAATATTAATTTTAAAGTTGTATTTTCAATATCTAAACCGTCTAAAATATCATTTATATAGATAAATGATTCTATAAAGGATTATTACATTCTAATAAATGCAAAAGGGTGTGCTCTGAGCCATAAAAGATTCTTGGATTGAATCTGCATCACCATTCCCAATACAGTTTTTCAATTCTCAATAAAGCTTTTTCAATTTCCAATACAACTTTACTCATTTCCAATACAACTTTACTTATTCCCAATACACATCGTTATATTCTTTTCTCAAATACAGATTCGATCCAAGAATTTTGTATGATTTGGAACAAGCCCTAAATGAATCTACACATTTTTCATAATTTACACATGAACTATATATTTTCAACAAAAGTGACCCATGTACATATTTTATTTGTATAAAACTGTCTCTAAATACATGATATGAAATACAATAAATGAATTGGATTTTCCGTCAAGAATAAATTTTGAAGAGAATACATAGAAGTGGATATATATAGAGAGAGCGATATATAGCGTTCCTATGTAGTCCACTGCAAAATGGGTCCCACGTATATTAAAATATAATACTACATTATACAATAATTTATTCATATAAAAATTATACTTTAGACAGTTTAGATGTTAAAAATATCACTTTAAAATTAATATTTGTGTTAACCTATTTTATTACATTAATTTTGCATCATTTTAAGATGAAGCCTATAACATATTTGATTTGGATGAAAATCAATATGCTAATAAAGTAAATAATTCTAAATAAATGGGCAAGGTAGATGTCCCATTCGTCACCAAGTAGGCCTAGTTTTGCATAGACTATGGTGCAATCGTATGCAGTGAATCAATTTTCATACATACATACATACATATATATATATTATATAGGGATATTAGGGTATAGCGCCACTGCACCATAATTGGCGTCAAAATGAGCCCCACATGATCATAAAATGATAATTTACTTCACTCATTGTATTTAGAATAATGTATTGTATTACCATATCAATTTTCATCCCAATCGGATATGTGTATGGACCCGATCTGAAAATGGTACAAATTCAATGTAATAAAATAGTTTGATGTAAATAACAATTTTAAACTGGTCTTTTCAGCATGTAAACCATTTGCTATAAAATTTATATATAGATAAATAATTGTATAAAGTTTCATTCATTCTAATATATGTGGGGCCCATTTTTGGGCAAATATGTCGCTATTCTGGTGAAGTGGCGTTGTACAATAATATGGATTTTGATCAAGTGCAGACGGACTGCACGGTAATTACCATGCAATCCGCTGCAAATGGACCCCATTTGATCAGGTAATCAACATCTATCTTACCCATTGTATTTAGAATTATTCACTTTATTAACATACCAATTTTTATCTCAATCCAACATGTGTATGTACTCTATCTTAAAATAGTACAAAATCAACGTAATAAAATAGTTTAGTGTAAATATCAACTTTGAAGTGATATTTTCAACATGTAAACTGTCTAAAGTATAATTTTTATATGAATAAATGATTGTATAAAGTATTATTATATTTTAATAGGCGTGGGGTCCATTTTGCAGCGGACTACACCGTACTAGAACATCTCTTTTTATATATATAGAGAGAAAGAGAGAATCATGATACTACACAATATATTGTATATTAGCTTATCGTACAATATTCAATTTTTACATTTTTTATTTTCTTGATAAACATGTTTTCTTAAGTATATTTAATTCATATACTAAGTTTTTCCATTTTATAATATTTTTATGTATTTATTTTTTATTTTTAAAAATCAGGGGCATATAAGTCACTTTTTACCCATAAATATGTGATTTTTAAAAATAAAAAACAAATACATAAAAGTATTATGAAATGGCAAAACTTAGTATATGAATTAAATACACTTAAGAAAACATATTTATGAAGAAAAATAAAAAAGAAAAAATTGAATATTGTACGATAAGCTAATATACAATATATTGTATAGTATCATGACTCATACATATATATATAAAAAGTTGTTCCGGTGTAGCGCCACTGCACTGGAACAACAGTACATTTGCTCATTTTTGGACCCTGCACATATTAGAATGCAATAAAACTTTATACAATCATTTATCCATGTATATATATATACCGCTTCCCTTCTGTGTAACTAAGTTACATAGAAGTGTACTCATGTAACTCTCTCAAAATCTAAGATTTTGAGATTTGATGGAAAATTTAATTCATTCATTGTATTTAACATCTTTGTTTATCTAGGGGATCAAATGTCATCCCAATCAAGTATGTTTATGGGTCACATTTATTAGAAAATGTATATACTCATGTGTAAATTATGAAAAATGTTAAAATATTAATTTTAAAGTAGTATTTTCGACATCTAAACCATTCAAATATCATTTCTATGTAAATAAATGATTCTATAAAGTATTATTATATTCTAATACAAATGTAAATAGATCTAAGTATTTTTCATAATTGACAAATGAACATATATATTTTCCAACAAATGTGGCCTATAAACATACATAATTGGGATGAAACTCAGGGTGTGTTTGTTTGGGGCCAAAACTTGTCAATTAAAACTTTTCAACCTAAAACTTTTCACTCTTCATAACTACTCTATTTTTTAATTATTTTTTCGCATTTTTCTATACAAACTACCCTACTTTTCAATCATTTCTACACAACTACCCATACAACTAACCTATCTATTTTAACTTTATTCTCTTTACTCCTCATCATTACCCCTATTATATCACATCATTTTCTATCAATTTGACAACTTCTACCTCTAACTTTTCATCAAAAGTTTTACCTCCAACCAAACACACCCTCAGTCTCTTAGATAAATAAATGATGTCAAATACAATGAATGGATTGAATTTTTCATTAAGGATCAAAATTTTAGATTTTGAATGGATTACATGGGTCTACTTCTATGTAACCAGGTTACATGTAAGCCGTACCGATATATATATATATATATGATCCTGTACATTTGCATGTATCGTAAATAATGGTACATTTGGTTCAAAATAAGTCATACATTCACTTAAACATATTAATACTTTACACAATTATTTATCCATATATAAATGATGTCTTGGATTATATGTTAAAAAAACAACTTTAAAATATATCTGATTTAGATGAAAATTGGTATGTTAATAAAATAAATAATTCTAAATACAATAGGTTAAGTAAATTATAATTATATTATCATGTGAGATCATGTAGGGCTCATTTTGAGCCGAATGTACCATAATTTACATTAGATGTAAATGTATATAATCAAAATTCATGTATAAATGGGCCCTTTCATTTTTGAAATGTTGATGATTAAGGCAAAATCCAATTTGTTCATTGTATTTAACATCGTTTGTTTAGCTAAAAGACCAAGTTTCATCCAAATCCAATATGTGTACAAGTCATTTGCTCGAAAATAGGTATATTCAAGTGTAAATTAGGAAAAACGCTTAGATCTATTCACATATATAGTAAAATAAATTAATACTTTATAGAATCATTTATCCATATAGTAGTGGTATTTTAGATGGTTTAGAAGTTGAAAAATATTACTTAAAAATTGATATTTAGCATTAAATTATTTTATTATATTAATTTTACACGTTTGTAAATTGGGCTCATATACAATGATACTAGACAAATAAAAAGATTTCCATGATAATATAAATGATGCTAAATATAATAAATGAAGTGAATTTTCTATCAACCATCTAAATATTAAACATGGAGAAGGTTCTGTATAGGGGTACAACTTAAGCCGGGTTGAGCCCGAACTCGGCCCATCGAACCCAATTTTTTTACAGTGTCAAAACTCGTTTTTCTACAATCTAAGCCTGAAGAACCCAAACCCGGTGAACCCGATTTGTAAATGTTATAGGGTTAGGGTTCGAGTGAACCCGAACCTGAAGAACTCGAGCCCGATTTCTATTTTATATGTATTATAAAATATATTTTATATAAATATCTAAACAATATTTCTTTATATTTTTTGTATTTTATATTATTTATATTTATAAATACATGTTTGACACATTGTAATTATATTATAAATAAAGTATATTATTTTCATTGATATTTATCTTTTATTTCTATAATCTTCTTCATTTATCTTGTTTTTTATGTTAAATTTTTCTAAAAATATTCTTCATAGATGAATGATTTTATTAGCCCAAGCTAAGCAAATGCCCCACTTAGCCTACTTCAAAAAACTCATTTATAACAATTTTTTTATTTTTTCTTCAAACACTTGTTTATCTAAGTGTATTTAACGTATAAAAAAAGCTTCACGATTTTTGGATATATGTATATATTTTTTAGATTTTTAAAGATAAGGGTATTTTAAATACATATATACACAAATGTTTAAAAATCTCAAAAAAAATATATACACATATCCAAAAATGGTAAAACTTAGTTTATATGTTAAATACACTTAGATAAACAAGTGTATGAAGAGAAAAATAAAAAAAAGTTATTGTAAATGAATTTTTTGAGGTGGGCTAAGTAGGACATTTGCTTAGCCTGAGCTAACAGGATCACTCCTTTTCTTTATATTGTTATATTTTTTAAAAATATGTGGTTATTATTATGTTTACTTGTATAATTTGTTATTATTATACATTAATATAAAATTTTAAACCTATCACTCTTAAATAAAATGTAAATTTATCAACCTAAATTCCAACCCGAAACTCAACCCGAACTTGATTTTCAAAAATTGGGTTGGGGTTTAGGTTTTATACATAGGGTTAGGGTTGATGTTTTATAAATAGGGTTAGGGTTGATGTTTTATAAATAGGGTTAGGGTTAGGGTTTAAGTTTTATACATAGGGTTAGGGTTAGGGTTAGGGTTAGGGTTAGGGTAAGGGTTAATGTTTTATAAATAGGGTTAAAGTTAGGGTTGAGGTAAACCCGAGTTTCATGAGCCCGAGTTGCACCCCTAGTTCTGTAGAATAGGAGTTTCATAAAAGTATCACCGATATATATATACACACACACACATACATACACACATATATATAGGTTATAAATGAACTGGAAATGCGGCTGGTTCAACTGGGTCTGGTTCTGACAGAAGGATTTATTCGACTGTATTGCAAAGCATGCCACTGAAGCAACAAAAAATTGTCTCATGTTACAGAAACTAAAGATAATTAACAAACAGGGAGAAATTATCCAACAGGAGAAATATTATCATGTTAGACCCAAAGTTTCAAAAAGTTGGGTTATTTCTAGCATAGAGAAAGGCTAAAGTTCCACTTAAGAATGGCTGTTTTCTGAGCTAACATACAAAATCTCAAGCCCCCAACCAGCCAATCCTCACTTAGTATTTAAGACTAACTAGCTGTAACGCTAGCCTGGGCGGTTGTGGACAATTAACTAAAACATTTTTTTAAGACGAAATGAACCGGTTCCATTGAATGATTTATATTCAACAGCTACCCTATTAAATGTCATTTAAACTGCAAAATAGATACTTCATTAAGCAATGAATAAAAAAATTGCACCCATAAAAGATAGTCATGTGAGGATATTTGTAATAAATGTACAATTTCCACAAATTTTATTCAATGCGACCCTACTTAATGTTTCATTTGAGTGTTTCCATTTTAAAAAAAAAGTAAATCACATATAAAATATTAGATATAGCTGTATGTACCTCAAAAGAAATGTGAGCACTGCATGAATTTTTACCCTATAGTTGGAGTGAGATTTGGCCCTCACCTTAGCTTCTTCCTATATGCAGGAAAAAATGAGGGAGCCCAACTCTACTTCACAATCTCAATTATTTTGGTAGAGAGGCCAACACAATAAAAGTATTGGCAAGAACAAGGAGGACTTTCAAGACACTTTGTCAATTTATTGAGCTCTGACTTCTCATAATCGCAAAATATTCAGAGACAATTGACTCAAATTGTATACTAAGTTAGGGCAACAAAAGCACTCATGAGAAGCAATGCAATATGAGTTATAAAGCTCCACCTTCGTTGATGTCATGATTGAATTGACAATGGATGACACACCAACACCTCTGCATAGGATTATTGTCAATAAAACCAGGATAATGGGTGCTAAAATATTAATGGATAAAATTCCTCCAAACAGCTCCAGGCCCCCTTCACCTATCCAGCTTGGAATGCTATTCCTGAAGAAGGGAAAGAGCTCAAGAATTGACACCACATAACTTGCTAAGCTCCGTGATATGCTGGCAGCTCCAATGTGATAGTCGAGCATCAGTTGGGTAAAAACAAGAAAAGCTGTAAGCTCATTAAATGCAGCATACGTATACATGTAAGCTCCACCAACAACAGCAGGAAACCGTGATGAAAGCTCCGCATAACACAATGCATTGAGAACGCAAGCAGCCCCAGCAACAGCAAAACTAATCGTCACACCTGCAAAAAGGCAGACGTAGGGTTATGAAACAAGAAGTCAGGAACTCATCAAACAAATACAGACTGAAACCTTGTATTTCAATGTTGGGAATCAAAAACAGAATTATAATAAAAAGGAAATTTCAATAGAGGGAATCGGATTAATAGATCTACCTCCTGCTTCACACTTATATCAAAGATTGTCTTCACAAAGCTAACATGTGGGAATAATAGCAACAGCAATATATCTTAGCTCTACTTCTTCCAAAGCCCAAGACAGCAAAAGAAAAGCAATGCATATGACAACTTGTCCTCAAACACCTTCAATGTATGGATCCATGAAAATACGTACAATAACTATGTGACTACAAAAGCATGGAAAGCTTCTGGTTTATATTAAATGTCAGGAGAATAGATGGGGTACTACCACAAAAGAAGTTGATTGCTTCCTATGACACCTTCAGTACATGAAACTATACACAAAGTCACTGAAGAAACCAGTGATCATGCAAAGACAGTTCTCAGAAGGTAGTTAATCACTTTACTACAAGATTTCCAATTTGAGGATGTCCATTAGTTTTCTGCGGAAGTTCTTGTTTATGGCTAAGACTTCCCAAATATAGTTCTCCTAAGCAAAAACAGCAGAATTAACATTCAATTTTACAACCCAAAAATTTTAACTTCTCATTTGAGTAAAATGACAATAAGCAAGGTTCATAAACCACTCTTCAAGCCATCACAATCACCAAAAGATTATGATAATTTTGGAAATTTGACAAAATCAAATCCCTTACTTCTGATTAACTTGAAGTGAGACATAGACACTAAAAAAAACCATCTCCATCCCAATTGACAACATAATGAAGACAATTGGAAACTAATGTGTAATAAAATAAAGGAAAGAAAAAGAAATTGTTCACGATGGGAAACTGTCCAGTTAAGGAAGAAGATTGAGCTGAAGTAGAAGGGAAAATAACATAAATGACCAGCTAAAAAAACTATAAAAGAATCAATTTTTGATATCACATGAAAAACCATAAAATTATTACTTGGATAAATATCATGAACAAGATTCATCATCCTTAGTAGAATGTTCCTTAGTGCAATGAATTAGATCACTTATTCAGAAATGTGTTACATAGGAAACTAACAGCTCAAAATAACAAAAATTTGCATTTTTGCACAAAGCAGAAAATCTGATGACAAAATTTCTGTATACAAAAAGAAAAAAATAAACGATCTGCTATTCTCGTTCAACTATCTACTGAATCATTGCAAGCACCATAAAGAGAAACAGGTATCCATATCCCGAGGAGGATTAAGTGCCCAAAGCAGTGACAACTTTTGTTTCCACATGCATCGATTAAAGCAGGCAGCTATAGCCCAAAACAGCAACAATTACATTTTTTGCACATTAATTATGAAAACGTCCTGTAGGAACAAAGCAGTCGGACAACAATGTTGATAGACAGGACAACCTGAAGTATCTGTTTCAGTTATCTATGCAGAAATTCAAACACTGTGAAGAGAAATATGTATCCATATCCTTAGGAGGATTACCACAAGAAGCCACAACTCAAAATAATGATGATTTTCATTTTCGTGTATTGATAAACTTAGGGGCATTAGCATTTAACGCTAGCAGCAACAGCTCAAAACAGACAATGATGTTCGTATTCATGGATGGGAACTCTCAGGAGACTAAATTTATTCAGCTACAACTCAAAACAACAACCATTTGCATTGATGTTCTTAGGGGCATTAAAAAATGCAGCTACAGCTCAAAACAAGGGAAATTTCCAATTCCGAGCAAACAATTTTTTTAGGATCATTAACACAAGCAACTACACCTAAAAAAACAGCAATTTCATTTTTGCCCACCAATAAATTTATGAACATCAACACATCAATTTCCAAATGGTGAAACTCGAGGACAACGTTGCCGGTAGGCAGAGCAGAAAAACAAATCTGCTCTTTCTTTTTCCACTTCCTAAGCATAATTGTCATCTTCGCACACATCAATTTGGAAGAACTCCAACACAGGAAAAAAAAAAAAGACTAACCTACTGTTTCTATTTCGACTCTCCGTCATCTATTGGAGTAATTCAAGCACTGGAAAACAGAAATATGCATTGCGAAGCAGAGGGAGGAGGAGCTGCCTCACCAGGACCGGCGTCGCGGGCGACAGTTCCAGTGATGACGAAGATGCCAGCACCGATGGAGGCGCCAACACCGAGGAGGATGAGATCGAAGAGGCCGAGGCGACGGACCAGGGCGTCGCCGCAGTCGGTAGAAAACCTGGTGGAAGAATCAATAAGGAAGGGTGCTGCAGGCAGCGTTTTGGTTCGGCAAGCGGAAGATGAGAATCTGGAAAACCAGGAAGAAGAAACAGGTGCGGAGGAGCTGCTGCTGCTCTTCTCGCCTCCTCCCATCTCTCACCTCGTCTCTCCTCTCCTCTGCTTAGATTGGTCTCGCTCCGCTCAGCGTGCTGGAAATGAAATTCAGGAGTTGTTGACTATTGACCCGCCTTTTCCGCCATTTGATGCACGTGGTTGATTTCCAACGAGACAAAAAGATATTATTGTTCAAGGTGTCCGGAAGTAGGTTCCATAGGAATTCCATTTTTCTGGTGTATTTTAATTATTTTTTTTTTATTTTTATCCTTATATTTTAATTATTTTTTATATAACTATCCTATTTATTTCCACTCTACATTTCTCATATCACATTAATTTTACATTTCTCAAAAATATTTTCACTTTTCCATTTCGGGTCTACATTCCCAAAGATGGATTAACGTTAACATATTGATAATTTATAAAATCATTCATTTCAAACAAATTTTAGATAGTTGAAATATTAAATTAACAATTTAAAAATTTTAAATAATTCTATTACACTTGATGCTATAAGTTTATCAAACAAGTTTAACGCCTCACTAGTATAATCTCTCTCTAATGCTTCCTAGTCAAGTTTGTTTAGAGTGTGTAACTTAGATAAGAGAGGTTCGTTTCATAGTTAACTTTACCTTTACACTATTTCTAAAACCTATTTTAGGTCAGGTCGATTTTTAGCATACCCTGCTCTTAAAGTCGGGATATTTCGGTTTTGGTTTCAAATCAGTTCTTCAGAATAGTCTTTATACTATGGTGTGTTTGGCGATATATAAAAATGTCAAGTTAAAACTTTTATTCTTTATAACTATCTTATTTTTTAATTATTTTTACACATTTTCTTATACAACTAACCTACTTTTCAATCATATCTACACAACTACTCACATAACTAACCTATCTATTTTAACTTTATTATTTTTATTCCTCATTATTGTCTTATCATATTACATTATTTTACAACTTTTACTCATCAAAAGTTTATCCATTTCCAAACACATCCTATATTTGAAAATTATAATTTTATTACATGTGTTACTTGAAAACTTAAAATCAAGATGATAGTAATATAATTTTTTGAAATATATTCATTAACTTTACTAAATAATTGATAAATTAAACAGTTAATATATTTAAAGAATATATTTATATCTTAAACTGTGAAAGATATTTTATAAAAGAAGGGTGATTTAGTTAACTCTGCCTAAGTTAGGCCTTACTTAGGCTGACCTAAAAACATATTTTTTTATTTTTTCAGTTTTTCCATAGTCATGTAAATCTAGGTGGATAAAATTTGTAATCCAAGTTTTACCATTTTTGAATGTTTTTAAGTATTTTTATTTTTAAATACAGCCGCATTTCCGTAATTTTCTAAGAAAAATGAAAAATAATAAAAAATAATATGTTTTACTATCGGACGCTCAGTTGCCTCCATGCGACCAATCATAAAGAATCATGCATCTTTATAAAATTTATATTAAACATATATTAATAATTGAGTCGGTTATGAGTGATTGGATCTTGGAACCTACCCTACCCTAATTGAATCGGGTATTTTTTTTTTTTTTTTACTTACAATCTATCTTACGTTATGAGTATAAAATAGGAACTTACCCTACCCATTTTATAGCACCCAAGGATCGATCTATGAGTACCATACCTAAGTTGCACCTCTAAATTGGTTCTACAGATGCCTATTATTGTTTTTTAGGTAATTTGTATATATACCCACATAATTTGACGCTAATTGCAGATATACCCATGCAGTTTCACGAATTACACATTACCCTCATATAATTTCACGAAAATTGCGTAGTACCCGTATGTCATTACCTGTCATTAATACCTTGCTTGATATTTTGAAAAATGACGAAAATGTCCTCGTTGGTAATTCACATATACACCCACATAGTTGGTGCTATTTGCAGATATACCCGCATAGTTTCACAAATTGTATATTATCCCCATGAAACCCCTACATGAGTGTAACATGCGATTTTGGTGAAACTATATATTAGAGTAATATGCAATTCGTGAAACTACATACGTATATCTATAAATAGCACCAAATCATGTGAGTATATGTGCAAATTTCCAACGAAGACACTTTCATCATTTTCTAAAATATTAGGCAAATTATTAATGGTAGGTACGCAATTTTGATGAAACTATATGGGAGTAATATGCAATTCGGAAAACTACATGGGTCTATTTGCAATTAGCATTAAATTATGTGAGTTTATATGCAAATTATCCTTTTTTATGAAGACCATTATTCTTTTTAGTTCTAAAGAAAACTAACTAGGTGTTGTAAAGGATTAAAATTCTAAAATAAAATTTGTATATGTGATGAGAATATAACTACTATCTTGGCAATTGAAAAGGTTATCTTGTTAATGAGAATGCATTCCATTCAAGAAAATAACTATCCAAGACTTCCATTGAAAAACAACTATCTACAGAACTCTTTCCTACTCGTAAAAATAATAGTCTATTGGGACTTTTTCGCCATGTCAACCTCAATTGTCAGCTCGATGGCTGCTCTTTTTGATGTGATATGAGTAAAAAGATTTTATTTTTGACAAAATATGTACGATAATTGAAAAAAGGTAAAAATGGGGATATGAAATAAATACATTAGTCTCGTATAGAAATGAAAATCGAACAAAAAAAATCTTTTTAAAAAAAATGCATCCCATGTTAGATGCAACGTATTAAATCATGATTACATGTGATGCATCCCAACATGATGCATCTATATATTTATTTTTTTATTTTTAAAAATTATTTCATAAGCATGTTTTCTTATGTGTATTTAATCCACAAATCAAGTTTTACGGTTTTATAATAATTTTATATATTTTTACTTTTAAAAATAATAATTTCAAGTGCATTTAAGTCATTTTTCACTGCCTATTTAAGTCGTTTTTCACTGCTTGAAAACTTGATTTTTAAAAATAAAAAATAAATATATAAAAGTATTATAAAATAATAAAGCTCGGTATATGAGTTAAATACACTTAAGGAAATATATTCATAAAAAATTAAAAATAAGTAAAATACATAAATATATGAATCACTTGATATCAGGGTCCTTAAATCATACTCCTATAAGTTTATATGCTTACGATTTTGAGGTTGTGTAACTTGGGCCAGGTTAGAGTGGACCTCAAGAAATGTTAAATATTTTGGTTTACATATGAGAATCCGGATATGAACTCAGGAAAGCTGATATGTAAATACTAAATGGGCTAGGATCGTGAGCCCTAACCCATGGGAAAAAGGAAGTAGGGGCATAAAGGTAATTTGACATTGCAAGTATATTGTAGTTATTTGTTTTTTTATTAATTTTGTATTAAATGTACATAAAATCTCAATCTATTTCATTCACTTGGTGGATCAACCTCTAAAAAATATGTAGACATATTCTTTCATTATTTAACATTTTCTACAAATATTTGTGTAGAAAATATTATTTTTTACTAAGATTTCATTACGTTTGATAAAGTCAAAAAATATATTTTACATAAGAAATTATATTATATTATTTAAAGTTCATATAAATAAAGTACTCTCAGAGATAATAGATTTAATATTTATTTTTGAAGTTTTGAAAATTTAATAATATTTTTTATTTTTTGAATATAATAGAATCTAACTGAATCTAACTGAATCTAACTAAATCTAATTTTTTATATTAATAAGTTATTCATAATTTAACACTTATAATATGATCATAAGCTGCTTATAAGGTCATTTATTCATACCTTAATTCTAAAAATTAAAACTCAGGTAATTGCCTTTAATGAAATCACTAAAATCTAACCAGATCTTATTGGATCTAACCAAATCTAACTTGATCTAACTGCATCTGACTGGATCTAATCGTATCTAACTGGATCTAACTATATCTAACTGAATCTAACTCGATCTAATCTGATCTAATTTTTTATATTAATGAGTTAATCCTAATTTAATGCCTGTAATATGATTCTAGGTATATTATAAGGTCATTTATACCTTAAGTGCGGAAATTAAAACTCAGATAATAGAATTAAATGAAATCACCAAAGTCTAACGACTTCTAACCGAATATAGTTGCGTCTAACTGGATCTAACCGGATCTAATTGAATCTAACCGAATCTAACCGGATCTAACTAGATCTAACTTTTTATATTAACACTTGTAATATGATGTTAGGCTCCTTATAAGATCGTTTATACCTTAATTACAGAAATTAAAACTTAGATAATATGATTTAATTAAATTCAGTTAAATCTAACTGGATCTAACCAAATCTAACTGAATTTAACGACATCTAACTTGATCTAACTGAATCTAGCCGGATTTAACAGCATCCAACTGAATCTAACTAGATCTAATTTTTTATATTAATAAGTTAATCTTAATTTAACACTTATAATATGATGTTAGGTCTCTTATAAGGTCACCTATACCTTAATTATAGAAATTAAAACTTAGATAATATGATTTAATTAAATCCATCTAAATCTAACTCGATCTAACCAAAACTAATTTTTTGTATCAATAAGTTAATCATAATTTAACACCTATAATATGATCCTAGGAACCTTATAAGGTCATTTATACTTTAATTATAAAAATTAAAACTCAAACAATAGAATTTGATTAAATCCACCTAAATCTAACTGAATTTAATCCAATCTAACAACATCTAACCCGATCTAATAGCATCTAACTAGATCTAACCGGATCTAATTTTTTTATGTTAATATGTTAATCATAATTTAACACATGTAATATTATTCTAGACTCCTTATAAAGTCATTTATACCTTAATTATAAAAATTAAAACTTAGATAATATGATTTAATGAAATTTTCTAAATTTAATAACATTTAACTAGATTTAACCGGATCTAACTGCATCTAACTGAATCTAACCGTGTCTAACAACATCTAATCGCATCTAACTGAATCTAACTCGTCTAATCTCATATAACTACATCTAATGATATCTAATTTTGATATTTTTAAAAATATTTTACATAAATTTGTGTATTTTGCAAAAGATATATACTTAATCATTCATTTTAGAACAATGCAAACCTTGATTTTGAATTAAATAATTTTAAAATTAAATAAATATATAAAGTTATAATAAAAATAATAATTAATTTAAGTTAAATGAAATAAAATTTTAAATAAATATAAAAAAATATAATAATTATTTTGTATATATGACTTTTTGAAAATAAAACTCTAATAAATTATATTTATTTAAATTATACATAACTATAATTTAGATATGATAATATAATTATATATGATTTTTTGGGACTAATTTAATAATGATTAAACTGTAATTTAGGTTTAAATAAAATAATAAACATATATGACTTTTTGGGACTTGTTTAATAATTAAGTATTGTTAAAT